>BSBM01000087.1:7985000-9355000 GCA_027924585.1 Larix kaempferi | reverse complement strand
TGATGATAAAAACACCCAGACACTTCAATATTTTCCCCAGGCACTTCAAAATTCTCCAAGCAAAGATAAAGACACCCCCATCCACTTCCATGATTTCCTAGGCACTTCATTACTTGCCCTAGACACTTCAAAATTCGTCCAATGATGATAAATATGCCCTATGCACTTCAATAGTTTCCTTAGGAAAGGGAGAAAAACACCCGACAATGATATAATCACCCAGGAAATCACAAACATGCCTCAATCCACACAAATTTGCCCATCACTGTTTTAAAACGTTCCAACACTATAAAAGCATTCATACATTGATCAATAACAACCCCAAGCACTTCTAAATTCACGCAGTGAGGAGAAAAATGACCCATGCACTTCTAAATTCACCCGGTGATGAGAAAAATGCCCCATGCACTTCTAAATTCACCCAGTGATGAGAAAAACGTCCCAGGCACTTCAATACTTGCCTCGGGCACGTCAATTTTCTGAAAGATGATAAAATTGCCCTAAGAACTTCAATATTTTCCGAGGCACTTCTAAATTCTCCCAAGGATGATAAAAAGTCCCCATGCACTTCAATATTTTCCCAAAGCACTTCAAAATTCCCCCAAGTCACTTCAATACTTGCCACATGCACTTCTAAATTGACCCAATGATGATAGAAACACCTCATGCACTTCTAAATTCACCCAGTGATGAGAAAAATGCCCCATGCACTTCAAAATTCACCCATTGACAAGAAAAAACACCCCATGCACTTCAAAATTCACCCATTGACAAGAAAAACGCCCCAAGCACTTCAGTACTTGCCTTAGGCACTTCAAAATTCTTCGAAATATGATTAAAATTCCCTAAGCACTTCAATATTTTCCGAGGCACTTCTAAATTCTCCCAAGGATGATAAAACTCCCCATGTACTTCAATATTTTCCCCAAGCACTTCAAAATTGCCCCCAGGCACTTCAATACTCTCCCCATGTACTTCTAAATTGACCCAATGATGATAGAAACGCCCCATGCACTTCAATTCTTGGCCCGACCACTTCAAAATTCTCCCAACGATGATAAAAACGCCCAGACACTTCAATATTTTTCCCAGGCACTTCAAAATTCTCATAACGAAGATAAAAACGCCCCGTCCACTTCCATATTTGCGCAGGCACTTCATTAATTTCCCTAGACACTTCAAAATTCATCCAATGTTGATAAAGATGCCCTAGGAACTTCAATACTTGCCCTAGGTAAGGTAGAAAAACACGCGACAATGATATAATCACCCAGGCAATCACAAAAATGCCCCAGTACACACAAATTTACCTCGGCATGTGATAACTTTGGCCATCACTGTTTTAAAATGTCCCAACACTATAAAAGCATCCTTTCATTAATCAACAACAACCCCATGCACTTCAAAATTCACCCATTGACAAACAAAAACACCCCATGCACTTCAAAATTCACCCATTGACAAGAAAAATGCCCCAGGCACTTCAATACTTGCCTTGGGCACTTCAAAATTCTCCGAAAGATGATAAAAATGCCCTAAGCACTTCAATATTTTCCCCAAGCACTTCAAAATCCCCCCCAAGCACTTCAATACTTGCCCCATGCACTTCTAAATTGACCCAATGATGATAGAAACATCACATGCACTTCAATACTTGCCTCGACCACTTAAAGATTCTCCCAACAATGATAAAAACGTCCATACACTTCAATATTTCCCCAGGCACTTGAAAATTTTCGCAACGAAGATAAAAACGCCCCTGTATGAAAATTTTCCTTGTATGAGGTCTCCTACCTGAATATTTCTGATACAATTCTTGTTTATTCGGTTGAGACTTCTTAGACTTTCCATTACTAGGCTTGCTGCTAGAGGGATCTTCTTTCTCTGAATTTGTAGGTTTAAATGTAGATTCAAAGATAGGTTTAGATGATTTTATTTCAACCTCTGGCTCCAAATTTTATGTTTCTCTTCTTCTTTTTTTGTTATAAACCTTCTTAATTTCAAATGTCACCTTTTCCTTACAAGAACTGATTCATGTTTCTTCGAAGAAGAGTCTTTAAGTTCAACTTCAATTCCTTCATTTTTTGCTCTAGTAATTCTGATAGTAGTATGTTCTTCTTGTTGTTTACTAGGGAGAATTTCTTCTATTGTTTTAGATGTCTTAAAAGTAGAAGAATCTATCCTTCTTTTAGGAGATTTACTATATTCAATTTTAAGGTCAGACCAAAACAAAAACAAAAATCCATGATCTATACATTTTATTCAGTTCTTCAACTATCAATAGCTTAATCGGAGATTGACGAAAAACAATATGCTGAGACTTCTTTAGATGGGACTGAACCTTAGTAGACATCTTAGTTAATCTTTTTAGGAGAAAATGAGGCAAATTCATCCTACTATCCCCATTCAAATGCAACAGGAACCTCATGTGATGTTGAAAGGTGAAGGAAAACCTACCTTTGTAGGTTATGTAGCATTGCACCACCTTAAGAAGCTCACTCCATTCTTCCTTGATCCAAATACTGGGAATTCCTTTGCACAAATCAGGATTTTGATGCTCTTGTTTTAGGAACTAGTTGATTTTTACCACTGGAACGTTGCTATTCTTGAACCAACACTCCCCGTCCATGGGAAATTTTCCTATTGCCGTAATAGATGCTTCTGTAACCCGAAGAGTCAAGCCACCAATTTCTGCTTGATTCCAATTAAATATCTCTACAAACAAGCAAGCTATGCCTTCGTGATTCCCTTGCATCCTTTCACAAAAATCAAGCCACCCAGTTTCTTTAAATTTATCTCTACAAGCAAGATGTTCTTCAAGCAATTTTCCTCCTTCAGGTTCAATATGGACATCATGCCCCCCTTTTCGTGAGGCCATCTCTCTTCTGCAACAGACTTAGGGTTTTTTGTCCATTCAAAGTTAAATCCAGCTATGTGTCCTCTCTCAATGATCAAATGAGAAAGATTTAACTTTTAAAACAAATATACAACAAACCTTTACATTTCGAACAAGAAACATATGGTATCAATTCATTAACAATATCATCATGAAATAATTCAGGGCATATTTTGAAATGACCTGTAGAGTAAGAAATTTGGAATGATAGAGCACGTCTTCAGTAATCATGAAACAATCTGCCAACTTGGTATGAAAAATTCATAATTTCTTCATTCATTTCACTTGATCGAGCACTCTTGACATGACAGGAACTAAGTTGTGATTTTGAAGTTGACGAGCCCTCCTTTGATATTTGGTAGTGTTTAAATGGAGCAACAAAGGAATTTTGCTACCAAAATATTTGGTTCTGTTTCTTCAATAATATGGGTTAGAGTTGCTACCGAATACTCAAGCTTTGAAAATGAATCAAATCATATTTAGGCAGTGAACTCAGAGAATTATAGAAGATCAAACCATAAACATACCATATGAAAGATCTCTTCCATCCAAACTCAAGTGTTTTATTGCTAAAGCAATGGCTAGCATTCAACCAGTGGAAGTACCACATATAAGGTCAAAGATTTCATGAATATGCTTCCCAGTGCCTAGTTCTATCTTCCACAACATATGTACCATAGCTAGACCTTTCATACCATCTCCATCCATTGAAAATATATGCAAACCTTGCTTTCCAATATCTCTCCCTTTTATTGCTTGTTCTAGATACTCATTCTTTGCTGAAAAACACTTTGAGTCTCAATAAGTAGCTCTCTCATTTCCATCTCTAGCATAAGTAAATTCCTAATATATCATATAAGAAAATTTCAGTACAAACCCAGTATAGTTAAATCACGTGAACAACTTTAGATATACAAGATGTAGGTCCAGCAGTCAGATGGATGAGAAGTTCACGCAAGCTTCCAAATGCAACTAAAGTGTGACAATTCTCCCATCATAATACTAAATTTCCAATAGCCAGTAGCGCTAATTGTTGAACCTGATTACAGACTGTCATTTCATGAATATCTAGAATTGGATGTGTTAAAATACTTGAAAACATGTCAAATACAAGGTAGGATTTTTGTGAAATATCACCTTCACTTCTTTGTGTGCACACAACAGCTTTAATGATTTCATGACTTCCTTGGTGAGCATTTTTTATGCCACTGCATCAGAAGCAAATGCTAGATTGACTACAAGTTGCAATACTGAAACGAGTTCTTCTAGAAAATATGACTTTAAAATAGATTCAATAGGCTGCATTATGTCAATTTTCATTAAGAACATTGCCAAAGAAGTATCTGATGCCAAACATGAAAGAGATGAGCAAGCATACTCCACCTGCAGAGACAATTTAATCTGAGTTAGGTTAAATGTTTCCCATAACCATAAACCTATCATCAAAACAATAATAAAAATCTATTTCAAACATATTTCAGTTCAAATTATTTATCTTTTAATATTTTAATATTTTTAGTTGATGGATTATTTTGGCTTAAAATAATGTTCAATGATGCAGTGGCATATTTTAGTGTCTTTTAATATTTTAATATTTTTATCTTAAATTTTTTATACATCAAGAAAAAAATCTACACCTCAAAATTGTTTATCATTCTTAGTGCTTGAGAGATACGAGTTTAATATGGATCTATGTTGGTGATAAAAAATTTCAGGAGCCATATAAATAATATCTACATACCACATGGCGGTTCTCATTACTCATCATGCTTATAAGTTTCCAAATGCCATTCTCATCTCTACTACTTGTAGTACAATTGTTGTTATCTTCGGTGATTTTGGCCAATGTAGATGCAAGAAGAAGATGATGGCATGATGAGAATCGAAAAACAAGGGAAAAGAAGGCACATAGCTTGTGTCTTGATGGAACAAACTATGGGATGTTCTATGTCTGCAACTACAATCACTGATGTTACTTAATGCCTTATGTGAAACAAAATAATACAAAACCTTTCGATCTAATATATTTATTTTTTCTTATGATTTTACTTCTATTTCAACATTCAAGGATGATAAAGATTGATCACCTTCAATTCAAACATCAGCTAGTGATAGTTCCAAATATTGGACGATGGTAATATTTCAGGAAAGAACTCAAGAATATTCCCAAATAGACATAGTATTCGTAATTCTGCCATGGCCCTGAAATTATGCACAAAAAAGAGCACTTCACTGATTCTACAGGTATTTAAATTGAAAACATACATCATAATATAGACTTGGTACAAGATGTTCCATAATAGCACCTATGGTATCACTGTAGTCCAATAACCATTCATTTCCAGCCTCAACCATGAGTGTGTAAGGGGTCATGAATCAGTCCTAAGTTCCTTCAACACATTTTCAAAATTGCTAGAAATGATCCTTACGTGTTTGTATAGGATGATACAAGTTAATGTTGACTGTGGACGAGGATGAACCCATTCCAATGTTGATTTCCTTTTGAAAATAATGGATGGATCTGATTCCCTACAATTGTCTCCAACAAGACATTGTATCCTATGTCTTCATGGATCTCTATCCCAACCATCAACCCATGCTTATTGCAAAAGTTCAAAATTGACTAGCAAATTTTGGTGGTAACAGTGAGTTTGGTGAGTTTGTTGGGTGAGTTGCTAGTGAGTACTTGTTTCAAGACTAACTTGACAAGACTCACGAGTCTTTTCCAATTGGTGCTTCACTGGTTTTGATAGGATTGTAGTTTCCACTATGAAGATATATGTGAGGCATGTCTAAATCTATAGATACTGAAAGTTTGAATGTAGTAGTACCAAAGGGACATGTAGAAATTTGCTATCCATAGTGTTTTTCTTTTGACCACAAGGAATAAAATATTATGGTAGTTGATTGGGGTCCAGATTGGAGACATAATGCTTTATTGATGAAAGACAAGAAGTTGAAAATTTATCATCAAATTTTTAGAAAGAGTTCCATTTACAGCTTACAACTCCAAACAATTAGTGCCAACCAAGTCTCTAAAATACACAGTGATTTGATAAAATGGGTCCTAAGGTTTTAAGTTAGAAGAGATACCAAGTATGGAAACATTGGTATCTTTGGAGGAGTTGTAGACAGACAAATTAGTCAATAAGGTGGCTACAAATAGACTGCATAATTATTGGAATGCAGAGCTATAGGTTGTTGAGTTTATGTATTGGCCTTTCAGTTGCTTGCACTAACTAGATTCTCTCGGTTCAATGGAAGGATAATCCATTTCCAAAATTGTTCATTACAAAATAAAACATGCTTTGTATTTGGCTCAAGCAGGCACCTTGAGCATGGTACTTGAGGATTGACATCTATCTACGAGAGATGGGGTTCCAACGGAGTGAGGCAGACCATAACCTGTACATCTTGGCAGGTAAGGTACCTCTCATACTGGTTCTATATGTGGATGATCTCTTTCTTACAAGAGAAGAGAGGATAATTGGCCTCTATTGTTAAATTAGTTCTATCTAGTACACCCAGAACGTCCAACTCAGTTTTAGACTTAACATTTAGTAAACTGATTACATTATGGGCAATCTCTGGCTTCTTATCCAGTTAATTGGTTATTGTTTTATAATCTGGAAAGGCAGTCCTTGCCAGTTCCTGCTCATTCTGTAATAGTACCAATTGATTCCAATTCTTAGTAATCTCCACAGTGATGTCATCCCATACTATATGTTTGGTCCCTTTCAATGCATGTTTTCCTACATATCTCTTATCAAACTTATAAAGCTCTAGTTTTAATTTAATCTTAGTCTGTTGTAGCTCTTGTACTATCTCATTCCTTACTCTAATTTTTATTTTTTGCATCATGATTCCAATCATGACCTGCCAAATTTTGGCATTCGTCCACTTCATTTCCTTGATCTAATTCAATAGAACAATATGTGCACTTCTCAACACAAACATGGTTACTCATACAAGAGTAATCAGAGGAATGGCATTTCTCTAGAACACATCGCCAAAAACATACAAAACACAGAAAGTCCCTGCTCTGTTTCATTTCATGACTCATCTTATTTGTTACAGTTTGCTGATGACAAATGTTATATGTTGAAACTTGATGGTTGATCATTTGATTACAAAGTTATAAGTGTTAGATGATTGGTGTTATATATGTACTAAATAGATGATGCTTTAATGATTATCAGTAATCCAGTGGTTGAATCTATGTTTTCATGTTTTCTAAAACTAATTTGACATTCTACATGGTTTTTTTAGCATATGTACATCAAGGCTGTGATAGAGGCCTTCCTGATTCTAACTCCGTTAATGTCCTCAATTGTGTAGCAGCAAACCTCAGATCAATCCTGAGCTATGTCCAACTCCAAATACCACTTCAAATTGGTGCAAGGAACTCATTCAATAGGAATGAGATACATAACAAGTGGATTGGCCCTACTGGATCCATTCAAAACAGCTCCACAAAATCATGCAATGGGATCGGTACCTACAGTAAGGTCTCTTTCTTGATTTGGATGGTTGTTTTATAGAGAAAAAACTCACTTTCAAATCCAGAACTGAATTTCAAGCCTCTTATTGATGGCTAGAACTATGAGGCTACCAAGGGATGAAACCATGCTCAGAGACTTGTTTTTCTTAACTGTTGTCTCAAACTAGACCCACCTATATGAAGATTTGGGGCTACAACTTCTACATAACTCCCCATATTCAAGATGGTTGCTCCTATAAGAAAAAGAATGACCTCAGAATTAGAAATTAGGGTTGCTTTCATGCCCCTTTGACTGTCAAACAGGGTTGTTTGTTCCCATATTTGTCAAAACCATACCCAGATTTGTTGTTGTTGCTGCTATACTTGACCACAATCGGCTCAGAATACTCAAGTTTAGCACAAAATAGACTGTTGTTACAGTATACCTTCTCCATAAATGGTGTACAGGGTTGTAGCTTGCGGTTTTGAGGTCCCAAAGTGCCCAAGAGTGCCTAGGAACCTCCCAGATCTGAGAATTGGAGGTGTTTGATACTGTTTGACGTGGAAAAGAGCTCAGAATTGTTTCTTAGTCCCCTTTTCATCAGCATTTTCGTGATATTTGCAACACTAATCCAAATATATACAAACAAATTTGCAACACTAATAAAAGCCTAAACTTCATCTAGGACAACAAATTTTCATTTAATCAGTGGCAATCTATGTCTACTTCTGTATCCATTCTAATCAATTTGAATACTTCTTATACCCCCTAACAATGCTTCTTATACTTCTTATACCCAACCATTTTCCGCATTAAGCTACCAATGAAGTTAGTTTCTACATATAATTACAACATTCATTTGCATTAATAGCAAGGAACCTACATGCATAAATGATTAGATTATTATTGTTATTGATATGTCCCTTCCTACTATACCATTGCAATTTAAGCTATCAGTGAAATATTGTCACTGTTTGTATCAATAAAATTATGTGTGTAAACCTAAAACACTAGAGCAAGAGCCTTAAGGCCTTAGTTTGAGTAGCCAACAATGACAAATACCAACAAGTTCTTTCTATTTTAATAACAAAATGACAACAATCCCAACAAGACATATCAATATTGATGCGAGTTACGTTGTTGCATCGAAAGAAACGGGGTACTCTATAGCTAAAGTATGGGGAGATCTTCAACCATGTAGCCATCTACTAAGTTGTGCATGTAATGCTTGGAGAAACAGAAAAGGACAAATAGAGAAATTTATATATATTTCAAAGCCTTGCACCCTTTGCTACCCATTCCAATATACATGTCTACAATTTTTTTAAGATTGTAAAATTTTGTACTTGGAGAGATTGCACTAAATGACCTAACCACAAGAGTGTTGGTCCTTAGGTTGATCTTACTCAAGTCTAAAGAAAGATGTGGAGAATTTAGTTTAGCATCAAAGAGCCATGGATATATTAAAATTACATATTTCTACAACCAATAGTCCATGTCATTATGGGCTTTATTTTTCTAGGCAAGAAATATTCCTATATTATTCCCAAGATCACAATTATGTGTTGTAAATACAATTGGACAGACAAATATTGGGTTATATTTGTTTAAAGAGTAAAAGTGCTCCAAAATTGCATCAAAAGATGCAAGCTAGGTGCACATAAGAGGTTCTATCATTTCAATACCAACCTAAATGAAATACAACTACAACTTTTCACCTTTGGAAGGAAAATATGTGCTCTATAAGCCACTGCCTTGTGTGAATATGTTCATCACAGGGATTTAGGTTGCCATTGTGATTAGTTCTAAGCTATGATCTATGTAATTATATTATCAACATCATTATTTCTATCAACATTCTAGGGGTGTGCAACTCAAGTGACAATCTCACCATCAACCAGATGGTGCAGATTTTTTAGGGTTAACTTTTCTACAGATTTCTTGTCCTGGTGTTATTTCAGATTGGCCAGAATGACAATCCTCTGTTTAAAAACGATATAACCTAGTAATATCTTCATGTATAAGAAGTTTCAAGACCAAGCAATCTCCTCATAACATCATCCACATGAACACCTTGCTCTATTGCTCTGTCACATCAAAATTCATAAGCATCCATGAATAAACATTGCCAGTTTTCCAGAAAATCCAAGAGCATCGTATTTATATAATATATATAAGCTTGTGGGTTTCAGAAATATCACATAAGAACATACTGGCTTCATCAATGATTGGCTAGTCAAGAAATAGTTCTTATCCATCAAGAAGATTAGCTAGATTCACTGACAATGCAATGAAAATTTATCCAACCACATCAAATCAATAGATATCTCAATTTCCCTTTGGTATTGGTGTCTGGTCGATGAAAACTTATCCAACCACGTCAATTCAATAGATATCTCAATATCCCCTTTGGTATTGGTGTCTCATCAGCTAAGCAGTGAAGAAGCGTATTGAAAAAAAATTAAAGGCAAACTATAGCATTGGATCCATCAAGATCTACCTTTGGCAGGGTACATTGCCATCCTGGGTAGAATGTTTATGAGTTCGTCATATTTACTACTATTTCTGCACTTTTCCTTCAATAAATAGGATATACTGCAAAGGTTTTTATGGGGAAAACAGGGAATGAAGAAAGGCCTAACACTACTTGCTTAAGAAATTTTTACTATTTCCAAAGATTGACAAAGCCTAGGGTTGACGGCTTTCTGCTATCAATGAATGGTCTTGAAAACAAAGTGGATTGTAAGAGCCACATTAAGATGCCAGTTAGTAGATTTTTTATTAGACACCAATTATAAAGAACCTGATATATCAAGAATTACAGCACCTCTTGGACTCTTCAATGTTGTGATTAGAGATACTTGTTTCAAGATAGATGGTTCATCAACACTAAAGAGGATCTAGATTTCCAAAAGAGGATTTCATACTTGGGATACACAATGGATTCTCACTCCCATAAAGGACTAGACTGTAGAACAATAACTAATCTCAGTGCTTTTGAATTGCTGAAAAAAATGTGTTTTTTCTCGAAACTTGCAGTTGCATAACATTCCTGCAACTCAATATTAGGCCCTATATAAAAGGACTGCACTGGAATTGTGGTAGGCCTATATGATTTAGGGACTGTAACATGAGAAAACTATGTCTATTTGACCAACCATCTCAAATGTTGAAAGAATAAATATCAAATAGGAAATAAGTGCTTTAGGACATAGTACGATGGTTTAAGGTTGCAAGCCTAGAATTCAAGGATTGATCCCATTCAACAGGCTGCTCAGATAGACTTTGTAGTGTCTACCCAAAGTAGGAGATGGTGAAGCATATGTTTTAGACCTACTGTTTGTTTTGTACTTTTTATAAGTGGATTGGAATTTGGACGAATATATTGCTTGGCAGTTGGCAGAGATCTTTGGAACATGATATGCCTTGTGGCATTTCTTTCTTGTGGATGGAAGAGTAGGTGCAGGGAAATGTTCCATATGGAATGTAGAAAATCCAATTTAAGGTAATTTTGGGCCTCTAAAGCTGAGTTTGCAAATCAGATTTTGAATAGACTTAATATCATCAAGAAAAATGTGGATTCCCTAGATCTGGAAGCTAAAGATGAGATATTATTGTTTCTAGCCTATGTAACAATTTCTTTCTATTCCCATTTAATCATGCAAAATACTTGAACAATTCCTCTCAGTTACATGAAACACTTATGGACTTCTCAAAAACAAATTACTTCCATTCTGTCATTTACTCTTGATGGAATCATTCAGGTGTTCACAAAACAACGTCAAGATACTTCAAATTGATATCATATTCTTCTATTTCTAATACCTTTTGTGGAAATAGTGGGAAACACAAAAATACCTCAATTGATATCATATTCCTCTATTTCTAATACCTTCTGTGGAAATAGTGGGAAACACAGAAATCTCACCATCTCAGCAGGCAAATTGAGATCAAATGACTTGTAGCTGGGCCAAAATCCAGTAGTCAAGACTGTTACACTCAATTCTACTCCAGGATGTGCATGCACATTATCATCAAGATATTTTTGAAATTTTGGTTGGTTCTCCCGTGCCAAAGTCAAATCAGTAATCTGAGAAGAAATATATGGACTAGAACAACACAAATCAAAGAGCTTTAAATTATTTCAGGGTTTTAAATTATAAATACACAAGCTGTAAGCATTACACAGACTTTAAAAAAAAAGTCACATTTTGCGTACCATTCCCTCCATCTTTGAAGTAAACTGGCCTCCACATTCTTGCTTCAATTTCGTTAAGATACTCCATTCATGTTCATCATTTGCAGTTTTATCAAATATAAGCCGACGTGCCAGTTTTTTCCTACAATGTTCAAATACAATGTACCTTGTTCACTCACTATTTGTCCATCAAAGGTTGTTAGCCAACCTTAGCTGGTACACATTTGAAATATCACAGGAAAAATAACAAATAATCTGCAATCTATTCCTCAAATTCTCTCACAAAAAAGGTTAATGCAACTCAAATTTACTCGCATAGTAAACAAAACAGAAAAAGCTAAAAAAATTGGAAGCTTTCCATCCAATAGTTTTCTTTAAATGCTCAGCAAAAGCTAGAGAAGATCTTACTTATTAAGACATATATCTGATTTATTCAGGAAATAAATTCTGAAGAGGAAGATATGGAGAAACCTACCTATAAAATTCTGAAAATAGATCTTTATCACCAATGTATGCAAAAAGATTTACCACCTGCAGTATTTATGAATAATGATATCAGCACTCAAGTAAATTAGGTAATTTTATAATTGCAGTAATCCCAAATGAAATGCAGGAGCCACCTTCTCAAGTGTCTCTTCAATATCTTCATCACTTAATTTTTCACTACTACCCTTTTTCAATAGGTTGTCACAAAAAGTAGCCAATAACTCTGCACTTGTGTTTCCTGCTACTCCTCTGTTGCAAAATACCTCGAATGCTTCTTTTAAGGCCTGAAAAAGATCATAAAATGAAATAAATCTTATATACAGAACATCTGTAAAAGATATTCTTAAGGAATAAAAAACATAGAGAATGAGAGTGAATGAATATATGCAAGTAAACCTTGTCGAAAAGAGAATGGTTTGCAAAGCATGTGCTGACATACTGTAAGTACTTGTCATGCAATCCAATAGCTTCCCACACAAATGACTGCAAAAACAAATAGAGATATTGGAAGAGTAAAATTATAGAACTGACAAATGGAATCAAAACTAATATTTACCAGGAAACACTGCTAGTTTTTCTTTGAATTGAAGCTGAGTAGATTATTTCTCAAGACAATCAAATTTAAGATAATTCTCATTGGATGCGAGATGATTTGAAGCAACGAACATTTTGTATAAAGATGACAAATACACACTGGAATCAAAGGCTTCAATGCCACTAATTTAGAAATTTCTGGAGTTTATTCATTTTCATCCCACAAAGACCAGAGTTAAATGGTTATTCCGTGGGGTTTTAGTCTATCACATGGGCCATTCTGTAAAGGTACCCACAAAGGAACAGGTGAGATTCAACACATCATATTATCAATCCAATTTTAATCTTAAACAACTAAAACTGGAAATAGAACCCTTTAAAGTTTAGATTGCCAGAATATAAAGAACTAAAACTGGAAAATTTCAGTTGGGGCGATTTGAAAATTTGAAATGAGATTTTCATAAAAAAACCTCAACACTGGGCCGCCATTTCTGAAAACCTGGGGCGAGCCAACTGCTCGTGGGCATCATCACCAAAATTTTCGAACCAACTTACCAACTCAGAACTGATTGCGGCCTGGCTTGCTGGCTGGGCGAACCAACGGTTCACAGCCTCCATTACCCTAAATGGTGGGCGAACCAACTCTTCTGGGCATCCATTACCCGAATTTCTGGGCGAATTCACTCTTCTGGGCATCCATTACCCGAATTTCTGGACGAATTCACCATTTCGAGATTAGTTCACTGGGCTACATAAATTTTTCCTCTTTCGTGACATTGGCTATTCGATTTCTTTTTCACTATGGGTTAAATAAATATGGGGCTAATATGTTAAATTTAAAAAAACTCATTTCATATTAAAAATTCGCCCAGGGTTTCTTGGTGACCCCTATAATTTCGCCCATGGGCTATAATTCACCCCTAAAATTTTCCCTGATCATCATCATCCTCATCATCCTCATCCTCATCATAATCATCTTTGTCATCATCATCATCACCATCATCATCATCATCCTCATCATCCTCATCCTCATCATCATCATCATCATCATCATCATAATCATCTTCGTCATCATCATCATCATCATCATCATCGTCGTCATCATCCTCATCATCATCACCATCTTCATCATCATCATCGTCTTCATCACCCTCTTCCTCATCATTATCCTCATCATCATCCTCATCGTCATCCTCATCGTCATCCTCATCGTCATCATCATCTTTGTCATCATCATCATCATCATCATCATCATCATCAAGAAGGGGGAATCAAGGTTTGACCTAGAGTGACGCCTTTTAATCATTCCTAGAGTTATGTTGTTGATGAACCAAAATTAAGCACTCCAACTAACTATGGGCCAAACCACAAGGTTGGATCCCAATACAAAACTTAGTAAGTAGGAGGGTTCCCCAAAGGGTCTAGTAGAGTCAAACTAATGATTAAAGTTATAATATTGAAGAGGAGGCAATATCAAGCCCTACTTAAGCACTAGACATCACAATGAGTTCATGCATATAGGGTAAGGTAAAGTGACTCAATAGATATTTATCTAGCACATAACAATCTTTGTATGAAGAGAGAAAAATATCAATGTTAATAATGGGTAGGTCATGTATATCAAGGAAATGGAAGTAGGAAACACCCTAGTACCTCTAAGTAAGTAGGTGTATGTGAATACTAATAAATGCATACACTACAATCACTCTTATGCCTATGTTTTGATTCATTCAATAGGATTTTTGTATGGATGCATATGTGCAATTGAGCTAGGGTTTGGTCAATACAATGTATTCATATTGGTGTGTTGTTTGATTTTTGTTGTAGATTAGGATACCAAATCTCAATAGTTTCCATTTCCAAAAGCCAATAGTTATGCAATTTAGCTAAGATTTGGTAAATCCATTGTATTCATTGTTAGGAACCCGTGTCAACCCTTCTCTTTACTTTGTTAGTATATTGTTGTTGGATGCATATGCTTTGTAATTCGTCCCGTAGTATTTGTTGATCCATAGTTTATATTATTGTTGTTGCACGCATATGCTTTGTAAGTCGTCCCGTGGTATTTGTTGATCCATAGTTTGTATTGGCACATGGTATTGACCCATGGTATTGGCGCCTAGAATTAGTATATAAGTTTGTGTTGAGACCAATGAAGGTCCTGTGAAGTTATTTGTATTGAGCTTGCTCAAAGGAGGTTGCCCCCTCGAAGTGGCCTACGATCAATAAAAATATTCCGTGATCTCATATATTGTGCATTTTATCAATTAATTGTTGTAGGTTCCTCACATCTGGTATCAGAGCACTTTCTTCGGCTCACTGGGTGAAATTTATCCCAAACTTTTTTTTCGCATCTGTTGCAGGTTTGGATCTAGGAATAATCCCTATCCACTTGACTGTGGGAAGTACTTGGGCATAATCCCTAAAACTCACTGTGAGGAGTACCACAGGAACCCTGAAGTAGTTGGCCCATTGAGAGGACCTACCAACAAAAAGGGAAACGACCCCTACCTGATTGAGTAGTACTGGTGAGGTAAACCAAGAGTTGTCATTTGTGGCAAAGCGATTATCAGTTTTACCTGAGCCGTGGAGTGAAGGGTACTGCCCCAATATGAAATCCGTTAGACAACATTGGTGGCTGAGTGAATCCCCTGAACCGTTAGGAAGCTGAGCATACCTGGGGTCCATATCTATTTTCAGCTGAACTGTTGCCGATCACTTCCGCGTCGTGAGGTATTAATTCAGTGGCACGAAATGCCCCCCGAGGATGCTACAATGGAACCACTCCTTCAGATTCCGCATCAATTTCCACATCTAAATCTTTGAGCACAAAGCTTTTTCTAAGGGAGAGGGGATGTTAGGAACCTGTGTCAACCCTTCTCTTTACTTTGTTAGTATATTGTTGTTGGACGCATATGCTTTGCCTAAGTCGACCCCTAGTATTTGTTGATCCATAGTTTATATTATTGTTGTTGGATGCATATGATTTGTAAGTCGTTCCGTAGTATTTGTTGATCCATAGTTTGTATTGGCCCATGGTATTGGTGCCTAGAATTAGTATATAAGTTTGTGTTGAGACCAATGAAGGTACCGTGAAGTTATTTGTATTGAGCTTGCTCAAAGAAGCTTGCCTCGAAGTGGCCTACGATCAATAAAAATATTATGTGATCTCATATATTGTGCATTTTATCAATTAATCATTGCAGGTTCCTCATATTCATTGAATAGGATACAAATCCCAATAGTCACCATTTCTTGTATTCAATAGTCCACCACCTAAGCACTAAATAGCGCGTACGCACTAAATATAGCGTACACATTGCTTAGTGCGTACGCACCTTTAAAATAACGCGCTCGCGCCATTTAAATTTTTAAATTTTGGCGGGAAATTCCTTTCCCACCAATGTGGTGGATGACTTGGCCGCTATGGTTTTAGGTTCGGGTTGCGAAACCAAGTGGCTTGGACTGTGTTATAACAAAATACATCTTATTCTATAACTTCTTCTGTTTCGAGCATGATTCTACGTATGCTACACTTGTCCACTGCTAATGAAAATGCACACACTTGTAGAACTTTGTGTGCAGATTCCAAATATGTAATTTTTTATTAAATCTATTTATTGTTTCTATTTTTTTTAATTAATTTTAATTGCACTAACGTCAATCTTACACAAAAAGTAGGTTATTTCTTTCGTCTATAACTTTTAATTGGCTCACCTATTTTGAAAACGGAAAAGAACCCGCACAAGTACACACAAAGACCTGCATCCTAAAAAAAAAACAAAGTTCATTGATTATGTTAAGACCATAATGTGGGGGACCAATGCTCAACCTAGTCATTTTAGGGTTTGGCCGACTTCCTTAATTAAAAAATATTTTAAAATTAACATAAATAAATATGGAAAAATAGCGCTGCACTAGAATGGTCTGTTATCTACGACTGTATATAATTTTTTTCACAAAATTCCACCATTTGCATACCAAACCAGGGGACCAACGCAAACATATTCATTATGTTTTCTTCAAAAAATAACATACCAACCTTAGGAGAACCCCATTTTTTGGGAGTTATTCTTAATTTACATAAATAATATTTATATATTCCGGAAGGTAATCCGATTGTCCACATTTCATATTCTTATGCCATATTCCAAAACGTTGTGTAGGTAGCTCTAATATTGTTTTTCGACGTTCAGATTCTGTTTTTCCAGAAGTCCATTATGACTAACGCATCGTGAGTGGCCAACATTAGCTTGCACCGACCCCTTTACATGTTAATTGTTCATCCAATAGAACTCACACATTCTAGCAAGATGTTGGCAATGTTAAAGTTATAGAATCATGAGTCATTCTCCAGGCCATTCTTGTGTGTCAAGAGTGAGCCTCGTGTGTCGCTCAGTAGTGCCTTATAGGAGCCTGAGTTGGACTTAGGAGACTTGGAGAAGAATCTTCAGTTGGAATCAAGAATGGTTAAGTTCATGTGTTGAGGAAAGTCCTTTATTTGTCAAAGTGATGATGTTGTGTAGTATTTCTAGTCAAGGATAAGGTCTTGTGTGTCAATACATATCTTCATGTGTTGAGGAGGTGCCTCATGTGTTGAGGTGATACTTTGCATGTCAAAGCATGTATGGTGTTTGATGTACTACTAACCATGGTTGCGCTATTAAGTCTCCTTTAGAAACTAGCCACCTCTGGAGAGAATTACTTTAGAATATAACCACTTGGAATGATAGTAGGACAATATGATCACATCATTGGGCAAATATCCTTAGTATATTGGATATGATAAGTAAGATGGCACACATGGAGCATGTTGATAATACAAGAGATAAAGATAATATGTGATAAGATATGAGAGAATTCGAATTGCACATAAAAGAATTAATTAAGAGAGAATTTGAATTGTTAAACTTCAGTGAAGACATCAGTAAATCAAAAGAGAACTCGAATTGATCACTACAGTGATGTTAACAAGAAATAATTAGTTAAATAAAGTTAACTAAGTGATAACAAAGAAGATCTAGTTAACTAAGTATTATTGCATGACGACACTTATGTAAAACTAAAAGATGACACTTATGTTAAAATAAAAGAGGACACTTAATTTAGCCACCTAACTAAGTGGGAAATCTTTCAGTTAAGGGGTGATTTCATTCTAAGACTAAGTTCAGTGAGTTAATGCACTGTATGAGAAGTGGGGTGCTCTTCTTCGTGCAAGATTGATACATCCAGATGGAGGGTGAGTTCATCATGAAGTCAGAAGATAAAAATAGAAGCCGATGCATGTGAATAAATTATAAATATGTTATACAGGATTGATTAATTCAATGTGAAGCGAATTTTGTTAGTCCTTGAGGGAAAGGCGCTTCTATTTGTGAAGGATATTATTCCGAGTCCCTCTTTTTTATATTTCTTTTGATCTGTAATTGCACATGGGGTGCTTGATGTAAAAGACATTTTCTACTATCTATCAATATACTAAGTAAGGTTTTGCTAGGGTTTTCTCCCTCAAGTCATAAAGGGTTTCCCTGGGGTAAATTCATGTGTCGAATGTGATTGCTTATGTGTATGATTGTTATTTGATTTCAAGTACTGTTGCATTTATGAATCAAAGATAAAAAATTAACATGATATCAGAGCACAAGGCGTGAGAGAGCTAATTTCAGCAATCAAGCTTGAGCCTACGTAGATCTTGAGTGTGCACAGTACTTATATAATAAAAAGTATATGTAAACCAAAGTGGAAGGTGAGGATCAACTACATGTAAATCGATTAATGATCGATGGCGGAGAGCTCCTAATTCAATTATTAATGAAGGATCGAGACAATGGGGGCCTTAAAAGCACTTTATGTACACCTTTCTAGAGCCGAGGTATTGGGGAAGATGTTATTAGTCATACTCTACCTTCAAAAATTTCTCTTTTGTATCTAAATCATTTCATGTTCATGGCCCTTTCCTTGCTCAAAATCTAGTGTATGATGAGGAAGATTTGGTGGTGAAGTCCTCTGCGTCATTAAGAAGGGGCAAGATTTTGAATGTGAGGGTCGATCTACGCTTGTTCCATGAAGTAAATCTCTTATCGGTTGCTAGGTATGAAGACCCAAAAACATGGATTGAGTGTCTTGGTGGTGGAGGAGGTAAGAAAAGATGTGGTAGTTCATCTTGGCAACAAAGTAAGTGATGTGTCTGCAAAGGAGGGAACCTAGTCCCTTGGAGTTTGGGGGATGATGTAAAATCCATCATGCCATTGGGTTTGCTTCAGAAGTATTGGTTGGACATTTTTAGGGTAAAAGAATGTGTGGTAAAAAAACATAGGGTTTGGTTGAATCAAGTCTAGAAACCAAGCCTAGGTTATAGTCCATAGTTCCTCCTCCTAGCCAAATGGTGGATGGTTTTTTTTCCAATTTGCAATAGACGTGGAAAAATTATTGATGAAAAGTTGGTGTTGGGATTCAAATCCCTTATTGATTGGGTGGATGTAAAATTCATTAAGGGGATTGATAGTAGTGAGGAATTAGCATATATTAAATAACAATTTTTAAAATTTTAGTTTTGGAATTTCATTTTTTAAATTTAGGGCAACATAAAAATTTATATTTTTAAAGATGAAATGAGGCAAGGATTTGGATGCTTACCTTTCCAATCCTCCTTGCAAGACTAAATCATCGTCGTTGAACTTTGAATTTTCCCTCCCTTCACTTCTCCAAGGCGTTTTTCCAAGCATCGATCGCTCGAGTGTTCTGATTTTGAATGAACAAACGGCAGTCGCGGTCCATGTACTGTTTATTTTTTTTGTAATATTAACCAAAACACGCACGCGTTATAGAAAAACATAACGTGTGCACGTTATGTATCACTATAACTCACGCACATTTTGGAATCCTATCCTACATGTTAATTGACATGGTAGGGTTGGAGCCCGCCCATGCCTAGTTCTAAGAAACGTGCACGTGTTTTCAATTTGCTAAATTCCAGCGCATTTTGCGAATGCATGATTGCACCTAAGGGTCCCTCAACTTCGTGCGAGGGCCCAAACTCCCTCTTACTCCAGAGTAATCACATCCATAACGAGCTTTAATACCATGCTGAAATTTCATTTGTATTGGGCAATTATTGCAAATCTCAAAATTCACTTCTTTAAAGAGGGTTAATTGAATATTCTTAATCCTATCATTTTCATCCTTTAGGATTGCTATAAATTAATGAGTAAAACAATAACTAAACTATCACAATAATTCACTTCTAGTAGCACTAAAATTAATAACAATATAAGAGAATAGATACCAATCACTCTAATGAGCTCTTTATATATACATATATATATAATAGAAAACACAACAAGAGTACATGGTTGTGCATTTATATTCAATCTTAATAGAAAACATAACAAAAGTACATGGTTGTGCATTTATATTCAATCTTAGTGTCAATCCCTTAATAGTTTTCTCTTTAAATATGTCAAAACAACATGACCATTAAGAAATGAAAATAACTCCCCCAAGAAGATAAAATGTTGAGATGAACTTTTCAATATACACATAGACAATATATGTATAGTTAACATAAATATCATAGCCTTAGGATGAAATTAAACCACCCAAAATTCCTTAACTAAGATTACTCAATAAACCCTAGTTCCACTTATAAGTTCAATAATTTCTCCAACAATATGTTAAAGTGAAGAGGTTATCCCTCCAAACCCTAATTTGACGTGCTCTTCAAATTTTTCCATCTCAGAATCCCTCAGTAATCCACACCCTGATCCCTTGCTGAGAACCATTGGACAGCAAAAGTACAAAGGGATCCGCTAACTCATTGACTATGGGACCTACATAGAGTGACTTCGCGGAACCAATATCAAATTCAAAGGATGACAACTTCCACCATGGAGACAGGTAGAAGTTCCCATTACCTCCAAGAGTGATTCCGCCGTTGACCCCCTGCATTTCTATATGAGAACGAACATAATCATCCGTTATGGAAGCTACGGCCTTCTGGATCTCCGCAACGCAGTACGAGAGCGGATTCTCCGTCACATCATGCACCAGTGCAGTTGCATAGGCCGTGACCACCCCGTTTCCTGCAAATCCGATGGGTAGAGGTGGATTTACCTTGGAATGTATGTCGACTGCAAATGATACGCTGGACGACTGTCTAGGTTCTGGAAGATCGCCCTCGTTCTGGCCTACCACAAGTGGGCCGCGATGACATCGAAGGTAGAGCAACTACTGATAATATTGTCTTTCATTTCCTTTTGTTTCAGTCGTTGCAGCATCTCCGGAGAGAACGTAAATGCTCTACGGCATTTATTTTCAACTAAGCTTATCTTGCCTGTACGTTCAGGCGAGACTTGCCAGCTCCCCCTTGACTTTCTCCACCAGGCCCACCGCCAGGCTGCCCCCTGTCGGAGGCCCAAAAAAGTTTCCGGTAAAAGTTTTAAAAAATTTCCTGTCACGTTTCCCCGCCAACCGGCTCAATGACCGAGGCTCCTCCCCTCCGCCCGGCCCCTCCGCCCCAGGCCCCTCCCCTTTAGCCCCCTTCACGGGTCATATCCCTGTTTACGTCTCTTTCACTGTGCATCTGAGCACTACCACTGCGGGATTGGCTATCACCTTCCGCGGGCGACCCAAAGTGATCGGATAGCGACCCATCACCAACGTACCAGCTCATAGCAAGTTTGTTTTCTTCCCAGGTCAGCTAATTCCCTAACCTCTGCAGCTTCCTCCACCATGATTTCTGATTTTAAAGATGTCAATAGCTCCTGATTACGAGCCGCAAAGGTTGTACTTAAATTCGATAGCTCCCCTTTGGATTGAAACCCCTTTAAGCGGTCAGTTCCCTCATTTTTCTTCTTTTCATTCAAACATGCAATACTCTGCTCCATTCTGGATCTCAATTAGTTCATGCCCATCCGCTGGGGATCTCACCGGGCTATAACATTTCTTTCACTAAGATTGATGGATCCCGATTCGAAACTATTGCCCAAGCTGGATATGCAGAGCAAGGAATTATTCATCAGAAGTTTCGACTTCTCCCAATCGACTCTTGCATCACTTTCTACATCAAACGAAACGCCATAATCAACACCATCGCGGCCCCCTCTCATGCCAACATTTCTAACAGACGTATATATTTGGATATCAAATAAGTTTTTCTTCTTCTTTTGTAACCCAGAAATACTTCTCAGTTTCCGAAGGACTTCTCTGTAAGGTGCTAAGAAATTCTCTCTGAAAAGCCTGAATTGGGTTTCAAGGTAACCATATGAATCTTGATAAGCCCTCGCCCACCTTGTTGATAGGAATGTAATTATCATCCCCTGCATTTTCAGATGATAACCACAGAAACATTACTACAAGCAGTTGGCATTAAAACAATACTATGCCAACAATACTACAAGCATTTGGCATTAAAACATTTACAAACACAGAAAACATTACTACAAGCAATAAAATTCAATGCAGAATATAACCATAGAACAATATGAACAATGATTTGGGTCAGGCTTTCTCAAGCTGACCTCTTCCCATATTAGCACAAAACATATTCATAACAAGGAAATAACACAGGCGTCTACATAGCCCTAGATAGTAATCAAAATGTTTTCACAGAGGGAACACAATTTGGGATCGGTCTTGTAGGCCAACCCATCCCCATTTGGTATCAAAAGATTATAACTTAGAAATCAAGAAGCATATAAATAAATTAGATAGAGATATACAAAGCTGGGGATCGTTCTTTGTTAATCTGTCCCCTTCCTCAAGCTTTGTAATCTGTCTTCTTCTTCTGTAACCCAGAAATACTTCTCAGTTTCCGAAGAACTTCTCTGTAAGGTGCCAAGAAATCCTCACTGGGCATAGTGCCTTTGAATTCCATTTCCTTGCACAGTTCTGAAGCTTCATCCAATCAACCTTCTTTACATCCCATCGATTACTATTATGTAAACAAAATTATTCACCACAATTCCCTTCTTCAGATCTTCCCTTAAAATCTCATATGATCCTTCCATCCTCCCTTTTAATGTTTCCCCTTTCACACTTTGAATTATCATTCTACATAAAGTATTTCCATTAGTGATTAAACCTTTCTCTAGAGTTAAATGAAAAATATTATTGGCTTCTTCCAAATTATCTTGCTTGCAAAGATCATTTATAGGAACTTTGAAGATTGGTCAGTGTTCGGATATCCACATCATCTTTTTCAGGATCTTGCATGCAATTAGGGTTTGCATGCACCTACATGCACTTGCATGCATCCCAGTCACCAGTTTGATGCCTCCAGCACCTTATCCACCTTATTCTAGCACCCGGGAGCCACTTACTACAGAGTTTTAGCCCTCCTAGGCTGAAAGGCGCCCACTTCTCACCTACTGCCAGAGAAGGGCGCACTTTTTCACCTACCACTGCAGTTCCACTTTAGTTACATTTAGTTAGCTCCGATTCTCCCTGATTTGAGGCTAGTTTCACTCCCGACTGACTGTTTCACTTCCGTTGGACCTCCAGTTTGACTAGATGACTTGTTCTGACTTCAGTTAGTCTCCCATGTGCCCCCCACTGAGCCTCCTTCCCTTAATCAGTGCTACACACTTCAGTTACACATGACACACTCAGTTAGACTCAGATTGACACCTGGATGACTGGTTCTTGTGCATTGATGACCACCACTGATTGATGATGAGGACTCCTAGTTGGAGTCAAGCTACTCCATTCAGTGATTCGAATGGCCTACTTAGTCAATTCGAATTGCTCATTGATAGACGTTGTATTCTATTGTAATTCATTCACCCTTATTGGGATATTGAGCACTGCTGCATGTTTTTGCACAGTTTTACACCATATTTTCTATGTTCATCTGTTGTGATTGATTTACTTCATTAGATCTGTTGTGACTAATTTTACATGGTATCAGAGCCATTGCAGGGACAAGATCTCTTTTCTACAGGTGTTTCTACAAGAAGATTTGACTGAATTGCTCAAATTGCAAAAAGTTTTGGCATGAGATATCTCAAGGGCATTCGCTCCTGTGCATGCAAAGCTTAAAAATACTTCCAATACCACTCCAGAAGCTTGAGTTTCAACATAATTCCTGGATCTGATACATTGGACCCATTCAACATTGTTTGATCTCCAATCCCAGGTGTGATGCAACTCTAAAAGGGTGGATTGTTCGACCTTACGGTTCTTGGTTTGATTGTGATTTGCAGGTTATCAAGCTCCTCTTTTGCATTCGCTACACTGTGCATGCAAACTCCTCTTTTGCATTCGCTACACTCTGCATGCAAGCTCATCTACATCAGTTTGACTCGCTCCTGGCAATGGAATACTCTTCTTCAAAGCCTATCCTCACCCCATTCAATTATTTTGATTGGAAAGATGATATGGAGATCATATTATGTTCAAAAGGTTACTACCGAGTCACTCTTGGTCTTGAATTGGAGCCAAACAATGTGTCAGATCGAACCAAACACTACAACAAGCTTGATGAAGCTTATGGTCTTCTTTGTCTCTCCATCTCCAAAGATCTTCACTTCCATCTCAGTGGATTGAAGACTCCAAAAGCCATATGGGAGCAACTTGAAACACTATTTGGCAAGCAGGATGAGCTTAGGGCTTTTCAATTAGAGAATGAATTGATTGGCCTTAATCCTGAGAATTTCGAGACCATCAATGAATTCTTCACAAAATTCAAGAACTTGAACTTGCAATTGAAGAACAGTGGAGTTATCAAAGAGGATAAACAATTGATCCTCTCCATTCTAAGCAAGCTTGGGAAAGATTATTCGGTATTTGTCTCTACTTTCAATTCCGGTCGGCTAACTACCCCGAATTGGAAGATGCCTACCTTGAATGCCTTCATTGAGTCCGTCACAAAAGAGCATGACAAGTTGATTCAAATGGGGTCCATAAGCTCCAAAGATTCAGCCCTATATGTTCAAGGACCCAAGATCTCGAATGGTAAAGTAAAGCAAAAGAAGGAGAAGCCCAAATTCGAGCCTCACAAGCAAAAAGACAAAGGCAAGCAAATGGATGCACCATTCAGTTCGAAATCCAAGCAAAAGGGCAAAGAAGGTAACCAAAAATCTAAATGTACTTATTGTAACCGTGGCTTTCATCCCGAAAGTTCATGTATGAAGAAGACTATAGATCAAATGGCCCTCCTTTTGGAAAAGAACAACATAACCCTTCCTGACGGTGCAAGGAAGAAGGATAGGAATGATGATCATGAAAGAGGACAAGCACTCATGGCAACGGTTTCGAAGCCCACTACTCTCTTGATAGATTCAGGTGCATCAAATCATATGGCTGCAAATATTGATTCTTTTTCCTCATTTGATCCAAACAGCTCCATCCCCATCCATTTGGGAGATGACTCAAAAATTTCTTCAAAGGGCAAAGGTACGATTCATGTAGAACATGGAAGCTTTCAGAATGTTCTCTATGTGCCTTCCTTGGCTTCAAATCTCCTTTCTGTGTATCAAATGACACACACTGGTGAACCAAAGCAAGTTACATTCAGCCCTAATACAGTTGAAATTTCTGATATCAAAAGTGGAAGACTAGTAGCAGTCGGAAAGGCAAATCACACTGCAAAATGCTATGAGTTTTCACACTTTATTCCGCTTGCAAAGCCCACCGCTCTTCGCACACATGGTAATGAGGTTAGTAGGCTTTGGCATGAAAGATTTGGACATCTTAATTATAAGTATTTGCTGTTGTTATCAAATAAATCCATGGTAGATGGGCTCCCACAACTCCGTTCCTCGAAGGGAATATGCACTGGTTGCATCATTGGGAAGCACCCCGAGCACAGATTCGACCGCGGCAAAGCTAGAAGAGCTTCTACTATTTTGGGATTGATCCATTCTGATATCTGTGGTCCGCTACCCCATATGTCATTAAATGGTTCAAGGTATGTTTTGACATTTATTGATGATTTTTCCCGCATACATGGGTATTCTTTCTCAAAATCAAGTCAGAAGTGCTTGGAAAATTCAAGGATTTTAAGGCTTCTGTTGAGACCACCACTGAGAGCAAGATAAAAGCTCTTAGATATGATAATGGTGGGGAATATATCAAGTCCGAGTTGCTGCAACTTTGTGCCCAAAGCAGAATTAAGATCCAACATACAGTTCCCTACACACCCCAGCAGAACGGTGTAGCGGAACGGAAAAATCGGTCACTGAAAGAGATGGCTACATGCATGATTGAATCGAAAGGTTTGGCTGCAAATATTTGGGCTGAAGCAATCAATGTTGCTGCATACATACAAAACTGTGTTCCAGATTCATCCGTGAAAGGTATGACTCCTTTCGAAGCATTCTTTGGTCACAAACCGGATGTGTCAAATTTGAGAGTTTTTGGCTCTACTGCATGGGCTAGAATTCCTTCTAAGAAGAGACGAGCTTTGGATCCACAAAGTACCAAGTGCATATTGATAGCATATGGGGAAGAATCAAAAGCATATAAACTCATGGATATCAGATCTAAAAAGATATTCATAGAGCGCAGTGTGCAATTTGAAGAACCGCTTCAAGAATTGCAACTAGTCGAGGAGAAGACTGCCGATTCACCGCCTTCACCAGAAGAAGATCCGTGCAGCGATAATGAAGGTATGAGTTCTGATATTTCTGATATTGTAGCAGCATATGATGATCATGACATATCAGGTTCAGAATCCGACCATTATGATCCTCCTCAGTTACCAAAGTGGGCCCAAAACACTCTACAATCTGCTGGTTCAAATCTTGGAAATCCTGCTGATCCGAGACGAACAAGAGGAGACTTTCAAAGAGCAGGTATGGCTCTTTATATTGCTGATTCATTTCTTCCTGAGATTTGTTATTTGATGGCTAGTTCAGATCCTACATCATACTATTCTTCTCATCGAGATCCGAGATGGAAAAGTGCCATGGATGAAGAGTACAATTCTCTTCAAAAGAACAACACATGGGAGCTAGTTTCTCTTCCACCTGGAAGAAAATTAGTGAAGTGTAAATGGGTCTACCGTACTAAAGTTGCTGCTGATGGTACTATCATAAAATATAAAGCAAGGTTGGTGGCAAAAGGTTTCTCCCAAGTCCAAGGAGTGGACTACAC
This sequence comes from Larix kaempferi, assembly GCA_027924585.1. Taxonomy (NCBI): domain Eukaryota; kingdom Viridiplantae; phylum Streptophyta; class Pinopsida; order Pinales; family Pinaceae; genus Larix; species Larix kaempferi. The sequence continues at coordinate 9,328,311 of BSBM01000087.1, read as the reverse complement.
TGAGACCTTTGCACCGGTTGCAAAGATGGATTCCATCCGCCTTGTTTTAGCTATTGCCGCATCCAAGCACTGGGAAGTGCACCACATGGATGTGAAGAGTGCATTTTTACATGGAGACCTTGCTGAAGAGGTCTATATGCAGCAGCCAGAGGGTTACACATCAGATCCATCATTGGTTTGTAGATTGAAGAAATCTTTGTACGGGTTAAAACAGGCCCCAAGAGCTTGGTACGCAAAGATGGACTCCTTCCTTCTTTCTCAGAATTTCCAAAGATGCAAATCTGATCCGAATGTGTATATTCAGCGAGTTAAAGGTAATTTGTTGGTTATTGTACTTTATGTTGATGATCTTCTCATTACTGGTAGCACACTTACTTCAATAAACAAGCTAAAATCTGCCTTAAATCTAGCTTTTGACATGAGCGATTTGGGCTTGCTGAGTCACTTTTTGGGCTTGGAGATAGCTCAAAATTTTGATGGGATCACTATATCTCAGCAAAAATATGCTTCCGACCTATTATTGAAGTTTAATATGGCTGAATGTAAGGCAGCCCCATTCCCATTCCTCTCAGTAATCAGTCTTGAGGAGGGAGATTCTACACCGCTTGCAGATTGCAGTATGTATCGACAGTTGATTGGTTCACTACTTTATTTGACACACTCATGGCCTGATATCTCATATGCCATGAGTGCCATGTCAAGATATATGTAGCAGCCACATGAGCTTCATTGGCGAGCAGCCAAGCGGATCTTGCAGTATGTGCAAGGTACGAGACAGTTTGGCATACATTATGCTGCAGATTCTGAGCTAGATTTCATTGGTTTTACTGATTCAGATTGGGCAGGTGATAGCATTGATCGGAAGTCCACTTCCGGTTATGTTTTCATGATTTTCATGGTTCTATTTGCTGGTCCAGCAAAAAGCAAGCAGCCATTGCACTTTCTTCAGCAGAGGCAGAGTATCGAGGGGCAGTCAATGCCTGCATTCAGGCAGTTTGGTTGCAGGGTATTCTTTCTGAGTTTGGTTTTGGTGGAACTACTTCGACTGTCCTATTTTGTGACAATCAAAGTGCTATCAAGATCTCCACAGATCCAGTTCAGTGGCAGAGGACCAAACAGATTGAGATTCATATGCATTACATTCGACAGTTGGTGCATGACCGCACCATCATTCTGCAATATTGCCCTACTGATGAGCAAATTGTAGACATCTTCACCAAGAGATTCACTGAGAAGAAGTTCTCTTACCTCCGTTCACTGTTGGGGGTGAGTTCCATCATGGTGGAGACAGATTGATTCATTATTATGCTTTAGCTTGAGGGGGGGCTTTCTTCCCACTGGGTTTTCCCTCTTTCCTCACTTAGTTTATTTTCAGCATTTTTTGGATTATTGTATTGGGGTGACCTTTGGTCTTAGTTACCAGGGCCCCACATTATTTTTTGCACATCATAGTCTAGCTTGAGGGGGGGTGTTTGGATATCCACATCATCTTTTTCAGGATCTTGCATGCAATTAGGGTTTGCATGCACTTACATGCATCCCAGTCACCAGTTTGATGCCTCCAGCACCTTATCCACCTTATTCTAGCACTCGGGAGCCACTTACTACAGAGTTTTAGCCCTCCTAGGCTGAAAGGTGCCCACTTCTCACCTACTGCCAGAGAAGGGTGCACTTGTTCACCTACCACTGCAGTTCCACTTCAGTTACATTCAGTTAGCTCCGATTCTCCCTGATTTGAGGCTAGTTTCACTCCCGACTGACTGTTTCACTTCCGTTGGACCTCCAGTTTGAGTAGATGACTTGTTCTGACTTCAGTTAGTCTCCCATGCACCCCCCACTGAGCCTCCTTCCCTTAATCAGTGCTACACACTTCAGTTACACATGACACACTCAGTTAGACTCAGATTGACACCTGGATGACTGGTTCTTGTGCATTGATGACCACCACCGATTGATGATGAGGACTCCTAGTTGGAGTCAAGCTACTCCATTCAGTGATTCGAATGGCCTACTTAGTCAATTCAAATTGCTCATTGACAGACATTGTATTCTATTGTAATTCATTCACCCTTATTGGGATATTGAGCACTGCTGCATGTTTTTGCACAGTTTTACACCATATTTTCTATGTTCATCTGTTGTGATTGATTTACTTGTTCATTAGATCTACTGTGACTAATTTTACAGTCAGGAGGTATCTCTGCTACATTCTAAAGTGAAGCCTTACAATCATATCCATCTTGCCTACTCTTTAAATTCCACAAATGACAGCACCGTACGTAAAAGAATTAGTTGCAATAACTCTCTCTTCCATTCTATAATACAAATTCATAGTAAAATTTGCATCTTCCTCATCAGAGCAAACATTTTCCAAAGATGTTCAGAAGTTCATTAGCTTATTGCTTTCTTCCATTCTAGAGTCCCCCAAAATATTTCATTAGCTTCTTGCTTTCTTCCATTCTAGAGTCCCCCAAAATATTTCATGTAATTACTCACATATGGGAGAATGCCTTTCCTTTTTTTTTTTATTGAAGAAATTTAGAACAATACCAAATTCACCTTGCTTGCAAACTTTATCAATAACAGTGCCTTAGAGATAGTTGTTTTGTATATTCCACAACCTATCATGCTATCAAGAAGTTCATAAGCTTATTGTATATTGCATGCCTTAGAATACCCTTTAGTTAATACCAAGTATGCAATAAAAATTGGGACCAAAATTTTGTCCAATGCCTCTGCAAAGACTCAATAGGTTCTTTGATATCAGCATGTCACCATTATTGAAAAGTGCACTGATAATTGAATTGTAATTATCAATGTTTGGCATAACAACACTTATTAATGGTTCATCCAAGTTCCAAAGCCTCCTCTCTCTTGTCATCTTTACAATATTCAACAACACTCGCAACCAAACCCTTCTCTGGTATCTACTTGAGGATATCATTTACTTTCTGCAAATGGTTTGCCAGGCAAAGTGCTTTCATAAGCACACATTACAAGAAATGTCATCCAACTTGTTTCCACAAACCAAAGGTGTGAGAGATTTTGGAAAGTTGTCATTGATAGGATTGTGTCATTAATGTCAAGATTGTCAAGGTACCTCCTCCATAATCAACACCATCGCAACCTCCTCTCATGCCAACAATCTAACAGACGCATATATTTGGATATCAAATAAGTTTTTCTTCTTCTTCTGTAACCCAGAAATACTTCTCAGTTTCCGAAGGGCTTCTCTGTAAGGTGCCAAGAAATCCTCTCTGAAAAGGCTGAATTGGGTTTCAAGGTAACTATATGAATCTTGATAAGCCCTCGCCCACCTTGTTGATAGCAATGTAATTATCATCCCCTGCATTTTCAGATGATAAGAATTCCTCAGCTGAAGGGATGATTTGGGTTTCTCTAAATCCTTTGTCCTGCAACACATTTGAAGAATAGACCAAAAGTAACACATTTGAAGAATCAACCAAAACTAACAATTGACAGTACATAACAACAAAAACTAACTCAAATTGTGATTAAATATACATAACAGCAAAAACTATAACTCAATTTGTGATTAAAGATACATACACAAGTGGCCATTTTTATGCTCTATCACAAAGCTTATAATGCAAGACTACCAGAGATGGGAGTTTCTGTGATCCTGAAGAGAGCAATCCACCCTGTGTTAAAAAGGTTCTTTCATCCAAATGAAGGCCAAGCCAATCATCACCAGCTCCGTTCAACGTACCAGCTCATAGCAGGTTGTTTTCACCATCCATAAATTAGAAATAACATAATCGTTATTTCTTTTCAATAACCTCTGCAACACATCTTCACTGTCTATTTGCTAACTCACTATGTCTCTCCGTCCTCTGCAACCATATATGTGATTTAGGATAGAGAGTAGATCTCAGTCGATGACTGTAAGGATAGTTTAAAAATTTTAACAGTCCCTGAGTAAGGGATCGCCTTCCTGAGAGTGTGGTTCTCTGTCTCCTACTTCCATGTCCAATTTACTAATGTAATTTGTCTGGCATTTACGCTAGTTGCATGTTTGTGAGTATTTGATGGTTATTAAAATTTATTTATGTTTCCTTTAAAAAACAATCCTCTGCCCGGACAGTTACATATTCTGATATAATACCTTAGTCACCTTTCCGCTTTGCATAGAGGCTTCTATCTATCCTAATAACAGTAGATTGTTATGGCTATGGTAGGATTTAATGCTCAGTCAATTGATTGCTCTTTTTGAAATTGAGCAAGGTGAGCAAAAGCTTGCTTGCAATGGCTGAAACTCATAATAACCAATATAATATGGAATTTGAGTTATGAAATTTGCAATAGTATAGGTATAGAACAAAACCTGTTATGTTGAAAATGAATTAACAACAAGATCCTCCGCAAATACCCTTATACTATCTCAGACTTGGAAAATATGATAGTCCTAACAATAGTGACCTTGTGTCATAGCTTATGTGGATTTGAGATCTGTATTATTGCACATCAAGAGTCGATAAGTTTGTAATTACTGGAGCCAGGTGTAATACCTTGGCTTTGACCCCTAGAATGTATTTGATCAAATTATGTATAAATTATAAATGCGTGGTTATCATGACAGGAGTCGAGCCATGTGGGCTCACGATCCCATGTGTAAATGTTGTAAATATGCTTGTAAGTATTCCTAGTGCAGATTTTGAGGCCAAGGCCCACCTAGTGAATGGCCAGGCATGTAGATCTTGTAAATATACTACTATAGATCGTGTGGTAGGCTTGCCAAAGTGAACTAAAATTTGTGTAAATATTAATGTTGGAATATGATATTAAATATATAATGATCCAAAATGGCTGCAGAGAGCATGAGCGGGTGAGGCCTATGGGAGAGAGATCCTCTATTTCCATCTTTGACTTGGAAGCCAATCATTGAATGCATGTGGTGGTTTGTGAGGAATTCCTACCTCACATATTTATGGAGGCATGGGGCTGGGAGACATTTTTTGAATTGACTTATCATCATTTGTCATGTTCATGCCCTTCCACTCATGTTGCATTCTCCATCACTACTCATTAACCAAATCTGGAAATTGACCAAATCAACACTGTGTAAGAGGAATTTGCAGACCTTGAGGAAGAGATAGATCACTGTAGGAAATATGTTGTATTTTGCCTAATTCCAAACATGTTCATTTGATTTCCATGAATTCTCTTCATTTTTGTTTGTTTAATTCTGATTCATCTCATTATTTTCACTCATGCATTCATTTGAATTTTGTTGGGCTATTACTGACCCAAAAGTGAAGTGGGGTCTTGTTCTATGGCTCAAATCCATGTAAGGGGACATGACAACCAGTTAGGGGGCTGACCATGGTTTTTTCATGGATAGGATTATAGTTAATTGAGTTTATGGTTGTTAAAATCAATTCAGGATGAATAGGTTGTTGGTTAGTTTAGCCGTTTGGTCAAGTCTTAGCATATTAGCAAATATCTGTATGTAGTTTCTCAACCCTTGTTGTGTTATTGTACATTAATATGATGAAGTTGACTAGGGATGGAAAACCAGAGATATTAATTAACCAGCTATTCTAGTTCCCTTGTACACATGTTCATTCATCATTCCCTCGTGGAGTTTTCATTATGATATTGTGGTATGGCCAACTCTAAAAGACATTGGCATTTGGCCTTATTGAATGAACACTAATCTTCCATGCACATGCACTACATGCCAAATTTGCTTTCTCTCATGAAGGCCTTGCCATTTTGGGATTGCTTCTTGGTTAGGAAAAAAGAATACATAAGCACATAGTGTAGACATAGTGTAGAGTTCATAACTCTACTCACACACAGTGCGGACACAGTGCAGAGTTTTTTGAATTAAAAAATCTACATGTCAGTTCAGAATTTAAAGTAAAAAAATAAAATAAAATAAATAAAAAATAAAAATCAAGGACCCGTGTGTAAAATGTTCTCTATTCCTTTGGGATTTATGTTGAGCTAATGATTTATAGAATGTAATAAATTTATATTGTATGATGTCAATTTTTTTATTTTTCCAGTGTGGTTATATCTGCTGAATATACAAGTGCAAAAACTTCTCCATCTTCCTTCTAGGGTTACAGTGCGATACCAAACCCTAATACAGCTTTTGGTGATGTGTGATGAGAGTTTATTTCATAACCTGCTAATATTTCCTCTCGGTTATTATAATGTTTTTTTAAATTTTTATGTTTTTTCCTTTTATAAGTGGTAATATGAACGCTTTTAAGTGGTAATATTATTTATTTACAAACTAAATATGATACTAACAAAACATATCACATGGATTTTGTTGGCAGATAACTATGGAGTGCCAGTGGATATTGTGCATTGCCATATCGTGTCGTCCGAATCCACGCCAAGGGATGATAGCCTATGTTTTGTATGACAAAGTGCAAGACATAACCATAAAGAAAAGGAGGTCTATACATGGAGAGACCACAAACAACAAGGCATATTACATTGCCTTCATGGAAGGGCTAGAAGTAGCTTTAGAAAATGGGGTGAACGAAATTGCTGTTTACATGAATTCAAAGCTTATTATTGACCAAATGACAGGGCATTGCAAAGTTACATCGACAAATATTGTACCATTTTGTAATAGTGCCCGCGAACTTGCTCATAAATTCCTCTCATTTACCATGTATCATGATGAGATGGATGGAGATCATATGAATGTTAGCAGGATGTGTAAGGATATTTTATCTGGGGTAATGTCATCCCCAGTAAAAAATGTTAATTAACACCAACATAGATCCCATGTACGACGGAGTGAAGCAAAATGTGGTGGACATCAACGATGGATGTGTCATGCATGCATCTGGTTCATTTTCATTTTGTATGTTTTGCTTATGTTAATGTGGCATTTGATTTGACCACATAAAAATCACATGCCATAATGGATGTTGCATTGTATTTGAATATTTATAACAGATATTTTGTGTAATACCAAATCCTTTGATGATTCTTGTGTTCCAGTATTATGTGTGATGCTTTGTCTCATGGACAACATATTTACTTTGGATTAATATTTTTGTACATGTACCATAATGAACCAAATGCCTTGTTATACCAGGATCATTAGCCTTAAATATTCTCTTTCATCTCATCAAGTCAAAGACTATGAAACTTTCATTGCTATGCCAAGAAAATCTAACCAGGGAAGAACCTTGTCTGAAGCTTGTTCAACTTTTGATTGTGTTCTGCATTTGTTTTTGGGAAATCGTTATGAACGTGACAGGTGTAACTCATAAGTTTCATCCCATACCAAATATAACTTAGCATTCAAAAGAAAAAACTTAGCAGACAAATATGCCATTTAGCACTAGAAGGTGAAGAGAACTTAGTTACATTATGCCCAATTTACAGATCCTATAAGCCTTTCGACATTGGTTGCCTCTTAATCTTCAAATATGCTCTTTCCATAGACACATACTGCATAAGCTTAAAAGAAATACAAGTAGATAAGATCAGTTAAATAATATTAATGTCCAGTACAATCAACATTAAGCACCTTCAGAGGTGTCTAGGGCTACTCCGAAAGCATACAGTAAGCTAAACTAATTGATACATGAGAAATGCATAGAAGAAAGATCAAGTAGAGAGGATTGAGAATCGATTGTTTCAAAAGACTTCCATGATTTTGGATATAACCCTGAAAACTAGATTTGCTCCCATCTTTCCAAAGGATTCATCCCATATGTTGCTCCTTAAAATTCAACAAATTTGCAAAATTATCTATAACACTAATGGGGAGTAAACACAGTTTTGATTCTATAATAAAGTACATGGAAGTTGGAAAATTTCCATAAAACCCTCACTCTTTCAAGACAATAATACCATTTAATGCTGGTCTGAAACAAGAAGAGAAGGTTTTACTAAGAAAAATCCTTCAGAGTCTTAAATATACTACCCAGAGACAAACACATTATAGGAACCCCATTCACAATCAACATTCTGACAGAAATTGACTTCAATAGTAGCCATGCTCCTTTGAACATGACCTGAGAGCACATAGAATGTTATCCATGGTGTCCATATGACAACCAAGAATCAATATAAAACCATTAATAGAGGCCCCAAAATGCTGAAAATTATCCAACATCAGTTAGAGACTCTTTGAATTCATTGAAATATACTCGGATTTGCAGATATATTTAAAATTGCTCAAATCTTCCCACATGCCCAAAAATCATTAAATTTATCATAGGTTTCTGATAATTTGGGAAAAATATTATCCCCGGGAATATAAAAGCACTCGAATCCTCTCTACTAAGAGCATTTTTTAAATGACCAATTCAAAATAAGAACTTTGCTTGCTTAACCCAATTCATTGATGGCTACTTCAAAAGTAAACTTTAATCTTTCCAAATCTAAATCTGTGTCACAACCTGACAGACCACAGACCTAGTCACCTAATAGATGAGGAAAACAAACCAAATATCAGCTCCCGACTCTTCATAAATTTGGTGTAAAATCTAGAACTTTGATGGGAAACTAGTGCAGTTAGTTGATAATGTTCTGTATCTCCAGTCTCTCCTTTGAGAACATTACATCTGCCACTGATTCAACAATGAAAATACAAGAAGAACCAGCTGACACAATTAAGAAACATTATGAACTGCACTGGCACTGACAAATAGACCATTTTGCATTGTTCCCCCAACAATACATGGTTTAAGATGATTCAAGCTTTCACAGTTAAGTTGTCCATGGTCTTCTGGATTTTTCACTGCGTAAGAGATTTGAAACTGATGTTTCGAGCAGAAACGCTGGTCATCTTCGGGGAAGCACAGCTAGCAAGAATTTTATGAAGAAACCATCTGCAACATGATTCTTCAACTTTATTCTTGCATGTTTCCTCAATACATGGTTTACTTCTCCCAATGGCCAACATTCTATTACAACTTCTAGTATATATCATTGAATTTTGTTGACAATTGTGACAGACCATTTCTATTGCTCTTAATAATGCAGGATTTACAACTCCCACCTGCCAAAAATGCTTTCTTTTTTGGCTTTTTTAGGGTATGATTTTCCTAGTACCTCTGTTGTTTGCGTGATCTAAATCTCTGACCTATGATTTATTTATTTATTCCATGAAGTAAAAGAAGCAGCAATTCTAGAAAAACGATTTGACAAAGTATATACCATAGAATAGTTCATTGATAATATTCATCCTCTAGCTCAATATAGAGAGATGCCATGATGCCACTTTTCATGTGCCATCCCTTCCAATGATGACCTCAAATGCTTATGCAAAGGCCTACCTTAAATTATTCAACTAAGAACAAGAGATCTACCCACAACTACAAAGGAATGTTGCAATGAAAATGAGGTGAATCACATGAAAATTTGAAAGGAATTCTAGTGGGAAGCTCGCCCCATCTTTATACACTCGTCCCATATATGAATTATGAATAGCATCAACGGCAATCTACAATCTGTTCTCGGTCTTTCTCCCTGTTCGGATGAATTAATTCCTTCAAAAAATCCTTAGCTGATTTTATAATAAGATATATACAGAATAAAAATATTCCTTTACATGAATCCCGTTTGAACTAGTTCTCCACGAGACAACCTATAAACCACAAACTAAACCAAAAACAAGCCAAAACTAAAAATGTTCAACCATGGTTGACATTGTAGTAATGATAATAACTATGTAGTATAATAATTATAATAGTAGTATAATAACTATGTAGTAATGAAATTCAGTTTTGTGAAATAAATACAGTGCACATATTTCCATGAAATTATTGCGAAGGACATGCCCTTTCAGACAAGTTGCCAAAGCTACCAATCTGTTATTTGATAAGGAAAAACATAATCAAACAGTATAAGCAACTTGAAAAGTTAAAAATCTTGATAATTGCAATAAAAGAAATCACCCAGGCATAGCCACCAAGTCATTAAAAGGAAAAAATGCCAACTATTACTGCTCGGATTAACAGTAATTAATTGCCAACAATTTACAAATGAAAGATGCATCTTTCAAATAAAATACTGCTAATGCAAAAGTCCATCACAACATGGGATTCAAATGAAGAAGTTTACAAGATTCATGCCACAATGACTCGTAAATAAAAGAGGTTTTGGAACTTTAGAAAAAAATACAGATTATACATACAGGCTGTAATATCTTAAACATCAAGTTTTATATTTAGACAGATGTAATGGAAACCTAACATCTTGAACATGAGAAAATATTAGCTATTGAGTAATGATGATAAACTTTAGATATTGATAAATGGCAACCATTGCAGCAGTAGCACAAGAACCTGACTGTTGCTATTCTAGCACAAGAACCTGCTAATCTAATTCAAACTTAATCTCTGCCTCTGATATCTGGCTTAGCCCACACATAGTAGATGGATACCACTTTAAGATACTATAAATATGCATGTTTTTGCAATCATTTTCCTAATTCCAGCCACAATTTTCAATATGAAGTCTTGGCATAGCAATGAAACTCCAAATCATGCATGTTTCAAGCTTAATTTTTTTTAGAATAACCAAGTTTGCAAGTTTTAAATTTTCACCTTCACTTATTTGGGTTTCTTTCACTATCTCGTCTAGCAGCTCTATCAAGTACATCATCAAATGTTTGTCTCCTAGTGCCTTGTGTTGGGCGAGGAAAGTGTGCAGAACTAGATGATGTGTAAGAGTGCTTGCGAGTGACCATCCTTTCCAAAAAATCTTTTCCACGTTGTAGGGTATTCCCAAATCCATCTTGCACTTGTTGGAAATATGGAGCAGTCGGATGGTCCAACCCCAAAGTGGTAGATGCCAATGCTATTTTGAATTCATTGGCAACGTCTTCCATGTGTTTCTCTAGGAAGAAGAGATGTGATTCTTCACTGGGCAACTGCATAAGTGACTCAAAAATGTCTCGAATACGTTGTGAAACTCTTCTTTGGTCATGACTTGAATTTACATTATTGGAAGTAACCATCGAACCATTAACATTATTATCTACCTGGAAACAAAGAAAGAAAAATTCACATCAACATGAAAAGAATAATAGAAAAATATGAAATAAACCAAGTTATGAAATTACTACCATGACAGGAAAATCCAAGCCATTTGCAACTCCAAAGCCATCGTTTTCAGCTATCTGGTAACAGCTACATTGCACCATATTAGACCACACCAACTACTATTTATGATCTAAAACATTTGTATTGATCTAAATATGCATTATGAAATACTAAAAGTCACCTGATATGGGATTGTTTCATCAATTCCTATTTCTAGCTCTTCTTGTTCCAACCTAATTTTTTCCCTCATCGTGGTAACCTTAATGACATGCTTGCACAAATATCCATTATTTGCCCAGCTGCAATCACACATAGAAAAGTTTGGATCTGATTGCCATACCATATATCTTTTCTCAATATCATGTTGGCTTTGCACATATGCTATTGAAGGATTGGAGTGGTGTAGTGTAACATTATCATCTGGAATAGATTGTGCTCTTAGCCAAGATTGAGCTTCCATTTTCTCCACTCTATAATTTCTATGAAAACCATTTTCCTTTCCGCATTCACGCCACCAATAAAAAATGTGGACCACTGTTACCAATTGATGCACTAACCAATCTACTCGACGATGGGAGGCTGATCGTATTGACCTTAGAAATACCTTTTTCAAGTGTGAATGGTATGACTCGATGGCCCCATTTGTTTCTTGTCTAGCGTGCTTTAAAGTGCGACAACATTTTGTCCACATTCCTAATGAACATCAAACAATACCACTTAATAACTAGAAAGCATGTCAATAGGTAAAATATAGTAGAACTATGAATTGAAATCTAGAAGTATGTGAAATTCAAAAATATAGTAAAATTCTCATAGCACTTGGAGATTATGGATAGGTTAGTCATTAAATAAAAATATCTAGGATATTATAATATGAAAGCAAACCTATTCTGTCCAACCATCATGCTCGAAAGTACTCAACAAAGGCATCCATTCCAACATACCCATGCGTACTTTAAGAAGTAGAGTTTCCATCCATCTCACAATATCTGAGGTCATAGATCTTGACATGATGACCCATGCCACTGGAACACCATTATGTTGGGAATCGAATTCCAATAATGTATAAAGTTGGAACTGCATACAATTAAATAGGACATCAATTACATGCTTGAATTATACTATAAATAACAAATGATAGTAAGAAAAAAACATCTATGATATGTAAACCTACCTTAAAGCAATTTGTTCCAAATGTAGAGTCCATTGCTAATATACTATCATGACCATATTTCCTTATCCATTCCAGCTGTAATGGTTGTTGGATGCCTAAAATGAATGGAATGTGACCCTCATCATCTATGGTTTTGTCAAACTCAGAGTAGTAGAACACTTTATCAGGATTTGCAGCTTGCCATATACGCATACTTTGGGCGTCATTCTTATGAAACATATATTGGGCATGTTTTAATTTTCTCTCTATATTGCCAATGTCATCACGTGAGAGAAAATCATTTCGATCAAACTCAAGTTCGAAAGAGGATACTTTATCATGCACTAGTTCACGATGTTTTTGATGTACACATTCAGTAGACATCTCCAAAAGCAAACATCTTTCTACCCATTGATATAGCTTTTTGCTAATATGAGGTGCATGTTATGCCCTTATGCCTACAAAATCATCAGTCTCTTGTCCATGACAAGGTTTACCGTCAATATCTATATGATTCCTCTCACTATAAGTGATTAGGCAGCGTTCCGGTGCCTTCTTGAGTATGCGGATGCTAAAATGACAAAGACAACCACCACGGGGGGTTCACTCAGTGAACTTGTTACATAGCACGATCGTTCGCATGGTATTAAATAATATCCCTAATTTCACTAAATATTGGAAAATGCCTCCTAAAATTTTATTTTTGAACCCCCCTCCCAATATTCCTTTCCAATTAAGAAAACCCCTAGTTTCACCAGATATTGTAGGTATCCATTTTTATCAACCCATTTTTAATACCCCCTTTATATCATATTATCAAGTTGTAACAAACAAGAACCCTAAACATCTTAGTATAAGCAAACAAGATGCTAAATAAAATAATAGTATAACACTAATAATGATCCCACCAGGATTCCAGGGGCGATTGATCAATTTGTAACGTTGGATAGTGGAAGACCCAATGAAATATTACTCAAGAAGGAAAAATATGTAAAACGCAACCCAGTCAAGAGATCAACATAACAAAGAATGTAAAAGACTGATAGTCCACTAGTTAGTGCAATGGTTAGAGAATAATAGAATTGCAATTGTTTCACACATCAACTTGCCAATCTACCAATTTTATATCATGTAAATACATGTATAGCCATAGAGAGCTCATGGTTTCTATAAGCTTAATAATTAAACTCCATAAAAATGAAAAAATGAAACCCTTTCATGGATGAACTCCCCTACCTTCCTATCAAAACAAACATCTTGGTTCCAGTGACCTAGGAAAGATGGATCTCACTTTTATTGGTTTTCGTGGAGATAGATTTGATTGAATCTCAATACCCACCTAAACCCCAACCTAAAAAATGAAGAGTTACTCGAATGCCTACAAAAAATACAATACAAATGTTCAACTCTAGAACTACCGATTAGTTACATATCTTAACTTAAAGATGAAAAACACTATAACATCAATTCAAACCAAGCTTAAAGAATCTATTAAATAAGGATTTCTCAAGGATAGTAATCCAAAGAGACTTCCATTGATATTATCATTGGTACACTATTACCATATTTATGCAAAACTTAGGATCATAAGCAATATCAAATAAAAATGGAGGGTACATAAGTTTTAGGTGGGTATGACTTGAGTGCATGATTTGGAGGTATGAATCCATCCCATGATTTGGAGTTTATTCCTAATCCCACCCAAATAAAATAACCCCCAATATTTATATTACTATGTCAAATTAAAAACCCCCCTTGACCCCTTAATACAAAGCAATATATTTTTGAGGTTTTTAAGAGTATTCAAACACCCAATATGAATGGACGTGATATGATATTGCCTCACTAGTGAACCCCCCGTGACAACCACGTCTTATATGCTTACGACCTAAACGACTCCCCTTACCATGCTTAGGCACTTTGGATATATCAACAGGTATTTTATCAATCTCTCGATGGTCATCTGGCCCATACGAACACCAAAAGCTGCAAGCAACAACAAGAGATTAACACTTCATACATCACAATATTTCAAAGCAACAATTGTTCATGTTGCAGCTAATGCTTTAATATCAAGAAAAATAGAGAAAAACTCACATTATATACTCCAAGGTGCTGTCGATTCTATGCTTTTGATTTCCAACATTTTCATTTTCATTTTGTGATTTGTTGTTGTAACTATTTCGAAAGCTTGTTGGATACAATGGGTTTTTGCTCTCCCCGATAATGAACTCTTTATACCTATTTGATTTGATCCAGGCAACAGCATTGCCTTCAACCATATTCCAGTGTAAATCAAAAGTAGAAAAGTTTATTTTTTCTAGGTCTTGCACCTCGAGAGCTAGAAGTTGTTGCCATTTCGAAACCATCTAAAAGGCCAAAACAAGAATACAATCAGTGAAAGAGAAAACCAATAATAACAAAACAAAACAAGATGTAGTTACATTCAGACAGACATTGGGCACCAGCGGCCTTGGTGGAGAACTTTCTCATTGGGAAGATCGTTGTCATTTATTGAAAATTTCAGAGCCAAACATAATTTTAACTCCACCTTGATAGATTTTAAATCACCTACCATAAAATTAGTGACTCTAGCCCAATTATATCCAAGGCGTTGGCCTTGGGCCTGAGTTCTGTCAAAGACATTATTGTGTAGGTCTACAATTAACTTTACAGGTGGTGATAAATCTACAGAACCTACGAAGTTTGGGGCTCAAAGAATTTGTGGGACTGTTCATGCTTCCAAAAGAATTTTAACTTCTATGCCAGTTGACAAGACTGGATCTGACTGGATCCAGTTTGCTAAAACTTCCAAAAGGTCTTGATCAGTTAAATGCACTTGAAAATCTGAATCTTAGTTGGTGTGGAGGGCTGAAAGAATTGCCAGAAAGCATAGGGAAACTCCAAAGTTTGAGGACTTTGAACTTACAATTTTGTACAGAGCTAAGTCAAATACCTGGGAGCTTTGGACTGTTGAAGCTTCTGAGAATTCTTAAACTTAAAGGTTGTCGCAGTTTGTCATCGCTAGAAAAATTGAATTGCAACTGGTTTTTTATGGCACAACTGACAATGAGCATTTGATGTTTAACTTGTTATCAACTTACAAACGATTGCTGTCTTTTTTCAGATTTCTAAATCCTCAAATGGCGTGGCCAAAAACTCATCCAGTAAGTCACTCATCCGCTTTAGTTTTGTTTCCAAGTACACCCTTATTTACTAGAAAATTAAGGAAATACATGCAACATTTATCTAGCAAAGTACACACATGAAAACTAGGTCTTCACCCTCATCTCTCATGCAAACTGGAATACACCCATGCAAACTGGGTATTCCACTATTCTCCAATGGAAACTGGAATAGTCCCAGGAAACTTGGTCTTCTACTATTCTCTCATGCAAAGTAGAAAATTCCCATGCAACTCCGTCTTCTGTTATTCTCTCATGCAAATTGGAATAGGTCCATGCAAACTGTTGTTTGAAAGATATGCAAATTACTGTTTTAAGAAACATGCACACTGTTGTCACAACATGCCCTTCACACATGAGGATCACTGACTACTGGGGTTATGTGATGCATGCAAACCATTGCTTTAATTCAAAACCTATAACCATTTCTTATAATATCTCATGTAAACACTGATCTATATCCTATAGCTTGCCCTTTAAGCCATAGCCTTGTTCACCATCAAATGGAGCCATCTATCTCACTGTTCTTCATGCTGCATAGATGGATAAACCTATGTGTTGGATTTTTGAACTATAATCATTGTTGAATGATCATGATTCTTTCTCATATCATTCAAGAGAACTTGGCAATCACAGCATTGAATCCTCCTCCACAGTGAATTTTCTATATACGATCACTTCAATATGAATATGCCTCAGCAAATAACTGATCTGGGTGCTTCCTTTATGATAAAATCACGTATTACCATGACAGGCAGATAGAGAACTATACATACAAAGCATTTCAAGTTGTAATGATTTCCTCTTGGAAGAAATTTTTTGCTTGTAAATGGAAAAATCTGATGACGGTGATCTCCAACATCTGCTGTTATTTGGGTTCCAAATTAAAAGTCAGTGTTGTTTATTTCATGAATTAGCAGAGCATGGTTTGTGGTAGCATATCATCAAGGTCGGAATTTTCTGTTAATACAATGTAATCAAATTGAAATCAATTTAGGATGGATCCATTTGCATACCAATAGTACCATTTTTTCTTATGTCTTAGCACATTGTCCTCATACTCTAGTTTGGTTTGGTTCTATTTTCAGTGGTTGATTCATTCCATTATAACACCATAGAATTATATTTGATACCTGAAATCAGCCCACGTACCATCCTACTCTCTTTGTATCCCTAAGTTTTATTATTGTCAAGAAGTTGATCCCTATGGAGAATTATGGGTGAAGATATACCTACTTCAATCCTTCATTAATTCTCACCATCCCAAGTTGCACGCATATCCTTAAAAAACTGTAGGAATGACCTCTTTCCTTTTCGTCTTAAAAAACTGTAGGGATGACTATGGTCGGAATTCAAACCCCACATTGAGTGCAACTGATTTACTTAAAGTCGTACAAATATCCTGTTTAGTTGAATTTGGATGAAGCAATGAGTGGTGGTTCCATGAAAGTTACATTAAGACATTTTGAATTAAGTCTTAAAAATGTGTTCTTCATTGTTGAGGTTTAATGGTATGATTCATTCATTTATATTAAATTTTGAGGCATGGAAGAGCGTTAGCAAGTTCTAGTGAATAATGGTTTAACACTGATTTTTTTTTGCGTTAGTTACAAAATAGTACATCCCATTATAGAAACACATCCCAGTACCCCATTATAGAAACACATCCCACTACCCGTAAGGCTACTTCCAATAAAACTGGAGAGTTGTCTAATTATGTGAAACCCATTGTTGACATGTTGCAAAATGAGCCATTCGTATATGTAGCATTAGACAAGGAGGGCACATCTCAAGCAATGTTTTTGAAGGGAGTATAGATAATTGTTAGGGACTTAGATTATATGAAACCATGTTATGAAACCTTCAATGCAATGTATATTTCCAAGCAAACGGAGAAGATAGTGCATCATTTTGATCAATTGGCTGTAGTAGATGAGCATGTTCCCACACCTTCTACCTAATGCTCATGTATGTGTAGAGGTGGACTTATCAAGATAAGGTTCACCCATCAGGCATCCACTTGTTGTTTCACAATATTGCTCATATTCAAAAGGCAGTCTATCTCAACCTTCCAAATTGTTGTTTATTTGTTTCTCACCTACACACTTTGTTAAAGAATCTTAAAAAAAAACTCTAGTGATTTTGTTTCTCAAAATCGTATTGTTGGAACTCAAAATCCTACCATCCATCCTAAAAGGCAACTTGATGATCCTCAAGGATGGAAAGTTCATAGCAAAGGAGGCCAAAAAAATAGGGGTCACAATAAAATGCAATTGCATTGAAAAGAAGCAAAAAATGGGTCTAGAGTAAGGGTTTCAGGGTAGTGTGTCTGCACAATACATTCATGAGAGGGCAAGCATATTGAACAAATATAGGAGGCTTCTAATAAACGTGCTTTATATGGCTTGTCTCGACAGGTTTCAATAATCATAAGAAAAAATATTATAAGAAATGTTGAAGCTCATCCACAACAACTTCCAACTACTCCATATATCTACACCTTTAGCTTTTCTCCTTCTCATGCTCCACCTATTTCCTTTTTAAGGACTCCTTGCTCCTTGGATGGCAATCAGTTGGCTGAGCATTAAATCCTACCATAGCCATAACAATCTACGGCTATTAGATAGATAGAAGGCTCTATGCAAAGCGGAAAGGTGACTAAGGTATTATATCAGAATATGTAACTGTCCGGGTAGAGGATTGTTTTTGAAAGGAAACATCAATAAATTTTAATAACCATCAAATACTCACAAACATGCAACTAGCGTAAATGCTAGACAAATTACATTAGTAAATTGGACATGGAAGTAGGAGACAAAGAACCACACTCTCAGGAAGGCGATCCCTTACTCATGGACTGTTAAAATTTTTAAACTATCCTTGCAGTCATCAACTGAGATCTACTCTCTATCCTAAATCACATATATGGTTGCAGAGGACGGAGAAACATAGTGAGTTAGCAAATAGACGTTGAAGATGTGTTGCAGAGGTTATTGAAAAGAAATAACGATTATGTTATTTCTAATTTATGGATGGTGAAAACAACCTGCTATGAGCTGGTACGTTGAACGGAGCTGGTGATGATTGGCTTGGCCTTCATTTGGATGAAAGAACCTTTTTAACACAGGGTGGATTGCTCTCTTCAGGATCACAGAAACTCCCATCTTTGGTAGTCTTGCATTATAAGCTTTGTGATAGAGCAGAAAATGGCCACTTGTGTATGTATCTTTAATCACAAATTGAGTTATAGTTTTTGCTGTTATGTATATTTAATCACAATTTGAGTTAGTTTTTGTTGTTATGTACTGTCAATTGTTAGTTTTGGTTGATTCTTCAAATGTGTTACTTTTGGTCGATTCTTCAAATGTGTTGCAGGACAAAGGATTTAGAGAAACCCAAATCATCCCTTCAGCTGAGGAATTCTTATCATCTGAAAATGCAGGGGATGATAATTCTTATCATCAAGTCCTTCAAGTCCTTCTTAAGGAGGCGGAGGTTAGGAAGGAGGGGACGGGGGTTTACCTTATTTAGAGCATACTGAAGATGGCGGACACCATAGTTGGTGGTGCTACAAAATGAGGGAAGGGATGGCCCAGTGATAAGCTTGATCCCCATTCTCTATAGTTGCATTGATATTAGCCTTATGTTTTTAGGTTTTAATGAATTATTTTTATGTTGATTGATCTCAAATGTTGTGTAGAGTATTTGGGGATAGGATAGCTCAGGAATCCCGATACCAAACTCATTTCATCCTCTGATGCATAGCATATGCGCTCTACACATTTGTTGGGTTAATAATTATGATTGAGTATTAACTGTATATCGACTTATTATGTTAAGCATATATAGATTGCGGTTAAGAAATTGCCGGTAGTATATATGTTATAAACTACCCATATATCGATTCAGAAGCAAGCTCTATTTTTATCTATTACAGAGCTTGAGGAAGGGGACAGATTAACAAAGACCGATCCCCAGCTTTGTATATCTCTATCTAATTTATTTATATGCTTCTTGATTTCTGAGTTATAATCTTTTGATACCAAATGGGGATGGGCTGGCCTACAAGACCGATCCCAAATTGTGTTCCCTCTGTGAAAACATTTTGATTACTATCTAGGGCTATGTAGACGCCTGTGTTATTTCCTTGTTATGAATATGTTTTGCGCTAAGATGGGAAGAGGTCAGCTTGAGAAAGCCTCGCCCAAATCATTGTTCCTATTGTTCTGTGGTTATAATCTGCGTTGAATTTTATTGCTTGTAGTAATGTTTTCTGTGTTTGTAAATGTTTTAATGCCAACTGCATTTATATTAATGCCAACTGCTTGTAGTATTGTTGGCATTGTATTGTTTTAATGCCAACTGCTTGTAGTAATGTTTCTGTGGTTATCATCTGAAAATGCAGGGGATGATAATTACATTCCTATCAACAAGGTGGGCGAGGGCTTATCAAGATTCATATGGTTAACTTGAAACCCAATTCAGGCTTTTCAGAGAGGATTTCTTGGCACCTTACAGAGAAGTCCTTCGGAAACTGAGAAGTATTTCTGGGTTACAGAAGAAGAAGAAAAACTTATTTGATATCCAAATATATACGTCTGTTAGAAATGTTGGCATGAGAGGGGGCCGCGACGGTGTTGATTATGGCGTTTCGTTTGATGTAGAAAGTGGTGCAAGAGTCGATTGGGAGAAGTTGAAACTTCTGATGAATAATTCCTTGCTCTGCATATCCAGCTTGGGCAATAGTTTCGAATCGGGATCCATCAAGCTTAGTGAAAGAAATGTTATAGCCCGGTGAGATCCCCAGTGGATGGGCATGAACTAATTGAGCTCCAGAATGGAGCAGAGTATTGAATGTTCGAATGAAAAGAAGAAAAACGAGGGAACTGGCCGCTTAAAGGGGTTTCAATCCAAAGGGGAGCTATCGAATTTAAGTACAACCTTTGCGGCTCGTAATCAGGAGCTATTGACATCTTTAAAATCAGAAATCATGGTGGAGGAAGCTGCAGAGGTTAGGGAATTAGCTGACCTGGGAAGAAAACAAACTTCCTATGAGCTGGTACGCTGGTGATGGGTCGCTATCCGGTCGCTTTGGGTCGCCCGCGGAAGATGATAGCCGGTCCCGCAGTGGTAGTGCTCAAATGCACAGTGAAAGAGACGTAAACAGGGATATGACCAGTGAAGGGGGCTGAAGGGGAGGGGCCAGGGGTGGAGGGGCCGGGCGGAGGGGAGGAGCCTCGGTCATTGAGCCAGTTGGCGTGGAAACGTGACGGGAAATTTTTTAAAACTTTTACCTGAAACTTTTTTGGGCCTCCGACAGGGGGCAGCCTGGCGGTGGGCCTGGTGGAGAAAGTCAACGGGGAGCTGGCAAATCTTGCCTGAACGTACAGGCGAGATAAGCTCAGCCTTTATTTTCCGGGAGCTTTTTACGAGAATCGGCCATTGGGCCGGATGCAGTCTTACTGTCGTGGAGTTCGACAGATTCATTATGTTGGTAATTGATACGTGGAGGAACACTGCGAGCTTTCAAGGAGGTTCTGTCAAAGTTGGGTTCGATGAAGAGGCCTTCTCCCCTCGCAGTGGATGCAAGGTTTAACACAATTCTGCCATAGATCGACCGTCCATGATACCGTGCGAGATTACCAGTCCAACACAAAAGCCTCCGCACTTAAACCGAGTAACCTGCACCTATCAGTATCCTGCTTTTAGTTCTTTCCAACAATACAGAGATATACTTAACAAAAAGAACATACAAAGCCAAACCCATTTTAGATCCGTGCGTCTTGATATGCAATTTGAGAATGCAGACATAAACTTCTATCTTTTAAGCAGTCAAAGAAATCAAATAGCCTAACAGATAAACCTTGTCTTAATAGATTTATTGGGGACTGGTAAAATATAATAGTAGTTTATTTATTTTATATTTTCTGTTTTTACTGTAAATTTTGATGGGAATTCAGTAATTTTTTTATCGGAATTCAGTAATTTTTTTTTTGATAAAATCCAAATTTCTACCTATTTCACTACCTTTAAACATTACACACTGTTAAAGATTACACCCTGTTAAAAAATTTGATCATGCATTACCTGAATGGTCATCAGAGGAGTATTGCATAGGTCCTTGAATTGATCAGTCCTCACAATCAGATTTCTGAAGGAGGGGTTTGGAAGTGACACGTCCCCAAGCTACACAAGCGTAAGCTCTGACGATGCTCTAGCAAATAGAACACCTGATCTGTTGTAATTGAGCTCCAATCTGCCATCTCCAGGATTAAGCTGCAGCCTTCCAGCCAGAATCTGATAAGGTACAAGCAGTTGAGAGAGCCGTTCCTTCGCTTTATCCACAACATCCTCTTTGCCTGGTTTGTCTGACGGAGGAGGGTGGAAGAAATTATAATCGCCGTTGGGAAAACCAAGCCAAGATCAATGTTGGAGAGATACAGTGTTCCCGTGGGAGTGGGTTTTGAAGGAACCAATTTAACGACCTCCTCAACTTTAATGTCCGATCCACAAAGAAAAACTGACTCATCAAGATTGTTCCTCGTTAATTCCATGACTACTGATCATTATAACAAACAGAATAAGTTAGTTAAAATATATAAGTGGCGCCACATACCATACAAATTAAGTTCTTTGGATGAATACAAGAAGCGAAATAAATCCAGTGAAGAGTGCGGATGAATACTTAGATACCTTACTTTCAAGATTCCGAGAGTTTCGACCTCCAAGCAAGTTAAATGGAGAGCTTTATCTTTCAGCAGAAAGCTCTTCACTTTATTGATTTATTTGAATGAAATAGATGGTAAATCAATTTAGTGTATGAAACTCTTTGTTTGTTATATATATAGTATTTTTAATTTTTAAGTTAAATATAATAAATTTTGTGTATCATACACTTTACAAAAATATAAGATATTAATGTCTATGAGCCTAATCAATTCAACAAATTGAGACTGAGTTCTTTGAATGAGGTGAATGATAAAACCAATTTGGTGTATGAAAGTCTTTTGTTTATATATATATATGTTTTACATGAAATGATATGAAAGTTTATAAGTAAGCATTAAATAGGACTAGTCCTAACACAACTATATTTTTAAAAGTAATTGATAGAATATTAATCAATTTGGTGTATGAAAGTCTTTTATTTATATATATATATATATGCTTTACATGAAATGTAGTTGTCAACATGAAATGATATGAAAGTGTATAGGTAAACATTAAATAGGATTTGTCCTAGCACAACTACATTTTTAAAAGTAATTGATAAAATATTAACCACTTGAATAATGTTGGTAATTGATTTGGCTATATTTAATTATAATCTTCCAAGTTTGATCATAATTATCTATATTTAATTATGGTTAACAACAACCAGGATAAACAATTATGCAATAAGGAGAATATGCTTGCCATAGCCATGACATATATTTCATTAACTTTATACTTTTGATAACTATAACTTTATTTAATTTTAATTTTAAATTTAGCTATAATAAATGAAAAATATAAAAAACCATATTCAAACAAAATATAATATAGTTACTTTTATTTATTTCTTGTTAAAATGACTTATAAAATATTATGAGAATGACTAGTGGTCTAGGAAAGGATTCACAAAAAGACAAAATATAATATCATATTATGTAGTTAATTTTTTTTTTTTTTTAAATTGATATATAAAATATTACAAAAAAATATTATGGGTAGAAAAAGGATTTATGAGGGAAAAAACATAAAAATCTCATTTATATATATATATGCTTTATTTGAAAATACTAATTGTTAATATGAAACGATATGAAAGCTTTTAGATAAATATTAAATAAGATTAATAATAATGCAATTGTATTTTTAAAAGTAATTAATATAAATGAATGATAATTGGAACATATCAATTATTCTAATAATGTTAATGATTAATTTCGCTATATTTGATCATGATTATTCTATTTAAATACAATTGACAACAACCAAGTTAAACAATTGTGCAATAAAGAGAATATTAGAACATCCTTAAGTGCTTCCATAGACAAATATTTCCTTTTAATGATTATGACTTTATTTAATTTTAATTTTAAATTTAGATATAATAAATGAAAACAATATTAAAATTCATATTATTATTATTAGAAAGACAAAATATAATATCATATTATATAGTTACTTTTTTTTTTATAAAATATTGTGAAAAATATTAGTTACTTTTTATTTATTTCTTGTTAAAATTATTTATACATAAAGACAACATATAAAACCATATTATATTGTTAATTTTTATTTATTTCTTATTAAAACGATATATAAAATATTACAAAAAAATGTGATGGGTAGCCAAAGGATTTACACATGTTTTTGTTGTTAGACAACAACTTATATGACAACAGATGTGTAACGGCCTTGGTACGGAGGCCCCTTGGCCAACTCCCCCCATAAGGGCAAGCTTGGCATGGGTCTTTTCCACGATGCTAAAGAGGGCTTGGCAACCCGACTTGGAAGCTTAGCGAGAAGGAATGTGGGTTGTGGCAAGTCAAAAGTGGACTCCGTCAAGGGAGCTCGGCTTGGAAGCTCTCCGGGGTGGCATGCCTTGAGTGTGGCAAGTGAGCGTACTAGAGGGTGACAACAGTTGCATACAAGTGTGGGAAGCACGACAAAGGGTGCATTGAGTGGACGATTTCCCAAATGTTGTGGACACATAAGATGTCAACCAAATGGGTGGAGCCTGCAACCAGTTGGCAGGTGGGGTACACACCTGTGAAACACTGAGAGCCCAAGGCGTGGAAATCCTTGACACATCAATAGAGTGTCCAAGAGATAAATCATCACAGGCACAAGTGGAAATTCAAGATAAAATATGTAATATATTGTATCATGCATTGATAGCCGAATGTTTGTAATACAAAATATGGCAAAGTAGTCGACCCTCAAATGGCCTGTCAATGTACATGTATCCCTAAGTACAACAATGTGTACATGTATGTCAATGTACATATATCACTATAACATGTGCGCGTTTTGGAATCCTATCCTACATGTTAATTGACATGGCAGGGTCGGAGTTCGCCCATGCCTAGTTCTAAGAAACACTCACACGTTTTCAATTTGTTAAATTCTAGTGCGTTTTGTGAATGCATGATTGCACCTAAAGGGTTCCTCAACTTCGTGTGAGGGCCCAAAAGCAATGCAATATTCCTTTATAACTTTCATCTTTCTAAGACAATAATAGATCCATAAGAAATCAACTTATGGCCCATCTCTTTCATCAACATGGATGCTTATTGTAGAATTCAAATTTAATTATATCTTCAATTAGTCTTTTAATGTTGAGTTCAAAATTCTATTTAATGAGGCTAAGTTCAAAACTCCTTGTCCCTATTCCAGTTTGGTTTGCAATCTCGGTATGTTTCCTTGCCTTCACAAGACCAAATCTCAACAAAAAATAGATATTAGTATTACTATTTAATTTATATTTTATTTCTTATATATATATATATATATATATATATGGGGATTACCCCATGCCTACCATCTTGGCAAGTTCAAATGCAAAAAATAACCCCACATTGTCTCATTGTGTCTACACAAAGAGGGGAACTCCATAAGTTCTCAACCCAGATCGACTCCTTTTTCCCAACTCCACGTTCGTTCTAGGGTTTTCCCATAGACACTTGATAGAGACACTCCTGGTTGAAAGTTTCTCTATCAAGTGTCTATGAGAAAACCCTAGAAACCCAAATCCTAGCCTAAAAACCCTAGTTTTGAATCCAAATAATTATACACTTATATGCAAAGTTTCTGACATGTATATAGAAAGGGTGCATACAACTAAAAACAAGTCAAGTGCAATCCATATCTGACCCAAAATATATAAACAAATAGGCCAAATGGCCTAGACTCTAATGAGCATGATGGAGACAATGGTGACAATGAGTACAATGATGACGATGGTGATAATGGGCGTGAGGATAGATATGGTGACAGTGAAAATGAGAAAACGTGCATTAGGTCGATGGTGGATGACCGATGATTGATGGGGACGAGGATGGTGGCACCACGAGTAAGAGGACGACGAGGCTTGATGGTGATTTTGATAGTGGACATGGTGTTGGTGAAAATATTTTCATGATAGTGGAGTTCAACATTAAGCTGGTAACCCTAGAGCTTAGAGCCTATCCTATAAACACGAGAGCCTATCCTAAAAACCCTAGTTGGTAGCATAAACCCTAGCTTTTATTCTAATCACAATGAAACCCTATTATGTAGCCTAATCCCTTGCCTAAATTATAATACATATAAAAAGTAAATCATTTTCATTGTACATATATATTCATGTGCATACATTTGAATCCAAATCATTATACACATATATAGAACAAAACTCGAACAAAATTATATATAAATCCATGGCATAAAACGATAGTGGAACAAAGCTCGAAAAAATATATAAATTTTCAGGCAAATAGTGGAACATGGTTTCCAATGTACATACGATGGCAACTCATGCCCTACACAAAATCTGACAACTCGTGTCGTAGATCCAAAATACATGGCAAATCGTGCCCTATACAAAATCCGACAACTCGTGTCGTAGATCCAAAATACATGGCAACCCATGCCGTAGATACAAAGTACATGGCAACTGGTGCCCAAATGTGCCACATCGTGGCTAATGTACATAACATGGTGTTTAAAGCATTGTGACCACCCCGGTCACTCCCAGGTGCATCTCCAAAATCAATCTTCCTCTTCTTGGAGATACTAGTATCTGGGTCTTCTTCTGTCTAGGAGTAGACTATCTCTCCACGCTCTGAAACAAATGATAGAAGACATCATCATTTTCAAGAATTTGTAACATTTACCACATTTATAAAATGAATGTACAATTCAAATCTTAAATAAATCACCACTGATGTGAGTGGTAGATGAGAGGCAGGTGTCCTGGATCTGCTGAGATTCTCAACAATTCCACCCTACAACATTTACAACAATCATTTCATTGAAAAATAATAATTGATTAAATTAAATTTGGTTAATTCATCAAAACATTTTCATAAATTAACTTGATTCTCACCGTGAACACCTCCGACAATGGACATGGCTGGGCTTCTGGGCTAGTAGGTGGAGCAGTTGGCTGGACTACCTGCTCCGATGTAGTCATGGGGGGAAGAAGGCGTAGATGTAGATGTAGCAACTATGGATGCAACAACTGTAGATACATGGGCAGATAATGGAATAGTAGTTTCCACAATAGTGGCGGGAACTGGAGATGATATGGTGGAAGAGGACATGGCGGTATGGGGTGGAGGAGGACATCGTGGACGATGAACCCCTATCAGCCGTACAATAGGGGTTATCGAACCAAAATGTCTAGGGGGGATGTTGAGGTATGGCGAATGGGAGGGCATTCCTAGATGGAGGGAGGATGATGGATAGAAGGGAGGTTGTGGACGTAGGGGGGAAGCTGGATGGAAGGGGGGGCGTGGACGAATGGGGGAGTATGGATAGGCGAGGGGGGCATGGATGAATGGGGAGGATGTATAGATGGGGGGGCATGGATGAATGGGGGAGGATGGATGGAGGGGGGAGTATGGATGGAGAGGGAAGGGTGGATGGAAGGGAGGGGGTGGACAAAGGGAGAGGTATGGATGGAAGCGAGGGGGGTGACTCATGGGAGAGGGTGGAAACATGGGACTAAAGTGGTCTACAGCTGTTGGCGGCATTTGCATACAAATTTGTAATATCATAGTTTAGTAAACAAAAATCAAATTAAACCATAATATGTCGTAACATTTCAAATTAAAAGCGTGCTTTTAACTACACATTGTACCTGTGTATATGGTGATATGCCGACCCCTAAAGGAGATGGCTGATCATCGTAGTCCATGCATACCTATGGACACCAAAACACATGCATGTTATAAACATATTAAACCAGTAATTATTGAGTCAATCAAAATTTAAAAAAAGATTGTACGAACTATCATCATGTATGTCATAAATATAAATACATAAAAATAGAAATGCCATAAGTAATAAAAATATTGTGTGGGGTACTGAAAATACCTCTTTGTAAGGTGCCACAATTTCATTTGCAGCTACCATTGTTGTATATAGGTTGGGAGATTGTGCGTTCTCCCATGACGACGTCTCAGCTCTAAATAGTTATACATTGAAATGATAGTTTAAGTCAAACACAACTACTTTAAAATTACTTTACAAATGATCAAGTGATGATTGAAAACACATTAAAAATGGTGCTAACCTACTCCATATAGCAGCCCTCGATTGGGCCAGAGAAAGTGTGCCCACAATGGGGACAAAGATGTGGCATTGTCCCTGTCAAACTAGAAGGACCAACATTGTAACATCCCCAAAATTTCACTAAAATTTAATTTTTCTTCAAGTAGCAATAATTGCTTGTGTTTGCTATGCGGCAAATAAAAAGTGTTAACTTAAACACAACTAAACGGTAAACAAAGTGCTTAATGATAACAACTTCTCAAATTTGTCATTAATGACTAAGAGTTTAAATTACTTATGAATCACAAACAATTGTCTTAACAACTGTTAACTTAACTAGTGTCTTACAAAGTCATAAAGTCAATTATCGTCAAGCCAACGTCAAGATGTTAAATATTTCAATTGTTTACATAATGTACTTTATTGTTCAAACACATCATGTCATTTTCATTCTATGTTACGCATTTTTTATTATAGAGACTAATTGATTGTCTCACTGTAATGAAGGGGTCCTTGTGTATGCCCCGAGGTTTACTTAGCTTTTGAAAGCTAACGCTTCTAAAACTAATTTGCAGAATGCAGGAGAGACAAGGAAATTCCAACTGAAGCATGCCAATGTATTTCGATTTATCTTGCAGTACCATGTTAGCCTTTAAAGTTAATTATGACCATGTAGAGGATTTATCTTCCATGTAATCAACTTTAGGTATTTCAAGTGATTGGGTCAGTTATCTCCACATAATTTGTATTCGTATAATATGCCTGGTTTTTATCTGTTTTGATGAACAAATGGATATCCTACTCTATCCAAATCTATGGAGAATTAATTTGTATTTACATCACACCCTTCTATATTGAAACTATAGAGATATACAATGTATTGATATTACATTCCATTGTATCCAAACTTATGGTGAATATATTGTAATTATATTTCAATTTAATAGGCTATAGGCATAAAACTTATAATATGTCTTGCGCACATCAAATAGATTGATCTTATTATAATTTGTGGTTATGGTTAATATGCACGTTCAATATGCATAACTTATATGCATGAAACTATATATAATGTAACCATATGCATAAACTATATGCATGTAACGCTATTGTTAACTATGGTAATGATACGACTTGCAACAACTAACAATATATGCCCTAACTCTATGCTTACAAACTATGCCACAAAAATGTATTAAGGTATTAACACCATAGTGGGTTATGCATTGGCAGGCACTTCGACATTGGTAGCTTGTGTGTTTAATGCAATTAAATGGAGCTAGTAATCTATAAGCTGGCATGCCCTTGTGGATTGATCTGCACTGTTGATCTCGTGGCCAGTCTCGGGTTTTGTGATAAACCCTAACTCCACCATGTAATACTCGCCGAGAAAAAGACCGTAGCATTCATTTCTACATGTAAGAGTGGGGAAGGAGGCCGACAGGTTCTCTGATTTTCAGGGTTTGTAACCCATACTTGTATATGCCTCCCAAGGTTTCGATGTCGTGACCATGCTACGTGTACTATAGTAATAAGAGTTTGCATGTAATCGTGTTAGTGTACAGGTTTGTAACAATTTTTGTAATGCATTTCGTGGTTTCGATACCACGACCTGATACTGGTAAAGGTTACTGGTGTTTCAAGGTTTTGCAATGTTTTACAATTTCAAAATCTTATGAGTGTTTTCGATGCTAAAACCTTCTTGTAGCACCATGAGCGTTGATGGAGGTACTGTTCAATTGGGCTTGGGTATTGGCGATCTTTATAGGTTTTCAGCTCTTTCGGGGTTTGATGTTGAAACCTATACCACTACTGTGTGCATTGGTGGAACCTGGGTACATAGCTATGCTCTAAAAAAAATTGCAGGTGTAGTAAAACTCTCCAGTGGTTTTTCGTTGATGGTTTTAACACTAAATTTGGTTTTAAATACTCAGTTCCATGTTTAACCGGCATCATGTTTGCTTTTAATGGCAGGTTACATCCTTGAAAA
This sequence comes from Larix kaempferi, assembly GCA_027924585.1. NCBI lineage: Eukaryota > Viridiplantae > Streptophyta > Pinopsida > Pinales > Pinaceae > Larix > Larix kaempferi. The sequence goes on along the minus strand of BSBM01000087.1, from coordinate 9,298,689 downwards.
TGTGTTGGGGTTGGCCCGTAAAGGTATGGAAGCTTTGATATGTCCTGGTAAGCCTCGGTGACATCCCCAAGGGTTTCAATGGTACTGTGAATATCTTGGAATCATGCTAGTCTTTGTTTAGAATCCGAGAGCTTGGTTTGTTTAATTTAATTTCACCGAGAGTTGAAGGTCTTTCATACTTTATTACAGTTGGTTGTATTGAATTTTTAAGCCGTAAGGTCTTTATTTCTAAGGGATTGAACGCTAGAGCTGTGGCTCGCATCGAAAAATCACCAGGCCTTTCCTTGATTACTATTGTTGTTTGTTGTTGATGTTTAAAATAAAATAATGTAGTGTGTTTTCGACCTTTCAATATTATTGTTTAAGTCTATTGAGTGAACAAAAAAAATTTAGGGCAAAGCTCGACGCTGTGATTTCGAAGGATTCTGCTGTTTTAGGTTTTGTTGCTAGATAGAACTGTAAAAGCTAGGTCATAACCCTAACATGGATACTTGTCGATACTTCAGTTCGTTTGTGGATTTTCTTGAGAGTTTCAAACCTGGGTCTCGTACTCTTCTTGTTTTTGATAAAAAGAAAGTACACGTTCTTCGTACAGCTAACTGGAGCTTATGCTCGGGATTTTAAAACCATGGATAATCAACAGATTTATTTGTTGTTATTTATCCTGTAAATATATTTAAATTCATATTCGAAAATACAGTGATAATGTGTAATAATACTGAAGTGTTTAATACAGTTTGTAGATGTAAGAATACTATTTTTCGGTTGCAATACAATACTTAGTTTTGTTTATAAAAGATTTACTTTCGAGTTTCAATGTTAAAAGTATTGTAATGTCATTGTTTACCTTATACATGTTTTCTGTAATGTATAATTCAATTCATGAATTGTTATTATTTATATAGTGATTTTAGATAATCCTCTGTATAATTTATTTGATTCGAAATAAATATGTTTGCTATATTATAACATTCATAGGGGAAATACTTCGAATAATAACTTGATGTGAGTAAAAACAAGGGTTTAATCTATTAAACATATGCAATGAAAACTAACTATGTTCCTATTTAATTTATGAGATGTCTACCGACATAAGACAATATTACAGTATGGAAATAATGTAGATTTAATAAGTCATTTAAGCTTATTCACAGTATAACATTATTCTGATCTATTCTAAATACCCTTCCCTGTACTAGAGTACGACACTGTAACCAGTGTGTGGAAAAATGTAGGGAAGCATTACTATTCAATCATTCGATCATTTAACTATATCATACAATTTGCATTTTAACAACTATAACTTACAGAAGTAAATATTCATTAGCAGTCCAGAATATTTAAGATTTAATTAAAAAACTCATAACAATAAAACATTCAGATTTATATTACTAGCTTAACAGAAGTAAATAAGATAACACCATTCTGAACTTGATAACTTGAAGAAGAAACAAACAGCCAAAGGAGCTTGTTCCACCCAACCTGCTCCTGAAGAAAGCCAAGTTACTTGCATTAGGATCCCCGAGCATGTTCACTGAACCACTAGAACGAAGATATTGTGTGGAGTAATGGAATAAATTCCTCTGCAACGCAGTAGTAGCACTTAGCAGTAGTACTTCATGCCTTTAGCAATATTGAACTCAGCAATGTGACTGCATTAGTTCAGAATGCAGTCTTAGTTCACTTGATCACTTCTAACCTTCCCCTCATTGAATCTCTTGTGCTCATAAAATATCACAAGGTAAGAATGAACAGCCCCTACTGAATTCAATGGGTAGATAAGTAGTATGCCCAGGTCTTTGGTCAGTTTATTTAGTAAATGAGCCACCTGCTCAGTTCCACTTTTTTGGGGAACATGACCATAAAAGTAGGGAAGTTGCCCCCTGCAATAGTTAGAAGTGAGTTGAGAATGCTGCCAAGTGTCAGTTTACTCTCCACCCCATTCCATTCCTCCTAGTGGGTCAGCGAACACTCATTCAATAGCCTCCTTTGAATAATTGTCTCCACTTTTATTTATTTATAATAAAATATTCAAAGTAATTAATTACAGTCATCCTTGACCCCACTTGGTCAATAATCATAAAACATTACAATAAAAATAAAACATAATGTTTTATTCATAACATAAAATGTATAGAACTTGGGTATGTGACAAACACCCCCTCTTAAGTGCAACATCGTCCTCGATGTTACTTTATTCATCACCCTCTTGTTCCTCTTGGAACAACATTGGATATGCGACCCTCATATTACTTTCTAATTCCCAAGTTGCTTCGTCCGGACTAAGGTGCTTCCACTGCACCTTTACCTGTCCAATGGTACGATTATGAAGAAAAATTTCCCTCTTGTCGGGGATACAATTTGGTTCCACCAGAAAATATCCTTCTAGTTCCACCTGTACATCATTCCAATTAATCACATGAGTAGCATCATGCACATACTTTTTCAAAAGAGAGATGTGAAATACATTATGTACTTTAATATTTGGTGGCAATGCCAACTGATATGCCATTGGTCCTACCCTGGACAAGATTTCAAAAGGTCCGCAATACCTTGGTGCTAATTTAGCACAGCTTCCCAATCTTAGGGAGCTCTTCTTAGGTTTTACCTTGAGGAACACATGTTCACCAACCTGAAAGTCTTTCTGAGTTCTTTTGAGATTTGCATGACTTTTCTGTCTATCTTGTGCAATTTTCAAATTGCCTTGAACCTGTTTCATGGTTAGTTCCATTTCTTTTAATAAATCAGGTCCTAGCATTAACCTGTCAATTGGATTGCTCCAAGAAATAGGAGTATTACATTTTCTTCCATATAAAATTTCAAAGGGATTGATTTTTGTTGAGGCTTGGTAATGATTATTATAAGCAAACTCAATAAGATGCAAATATTCCTCCCATTTACCTAGCTGATCTCTAACATACATTGTTAACATGTCTTCAAGAATTTGATTAAATCTTTCAGTCTGCCCATCTGTTTGTGGATGAAATGATGTACTGAAATTTAAAGTAGTATCTAATCCTTTAAATAAAGATTTCTAGAAATTTCCTGTAAATTTTGAGTCTTTATCAGAAATTATAACTTTTGGAATACCTTGCAAACAAAAAATTTGTTCCATAAAAATTTCAGCAATGTTAGCAGCCTTGTAAGTTGTCTTAACAGGTATGAAATGGGATGCTTTACTGAGCTTATCAACGACTACCATCACATAATCACTCTATTTCTGATTTTTAGGTAAACCAGTAATAAAATCAATACTAATTATGTCCCACTTACAATCTGGAATAGTAATGGCTGCAACAATCCAATTGGGTGTTGATGTTCAACCTTTACTTGCTGACACTCTATACACCTAGCAATATATTCAGCTACTTCACATTTCATACATGGCCAAAAATAATCTTTTTTGAGCATAGTTATCATCTTTTGGTAACTAGGATGTGTTGATTATGGATTTTTATGTAATTCATTTAAAATTAGCAACTTAATTTCAGCAACATCAGGCACATAAAGTTTGTTTTTATACAGCAGTAACCCTCTTTCATCAATTTTGAAATTTGTTCTAAAATTTTCAGCATTATCTTCACCAATTTTATTAAGTAAATTCTGATATTTTTCATCCATTCCGATTCTTTCCTTAATCTGATTTTCCATATCCATTTTATAAGTACTGATTGCTGAAACAAAATTTAGCCTTGCGTTTCTACTTAAGGCATCAACAACCTTATTTTCCTTCCCTTTAATGTGTTGAATCTCAAAATTATACTCACTAAGGAAAGCTATCCACCTAGCTTGCCTTGTGTTCAGATTTGGTTGATCCAACAAATATTTTAATCCTTTATTATCAGCCATTAAAATAAATTTTCTTCCAATTAAGTGATGGCGCCACATTTTTAACGCATGTATTATAGCAGCCAACTCCAAGCCATAGGTTGCATAGTTTTTTCTCATGAATTTTTAACTTCCTAGACTCACATGCAATCGCATGACCTTCTTGTGTTAAGACCCCACCAAGTCCGTCATTGCATGCATCCGTGCACACTATGAAATCCTTGTTGAGATCAACAATTTTTAAAATAGGTGATGTCATTAATAATTCCTTTAGTTTCTTAAATCTTTCTTCACATTTTTTATCCCATACAAATTTATTACCTTTCTTTTGTAAGGATGTTATAGGATTTGCTATTCTAGAAAATCCTTTGATAAACATACGATAGTAACCTGTAATTCCCATAAAGGATCATACACCGTTACGTCCTTCGGGGCCAGCCGTTCATTTATTGCTTTTATCTTGTCCGGGTCTACTGCTATTCCATCCTTGGATATCACATGCCCTAGGTACTGTATTTTATCCTTGTAGAAATCACATTTGCTGAACTTAGCGTAAAGTTGGTGTTCTCTTAACACTTGTAAAATTATCTTTAAATGTTCATCATGCTCCTCTTTCGTCTTAGAATAAACTAGGATATCATCAATAAATACTACTACAAATTTATCCAAGTATTTATGTAATACGTTATTCATTAAACACATGAAAATTGCTGGAAAGTTGGTCAGCCCGAAAGGCATAACCACGAACTCATAGTGTCCATAGCGAGTTCTGAAAGTAGTCTTAAAGATGTCCTCATCTTTAATTCGGACTTGGTGGTACCCTGAAATTAAATCTATTTTAGAGAATATCATTGCACCGCGTAGTTGATCAAATAGATCATCAATGCGGGGCAAAGGATATATGTTCTTTATGGTCATTTTATTTAGCTGACGGTAGTCTATGCATAAACGCATAGTTCTGTCTTTCTTTTTAACAAAAATTACAGGTGCTCCCTGTTGATGTACTTGTAACTTTGGAAGATATTCACTTGTATATTATATTTGTATTTTATTGTATCCCCAACAGAGATGTATTATTCCTCTGATTGTAAGTGTCATCATTTGTATTTACAAGTGTCGTAAATATTATTGTAAGTGTAGCAACTTATATTTGATGGGTTATTAGACAACCTTGCTGGGGTCGGCCCTGTATGAGTTGTGTGGGTCAAAGGGTTATTATACCACCCTAGTGGGGTCGGCCCAGAGTTAGTTTATGTTAAGTTGTTAAGTTGGGGTCGACCTAGTTGAGTAAAGGTTAAGTCAAAGTTAGTGTATAAATAGAGAGTGTGTCTCTCTCATTTTACACATTGTCTCATTCACTCACTTCGCATTAGTGAGAGAAGAGGAGGGTGCGCACAAGTGGAGGAGGAGCATGCTGCTGAAGATGTATATCTCTTGGGTTTGATCATGGTGATCCTTGTATTGATGCTTATTCTATCTCTGAAGAAGTTGCGGGGTTTTTCACCTTCTTGGTTTTCCCCGGTGAAATGTTTTGTGTCTCTTGTCTCTTTTCTCTTATGCTTGATATGCTGTACATGTTGTTCTTTTAGTTAAGATCCTAGATCTATTGAATTAAATGATGAAAATATAACATGGCATCAAAGCTAGCCTGAAGGAAGGCATGCTATGGCATTTATGAGACTTGTTGCACTTGCAACAAATCGAAAGCTAGGGCTTGATATAGAAAAAACCAGTCATCGTAGCACTTTCGCTATAAATCCATTTTGGAGAAGGTTCAGGATCTGAAACATTTACAAGTCGAAGGTAACATCCCCATGTACCTTGTGTCCGAAGAAAAACCTCTAATTCATTGTACTTTGTCTTTTATGACCAATACAATCTAGGGTTTCTACCTCTTCCAGATCTTAGTCATAAACAGGTGACCTAGGAAAAAAGGTCAGAAATTGGGCTAGGAAGCCCAAAATGAAATTCTGTAAAAAGTTATAGTAAGATCACGGACTGTAGCTTCTTAGGTAATTTTTTCAGAGGCCAAAATGGAACCAATGACATGTGGCACTCCATACAAGTTCGCTCTCATTTTTTATCCCTTAAACAGGTCACGTTGTGACACTTGGCATAACTCTCTCTCAGAGAATCCAATTGAGGTAAGATCTATGGGGTTGGAAAGAAGACAGGTCAGGATACCACAGGCCAAAGTTTCGAACCCTGTGGATTCGTAATTTCAGAGATGCACCATAAACAATAAGGTGCATATTTTCTATCAAAATAAGATTGGATTCTAAGCACCTTCATTCTTGTCTTATCACTGCTGCAGAAATTTAGGGCTTCGGAGAAAGTTGGAATTTTTGGAATCAGAGTCCACGGCTAAATGCTCCTTATCAAAATCAAAGTTTAGAGACCAAGATCGAATTTTTTGGTTGGGAAGAAGGCCAGGCTTTATCAAGCCCTAGTTCGATATTTTGATCGGGAAGGTGGAAAATTAGGGCTTCTGCAAAAGTTGGAATTTTTGAAGTCCATGACCACAGCTGGAAGCTCCTCAAAAAAATCAAAGTTTTGAGATTTGGATCAAACCTTTTTGCTGGGCATAAGGGTGGTCTTTATCAAACCCTAGTTTGGGGTCCTGTCTAGTGAATCCGAAAGTTTCAAAGGCAATTTTGAGGGGTCAAATTTTGCAGTTTTCAAAATTGAAGTATACTAGCTTGATTATCTCAGCAAGCCACATCTTTCCATCCATTCAAAAATTTGAAATTCAAAGTTTGAATTTTTAGGGTTTCTGTGACAAACCCTAATCCAACTCCAGTTCCAATTTCAGCAAATCAAAGTGGATTGGGTTAATCCTAGAAAAGAATGAATTGGACACCTGCATAAGTGAAGAAGTTCCAGTTCCAGAGGGAGATGAGGTTGAGGCTTTACATGAGAAGGCTACAAGCAATCCCGACAGGTATGACTTGAAGAGATACATGTATGTTTTGAAATTTGTTCATGATTGAGTTTATGATATGTTTGTCTTCATATTATTAAGGTTAGTACAATCTTGATTAATATTAGACTTGTCTCATCACCCTAATAAAAGTATGAATGCATGTGAGAAGACATTCATTGATTAGGGTTATGACACTTATGATTGTACTAATGCACTGTGGTGTTGTATGAGATTGATGTTGTCCGCTAACATGAAAGGTACAAATCAAGCTCTAGATCAAGAACACATAACCATGGTGACATGAAGACAAAGACTCATGGATCACATAGAATCTCTACTTACGAGGTATGTATAATTTGGTTCTACAATGCTTAACCTATGAGTTATGTAGGTTACTAAGCACAAGTCATTGAAAAGAACAAGAATACTTTATGCGGGTATGTTAGGCATAACTAGCCAACATGATAATCCGGGTATGTTTTTCCTATATCAAGTTATAATCCTACCTTATGTTAGGATCTTATACTTTTGTATGAATGATAATGATTATTCTTGAAGTTAGAAGTAATCAAGGGTTTATGCATATTATGTTTCTTACTTTGATTGATGATATGACTAACCAGAAGAGTCCTATGGTCAAATAAGAATATGCATGAGTAAAAGAAGTCTTCCCTAAAACCTTGAATACTAACACATATTACCTGTGTGTGAAATGATCATGACCATACATAAGATTATTTAGGATCATAATGTTTTGATAGTATTGAGATTATACTAATATATGTATGGTTATGTATGAGATCTTGAGGATAACACAATGATGACACTAATGCACACTTAAGCATGCATAGTGGTCCATGATGGATATAAGTTCAAGGACAAGTAATCAAGATCAAGAGGGAGCACACTCCAGTAGCTCCTGCAAGGAAGCAAAGATTGAGAGGGAGTCCACCCAACAAGCAAACAAAGATAAGTATTTGAATTGTCGTTTCTTATTTACTTAAACGATGTTGTACTTATGTTCCTATATTTAGGATGTATATTATGAATTTTAGAAAAGTTGCATTAATGAACAAGATACTACTAATATAGTAATGGGTAAGTGGCCTATGGTACTGTACAACACTCCATTGCTACTTATCTAGAATGAAACCTCTTTGCTGACATGTTGGGAGTTGTGCACACTCTTAACAATGTTCTGGTAGAGATGGAAGGCATCTAGAAAGTTACGGGATATGGATAAATGTTTGTATTGAAGCATTGGCTAAGATAATTGCATGAATGTATAGCATATATTTTTATGTGTAAGATTTTGTTCTGAAAACTATGAGAAGTTTCTAGTCATGCAACTGAACTTGTCTTGTAGGAAAGACCATGCACCATCACCTATAAAAGAAGGACTACAACATTTGTTCCAACAACGAAGTTCAAAGAAAACTATCTATTGAATATATTGAAGAATTTGAAGTTCCCAGGATTTGGGATGTAGTAATGGAAGAATTCCATGATCGAGGAATACTAGTCGATCATGAAGAATGATGTTTGGGATGTGGTCCCAAGACCCGAAGGGAATTTTGTTGTGACTTCCAAGTAGATCTATAAGATCAAGCATGTTGTAGATGGTGGCATAGAGAAATACAAGGTGAGTGATGAAGTGGAAGATACACCAGATGGATGTCAAGACAACTTTCTTGAATGGTGTAGTCGAAGAGGAAGTGAATGTGGAGCAGCCACTTGGTTTTGAGACACATGATAGGGAGTCATATGTGTGCAGGTTGAAGAGCCTTGTATGGCTTGAAGCAAGCCCCTAGGACTTGGTATGGTAGGGTAGACACTTTTCTATCCAGTTTGGGCTTTACTAAGAGTAAAGCGGATTCCAACCTTTACTACAAGTTTGAGGAAGGAAATCCAGTTATACTACTATTATATGTGGATGACCTGTTTGTTACAGGTGAGGATAGATTGACTGCCGATACAAAGAGGAAGCTTGCTGCCGAGTTAGAGATGAAGGACTTGGGAATGATGCACTACTTTCTAGGCATGGAGGTCTAGTAGAGTGCATATGGGATCTTCCTTGGACAAGAGAAGTATGCGGTAGAGATTTTGAAGCGGTTCGGGATGATGGACTACAACGCCATGGCCACACCTATGGAATTGAACCTGAAGCTTCTGTGTGATGCTTCATCTGATCCGGTTGATGTCACAGTGTATTGTTAGATTATTGGGTCCTTAATGTACCTAACAAACACGAGACGAGATATTTTCTTTGCGGTGAACACATTGAGCCAATTCCTGACTGATCCGAGAGGTATTCACCTGGTTCCTATAAAGCATATTCTAAGGTACCTGAAGGGTACAATTGATTATGGGCTCAAGTATGATGCGAATCAAAAGTTTGACCTACATGGTTGTGTTGATTCAGATTGGGCAGGCAGTGCTGCAGATAGGAAGAGTACTTCAGGGTGTTGCTTCAGTATGGGACAGGTGTGATCTCTTGGTTTAGCAGGAAGCAGTCCTGTGTAGCACTAAGTACATCCAAAGAAGAGTATGTCGTAGCTTGTTCAGCTAGTTGTGAGGCAGTATGGCTTAAGAAGCTACTGCCTGAGTTGTTTGATCTCCTGTTGAATGCTACCTATATCTATTGTGACAACCAGAGTTGTGTGAAGTTGTCAGAGAACCCGATGTTCCATGACAGGTTGAATCACATCGAGATCAAGTATCACTATATCAGGGATATGGTACAAAGAGGAGCAGTGAAGCTCCTGTATGTTGCGACGGATGAGCATATAGCTGATGTGTTGACCAAGCCACTAGCTAGAGTGAAGTTTGAGTACTTCAGAGAGAGGCTTGGTGTACTTCAGATCGCGATTCCTTCCAAGGGGAAGTGATGATTTCGAAGACAGAAGCACATGAGCCATTCTCACATGGTGGTAGGTGTGTCCTCCCATGGTGAAGATATAAGGGTTGGGGCCATTCCGACATGGTTGAAGTGTGTCTTCCCATGGTCGTTGATGTAAGAGCTGTGCCATTCAAGCATGGTTGAAGTGTGTCTTCCCATGGCTGTGATATAAGTGTTGTGCCATTCGAGCATGGTTGAAGTGTGTCTTCCCATGGCTGCAAGTTAAGTGTTGTTCCATTCGAGCATGGTTGAAGTGTGTCTTCTCATGGCTGTGATAAAAGTGTTGTTGCATTCCTAGCATGGTTGAAGTGTGTCTTCCCATGGATATGGATATAAGTGCGATTCCATTCTCACATGGTTGAAGTGTGTCTTCACATGGTGTAGATATAAGTACTGATCCTTCCACGGATGATTGAGGTGTGTCTTCCGATGCTGGTGAGTGTAAGTGATGTGTGATGTGCATCTGGGTTGTGCTCCGTGGACTATGAGGTGATCTGAAGACGATGATGTGACAGTAGGGTACACAGGTTTTGCAGAGGCATGTAATCAGTCCCGAGATTCTCTTGCAGGTTTTGCGATGGCATATGATCAGTCCTGGGAGACCTTGCAGGTTTTGCGATGGCATATGATCAGTCCTGGGAGACCTTGTAGGTTTTGTAGAGGTAGTGTAATCAATCCTGAGGTGTACCTACTTGATGGATTGCTCGCAGAGATGATGAAGACCTACACGGAGGCTAGGCCTACATCCAGCATGAAAAAGGGTTGGCTCTATAGAACTTCCTATGACAGGAAGAATTCAGAGATAGCCCAGTGATCGAGATGTCGAGTACAGCAGCAGTGATGATGATGATGCTCCATGATCCAGTGATGATGATCTAGCTCCAGAATTGAAAACTTGTGCCTATATGTATTGATGACTTGTGTCAAAAGAATACCTTCCTATTTAATAGGGAGTATTGATGTACTTGTAACTTTGGAAGATATTCACTTGTATATTGTATTTGTACTTTATTGTATCCCGAACGGAGATGTATTATTCCTCCGATTGGAAGTGTCGTCATTTGTATTTACAAGTGTCGTAAGTATGCTTGTAAGTGTAGAAACTTATATTTGATGGGTTATTAGACCACCTTGTTGGGGTTGGCCCTATATGAGTTGTGTGGGTCAAAGGGTTATTAGACCACCCTAGTGGGTTCGGCCCAGAGTTAGTTTATGTTAAGTTGTTAAGTTGGGTCCGACCTAGTTGAGTAAAGGTCAAGTGAAAGTTAGTGTATAAATAGAGTGTGTCTCTCTCATTTTACACATTGTCTCATTCACTCACTTTGCATTAGTGAGAGAAGAGAAGGGTGCGCACAAGCATAGAAGGAGCATGCTGCTGAAGATGTCTATCTCTTGGGTTTGATCATGGTGATCCTTGTATTGATGCTTATTCTATCTCTGAGGAAGTTGTGGAGTTTTTCACCTTCTTGGTTTTCCCTGGTGAAATGTTTTGTGTCTCTTGTCTCTTGTCTCTTATGCTTGATATGATGTACATGTGGTTCTTTTAGTTAAGATCCTAGATCTATTGAATTAAATGATGAAAATCTAACACTCCCCATGGAGACATGCTGGGTCTTATATAATTTTTATCAATCAGTTCCTTAAGTTGTGATTTAAGTTCATTAACTTCCAGAATGTTCATTCTATGATCCAGGTGGATATTGGTGGCCACCCACCTTTCCAACTGGCTCAAAATAGTTTTATGGCAATTTTGGTATTGTACTATTTTTAGCAGTTTTTCGGGTCCTGAACTTTCAGAGCCATTTTGAGGCCCTAAACGACCTTTTTTGGCAATTTGGGGGGCCAAATGGTTGCCACTGGCATGCATTTGGCCCCAATTGAAAGTTGTAAATCTCAGATAGACCTTTCCAACGGGCTACCGAGCGCCCCAAACGGAGATTGTATGCAAAAGTTACGACCCTGGGAAGTTGATGTAATAACTTACCCAAACGAGGCCCACATGACTTTTGGCGCTTCATCTCCTAGGGTTAGGTTTTTGGATGTCTAGGGTTTTTGACATTCCTGTTTATTGTAAAATGCCTTAAGAGCCTCATTGTAACCATCTTCTTGTGAAATGAGCGTAGCCGTCACATCTCTTCTCAAAGATAAGCCGACACCATTCCAGCAAGCTTGTTTTCCGCTGCATTTTATAGTTCTAGCTTATTTCCTTATTGAATAGAAAACCAATTTTACTATATCTCTGTTATTTTGTGTTAAGCATATGATAATAATCTGTATTCATTTCATTCTGCTCATAAAATCCGAATCAGTGGTATCAAAGCGGTCTGCTCCTTGTCGTCTTAATGCATGTCCCCAATGAGGTCAGGGTACAAAGAATTGGGTCTCGAGCTTGTTTCTCTTGAGGACAAAAGCTCTCGCACGCCCAAGCAACCTCTCATGGCAGGAGAAAAGAAAGATGACGGGACAGGAGATCCTATCAAAATGTTTCTTGAGGAAGCCCTCACGCAGCAGAGGAACGAGATGATGGATAATTTCACGCAAATCCTTTGGAAACTACCAACAAGTGACGCATCTTCCTCGAGCGGAGGCGCCACCCCCTTCAAGGTACAAATCAACTTCGATATTCCTATATTTGAAGGACAGATAGACGCAAATGCTGTAGATAAGTGGTTGAATCTACTAGAAGGGATTTTTCTGTCCATAACTTTTCGAATAAAGAAAAGATTACTTTTGCGTTCCTCAAAGCTGTTCCCCATGTCAAAGATTGGTGGGAAACATTCTGCGAGAAAAAGGACACAGAAGAAGCCTCATTATTTTCAGTCACGGCCACCTGGGAATCCTTCAAGGATGCTATTAAGGAACAATACTACCCTATTGGAAGTTATGATGACTTGTATACCAAATGGACCACACTGCGATAAGAAAGAGACCAAGCAGTGCTAGAGTTCACAAATATCTTCCATACCTTGCGCACCAAGCTGGGTATCAAAGATTCAGAGCGACATCTGGTGCTCAAGTATCACAGTGGTTTGCATAGATACATCGAGATCGAAATGGAATTTCTGGACATCTCTTCCTTGGGCGCGGCATACCGATATGCCGTCAAAATCGAGCAGAAGCTCAAACAAAAGACGCATCAATTTGGGCCTGGGAACCCTTCATAGTAAAAGACAGGAAAGGGTGGCCCCAACCCACAGAATAAAGGACAGAGCAAAGATGGACAGTGTCAAGACAACCAGTCCAAGCCGCAAGCAAAGAAGGACACCGGAAAAACAAAGAAAGATACCGGGAAGTGGTGTGACTTCCATAAGAGCCCTTGGCATAACATTGTTGATTGCCGCTCAAAGCAGTCGCTGGTGGCCGAAGTGAAAGCATCTGAATCAGATGCGGGTTCTGACTCTGAGTCTGAACCAGAAAGGGGAAGGCAGATCATTGACGTGGAACCCAGTGCCACCATTGCTACCACCAAGCTCCAGCCTGATGAAACAGACGAGCCATAAGAAGGAGAACGCCTATTCCATTCACAGATGTGGGTAAAAGGCACCCCGCTGCACTTCATCGTTGATAGCGGTAGCCAGAAGAATCTCATCTCAGCAGAGGTCGTCAAGCGCCTGGCCCTGCCGACAATGCCGCACCCACAACCCTACACCATTGGATGGCTCCGCAAAGGAAGCGATCTTCGCGTCATCCAACAGTGCCGACTGCCATACGGCATCAAGCCCTTCAAGGACAAGGTATTCTGTGATGTTGCTCCTCTAGAAGTTTCAGATGTTCTTTTAGGCCAACCTTATTTATGGAAACATCATGTTGTATATGAGTCTAGGCCTCATAGTGTTATTATTTCTTTGAACAGGAAATTGTACAGGATACCCGAGGCAGTCCCTCCTAGTGCTATTTCCTTTATCTTTGCCAAACAATGCAGGAAGGTCATCTCTCAGACCGGGAAATTTGTCTTCTTCATGATTCACTCTCAGAGTGAAAGAAAGATCGCATCCACATCCTGGGCCTCCATGACCGATCTATCCACACAACAGAAGCAAATGGATAAGGTGGTGGAAGGATACTCAGATATATTCTCCTCTCCGACTGGGGTACCTCTGCACTGCCAGGTCAAGCATCTCATCGATCTGACCCCAGGTGCACCGCTACCCAATGGGCCAATTTATCACCGCTCTCTATTGGAAAATGAGGAGATCAAGAGGAAGATCTAAGAATTGATCCACAAGGGGCACATACATCCCAGTTCATCACCTTGTGGGAGCCCAATCGTGCTGGTGCAGAAGAAATATGGGGCCTGGCGACTTTGCATTGATTACCGGGCCCTGAATAAAATCACAGTCCGTAATCGGTACCCGATTCCCCAAATCGACGACCTCCTTGATCAGCTCACGGGAGCCAAATACTTCAGTAAGATTGATCTGAAGTTTGGCTACCACCAGGTCCCAATAAAACAGACAGATGTATGGAAGACTGCCTTCAAGTCAAAAGAAGGTCTTTTTGAATGGTTGGTCATGCCTTTTGGTTTGACAAATTCTCCAGCAACTTTTATGAGGATGATGGACGATATCCTATGACCTTTCACCAACAATTTTGTAATGGTGTATTTGGATGACATCCTCATCTACAACAAGACTTGGGAGGAACACTTGTAGCATATTCATCAGGTTCTGCACACCCTGCGGAAGCACAAACTATATGCAAACTTGGAAAAATGCTCCTTCGGCATGGACAGGGTCCATTACTTAGGCTACATCGTTGATCGACATGGTGTGCATGTGGATCCAACCAAGATCCAGGTCATCCGTGACTGGCCAGCCCCAACCACACTCATTGAAATTCAGAGCTTCTTGGGCCTCACCAATTTCTATCGTCGGTTCGTGTTGGGATTCTCTCATATCACATGGGCCCTCAGCCAAGTGACCAGGGGTGGTGGTAAGGCAAAATTTGTGTGGGGCCTATCCCAACAACAAGCCTTCGATGACTTGAAGAAGCGTTTGTGCTCATTTCTAGTACTCTCATTACCGAACCTGCAACATCCCTTGAGATCGAGACAGATGCTTCAGATTATGCTGTGGGCGTCATTCTCACTCAACACGACCACCCCGTGGCATATCATAGTGAGAAACTATCAGATGCTGTCCGCAAGTACCCTACCTACGACAAAGAAATGTACTCCATTGTACAAGCCTGCCGCCAATGGAGACATTACATTCTTGGGAAGGAGACAGTCATCCACACTGATCACAAGCCACTACAGTTCATGCAGACCCAAGGAAAGTTGTAGAATGATCGCCATCAGAAGTGGTCAACATATTTACAACAGTTCCACCTCAACATCAAATATAAAACAGGGAGTACCAATCGAGTTGCTGACTACCTCAGTCGACCTCCAGTCGTGGCACTTACCATGGTGCTAGACTCTTGCGGCCACGAGACCTCGGGATGGCCCCACCTCTACGAGACAGACCCTGAATTCTCCTCCACCTATCAAATGTTTGGCACCAACTCAATGGTTGCTAATTTCCATCTTCAGGATGGGTTGTTGTGTCGTCTGGGCCATCTCTGCGTTCCATCAAGCAAGCGCACGAAGCTGATTTGGGAAGCTCACTACAGTCGGGTGGCAGGCACTTTGCATCGAAAAGACAGTGGCAGTGTTGCAGAAACATTTCTACTGGCCGAAACTTCGATAGGATGTCGGCAAGTATATCAGGTCCTGCATCGCTTGCGCTATTGCAAAAACGACCACTAAAAAACAGGGCCTATACACCCCTCTGCCTACTCCTGATAGGCCGTGGGAATCCATCTCAATGGACTACATATTGGGCCTCCCGTCCACCAAGAGGGGAAACGACTGTGTTTTTGTGGTTGTTGATCGCTTTTCCAAGATGGCGATTCTAGCCGCTTGCAAGAAAACATCACAGTAGAAGCCACTTCCAAGCTCTTCTTTGAACGAGTATGGGTACATTTTGGGATCCCACAGACCATTATCTCAGACCGTGACAGTTGGTTCCTCATCTCATTCTGGTCAAGCCTCTGGTCACTCCTGGATACCAAGCTCACCAAATCCACTGCCTTCCACCCCCAGACCGATGGACAAATGGAGGTTGTCAACCGGATGGTCGTACATATCCTGCGCATGTACAATTCAACACACCCCCGCACAAGGGATGAGATTCTCCCCTATGTCCAACATAGCTACAACTGAGCCCTACACATGGGGGGTTCACTGAGTGAACTTGTTACATAGCACGATCGTTCACATGATATTAAATAATACCCCTAATTTCACTAAATATTGGAAAATGCATTCTAAAAATGTATTGTTGAACCCCCCTCCCAATATTCCTTTCCAATTAAGAAAACCCCTAGTTTCACCAAATATTGTAGGTATCCATTTTTATCAACCCATTTTTAACACCCCCTTTATATCATATTATCAAGTTGTAACAAACATGAGCCCTAACACATCTTACTATAATAAAACAAGATGCTAAATAAAATAATAGTATAATGCTAATAATGATCCCACTAGGATTGCAAGGACGACTGATCAATTTGTAGCATTGGATAGTGGAACACCCAAATAAATAGAATTGGGGAAGGAAAAATGCGTAAAACACAACCTAGTCAAGAGATCAACATAAAAAAGAATGTAAAAGATCAAGAGTCCAATTGTTAGTGCAATGCTTAGAAAAGATGAGAATTGCAGATGGCACCACAACCTGCCAATATAGCAATTTTATATCATGTAAATACGAATATAGCCATAGAGAACTCATGTTTTCTACAAGCTTAATAAATTAAACTCCATAAAAATGCAAAATTGAAACCCTTTTGTGGATGGATGCCCCTACCTTCCTATCAAAACAAACATCATTGATGTTTGAACCCAAATGAACATAGAAAAAATCCTTTTACTTTTCAATAACACCATATGATCATGTGCATAGCTTTGATTTGGGTCATTCATAAGATCAAATGAATTTCTTCCATCTCCTAGCTACATTTTTTCTTGCAATCAAGTGAATTAACAACATTTATTTACCTTTTCTTGGGTTATATCTAGTTTTTTTAATCTTTAAAGGATACGGAAAAATCTCCATTGTTAGGCTTCAAGCATGCAATAGTTATAAAGATACAAATATGGTGAAACTTATATGATACCATTTCATGGTAACGATAACACATACGGTATGTAACTAAGGATTTAGATTTTCACCTATGTTCATGTTAATTCCAATACAATATTAAGACAAATGTCTAAAATATAAGAATTGAAATTACAATTATGAATGTGCCAAATATAACTCAATCTAACAAATATTCATAACTGGCAATGTGAAAATATTAAAGAAGAATACAAAAAGTTGAAAGAAATATTTAGTCAAGAAACATTAATCTAACTTTTCTTGGTTCCACTGAGCTAAGAAAGATTGATCTCACTTTTCTTGGTTTTCATGGAGCAAGGTTTAATTGAATCTCAATGCCCACCTAAACCCCAACCTCAAAAATGAAGAGTTAAATCTTTTACTTGAATGCCTACAAAAAATACAATGCAATTATTCAAGTCTCGAACTCCCAATTAACTACATCTCTTAAATTAAAGATGAAAACAATATATCATCAATTCAAACCAAGCCTAAATAAGGTATTAAATGAGGATTTCTCATGGCCAATAATCCAAAGAGACTTCCATCGATATTATCATTGGTACACTATTATCATATTTATGCAAAACTTATGATCATAAGAAATTAGCTCCCAAAGTCATTAGGGCAGCTGAAGCACCTAGAAACGATTGCAACATTGAAGTCTATAGCAACAGACTTTTGTTATCTTCCATCTTTAAAATATGTACTTCTAAAAGACTTTGAATTGAATATCCTTCCAGATTCTGAGGGAGTGTTAACAGAACTACATGACCCCTCTCAGACTTGGGAATTTCGGGACATAAATAATCTTATGCTATGAGTTTCCATTTGCAACTTAGCAAATCTCCAATGCATCAAACTGGATTTATGCTCTAGTTTGGAGATGCTTCCAAATTTAATATTGAATTTAACAAATCTCCAATACATCGATCTGCTGTGTCTAAGCTTGAAAATGCTTCCAAACTCTTTTGGTAATTTGAAAAATATCCAATGCCTCGATCTCTCTTTCTCCAAAAATTTGGACATACTTCCAAATTCCTTAAGGAATCTATGGCAACTTAAACACCTGCATTTGAAGGGTTGTCGCAGTTTGACCATGTGTAGCGAAACACTTGGAAATATGGGGAGGCTTGTATGCTTAGATCTAGAAGGATGTCTCCAAATGGAATTATTGACTCGCTAAATTGGATCTCAATCAAGCTTGGAAAAGTTAAATTTGTTGGATACAAACTTAAAAGAGTTGCCTAGTGATCTTGTATCACTGAGCAGTTTGGAACTCCTCAGAATAGGAAGCCCTTTGTTGGAAAAGTTGCCACCTTCTTTGGGTTGCCTAACAAGTTTGAAGATATTGTGGCTCCATGAATGCCAGAAATTGCAATTTATGTTGGATTCAGTTGAATTGTTGAGTCATCTAACTGAGTTGAAGATATGGAAATGCGGAATACAATACTTACCAACAACTGTGATGAAGATGAAGAATCTGAAAATTTTAGGAGTATATGAGTGTGTAAGCTTTCGTTTCAAAATGTTGAAACAATATCATTAGACTCGTGTTTGGCATTGCCTTTGGATTCTTCCATCAATGAAAGCTTGTTCCATCTGAAGCAGTTAGACTTGTACCGCAAAAAAATATCAGAGGTATGCTTTCAAGAATGTGTTTGCCCGAACCTTCAGGATCTGTAGATCGTGTGTTGTAAACATCTGGTGGAGGTTGGGGCATTACCAGGAACACTATTAAATCTCGATTTGAGGCATTGTCGTGCATTGAGGAAAATAAGAGGGATTTATAGTGTAGCAAAACTTGAATTGCTAGACATCAGGGGGTGCTATAATATAGAATCAGAGGATCTGCGAGGTCTTGGAACTTTCATATATTTAGGTTTTGAACTAAAAGACCAAATTTTGGTATCTTCAGATTTTCAACTAAGATGCTAGACAAAAGCACTCGAGTACTATTCAGGCTTCGAGTCAGATGTTTGGTTGGAAGCTTTTGCAGAAAGTTGCTTCTAGTTGAAAAAGAGTGACCACAGTTCATTGGTGATAAGCTAGGACATGGATCATGTTTTGTATGGAGTACAATACAAAAGGAGCAAGGATCTGCAACTTCTGTAAAAAAATCATTATTATTTACATCGTATTTTATATATTAATCAAGAAAGCTTGAATAAACTAGCTGATAATGACCACCTAAATCAAAATAGATGATTATAAAGTATATTTTCAATGCCACACACAAGCAGATACCATTAATGTTTTAAAAAGATAAAACCAGTTTGAACTTAGTTAAAGTAAGAGTTATGTTTTCAGTTTTTTATTTTAACATAGGTGTAGAAGCCAGCTATTCAGGCACTTGAAACCATTTGATAATTGATACCTAGTTTTTAGTCAAAATCTTGGGCACTGGGCGTTATTAAGATTTATTCCAAATGTCATTCTAAAATTGCTACTTGCTGACCAAACTGTCCATGTATTTTTCTCTTAGCTAATGCGCTGGGTCTTCAACTCAACTGCTATCTCTTATTTAAACATTGTAATATACAGTTTTTCAGTGTGAAGTTTTATTAGCTTATTTTGTGGGTTCTATATGCTCTCACAGAGAGCATTTCTAATATATTTTTTATGCACGGGCTGTAATTTAAGAAAAACGGAGCACTCTGTTTTTTTCTTTTTCTTTCCTTCAATAAATAAATCAAAGTCTCCTCATTTTGTTTCAGAATCACCGCAGGACATTTTACTGTGCAATTCATTGTTATGAAATATTTCTGAATGTTTGATGTGCTGTTATTATTGACTGGAGCTGAGTTTTGTTCTTGGCCGTGATTATATTTTACTTAAATCCTTTTATACTCAGGTCTTTCAGTTGTTGTTAGAGCTTGGTTTGAGATTGATTGCAATTTTAAGGAAAAAAGATGATCAAAGTACAATCTCCATGACAAAGAATTCAATATTCCACATCAAAACAAACATGTTGATATTCTACATTATTTTCTGAAACCTTGTACAACAACAATTTCTTTCATTTTAATTTTGTTGAACTGAAAGATCAAATTGGAGAATCTTAGATTGATGTGGGGTTATTGAAACCATTTGGCATTGATATCAAAGGAGATTGAAATCGTTTGATGCCTAGTTTTTAAGCATATCTAGGAGTTATTAACTGATCTATTCCAAATAGCATTTTAAAATTGCCATTTGTTCCTTAATCTATTTTCATTTGTTTCCCATAGCTGATATAGCCTTCATCAACTACAGTTTTTGAGTGTGAAGTTTTATTAGCTTATTTTGTGGGTTCTGTACGCTATCACAGAGAGAATTCCTACTATATATATGCACTGGCTGTAATTTAAGAAAACATTAAATCAAAGTCTCCTAATTTTGTTTCAAAATCACTACGGGACATTTGACTGTTGATTTTCATTGTCCAATTCATTGTTATAAAATATTTCTGAATTTTCGCTGTGATGTTATTATTGACTGGAGTTGAGTTATTTTTTTCAATCGAAGAGAAATCTTCTTCGATCATTATCCATTTTATTTGGAGGTTGCTCCTTTCCAAAAATTAGGTTTGAAGATTATGGCACTTTTTTAAGGCACGCCTCTAACCTAAGCCACACCTCTAGCCTAAGTCTAGCTGCTTTATATTATCATATTGAAATCCCTATTTTATTGAGGTAAAGACATCCAGGCCCCATGGAATTACTCATTCAGAAGTTAAATCCCTAATAATTGAAGTTACTACATGGATAAACAACAATTCATGGCTCAAATGCATCCATTTAAACAAAAGCTGGTTCCTGAAATAAATATAAGAAAAGCGGTAGAGCATCAAGATGAAGTTGTCGATTGCAGAATATAAAACCTCTAACTAGCTACTAACCTAGCTTAACCAAAGGAATTGTTTCCATTTGCACACTTGGAAAAAAATAACTACCCTGCTTAAACTAGTATACCAAGTAAACCGGAGACGCCACGATTGAACCCCCTTCTTCGATGATTTGGATTTACTTTCTATATGTTTAGAGGTGAGGAGTAATACCACCTCCTGAACTTGCACCAAGTTGACTATGAATTTCAGATTCATGAAAAAAGAGGACCCAACCGTCACTCAGGATAAAATGAACCGCGCAACAAAATTAGGGCACGATTTAAGATTTAGAGTGATGTGAGGACTAAAAGCATTTTTCGTTAGGGGTATGGCAGGGACAAAGATGAAGAAATTTTTTAACAAGAATGAGGGCATTAAGTTTTACATTATAATCAATAATTACCGTGTAAAGAGAATCCCACAAACCTCTAATATGTGTGGCACCTTCCTTGATGCGGCCACTTGCAGCTTCCTTCATATCTCCGTCAAAGCGACCTTCAAGGGTTTTAGCAGCTCCGATGATCTTCTAGAATCTAAACGTGCAGTCCGCAAGCTGAAAGCACCAAGAATGATTTCTTCAGACCGATAATATGTCTTTGAGCTAATTAAGGCAACCCATAAATGAAAACATGCTTACCCAATAAAACGGGGGCGCCGCAGACTGTAATACAAGTTGAAAAGGTGCTGGAAGATTTCAATCCTGAGATATAAGATGTATCAAGTAAAAACCCTAACCGGAAGACGCAATTTATGACACACACATTCTCTTCGACCACATATGTAGATGAAGCGCCGCCTAGTGTCCGCAACAAATAGCTCCAGAAAAAAACGAGTGAATGAAAGCTTCACTGGAATTAGGGGAAACCAGAAAAAACGAGTGAATGAAAGCTTCACTGGAATTAGGGGAAACCAGAAAAAATGAGTGAATGAAAGCTTCACTGGAATTAGGGGAAACCACCCCTCCTTTAGAAGAAGAAACCCTAGAAGCTCCTTGTGCAGCCAAAACCTGGCAGACCAATATGACTTATCGAGCAGAAGCTTATTGTGCGGTCAATAAGTACACTGAGAAAAATATCTCTTGTGTAACAAGAGCTAAGATTACTTTAGGGTCGGGTCCAAAATGAAGGGTCAGAACCTCTGAGCCGAGTGAACCTCTCAGGAAATGGGTTGGTTCACGAGCCGCGCCCAAAATCACTTTCAAGCTGAGAGGAGGGAAGAGATGTTTGGCGCGCACGGGAAGCGGGAATATAGATACAGGGAAAACACATTTTTCCCCTTTTTAATTTAATATAATTAAAAATAAAATAAATATTTGAGACGATAAAAAAATTATAAATATTTGAGACGGAATGAGAATTTCGTCTTAAATAATTGTCTTAAAAACCCCCCTTATGTAGTAGTGAAATATCAAATAAAAATGGAAGGTCCTTAAGTTTTAGGTGGGTATGAATTGAGCCCGTGATTTGGAGGTATGAATCCATCCCACAATTTGGAGGTTATTCCTTAGCACACTCAAATAAAATAACCCCCAATATTCATATTACTATGTCAAATTAAAAACCCCCCTTAACCCCTTAATACAGGGAAATATATTTTTGAGGTTTTTAAGAGTATTCAACCCCCCAATATGAATGAACGTGATATGATATTGCCTCACTAGTGAACCCCCCGTGGCCCTACATAGCTCAACTGGCCACAGCTCCTTTCAGGTGGGGTTGGGATTCCAACCATTGGGCCCCATGGATGTTGCACTTCCCCTTGCGACCACCTCGGCTGACTCGTCCCCAGAAGCTGACAAAGCCGCCCGGTTCATTGAACGGATCCAACATATCCACCAATAGGTTCAGGATATTCTACAGAAGTCTAATGCCAAGTACAAGCAGCACCATGATCAACATCGGGTGCCACATAAGTTTCAGGTGGGCGACAAAGTTTGGTTGCATTTGCAGAAAGAACGCCTTATAGAGCCCCATCGAAATCTTTTTCCACTCCGTTATGGGCCGTACACCATCACCAAGGTGGTGGGTGACAATGATTTTTAGCTCAACATTCCCCTCTTCCTTGGTCTGCATCCAGTGTTCAACGTGGCTCTCCTTCGGCCATATTTCCCACCACTATTAGACACCTTAGAGATAGCAGAGAAGTTGACACCAACAGAGCTCAACCCTGACTGCCTACAACAAGCATCCAGTGATCATATTGCAGACACACAGATCAAGGGCACTCGACATCAAAGGATCCATCTTTATCGAGTTGTCAAAGCAGGGCAGCTCCTGCACCAAGGCAAGTGGCTCACCCGAGGCCAAATTTAGCAGAAATTTCCTCATCTGATGGGGGAACTCAATGCAATGGAGATCATTGCTTCCTAAGGAGGGATGATTGATCCAGGTGGATATTGGTGGCCACCCACCTTTCCAACTGGCTCAAAACAGTTTTATGGCAATTTTGGTATTGTACTATTTTTAGCAGTTTTTCGGGTCCTGAACTTTCGGGGCCATTTTGAGGCCCTAAACGACCTTTTTTGGTGATTTGGGGGGCCAAATGGTTGCCATCGACATCCATTTGGCCCCACTCGAAAGTTGTAAATGTCGGATAGACCTTTCCAACGGGCTACCGAGCACCCCAAACGGAGATCGTATGCAAAAGTTACAACCCCGGGAAGTTGATGTACTAACTTACCCAAACGGGGCCCACATGACTTTTGGCGCTCTCCTAGGGTTAGGTTTTTGGATGTCTAGGGTTTTTGACATTCCTATTTATTGTAAAAGGCCTTGAGAGCCTCATTGTAACCATCTTCTTGCGAAATGAGCGCAGCCATCACATCTCTTCTCAGAGATAAGCCGCCACCATTCCAGCAAGCTTGTTTTCCGCTGCATTTTACAGTTCTAGCTTATTTCCTTATTGAATAGAAAACCAGTTTTATTGTATCTCTGTTATTTTGTGTTAAGCATCTGATAATAATCTGTATTCATTTCGTTCTGCTCATAAAATCCGGATCATTCTATAAGGAGCCTTTGAGTTTGGTACCGCTCCCGATACTAACTCAATGGTGAAATCTAGTTCCCTTTTCGGAGGTAGTCCTGGAATTTCTTCCGGGAATCCATCAGAAAATTCCTTTAGAATGGGTATGTCTTCCAACTTTAACTTGTCTTCATTAGTTGATTGTTCGTCATTAATACATTTACAAAAAACATCTTACACCCTTTACGAATAACCTTTTTAACTTATAAGGAAGAAATTTGTCTAACAGATGTCTTTCTAGGAATCCCTTTTATTGTTACAGTTTCAAATACATCATTCAAACAAGTAAAAGTATTTTCAAAGCAATTTAATACTACTCTATGCTTTTCTAACCAATCCATTCCAATCATAACATTGTAAGAACCTAAAGGTAACACATTCAGTTTAACATGAGTCCTAAACTGATTCATCAATAATTCACATTATTTTACATAATCAGTCACCTTTCTTTTCGTTCCAGTAGCTAATTTAACCAACCATGATTTATCAAACTTATCTATTTTCAGATTGCAACATTTAACTAAATCTATTGACACATAGCTAAGACTTTCTCCTGGATCAATTAAAATCGAAATGGGTTTATTTTTCAACATAACTTCCACTTCAACCTTGGAAGTTTGATGATCAGCTTGTTTGTTCTCCAAAGCTACATTTATCTGGGGCATCTCCCTTGCTAAGTCACTGACAGTAGCCTCCTCCTGTATAGTATGTATATTGTTGACAGTCTTCTTTTTGAGTGGGTAGTTTGATGCATAATGAGGTCCCTGAGAGTCCCAACATTTAACAGGTTCTTTCTGTTCATTATTTTTAACAAAATTTTTAGGTGGACCACTGTTTCTTGTAGCTGTAAATTTTGACTGTGTATTACCTACTACATTATTTCCTTGAAATTTTATGTTACAGTAATTACGTGAATTATTATTTCCAAAGTTGCGATTAAAAGAGAACTGCTTCTTCCTTTGCTCAAAGTTGTTAGGCCTTTTTTCCTTCCAGCTTGTTATTCCTTCTCTCTTCTTATTCTGTTCATAACAAATATTTTCCTTTCGCATGGCCTCTTCAAGAGTTCGATGACCATCATACTCAATTCTGTCTTTTATGTGAGAGGGAAAACAACTCAAAAACCTCTGTACCTTAGGCTTTTCTTCAGTGATGTAAGGCACATACCTTAACAAATTTAAGATCTTGTTGCATAACTCCCTCATATCCATGGAACCTAGCTTTAACTCATAAAACTCCTTAGCTCGTTCCTCATAGTACTGTTCTAACAAAAACTTTCTTTTAAAGTATTTCTTAAAATTACTCCAATTTACACTTTTATCTTTAAAACCTTTTACTTGTTTCAGATCTTGCCACCAGATGTCCTCTTTTCCAGTCAGATTACAAATTCCAATTTTAGTTTTTAGATGACTTGAGTAGTTATAAATATGGAAATACTTATTCATACCTGACAACCATGCTTCAGTTGTATCACTCTTTTTTTTTCTCCATTAAATGTTGGTGGTTTAATCTTTTTAAGTTCGCTAGAAATTTCCTCGTAGGGCCTATACTTCTTTTTCTTGGTGTAGTAGTCACTTTCGCTACTATCCCTGGAATACTTGTGCTTTTTCCTGCATGCTATTTCATCAAATTCAGAAGATGAACTGCTGTCATAATCAGTCAGTTTTAACTTTATGTTTTCATGTTCGTAGGACATACTTCCAGATTCAACATTATTTTCTGTTTCTTTATCTTGATCATTTTTATGAATATTATTCAATAAGATTTGGTTCAACTCCTCATGAGCTTTTAGGATTCGTCCATTTTCTTCCTTAACAATTTTTATCTCAATTTTTAAATCCTTCATTGTTCTTAATAATTTAGATGAGTTCTCATTTAAATAATTTTTCTGCACTAGTGTGTCTATGTTCATTATTATTCCGTTCGTTATTAAGGGGCCTGTCCTTAGCCGACTCTTCTAGTCCTTCCATGCCTGCAGACTAAATTTATAAAATGCTGAAACTGAAAAGAAAAAAAATTAAATTAGTAATTTGTAATTATTTTCTAAATTTTTATATGCACGAGTGAGCCACTTCAGGCCTAGTATTTGAACTTGCGCTCTGATACCACATGTAACATCCCCAAAATTTCACTAAAATTTAAAAAAATTTCAAGTAGCAATAATTGATTGTGTTTGCTATGCACGCGGAAAATAAAAAGTGTTAACTTAAACACAAATAAACGCTAAACAAAGTGCTTAACGATAACAACTTCTAAAATTTGTCATTAGTGACTAAGAGTTTAAATTACTTATGAATCACAAACAATTGTCTTAACATCTGTTAACTTAACTAGTGTCTTAAAAAGTCGTAAAGTCAATTATCGTCAAGCCAACATGAGGATGTTAAATATTTCAATTGTTTACATAATGTACTTTATTGTTCAAACGCATAATGTCATTTTCGTTCTACATTATGCATTTTTTTATTATAGAGACTAATTGATCGTCTCACTTTAATGAAGGGGTCTTTGTGTACGCCCCGAGGCTTATTTAGCTTTTGAAAGCTAATGCTCCTAAAACTAATTTGCAGATTGCAGGTAAGACAGGGAAAATCCAACTAAAGCATGCCAATGTATTTCAATTTATCTTGCAGTACCATGTTATCCTTTAAAGTTAATTATGACCCTGTAGAGGATTTATCTGCCATGCAATCAACTTCAAGTAATTTAAGTGATTGGTTCAGTTATCTCCGCATAATTTGTATTCATATAATATGCCTGGTTTTTATCTATTTTGATGAACAAAAGGATATCCTACTCTATCCAAATCTATGGATAATTACTTTGTATTTACATCACACCCTTCTTTATTGAAACTATAGAGATATATAATGTATTGATATTACATTCCATTGTATCCAAACTTATGGTGAATATATTGTAATTATATTTCTATTTAACAGGCTATAGGCATAAAACTTATAATATGTCCTGTGCACATAAAATAGATTGATGTTACTATAATTTGTGGTTATGGTTAATATGCACGTTCATTATGCATAACTTATATGCATGAAACTATATATAATGTAACCATATGCATAAACTATATGCACGTAACGTTATTCTTAACTATGGTAATGATATGACTTGCAACAACTAACAAAACATGCCCTAACTTTATGCTTACAAACTATGCCACGAAAATGTATTAAGATATTAACACCATAGTGGATTATGCATTGGCAGGCACTTTGACGTTGGTAGATTCTGTGTTTAATGCAATTAAATGGAGTTGGTGATCTATATGCTGGCATGCCCTTGTGCCTCGATATGCACTGTTGATCTCGTGGCTAGTCTCGGGTTTTGTGATAAACCCTAACTACACCATGTAATACTCGCCGAGACAAAGACTGTAGCATTCATTTTTACATGTAATATTGGGGAAGGAGGCCGAGAGGCTATTTGATTTTCAGGGTTTGTAACCCATACTTGTATATGCCTCCCAGGGTTTCGATGTCGTGACCATGTTACCTGTACTGTAGTCATAAGAGTTTTGCATGTAATCACGTTAGTGTATAGGGTTGTAACAATTTTTGTAATGCATTTCGGAGTTTCAATACCACGACCTAATACTGGTAAAGGTTACTTGTGTTTCAAGATTTTGCAATGTTTTACAATTTCGAAATCTTATGAGTGTTTTCGATGCTGAAACCTTCTTGTAGCACCTTGAGCGTTGATGGAGGTACTATTCGGTTGTGCTTGGGTATCGAAAATATTTACAAGTTTTCAGCTCTTTCGAGGTTTGATGTTGAAACCTATACCACTACTGTGTGCGTTGGTGGAAACTGGGTACATAGCTATGCTCTAGAAAAAATTGCAGGTGAAGTAAAACTCTCCATTGGTTTTTCGTTGATGGTTTTAACACTAACTTTGGTTTTAAATACTCAGTTCCATGTTTAAACGTCGTCGTGTTTGCTTTTAATGACAGGTTACATGTCACCTACCCAAATTTGGAGACTATTTATTTATATTGCAAAACCATTATATTAAATTATAATTACAAAGTTTTGTAATTATGACCAAATATTGGTCAAGGATGATTGTAATTACTGATTATTATTATTATTTAATAAATTAAAATAGGAGAAAAACACCCAAGGGAACTGTTAAATGAGTGTTCACTGACCCACTAGGAGGAATGGAAGCTGTTAGAAGGCATGGGACAGATGTCAGCATTTGCACTCAACCACTAGCTGTTGGTTATGGGACAACTACCCCTAAATTTGTGGCATTATCCCCCAGGTGGGTGGAAGAGAGCTGATGGCTCATTAAGGACTAGGTTAACCACTAAAAGTCCTAGGCAGCCTAGATAAGGCAATTCGAATTGAGCAGGCAAATCTACATTATTTTTTGCAGAAATAATTCCTCAAGTGTATCAGGTGATCACTGAGAGATTCAAATAGGGAGGCTAAGTGGAAGTACATTGTGAGGCTACTGAAATAACCAGAGGTGCTGGTGCAGGTCTCTTTAACTGCTAAGTCTATATGACTGAATAAACTACTTTGCTGCTGCAAGTGGATTGACCTAAAGCTTCTACATATTCTTCTTCCTACTGGTTCAGTGAATAGGCTCGAGAGTCCTAAGGCAAGTAATTTGACTGTATTTAGGAATAGGTTGGGTGGAACAGGCTCCTAGGGTTGTTTGTTTCTCCTACAATCAATCAGGTTCTACTGTTTTGTCTTATTGTTTACAGTGAAATGATTTCCTACATTGTAGATTTATTATTTACAGTTATACATAAGAAACTATTTCAATTTTTGACTTAAAGATGGTATGGTTTAAGGATGGTTAAGTGAATAAGATGAATGATTAAAATATTTTTTGTATTTTTCCCATACTGTTTTCTGTATAGTACTCTAGTACAGAAAAGCGGAATTAATATAGATGAATGAAGGGAAAAATGCCAAGTTATTAGATAGATTAAAACTGTAGGGTTTTCTTTTAAATTCTGCCATTTCAATTATATGTATGTTTAAACTAAGAATATAGAACAACACAACATAAACCAAATATTTAGCATTTCCTGCACTTGGTTATAAAGAAAGACATGTCATTTCTGTGAAAACTAGGTTTTTAATTACCACTAACCATTATTGGAAACTAATACCAAGTATTCTATTTCAACAGTAGAGTGTTATAAACTCAAATGTTACAAGTATTATTATTTCTAGAAATTTTTAACAGCTGCAAATATGCTTCTCTATAGAGTTGTTACTTACAAACAATAAATAGATAAGTTTTATTTTCATCACCAACATCACCTTTTGATTTCAGTATCTAATTGTCATATTTCATTTTAATTATCAACTAAGACTTCTAAATCCAAAACACTTTTTACATAGATAGAACCCCAGTACTCTATCATTATATTATCTAGCATTTTATTACATTACGATAGACTCATAATCGAAACCTCTAACAAGAAGCAAATCATTTACAATAATGCTACAGGTTCATTACTGAATCGACAGTCACTTACTAAAACAGTTTACATAAATTAAAGATGAGGCATATGTAAACATGGAGTTGGCTCTCAGCCACTAACCAAACATTAGCATAGTCTTTTGTTAACGTAGTAAAAGACAAAAATTACCAACGAAACCTACAGGGTAGGGTTTCGATTGTTGGAACAAGATCGAACCCTGTGGCATATAGCCATTATAAACACATAACAGATCAAGTTATACAACATCATCTTCCAAACTCAAAATTTAAAAAACAGTACGAGTACAGGGTTCATCTTCCAAGAAGTATGCAACCTACAGCTCTCGGCCGGAGACACATTTTGTTTTTCTAAACCAAATTATCAGTTATACAAACAAAATTCCACTTCAATATTCAAATAAGATTATAAACAATTAACATCATATTTTTCAGGTTTTGAGGAAATGAGTCAACCCTCGGCTCTCAGTTATTTTCACATTCATCATTTTAGTCAAACCATTAACAGAGTTTACATTGAAAACCTTTCAAGGTTTCTAAAACCGCATAGGATTCATTCATCTAAACAACCACATCGTAAAACAAGTTCACAGTCATCAATAATCGTCGTAGCAAACACTACTGAGACAAATAGCAACATAAACTGAGGATTTATCCTCTTACAATATTGTTCAAAACAAATTTTAAATTCGTCCATTACCCTTGTCAGGGAAAGAAAATCCAACTCTCGTCAAACTGTAAACATCGGCCAAATCATTCCAAAGGAGAACTTACGAGGGAGGAACCACCGAGGCTTACCAAGTAAGTGGACCAACAGTAATCCACCAAGATTTCGAACTTGGAAAACTATCAATGAAGGTTGCACCTGCCACAAAAAAAACCTACAATCGGTTAAACAATAAATTATAGAGAAGAATATCGTTGCTTAAAGATAGTATTAATATTTTAAGATGGAGACATTACCTGTGTAATGTAACTTCAAGTAAGAGACACCATAATCAAAGCAGACTGACGAAGCCATCTACCTAGCACATTGAAGAGGGTTTCATCATGAGTATAACGACATATCCTTGCTTGGAAATGGAACACAGTTCACAACTCTTCTAGTATAAACCTTGAAGAATTACTCTCTCAACATCCTTAACCACTGCAAACACAACAGAAGACTTGGCTTCTTGATATAATCACCTGTAACAGGTTAAAACTCAACAGGTCATGGTTTCAAGTCTTGGCACTCCTAAAATCAAAACCCTAGAGTTGCTCGGCCTGTCGGCCTCTCCACAGGACTTTTCCCAACACATTGAATGGCAAAAGAAAATGATAACCGCGTAAAACATAGTGGAGATTAGGGTTCCTTATTCAAAGTCCAAAGTATGTGAAATCAACTACGGAGGTGAAGCCAACAAAGCACGTTGAAATTTGGGCAACAACTACACTTAATGCTAAATTAATTGCCCCCTCCACCACGACGCTAGCTCACTAATATAAGGGTCAATACAGTGTACAGGTCGGAATTTAAAATCATTTGAGTTTTACTACCACGTGATCGATAACCTCTTGGATAGCCACGATGGCATCCAATGGGTTTTCCACTCACGAGGTAGGAAGGAGAATTAATGCCAAGTTCGGTTTGGACAGACTGCCAGCTTGTAAACCAATCCATTTAATACTCGGTCATATCACCTGTCAATGCGAAGACTCAAGGTTATATCATATAAGTTCATATCATTTCCAAAGTTATAGTGGCATCATATTAATAGTAATACATCTCTATTGTATGGGTCGTATAATGCATGGTTACTATATAATATACTTTTCTTCTCAATAGCATAGGTGATATCATATAGAAGCTATTAGAGTTTAGGGTATATTTTATATATTTTGTTTATTGCTAATCAATTCTTTAAGGTAAATATCTTTGATACTTAAGGTATAGTCTAGGTTTCATATTGTGCACAACATAATGCTTGTTCATATTAAAATATCATGAATAATTCATTCAAAAGATTTCACATAATGTTGCAAATTCACAATGATATTATCATATTTTGATAATAACAATTGTTATATTAGAATGATTTTCATAAATTATGAATAAGCTATTATAGTTATTTTGATAGCTTCAAGTGAATCCATGTGTATAGTGGAATATAGCACTTAAACCAGAACTTATAGTGTAAGTTTAATACTTAGAACATTACTATTCCTTGCATTTTGGCAAAACGACGACAAGACTTTAATAATAGTGATAAGTTTGTAAACTAGTACGTAAATGAGAAATTGAACAATGATCCATACCTTCAATAATTTTTATGCAAGAAGGTACTTAGAGTTCTCATTTTATATTGACGATGAATGGAAAAATATATGAACTCTTAAACACTTGAATTGTCGTATTATTCTTACCTGCATTTCTGCACAGTGAAACATGTTGAAATGCTTTAGCTAAACGTAGCTAAGTAAACCTTAGGGTACCTCGTAGGACCCCTCCGTCATCATGCAGAATCAAACTGCCAGTATCTTAACAAGAAAATACATCGCAGGATAAACTTAACTACAGCATATAGATTTCAAATGAACATAATCAGAACTAATGAGGTACTTTGCGCTATGAAGTTGTTGATGCCTCAGTTGTGCAGGTTAGATGAAAAAGGTGCTGGAATGTTTCCAAGGCTCCCAACAGAGGAAGAAAACCCAAGCTGAAAGCCCTCGAAAGACCCTGCACAAGGGAAGTTCTATCCCCAGCCTGTTTGGTATGGTGATCCCCCATGGATATTCGGCCTCCGATGGCACTCTAAGAGTTGGTGATCCGACCAATTGGGTTAGTTTTCCAATCAAGGAAAACAAAGGTGTGAAAATGGTAAAGCTAAGCTAAGCTAACCTATTTCAGAAAAGGAAAACTAATCTAAGTTAGTCCTATTCTAAAAACAAAGCTTGATATTGTGCAGATCAACCTTGAGGTATGATGAACAAGTAAATTACCACCTTCAACAGAAATGTCTTTGATGAGTTACTTATTAACTTAAACCACAATCCATTAATGAAAATTAAAAGACAATAATTCAAGTACTTAAGCTTGTTCAAGAATCAATATGTAATCATTCTATCAATTGAAAAATTAACCATGATTATTATGTGCAACGAATCATTTGCAGAAATCGATAAAGAAAGTATTAATATTGAATAAACTCAATAAAATACCTCACAACATCAATCAGTCATATAGGGAAACCAATATGATAGATCCATACATTATATATATGCAAAATGATAACATTCACTGTAGATGACAATCTGAAGTACACAATCAGTAATTCTCAAATAAACTTGAGGAATAACAAGAGATAGATCAAAATATGACTTTACTGTATTAAAAGAGTCTTGTACAGAAATTACAAAAGCTCTGATGAAAAGAGTATCCCCGGCCTTTCTCCTTCCGATGTGTAACTCCAAAATTACCAACCCTTAGCTACGAGAAGCATTGCTCCTTAAATAGGAAATTACAAAAGAGTGCAGGTGGAAATTCCCCATAGGTAGGGATTACAAAAATTCAAATCAGACTATGAATCGAGAAAATTAATCCTGCCACTTGCCACTTTCCAGGCTTTCATGATTTTCATCACCCTTCAAACAAAATGATTTCTTAGGATTCATCCTCCAATTAAAAGAGATCTTCATGACATAGCAAAAACTCAATACCTAATTGTTGACTATCAGCAACAAACAGTTTGGCTTCTAGAGGATCTTCTGCGAGAACTTCTGGATTATGAGCGACATCCTCAAAAATAGAGAAATCCATCAAGGGATCCACCTCAGAAGGAGTTGGCGGAATATCAGGTTCTTCGTTGATTATAAAATCTCGTACAATAGTATCATCTTGGTCGGTTGGCTCTTCAAGAGCTTTCGTTTCCTTCCTGTCAAGGTGTTTCATGCAGACAGACAGGGCTTCAGAATATCCTTCTTCACTATCACTGCTCATATCAGGAATACCCGCATCAAAAGGTGGTGACATAGGTTCTTGATATAGCAATGGTTGAAGTTCCTCATCTTCAAAACATGCATCAAGGGATTCATTTCCTATCTATATATTGCTCATACCAAATGCGTCAAGAAGAAACTTACAACATCAACATGCAAATTTTCCTCTTAAAGAATACAGAGGACGAACTAAAGGTTTCATGTTTGTTACTAATTTAAGGCCAACTGATAGGATGGTAATGATTGAGTGGAACCAATCATAATGATCAAATTATTACACTTAGGACACTGCAATCATCCGGACATTAATGAAACGAGCTATAACGTGTGTTAATCGTATCTGGATCCATGCTGAAGTACAAATCCAATCGAGACTCACATGACTTAAATCGCATATGAAATCTCATCATTACAAGTTTGTTCACATCAACAATCATTAATTCGGATTTGGGACAAAAATGGCAGTTATTGTAATATCCTGAATTTTTGGACTAACTATTTTTGTTGTTATATTGGGCCATGGCCCCAGCACCTATATTTTATTTGGAGCATTTGGAATGAGCCCCAACACCTATGATTATTCTTTTATATATATTGACATATCGGGCATGGACCCTGACTGACTTCTTTATTTGAGTGTATACTGGGCAAAAAGGCCCCGATGTTGTAATGATGTTCTTCAGCCTTGATATGGGTACAAACCCTAATATACTGAGATGATCTTTTGTTACTTACTGTGTAGAGCTATGATTTTACATGATTAGACTTATGAGTGTGTTGAGCGTGGACTCAGAAACACACATATAACCTACGTATTGGGCATAAGCCCTGATGTACCTAGAAGAATGTTTATGTACTGCTAGTAAGCACTGAGGTACATTGAGTGTTGGGCCTAAGCCCTAGAGCACTCCAAGCTTGATAAACAAATATCGGATCCGAGGCAACTTAAAAATTCTATATATGTGCCTCACAACCACATTCTAGAACTAGTGTTGAGCAGAGGCTCTGGAATTGCACTAGCGTAACGCCCATGTGAGAGTGTTGAGTTAAAAGGCTATGAAGAGCACTCAGGGTTACTGGATCTCAAAACTGTTGAGTCAGAAGGTCTCTGAATAGCATTTTTACTTTCATCACACTTATTTTATTTGATTAAATGATTCATCTTTTATCTATCATCAAGTACTACGGGAACTACTGTGTTAAACGAGGGAATCCAACATGCAAAGAGAGAAACTAGAGGTACCTAACCAAGCTTACTGAGACCATCCAAAGAATTGGAACTTGTCCTTAAAAGTTAAAAGAAGTATCATGTGAAGTTACATAATTTAATAAAAGAAAATTACCAGTAGTCTTTAATGACTAACATGCATAAAAGCCTCAAGGCTAATGTTATTATTGAAAGATTTAATAGTAATATGTCATTTTTTAAATAGGAAATATATTTATTATAGATGGCTTATGCATTATTTAAATATTATTAATGAGGTGTTAATAGTTAAAGTAAAATATTATTATTATAATTATTGTTAATATAATTATTATTGAGAGCTAAAATCAAAATCACTTATAGTTAAACAGTTGGAAAAGTCCTAGTTCAAAAGGACTAGATATTTAATTAAATAATATCTTTTAATTATTAATTATTTAATTTAAAGAAACTAATTATTTCAACAGTCCTAATTAAAAGACTCCCCTACTTAAAGAGAGCAGATCCCAAGTTTGAGGATCATCTATCTTTTCATTATCATTCTCTGATGGTAACTAGAGGAAAAACTTATGCTCTAAGAAACTGAATCAGAAGTAACCTAGGTCCTCTATCTCTTTTGCATGTTGGAATCTAGCTTGGGGGGATCCATACAGAACCAGGAACGGTTGTAGGATCATGGTTGGGAGGAACATGGTAGCCCCAAAGCTATCCAGCTAAAGGAAATCATCCTAACAAGTTAGCTAAATACAACAGGCTCTGCATTAACTATTGTTGAGTGTGCAGGTTTCTACAGGAAGGAATTAAGTGCCAAGCAGCTAGGCTTCCACTGGAAAGGGACGAGTACTCAAGCAGCCAGGTATGGAGTATTCATTGTTTCAAATTTCCAGTTATAATAAATTTAGGCTCTTAAAATTAGAATAGATACTGCAGCATTGTTCTCATTACCAATATTATCAACTTCAAGGTTCTTCCTAGAAAACAGTGGAGGGTCTAGCAGGGCTAGCCAAGCTAGCCTTTGCTAGACAACACCCCATCATAACAATTTTAGGAAATCTACTCTGGGTTTTCTTTTGGAAGATCCCTAATACTGCGTATTTCTCACCAATCCTTATATTGTCTTCTAGGTTAGGGTTATTATGTTTCCTTGTTTATAGGCATATGTTTTCTGTTTGAATCGTATTTCCTTATTGGTAGTGCATGGTTTTATCTATGCCTGTTAGTTCTTTTAATTATTATCATGTCTATGCTAGA
Source organism: Larix kaempferi (assembly GCA_027924585.1). Lineage (NCBI taxonomy): Eukaryota > Viridiplantae > Streptophyta > Pinopsida > Pinales > Pinaceae > Larix > Larix kaempferi. The sequence continues at coordinate 9,263,085 of BSBM01000087.1, read as the reverse complement.
AAACACCAAGTAGAAATAAATGAAGATTTCAAGCTAGACATCGAAACTTTCAGCTGCACTACACAGTTCAATTATCAAACACCTCTACGATTTCAATCATTAGTCAAACTTTACATCTAAATGCATCAAATATTGCAAAGAGATTCGGATTCAAAACATAGACTTAGATTTAACACAATAGTATTCTGCATTATTAATATGGGTTCCAATCCAAAGGCCCTCATAGGCTTGCCTCTTGTTTCAAGTATCGAACCCCATCCCCAATCAAAGTGCTCATCATATCAAACCAAATTATTGAACACACAACAACCATAAACTTATTCTACGTTAGTTAAGCATTCATCCTTGCAAACAGTAAAGCTAGAATCTGTAGGAAGAATTGGGGTTCCCATTATTTAAAAGCTGCTAGAAGTCAAAATGCTATTCAATACATCAGGCAGGCTGCAACAAACCACGATTTCCTCCTTAAAAATCATAACCAAATACGCAACAGTCAATCGAAGGCCACTAATTCATATAAACCTAAAACGCGGACCTTTTAAGTATCCTGATGGGAACGACTCCCAGATCTAGGATCAATTCTCTTAACCTAACAGTAGGATGTCCATTTCATTATAAATTTAAATCAACACAGGTCTGAGTATCAAACCCTTGGAGTAACTCACATTGCCCATAAACTTTCTCTATAAACTAGTCAACTGATAGAAGTACCACAAGCATCAGTGAATACAGATTTTCTATTTAGAAATACAAATCAACTAGCTACAGGATAGAAACACAACCACTTATACATCTTGATAAATTCTCTTATGCCATAGGAAAGAAAAATGCAGGATAGAGCAAAGTTAAGATGCATATAGTTAGCATGGACTCCATTAATTAAGACAACGACTTTCCATCAAAAATCATAGACTAACAGAGCACTATTAAAAAGAAAATACAGTGGCCATAGTTTCTTCACACCACCATTTAAACTTCATAGAAAAGAAAACACAGAAGTCCTTTTCCCATTTCCAAACCTCAAAGACAATCTCCATGAATACATATAGGGGAGAATATTCTTTCAAAACCAACATTTACATAAGCACGAATACAGGGAAAGCCTAGAAACCCTCAGTAGATTTACCCTTCGAAATATTATTACAACATTATACCAAACACCAGGTCAAGCCAAAGGTGACCTCCCTAGAGATTCCAAGTCCGAGTGAGCCAAAGGCATCACGAATCTCCCCAATACAAACTTATCAAACCCTTCTCCAAACCACCGAGACAGATAGAGTGAAGGGCTGAAAGAACCCAGGACTTACCAGTCCAAATGCATTGTACAGTTTGTATTGCTTCCCCTTATGGTCCACGTAGAGAGTCACTATACCTGTAAGTGAATGAAAACGAAAAAGTTAGGGCCTGGGCAGTTCTTAAAACTACAATTAAAAAAAATGAGGAGTCTTAGCATTTAAAGCATGGACATGATTTTACCTTTAGGATCACTTCTTCATCACCTTCGTGTCTTCCAAACCTTACCCTGGCCATTAGCGTAGCTCAAGCCAGGCGCAACCACATCAAAAACAGAGCTAAAACCCTCGCAGCCAAAAGACCAAGTGAAATCACAACTTGGAAAAATTTGGTGTAACCCTCACTAAAGGCCTTAGTCCAGCTGTCCAAAGCCATGCGACTACCATGTGTGATTTTAATGCTTTCAACTACCACGATGGGACTCCAATATGATTTATCAAATTATATAGTATAGTCGTGTGGGAGAAATACCCTTAGTTTATTAATAAAAAAACATGGTTCTCAACCCCTTCATGTTAGCATAATGGTGGTTCCAGTTTTAGAGTTTTTACATAGGGTAGTTTCCAACCATATGGCCACCAAGGGACACCTACATGGAAGACGACAGTTAAATATGCGATAGCATAATCGCTAAGTAAGTCCATAGGTTTCCCCTATTCACATCTTACCTCTCGGCGACTCCTCCAGAAGTGTTGAGATCAACCCCAAAGATTCAGGGTGTTTCAACTTCCCTCATCAGGTTCATCATGCCTGAGAATTGACATTTGATAATTGATATTTTAAAAATACATTTAGATCATGTAAGAGGAATAGAGACTGCTAGTATTATTGCATTGCAGAACCTTACACATACATATTCATCCTAACTACTTCCACACTAGAGTATGACCAATAAAAGTTACCCTATTAGAATTTTTCCTAAAAACACTGAAATGGCAAATGCAAGTACCGATACTTTTCACATGACTGCAAGAAAATCTCATAATTACATAATCGTTGTTAGGAAAACTAGCAAGAAGAAGAAATTTTTTTATTTTACTATTTAAGGGACATTACAAGTGGTATCAAAGCCCAACTACAAAACTAAGTGACCTATTGGGCTCATTACAAACAGAACATCCGCTACAGATACACAGTAAACAGAAACATACCTTCAAAAATTTTATTTTATTTATGTGAAAATGAACTAATAATTTTTCTGTTCTTGACGGTTATATAACACTGCAGGTACAGTCATTGTCTGAAAAATGAATGCAGAAGGGGGCAGCAGAATACATGGAAATATGAAATCCCCACCACGAGAGTAAGAAATTGTGGTGGAACTCAACTCAGATTTAATGAAATCCATGAAAAATCTACAAGCCAAATTCCAAAGTTTCGGAGATGACCACATGCAAGAAAGATGAGAACAACAAGCTATAAATGAAGCTCTGCTTCAGACTTTAATAGGGGAAAAACCCCACGTACAGCCCACACTCTCAGTCAATACTTTTAAAGAGGGAAACCGTCACCCAAAGAAAACTGCTAGTCCTAAGGGAGAAGAACAGGGTGAAAACAAACCCGAATCAATGGAAGAGGACTCTAAGAGCTCTTCCAACGATAAAGGTTCACCACCTCCTTGCAAGAAAAGGAGGAAAAGTGACAACAGTCTACAAGGGGTATTGAGAAAGATAAAGGCCCCAACTTATGACAGAGAGATTAACTCTGGGGAAAAGGATGAGGAGTGGCTGCTAGGGATGAATAAATACTTCAAAGTTCATAATTACTCTAGTGAAATGCAAGCCCGACTAGCTATATACAACCTGAATGGTAAAGCTGCCAGATGGTGGCGGGATTTGAAACACACCAAAGGACAAGAACTGAGAGACATAACCTAGGATATTTTCAGCAGAATATTCCAGGACAAATATATGTCTGAAAGATTCTTTGACAAGAAAATTAAGGAATTCCATGAGTTAAAAATGGGCTCTCTAACCATGGAGGCATTCATAAATAGATTATTAGACCTACTGCACTATGTGCCATACATTAAAGATGAGAAGGTCAAAATACAACAGTTCTTGGGAGGGTTGCCACCAAACTTTAGAGAAAAGATAGAGTTTGACATGCCCAATACCTTGGACGTAACCTTACATAAAGCAAGACTGTGTTATGAACACGGACAACCAAGGAATGACAACCTCAACAGAAGCAGAGATAGGTTTAGAACATTCACATACAACCACAGACCGATATTTAGACCTTCACCCTATCAGAAATATAACAACAGTTTTCCACCCAATAGAGGCTTCAACCGACCTCAAGCACGACCAAGTGCACCCACACCACCTGTCAACATGCCAGCTTTCAACAAAGGGACAAAAGATGTCCCACCAACTGTTTCTTGTTGGAAATGCCAAGGGCCACACTACTACAAAGACTACCCCAACAAAACGGATGGAGTTTTACACAACGTCCAAGTAGAACCTATCGTAGGAGACATGGCAAAGACACCAAGGATTTATGCCGCTCTTGATGGCTGAAAGGTAGATCACCAAGCCACCATGGTGGAAATAGAGGGTAAGATCTCTAACACTGTCGTTTCAGTTCTAAAAGATCCTAGTGCTTGCCGAACTTATATCTCCCCTAAATTAGTGGACACTGTAAGTTGAACTGAGAACCTCACGAGAAACCGTGGTTGGTACAACTAGCCACCGGTACCAAACGAAAGGTCTTCGAGTTAGTTAAGACTTGTGAGATAGACTTAAACGGGTTCCAAACTAGGTTAGAATTAAACATTCTACCCCTAGGGTCATACAATGTACTCATCGGCATGGATTTGTTAGAAGAGCACCATGTCCTACTAGACTGCTTAAAAAAATCCTTACTCTATAGGGATGACCAAGCGAATCAGAAGACAAGTTAGGGTATCCATAAGAAAGTGTCGGTAAGACAGATCTCCGCCTTACAAGCAAAGAAATGTATCAGAAAAGGTTGCAAAATCTTTACCGTCAATATCCAAAACATAGAAACTGATAGGGAACAGAAGATCGAAGACTTCCCAGTCCTCGTAGAGTTCAAAGATGTATTTCCCGAAGAAATACCAGGATTACCACCCAAACGAGACTTAGACTTTTCCATCAAACTAACACTCGGGTCAGTACCAGCTTCTAAAGCCCTGTATCGCATGAGCACACCAGAATTGGTGGAGCTCAAGCTTCAGTTACAAGAACTAATTGACAAAGGGTACATTCGACCAAGTGTGTCCCCTTGGGGCACACCAATACTCTTCGTCAAGAAGAAAGACAGAACGATGCAGATGTGCATCAATTACCACCAACTCTACAAAATGACCATTAAGAATCACTACCCACTCCCTAGTATCAACGACTTGTTTGACCAAGTCGGAGGAGTGAAGATCTTCTCAAAGATCGACTTGCGATCCCGATACCATCAGGTGAGGATCTGTGATGAGGATATCAACAAAACCGCATTCTAAGCCCGTTATGGCCACTACGAGTTTGTAGTGATGCCCTCTGGATTGACGAACACACCAGCCAACTTTATGTGCATGATGAACCGACATCTTTAGTAAATACCTCGATAAGTTTGTGCTAGTCTTTATTGACAACATCTTGATCTACTCCAAGAACAAAGTAGAACATCAGGAGCACCTCCGAATTGTTTTACGGATACTAAGGGAACACCAGCTTTACGCTAAGTTTAGTAAGTGTGATTTCTACAAACCCAAGATTCAATACTTAGGACATTTCATTTCCGAGAAGGGAATAGTCGTCGACCTCAAAAAATTCAAAGCTATCGAACAATGGCCCATGCCTACATGTGTATTGGATATAAGATCGTTCTTAGGATTATCCGGCTACTGCCGAAAGTTCATTGAGAACTTTTCACGGATTGCATGTCCCATGACCTCCTTGCAAAAAAAGGAAAACAAATTTATCTGGACGGATAAGTGAGAAGAAAGTTTTCAAAAGCTGAAGCAACTACTGATAAGTGCACCATTATACGTATTGCGGATCCCAATGGGGACTTCGTCATTTGCATGGATGCAAGCAAGGAAGGACTTGGGGGAGTCCTTATGGAAGACAATTTTTCCATATGCTACGAATCGAGGAAACTAAAAGAACATGAGCAGAACTACCCTACGCATGACCTCGAACTAGCTACCATCATCCATGCTCTAAAGATGTGGTGACATTATCTCATGGGAAAGAAATTCCTATTGATGACAGACAACATGAGTTTGAAATACCTTTTCAACCAACCTGACTTAAATTCCAGGCAGGCCAGATGGTTAGCCTTCCTTAGTGAATACCACTTCGAACTAAAGCATATAAAAGGAAAGGAAAACAAGATTGCAGATGCCTTGAGCCGTCAAGCCCATATGCTTTACGAAGTCACGGTAAGTCAAACCGACTCAGATTTACACCACAAGATTCCAATGGCTTGTAAGAGTGACCATTACTACACGGAAATCCTTGCAAAGATTCAAGGAGACAGATTATTCCAACAACAGAAGGAATACAAGATAGACGAGTCAGGACTGCTGTGATCGAAAGAAAGACTCTACGTACCAGATAGTGGGGACATTAGATCAAACATTCTCACCGAGTTTCACCAGAAACCCTATTCAAGGCATCCCGGATATCAAAAGATGATATCGGCAGTCAAGAAACATTACTTTTGGCCTAAGTTGAAAGCTGACATCGCCATGTTCATCGCGAAATGTCAGGAGTGCCAACTAGTCAAATCCGAACACCAACACCCCTCTGGATTACTTCAACCTTCACCCATTCAGGAATGGAAATGGGAAGTAATAAGTATGGACTTCATTACAGGCTTACCCAAGAGTAAGAAACTGAACGACTCCATCTTTGTAGTGGTAGACAAGCTGTCTAAAGAAGCCCACTTCATACTAGTGAAATCTACCTACAAAGCAGTTCACATCGCGGAAATATTCTTAAAAGAGATCTTTCGATTGCATGGGATACCCAAGGAAATCATTTCCGATCGAGACACGAAGTTCACTAGCAACTTCTAGAGAGCATTGTTCTTCGGTTTGGAAACCCCGTTACAATTCAGTACCGCGTACCATCCCCATACCGACGGACAAACTGAACGAGTAAACCAAATCCTCGAGGACATGTTGAGGATGTATGTCATGAACAACCCCACCAAGTGGGAAGATTATTTGCACCTCATGAAGTTTGCATACAACAACGGTTATCAAACCTCAGCCAAAATGAGTCCTTTTGAGGTACTCTACGGCAGGAAATGTCGGACACCCGTGACTTGGGACAGTCTAGTAGATAGACTTATGTTAGGACCCGACCTACTAAAGGAATTGGAACAACTAGTCTCCAAGGTACAACTGAACTTAAAAGAAGCACAAGACCGCCAAAAGAGTTATGCGGACAAGAAAATAAAAGACAAAGACTACCAAGTTGGTGAACATGTGTTTCTAAAAATAAAGGAAAAACGAAGCTTGTTGAGCTTGGGACGTTGCGGGGAACTAGCCCCAAGATTTTGTGGACCTTTTGAAATACTGGCCAAGAAAGGTCCAGTAGCTTATGAGTTAGCCTTACCAGCTCATATAAAATTTCATAATGTTTTCATGCTTCATTATTAAAGAAATATGTATACGATACTAAACATGTTATTGATTGGTTATTATTACAAGTGGAGCCCGAAGGGTAGTTCACGCCAAAACCACTCCACATTCTGGACAAGAGAGAGGTGCAGCTTAGGAGGAGGACCATTACTCAGTTGAAAGTGAAATGGAGGCACTTCGAGCCATATGAGGCTACTTGGGAGAATGAGGCCACCATGAAAGAGGCATACCCCGCCTTATTTCATGACTTCATTCCTAGTCCCTAGAAACACCGGGATGGTGTTATTTCTAAGCGGGGAGGGATGTAATATCCTGAATTTTTAGACTAACTATTTTTGTTGTTATATTAGGTCACAACCCCAGCACCTATGTTTTATTTGGAGCATTTGGCATGAGCCCCAACACCTATGATTATTCTTTTATATATATTGACATATCGGGCATGGACCCTAACTGACTTCTTTATTTGAGTGTATACTGGACAAAAAGGCCCCGATGTTCTTCAGCTTTGATATGGGTACAAACCCTAATGTACTGAGATGATATTTTGTTACTTACTATGCAGAGATATGATTTTACATGATTAGACTTATGAGTGTGTTGAGCGTGGACTCAGAAACACACATATAACCTACGTACTGGGCATAAGCCCCGATGTACCTAGAAGAATGTTTATGTAATGGGAGTAAGCCCTGAGGTACATTGAGTTTTGGGCCTAAGCCCTGGAGCACTCCAAGCTTGATAAATGAATACCGGATCTGAGGAACCTTAAATATTCTAGATGTGCCTCACAACCACATTCTAGCACTAGTGTTGAGCAGAGGCTCTGGAATTGCACTAGTGTAATGCCCATGTGAGAGTGTTGAGTTAAAAGGCTCTGAAGACCACTCGGGGTTAAAGGATCTCAAAAGTGTTGAGTTGAAAGGACTTCTTGTTGCTGCAACACCCTTCCCCAAAAAAATTTGAAGTTATTTGGGGCCCCTCCTTCTAACACTTTTGTAGCAAGCTCTTTTAGTTCATATTTCAGGTTTGCCTCCAAGTAATCAGAATTTCATTGCCTGCTTCCAAAAGAGTTTCTCATTTTCTCTAAGGCAAAGTCATCCTTTTCCCTTTAGCGCAGAGTTTGGTCTCAGCTTCCTCGCTGTAGCGCAAGTTTTAGGCCTAAGTCCGCCGCAGCTCTGACGTGCCTTTAACCATAAGTCCCTCGCTCGGTGCAAACTCTAATCACAAGTCTTCCGTCCAGCGCAGTCTTTAACTCTAACTCAACCGCCCTTTTGACAAATCCCAAGTCTGTTATCTGTTATCTGGCGCAATAAGCCAGCCACCGTTAGCGCAAGAGATAATTTTTCTCCTACGCTCGAGGCGCAAGAATTATCACTATCTTCCTCGCCTTGGAGCTGCGCTTCACTTCCTTTGAAGAACTAAAAGTCAGCGTGTCACTCCCGAGCGCTACTATGATGATAGAGTTGAATCCCAAGCGCTAGAGATGCGCTTATCCTTCCTGCTTGCAAATCCGTGCTCGTCTTTCAGGATAACTCATTTCTGGTGCATTTTTCTGAGCGCAATCATAACGCTGGGATCTCCGATTGAGCACAAAGCTTATCTTTGAACGTGCACTTGCCACATAGCGTGAAACATTATGCTCCCCGCTTGGCGCGAAAGCTTAAATCAATACTCGACGTGAAAATATCTCCTCGATCCCTGTGCATCAGCAGAGTTGGCAAGGCTTTTAATAAAGCCATGTGCCACTCTTAATGACTGATTCCTCGAGCCCCGTGCTCTTAACCCCGCCAAATTTAAAAGTACATGAGCATTTAACTCTCCCCTATTTAACGCATGCAACGACGTTTCGGATTTTATTCGGTCATTTTCTCTCGGAGCGCTTGCCATTTGCATCGAAATTCGAAGCTGCCGTTCGCTACAAACAGTTGAGGTCTCGGAGCGCTCGCCATACTGACAGGTAGGCTCTTTCCCAATCATGCTTTTGGATTAGTAGGTTAAAAGAGTCATTCACACACAGTTAAAAAGCTCAAACGCCCTCCGTTTTACTTGGATTGAAAGCTAGAAAGGACGTAGAATAGCCGTTGTTCTTTTCCCTATGAGGATACGAAGCCACCACCTTCAGACCAGGTCTGAGATGGCCCCATCTCACAGGCACACAAGTCTCCCCCTTCTATTGCGTTTTCGGCTTTCCTAGCTTTTCCCACAGAGTTTTCGTTCACCAAGCAAAACCTGTGGCTCCCCACGACCGCATGTTGAAAGTCTTATGTGTTTTCTTGGTTGCGTAATAGTTTGGGGGTCTTTTTCCTTGAGTAGAGTCATTTTTTCTAAAAATATGAAGTGCCCCGGTCATACGGTCGAGTCGTCCCAGTAGTATTTTAGCGGACTCATAGTTTTCGCTCAAACCCGTAGAAGCCGCAACATTCCGACACCTCGTTTGCAAAAATCCTATCCGACCATCCTCTGCGTGCAAAGCCCAACCTTTCTCACTCCTTGCAATTAAAGTATTCATGCCGAGGTTGCCTAAAATTTCCATTGCTCAGCCGAAGCTGCCATGGGGATGTGTTAAATCAACCATTTAAGCCCATTTAGAAACTCGAAGTCGTGACTCGATCCTTAGCAGATGAAGCCTGCGGCTGCGGAACTTATCCCTTTTCAGCATAGCTTCCACTCTAAGCTACTGACGCATGAAATGTTAAACATTGACGCATAGATAATTTCGCATGCATTATGTTAAGCGCTAGCGCAAGAGTAAGGATAGGAAGCAGCGCATGCAAAAATGTGTAAGCTAGTGCACGAGTAATTTTAGCTTTGGCGCACAAATGAAATTATAGAGCTGGCGTGCAAAATATTTTAGGTCTTAGCGTAGGAATATATTTTTCGCTCAGCGCCCGAATAAGTTTAGGAACCGATGCGAGTGGAATGTTTAAATATTAGCGCGTGAATTCCAGTTGATACCCCAGAGCGCGCTAGGTCACCAATCTCAGCGAGCGCATTATCCCAAGCGCGGCGCAAAACTTAATTTGGGCGCCAGCGTAAAAATCTCCATCAGAACTTGCGCAAGTGTTTGTTTCACAATCCTAAAGATGCCCGCACGCCGAAAATGAATCGCACAGACCCATAATGATCTAGCTCTTCCTCCTGATTTGTTGTCTTTGTTATAGCATGAAGGGGCATTGTTGAATTAAGCTTACGTATGAAATGAAGATAATTATGCTCGTTTTAGACAGCCTTTATTTTATGAAAATGTTATATTTTTGGCTTTGTCTTAGAGTGTTGCTAATGCTTGGAAATGGTCAAACTAAAAAGTTTTGTGATGTTTCCTTGCTCGCCGCAGGATTATCACGCATAGGAAGTCAGCTAGGAAGAAGGCAGCGCGGAAAGCAACCTCAGACTCAGAGGTTGAGATTCTGTCAGACACTTCTCTCATCACAATGTTTACTGACACACAAGTTACCACTGGTGTTTCCCCTGGGAGCGCCGCCCCTGAATTTCAATGGGGTGATCTATATAGATTCATCATGGCTCAAAATGATTCGACGGCCCCTATAGAAGATGCTCTGGTATATGCCAACATCAGAAGGTCCTTTTTTCATAAGGCAACAACTCGGCTAGAGCTGCTCCCTTGTTCTGAAATTGTTGGATGACTGATTCCTAATATTCGGACCAACACAAGGCTTATGACTGATAAAAATGGATTGGTCCTGGCTTCTTTCACCCCCGATCATGTCACTGCTGCTTACAGATTACCTTCACACAGGGCTTCTTTGGATTATGAATGGATGGAAAAGCATCAAATGGACTTGTTAGAAACTACCCGTAAGATGACTATAAATGGCAGGCAAATCAGGAGGAGGAAAAATAATGAATATGAGAGCAATCTCCTAAAAACCCCTTACAGGCTCATCGTCTTGATGTTAAGCAGGATCTTCGGCATGCCTAATGGCAATATCTTTAAGATTGGATGGGTGCCAGTGATGTTTCACATAGCCACAAAAGGCACCATCTTCAATTGGGCTGAAATAATTTTAGATAGCTTGGCCTCACAATTAGCAGCAACCCAAGGAGGATTGACCTAGAAGAAGGCAGTTTTCTTCATGTCTTCATACCTAATTGACTGCCTGCTAAGCAAGCATTCATTCCTGGACTTGGGTTTTTCGTGGAAGCCGAATGAAACAACTCTCTTCATAGCCTATCAGTGCACATGGGCGAGTAAATATGCAAACCACTACAAGATGATTTGTTAAAGGTTTATCATGCCAGTGTACCAGCTCATTTTTGTGCAAGAGCTAGATTGTATGTCAAAGAATGCAATGCATGTCATTGAACAATTTGGAGACTATTATCATAACGCAAAAGGCATGTATATCAGGATGAGTGGAGGGACTCATGAACCATTTATGCTCCCTCGGTATGTTACAGACTTTGTTATTCATAAGGAGGCTGTGAGGAAACTCTTCGGCACCAGTGCCATAAGCAGGTTCTTAACAGAAAGGAGGAAGGGCATGTACCCTCCCATGCCATTTACCATAAGAGCCTACAGCCTCCCAAGAGAAAGAGATGGGGAAAATTACGCTCAAGGCTTAGAAATCTTCCACTTCGGCTCTGTCCCTTTAAGAAGGCATGACCCTAATGGCGCGGTAAGCAGGCATTGTCTCGACCTCAGGGTTTCCTTTTAGTACACTCATGCAACAGACCGAGAAGAAGAATTCTTCAGAAGCACCCGCAACCTAGCTGTGTTAGGAAAGCGCTACAATACAAAGGTTGTGAAAGACCCAAACCCCAGGCCTATCGGTTTGATCCAAAGAGAAAGGGAGGCCTCCACCTCACAATCAGGGGAACCATTGGAGTTGTAGCAGGATAGAGTGCTCCAGGAGCAGGATAGAGTGCTCCAGGAGCAGGCTCTCAAGCAGCAGCAGGACCAAGAGCAAGTAAAGATTCAAGGTGAGCTAGCTGCCAAGCTTCAACAAGAGGAGGATGCAAGGAAACAATAGGTCCAAACCTCCCAGTTGGAACATCTAGAAGAAACCGCCAGGATCCAGAAGGAATAAGAAGATCAGGTAACCCAGGAACAAGATTTCAAGCAGCAAACTGAGGTGGAGCAAAGGCCCCTGGGTGAGGAAGCTGATGGATTACAAAATCAACAAGTAGAGTCTGAAGAAGCAGATGGGTTGCAGACTCAGTAAGAAGAGTCAGTAGGAGAGAAAGATAAAGAGCAGACAGAGAAGTCTCTCGACCTAGAGCCATCTACTTTGAAAGATATGGAGATTGATCCACCATTGATATGCACCCCAGGGGGAACGCAGGAAAAGTGTGTCTCTTCGGGAAGCTTAGCACTGACTCCTTATAACCCCAGGAAGAAGCGTAAAATAGAAAACTTGGATACTGTATATTTAGCCCAAGGAAAAGGGCCATCATTGAAAGGAGCGTATATAAGATAGAAGGCACAACAATGAATATGGAAAACGAGGAGAAAGAATGAGCTATGGGTAACAGAGAAGACATTGGTCCAAGGAACTGATATCGACCCTACATTTCAAGCCCAATGTACCGTGGCATCGGTTAAGGAAACTAAAGCCAACATTGATTTCTTGAAAGAAAAGATAAAGCATTACAGAGAGCAATGCCTTAAGATCAAAGATGACAGAGTGAAGGAGGTATTGGAAGCAAACAAGTTGAAAGAGAAATACAATCAATTGTTAGGAGAGCATCTGGTGCTTAAGTCAGAAATTCTCCAGCTCAAAAATGATAAGAACTCCTTAGAAGTGCAGGTGGCTTTCTCTGAAGGTGAGATGGAGAATCTGAAGGATCGTATAGCAGAACTAAAAGAACTCAAAGTAGGCAGGGTTCAACAGATCCAACTCCACCAACATGAATGTGAAGGGCTGATTCAAGAAAAGGAACAGTTAGCAAGACAGCTCAAGGAGGCAGCGGAGGACCAGTAAAACTTGTCCACATTTCACAAGCATGCATGTGAAATGCGGATTAAGATCCATCAGCTGCTAATGCTGATCTCGAAAGAGATTTGGAGCATGAAAGAGATGATCAAGAAAATGACAACAGTTGAAACCAAAGCCCTAAAGACTCAAGAAAGGTTTGCAAATCATGTAGAGGAGTTGAAGCGGTAATCTGAGTGGAAAAAGGGAAAATCTCAGCTCCCTTCACACTTGCACGCCCCTACAGGAGATGAATTGGATATAGATATAGGGATTCCTGAGTTCACCACAGACTGCAGCACCAAACTAAGTGTGGAAATCAAAAGGACAGTCCACAAGTGTTGTTCCATCTATTTTGCACTTAGGGAATCGCTTAGCAAGTGTCATCTCTTTATCCCTGCCTCCATTTATGATTTCCCTAAAGAAGAAGACTGAGTGTTCGAGTTGCAGAACGAGCTGGACAAATACTTGGCTAGTATCAAGAAGATATATTTTTTGACTCAGGATGAATTTCAGCGGCTCATTTTCCAGCCTACAATACATATTTATTTCTTGGAAGCAATGGCAAAAGAGGCTACGTAAGGAAAAGCGTTGATCAAGTCAGACCTTCGAAAGCATGAAATAGCATCCCAAGCAACAATATCTTTTCGTAGCAAGCTCATCTTAAGGGACATCGCACAATGGACTTAATACAACCAAAGTGTAGATGCCCCAGTAATTTCAAGCGAGCTGGTTGGTGGAGGCGTGTCTTCGAGCCAACAAGCAGAAGCGCCAGCAAATTAGATAGATCATTTTTATTCTGTTTTAAGCAAACAAAAAATGGGATTTCCACCTTTGTGTATTTTCTTTAAAAGGACAACTGGTCTCTTGTTTTGTCTTATTTTTAAAACCTTCCACGTATTCATAGGCCTTGTAATGATGCGATGAAAGCCAAGGGAGGAGGTTTTAGAGTTAGGGTACACTTGTCAGCCCAAGAGGCACTTTGTAAGATTATAAATAGAAGGTTAGAGGAAATAGAAAGACTTTTTGGCAGGGAAAAGAAGATTCTCAGCTTGTACAAACTATTTTGTAATTAGCTCTGTGGAAGCGATTTTGCCTAATAAAGAGCCTGAGGGAGACATTCGTTTTGCCTGGAAATGGATATTGGATGTTTGCTGGATTATTCTTGTGGCGTTCATATCTTGCAGTGAGATCTTTCTTTACTTTTCAGAATTATTTCTGTGTTGAATGAACTTAATTATTTTTTGTGCAGTGATGTTTCTCTTAACATGAGTAATAGAATGCTTTCACATGGATTAAAAGCTATCTTTTATATCTTTAATCTCTTGTTGTAGATGTATCTTTGTGATTTAATGGCTATCTGTTGATCTTTAGATATTTCCTTCAGCACATTGCTCATATTTACAGTTTGCTCCTTGCAGGGATAGATTAGATTTATTTCAATCTTAGACACAGATTTGCTTCAAGTTCTGCACTTAGATTAAATTAGCTTAGGCACTTGCATATCATTTTAACAATAAAAATAAAAAAATAAAAAAAAACGGTGGATCGGGCCATAACCGGTGTAAAAGAAAGCAAATCTGACGGTAGCCAGAATCGTTAATTGGACGGATTCCCCATACCAAACGGTAGACAATCTAATTGGGATAGTTTACCGAGGAGAATCCCTTTCTGCTTGATGCTGCGATCTTTGAGGCATCAACAGTTTTTGGTGCTAGAAGGAGGGCCTAAAGTGCATGGTTGATAAAGGAAAATCTCCCATTGTCAAAAATGTTACTGAAAACCCGCTTAAAACAGGAATTTCAGACAGCCCAAACCTTGAAGTAACAAATCAAGAAAACTCCATCTCTGATTCTGAACAACAAGAAGTTTTGTATGCTGTGCCTTTTGCAGAAATAGAAGATTTAAGGAGACATACACGATCTTACGTTAAGCAATTAGGTGGTTTAAATGTTGTAACCTTCCTTCCTAGGAAAAGTACTCCCAGAAAAGAAAGACAGTACACCCGTTATTCGATTCTTGTGCAGAATTTTGAAGAGCTTGTAAATTTAACTTTGGAAGAGATCACGGAACCATTGAGAGAAACTGATCTTGAAAACCCAGAAAATCTTTCAGATCCAAAAAATCGTGGAGAACTTGTTACTCCAAAGAACACTCCACCTAATTCACCATACAATTCTCCACCCGATTCCCCATGTAGAAACATGGTTGTGCCTGCTTGGAGAGCGAGGGGAGCATTGAATCTAGCTGGGCCATTCCACAATCTGCCTAAAATTTCAGAGAAAGTATTGCCTAAATTCGACCCAGGAAAAGCCATTTCTGCTGAAGATCATCTCAAGAGTTTTTATTTAGCCCTGAATCTTTTAAATGTACAACATGAAGATGTAGTTTGTAGGCTTTTTCCATACACATTTGAGTCGAAAGTTTCTTCTTGGTATTTTAGCTTACAAGCTAGCTCAATTTCTAGCTGGGAAGAATTTGAAACATGTTTCTTAAAGAAGTATGGAAATCAAAAGACTGTAGCTACACTCATGAAAGAATTACTGTCCATGAGAATGGAAAAGAAAGAAAAGGTTCAAGATTTCAACCAAAGGTTCACAACACTCTTAAATAATTTCAGCGAAGCAAATAAGCCAGCAGAAGAATCTTTGGTAGAATACTATACGATAGCTCTTGAAGGGCCAATAGCAATGTTTGTCAAAAGATCGAAGAAAACCACCCTAATAGAAAATTTCAAAGAAGCTAGGAAGGTGGAAGAAGAAGTAGACAGCATTGCCAAACATGCTTTAGATGCAGAGACAAAACCAACAACTAGTAAAAAAACCTTGCTGCTCACCAGGAATAAAGAGGAGTCATCAGTAGACATGGAGAATGTAGTTAAGATGATGCAGAAATTGTCCAATAAAATTGTAGATCTGGAGAAAGATAAAGTAGCTAGTACCTCTAGGAATCCTTTCAAACCATTCTACAAGAAAAGAGAAGACAACGATCAGCCTCATCCACCTATGAATACTTCTCCTATTTTAAATCTCAATGAAATAGGGATGGAAAACTTCTGCACCTTTCATCAAGAGCCACACTCGGAAAAGAGCTACCCACAATGGATTAACTCTATGAGTTTAGTCATGAACCAAATGCTGGATTCACAGATTCCAGATCAAGACGATCCTCCAGAAGAACCAAGCCCTGAGA
The DNA here is from genome assembly GCA_027924585.1 of Larix kaempferi. Lineage (NCBI taxonomy): Eukaryota > Viridiplantae > Streptophyta > Pinopsida > Pinales > Pinaceae > Larix > Larix kaempferi. The sequence goes on along the minus strand of BSBM01000087.1, from coordinate 9,247,053 downwards.
TAGAGGAACCATCTCTAGACACTACCATGGTGCTATGGGATTGGGTACCTTTAACAGAGTTGGTAGAAGATGATCCCGTGGAAAGCTCAGTCTCTGCTGTAAATATTAACACTCGCAGTAAAGGTCCCATTACAGATCCTGTGCCAAGCTCGACTATTCCCAAGCCTAAAATTTCAAAAGAATTACCTAGAAGACACATAACAGTCATTCCACCACAGCCTAAAGCTAACCTAACAGCGGACAAGTAGCCAAGCATTGACACAACAGTTCAACAACCGAAGGTCACACTGAATAAGATAGACCATCCAACTAGAATTGTAAAAGAATCTGATATAGGATATGAAATTATTGAAGATATAAAGAAAGTAAAGGCAAATGTTTCAATATTCGATATGTGTAGTTTGCCCCAACAACGAGACAAGTTGTTGCATGCTCTTCAATCCTATCCCATCACTCCATTAACAGATACTCAAAAAGACCCTGAAATTAATGAGGCTAGTATCGGCGGGAAATCCAAATCTCAAACACTGCCGTTCCTTTTAACTTTTGAAATCTTCAATCACAATGTGCACAATTTTCTGGTAGATTCTAGAGCATCTTCGAATGCCATGCCACTATCTATCTGTAAAAAAATCAACGGTCAACCAATTCCATCTCCTGCCCAGATTATTTAGTTAGATAGGACTGATGTCAAAGTTATCGGGGAAATGAAAGATGTCCTCATTAGGTTATCAGCAGATTCTAGAGTTTGTCAGTTGATTGATATAATGGTAGTTGACATTCCCAAGGCCTATGGTTTGATCCTAAGTAGGGACTGGTCCACAAAGTTAAACGGTTACTTTGCAACTGATTGGTCCCATTTGTGGTTGCCTTATCAAAACAAACAGAATCAAATCAAGGTTCTGAGAGAGCCACACATGAAACAAAACGTAACTCAACTAGAAGGAAAGAATGAAGTTGTGGCATTTTCATCTTCAGTTTTGGGAAATTATTTCTTGGAAATTGATCCGGGTAATTATCAGTGTGAAACTATTAGCCATGAATCAGATGAATAGTCCGATCTCCTTCATTTTTCTCAAATTGATGATATTGATTGTAATATAGTTACTTTAGTCACTGACTTAGATCATAAGGATACTAACTTAGTTAAATCAAACGATCTTTTTTGGACATTATACTTTGATGGTTCTAAAACTTTGGAAGGATCCGGAGCCGATTGTGTTCTGATGGATCCAGAAAGAAATAAGTATTTTTTGTCCTGCAGGTTATAATTTGATTGTACTAACAATACTGTTGAATATGAAGCTTTGGTCCACGGATTAAAGAAAGCCATCGGTTTAAATGTTAAGTTCTTGAAGGTGTTCGGTGACTCGGAAATAGTTGTGAGACAGGTAAGAGATACCATTCACTGCCTTTCACCTCATTTGAGGAGTTATCAGGCTGAGGTATGGGATTTAATTATGCATTTTGATGCTTTCAATATAAAGTCCATTCCTAGATTGCAAAATTCTGCAGCTGATTTGTTAGCAACATCCGCTTCCAGATTGGTGCCAACTAATAACAAGCGTTCAATTGAATTATTTTTCAGGCCTTCTATCCCTGACAATATCACAAACTTCAGAGTTTTCGATGATGACGAACAAATTATCAGTTTTCTAACAAACGAATACATTTTTCAAGAAGCTGTGATAGATGAAGAAGAACACGATTGTGATTTACAAAAGAAAGATGCAACTAAAGGAAATTTCATCCCCAAAGGGGTGAGGTCGCTTGAAATGATGTTTGATCTATAGAGCAAGTTCAGAAGGACAACAAATACCAAAACCAATAGCTCATCAATGCAGCATGAATTGGTTAATTTGGGCACCGAGGCTGAACCAAAGTTTGTTAACCTTGGCAAATGTTGTTCACCAGGAGAAAGAGATAAGTTCATCAAGCTATTTCGACAATATAAAGATGTTTTTGCATGGACTTATGAAGATATGAAAACATACGACACCCACATCATTCAACATGTCATACCAATGAAAGCAGGTGTCAAGCCATTTCAGCAGCAATTAAGAAGGATGCATCCTACTCTTGAACCTCTCATTCAAAAATAATTGAAGAAGCTATTGGATGCTAAAATAATCTTTAAAGTCCGGCATTCTGAGTGGGTTGCTAACTTAGTTCCTGTGAGAAAGAAGTCAGGAGAGATAAGACTATGTGTTGACTTCAGAAATTTAAACAGAGCTTCAGATAAAGATAACTATCCCATCCCTTCAATGGAACAAATTCTCCAGATGGTGTCAGGGTCCGAACTATTCTCTCTTCTTGATGGCTTCTCTGGTTACAATCAAGTGTTAGTAGCTGAAGAAGACCGTCTCAAGACTACTTTCCGCACTAAGTGGGGAACGTTCGCATACCGAAGGATTCCCTTTGTCCTAATAAACGTAGGAGCTACGTTCCAGCGAGCAATGGACATCACCTTCCGAGGATTGGGTCACCATTGTGTCGTGGTCTACCTAGATGATGTGACAGTTTTTTTGAAGAAAAGAGAAGACCATGTTGTTCATTTGAAGCACATTTTTATCGTTGTCTGAAATATGGTATCTCCTTAAATCCCAAGAAGAGCATATTCGTTGTTCCCGAAGGTAAATTGCTGGGCCATATTATTTCCAAAAGAGGAGTATCAATAGATCAAGAAAGAGTACAAGCTATCAATAAAATTCCAATGCCTCATAACAAGAAATCCATGCAGTCCTTTATGGGCACTATCAATTTCGTCCGAATGTTTGTTCCAGATTTTGCACAAATTGTTAAACCTTTGCAGCAAATGGTCAAGCAAAGCATACAATTCAAGTGGACAGACTTAGAAAAGGATGCCTTCAGAGACATTAAGGCAGCCATAGCTAAAGCTCATTCCTTAAGAAGCCCAGATTTTGATAAAGATTTTATCCTGTATACCTTTGCTTTGGATGACTCACTTGCAGCGGTGCTCACGCAAAAGGTAGAGTTAGGAGATGAGTATCCAATCTCGTTTATGAGCACTGGTCTGCAAGGTGCTGAACTGAATTATCCTATCATCGACAAACATGCGTATGCTGTTTTCAAAGTGGTCAAACAGTTCAGACCATATATTCTAAAGAACAGAATTAAAGTTATAGTTCTTCACCCAGCAGTTAGATGCCTTTTCGTTCAAAAGGAATTGGGAGAAAGAAGAGGAAACTGGGTCATAGCTCTTCAAGAATATGATTTAGAATTTAAACCAGCCACCATCATTAAGGGACAAGGCCTGTGTAAATTACTTACAGAGCATCCAATTGATGAGGAGCAGCACTAGAAGAATGAAGCCGAACTGAATTCAGTTGAGGTTTGTCCCATTTTCACAGCTCCTGAATCGTGGTATATAGATCTAGTGCATTATTTGCAGCAGGGATATCTACCAGAACATTGGAGTTCTAGGCAAAGAAGGGCACTCTGTTTGAAATCGGCAGCTTATCAAATTATTGATGGTATACTTTTCAGAAAAAAATTATGATGGAATTTTGCTTAGATGTCTAGAAAAGGAGGATGCAAGTAAAGTTGTCAAAGAATTGCATGATGGCCCCGCTGGTGGACATTATTCGAGAGAGATGACAGCTCACAAAATACTAAGAGCTGGATATTATTGGCCCACCTTATTCTGAGATGCTCATGCTTATGGCCAGAACTGTGATATATGCCAAAGAAGTGCTGGGAAATCACCTAAGGCAGCAGGACCTTTGCAATCGGTTATTATCTCAGAACGTTTCGAACAATGGGGTATAGATGTCATAGGAGAGATAAAGCCAAATTATTCTCTTCAACATCGATACATCCTCACTGCCACCGACTACTTCACCAGATGGATGGAGGCAATCCCATTGCGCAAGATCAACGAAGATACAGTCATCAGTTTCTTGAAGGAGAACATCATAACCAGGTTTGGGGTTCCAATTTCCCTAGTATTTGATAATGCCACCTATTTCTCGTCTTTTAAAATGAATGAATTTGTTTATGATTGGGGAATTAAACTGCATTATTCAGCCAATTATTACCCTCAAGGAAATGGATTAGTTGAATCTTCAAACAAAAATCTCATCCGAATTCTCAAGAAGACTGTGATAGAAAACCAGCGGAGTTGGCATATAGCTCTACCAAATTCCTTATGGGCAGATAGGGTTACTCCAAAGAATGCATTAGGGGTTTCTCCTTACACCCTCGTCTATGGCAAAGAAGCTATTCTACCTCCCAATATCTTGCTTCCATCTCTGCAGTTGTCTCAAGCCTCTCGAGGTTCTAGTAGTCAAGTTTTACAATCCAGGATCGATACCTTGCTTCGACTTGAAGAAGCCCGACAGAAAGCCAAAGACCAATTCCATCAGCACCAAGACATAGTCAAAAGATGGTTCGATAAGAGGAATTTTGGTAAAAGGAGTTTCGAAGTAGCGGATTTAGTCTTGAAATGGGACCATAATCATGAGGGAAAGGGGATGCACACTAAATTCCAACACTTATGGATAGGCCCTTACCAAATCTCTGCAAAGTTGGGCCCATCCACTTATAAGCTAACAGACCTCCAGGGAGAGGAAGTAACCCTTCCTCTCAATGGCCTCGCCTTGAATAAATACTTTGCTTAGTCTCAATGAGACTCTTTGTACATAAATAAAGTTTTCTTTATTTTGATTTAGTCTTTGTTTCCCGTGTTTCAACTAGATTGCTCTCCTCTCTTATTTTTTGAGCATTTTGTACAAAATTTGTCTCCCTGGGTCACCTGCAACTGGGCCTTCCGTGAATGCAGATTTCGCAAGAGAATTGCACAACTCGTGAAGCTGGAAATGTCTCCTACAAAGAAAGTTTACCCATGCATTAGAAGCTTTGCTGATCGTTCTCCAGAACGAAGAAGATCTTGTTCTATTGGTCACGCTAACCCTTGTTTAAATAGCAGCAATCTGTGATTATCTTTACCACTATCCTCGGGCTCCATCCACCATCACACTTAAAAGCATCTCAAGAAGATTGTTGTGGTTGGACCCACGGAAGAGTAGCATATCTCGAAGGCATATGGTATTGAAATGACTCCATGTTGCAAATCTGAAAGCCAAAATGGCTTATAATCAGGGGTCTGTTTTCCAGAGATTCTCGCCTCAATCAAAGCACGACTGAGATAAAAGCAAAGCATACAGGTCAAGAAAGTTGTCCAAAATACTCAACTCAAACTAGGCTCCTATCCGTCTGTGAGGCTTGATAAAACAATAAAATCTCTCACTCACACAAAAGGCATTATGGATTGAGGAGTCAAAATCAAAGACCGTATTTTAAAGAAAATATCTCTGGAAGGCTCAAACAGCAAAGCTGTCAAATATATGAACATCTAAATAGATGCAGGCAGCATGGGAATGAGGAACAAGAGCAATGGTGTCTGTGAGATGTTGTTGCAAAATCCTATGGAGTCCAATAGTAGTGGTCATCTGAAAGATAAATCTTCTAAAAATGAACCCCATATGTTGGCCCTTGGAAAGTTTTAAAGATGTATTCATCGAAGATCCCTTCTCCCAATGACCAATGGATTAAGTGACTTCTTCCTGTGCCAAGATTCGAACGCTTAAGCCAACTGCTGCACACAAGGTGAACTGTTTTTAAAAAAAGGAATTCTTTTGATAAGCGAGATAGTCTTCACAGATCTGTGTTCGCCAGCAATTCGCCAATTGTTGTTGCTGCAATACCCTTCCCCAAAAAATTTTGAAATTATTTGGAGCCCCTCCTTCTAACACTTTTGTAGCAAGCTCTTTTAGTTCATCTTTCAGGTTTGCCTCCAACTAATCATAATTTCATCACCTGCTTCCAAAAGAGTTTCTCATTTTCTCTAAGGCAAAGTCATCATTTTCCCTTTAGCGCAGAGTTTGGTCTCAGCTTCCTCGCTGTAGCGCACGTTTTAGGCCTAAGTCCGCTGCAGCTCTGATGCGCCTTTAACCATAAGTCCCTCGCTCGATGCAAGCTCTAATCACAAGTCCTCCATCCAGCGCAATCTTTAGCACTAACTCAACTGCCCTTTTGACAAATCCCAAGTTTGTTATCTGTTATCTGGCGCAATAAGCCGGCCACTAATAGCGCAAGAGATAATTTTTCTCCTATGCTCAAGGTGAAAGAATTATCACTATCTTCCCCGCCTTGGAGCTGCGCTTCACTTCCTTTGAAGGATTAAAAGTCAGCGCATAACTCCCCAGTGCTACTATGATGGTAGAGTCGAATCCCAAGTGCTAGAGATGCGCTTATCCTTCCCGCTTGCAAATCCGCACTCATCTTTCAGGATAACTCTTTTTTTTTTCTTTTTTTCCTTTTTTTCTGAACGCAATCCTAACTTCGGGATTGCCAATTGAGTGCAAAGCTTATCTTTGAACGTGTGCTTGCCACATAGCGAGAAACATTACGCTCCCCGCTTGGCGCAAAAGCTGAAATCAATACTCGGCGTGAAAACATCTCCTCAATCCTTGTGCACCGGCAGAGTTGGTAAGGCTTTTAATAAATCCATGTGCCACTCTTAATGACTGATTCCTCGAGCTCTGTGCTCTTAACCCCACCAACTTTAAATGTATATGAGTATTTAACTCTCCCCTATTTAACGCATGCAATGACATTTTGGGTTTTGTTTGTTCATTTGCTCTCGGAACGCCCGCCATCTGCGTCGAAATTCGAAGCTGCTGTTCGCTGCAAACAGTTGAGGTCTCGAAGTGCTCGCCATACTGACAGGTAGGCTCTTTCCCAATCCTGCTTTTGGATTAGTAGGTTAAAAGAGTCATTCACACACAGTTAAATCGCTCAAACTCCCTCCTTTTTACTTGGCTTGAAAGCTAGAAAGGACGTAGAACAGCCGTTGTTCTTTTCCCTATGAGGATACGAAGCCACCACCTTCAGACCAGGTCAGAGACAACCCCATCTCACAGGCACACAAGTCTCCCCCTTCTATTGCATTTTTTGCTTTCCTAGCTTTTCCCACAAAGTTTTCGTTCACCAGGCGAAACCTGCGGCTCCCCACGACCGCATGTTGAAAGTCTTATGTGTTTTCTTGGTTGCGTAATAGTTTGGGGGTCTTTTTCCTTGAGTAGAGTCATTTTTTCGGAAAATATGAAGTGCCTCGGTCATAAGGTTGAGTCATCCCAGTAGTATTTTAGTGGACTCATAGTTTTCACTCAAACCCGTAGAAGCCGCAACATTTCGACGCCTCGTTTGGAAAACTCTTGGCCAACCATCCTCTGCGCGTAAAGCCCAACCCTTCTCGCACCTTGCAATTAAAGTATTCATGCCGAGGTTGCCTAAAATTTCTATTGCTCGGCCGAAGCTCCCATGGGGATGTGTTAAATCAACCATTTAAGCCCATTTAGAAACTTGAAGTCATGACTCGATCCTTAGCCGATGAAGCCTACGGCTGTGGAACTTATCCCTTTTCAGCATAGCTTCCACTCTAAGATACCGACGCATGAAATGTTAAACATTGACGCATAGATAATTTCGCATGCATTATGTTAGGCACTAGCGCAAGAGTAAGGATAGGAAGCAGCGCATGCGAAAATGTCTAAGCTAGCGCGCGAGTAATTTTAGCTTTGGCACACAAACGAAATTATAGTGCTGGTGCGCAAAATATTTTAGGTCTTAGCGCAGGAATATATTTTTCAATCGGCGCCTGAATAAGTTTAGGCGCCGGCGCGAGTGGAACGTTTAAATCTTAGCCCATGAATTCCAGCTGATACCCCAACGCGTGCTAGGTCGCCAATCTCAGCGCACACATTATCCCAAGCGTGGCGCAAAACTTAATTTGGGCGCCAATGCAGAAATCTCCATCAGAACTTGCGCAAGTGTTTGTTTCACAATCCTAAAGATGCCCGCACGCCGAAAATGAATCGCGCAGACCCAAAATGATCTCACTCTTCGTCCTGATTTGTTGTCTTTGTTATAGCATGAAGGGGCATTGTTGAATTAAGCTTACATATGAAATGAAGATAATTATGCTCATTTTAGATAGCCTCTATTTTATGAAAATGTTATATTTTTGGCTTTGTCTTAGAGTGTTGCTAATGCTTGGAAATGGTCAAACTAAAAGTTTTGTGATGTTGCCTTGCTCGCCACAGGATTATCATGCATAGGAAGTCAGCCAGGAAGAAGGAAGCGCGGAAAGCAACCTCAGACTGAGAGGTTGAGATTCTGTCCGACACTTCTCTTGTCACAATATTTACTGACACACAAGCTACCATTGGTGTTTCCCCTGGGAGCGCCACCCCTGAATTTCAATGGGGTGATCTATACAGATTCATCATGGCTCAAAATGATTTGACGGCCCCTATAGAAGACGCTCTGGTATATGCCAACATCAAAAGGTCCTTTCTACACAAGGAAACAACTCGACCAGAGTTGTTCCCTTATCTAAAATTGTTGGATGGCTAATTCCTAATATTCGAACCGACACAAGGCTTATGACTGATAAAAATGGATTGGTCCTGTCTTCTTTCGCCCCCAATCATGTCACTGCTGCTTACAGATTACCTTCACATAGGGCTTCTTTGGATGATGAATGGATGGAAAAGCATCGAATGGACTTGTTAGAAACTACCCGTAAGACGACTATAAATGGCAAGCAAATCAGGAGGAGGAAAAATAATGAATATGAGAGCAATCTCCTAAAAACCCCTTATAGGCTCATCGTCTTGATGTTAAGTAGGCTCTTCGGCATGCCTAATGGAATTATCTTTAAGATTGGATGGGTTCCAGTGATGTTTCACATAGCCACAAATGACACCATCTTCAATTGGGCTGAAGTAATTTCAGATAGCTTGGCGTCACAGTTAGTAGCAGCCCAAGGAGTATTGACCCAGAAGAAGGCAGTTTTCATGTCTTCATACCTATTTGACTGCATCTTAAGCAAGCATTCATTCCCGGACTTGGGTTGTTCGTGGAAGCCGAATGAAACAGCTCTCTTCATAGCCTATCAGTGCACATGGGCAAGTAAATATGCAAACCACTACAAGAGTATTTGTGAAAGGTTTATCATCCCGTTGTACTAGCTCATTTTTGTGCAAGAGCCAGATTGTATGTCAGAGAATGCAATACCTGTCATTGAACAATTTGGAGACTATTATCATAATGCAAAAGGCACGTATATCAGGATGAGTGGAGGGACTCATGAACCATTTATGCTCCCTCGGTATGTTACAGACTTTGTTATTCATAAGGAGGCTGTAAGGCAACTCTTCGACACCGGTGCCATAAGCAGGTTCTTAACAGAAAGGAGGAAGGGCATGTACCCTCCCATGCCATTTACCATAGGAGCCTACAGCCTCCCGAGAGAAAGAGATGGGGAAAATTACGCTCAAGGCTTAGAAATATTCCACTTTGGCTCTGTCACTTTCAGAAGGCATGACCCTAATGGCGCGGTAAGTAGGCATTTTCTTGACCTTAGCGTTTCCTTTGAGTACGCTCATGTAGCAGACCGAGAAGAAGAATTCTTCAAAAGCACCCACAACCTAACTGAGTTAGGAAAGCGCTACAATACAAAGGTTGTGAAAGACCCAAACCCTAGGCCTATCGACTTGATGCAAAGAGAAAGGGAGGCCTCGACCTCACAATCAGGGGAACCATTGGAGTTGGTGCAGGACAGAGTGCTACAGGAGCAGGCTCTCAAGCAGCAGCAGGACCAAGAGCAAGCAAAGATTCAAGGTGAGCTAGCTTGCAAGCTTCAACAAGAGGAGGATGCAAGGGAACAATAGGTCCAAACCTCCTAGTTGTAACATCTAAAAGAAACCGCTAGGATCCAGAAGGAACAAGAAGATCAGGTACCCTAGGAGCAAGCTTTCAAGCAGCAAACTGAAGTGGAGCAAAGGCCCCTAGGTGAGGAAGCTGATGGATTATAGACTCAACAAGGAGAGTCTGAAGAAGTAGATGGGTTGCAGACTCAGCAAGAAGAGTCAGCAAGAGAGAAAGATAAAGAGCAGACAAAGAAGTCTCTCGACCCGGAGCCATCTACTCCGACAGATATGGATATTGATCCACCATTGATATGCACCCGAGGGGGAACGCATGAAAAGGGTGTCTATTTGGGAAGCTTAGCACTGACTCCTTATAACCCAGGAAGCAACACAAAATAGCAGACTTGGATACTATATATTTTAGCCCAAGGAAAAGGGCCATCATTGATAGGAGGGTACAGAAGATAGAATGCACAACAATGAATATGGAAACCGAGGAGAAAGAATATGAGCTATGGGTAATAGAGAACACATTGGTCCAAGGAACTGATATCGACCCTACATTTCAAGCCCAATGTACCGTGACATCGGCTATGGCAACTAAAGCCAACATTGATTTCTTGAAAGAAAAGATAAAGCATTACAGAGAGCAATGCCTTAAGATCAGAGATGACAGAGTGAGGGAGGTATTTGAAGCAAACAAGATGAAGGAGAAATACAATCAATTGTGAGAAGAGCATCTGGTGCTTGAGTCAGAAATTCTCCAGCTCGAAAACGATAAGAACTCCTTAGAAGTGCAGGTAGATTTCTCTGAAGGTGAGCTGGAGAATTTGAAGGCTCGGATAGCAGAACTAGAAGAACTCGAAGTAGGCAGGGCTCAATAGATCTAGCTCCACCAGCATGAATGTGAAGGGCTGATTCAAGAAAAGTTACAGCTAGCAAGACAGCTCAAGGAGGTAGCGGAGGACCAGCAAAACTTGTCCACATTTCACAAGCATGCATGTGATATGCGGATTAAGATCCATCAGCTGCTAATGCTAATCTCAGAAGAGATTTGGAGCATGAAAGAGATGATCAAGAAAATGACAACAGTTGAAACCAAAGCCCTAAAGACTCGAGAAAGGTTTGCAAATCATGTAGAGCATTTGAAGCGGCAATCTGAGTGGAAAAAGGGAAAATCTCATCTCCCTTCACACTTGCGCGCCCCTACAGGAGATGAATTGGATATAGATATAGGGATTCTTGAGTTTTCCAGAGACTGCGGCACCAAACTAAGTGTGGAAATCAAAAGGACAGTCCACAAGTGTAGTTCCATCTATTCCGCACTCAGGGAATCACTTAGCAAGTGTCATCTGGTTATCCCCACCTCCATTTATGATTTCCCTAAAGAAGAAGACCGAGTGTTCGAGTTGCAGAACGAGCTAGACGAAGACTTGGCTAGTATCAAGAAGATAGATTTTTTGACTCAGGATGAATTTCAGCAATTCATTTTCCAGCCTGCAATACATATTTATTTCCTAGAATCAATCGCAAAAGAGGCTACGCAAGGAAAAGCGCTAATCAAGTCAGACCTCCGAAAGCATGAAATAGCATCCCAGGAAACAGTATCTTCTTGTAGCAAGCTCATCGTAAGAGACATCTCCCAATGGACTTCATACATTCAAAGTGTAGATGCCCCAGTAATTTCAAGCGAGCCGGTTGGTGGAGGCGTGTCTTCGAGCCAACAAGCAGAAGCCCCAGCAAATTAGACAGATCATTTTTATTCTGTTTTAAGCAAACAGAAAATGGGATTTCCACCTTTGTGTATTTTCTTTAAAAGGACAGCTGGTCTCTAGTTTTGTCTTATTTGTAAAACCTTCCACGTATTCATAGGCCTTGTAATGATGTGATGAAAGCCAAGGGAGGAGGTTTTATAGTTAGGGTACACTTGTCAGCCCAAGAGGCACTTTGTAAGATTATAAATAGAAGGTTAGAGGGAATAGAAAAGACTTTTTGGTAGGGAAAAGAAGCTTCTCATCTTGTACAAACTATTTTGTAATTAGCTCTGTGGAAGCGATTTTGCCTAATAAAGAGCCTGAGGGAGACATTCGTTTTGCCTAGAAATGGATATTCGATGTTTGCTGGATTATTCTTGTGGCGTTCATATCTTGCAGTGAGATCTTTATTTGCTATTCAGAATTATTTTTGTGTGTTGAATGAACTTACTTATTTTTTGTGTAGTGATGTTTCTCTTAACATTAGTAATAGAATGCTTTCACATGGATTAAAAGCTATCTTTTATATCTTTAATCTCTTGTTGTAAATGCATTTTTGTCATTTAATGGCTATCTGTTGATCTTTAGATATTTCCTTCAGCACATTCCTCATATTTACAGTTTGCTCCTTGCAAGGATAGATTAGATTTATTTCAATCTTAGACACAGATTTGCATCAAGTTCTGCACTTAGATTAAATTAGCTTAGGCACTTGCATATCATTTTAACAATAAAATCAAAAAATCAAAAAAGAACGGTGGATCGAGCCATAACCGTTGTAAAAGAAAACAAATCTGACAGTAGACGGAACTGCTAACCGGACAGATTCCCCATACCAAATGGTGGACAATCTAATTGGGATATTTTACCGTGGAGAATCTCTTTCTTCTTGATGCTACGATCTTCGAGGCATCAACAGGACTCTGAATAGCACTTTTACTTTCATCACACTTATTTTATTTGATTAAATGATTCATCTTTTATCTATCATCAAGTACTGCGGGAACTACCGTGTTAAACGAGTGAATTCGACATGCAAAGAGAGAGACTAGAGGTACCTAACCAAGCTTACCGAGACCATCCAAAGAATTGGACCTTGTCCTTAAAAGTTAAAAGAAATATCATGTGAAGTTATATAATTTAATAAAAGAAAATTACCAGTAGTCTTTTACGACTAACATGCATAAAAGCCTTAAGGCTAATGCTATTATTGAAAGCTTTAATAATAATATGTCATTTTTTAATTAGGAAATATATTTATTATAGATGGCTTATGCATTATTTAAATATAATTAATGAGGTGTTAATAGTTAAAGTAAAATATTATTATTATAATTATTGTCAATATAATTATTATTGAGAGCTGAAATCAAAATCACTTATAGTTAAACAGTTGGAAAATTCCTAGTTCAAAAGGACTAGATATTTAATTAAATAATATCTTTTAATTATTAATTATTTAATTTAAAGAAACTAATTATTTCAACAGTCCTAATTAAAAGACTCCCCTACTTAAAGAGGGCAGATCCCAAGTTTGAGGATCATCTATCTTTTCATTATCATTCTATGATGGTAACTAAAGGAAAAACTTCTGCTCCAAGAAACTGAATCAGCAGTAACTCTAGGTCCTCTATCTCTTTTGCATGTTGGAATCCAGCTCAGGGGGATCCATACAGAACAAGGAACGGTTGCAGGATCATGGTTGGGAGGAACACGGTAGCCCCAAAGTTATCCAGCTAAAGGAAATCATCCTAATAGGTTAGCTAAATACAACAGGCTCTGCATTAACTATTGTTGAGTGTGCAGGTTTCTATAGGATAGAATTAAGTGCCATGTGGCTAGGCTTCCACCGGAAAGGATCGAGTACTCAAGCAGCCAGGTATCGAGTATTCATTGTTTCAAATTTCCAGTTATAATAATTTTAGGCTTTTAAAATTAGAATAGATACTGCAACATTGTTCTCATTACCAATATTATCAACTTCGAGGTTCTACCCAGAACCCAGTAGAGGGTCTAGCAGGTCTAGCCAAGCTAGCCTTTGCTAGACAACACCCCATCATAAAAATTTTAGGAACTCTACTCTGGTTTTTCTTTTGGCAGATCCCTAATACTGCGTATTTCTCACCAAATTTCCGTATATTGTCTTCTAGGTTAGGGTTATTATGATTTCTTGTTTATAGGTATATGTTTTCTGTTTGAATCATATTTCCTTATTGGTAGTGCAAGGTTTTATCTATGCCTGTTAGTTATTTTAATTATTATTCTGTCTATGCTGGAAAAACACCAAGTAGAAATAAACGAATATTTCAAGCCAGACATCGAAACTTTCAGCTGCACTACATAGTTCAATTATCAAACACCTCTATGATTTCAATCATTAGTCAAACTTTACATCTAAACACATCAAATATTGCAAATAGATTTGTATTAAAAACATAGACTCAAATTTAACACAATAGTATTCTGCATTATTAATATGGGTTCCAATCCAAAGACCCTCACGGACTTGCCTCTTGTTTCAAGGATCGAACCCCATCCCCAATCATAGTGCTCATCATATGAAACCAAATTATTGAACACACATCAACCATAAACTTATTCTATGTTAGCTAAACATTCATCCTTGCAAACAGTAAAGCTAGAATCTGTAGGAAGAACTGGGGTTCCCATTATTTAAAAGCTACCAGAAGTCAAAATGTTATTCGATACATCAGGCAGGCTACAGCAAACCATGATTTCCTCCTTAAAAATCATAACCAAATGCGCAACAGTCAAATGAAGGCGACTACTTCATATAAACATAAAACAAAGACCTTTTTAGTATCCTGATGGGCACGACTCCCAGATCTAAGATCGATTCTCTTAACCTTACAGTAGGATGTCCATTTCATTATAAATTTAAATCAAAACAGGTCTGAGTATCAAACCCTTGGAGTAACTCACATTGCTCAGAAACTTTCTCTATAAACTAGTCAACTTATAGAAGTACCACAAGCATCAGCGAATATAGATTTTCTATTTAGAAATACAAATCGATTAGTTGCAGGATAGAAACAAAACCACTTATACATCTTCATAAATTCTCTTACGCCATAGGAAATAAAAATGCAGGATAGAGCAAAGTTAAGATGCATATAGTTAGCATGGACTCCATTAATTAAGACAACGACTTTCCATCAAAAATCATATACTAACAGAGAACTATTAAAAATAAAATACAATGGCCATAGTTTCTTCACACCACCATTTAAACTTCACAATGCAGAAGTCCTTTCCCCATTTCCAAACCTCAAAGACGAGCTCCATGAATACATACAGGGGAGAATATTCTTTCAAAACAAACATTTACATAAGCACGAATACAGGGAAAGGCTGGCCCAACCCTCAGTAGATTCACCCTTCGAAATATTATTATAACATTATACCAAACACCAGGTCAAGCCAAAGGTGACCTCTCTGAGATTCCAAGTCCGAGTGATCCAAAGGCATCATGAATCTCCCCAATACAAACTTATCAAACCCTTCTCCAGACCACCGAGATAGATAAAGTGAAGGGCTGAAAGAACCCAGGACTTACCAATCCAAATGCGTTGTACAGTTCGTATTGCTTCCATTTCTGGTCCACGCAGAGAGTCACTATACCTGTAAGTGAATGAAAGTGAAACGTTAGGGCCTGGGCAGTTCTTAAAACTACAATTAAAAAAAATGAGTCTCAGCATTTAAAACATGGACATGATTTTACCTATAGGATCACTTATTCATCGTCTTCGTGTCTTCCAAACCTTACCCTGGCCATGAGCATAGCTCAGGCCAGGCGCAACCACATCAAAAACAAAGCTAAAACCCTAATAGCCAAAAGACCAAGTGAAATCACAACTTGGAAAATTTTGGTGTAACCCTCGCTAAAGGCCTTAGTCCAGCTGGCCAAAGCCATGTGACTACCATGTGTGATTTTAATGCTTTCAACTACCAAGATGGGACTCCAATACAATTTATCAAACTATATAGTATAGTTGTGTGGGAGCAATACCCTTAGTTTATTAATACAAAAACAAGGTTCTCAACCCCTTCATGTTAGCATAAGGGTTTTTCCACTTTTAGAGTTTTTACATAGGGTAGTTTCCAACCATATGGCCACTAAGGGACACCTGTGTGGAAGACGACAGTTAAATATGCGATAGCATAATTGCTAAGTAAGTCCATAGGTTTCCCCTATTCACACCTTACCTCTTGGCGATTCCGCCAGAAGTGTTTAGATCAACCCCAAAGATTCAAGGTGTTTCAACTTCCCTCATCAGGTTCATCATGCCTGAGAATTGACATTAGACAATTGACATTTTAAACATACATTTAGATCATGTAAGAGGAATAGAGACTGCTGGTATTATTGCATGGCAGAACCTTACACACACATATTCATCCTAATTACTTCCACACTAGAGTATGACCGATAAAAGCTACCTTGTTAGAAGTTTTCCTAAAAACACTGAAATGGAAAATGCAAGTACCGATACTTTTCACATGACTGTAGGAAAATCTCATAATTACATAATCTTTGTTAGCAAACTAGCAAGAAGAAATTTTTTTATTTTACTATTTAAGGGACATTACAGTTATGGTGAGAGAGATGACTGCGAAATGACTAAGACAAAAGTTTCAATACACAAACTGGCAACCTGATTTCACTTGTCAAACCGGATCCAAATCGCTGATTTAACAGAAAAACCAAAGTGACTCCTCAGAGACTGAAAAGGTATAATTTATAGGGCCTTGCAGAGTCCAATCAAATAATAGAAGAAAATCATCATTGATTCCAACATAACCAAACTACTGAACTCAGAATGCAGCAATGGAAAATAACTAAAAAGCCAGTAATAACTGTTGATGTATATGTAACTTCGAAATGTATTTCACCCATGTATTTCATTTATGTATTTTATATTCCTATAGAGATGTTATTATTCCTCTACACGAAAGTGTCGTCATTTATATTGTAAGTGTTGTAACTTATACTTGATGGGTTATTAGACCACCTTGTTGGGGTCGGCCCTGTATAAGTCATGTGGGTCGAAGGGTTGTTAGACCACCCTAGTGGGGGTTGGCCATATGGGTCAAAGGGTTATTAGACCACCCTATTGGGTGTCGGCCCAGTCAGCATTGTTTTATGTGGTTAAGTTAAGGCCGACCTAGTAAAGGTTATTAGGCAAGTCAAGTCTAGTATAAATAGAGATCAGGAGATCTCTATTTGATCATTCTATTCACTCACACTTTGGAGATTGTCGCACTTGTGGAGGAGGAGGCTCTGCTGCTATGAGAAGACTATCTCTTGTATTCTAGTTGTATCATTGCTCTATCTATCTCTGAGGAAGTTATTGGGGTTTTTCACCTTTATGGTTTTCCCCAAGTAAACTATGTGTCTCTTGTGTGCTTGCATTATTGTGTCCATGATTGATATGTTGTAGATTTGTTGTACATGTTGTTCTCTCAGTTAAGATCCTAGATCAAATTGAATTAAATTATGAAAATTTAACATGGTATCAGAGCTAGCCTGAAAGAAGGCATGATATGGCATGTATGACACTTGTTGCACTTACAATGCTAGGGCTTGATATAGCAAAAACTAGTCATCGTAGAACTTTCACGATAAATCCATTTTGGAGAAGTTTTTGGATCTGAAAATTTTATAGGTCGAAGATTATATCTCCATATACCTTGTGTCCAAAGGAAAACCTCTAATTCGTTGTACTTTGTGATTTATGATCTGTACAATATAGGGTTTCGGCCTCTTCTAGATCTGAGTCACAATCAGGTGACCGTGGGAGAAAGGTCATAACTTAGGCTAGGAAGCTCCAAATGAAATTTCGTAAAATATGATAGGTATTAAACAGACTGTACTATCTCAGGAAAAAAAATTGGAGGCTGAAGTTGAACCAGTGACACGTGGCATGTCGTACAAGTTCGCTCTCCTGTATTATCCCATAAACAGGTCACGTTGCGACACTTGGCATAACTCTCTCTCAGAGAATCCAATTGAGGTCAGACCTATAGGGATGGAAATATAACAGGTCGGTATATCTTAGTAAAACTTTTCAGAGGTATAAGTTGAACCAGTGACAAGTGGCACTCCGTACAAGTTCGCTCTCCTGTATTATCCCATAAACAGGCCACGTTGCGACACTTGGCATAACTCTCTTTGAGAGAATCCAATTGAGGTCAGACCTTTCGGGATGGAAATATAACAGGTTGGGATATCTCAAAAAAAAATTTCAGACCCTGTGGATCGAAAATTTCAGAGTTACACCAGAAACAATCAGGTACATATTTCTGTCAAAACAAAATTATTTTTGAGCACCTTCATTCATGGCTTCCGGAATTTAGGGCTTAAGAGAAAGTTGGAATTTTTGTAATCGGAGACCACGGCTGGATGCTACTCATAAAAATCAAAATTTAGAGACAAAGATCATATTTTTTGGTTGGGAAGAAGGTTGGGCTTGATCAAACCCCAGTTCGGGACTTTGATAAAAAAGATGGAAAATTAGGGCTTCTGCAAAAATTGGAATTTTGGAAATCTGTGACCACAACTAGAAGCTCCTCAAAAAAATCAAAGCTTAGAGCTTTGAATCAAATCTTTTGGTTGGGTGAATCTCCGGGAAACTCAAACCCTAATTCAAGGTCCTCCCTAGTGAATCCGGAAATCTAAAAGGCAATTTCGAGGGGTGAAACTTTGCAGTTTTCAAATTTTGAATATACCAACTTGATCATCTCATCAAGGCGCATATTTCTATCCTTTCGGAAGTTTGAAATTCAAAGTTTGAATTTTTGGGGTTTCTTTGACAAACCCTAATCCAGCTCTAGGTCCAGTTCTTGCAAATCAAGTGGATTGGGTTAATCCTAGAAGAAGATGGATTGGTCACCTGCATAAGTGAAGAAGTTCCTGTCTCAGAGGGAGATGAGGCTAAGGCCTTCCATAAGAAGATTACAAGCAATCTTGACAGGTATGTTTCATGGTTAAGTTTATCATATGTTTGTCTTCATATCATTACAGTACAATCTTGATTAATTACTAGACTTGTTGTATCACCTTAATAGAAGATATTCATTGATTAAGGTTTTGACACTTATGAATGTACTAATGCATTGTGATGTTGTATGAGGTTTATGTTGTTCGCTAACATAAAAGGTACACCAAGAAAGACAAATCATGTTCTACTTCAAGAACATATGATCATGGTGACATGAAGACAAAGATTCATCCATTGTCATGGATCACATAGAAGATCTACTTTTGAGGTATGTATAACTTGGTCCTACAATGGTTAACCTATGAGACATGTAGGTTACTAGCACAAGTCACTGAAGAGAACCAGAAGACATTATGCGGGTATGTTAGACATAACTAGCTAGCATGCTAATCCAGGTATGTTTTTCCTATATCAAGCTAGAATCCTACCTTGTGTTAGGACCTTATACTGTTGTGTTGTTGATAATGATTATTCATGAAGTCATAGGTTTGAATAGTCATGGCTGTATGCATATTATGTTTCTTACCATAATTGATGATATGACTAACTAGAAGAATCATGAAGGTATAGGTTTGAGTAATCATGGGTTTATGCATTGATGATTTAACTAATCAAAAGAGTCCTATGATCAAATAAGAATATGCGTGAGTAAAAGAAGACTTCCCTGAAACCTTGAATACTAATGTTTATTATCTGTGAATGATCATGAATATACATGTTTAAGATTATTGTGTTTTGATAGTATTAAGATTATATTAATAAATGTGTGATTATGTATGAGACCTCAAGGATAACACAATGATGATACTAATACGCATGCATAGTGATTAAGGATGGATGTAAGTTCAAGGACAGGTAATCTAGTAAGAAAACATCAAGAGGGAGCACACTCCAGTTGTTCCTGCAAGAAAGCAAAGGAGCACACTTCAGTAGTTTCTGCAAGGATGTAGATATTCAGAGGGAGTTGACCACTTCTCACAATCTACATCAGATTGGAGTTGCAAAGATTCAGAGGGAGTCCACCCAGCAACCAAACAAAGATTAGTATTTGAATTGTCATTTCTTACATAATGTTATTCAATGATGTATATGCTTATGTTCCTAGAATTAGGTTGTGTATTATGCATATTAGAATAGTTGCATTGATGAACAGTATACTACTAATTTACATGGGTAAGTGGCCTATGGCACTGTACAACATTCCATTGCTACTTATCTAGAATGAAACCTCTTTGCTGACATGTTAGGAGTTTTGGACACTCTTAACAATGTTCTGGTAGAGATTGGAAGGCATCTAGAAAGTTATGGAATATGGATAAATGTTGTATTGAAGCATTGGCTAAGATAATTGCATGACTGTATGACATATTTCTTTATGTGTAAGAATTTGTTCTGAAAAATATGAGATTTTTTCTAATCATGCAATTTAACTTGTTGTGTAGGAAAGATTGTATACCATCACCTACAAAAGAAGGACTACAACATTTGTTCAGCAACAAAGTTATCTATTGAAAATATTGAAGACATTGAAGTTCCCAAGATCTGGGAAGAATGCCATGATTGAGGAGTACCAGTCGATCACGAAGATGTTTGGGATGCAGTCCCAAGACCTGAAGGGGAGTCTATAGTGACTTTCAAGAGAATCTACAATATCAAGCATGTTGCAGGTGGTAGCATAGAGAATTTTGATTCTGTAGCCAGATACACTTCCATTAGATCAATACTTGCTCCAGCTGCAGTGATGATAGGGAAGATACACCATATGGATTTCAAGACAGCTTTCTTGAATGGTGTAGTTGAAGAAGAAGTGTACATGGAACAGCCACTTGGTTCTGAGACACATGACAGGGAGTTATATATGTACAGAACTTGGTATGGTAGGATAGACAGCTTTCTATCCAGTTTGGGCTTTACTAAGAGTAAAGTGGACTCCAACCTTTACTACAAGGTTGAGGAAGGGAATCCTATGATTCTACTCCTGTATGTGGATGACTTATTTGTAACAGGAGATGACAGATTGATTGCAGATACTAAGAGGAAGCTTGCTGCCGAGTTCGATATGAAATATTTGGGAATGATGCATTAGATCCTATAGGTTGGAGTTGTGTACCCGTAATAGCCTGGGATGCTCTTTCAAGGGTTTGTGATAGTGGACCACATGTAAGACCTGGGAGATCCGATAGGTTGGGTTGTGTGCCCGTAATAAGTCCTGGGATGCTCTTTCGAGGGTTTGTGGTGGGATGCTACATGTAAGACCTGGGAGATCTAATAGGTTGGGCTGTGTGCCCATAATGAGTCCTGGGATGCTCTTTCAAGGGTTTGTAGCAGAGGTCACATGTAATCAGTCCTGGAGATCTTGCCGGTCGTTCTTAGGCACATAAATGTTCCTGGGATGCTATTTAGAGTTCTTGCCGGTCGTGCTATGCACATAAACGTTCCTGGGACACTCTTTTAAAGTTTTGTGATAGTCACATGTAATAAGTCCTGGAGATCTGGACAGGATGAAAAAGGCCTCAGATGCTCTTTAGGGTTCTTGCTAGTCAAGTGACTCTTTTAAGGTTTTGTGACGCACATAATAAGTCCTAAGGATTCCACAGTATGGCCAGTGATGACGAAGACCTGCAGGTGGTGGGCCTACATCTAGTATGAAAAAGGACTGGCTCTGTGGAACTTCCTATGACGAGTAGATTCAGAGATTGATTGAGATAGTAGCAGCAGTGATGATGATGATGATTCGAGGATGATGATTCGCTGATGATGATCCAAAGAAGAAGACTTGTGCTAGCAGACCTGTGTCGAGAAATACCTTCCTAGTTAAGAGGGAGTGTTGATGTATATGTAACTTCGGAATGTATTTCACCCATGTATTTCATATATGTATTTTATATTCCTATAGAGATGTTATTATTCCTCTATACGGAAGTGTCGTCATTTATATTGTAAGTGTCGTAACTTATACTTGATGGGTTATTATACCACCTTGTTGGGGTCGGCCCTGTATAAGTCATGTGGGTCGAAAAGGTTGTTAGACCACCCTAGTGGGGGTCGACCATGTGGGTCAAAGGGTTATTAGACCACCCTATTGGGTGTCGGCCCAGTCAGCATTGTGTTATGTGGTTAAGTTAAGTCCGACCTAGTAAAGGTTATTAGGCAAGTCAAGTCTAGTATAAATAGAGATCGGGAGATCTCTATTTGATAATTCTATTCACTCACACTTTGGAGAGTGGCGCACTTGTGGAGGAGGAGGCTCTACTACTAGGAGAAGACTATCTCTTGTATTCTGGTTGTATCGTTGCTCTATCTATCTCTGGGGAAGTTATTGGGGTTTTTCACCTTTATGGTTTTCCCCAAGTAAACTCTATGTCTCTTGTGTGCTTGCATTATTGTGTCCATGATTGATATGTTGTAGATTTGTTGTACATGTTGTTCTATCAGTTAAGATCCTAGATCAGATTGAAGTAAATTCTGAAAATTTAACAATAACGACCCTTAGCAACCAAATTAGCAGTAAAAATCAGCACAGCGCAGTAATTTTCAACAGTAAAAATGATAAAAGAAAAATAGAAAAATCCTTATTTAATGAATTCACCAGATCAAATCCTGGTCGTGCGATGTAGAACAAACGAACAGCTCAGATTGCCCGATTCGAGATCCAGGATTCGGTGATGGTTGTTGTATTTACAAGGTTTATTTGGGTTCCCGAAAGCCATAACCCGGAATGTCGAGTTCGGGTTTCGGGAATGCAAACCACAAAAATTCAACGGAAATAATGATTCTTGAAAGCTGCAACCCAAAATGTCGGGTTCGGGTTACGGGATGGTAATCCGTGAAAACACAAAAGGTATGTTTCTGAAAGCCGCAACCCGAAAGTCGGGTTTCAGGTTTTGGGAACAACAACATGACTAAAACTTTAAAATGAATTCCCGAAAGACGAAAGCCGCAATGTCGGGTTTCAGGTTTCGGTTTTCGGATGCCATATCCCAAAATTATTGAAAGGAAAACCCGCAACCCATAGCTGTCGTGTTTCGGGTTTCGGGTTTCGGGTTGACAACAAACCAAAGCATACAAACGAAATCCCCAACCCGCACCTTTCGGGTTTCGGGTTTTGGGTGCACAAACCGTCGGGTTTCGGGAAGGTGAAAGTAGAAGACAAAATACTCAAAATTGAAGGCTTCCTCCATACCAAAACTCTTAGAAAATTTATTAGAAAAAGGTGGCAATCAAACCAAACAAAAGTAAGGTAAAGGATGAGAGGGATAATAGTGAAGAATCTGGAGTTTAAAGAAACACTTACCCAAATATCTTTGTATTTATTTAAAATTTGGGGCTCCCGTGCATTATCTAAAGCATGGGATCTTTTGTGTCTACAACAAATGGCGACTCGCTAGGATGGACCAGTTATATCTGCAACATAAATCAACTAAAGAAAGTATGTCACTCAACAAAAAATTTCAACCTGAACTTCTAGAAAATGTTCACGAAGAGACAGTTTAATAAACAAGAATCACAAAATAAGTACACTCCCATACACGATCATGTTAAAGATAATGCCAATCTGATAAGGAGGTTCAAAGAACAATAGGGATTCTTTACCTTCATGTAATCATGTAAGACTAGCTTGTGTTGAACCTGGAGATAAACTCAGAGCTGCTCATGGGTGTCCTAATTACAAAGCACCTTGATCTATTGTAGTTTTATTTATTTACAATGCTTCATTTTTCCATATACATATCTTTTCTCACTTAAACAATGCGTATGGCCTTGTTGATATAAGACCACTGCCCTGACTTGGTGATCAGATACTAGTAGTTCCATTCACAAGACTGATCTAGAAACTGAACAAGCGAGCTTGGTAAGGAGACTCCTTGTCTTCCAACTGTGAAACTGAAAGCTACTACCATGGCTTGGTAACCATGTAATGGTAATTTCAGTCCAGGATCAGACCCATGATCATAGCAAGGATGGCTTGTGATAAGACCCCCTTGTCCCTACATACAACCGGTGTCCTATAAATCAAACAAGATTTTATTGAAGTGTGAATCACAAGGCACTACCATGGCTTGGTAACCATATATCAATAGTGTTAGTCACCAGTGCTTTGTAGATCATGAATGGACCGGCCTGTGATAGGATCTTCCACCTCCCAGTAGAACTAAGAGTCATCTTCCAAGTGTGGTGGCTTGATGTGAAGATGTCATTCCACTAAACACCTATGAACCTAATGGGCTGGCTTAAACTAAAAACCCCCCACCTTGTAATTTACATTGATTAGGAGAATTATTATTATCAAGGTGATTTGTAAAAGGATCCAAAGCAGATAAATTCGAGCAGGTTATTATGATATGTTGTTTTTAACCATGAAACATGAGATAGGAAAACTCAGTTATACCCCAAACATCAATTAAACAAATAAGACATGCATAAGATGATGACCGGGATGAAAGGGTACCAATCAAAGCCTTCTAATTATTAACCATCTAACTTCTAATAAGCAAATTCTGATACAGGTTGAAGAGCTGTGCATGATAGACAAATCTAAAACTGCAATTGAGATGATTACTGTGAAAAATGATCCTCAGACATTGGCCAAGAGTGTAGATTTATTCAAACAGATTATAAGCAAATAAAATCATCAAACAAAAGAAAGGAAACAACACACCAAACCTATGTACAAATGGATCATACAGATCAAACAAAATGCTTTTTGAGAAGTGAAACATTCACTGGTTAGGTGTCAACAACTCCTTCCAGTGTCTGTAATCGAACAATACTAGGGCCCATCTTTTCTGTAACAATGAAAGGTCCTAGCCAAAGGCGCTGAAACTTGGTATAGGAATTCTTGTCTTTATGTTGTTCGTCCCATCTTAATACCAAGTCTCCAACAGAAGACTCCCATTCAGATGAAGATTTCTTATCAAACAATCTTTTCACCATTTGTTGATGATTATATAACTTGTTCTTAGTTGCCTCCTTGTCTTCTTCCAGTTTGAGCAAGGTATCAATTCTGTGTGGAGGGGAGAAGAGTTATCCTCTTGGAAAGACTGGGCTAATTGCAATGAAGGGATGGTGAGATTAGAAGGAAGAGTGGATTCCTTGCCATAAACTAAACAATAAGGGGATTTTCCTATTGTTTCCTTTGGAGTGATTCGATCTGCCGAAAGAGCATTATTGAGCTGAGTGTGCCAATCTCTATGATGAGAGGCTGCATTTTTCTTAAGAATGTTTACCAGGTTTTTATTCAAAGACTCAGCCAACCCATTACCTTGTTGATAGTAATTGGCAGATAATTTCAACTTGATCCCCTTTTCAAGGGCATATTCAGTCAGGTCAATTGAAGAAAAGTAAGATGCATTACCGAGGATGAGGTACTCTGGAGTACCAAATCGAGTGACTATCTGACTGTCAAGAAAGGAAATTACATGCCTGGCGGTACACTTTTTAAGTGGGAGTGCCTCTACCCATCTGGTAAAGTAATCAGTGGCAGTAAGGATGTATCGGTGTTGTACGGAAGAGGGAGGATTGATAAGTCCAACAAAATCTAATCCCCATTATTGAAATGGGAATTGAATAGTGATAGGATGCAAAGGAAAAGTAGGCTTCTTGAATTTTCCTACGCACTTCTAACATGGTTCGCACTTCCTTACATGACCATAAGCATCCTTAAACAATGTAGGCCAGTAATAACCTACCCAGAGAATTTTATGAGCTGTGGTTTCGCCTGAGAAATGACCTCCAGTAGGTCCTGCATGAAATTGGAAAAGAATATCATCAGTTTCATGTTTTTCCAAACACGTAAGGAAAACACCATCATAGTTTTTTCTAAACAGAACTTCATTAATAAACTGATACAGAACAACTTTCAATCTTAAATCCCTGCATTTTTTGAAATCAAGGGTTTCAGGAGAAAACCCATGTTTTAAGAAAAACTTGATATGGTCATACCATTCGGACGTTGGGGTGTCAATAGAAATTACAAAACCTGTTGGGAGATCCTCCGCTTGGTCCCATTCAGTCTGTTGCTGTACAGGTTCATTTGACTGAGCAGTAAGAAGACAAAGGCCTTTCCCTTTGACTATTTTGGCAGGCCTGATTTCAAGATCATACTCCTGTAGGGCTGTCATCCAATGACTCCTTTTCTCCCCCAACTCTTTCTGGATAAGCACATTCCTGATGGCAGAGTAAGGTACAATGACTTTCGTTCTAGATTTCAACAAATAGGGCCTGTACTACTTAACAGACTTATAAACTGCATAGGCCTGCTTGTCGATCTGAGAATAATTAAGCTCTGCTCCTTTGAACGTTGAGCTCATGAAAGATATTGAGATTTCAACTTCATTTTCATGCATTTGTGTCAAAACAGTTGCATAAGAGAAATCCGTAGCAAAGGTATACAAAATAAAATCCTTTTCGAAATCTGGGGACATTAGGGCAGGTGCTTCGGCAATAGGTTTTTCGATTTGAACAAACGCATCTTTCTGTTCCTGTGACCAAGTGAACTGTACATCCTTTTTAACTAAATGCTGCAAAGGTTTAACTATCTAAGCAAAATTTGGTACAAATCTACGTACAAAGTTGATCTTACCCAAGAAAGACTACATTGTTTTGCGAGAACCGGGAAAACCGATTTTTGAAATTGCGTCAGTGCATTCAGGGTCGATTATCATACCTTCCTTCGAGACAATGAAGCCTAGAAGATTTCCTTCTGTCACTACAAATATGGATTTCTTCGGGTTCAGGGAAATCCCGTACTTCCTGCAACGTTCAAAAACCTGTTTCAGAGCGAGAAGATGTTCATGTCGTTTCTTTGAGTAGATGGTGATATCATCAAGATAAAACACGATAGAATCATGCATTAAAACTCAGAAAGCTATATCCATAGCTCTCTGAAAAGTGGCTCCTGCATTAATCAACCCAAAAGGAATCCTCCTATAGACAAAGGTACCCCAAGGGGTTCTAAAAGTTGTCTTGAGTTGGTCGCCCGGGGAAACCATGACCTGGTTTTATCCCAAAAAAATGTCTAGGAGAGAGAACATCTCTGAACCTGCTACTCTTTGCAGAATCTGCTCCTTGGGAGGAACATGATAGTTGTCCTTTTCAAAAGCTCGATTCAAGTTTCTGAAATCGACACACAGTCAAATTTCCCCGCTTTTCTTACGGACACGCACCAAGTTGGCTATCCATTGTGTATTCCTAATAGGGAAGATAATTCGGGCCGTCGGTAGCTTTTCAAGTTCCCTTTTGAGAGAGGGTTCTAAGCTAGGGTTCATTTTCCACAACTTCTATTGATATGGCTTCACTTCCGGCTTCATGGGTATGTTGTGGTACATGACGCTGGTATCAAATGTTTTCAATTCATCATAAGTCCAGGCAAATACATATTTATATTCTTTACAAAGTTTAATGATGGCTCTGCATTCCTTAGGGGTACAATCAACTCCTAAATTGATAAAATGGGGTTCTTGCTCAGTGCCTAAATTGACTTGCTCATAATTGAGCGAGGAGCTCTGGGTTTTGCAGTTTGTGTTGCGTCTGAATTTGTCTTGCAAATCATAGAATTTCTCCAAATTGATCACCGATTTTGGGATGACATTCGAAGGATCGGAGATTAATTTTTCGTGTTCAGCCTCATCTATAGCCATGTCTTGAAACGTATCTTGGGCTGTCATAAAATCAAGAATCTGTTGATCATCTTCAAACACCTTCCAACTCGTTACATTGTTTGGTATGGAAGGCCTGTACATAAGCTCTATTGAGAACGTTTGAGGAGATAGAGGAGATAGGCCCTCTGACGGAATCAATTTGGATGTTGTATTTGCCAATAAGTCAGCATCGAAATTCTGAGATCTAGGAACCGAATTAATATTGAATGCAGCAAAGGAACTGGTAAGATCTCTTACCAATTTCTGGTAATTCATTAGGCGGGGGGATAGACAGTATATCTTATTCCTCACCTGTTTCACAATGATCTCTGAGTCACCAAAGCATTTAATTATTTGTATTTTCATATCGATTGCCTTCTTAAGTCCCTACACTAGGGCCTCATATTCAGCTATATTTTTAGTACAATCAAATTCTAACCTGTATGCAATCATAGTTTTTATTCCTTTTGGGTCTATAAGAACACAACCTGCACCGGCTCCATCTTTGGATTTAGAATCGTCAAAAAATAATGTCCAAGAAATAGGATCTAATCTAAAATTTGTATTTACATTAAAAATATTATGTACAATGTCTCCTGAGAAAGGCACAGAGGTGAGATGAGTTACCTGAGATTCATTCTGTGCATTCTCTTGTGGTGAAATGTCAGCTTGCAAGTCCCCAAAGAAAGTGTCAAAGGTAAAATGCTCAATTTGTGAATTGAAGTAACATGCAGGTTCACTTGAGTCATTTAGGTTTGTGACTGTCTGCTTCATGAAGGGTTTCCTATTGATCTTGATTTTATTAGGTTGTCCATTATAGGGTAACCACAAATGAGACCAGACAGTGGAAAAATAGCCTTTCATTTTTTCAGACCAGTCTCTGCTGAGCCACATACCATATGCTTCTGGGATGTCAGCTATGATAATATCAATTGTTTGGTGGATCCGAGGATCTGCTGACAGTGTAAGCAGAAGGTTTCTAAGTCTCCCCACCACTCTGACTTTAGATCTGTCAAGTTGTACTATCTGAGTGGGGTAAGGTTCCTATGTGGCATTCAACTTTCTACAAACAGACAAAGGAATCACATTTGATGAGGCACCTGAGTCTATCATGCAGTTATATACATTTCTATTGAAAATCTTGAAAGTAAGCAAGAAAGGAGGTGTCCTTCTGCTGCCATTTTTTCGATCATCAAATTTAGTAAAAGAGTCAAGGTTATTGTTTTACAATTCTCTTGGTTGTTTGACTATCATAATTTTTGGTAAGGTATCCCTCATAGAAGGGTTTTTCAACAGTTCAAACAAAAAGATGTTTTCTTTAACTCTTTTAAGATCTTCAACTAGGTTGTACTCCATTTCAGGGATGAATGTGTCCTTTTGGGGAATAGTCTTGCCTTTGTTAGGAACTGGTGTAGAGGAGGAAGGTTCCTAAGGGGGTTGAGGCCTAGACCTTGTGTTGTAAGGATGTTGTACATTGAACACAGTCTCAATTTCTTCTTCTTCTTCACACATGGGGAATTCTAAGAAGTAACTTACAGTGTTGATTTTTGGATCCTTTTCTTCTTCTTCTCCTTCAGGTAATTGTGGATCTGGATCGGTTTGATCATTGGAAACTTTAGGGGCGTTTTGATATTTTGCTGCTTTTTGATATTTTGCTGCTAAGGCTCTGAAAATAGAATAGATTTCTTCATTTGTGAGGCCTTCCGTTGGATTAGGAGGAGGTGGATTTGGTGGAGTTTGATACGGTCTCTTGAAAGGTGGCCTTATAAAACCTCTATTCTGGTTCTGATTTTCATTGTTTGTCTTCTTCAAATCAACCATCTCATTTGACATTTTCTGGATGAACTTTTTCATATCAGTCATGTCAAGTGGATCCTTGTTTTGAACAGTTGTTTTAAGAGTAGTATCAGTTCTCCTTCTAGAAGTGGAAGGTTGTTCCTCTGTAGTCTCAAGACTATCTTTCAAGCAGAACACGTCCTTCTCTACCTGAATTGCTTCAGCAAATGCTTCAAGTAAGGTGCCTTTATATGCTCGTTTCACCCATATTGCAATGGGTGCAGGTAGGCCTTTTTCATAGAAGGCCACCAACAATTCTTCAGCAGAAAGAAGGTTGGTGGGAATTCTATTCTTTAGGTATGAGAACCTTTGATTAAAATCTTTAATTCTTTCCTTTCCTTTGATCTTCATGGAGGATAACTCCAAAACAAGATCCTGCGGCGTTTTGTCATCTCCAAATTTTTGGATGAATAGTTTTTCAAACTCATCCCAAGAAATAATAGACCTTTCTGGTAAGGCAAAATACCATGCAGCTGCCTTCCCTTCAAAGGTGTAAGGGAATATTCTACAGAACACATCCTCATGAATGACACTCCTAAGTCTGATAGCCTACATAAAGGTTTTAATGTGATCTAGTGCAGGTGACTTGTTATCTGGGTTAAACTTGGGTAACCATTTCTCAGGTTTTTTAGGTAATCTGTGCTGGTCTCCAAGTACCCATACTGCATCTTGGTTGAGCCATGGTCTATTTTGTCCTTCTCCAGCCATAGGTATTTCTTCTTCTTCTTCTTCTGACGTTCTGACGAAGAACCAGAAGAATGTTCGTTGTCTAAGGAAGATGATGAAGATAAAGGAGGGGATGGCGGTGGTCCTCTAGCTCCAAGTTTTGGTTGATATCGTGCTCCTTGAAAAGGAGTCTAAAGATTATATTCAGGAGAACCTGGTTGATCAATCAACTCTTGACATTCGGGGTGTTGATCAACTATCTGTTGATTCTCAGTATTAGGATCAGTTGTCTGTTGGATCTGTGGGTTACTAGTCTACGGGATGGAATTTTGTTGATCTTCTTGTTGGTTGGTCTGCAAAGTATTGTCTGAATTCAAAGCTGCCAGACCACATCTTCTTTGGTTAGAGATCCGTTGTTATGTTCTAATAATACTGTCATCGGATGCTTTCAATATCTGTTCTAGTGTGAGGGTTCCTCTTGTAGGTGATACAATAATAACCTCTCTTCTTTTTCTTGTTGTACTGCGGGTGTGACAGGTATAACTGTAGGTTGGGCAGAGGTAACAGGAAGGACTATAGGTTGTAATTCAGTCGATTGTTCAGAGGTTGAAGCCCTTGACTGGATTCGAGTTTGAACCGTTGAAGTACTTGCTGGAGGAGGTTTCTTAGTAGCTTGTTTAGGCATGTTGTACTAGTGGCCCTCCTTCTAGTGCCATTTGTTGATGCCTCAGTTGTGCAGGTTAGATGAAAAAGGTGTTGGAATGTTTCCAAGGCTCCCAACGGAGGAAGAAAACCCAAACTGAAAGGCTTCGAAAGACCCTGCGCAAGGGAAGTTCTGTCCCCATCCTATTTGGTATGGTGATCCCCCACGGATATTTGGCCTCCACTGGCACTCTAAGAGTTGGTGATTCGACCAATTGGGTCAGTTTTCCAATCAAGGAAAACAAAGGTGTGAAAATGGTAAAGCTAACCTAACCTAACCTATTTCAAAAAAGGCAAACTAATCTGAGTTAGTCCTATTCTAAAAAGAAAGCTTGATATTGTGCAGATCAACCTTGAGGTATGATGAACAAGTAAATTACCACCTTCAACAAAAATGTCTTTGATGAGTTACTTATTAACTAAAACCACAATCCATTAATGAAAATTAAAAGACAATAATTCAAGTACTTAAGCCTGTTCAAGAATCAATCTGTAATCATTCCGTCAATTGAAAAATTAACCATGATTATTATGTGCAACGAATCATTTGTAGAAATCGATAAAGAAAGTATTAATATTGAATAAACTCAATGAAATACCTCACAACATCAATCAGTCATACATGGAAACCAATATGACAGATCCATACATTATATATATGCAAAATGATAACATTCAATGTAGATGACAATCTGAAGTACACAATCAGTAATTCTCAAATAAACTTGAGGAATAACAAGAGATAGATCAAAAGATGACTTTACTGTATTAAAAGAGTCTTGTACAGAAATTACAAAAGCTCTAATGAACAGAGTATCCCTAGCCTTTCTCCTACCGATGTGTAACTCCAAAATTACCAACCCTTAGGTACGAGAAGCATTGCTCCTTAAATAGGAAATTACAAAAGAGTGCAGGTGGAAATTCCCCATAGGTAGGGATTACAAAAATTCAAATCAGACTATGAATTGAGAAAAATCCTGCCACTTGCCACTTTCCTAGCTTTCATGATTTTCATCACCCTTCAAACAAAATGATTTATGGGGATTCGTCCTCCAATTAAAAGAGATATTCACGACATAGCAAAAACTCAATACTTAATTGTTGACTATCAACAACAAACGGTTTGGCTTCTAGAGGATCTTCCATGGGAACTTCTGGATTATGAGCGACATCCTCAAAAACAAAGAAATCCATCAAGGGATCCACCTCAGAAGGAGTTGGCAGAATATCAGGTTCTTCGTTGATTATAAAATCTCATATAATAGTATCACCTTGGTCGGTTGGCTCTTCAGGAGCTTTCTTTTCCTTCTTGTCAAGGCGTTGCATGCAAATAGACAGCGCTTCAAAATCTCCTTCTTCACTATCACTGCTCATATCAGGACTACCTACATCAAAAGGTGGTGACATAGGTTCTTGATATAGAAACGGCTGAAGTTCCTCATCTTCAAAACATGCATCAAGGGATTCATTTCCTACCTGCATATTGCTCATATCAAATGCGTTAAGAAGAAACTTACAGCATTAACATCCAAATTTTCCTCTTGAACAATACAGAGGATGAACTAAAGGTTTCATGTTTGTTACTAATTTAAGGCCAACTGATAGGATGGTAATGATTGAGCGGAACCAGTCATATTGATCAAATTATTACGATTAGGACACTGAAATCATCCGGATTGTAATGAAATGAGCTATAACATGTGTTAACTGGATCTGGATCCATGCTGAAGTAAAATCCAATCAAGAATCACATGACTTAAATCGCATCTGAAAGCTCATCATTACAAGTTTGTTCACATCAACAATCATGACTTCGGATTTGGTACGAAAATGGGAGTTATGGTGAGAGAGCTCACTGCGAAATGACTAAGACAAAAGTTTCAATACACAAACTGGTAGCCTGATTTCACCTGTCAAACCGGATCTAGATCGTTGATTTAACACAAAAACCAAAGTGACTCCTGAGAGACTGAAAGGTATAATTTACAGAGCCTTGCAGAGTCCAATCAAATAATCGAAGAAGATCATCACTGATTCCAACATAACCAGACTACTGAACGCATAATGCAGCAATGGAAAATAACTAAAAATCCTGTAATAATGACCCTTAGAAACCAAATTAGCAATAAAAATTGGTACAACGTAGTAATTTTCAACAGTAAAAATGATAAAAGAAAAATAGAAAAACCCTTATTTAATGAATTCACCAGATCAAATCCTGGTCGTGCGATGTAGAACAAATGAACGTTTCAGATTGCTTGATTCGAGATCCGAGATCCTGGATCCGGTGATGGGTGCTTTATTTACAAGGTTTATTTAGGTTCCTGAAAGCCGCAACCTGAAATGTCAGGTTCGGGTTTCGGGAATGCAAACCATAAAAATTCAATGAAAATAATGATTCCCGAAAGCTGCAACCCGAAATGTCCGGTTCGGGTTTCGGGATGGTAATCCGTGAAAACACAAAAGGTATGTTTCCGAAAGCCGCAACCCAAAAGTCGGTTTTCGTGTTTCAGGAACAACAACATGACTAAAACTTTAAAATGAATTCCCGAAAGCTGAAAGCCGCAATGTCGGGTTTCGGGTTTTGATTTTCGGGATGCCATATCCTAAAATTATTGAAAGGAAAACCCGCAACCTGTAGCTATCGGGTTTTTGGTTTTGGGTTGACAACAAACCAAAAGCATAAAAACGAAATCCCGCAACCCGCACCTTTTGGTTTTCGGGTTTCGAGTGCGCAAACCATCGTGTTTTGGGAAGGTAAAAGCAGAAGACAATATACTCAAAATTGAAGGCTTCCTCCATACCAAAACACTTAGAAAATTTATTAGAAAAAGGTGGCAATCAGTCTAAACAAAAGTAAGGTAAAGGATGACAGGAATAGTAATGAAGAATCTGGAGTTTAAAGAAACACTTACCCAAATACCTTTGTATTTATTTAAAATTTGGGGCTCCCATGCATTAGCTAAAGCATGGGATCTGTTGTGTCTACAATAGAAGTTTAATTTTTATTATCGTAATTCATTATTAGTTAAAAGATTAATAATTATTTCATTTTCCGCATTAGCAATTTCAATATTATTTTGTTATTTTAAAATTTTAAAATTTTTGTGAATTTATCGGGATGTTACATGTGGTATCAGAGCTCATGTTCGAACTCACGGCCTGAAAAGGTCCAAAGAACACGCAATAGAAAATTTTATGACAGCAGAAATCTTTACTAATTCAATTTAAATTATTTTTGGTATACAAAAATTTGTTTTCTAAGCTATAGGTTTATTGGAAGGATTAGCAAAACATATGGAGGATAGATTTTGACCAAACAATCATAGTACGAGACATCATTATGAAGAAGAAGTCCATGGTGAATTGAATGACAATTCATCATAATTGTTACGTGCATTTCAGGAGTTAAAAGCAGAAATCATATCTGTAAAACAAGACAATGAAAAAATTCTAAAGGCACAAGAGAAACTTAACCAAGTACTGTTCGATCAGTTCCCAACTAATGAACATGATAGAGGGATTGAAAATACCTCCAAGATTGAATACTTACCTCATTGAGATAAGGGTAAGAAGGTGGAAACTGATGACGTGAACAACAGTTCAACATCATCAGAAGCTGCCAATGAAACATGCAAAAAGAAACGTAATTATTCAAGTGATAGAAGTGAAGGAGATTACAAATCTAAAATAAAAAGCCACAAACAGTATGAACAGATTTATGGGGAGTTCAAGAAAATCAAACCCCCAACTTTCAATGGTGAAACTGAGAAAGGAGATACAGTTAAAGCATGGATGTCCGGCATGAATAAATACTTTCAAATCTATGATTATTCAGAATCATTAAAGACAAATATGGCCATATACAACTTGATCGATAAGGCAGATATTTGGTGGCAAGACATCAAAAGAGTGAAGGGAATCAAGGACAAAGATGTAAATTGGAGCACTTTTAAACGGTATCTCAAGAAGAAATTCCTATCTGAACAATATTACGAAGAAAAGTCTAAGGGATTTTATGATCTAAAATTGGGAACCATGAACATGAAAGAGCTGAACAGCAAATTTCTGGATTTTCTAAGGTATGTGCCATATCTTGTGGAGGAAAAACCAAAGATTCAGAGGTATCCAAGTTGTCTACCTTTCAACATCAAGGACATAATAGAGTATGACAATCCAAAGACTTTAGAAGAATCCTAAGGAAAGCAACTTTCTACCATGATACAAATCAAAAAAGAGAAGGGATATCTAACTGGAAAAATCATAAACCCGGCAATTTTGATCTGAAAAAGAAGAATTTCAGGTTCAATGGAAATTCTGGGTTTCAAAAGAAAAACTTTCCAAATCGAAATTTCCAAGGAAACAGTCCCAGAAATAATCAACAACAAAATTTTATAGCTCCCAGAAATACACCCAATGTTACCAGGACTAATGACCAGAGGACACCTATCAAATGTTTTGAGTGTCAAGGTCCTCATTATGCTTCAGAATGCCCCAAAAGGAAGCAAGAATCCAACAATATTCACTCCATACAAGGTGAACCTACTATGGGAGACTTGGCAAGAGACATGCCCATAATTAATGTAGCTCTAGACAACAGGCAAGCTGAGCATCAAGTCTCTATCGTAGAGATTGAAGGTAGGCTATAAAACCATCCAGTTTCTATTTTGATTGATCCAGGCACTAGCCTGAGTTATATATCTCCTGATATTGTTGAAAATTTTAATTTGAAAACAAAAAAATTTAATAAATCCTGGTTAGTTAGACTAGCAACAAGAACAAAAAGAAAAGTGTCTGATTTTGTTGAAAGTTGTGTTTTATCTATGAATCAGTTAAAGACACAAACCAAGTTAAATGTTTTACCTTTAGGATCCTATGACATCTTAATTTGAATGGACTGGTTAGAAGCTCGTCATGTTATTCTGAATTGTTATAAGAAAAGTTTTACTTGTTTAAATGATGAAGGAGAAACAGTAGAAGTAAAAGGTATTCCTAGAAAGACCTCACTTAGACATATTTCATCTATGCAAGTAAAAAGAGTAGTTAGAAATGGATGTGAGATGATTGCAGTCAATGTAGTACATGAGGAGTTAATTACTAAAGAGGATAAACTGAAACTAGAAGATATACCTGTCCTAAAAGAATTCCATGATGTTTTTCCATAAGAGATTCTAGGGTTACCCTCGAAGAGAGATCTAGATTTTACTATTGAACTAATACCAGGTGCGGTACCGAAATCTAAAGCTCCATATAGGATGAATACACTGGAATTAAATGAGTTGAGATCACAGTTGAAGGAACTGATTGATAAAAACTATATAAGACCCAGTGTGTCTCCTTGGGGAGCACCTGTTATATTTGTTAAGAAGAAGGATGGCACTTCAAGGCTCTGCATAGATTATCATCAACTGAATAAGATGACAGTCAAGAATCGATATCCATTGCCCCGTATAGACGATCTATTTGATCAGCTGCATGGAGAAACGATATTTTCAAAGATTGATTTGAGGTCGGGATATCATCAAGTTCGTGTGAAGGATGAGGATATTTTTAAAACAGCCTTTAGAACTCGCTAGGGACATTACGAGTTCGTAGTCATGCCATTTGGGTTGACTAATGCCCCGGCAGTATTTATGTGCTTAATGAACAATATTCTGCACAAATATTTGGATAAGTTCGCCATTGTGTTCATAGATGACATTCTAGTATATTCTAAAAGTAAGGGAGAACATGACGAACATCTACATATTATTTTACAAGTTCTGAGAGATCATCAGTTATATGCTAAGTTTAGTAAATGTGACTTTCACAAGGATAAGATTCAGTATTTAGGTCACATAATCTCTAGGGAAGGAATTTCGGTTGACCCAATAAGATAAAATCCATTAATGAATGGCCGGTTCCTAAAGATGTGACAGACGTTCGATCATTTATGGGGATTACATGATATTATAGAAAATTCATAGAAAGTTTTTCAAAGATTGCAAACCCCATAACCTCCTTACAGAAGAAGGGGAAGAAGTTTGTATGGGATCAAAAGTGTGCAGACAATTTTAAGAAGTTGAAGGAATTACTAGTTCTACAGCGCATATTCTGAGAATTGCAGATTGTAATAAAGATTTCATAGTATGTACCGACGCATGTAATGACAGACTCGGTGGAGTCCTAACACAAGAGGGACATGCTATTGCATATGAGTCTCGAAAGCTGAAAATACATGAGAAAAATTACTCTACTTATGATCTAGAATTATTAGCAATAATACATGCCTCGAAAATGTGGCGTCACCATCTTATTGGCGAAAAATTTACTTTGATGACAGATAACATGGGGCTGAAGTATTTATTAGATCAGACGAATTTGAATGCTAGACAGGCTATATGGCTAACCTTTCTAAGTGAATATGATTTTGAAATTCAGCATATAAAGGGTAAAGAGAACAAGGTTGTTGATGCTTTAAGCCATAATGCAAAGTTAAATTTTATTTCAGCCATCAACACATACACAATAGATTTGGAAAATCAGATTTTTGAAGGGATTAAAACAGATGAAGAATACAAAAAATTACATGAAAAGACAAGAGAAAATAGTTCTGAAAATTCTATGGCAGATTTCAAGTTAAAAGAAAATGGCTTGTTGTTGTACAAAAACAAATTATATGTGCCCAATGTACCAAAGATAAAAATTCTGATTTTAGATGAGATGCACAAAAGTCATTATTTTGGCCATCCAGGTTATCAAAAAACCATCACTACGATACGGAAAGAGTATTATTGGCCCAGAATGAAGGATGAAGTAGCAAACTATATAGCTAAATGCTTTGACTATCAAAAAGTAAAAGTAGAACATCAGCATCCGGCTGGATTGTTACAACCATTACCTATACCTAGTTGGAAATGGGAGATCATAAGTATAGATTTTGTTACCGGACTACCCAAGAATCAAAAACAAAATGATTCCATCATGGTGGTAGTGGATAAACTCAGCAAGGAAGCACATTTTATAACAGTAAAAACTACTCATAAGGCTCCAGACATTGCAGAAATTTTTATGAAACAGATTTTTTGATTATATGTAATACCAAAAGTGATAGTTTCAGACCATGATTCTAAGTTTATTGGAAACCTCTGGAGATCTTTGTTTAAGGGTTGAATACAACCTTAAATTTCAGCACAACATTTCATCCACAAACGGATGGACAGACAGAAAGAGTGAATCAGATATTGGAAGACATGCTACGGATGTATGTTAAGGATCAGCCTGGTAAGTGGCAGGACTACTTGCCTTTAGCAGAATTTGCATATAACAACCATTATCATGCATCAGCCATGCTTAGCCCTTTTGAAATTCTTTATGGTAGGAAATGTAATACACCAGTTTCTTGGAATGATCCAGTTAATAGAGTTATTTTAGGACCCGAATTGGTGAAGGAAATAGAACTAACTATGAAACAGGTACAAAGAAATCTTAAAGCTACCCAAGATAGGCAGAAAAGTCAAAGAGATATTAAAAGGACTCATAAAGAGTTCCAAGTTGGTGAACATGTTTTCATTAAGGTAAGACCAAAGAAGAGTTCATTAAAACTAGGAAGCTGTACCAAGCTGGCACCCAAGTATTGTGGTCCTTTCAAAATTTTGTCAAGGGTTGGACCCATGGCATATCAACTAGCTTTACCACCAAATATAAAAATACATAATGTTTTTCATATTTCAGTTTTAAAAAAATATGTGCATGATGCTACTCATGTTATAAATTGGAATGATGTACAGGTGGAACAAGACGGCAATTTTCAGGTGGAACCGGACTGTATCCTCGAAAGGAGGGAAAATCTACTCCGGAATCACACCATTGCACAGGTAAAGGTGCAATGGAAGCACCTTAGCCCAGAAGAGGCAACATGGGAGTTGGAGAGTAGTATGTGGGCATCATACCCAACTCTGTTTCAGGAACACTCAGAGAGTGAATAAACAACATCGAGGATGATGTTGAGACTTAAGGGTGGGTGTATGTCACCTACCCAAATTTGGAGGCTATTTATTTTTATTGCAAAAACATTATATTAAATTATAATTACAATTTTTTGTAATTATGACCAAATATTGGTCAAGGATGATTGTAATTACTGATTATTATTATTTAATAAATTAAAATAGGAGACAAACAGCCAAGGGAACTATTAAATGAGTGTTCACTGACCCACTAGGAGGAATGGAAGCTGTTAGAAGGCATGAGACAGATGTCAGCATTTGCACTCCACCACTAGCTGTTGGTTATGGGACAACTACTCCTAAATTTGTGGCATTATCCCCCAGGTGGGTGGAAGAGAGCTGATGGATCATTAATGACCAGGTTAACCACTAAAAGTCCTAGGCATCCTAGATAAGGCAATTCGAATTGAGCAAGCAGCTCTACATTATTTTCTGCAGAAATAATTCCTCAAGTGTATCAGGTGATCACTAAAAGATTCGAATAGGGAGGCTAAGTGGAAGTGCATTGTGAGGCTGCTGAAATAACCAGAGGTACTGATGCAGGTCTCTTTGGCTACTAAGTCTATATGACTGGATAAACTACTTTGCTACTAAAAGTGGATTGACCTAAAGCTTCTACAGATTCTTCTTCCTAGTGGTTCAGTGAACAGGCTCGAGGGTCCAAAGGCAAGTAATTTGGATGTCTTCAGGAATAGGTTGGGTGGAACAGGCTCCTTGGGTTTTTTGTTTCTCCTACAGTCAATCAGGTTCTACTGTTATGTCTTATTTTTTACAGTTAAATGATTTCCTGCATTGTAGATTTATTATTTACAGTTATACAGAAGAAACTATTTCAATTTTTTACTTAAATATGGTATGGTTTAATGATTCTTAAGTGAATAAGATGAATGATTAAAATCTTTTCTGTATTTTTCCCATACTATTTTCTGTATAGTACTCTAGTACAGAAAAGAGGAATTAATATAGATGAATGAAGGGCAGAATGCCAAGTAATAAAATAGATTAAAACTGCAGGGTTTTCTTTTAAATTATGCCATTTCAATTATATGTATGTTTAAACTAAGAATATAGAACAACACAGCATAAAACAAATATTTAGCATTTCCTGCACTTGGTTATAAAAGAAAGACATGTCATTTCTGTGCAAACTAGGTTTTTAATTACCACTAACCATTATTGGAAACTAATACCATGTATTCTATTTCAACAGTAGAGTGTTATAAACTCAGATGTTACAGGTCTTATTATTTCTAGAAATTTTCAACAACTGCAAATATGCTTCTGTACAAAGTTGTTACTTACAAACAATAAATAGATAAGTTTTATTTTCATCACCTTTTCATTTCAGTATCTAATTGTCATATTTCATTTTAATTATCAACTAAGACTTCTAAATCCAAAACACTTTTTACATAGATAAAACCCCAGTACTCTATCATTATATTATCTAGCATTTTATTACATTACGATAGACTCAAAATCAAAACCTCTAACAAGAAGCAAATCATTTACAATAACGCTAGAGGTTCATTACTGAATCGGAAGTCACTTACTAAAACAGTTTACATAAATTCAAGATCAAGCATATGTAAACATGGATTTGGCTCTCGTCCACTAACCAAACATTAGCATAGTCTTTTGTTAACTCAATAAATGACAAAAACTACCAACGAAACCTACAGGGTAGGGTTTCGATTGTTGGAACAAGATCGAACCCTATGGCATATAGCCATTATAAGCACATAACATATCAAGTTATACAACATCATCTTCCAAACTCAAATTTTAAAAACAATACGAGTACAGGGTTCATCTTCCAAGAAGTATGCAACCTACAGCTCTCGGCCGCAGACAACTTTTGTTTTCCTAAACCAAATTATCAGTTATACAAACAAAATTCCACTTCAATATTCAAATAAGATTATAAACAATTAACATAATTTTTTTCAAATTTTGAGGAAACGAGTCAACCCTCGGCTCTCGGTTATTTTCACATTCATCATTTTAGTCAAACCATTAACAGAGTTTACATTGAAAACCTTTCAAGGTTTCTAAAACCACATAGGGTTCATTCCTCTAAACAACCACATCGTAAAACAAGTTCATAGTCATCAATAATCGTCGTAGCAAACACTACTGAGCCGAATAGAAACATAAACTGAGGATTTATCCTCTTACAATATTGTTCAAAACAAATTTTAAACTCGGCCATTACCCTTGTTAGGGAAAGAAAATCCAACTCTCGTCAAACTATAAACATCGGCCAAATCATGCCAAAGGAGAACCTACGAGGGAGGAACCACCGAGTCTTACCAAGTAAGTGGAGCAACAGTAATCCACCAAGCTTTCGAACTTTGAAAACTATCGACAAAGGTTGCACTTGCCACAAAAAAAAACCTACAAGCGGTTAAACAAGAAATTATAGAGAAGAATATCGTTGCTTAAAGATAGTATTAACATTTTAAGATGGAGACATTACCTTTGTAATGTAACTTTGAGTAAGAGACACCATAAGAAAACCAGACTGACGAAGCCATCTACCTAGCACATTGAAGAGGGTTTCATCATGAGTATAAATACATATCCTTGCTTGGAAACGGAACACAGTTCACAAATCTTCCAGTATAAACCCTGAAGAATTACTCTCTCAACATCCTTAACCACTGCAAACACAACAGAAGACTCGTCTTCTTGATATAATCACCCGTAACAGGTTAACACTCAATAGATCGCATTTTCGAGTCTTGGAACTTATAAAATCAAAACCCTAGAGTTGCTCGGCCTATCGGCCTCTCCACAGGACTTTTCCCAACACATTGAATGGCAAAAGAAAATGATAACTGCATAAAACGTAGTGGATATTAGGGTTCCTTGTTCAAAGTCCAAAGTATGTGAAATCAACGACGGAGGTGAAGCCAACAAAGCACGTTGAAATTAGGGCAACAACTACACTTAATGATAAATTAATTGCCCCGTCCACCACGATACCAGGTCACTAATCTAAGGGTCAATACAGTGTACATCTCGACATTTGAAATAGTTCGAGTTTTACTACCACGTGATCCATAACCTCGTGGATAGCCACGATGGAATCCAATGGGTTTTCCACTCACGAGGTAGGAAGGAGAATTAATGCCAAGTCCGGTTTGCACAGATTGCCAGCTTGTAAACCATTCCATTTAACACTCGATCATATCACCTATCAATGCGAAGACTCAAGGTTATATCATATAAGTTCATATCATTTCCAAAGTTATAGTGGCATCATATTAATAGTAATACATCTCTATTGTATGGGTCGTATAATGCATGGTTACTATATAATATACTTTTCTTCTCAATAGCATAGGTGATATCATATAGAAGCTATTAGATTTTAGGGTATAGTTTATATATTTTTTTTTATTACTAATAAATTGTTTAAGGTAAAGATCTTTGATACTTAAGGTATAGGTTTCATATTGTGCACAACATAATGCGTGTTCATATTAACATAGCATAAACAGTTCATTCAAAAGATTTCACATAATGTTGCAAATTCACAATGATATTATCGTATTTTGATAATAACAATTGTTATATTAGAATGATTTTCATAAATTATGAATAAGCTATTATAGTTATTTTGATAGCTTCAAGTGAATCCATGTGTACAATGGAATCTAGCACTTAAACCAGAACTTATAGTGTAAGTTTAATACTTAGAACATTACTACTCCTTGCATTTTGGCAAAATGACGACAGGACTTTAATAACAGTGATAAGTTTGTAAACTAGTACGCAAACGAGAAATTGAACAAAGATCCATACCTTCAATAATTTTTATGCAAGAAGGTACTTAGAGTTCTCATTTTACATTAACGATGAATGGAAAAATATATGAACTCTTAAACACTTGAATTGTCGTATTATTCTTACCTACGTTTCTGCATAGTGAAACATGTTCAAATGCTTTAGCTAAATGTAGCTAAGTAAACCTCAGGGTACCTCGTAGGACTCCTTCGTCATCATGCAAAAGCAAACTGTCAGTATCTTATCAAGAAAATACATTGCAGGATAAACTTAACTACATCATATAGATTTCAAATGAACACAATCAAAACTAATGAAGTACTTTGCGCTATGAAGTTTAATTGTTATTATCGTAATTCATCATTAGTTAAAAAATTAGTAAATATTTCATTTTCCGCATTAGCAATTTCAATATTATTTTTCTATTTAAAAAATTTTAATTTTTTGTGAATTTATCGGGATGTTATATTACATCCTTGGAAATGTGTTGGGGTTGTCCCATAAAGGGATGGAAGCTTTGATATGTCCTGGTAAGCCTCGGTGACATCCCCAAGGGTTTCAATGGTACTGTGAAGATCTTGGTATCATGCCAGTCTTTGTTTAGAAGCCGAGAGCTTGGTTTGTTTACTTTAATTTCGTCGAGAGTTGAAGGTATTTTAGACTTGATTATAGTTGGTTGTATTAAATTTTTAAGCCGTAATGTTTTTATTTCTAAGGGATTGAACCCTGGAGCCGTGGCTCGCATCGAAAAATCACCAGGCCTTTCCTTGGTTACTGTTGTTGTTTGTTGTTGATGTTTAAAATAAAATGATGTAGTGTGTTTTCGACCTTTCAATATGATTGCTTAAGTCTGTTGAGTGAACAAAAAAAATTTAGGGCAAAGCCCAACACTGTGATTTCGAAGGATTATGTTGTTTTAGGTCTTTTTGCTAGATAGAACCGTAAAAGTTGGTTCGTAACCCTAACATGGATACTTGTCGATACTTCAGTTCATTTGTGGATTTTCTTGAGAGTTTTGAACCTGGGTCTCGTACTCTTCTTGTTTTTGATAAAAAGAAAGTACATGTTCTTTGTACAGCTAACTGGAGCTTATGCTCAGGATTTTAAAACCCTGGATAATCAACAGATTTATTTGTTGCTATTTATACTGTAATTATATTTAAATTCGTATTCAAAAATGCAGTGATAATGTGTAATAATATTGAAGTGTTTAATACAGTTTGCAGATGTAAGAATACTATTTTTCGGTTGCAATATAATACTTAGTTTTGTTTATAAAATATTTACTTACGAGTTTCAATGTTAAAAGTATTGTAATGTCATTGTTTAGCTTATACATGTTTTCTTTAATGTATAATTCAATGCATGAATTGTTATGATTTATATAGTGAGTTTAGATAATCCTTTGTATAAGTTATTTGATTCAAAATAGATGTGTTTGCTATATTATAACATTCATAGGGGAAATACTTAGAATAATAACCTGATGTGAGTAAAAACAAGGGTTTAATCTATTAAACATATGCAATGAAAACTAAGTATGTTCCTATTTAATTTATGAGATGAATACCGACATAAGACAATATTACAGTACGGAAATAATGTAGCTTTAATAAGTCATTTAAGCTTATTCACAGTATAACATCATTTTGATCTATTCTAAATACCCTTCTCCGTACTAAAGTATGGCACTGTAACCAGTGTGTGGAAAAATGCACGGAAGCATTACTATTCAATCATTCGATCATTTAACTATATCATACAATTTGCATTTTAACAGCTATAACTTACAGAAGTAAATATTCATTAACAGTACAGAATATTTAAGATTTAATTGAAAAACTGATAACAATAAAGCATTCAGATTTATATTACTAGCTTAATATAAGTAAATAAGATAACACCATTCTGAACCTGATAACTTGAAGAAGAAACAAACAACCAAAGGATCCCGTTCCACCCAACCTTCTCCTAATGACAGCCAAGTTACTTTCCTT
Source organism: Larix kaempferi (assembly GCA_027924585.1). Classification (NCBI taxonomy): domain Eukaryota; kingdom Viridiplantae; phylum Streptophyta; class Pinopsida; order Pinales; family Pinaceae; genus Larix; species Larix kaempferi. Next base: position 9,202,920 of record BSBM01000087.1, on the reverse strand, counting down.
AGGACCCCCGAGCCTGTTCACTGAACCACTAGGACAAAGATACTGTGTGGAGTAATGGAATAAATTCCTCTGCAACTCAGCAGTAGTACTTCATGGCTTTAGCAATATTGAACTCAGCAATGTGGCTGCACTAGTTCATAATGCAATCTTAGTTCACTCGATCACTTCTAACCTTCCCCTCATCGAATCGCTTGTGCTCAGAAAATATCACAAGGTAAGAATGAACAACCCCTGCTGAATTCGATGGGTAGATAAGTAGTATGCCTAGGTCTTTGGTCAGTTTATTTAGTAAATGAGCCACTTGCTCAATTCCACTTTCTTGGGGAACATTACCATAAAAGTAGGAAAGTTGCCCCCTGCAATAGTTAGAAGTGAGTTGATGATGCTTTCAAGTGTCAGTTTACTCTCCACCCCAGTCCATTCCTCCTAGTGGGTCAGTGAACACTCATTCAACAGCCTCCTTTGGATATTTGTCTCCACTTTTATTTATTTATAATAAAATATTCAAAGTAATTAATTACAGTCATCCTTGACCCCACTTGTTCAATAATCATAAAACATTACAATAAAAATAAAACATAATGTTTTCTTCATAACATAAAATGTCTAGAAGTTGGGTATGTGACAAACATGGCTAACAACGGTGACAGGTCTATTCTGACTCTGTCGTGAAGGCCCTGCACCTGCGTCTCTATCAGGGTCAGCTTGTCTCTCCATTGTAGTAGCTGCTACAAAGGCAATGTGTCTAAGCAATCCACGTGCAACACTCCTCATCGCACCCTCGATCTAATCAAGTTTTTGGGGTAACCGAGGTGGCTGGGGAGAGTGGTTGGGATCGCGCCTAGGAGCTGGTGGCTCTCTTAGTGGGGTCCTCCTAACAGCAGTTCAATCTTGGGTAGAGCCATTCCCAACACCGTGGAACTGGGTTATGTCAAAATAGTCGACATGTAAACTGAGCGCAAAATCATCCCACATTTGTCAAAGGAAGTACTATGGAACCTCCCTATTATTGTAGGGAGGTTTATCATAAACCATGAACCACCTATGCATCCAATTGTCCCTCCATGGTTGGAAATAAAACCAATCCATGTACAGACACATGGCTTTCTAATCTGTGGTGATTGTTGTGTTCTTGGATCGGTGAACATACTGTGCAATTGGGCCTTTGTACTATTCAAATCTTTTATTTCCTCCTTGGAAATGCCCATGGAATAATACTCCCACATCCTAGCTCTATATTCAGTCATGTCAGTCAATTGGCGATGTGCATGGATGAGGGAGTCAATTGAGCTCTCAATCGAGGTGGCAAGGGACACTCAATATGGTTCCCATATGTTTCTTAGATATCGAGTGTGCACTCTCATTTCATTTACATAATGGTTCAAGTCATCTTGGTCAAAATTTGGTTGAGGGTTTTGATTTTCTTTGGCATTTGGATTTTGCTGAGGGTTTTCATTGGTTCTAAGATTAGTGTTTTCTTGTGTTCCACCGGACTCCATGTTAACATTTTGTTCATTCATTGTGTGGGTTTACACTATGCAATTGAAAATTTCTCTATTATTTTAATAATTTGGGAATTATTACAAATTTAATAAACAAAAAAAAAGAATAAAATGACAAAAGCAATGAATAAAATGACAAAAAAAATGAATAAAATGACAAACAACATGGAATTTACCTATCCAATGCAATTGGTGGATGGATGAAGATGTTTTTTTAGTGGAAATGGTGAACTTTGTTGGCTGTAGCTCCGCGCACGCGGTGGTTGATTCACACTCGGCCAGAATGGAAACAATGAAAAAAAATCTCATTTGTTTTTCTTTTATTACCTTAAGAGGGGATCATGCGCGCATTTGTGTGTGCACGTGCCCTGGTTCGATACCGAACCTAATGGCATGTGCGCGCTGCCTTAGGTGCATGCGCGGGTTTTTTTTCCCAGCTAGCGCGGTCTTGTTGCAACACTTTTGGGGAGCAACTTTGTGCACTCGCCCTTAAACTTTAATCAAGTTTCTAGGGGTATTACAGATGTTCCTAAACAAAGAACCATTTGCAGGCATTCGAATAACACCATCTTCACTTATGTGGCATGCATGGTAATCCATAAAATGTCCTATTCTTTGACACCTGAACAATTGCTGCAAAATGTCCTATCCATAATAGGGTAAGTATAGTTATGTCACGAACAACGACAGTTCAATCCATGATCATTTTCACCTCCCAAAAAGGTATAAGAAAGTTTAAGAGACCCTACAAAAGGCCTATAATTTCCTTTTCACTAGTTTTGTTCCAAAAGCTTGAAAATAGACTCTAGAACGAAAAGTCAAAGATGTTACATTGTTGTGAGAATGCATGAGAAATTTGATTTGATAAAATGCATTACATGTAAATATAAAATATAAATTCTTTTCAATTTTAAGTTTAAGGTAATGGAAAAATAAAGTAGCAGTATATGTAACAACCAAAACGCCCCGATTCATCGGAATTCGATAGAGGAACAATTGTTTATATAGCAATTTTTTCAAGCTTTTGGTTCTAAAACCCTAGAAGTTTTAGTTGTTCTTTATCCTACACGAAAAATAAAAAAGATCAATGTGTTTGGTTGTTTTTGTTGGTATCAGAAGCCCACGTTTTTGTTGGTATCAGAAGCCCACAAAGAGAAATTCATATAGGAGAAAAAATAATCACAAAAATCACATAAGAACACAACTATTTACGTGGTAAAACCCCTTGAAAGGGAAACATCCATGGACAACCAACCAAATCTTATTGAATCAATATATACCTCTCTAAGCTTCATATTTATATTCATTTCTCCATAATTACATTGAATCTCATTCAATTATAATTTAACTAATTTGTTTCAACAAATTCTAACCATAAACAATTGTAGAAACCACCATAATAATTTTAAGTAATCTTATAGAAACAAATTCTAACCATAAACATTTATAGAAACCACCATATTAATTTTAAGCAATCTTATCCTAAATTAGTTGTCTATCATTTTCAACAATTTTCATATACATTTAATCCTAAGAGTCAAAGCCTCTTCATTTGGAAGATCAATATGAAGAAAAAAAAAGTTCCATGTACACTCCCTATACTATTTTTCATTCTGACATTACCCACCAGACAATATTGATTTCTCCAACAAATTAAGATATGAAAAAGATTACAATATGTCTTATATATTAACTAGAATGCCCCCAAATCGGGGGAAATGAAACGCTAAGTAGAAAATCAATATATGTTGTAGTAGCTAATTTATGTTAGAGATAGTAATCGATGAATCATCTACTAAAACTGCCATACCATAATAATTATAACACCAAAATCTTATATCAAGTGTTGATGCAAATTCCAAATATGTCCATATCCTATCTTATCTATAACAATTGTTTCGTTGTCCCATCTCTTTCATTTAATAATAAATAAAACTTTATTTATAAAAAAAAAAGTGTACAACTTAGCATTTAATAATAAATAATAATAGTAAGGCCTTTCAATGTAATATATCCACCTAGATTCCCTTTGAATGCTAATTTACTCTCAAAAACTAAAACAAAATCAATATAATTACATCCAAAAAAGATTGGAGCTACCCCTTTGTCATGTATCCATCATGTTTCCTTTGGTATTCCATTTCAAAGGGATCCAATAATATTATGATTGTTTTTCGTTGGTATTACATTTCAAAGGGATCTAATAATATTAGATCATTGCTTAAAAATTAATTGTAAACGATTGTTATTCAACCATAATCTATATGTACTATGGCGAGTGGATTTTAGTTCACTTTTCTTCATGGAGTGTGAAAAATAAAGGTCTACCCTTTCTCTTAGACCACAGAGATGGCACATGAAGATCCCAACAATTGGGTCCACACTTAAAATAACATTAATTGCATTTGATATCATTACAACTCAATAAGTGTGAGAGAGAGTACAATCTTTGTGCTTGTACCGATATTTATAAGAACTTTAGAAAAAATCATAGATTGGAGTAGACACTTCGAGGTATCAAAATGATCATGTGATAGATTTTGGTTACTGACAACTTTGTCTGCAGCCTACAGTGAAGACTGGCAACTTGCCAAGATTGTGATTATGAAGTGCCATGATTAGAATAATTGCTTTTCATGTTATGAAGCCTCATAAATTCCATTTTTTCTATTTAATTTTATTTTCAAATTTGGTAGGATTTTTTTAGTGAAGTTATAGTTCTTCTTAATGAATGAAAAACTTAGCCATTACAAATTTTATTCCATTTTAAAAAAGATTTAGATTGTTTTAGCTTTACCTTTTAAGAAAAAAGACTCCACATAAAAATTGAGTTTATCCACTTATTAACTCACTCCATTCATAATTTAAGAAACGTTTAATACTTTTCTCATTATGCTTCAAGGTGTAGGTAAATTGCTCTATAAATCATAATCGTGTGAAGATGTCATATCATATTATCATATAAGATATTTGACAATCAAGAGTTGAGACTATATATAGTATGTGTTTTAAATGTGTCTTGCATATAATTTTATGAATCCAAGTTGTAAGGATGATATGTCATTTTTGGACAATCCAATTTGTAAAGAGGAAGTGTCATCTAGGGCATTTTGTCTCCTTATTTACTCAATTCTATGTTGTGATTTTAGTAAATTAGAGTATTCTTGAGTGTGCAATGATGCAAGATGTAAAACCAACCATTCAAATTGGTTGTTGAACATGTTAACACTATGTTGAAGACTTGGAAATTTGTTCTTTTACATAGACTCTAGGGAAGGTGGGGAGGTTCATGAGAGAATACCACACATAGAGAGAATGGCGTCCTGTTCCAAATAAAGGGTTAAATAATGGTGTTCTGTTACAAATAAAGGGTTAAAATGCAATTGCATAGCTTTCATGAGCTCTTTTAGTGGGGGTAACTACCTTCTTTTAGTAGCAAGCAAATAATTTCTAAACTTGCGAACCACGTGATTTCTTCTTTGAACAACTTCACTTTACCTTCAAATCATTGGTATAAATCTCGCAACTTCACTCCACCCTATCTTCCATACCCACCCTACTCGCTAATGGCTTCAATCCACTCTACCTTCCAATGACTTTAAGGTGCAAGTCTTAATCTTAATAAAGATAATGAATTAAACTTCCTCAGTGTCAACCATAATACGAAATGAGTTCCCTCATCGAAGAAACTCTTATAAGGGTTTGGAAACGTTCATCCCAGCACCTACTTGGCTGGGTGTAGTAGGTTTGCATGTTGATGACCGATTTAAGTACATAAAACGTCGGGCCGTTCATTCTGGCGAGGCCAGCTACATGACGTGACTTCACAAAAACATGACACATCAATTAAATCTTTATTTTTTCTATTGAATCCTTACATCATGCGTTGGTTTTCTTTTGTTTCTCAACTTTAAAAATCATAAATAGACATATTGAACACTCTAAATAGTTAATAAATCTTTCACTTAACCTCCTATCCTGGAAGTTGTTTGGAAATTTATATTGCATTCTTATTTAATGGAAGAAATGCAAAAGTTACAATTTTCTAATATGGGCCATTTTATAAATTTGTAAATAGTAATTGTGGCATTGATTGAAGGTTTGTAATACACAATTTAATTTCTAGAATCCATCCATAATTTTGAAGAGTAAAGAAGTAATTTTTTACAATGCAATTTGGAGCCGAAATTGTACAATTGCCACACATTAGACTCGAATGATCTTCTATCGGCCTATGTTATGCTAGAATAAACAAATATTCATGCAGCATTCAAACCATACTATTTAGATAAAACATCTCCTAAATAGTTCATCTAGTAAACCAAAACCAAAAAAGCTTTATGTTTGTACAATCTACAAGGTGAGATTTTTATCATACTTGAAGACCACCCTATGTACAAACCAAGCTTTTAAAGGGTTCTTACATTTAAAAATTATGGGACATTGTCAGTTATATTTTCTAGATCCATCAACATTTCTACAGTCAATGTCATCAGCGTTCATAGAGGAGAATGCATGGCAAATATTACAATGGATGTTTCAAATTGTTCTACAACCAAACAGAAAAATTGAGGTATCAAATCAAAACATTTCATAAGACGACGAGTGTCCATGAAGTTACAAACTTTATTAGTGATATTTTATTTATGGTTATATTAACATCAACAAATTCAGAGTCATACTATAAGGTTGTACCTTTGAATTGCATTGCAAGTTTCTAAGAATCTACTCTAAGTTAGTATATATTTGAGAGACTATTAGTTAGTATATATATTAAGGTGGTACTTTACAAAAATGTATTGTAAAATATATATACAAATGGATTGAATTTAGTAAGTACTATTCTACCTTTAAGAGTAAATATTTGAAGGAACATTGATGGCAAAGGTGGTAGAATGTTTTTTAATGAATTGAATTTAGTGAATAGTAGATAGTTGTTAAAAGGAAGTAATAATATGTTTACATTGACATTGAAGTTGAAAGGTTTAAATGTATTATTTTTTACAATTTTTTATTTTGTTTTTAATTTAATTGGTGGCTTTGATACATATATGATTAGATATTAGTTATTTTGAATCCAAGTTGTGAATTATAAATTTAGAGAAAAATTGATTATTTGATTTTATAAAGTTCAATTTTTGTGAATTAAAAAGATTATACATATATATGTGACTATAGAGATTACTCAAAATTTTCATATATATATATATATATATATATATATATATATAAGTATATGAGATTGTTATCAACTATTCTCTTCCTCATGAACATGCTCCAAAATTTATTATAGAGGTCTAATAGTTTTTATGAATGCTTATCAATTTTATCCTTCTAATTTGTAATATGTGCATGGGGAAATTCATTATGGTCAAGTGTTGGGAGATCTATTATCTATGTGTCAAGATGGAGATTTGAATTATAATCTATGATGCATCAAATTTACAATCTGTACAGATTGGGAAATGCATTAGTGATAGAGATATATGATCTACGGTTTAAGATGAAGATATGTTGTTAAGGGATCTGATAGTATGGATCTTTGTTACCTCAGTTATTTGATTCCCCTAATTTGTAATATGCACATTGGGAAATGTAGTATGTTCTAATAGAATCTTTGAGATGCACTAATTTAAATGTTATATTTTGTTATGTTTAATGTTGAAGATCTATGATCTATGCCTTTAGATGGAGATTTTCATTATGATGTATGATCCCTCTAATTTGAAATATGTGCATTGGGGAAACACGTTATGTTTAACCACTGGAGATCTATGATCTATGGATTAAGACCGAGGTAAGTTGGATCTATGTTAAGTCAATGATTTGATTCCTCTAATTGATAATATGTGCATTGGGAAATGGAGTATGATCTAATAGTTGCATTGGGAAATGGAGTATAATCTAATAGTTTTGTTACATGATGCATTGATTTCACGTTATATAAATTATTAAACTTGTTCTTAAGATACATTGATTCAATGTTATCTTTTATTAAATTTCTTCTTAAGATGTATTGATTTCACACATATTTTGTATAATATCATTCTTGCATTGCTTTGGTTTTGGGAATGTTTTATATAGTCATGCTTACATTGCATTATTTCAAGTATTTAGTTTCAAATATCATGGTATGGTGCATTGATTTCAATGTTACGTTTTATGTTAAAATGTATTTAACATAATTATGTCTCCTCTTAATGAAAGTATTAATTATGTGTTAAATTTTGAGCATTAATTCACAATACTCTAGGATCTTTACTGAGAGAATAGCATGTACAGTATATCAATACATAACAATCATAATAAGCATGAAAAGCATCACAAGAATCAAAAGCATGAGAGACAAGAGACACAGAGTTTCCATGGGGAAAACCCTAAAGTGAAAAACCCCACAACTTCCTCAGAGATAGAGAGAGCAATGGCTCAACCAAAATACACTGAGATAGTCTCCTAGTAGCAGATGATCCTCCTCCTCACTAGTGCGCCACTTTCTGAGTGAGAGAAGTGTGAGTTTGCGAGTGATCAAATAGATATCTCCCGATCTCTATTTATACTTAACCTGTTTGCCCAGTTACACTATGGGGCCGACTTGTCTAGCTAGGTACATCCACAATATAATATATATATCAGGGATGACCCCACACATGGTGGTCTAATAACCCATCGGCAAGTACACACACTTGCGACACTTGTCAATACACATGACGACACTTCCTTATAGAGGAATAACACACATCTTATAAGGGTACAATAAATATATATGAAATACTTAGATGAAATACATTCCGAAGTTACCTATACATCAACATTATGGTGAGGTTGCAGACTAAGAAGTTCAATGTGACAATGGGTTAGAATGGAGAATAAACAATTTAGTGAATGATATAGATTGGAAAGGGAGAATCATTCACATCATATGACAATCATAATAAAATTTGTTGGACATATCTAAATTTTCATGTTGCATGTAGTGTTGTTGTGGCACTAAGAAGAAAATGTTACAATGATGCAATTGGAGCTAGGGTGATGCTCACTTCAAACTTATGGACTAATGAGAGTTGTTAAAAAATTGTGTATAATCTTGGAATAGTTTAACCTAAGAAGCTCCCACATATGTTTTAGTAAGATTTGATAATTATATAGAGATTTAATGGGATGAAGTATGCCTCCAATTGTTCCTATTGTACCCATTGAAACAGGTACAACAAAAACAACTTCCATTGAAAATTGCTTGGAATTTAACATGAATCCATAGTCACAAGGATTAATGTTGTAGAAAGCAATTATAAATATTGTAAAAAAGGGATAGACATTGTCACATTTAGAGAAATACCTAGAATTTAGGGTTTATATGCAAATCATCATTATATTTTATTACATTCTTAAAAGACTATAATCTCTCCAAAATATATATATATATATAATAACATGTTATTTTTCTGACAATAATATTAAGCTAAGCAAATGCAAATGTTTTATAAAATAAATAATTAAAAAATATAAAAATAAATACACGGTATCACCCTTTGGCTTGCAGGTTGGGATTTCAAATCTACAGACCAAATGTTAGTGGAAGTGGTGGATGTAGACAGTTGTGTTTGAGATGGTATGCATGACAGTCAATTGTCCAATGGAAACTGTGAGAAGTAGAGAGTTGGAACGACATAAATATGCCATTTATCTATCAATCGATCTATTTGGAAAGTGTGAGAAGTAGAGAGTTGGAACCACATAAATATGCCATTTATCTATCAATCGATCTATTTGTGGACCTTTTATATAAAGTATTTGTGTAAAGTAAATCAAGAAAGTCTGTAAAGTGTTTATATAAAGTAATTTTTATCAATACTTTTAATTAACCGGGTTTGAATTGATACTGCGGGGTTTCCAGTATTTACATGAATTTGAAGTAGCCTCTGGTCAGATCTAGTTTGTTTTGGACAGATCTAGTTTGTTTTGGAGGAAGATATCTGGCTCCTCCTTTAAATGGGTAATTGATTACACAGCAGAAATTAGTTCAAAAGATGAATATCTATATTGGTTTTGTTCTAATAAAAATCATTTTGCAGTGAGTAATTGATTACATAGCAGAAATTAGTTCAAAAGATGAAATTTTATATTGGTTTTGTTCTAATAAAATCCATTCATTTGCAGATGAATTTCTATATTGGTTTTGTTCTAATAAAATTCATTTGCAATAAGTAATTGATTGCAGAACAACAAATAGTTCAGAAGATGAATTTCAATATTGGTTTTGTTTTGGTAAAATTCATCTGCAATGAGTAATAGATTACACATCAGCAATTAGGTCAGAAGATGATCTTTTATATTGGTTTTGTTCTAGTTTCAACTTTCATTTGCAGACGAATTTCTATATTGGTTTTGTTCTAATAAAATTCATTTGCATATGGTGGGCGAAGGAAACTGTTGTTGTTGTCACATGTGCAAACAGGGGGATAGGACTTGAGATAGCCCGAGAGCTAGCAAAGTTGTATTAACAGTTATTTAAACATCCAGAGATGAAGGTCGGGGAAGAGCTGCAGTTGAAAAGTACAACGGGCTAAACATTGCATTTCATCCCCTCGTATTGCATCTCAAAAATTTGTCAACGATTTTGTCTAGCCTGCCTTGCCATCAATCCATTAAATTCTATTCTTCCATCTTGATCTGAAGGTTTCTGTAAAAGCGGGTTGGCATTGTAGGTGTTTGTTCCTCTTCTCCATTCTCTTTTTTTGCCTTGAAACCCAATTTTCTTTCACTGCATTTTTTGGTTTTTCATTTGTTTCATAGATTTGAGTTTAAATTGTTGTTAATGGCTGAAAACGGGAGCACTCTGGACTGTTTTATGTACCAGGTAACTTGGTTTCATTGCTGTTGTATGGAGCGCCAATGTAAGATCCACATCTCTCAGAAATTTCTGCAATTTGAGCTAAAAATAGAGCATATTGAATTATAGTTAGAACTAAGTTGTAAATGCTTTATGCAGGATCACGTTTAGGAGAGTGATTAAAAACCGATCTATGGAGGAATTCTCAGGATTCCCATATGCAATAGCTCTGCTGAATTCTCTGCTCTACACGTGGTATGGCTCGCCCTTGATCAGTAATGGCTTGGACGACATCTTGGTGTTGACTATCAATGGCGTAGGAATTGTTCTGGAGTTTGTGTTTGTTTGCATCTATCTGAAATATGCTTCGAAGAACGCCAAAGTAGGTTTCAATTCTCGTATTCTCTTATAACAACTAGTTTCACCAGGTTTACTCCCTACTTACTTTAGACTAATGGTCTCACAGCTGCACCACAAATTGATGATGAGGATAACAGAGGGTTATATGAATATATTGAATCGATTGTTCGTTGTGCAGGTCGAAATGGTGAGAACAATCGTAGGTGTAATAATGGTGTTTGCGTGCATCTCAACAACTTCTCTGGTTGCTCTTCGTGATAAGAAGCATAAGAAAATGCTAGTAGGCACTTCAGGGATGATTGTCACTGTGGTTATGCATGCTTCTCTACTTGCCATTGCTGTAAGTATCTAAAATCCATGGCGTTTTGTCACATTTAACAGTTGAATCTCCATCAATTACGTCTTTTGACTTTATGATCCCATTGTGAAATGTACACAGCGAAAGGTGATATGGACAAGAAGTGTGGAGTTCAGCGAAAGGTGATACGGACAAGAAGTGTGGAGTTTATGCCCATCTCTTTCACCATTTTCCCACTGATGAATAGTTGTATGTGGATGATTTATTTCCTTCTGGACAAGAACCTCATCTTAGAGGTAACATAATATACCACAGCCTTGATCTGATCTGTACACATTTGCAGATATTGTTTTCAAAGGATTCATGTTAAAAACTAAGTTTCTTTCTGTGTTGTGGTGAATGCAGTGTCCAAATATAATTGGAGTACCATTAGCCATATGTGAGATAGTGTTGTATTTTATGTGCTGGAAGCAGCCAAGTCTTGAAGAACTCAAAGAAAAGGAAGTGGATGGAATATTTGATCCAGAGGTTGGATTGAGATTGGATTCAACAGCTCAACAGATCAGTGTGGAAATGAAAACCCAATAGGTGAAACATACTTCCAGTTTCGTTCCCCTTTTTTCCGGTTTCGTTCGGCTCTCTTTCCGTTCAAGGATGATTGACGATTGTCGTGTCCAATTAAGCAGCCATTAATCCGTCCATACTATAGACAGAGAAACTGGTTTGTTTCCATTATTTATTGCACTAAAACGAAAGACTGGAAGGTGGGAGAAAGCGAAATGGTGATGATAAGTCCAAGGCAGAGTGAGAGAAAGACCCCGCCATCTAACAGACGCACAACCTGGTTTGTGTTGGCAGCAGTGATAACACCCCATAAGTTGTCGGTGCCGCTGTCGTTCATCATGGGCGTAGGGGGGAATAGTTTGATTTCTTATGGCTGAACATGTCAGAAATCCGACAACTTCAAAAGTAGAGGAGGGTTAGGAGGAGGAGGCAAACTCGGTGGTGGTGGAGGGTCAGGAGGAGGAGGTGGCTTGGGTGGAGGGGCCGGAGGTGGCGCAGGAGGGGGCTTGCGTGGTGGCGCTGGAGGCGAAGGTGGTTTGGGTGGTGCTGGTGGCGGTGCAAGCGGAGGCTGAGGATTTAGGCTGGAGCTGGTGGTGGTGGGGGAGCTGGGGTAGGTGGTGGGTTTGGTGGAGGTGGGAGCTGGCGGTGGATTCAGTGGAGGCATTGGTGGCGGGAGAGGAATAGGCCGCGGACTGTGTCCGGCAGGTGGCAGCTCCCCATAGGCTGTCGATAGACGACGAAAGCCCGAGGGGAGCCGGCCCCTTAATATATGCCTTCGGTGTAAAAATAATCATGATCGACACTTCTTTAGAAAATTATTCTCAAATCAATGTTTTAATTAAACTATCAATTGCAACTTGGGGTGCAATAAAAGAACGCCATAATTGAAAGTGAAATAAGTAAATGCAACAACATAATATTAGAATGTCTAATCATTAGAGTTTAATCTTGAATGTAAAAATATGAGAGTAAAATGGGTATTGACAATGTATGCGATTGCATATATGTTAACAAGCCTTCACATGAAAAGTAAAATACTAGTTAAGGAGAAGGGTATAATAGGATTTTTTGGAATCCGAGCCAATCAAATTCATTGTTCCATTTTGACCCCAATTCAGACTATAAGCCCATCTCCCTAATGGATATCTAAATATAGTGTAATCTAATGCTATAAATAGAACGTTGGAAGCATGAACTGAAAAATCTTTTTTATAATCCCAGTTTCTGTAATTCCCCTAAAACAATGATCATAATATTTCACAAAACTCATAGAATACAACTCTGGAATAAGGTAAGGGTGGAACAAAGCAAAGGTACTTGTTAGATGTCGATGTCAAATGACTAATCTGTAACATTGAGCCCACCCTGAACAATATCCATAAACATATGCAAAAAAATAATACTCATATTTATGAAGGCAAATCTGATGTTTACAAGACCGAAGAGTTCAAAGGCGCTTGTGCCATGCATTCTAAGTTCAACTGATCAAGAAGTTGTTTGATTTATATGGTCCTTGGCAAGCTGGGTTTGTCACAACAACAACCCACAATTCTAAAGTGTTGTCTAGTTGGCTAAGAATCTTGTTTTTCATGCATGCACCAAACACTATGAGGTGCATTCAACAGCTCACTAGGGACTCAAGTGTTTGGCTGGAGTATCACACTTCAGAAAATCAAACTGCCAACACTTTTAAAAAGACCTTGACTAAAGCCAAGTTCATCTCATTAGAGACAAATTGAGACTTGGGGGGTGATTTTGTGTAGCAATCTTCTCGTGTGTTTATTCCCAAGTAAACATGGTTGGGGGAGGATGTTAGTGATAGTATTACTTGGGACATTACTATATGTAATGTAGCATCTTTATTTATTTTTAGAATAACAATTTCGTAACCCCTATGCTAGTTTTCCATCTCAATCATGAGATTATCATGTCAGGAAAACATGAAGGAATCGATTTTTTGTTTTTGCAAAGTTAAAAACTTTGGGAAATCTTTATAATCTTAAGAATTATTAATTATGAAGATTTTGCAAAACCTTTCTAAGAGTTTAGAAATACCCAAGGAGTTATCTCTTACATAAAGAAGTGAAATATTCGTTTTAAAATGTTTTACCCCTAAGTTGTAAAATTAACCAAAAGTGGAAATACAAGACCTTAAAATTTTCTCCTAAATTTGATTATGGTCATTGAATGTGTTGGCTTAGTCTTTGATTATGGTCATTGAATGTGTTGGCTATGTAGTCTTGATCTTATCTTGTTTACTAAATAATACACAATCATAGCTGGTGTTATACCATGCCATATAATATTATATTATAAACTAGTATATATTAATTATAACAATTGGCGATAAAACATGCCCCTCTTTTTAAAGATGCTTTTTGAGATTACTGATAATGATACATAGTTTGACACATCCATCTATCTGAAGGCAATCTTTATTCAAGTTATTTGTTGGCAAGACTATTGAACTGATTTCTATCATTAGGATTCCAATTATGTCTAGGTCAAATTGAAACTCTTGATTGTTTTAAGTATAAGCAGATCATCACCTACAAACAAAATAATGTGGATGTTATAAGCCAAAACTTGAATCTAATTTTTTTTTATTTGAAAACTGATAGCTACTAACAGTAGCGCACAACACAAACCAAATAATAATCTTAAAAACCAGCAACAGCAGATTCAACATTAGCAACAAAATTTCTTGCAATAGATTGTATAGCAGATATGATAGCAGAAGAAAAACCAACATTCGCTATGAGGTGCTCAAAATACACAGCAGATAGAGTCTGAAACTTTCTCCAGCTTGAGAAGTTATGGATGCTTATTCCAAATATTCCTTTCCAGAAAACCTTCAATATTACACTTCATCGATACCCCTGCTTTTATGCCTAAGAGCATTTTTTATGGGCCTAAGGATCTCATGAATAAGAGGGACGTCAACTTAAGCATGCATTAGTAAAATTATTTATAGGTTTTTTAAAAATGGTTTTTATAATCTTGAACATCACTTCCAAAGTTGCAAACTACACAAAAATTAATCATTCTGAGTTGTACATTTTTAACAGGTTTCAACAAATGCACCTAGTTTCCATATTTTGCAATGGGAAGACCTTTCATGTTAACATTGGGAAGCAACAGAATTCCATTCTGCTGATTATTTCTTTCTTTCTGCTGATTATTTCTTTCTTGGCTTAAGTGTGAGGTTGGGGTGAGATTATTTCTTCCGAAAAAAGGGGAAAAAAGTTATATGATGAAATTTGCAGAGTTCATAAAACATCTGTTAATGAGGTTAGAGGAAGATCCATCACTCTTAGATACAAAATGTAAAAAAAAATGCAAATTCTATAATTTCTTGTTAATGAGGTTAGAGGAAGATCCACCACTCTTAGATGCAAAATGTAAAAAAAATTCAAATTCTATAATTTCCTGTTATGCTCCATCCATTTGCATACTCTTTCAATAACCCGCTCGAAGAACTCTTGTAAATCCAATAAACAAAAATTGCATACTCCTTTCTGTATTCAAAACAACTGAATCTAAAACTCATGAGAAAATTTGCATCTTTATAAAGGCCTAGTAGATATTCCATGTCATAATTAATGTGAAGCTTAGCACAGGTATTATGTCATAATTGTGCAAGATTACACATTACACATAGTAGAAACCAATGAGCTGGATGAAGTGCGGCTCATAGAAATGCAACCTCAACGATCACAAAGTCAGATAAATGTGTCCAGCCACAATCATGGCAAAAAGCAGGGTGTAGTTTTCTAGAAGTAAAATATGAAAGGAAAACCACAAACCAAGGAAGTTAACTAAATTAAAAGGAGTGTCTCAGCTGACATGTACAAAGAAAAGAGTAGCCAAAATAGCACTCAACTTGCAATCAATAAGCGTTAAAATAGCACTTAAATGCAAACCATGAGCACTATTTAGCAACACAAACATAATGCAGAACAAATTTGAAATATCCATGAGCACTATTTAGCAACATACATAATGCAGATCAAATTTGAAATATGTAATGTTTGGCAGGTACAATGGTTGGGTCAACTATGTGTCTCCCATGCACATGAATGTTATTGTAACTATGATGATGGATATTTAAAATTCTTCTTGTGTGTCGTCGTCAACAAGGTGACTTAAGGCAACTTTAGCCTTTTTAGGCTGAGGACCAATATCCGCTGCTTCCTCGTTTCTCGCTCTTTGGCCCTTTTTGATGTCTCCCTCTTCCTCTTGAGTAATGGTAGGCCTTTCCTTCTTCTCCATGGAGGATTCTTTTGGCTCAGCTTCTACATCATCAATGTCGCATTTCACATTGGTCGCATAAACTGCAGGTGGCTTGTTTGCTTGTGATTCTTTATTACTTTTTGTCTTTGACAATCCTTCAGGAGGAGTCAAGATTGAGCAAACTTCATCATCTTTGGCAAGATCTATAGGCCGTTTTCCAGCCTTGGTCTTTGCACTCAAACTACCACCTTTACGTATTTGAAACTTCACCACCTCCAGGTGGCTTCCCTGGACAACATAATGGAGTGCTGACATGCCTTTGCGTGTACAAGCATTGACAGAAGCTCCTGATCTTAAAAGAATGCGAACAATTTTCAAATGTCCCTTCGGTGAAGCAAAATGAATGGCGGCCATGTCATCCACTGCAGGTGCTCGAACATCAGCTTTGTGATTGCAAAGGAATTCTACAACCTCTCTATGGCCTGACCAAGCCTCTAGATGTAACCTACACAGCATTAAGGAAAACACATAAATTTTGAAGGCTGTGAATATTAATATTGACCTTACTTATTTTTACTGCAGAAGTGATGCTGATATTTATGTACTTAATAAGTTAGTACCCATATTTATGTACTTAATAAGTTAATACCCAAAAACACATAGCAACCCCTTACACACAAAAAAAGAGTCTGGTAATGAAATAATGAACAAATAAATGAAGCAATAAGGGCTTTCAATGAAGCAATAAGGGCTTTCAGGAAAACTCTAAAAAATAACATAAACAAATGTCTACACCATGTCCTGTTAAAAAAGAGAAACCAGATGTCGAAGCCATCGATCCCAACGTATTTCATTGCTTCGCGCTGTTGTGCAGAAGAGGGAGCTGTTGTGGAGAAGAGGGAACAAGTGTCTGCCCAAATCTGTAAGTGGAGGCAAATGTTTGTTTAGAGATGTACAAAATTTCTGGCAATGCGCTGTATGTACAGTATTATTATTTTTTTGAATAATTTGAATAAAATAATAATATCTGGCTCATGGACCAGGCGGCATGTATTTCCCATATCCGGCTCATTTTCTTCCTCCATGGTCTGCAGGCTCCCTACACACCCAAGGTTTTAGTTGAAGGCGGAGACCGTTTTGGATGATTTCGGTTTCAACATCCTGCTCAGGTTTACACTTCATTTCACAGGATAATTCATGTCCATAAACCCCGACGAATATTTATTTCATATTTTTTTGAAAGCATGGAGTACTGACTCTGTAACTTAAGTTTCTCGGCTTGCTAGGGAGGAAGGACGCCAAGCTCGGCTGGAGGAATTGCACTCAACTTGAGCTCACTCCTCCAAATTGAGATAGAGGAATTGCGAGTCTGCGACTAGCTTGGCTTAAATTCACAGCCCATGGCTCCATGACCTATTGAAGAGCTGGCATGTCATTACCCATGGCTCCATTGTTAGAAATAATAATCTCTTAGTTAAATTGTGTTAGTTACATTCAGTTAGTAAGTTCTATAATCAGTTAGCCAATTCTATAATAGTTAGCCGATATTGGCTTGAACCGTCAAAGCATGTAACATATATATACAAATATGTAATATTAAATAAATAGTTTAGCCATTCGTGCTTGTAACTCTCTTGTTCATGTCTCTGCCCATATTTTGAACATGGTATTGTTTGACGAAAAACAAGATGAAAATTTTGTAGAGTGTTTGGAGAGTCCATTCCTACACATCGAAAAGATGCTTGAAGCATCAAACGAGACCAAAGAATCTCATGTTTTTGGAACTAAAATTTGTGTGTGTTTGCAGATTATACAGGTACTATGAAAGAAGAACATCATTTGGATGTGTTAATAGATTATGATGAAGAGTTGAGAATGCTAGAAGAATGGATAGAAAATCCAAGGATTTGTGAAGACATGAACAAGAAGATTGTAGCACATGAAGAATATGAAAACATTATTGTAGCAGATGAAGAATATGGAAACATTAACTTTCAAGAATTTGAAATTAGCATTGCAGAAATTTCGCAGGAAATGAAGTTAAGTAACATGCACTTGCAAGCAATAGCGCTGAACATTGAGATAGAAGAATTATGGAAGTGTTTGCAGAAGAGTTTTGCGTGGAGACACATTGAAACAAAGAATATTGTCAACTGCAAAGATCAGTTGACTGAATATACAATTGAAAGCAAGGCAAGAGAACGACCGCAACATTAGATTTGGGATCAAGGCAAACATTCTATATTTGAAGACGAAAATGAAAGAAATAGGCCTAAGCATAATCTGAATCCAATTTAGTTTTTGAAATTTTTGTTAAGTGTTTGTAAGCTTGGCTGAGACATAGACCAGCAAGCATTTGCATTTGTGAGATTTGCATTTTAGATGTTTTAGAGTATCATAATTACCAGAGAGTGTTGTGTTTATTAAGAATGTAACACTTGAGATTAAGAGGGAGTGTTAGAAATAATAATCTCTTAGTTAAATTGTGTTAGTTACATTCAGTCAATAAGTTCTATAATCAGTTAGCCAGTTCTATAATCAGTTAGCCGGTATTGGCTTGAACTGTCAAAGCATGTAACATATATATACAACTGTGTAATATTAAATAAATAGTTCAGCCATTCGTGCTTGTAACTATCTTGTTCATGTCTCTGCCCATATTTTGAACATCCATGGCCCATGCCATTACAGACCGAAATAGCGAGTTACACTCCGGACCGTCATCGAGAATAGGATAGATAGAGCCTCCCGTCGGGAATAAAGAATTGAGAGGGATGTCATGAATCAATATAATGGGCAAGGATGTAATAATAGATGGGGGGAATAGGATAAGAACTGTCTGTCACCTGCTTGCTGGTAACTAATATGGAAAGTCTATTCTCTAGAGTTTCATTTGTTTAAGGATCTTATCTGTTGCTCTGAACTGCATGGCATTGCGAAGGGATTGAATTAATGCTTCGTAAGAGGTGGATTTTATATGAGAATACTTGGTTGCTATGTTGCCGAGTTGAAGAAGCGGAGAACGAGAGCATGGCGGTGTTGAAGGGCTGCATAATGACTTGTGCGACGAGAGAAGGATTGAGTAGGTCCCACGCCTTCCCGGTGGTAAATTGTTGCAGAGAAGAATAGTTGTAGTCGCTGATGGTCAATTGTTGCAGAGAAGTCTAGTTGTAGTCGTTGATAGCATGTAGTTGTAGTCGGGGAGACCGACTATACATTGAGAAGGAGAAGTAGGAGGAACGTTCGGAGAAGGAGAAGTAGGTGTGCATTGAAAGAGCTCAGGTGGACACGTCATTCGACGAAGTTGGACAAGCTGCTCTCAATTGTTGGACGAAGGATCCGACGGCTAAAAACCAATAAAAAAAAATATTCGGGGAGTCGATTCCCACTTGTAAAAAAAAAAAAACTTCAAGAAATATGTGAAATTATTGTAAAAATATATATATTGTCCGGTTTTGGGCTTATATCTCCGTTGAAAATCCACCCAGCTATGTGGATGGAGAATTGATTATTAATTATTAATGAATATGTGGATGGAGAATTGATTATTAATGAAAATAGACTCTGACATCACCTTTATTATTTACTTGCCATTTCACTTTTTGTGTGTTATAGAGTAATAAATAATATTTCACTTATGTGTCCAGAGTAAAAGCATGGTACTTCGTGAAAGACATTCATGCCAGGGATGAGTTGTCTTCTAATAAGTGCACATGATGATTCATGATTAGATTGATTTTTCTCCCCTTCTTTTAAACTTTTAATGAATTGTACATGATGATTCATGATTGGATTGACCTTTCTCCTCTAATTTTAAATTTTTGTTTCTTTACAATTAAAAGAAACTAATTTATATATATTTTCAATATTTTTTTTTGAGATTTTGATCATTGTAAAATTTCAATATAAATGAATGAGTTGTTTACCTATTACAGTGATATATTTAATTAGAATTCAACTTTAGAATAAGCTTGTAAATGTAGTTATTTTATTGTTTTATTAGACTCTTATTATAGAGTTACTTGAGATATATTTAATTAGAATTGAATTTTAGAATAAACTTGTAAATGCAGTTATTTTAATATTTTAGTAGAATTTTATTAGTGTTACTTACTTGTAATTGATTTTATTTAGAATTGGAACTTAATTTATTGTTTTTTGTGGGTTTTATTTTAAATGAAAAAAGTTATTGAGTTAGAAAGATTGTGTTTGTTGAGGATAACAAATTCATTTTCTTATTATTAATTTTTTATATCTATAAATTATTTAAAAAATGATAATTAAGAAAACTATACCAATAAATTTTTTTTTTTACCATGTACTATTAATATTGTCACCTTGTAGCTCTTATTTATTATGTATTGTTTACTATTCACATATACACATCTAGATAACTATAACATCTAATGACTCTTTGAACTCCACTATACTCAATGCATATGATCACATTCCTATTAAAAACAAAAGTGAAAAAAAATCATAATGATTTACAATCAATGAAATCAACTTTATAAATACTATATTTCATTATCCTTATTTTCTTACTATGTAATGTTAACATTGTCACTCTATAATTTGTATTTATTATGTATTGTTTACTATTCACATACATATCTAGATAATTATAACACCTACTGATTCTTTGAAATACATCACATCCCTATTATCTAGAAAAATAAAAAATAATCATAATGATTTACCATCAATGAAATCAGCTTTATATACACTATATTTCATTATCTTTATTGAGCATTTATTATGTTATTGTAAGAACATATAGCATTCATGGAGTGATATTAATCTGCCTTTACAGTAATTTAATTTTTTTAAACATTGAGTTTAACATTTTAAAGGCTTGTTTTATTTATGAGAAATTTTTTTTTTTTTATTAGTCCATTTAAAGTGACATCAACTAAAAATGGTTAGGATGCCATTTCATTTGTCTGCTATCATCAAAATTAATTAAAAAATAGTAAATTATTATATTTATTAAATAAAAGAAAACACTTTAATAAATATGTGAAATTATTGTAAAAAATAAATATGGTATGGTATTTAGCTTATTTTTCCATTGAAAATATGTAGCTATGTAGATGGAGAATTGATTATTAATGAAAATAGGATTTTACATCACCTTTATTATTTACTTTCCATTTCACATTTTGTGTCTCATGGGGTAATAAATAATATTTCATTTATGTGTTAAGGAATAAAAGCATGGTACTTCGTGGAAGCCATTTCATATGGAGGTTCAGTTGTCTTTTAATCAAAGTCATGATGATTCATGATTGGATTGATTCTTTAGGTAAAAAGCTAAGATATATTTTTCAATAAAAAATAAAAATGATTGAGAATGTGCTAATTATGAAACCTCAATATAAATTAATTATTTGTTAAAAATGATTGAGAATGTGCTAATTATGAAACTTCAATATAAATGAATAAGTTGTTTACTTATTAGATAGGAATTGAGAGACATATTTAACTAGAATTAAATTCTAGAATGTGTGTGTAAATGTATATCATCACATCACATTTTTGTTGACAATAATTTATAATGCACTATATTTCATTATCCTTATGTTTTTACCATGTACTCTTAACATTGTCACTTTGTAACTTATTCAGTTTCCTTGATCACCTCTAGGGATTTTGGCTAGAAAAATCACCTTATTTTGGGTGCAAATCATCTAGATTTTAATTTACCCTTAAAATAATTATTAAAGTAATTAATATAAACATAAAATAAATACTATTTAATAAACATACTTCTTTTTTTAACCATAGCTTAACTGAAACTTATTTAAATATTAAGCACGATGCATTTAAGCATAACAAAATACAGCCACCATGAAATGAATCCGTATTGTACACTTGTTACACTCTAGTTAATCTTGTTGATCTACTCAAGGAAGTCCAAAATCTCATATACTAGCACAACTACAAGTAAAGTGGCTTGACCAACCACTTAGTTTTGTGGAGATGGTTGACTGTTAAACAAAGACTAGAAAACAAAAACTATTTGATAAAAAAAACAAAAACTCATATGAATAAAACAATAAACAACAAATGATATGAAGTATAAAATTTTAGTGAATTATATTGTTACCCCTTTCTTTAACCACCGCTTAAGAGAAGCTTATTTAAATCTTAATCAAGATGTGCATTTAAGCATAACAAGATACAACGACCATGAAATGAATCTCGGTTGTACATTTGTTACACTCGCGTTAATCTTGTTGATCCACTCAAAGAAGTCCAAAATCATCTCGGTTGTACATTTGCTACACTCGCGTTAATCTTGTTGATCCACTCAAAGAAATCCAAAATCTCAGATAATTACACCGATAGGTGTTTAGATATTTGAACAACAAGATTAACTGGAGTGTAACAAGTGTAAGATTAATTTCATGGTCGTAGTATCTTGTTATGCTTAAATGCATCAATTAAGTGGCGGTTAAAAAAAGGGATATGTTTACTAAATAGTATTTGTTTTATGTTTATATTAATTAGTTTAATGTTTATGTTAGTATCAATTCATGGCACTTAACTTGTGACCTATAAATTAACTGACTGAGTTAAAATCTAAACTTCTATCCAAGTAAATATCTAAATACTTATCGAGTTAATTAATTAATTATTTCATTCAAATTATGGTAAGAATAATCTAATAAGTTTAGAATAATTTAACATTTTTAGAATGATTTGATTATGTAAACAGAAATTCTTCTCGTTTATCACAAGTTTCCATAATCACTCCACGTTTTAGTACGTGGCTTAAAACTTATGCTAACTATTCAGGATCTTCAAGGTGCTTTATGGTGTCTTGTCTCGGCACAATCTTTAAGCTTCAAGGAAAATGATCTAGGGCATGCAATTTGTTTCAAATCTGGAGCATACTTCGTGAAACAAACTCACAGGTAGAAAAGAATACTGCAACAGGTCACAAGTTCAAAACCGGCAAGGGGTAGGGTTGCTCATTGGCCTGTTGTGACAAGGCTCGAAGGGTAGGAAACCCCTATGATAGAGGCTCTCCCCTGGGATAAAGGGTCTCAGGACGTCTCGACCCCTGCTGAGTCACAATTTTCTGGTATATATGGATTGCGGGCTGTTGGATATACCCTTGGGAGATTGATGTTCCCATGGTTAAAAAAAATAATACTGCGGCAGAATCTCAAGCTACCCACGTCCATGCATATTTCTCTATATGTTGGTATGTTGTTCAAACATTATTTTTAAGTCGAAACGTTAGCAATGTCATATTATTCTCCATTGAATAGAAGCAGACTATTGGAAGGAGATCCGATAAAATCTATGCATGTTGTCTATAATATATCTCCTCCTTATTTTCCCCAGTGTTGTGGGGAAAATACACCTATAGTTCAGGGGAGAAACTACCAACTTACGGTGATAAAGATAGACTTACAAGCATTCTGCAGATACAACAAATAAATGAAGAGATTAGGGTTTAGAGATGTAGGCACCTCATTCAGAAGGTTGATCCTAGCTTTGCCTCCCTCGCTCTTCAATGCTTATCCAGTGTCGCAATGCCCAGACCTGCAAAACAACTTGATACCTTTCTCAAATACATTTGACTACATATATAATACTGATATCTATAATGGAAAGAGACATCAAACTATAATCAAACAGTAATCAAATCTTAAGACACATTAATAGGTCATATTTGGAAAGAGAAGAACGTCTAATCTTTATTGATGAATGAAAGCAAGTACATAAAGTTATACCTTCCTTCAAGCTTGGAACTTCATGAAACCTAGATTCAAGGTCTCCTGCTTCCATTCTCCAAGGATTCCAGCCTCTAATCAACTGTGCTAGGGTTTACCAAAACTGAAGCACAAGAGAGGGGGATGAGGGTCTCCATTCCTCCAGCATAACTTTTTAATCGGGCTTGGTTTCATCACATGACCCTTCTACCCTCCTTATATAGTCAATGAGGAAGAGGAAAAGAAGTTATAACCGCTCAAGAGGTTTCCCAACCAACTTAACTTACTCGAATTTCGATATTTTGATCAAAACAGGGGTGTAAGCTACTCTATAGTAGACAAAGTCGCGTACACATGGCATTGGGTGCTACTATTATAACAGTGGAGTCGCGCTCAGTAGGATATACACGCTACTATCATGCCTGTGTACCAGCGCTCATATTGAAAAATGGCCAAAAACAGGCTTTTCTGCTCATTTTCAGGAGATGGTTTGGTCTGGAAAAATGTTCCTAAGGGTCATATACATCAAATGGGTCAAGAATGAGGTAATTTAAACCATTTTTAGTGTCCCAAATGACTCCTCCATCCACAAATGTCCTGTTGTGTGACTGAACTTGATCTCAAGAAATGTCGTCATTCGACCAAGGGAAACAAGTGTCGTCACGGACGGAGAGGTGTCATTTCAAGCTATAACAGATGCCCCCTAATGTATGAGGTCAGAGGGAGTGTGGGAAACGATGGCCGAAATACATTATAAATAACAAAGAGTTGAATCATGGAGGAACGGAGAAACCAAGAATCATAGGCTCAAATGAAGTACCTGAAAGCAAAGGCAATGTCAGACAAACTTATCCTTGGGGTAATTTTTCATCTTCAAATGGTGGAACATGACCTCCAAGAGGATACAATAATGATCCAAATACTGATGCATATATCATGGCCACTAAAATACAAGCATGGATCCATGAGGAACATAAGTGTAAACATAGCCACATAAATACAAGGTGGATCTATGTCAAAACTGGAGAACATAGCCATAGAGAACAAGCTGGATCTATGTCTCATCAAGAGCCAAAAAGATTGTGGCTCAGTCTTGCGCAGCTTGGGCGATAACATAAATGAGGTGATGCTATCAAGGATCCCAAGGTCTTCATCCAAAAACAACCCAAGGTACAAACCTATCCATGCGAATAAATGAGTTGATGTCGAACATGGGAGGTATCGTTTGATTACCGGTCATTGATGTATACCGTTAACAAATGCGAGGGTGTCCACCAATAATGAAAATGGAACCCAAGGTACCTAGTACATTCAAGCAAGTGCGAATAAGTGGTCTTTCCATCGAACACTTGAAGAATCCATCGGATAGGAGACATTGATGTATTCCCATCTATCCAATAGCGAGGGAAACTGCCACTAATGACTGCAATCCCCAAGGTACTAACCAAAACTCTAAAATTCATTCCCAGAGCACAATGAGTTGAAGTCGATGGGAAGAAGTCCGTTGGAAGGGAGGACTTAATGCATCCTCCATCATCCAACATGAGGGACACTCAAAAGGTATGAGCTGATTTGGAGTAGGACTAAACACATGATGAAACATACTGACACCAAGGAATGGCCAACACATGAGGTCAAGGCAATTGCAGAATGGTCGACACAAGTTATATCCTTGAACAGTGAGCACGACACAAGAGTGACTTAGGCAGCTTTTAACACAAAGGGACCACGACGCAAGTCTGCAATGTAGGAGACATTAACAGATTCTCCATATGATTGGAAGACTAACCAAACGAAGGAGTAAGAACTCTGAGATCAGGTTTACCCTAAGGCCAACACTAGAACCCAACTTGTTTGATAGACTCAAAATAGGTGCTTTGCTCAAGGAGATAGTTGACTTGCTGCCATCATATTGAAAGATATTTTAACATTCTTCCCTTCCCTTCCCTTTTTCATTTTTTAACGAGCTTGACAAAGAACTAAAGCATGCTCGACGATATTTTCATATTTAAGGAGTCTGAAAAACCTAGAAGAAAACTCCATACACCTATCCGTGGATTTTATATCGAGCCCGGATTGGTCTGTGCTCAGCGGTGCTTTCTTGCTTATAGAGTTGAAAAACTTAAACAGTCCTCTATACACCTATCCATGGATTTTATATCGAGCCCGGATAGGTATGTGCTCGACGGTGTTTTCTTGTTTATAGAGTTGAAAAACTTAAACAATCCTCTATCAACCATCTCGTGGATTTCACATCGAGCCCGAGTAGGTGAATGCTCACTTGGTGTTTTCACATTTCGAGAGTCTGAAAACCCTAAAGACGACTCCAAAGGTCCTTTTTCGTAAAGTTAGTCTCCTTCCCCGAAAAAGTGTAAAATGATGGAAGAAGAACTCTTCTAGCGCATACAAGAGTATACCTAGAGTATACCTTTTCTGTAAATTATCCACCAAGGCCCAGAAAAGGGGTAATTCTATACCTAAGTGGATGTCGGTTCAGTTATTTTAACGAGCCCGAAAAGACAACTATGCTCGGCAAACTTTTCCTATTTAAGGAGTCTGAAAAGGGCTTAAAAGAACTCCATAGGGATCTTTTTTGTAAAGGTTTAACGAGTCCGAAAAAGTAAACTCATGACCTCCTTACTGTTTTTAATGAGCTCAAAGGAGATACAGAAAATGCTCATAACTTCCTTACTGTTTTTAATGAGCTCGAAGTGAAGATGAAAGAAATGCTCATAGCCTCCTTACTATTTTTAACGAGCTCGAAGGAAAGGTGGAAGACTACTCATAACCTACTTACTGTTTTTAATGAGCTCGAAGTAAAAGAAGAATGCTCGAAACCTACTTACTGTTTTTAACGAGCTCGAAGTAAAAGAAGAATGCTCGAAACCTACTTACTGTTTTTAACGAGCTCGAAGTAAAAGAAGAATGCTCAAAACCTACTTACTGTTTTTAACGAGCTCGAAGTAAAAGAAGAATGCTCGAAATGGGAGGAGACGAGTGTCAGGGACATGCAAAACTAGCTCCAAGCGCATGGAACAAAGCTATGCCTAATGCAAGGAACATGAGCAAGATAAGGACACTCAGGGTGTGTCTCCTCCAGGTAAAAGGTGTCAAATTGCAAAGGAAAAATGATACAGGGATTAGCGGAAATGAGATCAAAGATGGAGGCTTATATAACGAGCTAAAAGCGTGGAAGCCGGCTTCAGGCTCATTAGCGCAAGCGGGATCATAACAGATGCATATGCAATTTGAACACAAAGATGGGAGCCTTATCAGGGATGGCCAGAAATATATGAGGAAAAAAGATATGAGGCTTCTTCTCAAAGTCATGGTAAATCTAAAAAGGCTCCCGAGCCTATGAGAAAAACTCAACATGGGCACCAGAATGGCATAAGGGTGCTGACTAGGGTGACCCATGTCAGGTAGGCTCTGCTGTCGGACTGGTGCACAATGCAAAAAGAGATGGCTAACACACCAATATCCAACATGTTCGACCCTATGGAAAATTCAGATGGCAAAAGGTTCAAATGCAACATAACAGCGGGGAATCCTAAACCTATATGCAAGGTTCCGAATATACCTGACATGGTCGCACAAGGTGTCGAAAAGGACCAGTAAGAAAGTATACATCCAGCTAAGAATCCTGTCTCTAAGAAACATTAATACCAGGATCATATCTAAAGAATATGTAAAGAAAGACCCGATACAAGTCACTGTGGTAGAAATACTTTCAACTTCACTATCATCAACAACAGGGATAAACAAGGCAGAGTTTTCAAATGAAGACTCTATGGTACCCAAGCCCAAGGACTCACAATCAACAAGATCAACTTCAGGATGAAGATCAAAGTTGAAGGACATGATGGAATCTGCAGAAACAAATTCATCATCACGGGAGTTGAAAATTCTAGAAACATAATCAAACTTAGCAGGAACACCGATTTGCGGATCTATAGGAGAGTCCAAATACTCAACAGTAGGAAGATCAGACTTTAAATTCAAACCGGGGCTGGACATGACTGTGACTGGATCAACATCCAAGTGAATAGAATACTGTACTATAGACTCTAGGAAAACTACATCGGAAGGAAGTATATCATCCCAGATAGAATATATATCTAAACATTCAGATGGAGGTGTCACTTGGTCAAAAGCTGGGACCAAGTCCCAAGAAGGTAAGCATGAATTCAGAGACTTCTTCTCAGTAGCATTTGAACTCAAGGAACAATATGCCACAACATTCCCATGTGACATAGTAGTGCCTAATGACGAGGGATCCGACTGGTCTACAGTTGGGTAATAAGGAGGATCAACGAATGCAAGCTAGTCGATGGTGACAATGTTTTCATTATGAGGGAAATGCATCACACGAAAAAGCGTAGACACCACAGCATGCATAGCATAAACGTAATCACGCCCGAGGATCATATCAAAGTCCATAGGGTCTTTTAAAACCATAAAATCAACTAAGACTATTTTTCCACCCAAAGTAACAGGTGCCTGACGGAGGAATCCAAACGGTTCACTAGGTCTTTTATCAAAGGTCAACGGCCAATTAACAGCTGAAATAACATTAGGGAAACCCAAATCTCTCCAAGCATAAGCAGATAAGATACTAACAGAAGCACCTTCATCAACAATGCATCGATTAACCGTATGGTTCCCGATATCAACCTTTATCTGGAAAGGTGTCGAAGAAGGAAGACGAGGCTTGGCTAGACTATTCCAATCAAAGGAAACAATCCTAGGGCTTGGTAGGGGTTCACATGGCACAGATGAAGTGCCCCCTTTTTCAGGAATATCCAAACTGGCAATGCAGAAGACTTCAGCAGTAGGTGCATCAATCTCCGAAGGATTGATGGGATCGGTTGAAGATTGCATCAATTCGATCACTTCACTCTCCAAAGGAAGAGTGGGGTCGACCAAAGATTGCATTGGTTCAACCACTTTATCAACCAAAGGTTGATCTGACTGCAGGGAATCTATAGACAACTCAGGAACAGAGGTTCCTTCAGACATGGACCACACTCTTTGTGCCTCTGGAATGGCAGGGCATCGGTGAGTAAGGTGATCTCCCTTACAAAGTTTACAAGGGAACTTTGGTTTCCGTCCTATAGGTTTAAACTCCTTTACAATGTCAGTACTCTCAGCATGACTAGCATTGGCTGATAGCTTGCCCCCAGCATGAATTACAGAGGCTGGTTGCTCAGAAGCATCAGACTTTTGAACTAAGGACCACACTTTTTGCACTTCTGGAAGTACAGGGCACAAGTAAGTAAGGTGATCTCCCTCGCAAAACTTACAAGGGAACTTAAGCTTCTGTTTGTTTGGTTTGTCGACAATGTCAATTCCCTCAGCATGACTTGCAGTGGCTGATCTGGTGTCTCTAGTATGACTCACAGGAACTGGTGACTTGTCATTAATATGAATAGCAGTGATCAATGACGTGTCCTCAACATGACTGATAGTGGTTGAAGACAAACATTCAGTATGATTTTCAGTGACTAAAAGTTTTCTCCCGGCATGACCTCCAAAGGCTAGGTAGGTGCCCCCTGCATGATTTGTAGAGGCAGGGTGCTTTCCCCCAGCATGATTTACAGAGGCTGGGTTGCTGCCCCCTTGTTTTGGCATCTTCTTCCCATTCTTCCTTCGTATATTCCTTTTAGACTAAAGGAGGAGGAGAAGATGTTATTGGCAAGGGAGGCACAGGGTTCTGATGCTCTTGATTTGAGGTGCTCACAAAAGAAGCGTCAGGAGCATGCAAGGCATTCGGAGTGGAAAACAACCGAACCGACATCCCAATAGTGAATCCAGGAAGATTCAGAGTAGCCATTAGGGGAGTACCAATGTTTCCAATGAATGGAACAGCACAAGGATCCCCCAGAACAGGGGTACCTTGATTGGCACTCGCCGGAATGCTAGACATAGTTTCCTACTCGAATGAACAAGAAGTCCTCTAAGGAAAACTAAAACAAGTAGCACAAAGAGCACACCACTAAAAAAGGTCCTAGGTAAATCAAACCAGGCAAACAGATGCCTTCCGGAGAAGAGTCTGGGATGATGAGGGCCCAGAACAGATCAATGAAGGAAGAAAGACAGTTACCCGGGGTCCACAATACAATGACTAAGGGTGCAAGCGCTGGAATCACCCAACCACCCTCCCAAAGACCTGCAAGGGATTTCCTCCCACGTTTGTCTTAGGTACAGCAGATATACCCTTTGCTGTCACCTGTGTATGAACCTAGAGTCAGATACTAAGGATACCACAACACCGAAAACTCCTGGGGTAACAGTCACCAGTCGAATCAGAAAGCGTGGGCAGGGTAGCTAAGCCCGAAACTCGAAAGAGTCCCCAATATGCAATCCGATCCTAGCGTATGCTCGAACAGAAAGTAGGAGGAGTATTCCCAACAATCTGATCTTGCAATGACCTACTGCATAGATCCCAGGCAAGTTTTGAGTGAAATGGGTTTACCTGTGATAGTCTTACTATGATTTTTACGTAATGTGTGATCTTGGGTGGTTTAAGGTGTTTTAAACCCAAGATCCTAACCAAGACTAGTTGGTGTAGTGTAACCTAGAAAAGAAAATGTTGCTAGTACATTTTATTAGGGTTCATTTTAAACGTTACTTGCTTACTCAAAAAGGTAGTGGGTGTGTGAGAGTGGTTATAATAGAGATAGAGTACTGAAAATGAAATATTTACCACCAAACAAATCTTTTCTTTTCAATGCAAGTCTTAAAATTCTGATCTAGAATGCATATGCAAATGCAATTTTTTTAATATTTCGAATGCAAAAAAGAGTAAAAATAAAGTCTAAATGTACAAAATCAAAACCTAAGAATGCAGCTACTCAAGCAAATAGGTATGCAAAAGAAAACTTGTTCTTTTTTATGCAAAGCACTCTAAAATCTTTTAAGCCACTTGCAAGGTACTCTATTCAGAAAATGAATCAAAATTCTTTATGCTTTTCAAAGGTAAGAAACAAAACTGAAACTAACCTATTCTCAAAGCAAAGCAAAGAAACTTTCAGGTTCTCTTTATGAAACAGTAAAAGCTACCAAATATGACTTTCAAATATTTATTGATGTAAGCATGCCAACCATTGGGAAAAGAGTACAAAAACTACTTTTAGACCCAAACGAAGCAAATGACCTACGAAGAAGTATGGTTTGGTAAAGTCAGGTCTGCACATAAACAATGCAAACAAGGTTTTGAACAATAGCCAAAACACTTGAGCTTTCACTACAAAAGAAAAACTAAAAGCATAAGGGAGGATAAGAAACCAACCTAAAAGAGAAATGTCACTCAAATAGATGCAAACAGGGTCAAGAAGACTCAAGAGGTTTCAAATCCAGTGGAAATGGGGCAAGCAAGTCCAGTTAGACTCAAATTAGGGTACAAAACACCAAACGGGTCCACAACCCCCCAACTTGGGTCAACAAGCCCCAAAACTTTCCAAACAAGCCCAAAATGATCAAAAGAGGTTCAAATCATGAATGTAGGATCAGTACAAGGATGGGAGACCACTTATAGTGGTTTATCTCAGACCTAGGGTCATCAGGGACCCCAAAAAATGCAGCTACAACCCCCAAATTTGGGTCCACAACCCCAAAAACTCAAAAAATCAAACCCAGATTTTGAGCGCTACTGTGTATGAAGGAAACTAGCGCCCATAGCAGGATGGGTGCTACTATGTAGAGGAAAAGTAGCGTATGGGCACTACTGTGTGGTACAAACAGTAGCGTATAGGTGGAAAAAGTTGGAAAAATGGGGTTAAAACCACCACACCCGGGTCCACAAGGGTTTGCAAGGGCTGGGAAGGGTCTGTAAGAGCCAAGGAGGGTAAAATAGAGCCTACTAACTGATCCTAATCAATAAAATGAGCAAATACCATCAAACAAGACTGAAGAAATGACCTTGGATACCCCTAAGCAGTTAGGCTTTCCCCAGTGGAGTCGCCATTCTGTTGTGCGGAAAATACACCTATAGTTCAGGGGAGAAACTACCAACTTACGGTGATAAAGATAGACTTACAAGCATTCTGCAGATACAACAAATAAATGAAGAGATTAGGGTTTATAGATGTAGGCACCTCATTCAGAAGGTTGATCCTAGCTTTTCCTCCCTCGCTCTTCAATGCTTATCCAGTGTCGCAATGCCCATACCTGCAAAACAACTTGATACCTTTCTCAAATACATTTGACTACATATATAATACTGATATCTATAATGGAAAGAGACATCAAACTATAATCAAACAGTAATCAAATCTTAAGACACATTAATAGGTCATATTTGGAAAGAGAAGAACGTCTGATCTTTATTGATGAATGAAAGCAAGTACATAAAGTTATACCTTCCTTCAAGCTTGGCACTTCACGAAACCTAGATTCAAGGTCTCCTGCTTCCGTTCTCCAAGGATTTCAACCTCTAATCAATTGTGCTAGGGTTTACCAAAACTGAAGCACAAGAGAGGGGGATGAGGGTCTCCATTCCTCCAGCATAACTTTGTAATTGGGCTTGGTTTCATCACATGACCCTTCTACCCTCCTTATATAGTCAATGAGGAAGAGGAAAAGAAGTTATAACCGCTCAAGAGGTTTCCCAACCAACTTAACTTACTCGAATTTCGAGATTTTGACCAAAACAGGGGTGTACGCTACTCTATAGTAGACAAAGTCGAGTACACATGGCATTGGGCGCAACTATTATAATAGTGGAGTCGCACTCAGTAGGGTATACACGCTACTATCATGCCTGTTTACCAGCGCTCATATTGAAAAATGGCCAAAAACAGGCTTTTCTGCTCATTTTCAGGAGATGGTTTGGTCTGGAAAAATGTTCCTAAGGGTCATATACATCAAATGGGTCAAGAATGAGGTAATTTCAACCATTTTTAGTGTCCCAAATGACTCCTCCATCCACAAATGTCCTGTTGTGTGACTGAACTTGATCTCAAGAAATGTCGTCATGCGACCAAGGGAAACAAGTGTCGTCACGGACGGAGAGGTGTCATTTCAAGATATAACACCGAGTGTTTTATTACTTTTTTATAAGATAAATTAGCACAACTACTTAACTTGTGGCCAGTGAACATGGATAATCCACAAGTTAAGTAATAAGTTATTTGTTACTTGTTGTTTGGCAGGAAGTCCCTTATCCATGCATTAGCTAAGAGTTATCCATGAATCAACTACAAGTTATTTTTTATATTCTTTTTTCTTTTATAATTGTTAATATCATCAATCTGAATAGTACACTTGTCTCATCATCATGCAATATAGAAAAAGGATAAATGATAGTCCACCTAAAATCTAATGTAAATATGATAATAGCTAACATTTTATATGTTTTTCAACTAGGTTTTATTTGACCAAAGGAATTAGGTGTAAAATGTGTTAAAATTTTAAAATTGATTATTATTCAACGCTTTGGGTGTAAAATATATTGTAATCTGATGAAATTAAATGTTGAAAATAATTTAATGAAGAAATTGCAAATAATTTCAACAATGAAAATGACCGCTCATTCAATTTATCTTGCAAATAGATTCAACAGCCTCATAAATCCCATGGTCCCATCTACATACTGCCAATACATAAACAATAGGTTATGTGTAAG
Source organism: Larix kaempferi (assembly GCA_027924585.1). Classification (NCBI taxonomy): domain Eukaryota; kingdom Viridiplantae; phylum Streptophyta; class Pinopsida; order Pinales; family Pinaceae; genus Larix; species Larix kaempferi. The sequence goes on along the minus strand of BSBM01000087.1, from coordinate 9,169,781 downwards.
CCCATCTCATACTATACGAAATTATTGAATGAGGTCATCCCTCAATGGTTGCAAGTACCTTGCAGTCGATGCCTCTTAGGCTTCACACATGGAGGGGATAAGGGCGAGCCTGGACCAACCTGAAGGGAAAAATCAGGGTTTTACACACATGAATCGGCCTAAGCTTATCTCGATTGCTGATTTTTTCCATCCAATGGGCATTGAGCAAGGCTAAAGGTTGACTTTTCTCCATGCCCGTTGGATGGAGGGAATCATGAATCGAGATAAGGATGGCCCATGAATTCGAAGGGCGGAACCAAGTTTTTGAAGATTTTGATGTATAATCACGATAAAATTTAAATTTGAATGGCTATATGTGAAAACAACATTCAATCAATGATCAACGATTAACCTATGTACAATATAACAATTAGGTCACAGTACAATCATGTGCGGATGCCTTCTTATGCAGGTCCACATTGTTATTTAGATAATTTGAAAATGATTAGCGATTTAAATTGACAATTTAAAAGTGATTGGCAACTTTATGATACTAGGAATATTGTCACCTTATGATTCTTGTGTGTAAATTTTCATATAATTTCAGGTTGACATCTAGTATTTAAAATTTTAAAGGATAAATATATTATTATGTCCATGACATAATGGATCCATTTCAAACATATTAGTCCAGCTGTACAAATCGCAATTTTTTATTTTTACAAAGTTCTGCACTGTTTTTGTTATAATTTTTTCCTCGTAATTTGTAGGAGGGGTTTCGGCCGCCACCTATCCCCCCGTTCATCCTGTCGTCCAGCGTCTGTGCACTAAAATCTCAGATTAATGGGGGATTTGATATAAATGAGAAGGGATTGGGGGTAATGTCTCACAGTGAGAGAGGGAGGAAAACTAGAGGCATGTGCACTGTCTAATCTAGGCCTCTACTGTCATGTCAAGGATTATGGGAAACAAAGTGCTAAGGTCCCAAGCTGCAAGGTTGTGTTACATCGGGTAATTAGGCCAATCTCTGGTAATAGCACTGGTGATTCCCTTTATAAGAAGCCGAGGGATTTTCTGGCTTAGACTGCCTAACCTACCCATTGTCAAGTGGAAGGGTGCAACGTAGTGTTTACAAATGCAAAAGAATATCACAAGAGGCATAAAGTCTGTGAAATGCATTCCCAATCCTTCAAATTCATTGTTCTAGGCACCAAGTAACGCTTCTGTCAGCAGTGTAGCAGGTAACTAGCCAGGAGATGATTGCACCTCAATTTTTTTGTCTGAGTAGGTCAACATGGCTTCATACATACTATTATAATCTGATAATACATATGAATAACTAGGTGTTGATGTGATGTGGTGCCTATCTAGATTCCATGGCATAGCAGAATTTGATGACGCAAAGAGAAGTTGCAGGAGAAGGTTGGCGGGACACAATGAACTGCGGAGGAAGAACTCGTTAGAGTCATTTTCTAACTCCGACAACCAAGGTAATTTTAATATATGTAAATTTGAATTTTCTGTTATTGTAAGGCGAATATGTGCATGCATTCAAGCACAAGTTCATGAGTTGACAATCTCATATTTGAATTTTTCCTTCCTGCAAGTTCTAACTTCTATGCTTCTGCGATGTCAATGCACTACTAACACCAAAGTATCATACACATCCATGCTTGAATCATTCACAATATTTCATGGTCAAATAAATTTCATAATATTTCATGAGCACCATTCAGCTTATGTAAAACATAATTTTAAAACCCTCTTACCTTCAACACCTAATCTCCACCTTCGCCCAAGTATTTTAACGTATGATGAGATGTGATTATATTGGATGTTACACTACCAAACATTATTGTTTGAACTACAATTTCAATGTAACTGGAACAAGAAATGGAAAGACTTCCAAAGCCTCTACGGTCCACCTTTAAAACAGAGGTTGTTCCTTTTTTTTTTACAAAAGCGATTTCATTCCAAATTGACAACAGTTTCCTCCATATCTAGATCCAACTCTGTTGGGTGCTCCATTTAATTATGTGTCTTATGTCCTAAACGCATTCACTCTCAATTCCAACTTTTACTCCTTGATGGCTCCAACATCTATAATGATTATTTGACCAAAGCTTCACTACCAATGATTCCAGCTTGGCGTTTCAATTCAACACTGATTTGGGGTTTCAATATCCGACTCTTGAACACTTGATTTCTCTAAGGCAATTTTCCCTAATCGATTTCTAGAGCATGAATGCCCTAATTACCTATAATATGGGCACTATTCAACATTTTTTTATGCTAAACAACAGCTCATATTCTCTTAAAATATTTTCAACTCCATTATAAACTAGAATGCATATTATTAAAGGATTCGACCATGATTTACCTCTACATAAATTTCCCACACGCTGTTGATCAATTGGATTGAATCCCTTCTAAATGGTTCGCTGGATTACTCTGTCATGGGTTAGGTGATTACACATTTCTACAGGGTAGATTTTCTTAAACACAGATTTGAATTTCAGATGACCATGCCAACACCAAATCAAACCAAAATCTGTAATTATTCATCAATGCATTCTTAACAACTTAGACTTTTTATCATGTCTCCCATAAATCGAATCCTTAGATCGATTTCCCTCATTCCAATAAACAAACAACAACTCTCTCTCTCTCAGGGTTGACCACGATTCTCCAATAGAATCATATCTCTATGGAGTACTTCATACAATCAATCAGGCCTCGATATCATCTCCTTTCAACTGGAAACATCTTCCTTCAAACACCTCCTTCTCAAATCAAGTTCGAATTCGATTTTTTTTTAACACAGGTTCAAACCCTCCTACAGGAACTTTAATATTTTTGGAATCACCAACTATTGGAATTTCGTACAATTTCCAACCATATGTTTAGACAAATTAACATTTACATCATGCCAAGGAATTAACACAATCGACAGAGATATAGAAACACATACAAATGCTTATCTATTAATCCAAATCAAAATACAGAGTATTCGGCCTATTGCACAATATGGGTGCGCAGCCCTGACCCTCTTCTCCTATCCTACTACTCGACCTCTCCTCCCTTCTCTTTCTGGACACTAGGATTACATAAAAGATGATCAATACAACCCTAACAGCCTCCTAGACATATCTGTAACTAACTCCTATCATTTCTGTAACTATTTGATGACTCAATCATTTGGTATTGACTCAACACTTATCTCATCACTCGATTAGATCCTTCTTAGAATTTACTAGATCTATGCTTACTAACTAAGAGGATTTGCAATGTTTTTACAAGAGACCACTCATTGACTAGTATCATGACCCTAAGGTCTGACCAAACTTTAGAGGTTTTAAATGAGAGCAGGATGCTCCTGCATCAGAAACTTCGTGTGAACCAATCATCAATATGGATTTTCTGGTATTACAGATAATATGTTTTCCTTGTTGTGTTGAGATATTATTTTTGAACAAATCATCAATATAGATTTTCTGGTAATACAGATAATAACTTTTCCTTTTGCTGATAGAGTTAGATTAACTTTTCTCGAGCAAGAGGATCAACACCACAAAAACTAAAGATGGCAATTAGTATGGTATGGTTTCCCCCCCATTCTGAATCAATAACACAAATTAAAAGGTGCTAATTGGTCTGGTCTTCTCCTCCTCCCGAATCCAGCAGCTTTGGATTAACCTGATGCATTTAGGGCACTAGTGCATTTTCTCCTCCATCACGATCAAAATCATGTTTTCTCTCATCTCTTTGGATGTTTCTGGTTTTGAAAACTTTTCACCTGAATCCAAAAGCTTTGGATTAACCTTTTAGATTAAGATTGATGCATTTAGGGCACTCATGCATTTTTATCTTTCATCATGATGTACATAATGTTTTCTCTAATCTCTTTGGATTTTTCTGGTTTTGAAAACTTTTTATTTTCATTCGTTTCACATTTCTCCTATTGAGTGACACCAACCACTTATTCCTTAGTTATTTCTCTAATGAACATTCTCCAAGATTGATTAATCTATTAATTATTTCTTATCAACTTATAACTTATGATTAAGGTGTGCTATATACTTAAAAATAAAGTAATGAACATTCTCCATGATTGATTGATTTACTAATTATTTCTTATCAACTTATGATTAAGGTGTGTACTCTATACTAAAAATAAATCAATAGATCAAAAGAAAGTTATTTTTTTAACTATTTTGTTTTCCAACATAATTGGTGAAGATTTCAAAGCTTTTTCTTGTCTAACTTAGGTTTGGCATTTAAAGAAAAGGTTGTAATCTTTGAATGTAATTTAAATTTTTAATCATTTCATTTTCAATCAGTAACTATGGGTGATGATTTCAAAGCCTTTTCTTTTTGATGTTTTTCAAAGCTTTTTCTTTTTGATGTTTTATAGGCATCACTTTTGAACAAGAGTGTTCATAAGACATATGATTTCATATCAACAAAACAGTTATAGTCAACTATTATAAAGATTCCGATCAAATTTGGAAAATCATATCAACAAAATAGTTCAAGTCAACTATTATAAAGATACTGATCAGATTTGGATTTTCCATTGTAGGTTGGCAAACAAAATGCATGTTTATACTATAGAGACGGCGATATATATTTATAGGCATGGCACCTGTCATAATCCTTGCATCTAAACTTGGGCATATGTACAACTGGTTTTGTACATATAACATCACTAAGCTTCCTCATTTGCATGTCTGCAATTCTCATTTACATTATCTATACATGCCCATGCATCTATGCTACAAGCTAATGTCATGGACAATGCTGCTTGCAGCTCTTGTTTGTATGAAATATTTTAAGTAACATAGTAAAACCAAAAGGGAAAAATTCTTAATAATGATTTACAAGAGCTATAAATGAAATCAACTTTGTATATTATATTAGTGGTATTTAATGTCTACCTAAAAACTTTCATATCATTTAAACGAAACAGCTAGCATTTTCGAGGATCAATATTTTATGTGTACAAGATATATTTTAAATAATTAAGTTTGAAATGAAGGTTTATCTACTAACTTTCATATCATTTTATGTTGATAGCTAAGGATCAATATTTATTTGTACAATTTATATTTAAAATAATTAAATTTAAAATGAATTATCAATATGTACTCTATGAAATATATATGTGTGTGTGTGTGTGTGTGTGTGTGTGTGTGTGGTGGGTATCACATGGACATTCTTCATATAATTCTTACATACATATATCAACCTTGGTATCATACCCTTTATACACCCATATGTAGTTAGACCTTATATATATATATATATATATATATATATATATATATATATATATATATATATATATATATATATCCCAACCTGGATATCACACGGACACCATTCATACAACTCATACATACATATCCCAACCGTGGTATCACACCCTTCATACATCCATATTAGAACCACATCCATCTCATTCAAAGCGCTCAGTCTATTGGATTAAATGTGTGGCAAAATCCAATAAGGAGTGTATTGTAAATTGTAAAGTACATAGGGGAGAGACTCCTATTGTTGTATATATATATATATATATATATATATCCAAACCTGGATATCACACGGACACCATTCATACAACTCATACATACATATCCCAACCGTGGTATCACACCCTTCATACATCCATATTAGAACCGCATCCATCTCATTCAAAGCGCTCAGTCTATTGGATTAAATGTGTGGCAAAATCCAATAAGGAGTGTATTGTAAAGTGTAAAGTTCATAGGGGAGAGACTCCTATTGTTGTGCAGGGACCAGTAGTGGTCATGGTTCCCGTCATATCAACCACCCATTGAATGAACATTCACATTTCAAAAGAAAACCATTAAATATTATATTCATGCATACATATATATTATATTAATTCCAAAATGGATTCAATAGCTGACTAGAACAACAACTGACACTAGACAGTCCCTTTAATGCCAACTTTACAAACCATCATGTCCAACTGAGAACAAACTTTGTCTTGCCATAAATACCAAATCTAACATCAAAACAACCTATCCTTCTTAATCTAATAAGTACACCTTGGGAATCACATCAGCCCCCACGAATTCCATTTGGAGAAGCAACATTCAAACAACAAGACGCGGTGTTCCATCACCCATTACCACCTGCACATTACAAGTAAAATAAAGGTCAACTTATTGTCCATGATTCATCAACAAATTACACATCCAACTTCAATAAATGACACCCATCCACTGAAAAATGATCAAATCATTCATTAAACTCGATGAAATCAAAAGGATCAGCTAATACAAATTCCCAAATCTTCCCACTAAAATCAAAACATCCATTAATCAAATTCCTAGTGCTACCCAAAATCAAATCATCAATTAAACTCAATGAAAACACATGGATCACCAAATACAGATTCCCAACTCTTCCCACTAAATCAAACCATCAATTAAACACACTAAGAGCACATGGATCATGCAAATACAAGTTTCCATCCATTGGATCGGTGCCAAATCAATCCCAAACACCCATTCCCATTCTCAGTTATGTTAAAATAACTGAGAGTTCAAACATAAATATATATTTCATTACTAAAAGATAAATAACCGAGAGTTCAAATATGAATATATATTCCATTATTAAAATTTAAATAACTGAGAGTTCAAATATAAATATATATTTCATTACTAAAAGATAAATAACTGAGAGTTCAAACATAAATATATATTTCATTACTAAAAGATAAATAACTAAGAGTTCAAATATAAATATATATAATAAAGACATTGAGAATTGTAATAGTTAAAAACAGATAAGATGAAGAAAACAAACTGTCAAGTAACTGAAAGTTCAAAACCCTAGGATCCTCATCCTCATTAAAAAAAAACTTATAAATAGGAGGACAGTACAAGAGGAAGGGTGTCGAAAAATAAGATTGGAAGCATCCAAGTCTTACATCCTGGAGTACAGATTGAGGCCTTAGTAAAAAAGATAACAACCATTTTCCCTGGGCCTTCTCGTCTCATTGCAAGCTCGATTTTAGCTCGGGGGTGATCTGACAAACTAACTAGGAACGTTTCGAGATCTACGGTTGGGAGGAACGTGGTAGTTCCCAAGTTAGTCGGATAAATCGAAAGAGGACTAATAAGTATTTTTAATTATTTTCATTATTTTTATGAATGGTAAACTAGTGTTATATTCTGCATCTATATTTTGCATCTCATGAGGAATACGTAGGTAGTATTTTCTATTATTATTCATGAAGAAAACTGTTGTAGAAATCTAGATCTAATTATTAAGTTTTCATTATGCAAATTTTATTATCAGGATGTATAAAATATTCATTTTATTAAATATATGGGCATTGACAGAATTGTTATTCATGACACATGGGGTTTTCTTAGAACTGAACATCATTCTACCTTAGGAATCTAGGTTTATCACAAACCCTCTTTTCAATATCCCACAATAACTTATTTATTTCATAAATTAAATTATGCATTGAACTATTAAATTCATACAAAGAAAAAGGGCATTAAAATTATCATAATAGGCCTTTGTTACTCCTACCAAAAACATAGATTAGCACATTTAAACCTTAAACATTGTCTCTTCAATGAAATCCCAACAGAACCCTTGATTCAATTTTAACACACGCTTAGTCTTCATAAGAATATGAATTTCATAACTAAGCTAGAACCAAATCCTAGTTTGTCTTCTAATTCGTCAACGCTACTGCAGACCGGAGGTCTGTATATTTTTTCCAAACCTAAAATATTCTCAATCATCACTTTTAAACGATTGCATTCCAGAGGTTGTGACCGGCTTAGGGATTTTCTAGAAAGCGTAGATATATATATAATTATTCAGTATTACTCCCAAAGACTTTAACTCATCCAACCAAGGATTGAATCCGGTAAGAGATTTGCTTCTAGCAGATCTTCGCTATTGCTAGAGCTCAGCCCTACTCTGGTAGGCGAATTTGATAATACAAAGAATCGACTGTAGAAAGAAATGCCCAAATATAAAAGATAAACCAGAAACCAGGAACCATGGCCAAAAATATCATTTCCGAAACAGAGCATCCATACATAAATATAGATCAACATGGAACCCATTGTATACCACAAGAACAGAGTAATATGTTTTTCAACCAAAAATAAATATTAAACATCCATTACACCAAAAAGTCCAAAACACAGTATAGAAACACAAAACTAAATGTTTATAAAGACCCGAGGGAAATAAGAGAGTCACCACTCTTTTACAGTCCTACTCAATAAACCTTATAAACACAAAATTGCCTTCACAGTGTTAGAGTTCATTTAAAACCGAAATTAAGAAAAGGGAAAACAGACCCTAAGTTTTTAAACATGGTGAAGAGTCCATCTAGAAGGTAATGGAGACTCTGTGAAAAATGCCCAGCATAAATGCCCAAATCCTTGTCACTTCACAGAGGAAAAAACCTTAAATATAATCCAACTAGAGCTAGTACAGTCACTTCTCCATTAAGAGAAAACGAAGGCTTCAGAGAGAACGAGCTTACCGTGGCATAGAGCTCTACCTAGAACATAACATATGGCTCCAAGCATGCTTCCTCCAATACCTACATCAGAACCCAGCAAAGGAAACCCATTAGATATCAATAAATTAATATAGGACAAAATAATACAAGAGAGATAGTAACGATTTTTCACACTACATCACCTGATCTTTTATCCATGGCACCCTTAAACCAACGAAATCGAACTCATTCAGAATATCAAGAGAATATCATGTCTCAGCCAGGGTTCTGTCAAGAAAAATGCAGAGGAGAATCCCTAGGATTCCGGCTCCTCCAAACCAACATCATTACGACTGGATTAATATCATAGGTGAACCTTTACTACACTAAAGCAACCAAGGAAGATGCCCATCTTGCGTGGACCCAAGAAACGTGCCCATCACATGGAATCCATTAAATGACTCACCAACTTCCAAACGAGCACTTATTAATGCATACCTTCGTTTAAAACAAAGAGAGTAATTAGTCCTTTTGCGTAGAAGTGTAGGGTTTGCCACTTAGGGAATCACAGAGTATGTTTATTTCATCACATAGGGTTTATCACTTAGGAGAATCGTGGAATAGATAGAGTCGAAATATCATAGAATATGTAGGGTTTTAACACAATGTGTAGGGTTTAACCACCTTGATAGTTATTTTACCAACCCTCTTAAGACTCTTGTAGTTTGTAGAATGCACAACCCCAACTCTTACCTTACGGCTTGCACACCTTAGAAACGAGCCAAGCATTTAAGACCTGCAAAGAATTAATCAAAACAAATGCATTATATTTTACAGCTAAGTAAGCTAGGATCAATCGAAGAGTAGGTTTTCAAATCATAGAGAAAGATACCTCACCATACGAAAGAAACACATGCGATAATCAAAACAATTCTTAAAAACAACCAATTATGAAGTCATCAACTACAGGATTTAAAAATTATCATAAGAAACCGATAAGAAAGACATCCCAGATAGACAGATCATAAACTCGTAAATTTCACCAACTCACTTCTCAGTGCTGAAGTTAATTTAAAAGAACCATTATGACCATTATAAACAAATAAATACCCATACATATTTTTTTTAAGTGTATTTTTCAGGGACATTACAAGTGGTATCAGAGCCTCGCTTCAAACACTCGACAACTTTCGAGATTAGTACTTGAAATAAATCCACTGCAGAAAAACCTTTTCGAATTTTATTTTATGTGTTACAAAACTAACAAGATCTTGTTTACTACACATTGCGTGAACCCAAGACTATAAGGGAAAAGAGTCATGAACACAAAGAGAAACAACAATCGACACAAAAACTTGGATTCACCACCTCGAGAAGAAGAGCTAGTGGTAGCATTAAATGACAGCCTCGGGGAAGCCAAGCCGTCTGAGCTAATGAAAACAATACAGAGCCTACAAGCATAATTTCGGATCTGTAAAGACGATAACCTAAATGAGAGACGGGATAAACGTGTAGTAAACGAAGCACTAATTCAGAATTTGATGGTATAAAAACCCCAAGGAAAGGCTACTCATTCAACAAACAAATATAGGGAGGATTATCACCATAAAATAAGGACCAACAATCCTAGAGATAAGGGGCAAGAAGAACAAGCACCCGATATCATGGAAGATAAGTATGGAGCTCTTCCAATGGCTACTCACTGTCCCCTTGCAAGAAGAAACAGAAGGGTGATGATAGCTTACAGGGATAATTCAGAAAGATCAAAGCCCCAATGTACAAGGGAGAGATGGATACAGGAGAAAAAGATGAAGAATAGATTTTTGGAATGACTAAGTACTTCCAGGTACATAACTATTCCAACGAGATGAAGTCATGTCTGGCCATCTATAATTTAAATGGGAAAGTAGCCGGATGGTGGTGAGATCTAAAGCACACTAATAAACGTAAGGTGAAGAATATCGGATGGAGTACCTTCTGAAGGCTATTTCAAGAAAATTATATGTCCGATATATTTTTTGCCAAGAAGGTAAAAGAGTTCCACGAGCTACAGATGGGTTCCCTAACCATGGATACTTTCATCAACAAATTCTTAGACCTATTACACTATGTTACTTATATTAAGGACGAGAAGGTAAAGATACAACAGTTTTTGGGTTTCCTTCCTCCCACTTTCTGAGAGAGAATTGAGTTTGATATTCCCAAAAATTTGGACATAACCTTACACAAGGGATATATGAATTGGAAATCAACACTGAAAAAAACCATCTATCTCTATAGCCATAATATAAATGCTACACTAACCTTTAGTAAGAATCTTTGATTTCTTTTCTCATTGCAACCAAGGTTATGGCATTTCATACACAACAAAATTATATCTTTTGAGTCCTATATAATCTGAAATCAAGAATCACATCTGATATGATATGAAATTGTACAACAAAAATTAGAAAAGAAATGACACAAACCTTATAAAAATATACAAATGAAACAAAAAGGGATTTTTAACAAATACATTCATTAAAATTCATAAAACATGGGTAAAGTGTTGAGTATGATTGTCATTGATGTCAAAAGAAGTTCATTAATGACAAAGGAATAACAAAGAAGATGATGATGTGGCATGTATGATGAGGTTTCAAAATCATATGATGGTGTTCTAGTGGTCTCATGAAGTCAATGTTACAATTTGACATAATTATGTAAAAGTATGGCAATTTGGTGAAACTCTAGAAATTGACTAAGGATTGAAAAAATAGTCTAAGTTGCCCTAGTAAAATGCCCTCCATATCTCATAAGTTAATGATAAAAATTATCTAAGAGTGTCATATTGTAGCCTGTTGACTTGTGCATTTGACCATGGTCTCAGTTTGGTTTAAGAGTGTTTGAGGAGAAAGATACAGGTATGCCAAAACAAGGTTCCAGGTTGTTTTACTGGTTTGGGATATGCCCACAAGGGGCTTGGGATATGCCCACAAGGGGTTTGGGATATTCCCGCAAGGGACTTGAGATATGCCCGCAAGGGTCTTGTGATATGCCTGCAAGGAGCTTGAAATATTCCCACACAAGGGGTTATGAAATATGCCCGCAAGGGGCTTGGGTATGCCTACACAAGGGTTTAATATGCCCACACAAGGCATATATTAATATATGCATGCACAAGGAATTAATTTATGCCTGCACAGGGGCTTAAATATGCCCGTAAAGGAATTAATATATGCCCGAAAAGGCATTAATAATATGCCCACACAAGGCTTAAATGCTTACAAGGATTACAATATGCCTGCAGAAAGGAAGCATTGGAGTTTCTGCGTGTTTCTACATAGAAGTTGCTCAGGATGAAGGATTACATGATCCGATAAGTTACAGGGATAAGATACATGAATAATTAATTTGTCACGAAATAAATAAAACTAACTATCAGAAGCTATAAGTCAATTAAACAGAGGTTTAATATATAGAGATATAATAAACATAGTATATTATTCATTAATTAATAAACACAGATTCAATATTTTTGGAAAGACACAACCGTGAAAAGACACAAATTTCAGAATGAAGAGATGCGACTGTAAAAGGATGAGATACATGATGTTAAAGATATATAAATAGATACTTGAATTGGAAGAAAGATGTCTCTGCGGTCTAGATCGATGTAGCAACAAGAAAAGATAGAGACCAAGAAAATGAAAAATAACCAGTGACAAAATTGAAGAAATAAGAAGATCTGGAAATCTGATAAAACCAAATAAGGGTGGTAGGGTGGTTCCGGGGAAGGCTTCAATCCTACAGGGGGTTGTAGCCTCCTTCCAGTAGTGGCTAGAAACTAGGGGTGTTGTGGCATCCTTATCTATTGGTGCATATATAAAAACTGGGTGTTGGTGCATCCTTTTTGTAGTAGCAGAAAAACAATTTTGTAAAATTCATCTTATTAATGAGTTTGATTTTGTGGTTTTCTCTTTGAGGTTTCCACGATAAACTTTTGTGTTCTTACTTGGTTGATTCATTGTTTCTCTTCTTTTAATACTATTTTTTTTAATAAAGGAAAAAGAAGGAAATATTGATTCACCCCCCCTCTCAGTATTGCTCAATAAACCAACAATTGGTATTAGAGCAAGGTTCTTCACTAAATTTTAAACACTTGAAGAGAAATCCTTTATCACTATGGATCAACAAGTAAAAATGTCCTCCAAGGTTCCAATATTCAATGGATAAGATTATGATTTCTAGAACATCAGGATGAGAATCCATATAATGTCTCTTGGGTTAGATGTTTGGATGTCTATAGAAACAGGGTACACATATTCCGAAACCCCTCCCACGGATCTTGAAGGAATAAAACAATTTGGAAGCAATGTTAAAGCTGTTAATGCAGTATTGGTTGGATTAGCCATAATAGTATTTTCCAAAGTGATGCATTGAAAAACAGAGAAGGAGATATGGGACAAATTGCAGACCATCTATGAAGAAGACACCAAGGTAAAAAGGGAAAAACTCCATACTTTTAAAACCCAATTTGAAAGTCTAAAAAGGAAGGAAGAATAAAACATTTCAGAATACTTTGAGAGAATTGATGAAATCGTTAATGCAATTCAAGGGCTAGGAGAAGAATTGAAAGAAAAGGAAATAGTTGAAAAAGTACTAAGATCACTTCCAATGATTTACAATCCTAAGATTTCCACACTAGAAGATAGAGAAAATCTTGACAAACTCACAATGTAAGAACTATATGGGATTCTCATAGATTATTAAATGAGGATTGGGCAAGGCAATTCTCAAAAGAATGAAGCAACTTTTAAAGCATCAAAAGTAGATAAGATATATAAAACAAAGTTTCAATCAGAAGAATATGATGATGAAGAAGCACTTCTTGTTAAAAATATTCAGAGAGGTACTGGTAAGTTCAAATGGAAATTTCTCTTAAAATGTTTTAACTGTGGGGGAATTGGTCACTTTGCTTCCAAATGTCCTTATCCCAAACAGGAAGACGATAATGGGTGCCCTGATAACTTCAAGAAAAACAAAAAGAATACTTTTTATTCCATGGATGACAGCTGCTCAAATGAGTCTAGTGAAGATGAAGAAGCATAAGGCTTATTCATGGGAGTAGAAAATAAAATCTATGAAGAAGAAGTAGAAGGTGTGGTAGATCTTAAAGCAGAACTTGAAAGTTCCATTGAAGAATTAGAAATAATTATTGTTGACTTAAAAAATCAGCTTCAAGAAGCCAAAGAGGTCGAAAACAATCTAGAACAGCGGCTCAAGAAATGAGAGGAAAAAATAGAAAAGATCGAAGCTGAAATGATATTGCTTAGAAAGAAGACTGATGAAGAATCCTTTCAATCAAAATTTAAGAGCAACTCAAAAACTCTAGATGAAATCCTAAGTTGTCAAAGATCATTCAGTAATAAAACTGGACTAGGTTATGACAAAGGAAAGAAGTCAGAACAATCCTCTTTCATAAATAAAGCAGTAAATAAAAGAAGTTTTGCTAGTGCACTTATGAAACCAGTTATAAAGGAATACAATAAAAAATTAGCTCACTCTCAAAATGAAAGCAGGACAGATAATGTGCCAATAATACATCAACAACTCTTTCTAGGAAATTGTTATGCCTCTAACAATTTTGGACATATAGCTAGAAATTGTAAACTAAATGCTCCTATTGGGAAAGGCATTACATCACAATCTTTGTTATATAAGAAGAATGTCGCTAGAAGCAATCCAAAAGGAAGAATCTATAACTCTTTTTCTCCTCTACAGAATTATAGTATAGAATGTTACAAATGTGGTAACTTAGGACACATAGCTAGAAATTGTAAACTAGTGATTCCTATGAAGAATGAAACCACAAAATCTCAAGGAAATGAGGAAAATAAGGTTTGGAAGAAGAAGGAAGATGTCAAATGTTCAATAGCTCTATGTGCAAAAAATAAAAAATAAAATAATAATATATATATATATGGCATGTGGACAATGGATGTTCAAAACATATGACAAAAGACCCACACAAATTTATAAGCCTAAATATATATATATATATGGCATGTGGACAGTGGATGTTCAAAACATATGACAGGAGACCCACACAAATTTATAAGCTTAAAAATATATCAAAAAGGAAAAGTCACTTTTGGAGATAATCTATCCTCTAAAATAATTGGGAAGGGTACAATGGCTCTTAGAGACAAGATGAAAGCTGAAAATGTTTTTCTTGTAAAAAACTTAAAACCTAATCTTTTAAGTGTGAGCCAAACATTGTTATAGCTTAAAATGACACTTATATGTCCATGATGACACTTGTATCGCTTGGTCGCATGACGACACTTCTTGAGATCAAGTTTAGTCACACAACAGGACACTTGTGGATTGAAGGGTCATTTGGGACACTTAACATGGTTGAAATTACCTCACTCCTTGTCCATTTGATGGTCATAACCCTTAGGAACACTTTTCCAGACCAAACCACCTCCTGAAAATCATCAAAAAACCCTGTTTTTGGCCATTTTTTCACAAAAACGCTGGTATCCAAGCATGATAGTAGCGTTTGCTTTCAAAAATATGCAACTCTGCTTCACTAGAGTAGCGTTCACCTTGAAAAATACGTTGGTTTGCTGTAGGAAGAGTAGGGTATTTTATTGAAACAGTCAAAATCTCGATTGTTGGTCAAATTGAGTTGGTTTGGGAACCTCTTGATCGGTTATAATTGCTGGAGGAATGGAAGCCCATAACAATGTTATGCTAGACGAATGGAGACCCTCATCCCCCTCTCTTGTGCCTCAGTTTCTGATAAACCCTAGCACAACTGATTAGAGGTTGGGATCCTTGGAGAACAGAAGCAGGAGACCTTGAATCCAGGTTTCGTGAAGTGCCAAACTTGAAGGAAGGTTTAACTTTATGTACTTGCTTCATTCATTAATAAAGATCGGACGTTCTTCTCTTTCCAAATATGACTTATTCAAGTGTGTCTCAGATTTGATTACAGTTTGTTTATAGTTTGATGTCTTATTATGTCATGGATATCAATCTTATATATGTAGTCAAATGTATTTGAGAAAGGTATGAAGTTGTTTTGCAGGTGTGGGCCTTGTGACACTGAATAGCATTGAAGAGCAAGGAAGAGGAAGGCTGGGATCAACCTTCTTAATAAGGTACTCATCTTTCTAACCTTAAATATCTTTGTTTATTAGTTGCACTTGTAGAACATTTGTAGGTTTATCTTTCATCACTGTAAGTTGGTAGTTTCTCCCCTAAACTATAGGTGTATTTTCCTCACAACAAAATGGTGACTCCGCTAGGGATTAGCCTATCTACTTAGGGGTTTCCAAGGTCATTTCTTCAGTTTTTTTTTTAAGGTATTTGTTCAATTTCTTGATTAGAATAAGTTATCAGGCTCTGTTTGACCCTCCTTGGCTCTTACAGACTCTTCCTAGCCCTTACAGACCTTTACTGGCTCAAGTGTGGGGGGGTTTTTTCCCTATTTTTTCAACTTTTCCCACATGGGCGCTACTGTTGTGAAGAACAGTAGCACATTCCCCTATTTGGGTGTCGGTATTCCTCATAGACAGTAGCACACACATCCTGGAATTGAGTTTTTTTGGTTTTGACCTGTTTGGGGGGGGTTGTGGCTGCATTTTTTTGGGTCCCTGATGACCCTAGGTCTGAGTTAAACCACTTTAAGTGGTCTCCTATCTGTGTACTGATCCTATGTTCATGATTTGGACCCTCTTTGATCAATGTGGGCTTGTTTGGAAAGTTTTGGGGCTTGTTGACCCAAGTTGAGGGGTTGTGGACTAGTTTGGTGTTTTGTACCCTGATTTGAGTCTGACTGAATCTGCTTGCTCCATTTCCACTAGATTTGAAACGTACTGAGTCTACTTGACCCTGTTTGTATCTATTTGAGTGAAATTTCTCTTTAGATTGGTTTCTTATCCTCCCTTATGCTTTTATTTTTCTTTTTGTAGTGAAAGCTCAAGTGTCTTTACTACTGTTCAGGACCTTGACTACACTGTTTCTGCGCAGACCTGACTTTACCAAACCATACTTCTTTGTAGGTCATTTGCTTTGTTTGGGTCTAAAAGTAGGTTTCGTATGATTTTCCTAATGGTTGGCATGCTTACATCAATAAGAATCTGAAAGTCGTATTGGTTGCTTTTACTGTTTCAATAAGGAAACTTGAAAGTTCTTTGCTTTTGCTTTGATAGTAGGTTACTTTCAATTTCAGTTTTGTTTATCACCTTTGAAAAGCATGAAAAAAATTTGATTTATTTTCTAAGTGGAGTACTTTGCAAGTGGCTTAAAGGATTTAAGAGTGCTTTGCATCAAAAAGAAGAAGTTTTCTTTTGCATACTTATTTGTTTGAGTAGCTGCATTCTTAGGTTTTGAGTTTAATTTTGTAATTTAGACTTCATTTTTATCTTTTTGCATTCGAAAAGACTAAAAATTGCATTTGCACATGCATTCTAGATTGTATCTTAGGACTTGCATTGAAAAGAAAATATTTGTTTAGTGGTAAACATTTCATTTCAGTATTCTATCTCTGTTATAACGACTCTCACACACCCACTACCTTTTTGAGTAAGCAAGTAACCTTTAAAATGAACCCTAATAAAATGTACTAGTAACATTTTCATTTCTAGGTTACACTATTCACCAACTAGTTTTGGTTAGGATCTTGGGTTTAAAACACCTTAAACCACCCGAGATCACACATTACGCAAAAATCGTAGTTCGACTATCACAGGTAAACCCACCTCATTCAAAACTTGCCTAGGATCTATGCAGTAGGTCTTGTTGTTGATGTATATGTAACTTTGGAATGTATTTCATCCATGTATTTCATTTATATATTATTGTACTCCTATAGAGATGTGTCATTCCTCTATACGAAAGTGTCGTCATGTGTATTGACAAGTGTCGCAAGTGTGTGAACTTGCCGATGGGTTACTAGACCACCATGTGTGGGCTCGGCCCTGATTTATTTAATATATGGTTGATGTACCTAGCTAGACAAGTCGGCCCCATAAGGTCACTGGGAAAACAGATCAAGTATAAATAGAGATCGGGAGATCTCTATTTGGATCACTCAGAAACTCATTCTTCCTTTACTCGGAAAGTGGCGCACACGTGAGGAGGAGGATCATCTTCTACTAGGAGACTATCTCTGTGTATTTTGGTTGTACTTTGGTTGAGCCATTTATCTCTCTATCTTTGAGGAAGTTGTGGGGTTTTTCACCTTAGGGTTTTCCCCACTGAAACTCTGTGTCTCTTGTCTCTCATGCTTTTGCTTCTTGTGATGATTGACATGCTTGTTATGATTGATATGCATTGATATACTGTACATGTTATTCTCTCAGTAAAGATCCTAGAGTATTGTGAATTAATGCTCAAAATTTAACATGGTATCAAAGCTAACCTGAGAAGAAGACATTGTGCAATGATGAAAACTAGGGTTTCTTATTTATTGGGTTTCTCTCCACAAATTTTGGAAAAACAGTATAGTAGATTGACTCTACTCATCAAGGAGAATCTATCTGTCCAATCAGAATTCAATTGTGAGCATTTTCAGATTTGGCCCTAAAAATTAGGGTTTCCACAAAAATAGGAATTTCTGGAATCTGAAGACATAGCTGGAAGCTCCTTGCAAAATCGAAGTTTAGAGCTTTGGATCGATATTTTTGGCTGGGTAGATCTCCGGGAAACTCAAACCCTACTTTAGGGTCCACCTTAGTGAACCTGGGAAGACAAAAGGCATTTCTGAAGGATGAAGCTTTGCATATCTCAAATTCTAAATACACTAGGTTGATCAGCTCTTCAAGGCACATCTTTCTACCCTTTCAAAAAGTTGAAATTCATATTTTGAATTTTTAGGGTTTTTTCGACAAACCCTAATCCGGGACCAAATCCAGTTTTCAGCCAGTCAAGTGGTAAGACCTAAATCTTTTCTATTTCCATTTGAAGTACTCTTTAAGATGTCTCACCACACCAAGCTTGAGGATGAGCTTGAAGGGGCTGATAACTTCTGAGCCTGAAAGTATAGGATTGGGTTAATCCTGGAAGAGAATGAGTTGGACTCATATATAAAAGAAGACATCCCTATCCTAGAGGATGAAGAGGCTAAGATATTGCATAAGAAGAACTTGGTCAAGGCAAAGAGAATCATTGTTGATTCTATCAAGAACCATCTCATCCCCCATGTATCATCTCTGAAGACACCCAAAGAGATGTTTGACTCCCCGACCAAGTTATTTGAAGGGAAGAACATAAATCGGAAGACGACTCTACGGAATCAATTGAAAGGGGTCAAAATGTTGAATGGAGATACCATTCAATCTTACTTCTCCAAAGTCTCTCTGATCAAGGAACAACTTGAAGCTGTGGATGAAGTAGTGGACAATGGTGAAGTAGTTATGACCACTCTGAATGGCCTACCTAGGTCATGGGAATCCTTTATTCAAGGAATCTATGCCAGAAAGAAATTGGATCGCTTTCAGTAAAATGTGGGAGGAATTCTCTCAAGAAGAAGCTAGGCTTGTAGCTCGAGAAGAAAAGATGGGAGGTGAAGATCAAGCTCTCGTAGCTCACACCAAAAGAAGCAAGCCCAAGAGGGAGCACTCTCACTACAAGATATCCTATCACAACCAACAAAAGAATAAGAAGGATCTAAGATGTTTCACATGCAATGAGAAGGGTCACTTTGCTTTAGAATGTCCCAAGAACAAAAGGGATAACAACAACTCCAGCAAGAAGAAGAATGGCAACAAAAGAAAGTTCCATGCTCATGTTGCCGAAGATGATGAACCTCCAAAGAAGAAGGCTAGGGCAGAAAGTGATGATGACTCATCAAGTGAAGAAGAGTATGTTCTAATATCTGCTCTCACAGGTACTATCTCTCATGGTTGTAATGATTGGTTCATTGACAGTGGGGCTTCCAAACACATGAGTGGGTTTAAAGAATCTTTTATAAATCTATCTGAACATGAATCACCCCATAAAGTGAAACTTGGGGATGACTACCAATACCCTATCAAAGGAAGTGGTGAGGCCTCCTACAATCTAGACTCTGGGAACTCTTTGAATATGAAAGATGTTTTGTATGTACCTAGGATCAAGAAGAACCTACTCTCCATATCTGCATTGGATGCAAAAGCTATGAGGGTTGCATTTGTGGATGGCCAAGTTCTAATGTGGCCAAAGGGAAAGACCATAGATGATGCAGTAGTGATTGGAGAGCAAGAGGGAGGATTGTAAAAATTAAAGGGACAACCTGAACATGCTATGAAGACAAAGATTCATCCATAGTCATGGATCACATAGAGGTATGTATAATTTGTTTTTGCAAAGGTTAAATAATGAGTTATGCAGGTCATTGAAGAGAACAAGAACACATTGCTAGACATAACTAGCAAATATGATGACCAGGTATGTTTTTGTTATATATATCGTATACTTTTGTATGACTGATAATGATTACTCTTGAAGTTACAAGTTTGAGTAATCTAGGGTTTATGCATATTATGTTTCTTACCTTAATTGATGATATGACTAACCAGAAGAGTCATAGGTTTGAGTAATCATGGGTTTAGGTATATGACTAACCATAAGAATGCTTATTATTTATGTTTGAAATGATCCTGACTATACATGCTTGAGATTATTGAGTTTTGATAATATTAAGATTATACTAATGAATGTTTGATTATGTATGAGACCTCGAGGATAACACAATGATGATACTAATAAGCATGCATAGGGATCGAGAATGAATATAAGTTCAAGAACAGGTAATCCAAGAAGCAAAGATCAAGAGGGAGCACACTCCAGTGGTTTCTGCAAGGATGTAGATATTCAGAGGGAGTTGACCATCTCTCTACATTCCACAACAGAAAGATGTAGAAGAAGCTACTTCAGATTAGGACTCCACCAGCTCTTGCAAGGAAGCAAAGACTCGGAGGGAGTCCACCCAACAAACAAACAAAGATAAGTATTTTAATTGTCATTTCTTGCATATTTGTTTGTTTAAATAATATTGTTCGATGATGTATATGCTTATGCTCCTAGATTTAGGATGTGTATTATGCATATTAGAATGATTGCATTAATGAATAGCTTACTACTAATATGCATTTGATGGGTAAGTAGGCCTATGGCACTGTACAACATGCCATTGCTACTTATCTAGAATGAAACCTCTTTGCTGACATGTTGGGAGCTATGCAAACTCTTAACAATGTTCTGGTAGAGACTGGAAGGCATCTAGAAAGTTATGGAACATGGATAAATGTTGTATTGAAGCATTGGCTAAGATAATTGCATGACTATATGACATATTTGTTCTGAAAATTATGAGATGTTTCTAATCATGCAATTTAACTTATTTTGTAGCAAAGACTGTATACCTTCACCTACAAGAGAAGGACTACAACATTTGTTCTAGCAATAAATATATCTATTGAAGATATTGAAGTTCCCAGGATCTGGGATGAAGAAATAAACGAATGCCATGATCTGTCGATCATGAAGAATGATGTTTGGGATGCAGTACCTAGACCTGAAGGGGAGTCTGTAGTGACTTCCAAGAGGATCTACAAGATCAAGCATACTGGATGGCAGCATAGAGAAGTATAAAAGTGATGAAATGGAAGATACACCAGATGGATTTCAAGACATCTTTTTTGAATGGTGTATTTGAAGAAGAAGTATATGTGGAGCAGCCACTTGGTTCTGAGGCACATGACAAGGAGTCATATATGTGCAGAACTTGGTAGGATAGACAGCCTTCTATCCAGTTTGGGCTTTACCAAGAGTAAAGCGGATTCCAACCTTTACTACAAAGTTGAGGAAGGGAATCTTGTGATTCTACTCCTGTATGTGGATGACCTATTTGTAACAAGAGATGATAGATTGACTGCTGATACAAAGAGGAAGCTTGCTGCTGAGTTCGATATGAAGGACTTGGGGATGATGCACTATTTTCTAGGTATGGAGGTGTGGCAGAGTATAGATGGGATCTTCCTTGGACAAGGGAAGTATACTGTAGATATCCTAAAGAGGTTTGGGATGATGGATTGCAAGGCCATGGCCACACCTATGGCATCAAATCTGAAGCTTCTATATGATGCTTCATCTGAGCTGGTTGATGTCTCTATGTATCGTCAGATGATTGGGTCCTTGATGTACCTGATGAACACGAGACCAGATATTTGCTTTGCAGTGAACACATTGAACCTGTTCCTGATAGATCCGAGGAGTTTTCACCTAGTTGCTGTAAAGCATATTCTGAGGTACCTGAAGGGTACAGTTGATTATGGGCTCAAGTATGAAGTGAATCAAAGTTTAACCTATAGGGTTATGTTGATTCAGATTGGGTAGGCAGTGCTGCAAATAGGAAGAGCACATCTGGGTGTTGCTTCAGTATGGGATCATGTGTGATCTCTTGGTTTAGTAGGAAGCAATCCTGCATAGCACTGTGTACACCAAGGCAGAGTATGTTGCAGCATGTTCGGCTAGTTGCGAGGCAGTATGGCTTCGGAAGCTACTGTATGAGTTATTTGATCTCTCGTTGGATGCTACTGGTATCTTTTGTGATAACCAGAGTTGTGTGAAGCTGTCTGAGAACCCAGTGTTTTACGATAGGTCAAAACACATAGAGATCAAATATCACTATATCAGGGATATGGTGCAGAGAGGAGCAGTGAAGCTCCTATATGTTGCAACGGACGAGCAGATTGCAGATGTGCTCACGAAACCACTAGCCAGAGTGAAGTTCAAGTACTTCAGAGAGAGGCTTGGTGTTCTTCAGATTGATGACACTTCGAGGAAGAAGTGATGGACACATTTGCAGAATCCATTCCAAGCATGTTGGAAGGAGGATCCTTCACATGGCTGTGGATGTAAGTGCTGGATGATGAGCATCAGGACGATGCTCCAGTTACTGCTATGTATATGTATGTATGCATCATGCTGGATGCTGGATATGATCAGTTGGATCATTTATATATATGTACGCATCATGTTGGATGCTAGATATGATCAGTTGGATCATTTATATGTATATGTATGTACGCATCATGTTGGATGTTGGATATGATCAGTTGGATCATTTATATGTATTTGTATATGCATCATGTTGGATGCTTGGACCATGTATCTGTATATGTATCAGGTGGATACTGTGTATGATCAGGTAGATCATGTATGTTGATATATATCAGGTGGATACGTTGTGTGGATCATGTATCTATGTATGTATCAAGTGGATACATTGTATGATCAAGCGGATCATGTATGATGATATGAATCAGGTAGATACTTGGTATGCATCAGGTAGATGCATTGTATGATCAGGATGATCATGGATGACGAGCTTTAGGATGTTGCTCCAGATGACATGCAGCAAGATGTTGCAGTGATGATGATCAGGATGATCATGTGTACATCAGGATGATGTATGGTGAGTATCAGGTTGATACTTTATGGCCGTGGAATAGGTTGTGCAGATGAGCATATAATTTGGCCCTGGGAGATTTGCAGACAGTCTTTCGAGGTTTTTCCTATGGCATGTAATCTGGCCCTAGGATATCTAGAAAATGCTCTTTTGAGGTTTTGCTCTGGGAGGACATATAATTTGGCCCTGGGAGATCTACAGATAGTCTTTCGAGGTTTTGCCTATGGCATATAATCTGGCCTTGGGATATTTGGCAGATGCTCTTTCGAGGTTTTGTCCTATGGCATATAATATGTCCCTAGGAGATCCGATAGGTTGGGATGTGTGCCCATAATAAGTCCTGGGATTGTCTTGCGAGGTTTTTCCATGACCACATGTAATATGTCCCTGGGAGATCCTATAGGTAGAGTTGTGTGCTCATAACATCCTGGGATGCTCTTGCGAGGTTTTGTGGTGACCACGTGTAATCTGTCCCTGGGAGATCCTATAGGTAGAGCTATGTGCTCGTAACAGCCTGGGATGCTCTTGTGAGGTTTTGTGGTGAGGTCACATATAATATGGCCCTGGGAGATCCTACAGGTAGGAGTTGTGTACCCATAACATCCTGGGATGCTCTTTCGAGGTTTTGTGATGCATGTAATAAGTCCTGAGGATTCCACAGTATGGAAAGTGATGATGAAGACCTGCAGGTGGTGGGCCTACTTCCAGTATGAAAAAGGACTGGCTCTGTAGAACTTCCTATGACAAGTAGATACAGAGATTGTTTGAGATAGAAGTAGTAGTGACGATGATGATGATTCGAGGACGATGCATCGATGATGATGATCCAGAGAAGAAGACTTGTGCTAGCAGATCTGTGTCGAGAAATACCTTCCTAGTTAAGAGGGAGTGTTGATGTATATGTAACTTCAGAATGTATTTCATCCATGTATTTCATTTATATATTATTGTACTCATATAGAGATGTGTCATTCCTCTATACAGAAGTGTCTTCATGTGTATTGACAAGTGTCGCAAGTGTGTGAACTTGTCGATGGGTTACTAGACCACCATGTGTGGGGTCAGCCCTGATTTATGTAATATATGGTTGATGTACCTAGCTAGACAAGTCGGCCCTATAAGGTCACTGGGAAAACAGATCAAGTATAAATAAAGATCGGGAGATCTCTATTTGGATCACTCAGAAACTCATTCTTCCTTCACTCGGAAAGTGGTGCACATGTGAGGAGGAGGATCATCTGCTACTAGGAGACTATCTCTGTATATTTTGGTTGTACTTTGGTTGAGCCATTGCTCTCTATCTCTGAGGAAGTTGTGGGGTTTTTCACCTTAGGGTTTCCCCACGGAAACTCTGTGTCTCTTGTCTCTCATGCTTTTGCTTCTTGTGATGATTGACATGCTTGTTATGATTGATATGCATTGATATACTGTACATGTTATTCTCTCAGTAAATATCCTAGAGTATTGTGAATTAATGCTCAAAATTTAACACTTGTGAGATCAGATTGTTGGGAATAAACCTCCTACTTTCTGTTTCAAGCATATACTAGGATCAGATCGCGTTTGGAGACTGTTTTGAGTTTCGGGCTCAGTTACCCTACCCACGCCTTCTGATTCGACCAGAGACTGTTCCCCTAGGATTTTTCGGTGTGGTGGTATCCTTAGTATCTGACCATAGTATCATACACAGGTGACGGCGGAGGGTTATATCTGTTGTACCTAGGACAGACGTGGGAGGAAATGCCTTGCAGGTCTTTGGGAGGGCGATTGGGTGATTCTAGCGCTTGCACCCTTAGTCATTGTATTGTGGACCCCAAGTAACTGTCCTTCTTCCTTCGTTGATCTGTTCTGGGCCCTCATCATCCCAGACTCTTCTCCGGAAGACATCTGTTTTCCTGGTTTGATTTACTTAGGACCTTTTCTAGTGGTGTGCTCTTTGTGCCACTTGTCTTATTTTTCCTTAGAGAACTTCTTGCTCATTTGAGCAGGAAACTATGTTTAGCATTCCAATGAGCGCCAATCAAGATACCCCTGTTCCGGGGGATCCTTGTGCTATTCCATTCATTGGAAACATTGGTACTCCCTTAATGGCTACTCTGAATCTTCCCGAATTCACTATAGGGATGCCAGTTTGGTTGTTCTCCACTCTGAATTCCTTGCATGCTCCTGACGCTTCTTTTGTAAGCACCTCAAATCAAGAGCATCAGAACCCTGTGCCTTCTTCGCTAGTAACATCTTCTCCTCCTCCTTCTACCTCATGTGGCGAAAGTAGCAATACTAGTAACCAGCAGTCTAAAAGGAATAGACAAAGGAAGAATAGGAAGAAGATGTCAAAACAAGGTGGCGGAAACCCAGCCACTACAAGTCATGCTGGGGGAAAGCACCCTGCCTCTGCAAATCATGCAGGGGGAACCTACCCAGCCTCTGGAGGTCATGCTGGGAGAACACTTTTAGTCACTGAAAATCACACTGAAATTTTGTCTTCAACCATTGTTAGTCATGTTGAGGACACGTCATTGATCACTGCTAGTCATATTAATGACAAGTCACCAGTTCCTGTGAGTCATACTGGAGACACCAGATCAGCCACTGCAATTCATGCTGAGGGATTTGACATTGTCGACAAACCCAATAAATAGAAGTATAAGTTCCCTTGCAATTTTTGTGAGGGAGACCACCTTACTTACTTATGCCCTGTACTTCCAGAAGTGCAAAAAGTGTGGTCCTTAGTTCAAAAGTATTCTACTTCTGAGCAACCAGCCACTGCAATTTATGTTGGGGGCAAGCTGTCATCCAATGCTATTCATGCTAAGAGTACTGACGTTGTAAAGGAGTCTAAACCTATAGGATGAAAACCAAAGTTCCCTTGTAAACTTTGTAAGGGAGATCACCTTACTCACCGATGCCCTTCCATTCCAGAGGCACAAAAACTATGGTCCATGTCAGAAGGAATCTTTGCTCTTGAGTTGTCTATAGATTCCCTACAGTCAGATCAACCTTTGGTTGATAAAGTGGTCAAACCAAAAGAGTTCTTGGTCAACCCCACTCTTCCTTCGGAGAGTGAAGTGATCGAATCGATGCAATCTTTGACCGATCCCATAATTCTTGCAAATATTGATGCACCTACTGCAGATGTTTTCTACATTACCAGTTTGGATGTTCCTAAAAAAGGGGACACTTCATTTGTGCCATGTGAACCCCTACCAAGCCCTAAGATCGTTTCCTTTAATTGGAATAGTCTAGCCGAGCCTCGTCTTCCTTCTTCGACACCTTTTCAGATAAAGGTTGATATCGGGAACCATACGATTGATCGATGCATTGTAGATGAAGGAGCTTCTGTTAGTATCTTGTCTGCTTATGCTTGGAGAGATTTGGGTTTCCCTAATTTTATTCCAGCTGTTAATTGGCCGTTGACCTTCGATAAAAGACCTAGTGAACCGTTCGGATTCCTCCGTCAGGTACCTGTTACTTTGGGTGGAAAAACAGTCTTAGTTGATTTTATGGTTTTAAAGGACCCTGTGGACTTTGATATGATCCTCAGGCGTGATTACGTTTATGCTATGCAAGTTGTGGTGTCTATGCTCTTTCGTGTGATGCATTTTCTTCATAACGAAAGCATTGTCACTATCAACCAACTTGCATTCGTTGATCCTCCTTATTACCTAACTATAGACCAGTCAGATCCCTCGTCATTAGGAACTAATATGCCACATGGGACTTATGTGGCATATTGTTCCTTGAGTTCAACTACTACAGAGAAGAAGTCTCTGAGTTCATGCTTACCTTCTCAGGACTTAGTCCCAGTTTTTGACCAAGTGACACCTCCATCTGAATGTTTAGATATGTGTTCTATCTGGGACAATTTACTTCCTTCCGATGAAGTTTTCCTAGAGTCCATAATACAGTCTGCCATTCATTTAGATGTTGATCCAGTCACAATTATGTCCAGCCCCGGTTTGACCTTAAATTCTGATCTTCCTATTGTTGAGTTTTTGACTCTCCTATAGATCCGCAAATCGGTGTTCCTGCTGAGTTTGATTATACTTCTAGAATTTTCAACTCCCGTGATGATGAATTTGTTTCTACAGATTCCATCATGTCCTTCAACTTTGATCTTCATTCTGAAGTCGATCTTGTTGATTGTAAGTCCTCGGGCTTAGGTACCATAGAGTCTTCATTTGAAAACTCTATCTTGTTTATGCCTGTTGTTGATGATAGTGAAGTTGAAAGTATTTCTACCACGGTGACTTGTATTAGATATTTCTTTACATATGTTTTAGATATGATCTTGGTACTAATGTTTCTTGGAGAAAGGATAATTAACTGGATTTATACTTGCTTACTGGTCCTTTTCGACACCTTCTGTGACCATGTCAAGTATATTCAGAACCTTGCATATAGTTTTAGGCTTCCCTGCTGTTATGTTGCATTTGAACCTTTTTCCATCCGAATTCTCCATAGGGTAGAACCTGTTGGATATTGGTGTGTTAGACATCTCTTTATGCATTGTGCACCAGTTCGACAGCAGAGCCTACCTAACATGGGTCACCCTAGTCAGCACCCTTATGCCATTTTGGTGCCCATGCTGAGTTTTTCTCATAGGCTCGGGAGCCTTTTTAGATTTACCATGACTTTGAGAAGAAGCCTCATATCTTTCTTTCTCATATATTTCTGGCCATCCCTGATAAGGCTCCCATCTTTGTGTTCAAGTTGCATATGCATCTGTTATGATCCCACTTGCACTAATGAGCCTGATGACAGCTTCCACGCTTTTAGCTCGTTATATAAGAATCCATGTCTGATCTCATTTCCGCTAAGCCCTGTATCATTTTGCCTTCACAATTTGACACCTTTTACCTGGAGGAGACACACCCTGAGTGTCCTTATCTTGCTCATGTTCCTTGCATTAGGCATAGCTTTGTTCCATGCATTGGGAGCTAGTTTCGCATGTCCCTAACAGTTGTCTCCTCCCATTATGAGCATTCTTCTACCTTCACTTCGAGCTCGTTAAAAACAATAAGTAGGTTTTAAGCATTCTTCTACCTTTACTTCGAGCTCGTTAAAAATAGTAAGTAGGTTATGAGCATTCTTCCACCTTTACTTTGAGCTCGTAAAAAACAGTAAGTAGGTTTTGAGCATTTCTTCCATCTTCACTTCGAGCTCATTAAAAACAGTAAGGAAGTTATGAGCATTTTTCTGTATCTCCTTTGAGCTCGTTAAAAACAGTAAGGAGGTCACGAGTTTACTTTTTCGGGCTTGTTAAACCTTTATGGAAAAGATCCCTATGGAGTTCTTTTAAGCCCTTTTCAGACTCCTTAAATAGGAAAATTTTGCCGATTATAGTTGTCTTTTCGGGCTAGTTAAAATACCTGAACTGACATCCACTTAGGTATAGAATTACCCCTTTTCCGGGCCTTGGTGGATAATTTATAGAAAATGTATACTCTACGTATACTCTGGTATGCGCTAGAAGAGTTCTTCCATTATTTTACACTTTTTTGAGGAAGGAGACTAACTTTACAAAAAAGGACCTTTGGAGTCGTCTTTAGGGTTTTCAGACTCTCTAAATGTGAAAACACCAAGCGAGCATTCACCTACTCAGGCTCGATGTGAAATCCACGAGATGGTTGATAGAGGATTGTTTAAGTTTTTCAACTCTATAAACAAGAAAACACCGCCGAGCACAGACCAATCCGGGCTCGATATAAAATCCACGGATAGGTGTATGGAGTTTTCTTCTAGGTTTTTCAAACTCCTTAAATATGAAAATACCGTCGAGCATGCTTTAGTTCTTTTTCAAGCTCGTTAAAAAATGAAAAAGGAAAGGGAAGGGAAGAATGCTAAAATATCTTTCAATATGATGGCAACAAGTCAACTACCTCCTTGAACAAAGCACCTGTTTTGAGTCTATCAAACAAGTTGGGTTCTAGTGTTGGCCTTAGGATAAACCTGATCTCAGAGTTCTTACTCCTCCATTTGGTTAGTCTTCCAATCATATGGAGAATCTGTTAATGTCTCCTACATTGCAGATTTGCGTCGTGGTCTCTTTGTGTTAAAAGCTGCCTAAGTCACTCTTGTGTCGTGCTCACTGTTCAAGGATATAACCTGTGTCGGCCATTCTGCAGTTGCCTTGACCTCATGCATTGGCCATTCCTTGGTGTCAGTATGTTTCATCATGTGTTCAGTCCTACTCTAAATCAGCTCATACATGTTGAGTGTCCCTCGTGTTGGATGATGGAGGATGCCTTAAGGCCTCCCTTCCAACAGACTTCTTCCCATCGACTTCAACTCATTGTGCTCTGGGAATGAAGTTTAGAGTTCCGGTTAGTACCTTGGGGATTGCAGTCATTAGTGGCAGTTTCCCTCGCTATTGGATAGATGGAAATACATCATTGTCTCCTATCCGATGGATTCTTCAAGTGTTCAACGGCAAGACCATTTATTCGCACTTGCTTGAATGTACTAGGTATCTTGGGTTCCATTTTCATTATTGGTGGACACCCTCGCGTTTGTTAACGGTATACATCAATGACCGGTAATCAAACGATACCTCCCATGTTCGACATCAACTCATTTATTCGCATGGATAGGTTTGTACCTTGGGTTGTTTTTGGATGAAGACCTTGGGATCCTCAATAGCATCACCTTATTTATGCTATTTCCTAAGTTGCACAAGACTGAGCCACACTCTTTTTGGCTCTTAATGAGACATAGATCCAGCTTGTTCTCTATGGCTATGTTCTCCAGTTTTGACATAGATCCACCCTGTATTTATGTGGCTATGTTTTCATTTATGTTCCTCATAGATCCACGCTTGTATTCTAGTGGCCATGATATATGCATCAGTATTTGGATCATTATTGTATCCTCTTGGAGGTCATGTTCCACTATTTGAACATGGACAATTACCCCAAGGATGAGATTGTCTGACATTGCCTTTGCTTTCATGATCCGGATTTATGTGGGAACGAAACAAAAGATAGCATATACAGAATCATACACAGAGATATATTGCAAATAACACGGTGATACAGTAAACACATATTCTATTAAATAGCGGAAATAGAACAGACTGTAAAATACAATAGCTGGAATGGTGGTAGCTATCTCTGAGAAGAGATGTGGCCGCTATGCTCATTCGTGCCAAGATGAATACAAAGAGAGGCCGAAAGGGCCTATTTATCATAAGCATGAGGGAAAGAATCCCAAACATCCAAAAACCTAACCCTAGAAGATGAACCGTCCTAAAGTTTGCGGCCCCAAGGTGGTTAGTTGAACAGTCAACTTCCCGGGGTCATAACTTTTGCATACGATCTCCGTTTGGGGCGCTTGGTAGCCCATTGGGAAGGTCTATCCGAGATTTACAACTTTCGACTAGGCCCAAATGTATGCCGGAGGCAACCATTTGGTCCCCCAAATCGCCAAAAAATGTCGTTTAGGGCCTCAAAATGGCTCCGGAAGTTCAGGACCCAAAAAACTGCTAAAAATAGTAATTTACCAAAATTGCCAGAAGACTGTTTTGAGCCAGTTGGAAGAGGTGGGCCACCACCGATATCCACCTGGATCAATCCTCCCTCCTTAGGAAGCAATGGTCTCCATTGCGTTAAATCCCTTATCATATGTCAAGCCGTGTGTCGAGTTGAGCTCTTGGTGTGACATTTGTTGAAGTGGAAAGATTGCCTTACTTTGACATCTTCAGAGGGTTGTAATTGTTGTTGATGGATGCGCTGGAGCTGTTCAACAGTTTTGGTTGTTGTGGTATCCTTGGTATGCACCAGTGTGGATGGTTTCTTTTTGGAGGGGCCCCTTGAATGCGTGGCCTTGCACTGTAGAGGTACCCGAATAGGCGATGCTGCACTAACTTCGTGTTTTTCTTGTTTCTGCTGAGTAGAAGGATAATATGCAAAGGTTGTGGATGTCTCCGCGATATGATGTTCACCTTTAGTGGCAATTGCGAATAGGGAAAATTTCCCAGTGTGGGAGATTATCTTTCTTCCCTGCTCGTTTGGGGTAGGTGCAACTATCTCTGGTATCCGATAGAGTTGTCCTTCCAAAGTGACAATGACACTGCGAGGTCGTGATTCATATACAGCATGACGCTTCCACATATATGGTTGTCCTAAAAGAACATCACATACTTCAAGTGGGGCCACATCACACAATACCTCATCTTTGAAGGGCTTGATGCCATATGGTAGGCGACATTGGTGACTGACACGGATCCTTCGTCCTTGGCTTAGCCATCCAATGGTGTATGGTTGTGGGTGTGGCGTTATTGGTAGCTCCAATCTCTTGATGACTTCTTCTGAGATCAGGTTCTTCTGGTTGCCGCTGTCCACAACAAAGTGTAGGGGAATTCCCTTCACCCACATCTGTGAGTGGAAAAGGCGCTCCTCTGCCTCCGACTCTTCAGGCTCCTCTGGCTGAATCTGTGTGGTGGCAACAACGACACTGGGTTCTGCATCAATGATCTGCTTCCCTTTTCGTGCAGCTGTGAAATTAGGTTCCGAGTCAGAATTGGAACTGGGATCTGATTCCAAAGTTTTGATCTCAGCCACCAATGACTGTTTTGAGCGACAATCATCAGTGTTGTGCCAGGGGATTTTGTGGAACTCGCACCACTTCCCGGTGTCCTTCTTTGTCTTTTCTTTACCCTTCTTCGCCTGTGGTTGGGACTGGTTTTCCTTTTCCTGCCCCGTGTTCTGCGAGCCAGAGTTTCTCTTGCTCTGCTTCTGCGCAGGTCCGAAGTCACGCTTGTTCTTTTGCTGAAATTTCTGCTCAATTTTGACAGCATATCGATAGGCGGATCCGAGTGAAGAGATTTCCAAGAAATACATCTCTGTTCGGATGTACCGGTGTAGGCCACTGCGATATTTCAGTACTAGGTGCCACTCGGAGTCCTTGATACCTAGCTTTGTGCACAAGGTATGAAATTTGTTGGTGTACTCCGACACCGTTTGGTCCCTCTCTTGATGCAGAATGGTCCATTTTGTGTACTGGTCATCATAGTTTCCCACAGGGTAATATTGTTCCTTGACGGCATCTATAAAAGAGGCCCAAGTGGGATTGGAATATTCAAACAATCCAGACTCGTCTGATGAGTTTTGCTCACAATAAGTATCCCACCAATTTTTGACATGGGGGACGGCCTTAAGGAGCGCAAAGATGATCTTTTCCCTGTCGAAAAATTGGTGGACAGAGAAATACCCTTCTAGTAGATTCAACCATTTATCTAGGGCATCGGCATCGATTTGGCCTTCAAATAAAGGGATATCAAAATTAACTTGTACCTTGAAGGGAGTCGTATCTCCGAAATGGCTGCTCGTTGAGGGTGCATTTGCCGTTGTTGGCATGCATTGAAGGATCTGGGCGAAATTATCCATCATCTCATTCCTCTGTCGCGCGAGGGCTTCCTCGAGCAACAACTTGATAGGATCTACTGCTCCGTCGTCTCTCTTTTCTTCCGCCATGGGGGGCCGTTTGGGGCGGCGAGAGTGGTCTTCCCCAAGTGAAACTAGTTCGAGACCCAACTCTCTGTATCCTGACCTCGTCGGGGACATGCACCGAGAAACAATCAAAGAGCAGACCGCTCTGATACCACTGATCCGGATTTATGTGGGAACGAAACAAAAGATAGCATATACAGAATCATACACAGACATATATTTCAAATAACACGGTGATACAGTAAACACATATTCTATTAAATAGCGGAAATAGAACAGACTGTAAAATACAATAGCTGGAATGGTGGTAGCTATCTCTGAGAAGAGATGTGGCCGCTATGCTCATTCGTGCCAAGATGAATACAAAGAGAGGCCGAAAGGGCCTATTTATCATAAGCATGAGGGAAAGAATCCCAAACATCCAAAAACCTAACCCTAGAAGATGAACCGTCCTAAAGTTTGCGGCCCCAAGGTGGTTAGTTGAATAGTCAACTTCCTGGGGTCATAACTTTTGCATACGATCTCCGTTTGGGGCGCTTGGTAGCCCGTTGGGAAGGTCTATCCGAGATTTACAACTTTCGACTAGGCCCAAATGTATGCCGGAGGCAACCATTTGGTCCCCCAAATCGCCAAAAAATGTCGTTTAGGGCCTCAAAATGGCTCCGGAAGTTCAGGACCCGAAAAACTGCTAAAAATAGTAATTTACCAAAATTGCCAGAAGACTGTTTTGAGCCAGTTGGAAGAGGTGGGCCACCACCGATATCCACCTGGATCATTTCAGGTACTTCATTTGAGCCTATGATTCTTGGTTTCTCTAGTTACTCCGCTCCCATGCTTTAACTCTTTGTTATTTATAATATATTTCGGCCATCATTTCCCTCACTCCCTTTGACCTCACACATTAGGGGGCATCTGTTATAGCTTAAAATGACACTTCTCCATCCGTGACGACACTTGTATCGCTTGGTTGCATGACGACACTTCTTGAGAGAAAGTTTAGTCACACAACAGGACACTTGTGGATTGAAGGGTCATTTGGGACACTTAACATGGTTGAAATTACCTCACTCCTGGTCCATTTTATGGTCATAACCCTTAGGAACACTTTTCTAGACAAAACCACCTCCTGAAAATCATCAGAAAACCCTGTTTTTGGCCATTTTCCCACAAAAACGCTGGTATCCAAGCATGATAGTAGCGTTTGCTTTCAAAAATATGCAACTCTGCTTCAATAGAGTAGCATTCGCCTTGAAAAATATGTTGATTTGCAGTAGGAAGAGTAGTGTATTTTCCTGAAACAGTCAAAATCTTGATTTTTGGTCAAATTGAGTTGGTTTGGGAACCTCCTGATCGGTTATAAGTGCTTTTCCTCTCCTTCATTTACTATATAAGGAAGGTAGAAGGGCCATGAGTAGGGACCAAGCCCATAACAATGTTATGCTGGAGGAATGGAGACCCTCATCCCCCTCTCTTGTGCCTCAGTTTCTGATAAACCCTAGCACAACTGATTAGAGGTTGGGATCCTTGGAGAACAGAAGCAGGAGACCTTGAATCTAGGTTTCGTGAAGTGCCAAACTTGAAGGAAGGTATAACTTTATGTACTTTCTTCATTCATTAATAAATATCATACATTCTTCTCTTTCCAAATATGACTTATTCATGTGTGTCTCAGATTTGATTACAGTTTGTTTATAATTTGATGTCTTATTATGTCATGGATATCAGTCTTATATATATAGTCAAATGTATTTGAGAAAGGTATGAAGTTGTTTTGAAGGTGTGGGACTTGTGACACTGAATAGCATTGAAGAGCAAGGAAGAGGAAGGCAGGGATCAAACTTCTTAATAAGGTACTCATCTTTCTAACCTTAAATATCTTTGTTTACTAGTTGCAATTGCAGAACATTTGTAGGTCTATCTTTCATCACTATAAGTTGGTAGTTTCTCCCCTGAACTATAGGTGTATTTTCCTCACAACAAACATATGATCAAGGAAACATATGTATATTTGATTCCAAGAAGTGTGAAATCAGAAGAAAAGATTCAGGAAAACTTGTTGGGACTATTGTGAGAACTCCAAGCAATGTGTATATTCTAGAAAATGAAGAACATTGTCATATGAGTCAAATTGATGAAAGTTTATTATGGCATAGAAGGATGGGACACTTGAACTTTGACAATCTTGTAAAATTTAGTAATAAGGGAGCTGTAAGAAATTTACCAAAGATCATTAAACCACCAAACCATGTTTGTAGACACCGTCTTCATGGGAAGCAAACAAGAACAAGCTTCAAGGTCAAAGAGCATACAACCTCTCAGCCATTAGAAATAATTCACATTGATCTTTGTGGACCTACAAGGACTAAAAGCTTTCAAGGTGAAAATTACTTCATGTTATTAATTGATGATTATACAAGGATGACTTGGGTGGCATTTCTTAAAGAAAAATCAGAATCTTTTATGTAGTTCAAATCCTTCAAAGCACTTGTTGAAAATGAAGAAAATCTCAAACTCAAGTGTCTAAGATCAGATAATGGTGGTGAGTTCACCTCAAATGAATTCAATGAGTTTTGTGAAACTCATGGAATAAAGAGGCATTTTTCAGCCCCAAGAACTCCTCAACAAAATGGAGTGGCCGAGAGGAAAAACAAGACTATCCAAGAAGCAGCCAGAACTATGCTAAATGAAGCAAAACTTCCTGATGGATATTGGAGAGAAGCTGTCTATGTACAAAACAGAGGACAACTCAGATTAAATAGTGACAAAACTCCTTATGAGCTATGGTTTGGAAGACCATCTTCAGTTAAATATTTTAGTGTTTTTGGAAGTAAATGCCACATAAAAAGAGATGATGATAATCTAGGGAACTTTGACTCTAGAACAGATGAAGGCATATTTCTTGGATATTCTTCATCCAAAAAAGCATACAAATTTTATAATCTAAGGTTTCACAAGATCATAGAAAGTTCAAATGTAACTACAGATGACACTAAACCAAGAAGGATACAAATCCAAGAAAGTGTGGATGTTGAAGAAACTGATGATGAAGAAAAAGAAGAAAGTTCACAAGAAAAAGATATTCTTGAAGAAGAAGAAGAAGAAGAAGAGAAAGTAGAGAATGAATACTCCCCCAGCTCAGACACAAAAAAACCATCCAGACGGGTTCAAAATCCTGAATCATCCTGAAAGTCAAATAACTGGTAACAAAAATTCAGGAGTTCAATCAAGGGGAAAATTGTTTTATGATGAAGAACAAGCACTACTTTCGATAGTATAACCCAAAACCTTTGAAGAAGCTTGAAAAAGTGAGGATTGGATCAATACTATGAATGATGAACTTGATGAAATAAAGAAGAGCCAAACTTGAGAACTTATCCCAAGACCTAAAGACATGAATGTTTTTGGAACCAAATGGATCTTTAAAAACAAGTTCAATGAGTTGGATGGTCATGTGATAAGGAACAAGTCCAGATTAGTATGTAAGGGATATGCTCAAGTAGAAGGTGTTGATTTTGAAGAAACCTTTGCACCTGTGGGAAGAATTGAAGCCATTAGGATGTTTTTATCTTTTGCGTGATACAAGGACTTTAAAGTGTATCAAATGGATGTAAAATCAACATTTCTTAATGGAGAGCTTGAAGAAGAAGTACATGTTGAGCAGCTTGAAAGTTTTCTCTTATCAGAAAATAGAGATTATGTTTGCAAACTTAAGAAGGCACTCTATGGTCTAAAACAAGCTCCAAGAGCATGGTTCTCAAGACTTGACAAGTATTTAAAGCAGCAAGGATATAAAAGAGGGGCCACTGACAGTAGTCTATACATAAATTTTAAAAACAAAAATATGATCATTGTTGTAGTCTACGTAGAAGATATCATATTTGGAAGTGATCTACAAATTATGAGTGTAAACTTTGCTTCAAAAATGAAGAAGGAATTTGAAATGTCAATTTTGGGGGAACTAACATTCTTTCTAGTTTTACAAGTATCTCAATCAGAAAAAGGGATCTTTATCTCTCAAACTAAGTATATCAAAGAGATGTTGAAAAAGTTTAAAATGGAATAATCCAAACCTATTAGTACTCCTATGGTCACTAGTTGTAAATTGAGAAAGGATGATGAATCCTTAGAAGTAGATCATACTATGTATAGGTCAATGATTGGTAGTTTATTATATGTAACAGCTACAAGACCAGATGTAATGCAGGTTGTAGGTTTGGTTGTCAGAATCCAATCAGCCCCAAAAGAAACACATGTGGGTACAGTAAAAAGAATTCTTAGATATCTAAAAGGTACTATGGATTATGGATTATGGTATCCAAAAAGCAATAACTTCACTCTAAGGGAATTCAGTGATGCAGATTGGGAAGGAAGTATTGATGACATAAAAAGCATTAGTGGATCAGCATTTTACTTAGGAGATTGCTTGGTGTCATGGCTAAGCAAAACGTAGTCTTCCATTTCACTATCTACAGTAGAAACCGAGTATATTGATGTTGCATCATGTTGTACTCAAGTCATTTGGATGAAGCAGACATTGGAAGACTTACTTGTGAAGTCTTAGCATCCAATAGTGATAAACTGTGACAATACCAGTGCCATAAACATATCAAAAAATCATGTCATGCACTCCAAGACAAAACATGTTCCAATCAAATATCATTTTCTAAGAGAGAAAGTGTCACACAAGGTTGTCAAACTGGAATATGTTGATACAAATGAACAGATAGCTGATATCTTCACTAAGCCACTACCCAAATAAGCATTTGATCATCTTAGACAACAGTTGGGAGTAATCTCCCTACATTAGATAAAAAGGAGAAAAGACATTATGTCAGGGGGAGACATGTTGACAGCGGGAGTTTTCAAAAGGAGGCCTTTGTCATTAATTTCAAAGGGGGAGAAAATAAATTGTACAACGGAAACTAGAAAAGAAATTATACAAGCCTTATAAAAATATATAAATGAAACAAAAAGGGGTTTTCAGCAATTAGATTCATTAAACTTCATAAAACTTGTGTAAAGGTCCTCAGAATCTCAAGCAGAAATACAACCAAATCTAGGAAAAAACATTATAACCTTGAGCAAAAAAATTAAAACTTATCTTACTAGTCAACCTCCATCATCCATTATCTGTGTTCAGAAAATTTCCATGCAATAAAAAATGATTTGATCTGGAATCGTGGTCGATAGGATTTAATCAGTGACTTTTTCCATGTACGGGATCCAACCTAGGGTTCACGGGGTAAGTTCTCTTGCTATTTTTTCTCAAGAGGGACCCGGTATGATAATAGAGTTATCTTACAATGTTTTTGAGTGAGATCAAGTAGGGAAATTTGCCTCATTTGATCAGAGGTTTCGGGTAAAATCGAAATGGGGAAAAAATTGGCAGATTTTTTTTATTTCTACTAGCGCACATGAAAAATTCAAAATTTTTTGCTAATCACACATCATTATACATTCAATATCGTTAACCACAACAATTTACCTTACATTGTTTCGAATGCAATCAGAAAATATTTTCGGTGGAATTATGAGTTTGACCGGCTAAGTGATTAACACTGCTAAGTACATTTTAATTAACTTATAATTCATTTATTATTTAGGATACATTTAGGGGGTGGCTGTTTCTTATGCCACATTCACACCTTATTCTTATGCTTGAACTAAACTCTATCGCAAGTCTCCTAGCTTGCTACAGTCTGTCGCAACCTTCCTGAACACCATGGCACACCTCTCTTAGCCTTAGCGCCCTAGAGAGTCTACCCACAAGTTCACAATGAGTATGCATCCGTTTATCCCTCATTGTTTGACAATCCGCACTTCTTCCTACATGTATCTTACAAGTCTTTCCACCGAGATGTCTCTCCTAGAGACTCGCTTAAGGCAAGGGCAACCCCCCAAGGTAACGATGCTTTCCTCTCCAAGAACCAAATATCTGACATCCTATCCAAACATTGAAGCCCGAGAACCTTCCTATAGCTAACATGTGCCAAGACAAGTGCACCCTCCTTGCTTCCACTAGAGGAGGGGTGTGCCCCAGTGTGCCTTAGATTCCTGATTTGTGTGAACTTGAATTATGTTCAACCGAACTTATGTTTTATGCCTTGATCTTGGACGCTGCACAATTTACTTATACCATGTGTGCTGGATGTGGGCACTCAAGGGATCCTCCCATGTGGCAACCCATGCCCACATGCTAAGTCATTAACGTGCGCTCACTTTACCATCTAACGCTCTCGTTTGTGTGTTTGTCCAAAACTCATTTTTCCATGGGTCTACCTTGCTCACTTACCCACTTGTTGGTCACACCGTCGACTTGCCAAGGATTTCCACAGCTTGGGATATCATTATTTCATGCACGCGTTCCCCACCTACTAATCAGTTGATGTGCTCCACCCATTTGCTTGACATCTCATGCATCCACAACACTTGGGAAAGCATCCACTCAACATGCCCTTTGTCGTGTTTCCCACACTTGTCCGCAACTGTTGGAACACACTCTCATGTGCTCGCTTGCCACACTTGGTGTGTCACCCCTCCGAGCTTCCAAGTCAAACTCCCTTAATCGCATCCACTTCCAAATTTCCAAATCCCACATGCCTTCTTGTTGAGTTTCAAGTCGGGTTTCCAATCCCTCCTTTGCGTCTTGAGTAATTCCCATGCCGAGATTTCCCTTATGCGGGGAGTTGGCTTAGGTGCCTCTGCACCAAGGCCATTACACATCCATTGTCATGTAAGTCATCACCTGATAGCAAAAACATGTGTAAATCCTTTGGCCACCCATCGCATTTTTTTTTTGTCTATTTTATATATAATTTTAACAAGAAATAAATAAAAATTAACTACATAATATGATATTATATTTTGTCTTTATGTATAAGTCATTTCCCACAACCACTAGTATTTTTCATAATAATTGATAAATCATTTTAACAAGAAATAAATAAAAAATTACTATATAATATGATATTATATTTTGCCTTTATAATTAGTAATATGATTTTTAGTATTATTTTCATTTGTTATATCTAAATTTAAAATAAAATTCAATAAAGCCATAAACAGTTAATGAAATATTTATCATGGCTATGGTAAGCACTTAACGATGTTTTAATATTCTTCTTATTGCACAATTGTTGAACTTGGTTGTTGTTTAATCATAGTTAAATATAAATAATCATGACCAAACTTAGACAACTATGGTTAAACATAGCCAAATCATTCATGGAAAATATTTGAATGGTTGATATGCTCCCATGGCCATCTATCTATATCAATTACTTTTAAAAATATGGTTGTGGTAGTTTTAATCATATTTAATACTTACCTAAAAAATTTCATATCATTTCATTTTGACAAATAACAATTTCAAATAAAGCATATATATATATATATATATATAAACAAACAAATAACTAAGGAAGTTTCATATACCAAATTGGTGTCTAAATTAACTATATATATATATATATATATATATATATATATATATATATATATATCCCAACCATGGTATCAACATAAGCATTCTCTCTTCCCAAGCCTTTCCTAAATGCCTCAATGGCCACAACAACAAGCACCCTGCTTCCTTGTGATTCTCCATTATTCAGACAAATTGAGGTGGCTTGCTCAAACGAATGAATAGGGAGGGATAAGTTAAAGTGGACCTTTAGATGGGTGGGTAAGTAGGTAGGTACTTATCTAAAACAACTAGTATTTCTAAAATCTTATCTTTAGGTCTTGTCTTGGGGAAATGGGGTGAGCTATAGAAAACCAACACTTTTTTCGGACAGGAAGGTAGAGCCATAATGAATTAGAACCTCATCCATCTCTGTAACATCCCTCTTTTTTTCCTTATTATTTTATAGATGGAATTGTAATTTATACTTGTTTACTGGTGAGGAGCTCAAGGCCAAGGCCCCACCATTAAAAACCTTGTGAGTTATTTGGTTAACCCCTAAGTGGTAAAATGGAAACCTAAGAGACTAAAGACGATAACGCAACTATTACGACGAGCAACTGAATCCACTAAGGGGAAAGAGGTGTTGGATCCTTGGGAACCTGGTTAGATACAACAAGTTGTCATCTAGGTCCTTAGGAATCTATTAAGAAGACATCAGTTATGAACTTGAGTGATTCAAAAGAAATCCAATTACTTTGCACTAAAAAACTATAAGAAGAGAATGAGCCTTAGACATACATTACCAAGTGATACTAACAGCCTTCACCTGTCCTATGTATAGGTATGCATAAGCATATCTACACCTTAAAACAAAGTTTTACAATATAGCGTTTGGTTGAAGCCTTATTATATATATATATATATATATATATATATATATATATATATATATATATATATATATATATATATATATATATATATATATGAGTATTTATATACATATTTAATTATTCGATTATACTATGCAACATTTGGTAAATGATTTATTATATATATGTGAGTATATATATATATCATAGGGTGTAGTTTTATGTATATATATATATATTCATTTGTTTTAACTTTTAGCCTATAAATGTATGTTGTTTTACTTAAAGCAATTGGTTGGATTCCACTCCTTGATAAAGAGGTCGAGTCATATGGACGAAAGCTCTCACCTACTACGTGGAATGTGTATGGAAAATGAACACCACCATGTGGAGGAAGAAGGAAGCTTACCTAGGGGGTAACCCCTTAGTGGAGAAAAGGGGTAGTTTCCACTCGGCAGTTTTCTTTAAAAACCATTCTTTTACTACTCGAGCCCAATTTTGGGGGGGGGATCTGTAGAAAGGAAGATTCCTTCCGGTATTAAAAGGGGGGTTCTCTTTTGGGGATGATGTGGGTTGGTAGCTCTAAGATAGAGGAACCCTGTATACAGAAATCCTAAGGATAATGGATCTCCATTTTTCAGTGTCTATGCGAGGAAAGCTTTTGATGATGTGTTCTATTCTATTTATTTTCCTGACTGCGCAGTGGTATTTTGTATGTTGCATTGATGTTGCATTGTTTTGCTTATAACTTCTGTGTGGATTGCAATCACCAGAGATCGTAGATCTAGATCGTAGTGGTATTTTGTATGTTGTATTGATGTTGCATTATTTTTCTTATACCTTGTGTTATCACCCAAATTGAACCCCGAGTTGTAAGAAGGGTAATTCGGGGTAACCACTAACCAATATTTGGACTGATTTTACTGACCCAACACAGTCTGAGAGGGATCTCTCAACAAACTAATGAAAAACTGGAAATAATCAAGGGCATCAACCATGAAAAAGGAATACCAGCATTCATTCTTCAAGATGTTCTAT
This sequence comes from Larix kaempferi, assembly GCA_027924585.1. Lineage (NCBI taxonomy): Eukaryota > Viridiplantae > Streptophyta > Pinopsida > Pinales > Pinaceae > Larix > Larix kaempferi. The sequence continues at coordinate 9,128,086 of BSBM01000087.1, read as the reverse complement.
CAAAACATACACAAAAGGTCAGATTCCTGTAGGAAAAAATATACTCATGTAAACCATTGGTTGGAGAACAACAAGGATCTATATTGGGCAATGGAGTCAATTCAAGTATAACATAAACATTATTATCAAATGCTTAGCAGATACATTCACACAGAGGCAAGTTAGCAACCAACTAGTAGTCAAAGTGATTTAATTGGTGAAACAGAAGAAAGATGAACAATCCATTGATATAAGGCATACACAGATGAATCCTATACCAACTTTAGAAGAAATATTTTGTGAGATACTTGGTAAGAAATGAACAAGGCATAATTTCTATGAATCTCATTCAGATACTACACTGAACCAAGTATGAAGGAATATTAACAATATGGATTAACAAAGGAAAGAAACACATATCACATAGGAAAAGAAAAAACAGACTACCAGACCGATTACACTGGAATCCCTGAAAAACGCATGTAAGCTTCTTACAACTTTATTCAAAAAATATCTCTGAATAACAACAGTGGACAAAATATGCCGAGCTCCAAAAAGTTCTCAACCTTTTCCATTTGAAAATACATGGAACTTATAGTGGCCTGGAGTCTCATACTCGGCCCATGTGAAACAAAAATTAGTTACAATATAGGGACACCTCATCATAGTTCAGATGTCACTATCATAAAATAGAAAATATAACAAGATAAGCCTAACTGCTTTCTTGCATTTGCCGGTATGCCATTAAGAAATAAAAGATATTTAAAGTATCTGTCTAATGGTGAAACTTCATTACATAACGGGAAACCCACTGCCACATCCTGGAAAATCAAAATCCTAAATATATTACAAACTTTCATATAAAAAATAAACTGATATTTAGAAAATGCATATATCTAAGATCTAAGGGGTAGTAGCTGCCAGTGGAGTGTGATAGGTATATTTCATCCTTCTGTATTTCTCTACAGGTATCCAAAGTTCAAGTGCTGGGATGTCGTAACTTGTCATTTATTTCTCTAGGACCCTTATGTTAAGGTTATCAACAGAAGACATGGGCGAAATCCCTTCACCAATAGAGGTCATTCTGTACAACATCTCGAAATATTCATCCATTTTGTCCATCAGGATTTTCCCTGAAAGCGGCTGGCTCAGATGTTTGAACTTGGAATGATGCATCCACCTGCTAATCATCAACTTTTTATGCTCACTTTGGGGAATCAATTTTTGCTTTTCATCCCAAAATGCAGGAAACCCTTTTTCTACTAGTCCTCCAAACTGTCCTTTGAACTCTATTAACTGTTCATTCATTTCATTTGCTTTGGCTTCCACAGCTTCGACCAATGCATACTTCCCTAGGATTCATTTTGCTGCTGTAATGGTTGTGACCCTGTATTTGATGCTCAAATATATGATATCCTTATCTTTCAAACTATTTAAAAAGTTTATAGCATTATATGCAGTCTCCTTTGGCCTTTTGTGCAGCTTTTCCTTCATGGCAGTGAAGCTCTTAAAGACATCAGTGACTATCTTCTCCTTTGTCCTCATGAGGTCTAGATAAGGTCTGAACCTCTCAGCTTCCTGGATAATTAAATCCCAAACCAGATGCTTGCATCCCTACATAGTTTTTTTCCCTATAATCTGCTGAGAAAACCTATTATTAATCGCTACTAATTCCTTATATTTTTCCTGTAGGGCATTTGTCCCTTTTTCCTTTTTGTCATTTTCTTCTTTTAATCTTTGATTCACCTCTTTTAGTTCTCGTATTTCAACCTCCTTTAGGTTGATCTGGGACATGGCCTGTACAATGCTGTCAGTACCATCCTTTTTCATATTTCGGTCTTCGCTTGCCTACTGTGAACATATGTTTGACAAACTGCTCTTCAACTCTTCGATTAGACTCTTCAAACTCACCTTCTCTTTCTCCCAGCATCCTTCCTTCTCTGCAAACCTTAGCAATTCAGCTTTATTATTGCTGATCTCCCTACTTAAATCTTCTTTTTCTTGTATTAACTTTGTCTCTTCAGGGGCTTGTATCAACTGGGTGTTGGGGATTTTCATTCTCTTTTGTAGGCTCTGGATCAAATTATATTTCTCTATCAACAGTTTCTTGCTTACTTTGCCTCCGCCATCCTATTCAATTAAATCAAACTGCAGCTTTTTGACATGCTGCTAAAGTGCTTTATTCTCTGACCTTTCATGTTTTAGATGGGCATCCATTTTATTCACAGTAACTTCCAAATTAGAGATCTTCAAGGCCGCTTCCACTATGTCATCATATAGACCTTCTCCAATTTTCCTGTGAAATTGAATCCTATCTAGCAAGGGTATCTTCTTCCAGTTTATTCTTGCTTCTGTCATTTTTTCTTTATCGGATATCGTTAGATTGAAAGTGTGTGTCTTGATATCCCTGCTCGTCATCAAAGACGCCTCTGTTTTATACAAACTCCTTGTAGCTAGGGTTTTCACCCTAACTTGTGCAAATGAGCACCTACTAAGGAGAAGGGACTCCTTAGTAGCATTTCAATAAAACAGTAAAATATGACAGTAAAGCAAAGTAAACTTAAACTAGCATGTGCATCAACAAAAAATAAAAAGACAGAAATATGATAAGAATTTTATTGTGTATTAACTTTACCTCAGATGTTGAGGTTGGTGAAGCTCTTGCAGTAGTCCAGGAGGGCTACTTCCAAGCTCCAATGGGTTCCTTCTCCTTCTCCAAAAGGGTGAGCTAGGGTTCCAGGAGTGATTTTTGGTAGAGTGAAGATAGGGAAGATTGTGGATGTCAATTGGGGAGCCTCCATCACCTATTTATAGGTTTTTAGTGGTGGAGTATTGACCCATGATTTTTGGCACCATATGGTTTAGGTCAATTGTATAGGGTTTTTGCTTCATTTTTCCTCTTTTTCCTCTTTTTTGTATTTTTTATTCCCTTTTAATTGATTTTTGGGAATTTAGGGCCTTTTTAGAGGGTTTTTGCTATTTTTGGAGGAATTTAAATTATTTTTGGGGAAAAGGGGGGTTTTGGGGCCTTTTGGAGGCTTTTTAATGGTTTTTTAAGGTTTTGGAGGCAAATATGGTAGGAAATATGGGCGAATGGGTCATGTAATGAGGGAGATGAGGTAGTGAGCACTTTTTGAGTGTTAATAGATTGTCCCCTGATGTGTGAGGGCAGGAGCTCATCGTATGGCCGATAGACATCATAGGTCTTTTATGGTTTTCCTGGGATGTGGAGAGGAGAAGAAACGAACTAGAGCCCGGAACAACGGTCTCGAACAAACTGCAAAAACTGAAAATACATGACCTCAATAATGAATGAGGAATAATATCAATATATGGACGAGGCAGGCATACCCATGCTCGTATCAAGATATATAAAAATAACAATAAGGCGCAAAAATGGGGACCTGAAATATACATGGAGAACCACTGTGTACATCGTAAGGGTCCAGAGGGGACACAAATCTGGGATATACTGCCGAGCTGACCACTTTTGAGCTGAAGAACTGATACACTGGAATAACAATAGTGTTGCTGAGTGTGGTACCAGAGGAACTGATGAGTGGCTGGATCATAATAACGGGGAGTCATACCCTCAATGGTACACTGGACTGGAGATGAATTGGGTACTCAAGGAAGCACATAAGTGGATGGCTTCCGAATACAATCGCCAACGCAACCCAAACATCCACGGGAACATATAACTGGGTGTTCCAAGGTGACTCACCAATGTGCTAGAGTCAGGGGAAGTCCGAGGTCTTCGACCAATAACTGAAGGGATATATACCCTGCACCAATCTCAACGATGCGATCAAGGTGTTGAAGTCGAGCATGTGAGAAACAACCACTTGGAGAGGCACTGATGACTCCTCTCAAAATGGTCCGTAGGCACTCACCACAGATGGTGATGAGTCCAAGGCACAAGGACCTCTGGGTCTATCCTCTGGAATAGATGGGCTGTCGTCGATAGAGGGAGACCTGCAACTAGCAAGGCAATGATGTTTCCTTGATAGGAGCACGAGGTGGAGAACCGAAGTGTGAGAGTACTGATGGTAGGACTGACATACTATGGGGGTGGGGAGAAGAACTGGGCAAATAGAGTGGGTGGAATCAAACTTCCTTTGTTCAGAGTATGGTGGTGGGGATGATCGGGAAGCATTTGAAACTGACTGGTGGGAAAGGGATCATAGCTTTAAGGGACCAGGGATGGTTACTGGAATGAGGAATAATCAAGATGGTGTAAGATGGAAGGAGACTCTGAGAGTGGTATATTGCAGAATACTCTGAACAAAGGCGACCTTATGGGGGGTGCTGTCGAGATGGTTGATCACAATACCAGGAGGCACTGGGGGGGACTTCTTTATGGTTTAAGGAGCTGGAAGAAGTGTGCTCAAAATGGTACTGTCGTGTGGATTTATACGAGCCCAGGACAGTTCGTGCTTGTGGTTTCTTTCAATTTTAAGGAGTCTGAAAGTGATAAGAAGACTCTGAAGTAATGGAATGGTACCATCGTGTGGATTTGTACAAGCCCAGGACGGTGCATGCTTGTGGTTTCTTTCAATTTTAGAGAGTCTGAAAGCAATAAGAAGACTCCAGGGGGGTTCTTTTTCGTGTGTTAGTCTCCAAGGCCCGAAAAATCATAAAAGGATGCAATGAAGAACTCTTATAGCTGGTGTGACTAGAGTATTCATTTTTCGTAATTAGTCTACCAGGTCCGGAAAAGGGTTAAACTTATACCAGATAGATGCCCTTTCAGGTACTTTAATGAGCATGAAAGAAACCAAGATTGCTCGGCAATCTTTTCATTCTTTTAGGAGTCAGAAAAGAGCTTAACAGAAACTCCCTAAGTGCCTTTTTCATAAAGGACTTGTCTGACTCGAAAAAGGGATAAAATTATACCGAACAAAAGGAATGGCCAAAAAAGGAGAGAGTGTTCAATCAAGGGACATCGATGAGAACCAGGAACGAGGGTGGGGGGGAACACTGGTGGGCCTCCTTGTGGGATGATGAATGGTGGAAAAATAACAAAATAATTGCAGTATGAATGGAGTGAATGGCTCATGTAAAAATGTGTACCAATTCGATAGCAGCCGATGTGGCACGCAAATCGAGGCAGCAAGGTGTCGGGACACAATGTTGAAAATTTTCCTGGTGAGAGAGATAAATGATCTCAAGCATATTCACGAGTGCGGAAAACTGAATCTGGTGATATACAAAGTGTCAAAAATGGATAACGACCGAGGTGGCACGCGAATCGAGGCAACGGTGGGCGTTTTGGAAAAAATACCCAAAAAATATGAGGGTGAGAGAGAGAAATGATCTCAAGCATCATCACGAGTGTGGAAAAATGAATCCGACGACATAAAGTATATCAAAAACAGGCTACGGCCGATGTGGCACGCAAATCGAGGTGATGAGAGGTGTCTAGAAAAAATGCTCAAAAACGGTTCGAAAAAAATAAGAAAACGAGTCGACCATCATGATGGTTTCATCCTGCTGAGTCCAGTGGTGGAAACAGTTCGGAGAATGGACTCCGAAATGGTCAAAGAAAATAACTAAGTTAAAAAATGGTTGCAAATAAAGGTGAGCCTACCAAGCCAAGGATGCAGTGGTGGGGAGAAATGATGACCCGCGGGGGTAGAATACTAGGTGTATCAAATCAAATCATATATACAAGTGACATGTGACCTCAAAAATGGTTGAGATCACGCATGTGACAAAGTGAGTAGGGTTAATGACCTGCCCCCATGCTATGTGCATAGAGTTTGTGATTGTGGATCACATATGTGTTGGTTTGAACAAGGGGGTCATCAGCGATTCCTTTGTGGTAAATAATGAAACCTAACAACTGGCCTGCCGGAACGCAAAAGACACACGTGAGTGGGTTCAAGCGGATCTGATACTTGCGACAACGCAGAAAAACTTGTCGGAGGTCATGAAGGTGGTTGGATCGTTTCTTGGAACGTGCTGTGAGATCGTCAAGGTAGACTAATAGGATATGGACTAAGTCGTGAAAACAATAGATCATGGCCCGCTGGAAGGTGGCACTAGCATTTTTAAGGCCAAAAGGCATGACACGATAGGAAAAGGTTCCCCATGGGGTGGTGAAGGTAGTCTTGTATTGATATTCCTTGCGGATCTGAATCTGGTTGTATCCAAAGAAACCGTCCATGAAGGATAGGACTTCATGCCCCACACACGCATCGATGAGTTGGTCAATAAATGGCGTGGGGAAGGTCTCTTTGGGACATGCTTGGTTTAAATCACGGAAGTCAATACATACTCTCATGGTGCCTTGTTTCTTGTTAACAGAGATGGGGTTGGAAACCCAAGAGGTGTATGCAATAGGATAAATGAAACTTGTTGCACGAAGTTTCTCAATCTCGGCTTTAACGACGGGGAGCTTTAATGGGTGAATGGGGCATCGTTTTTGGCGAACGGGGGGTACATCTAGCCACATGTCAATGTGGTGCTCTATAATAGTAGGGTTAAGACCAGGCATTTCAGTATAGGACCAGGAAAAGATATCGCGGAACTCTTGGAAAAGTTTCTTGTGCTCTCCGATCTTGTACTCAATGCAGGAGGCTCCTAACGTAATGAGTTCAGGAGCACCAGCTGGGGCATAGATATCAATGTGGATTGTGGGTGAAATATTGGCCATGTTACCTTCCTCGAAGGCATCGAGAGCGGGAATGGGTTCTTTAAACCAGTCGAATTTGGTAGGGAGGAAGTCTTTGGACTCAACCAAAAATTGGGGGGCTGTGGTGGGGGAGGGATCTTCCTGGAGGAAATAGGAACGATGGTGCATATCCTCCCAGGGGTAATCAGGTGTAGTAAGAGCCTCGAGAATCTCCTCATCATTGTGGAAACTCGGGGTCGTCAAATCGGTTGACGAGGGAGTGCTAGTAGAAGAGATCATATAAATGGTATTAATCTCTCCGGTTGGCGAGGATGCTGGGGGGTGGATCTCCTCAATGGTAGGGGGAGCCGTCTCGAGGTCCAAGGTATTCATATCATAGAGGGCGGCTCTGTAATCTGGGAGATCTGGACAGTCATGTGAGTAATGGTCGTAAATACCGCATATTACACAAGGGTGATTGGTACGCAATGATTTATCATGAGGCTTAGGGGTAGGGTCAAGTTGGACAACCAAGATGTTGGGGTCGTCATCAAGCATTTGCATGTGCTCTTGTAATGCGGGTAATTGTGGACATTGATAGGTAGCATGGCCCAACTCATCACACAATGAGCATCCGGGAGGAGCACGAAACGTGGGGGGATTCTTAACAGGTTTGGGCGGGGGTAGAGCGGTGTATGGTTGTGGGCCTCTGCCCCCAGTGTGCTTGATAAGAGGGGATATATTGGTGGATGAGGAAGGACTAGTGACACCGGGAGGTGGTTGACTAGTAGTGTTGATGGGTTGCACCGGTTGTAGGATGAAATTTGGTATCGGGGGGGGAACGGGAGGCATGATATACCACACAGGTAGTCCTAAAGTTAAACCGGGGAGGCTGAGAGTAGCCATAACCGGGGCGCTAACTAATCCCGAAGGCGGGAATAGGAAGGGGATTGTATGGATGGGTGTAACGCCAACATGACTAGGTACCAATGGTGGTTGGGGTAGCAAGGGCAATTGATGGTTGGGTGTTGGTGTATTGTGGGAAAGGGTACATAAGTCAGATATTTCGGTCGCTAGTGACAGGGGTGGAATGGATTGGAATGTTGAAGTCATCGGCGTATCTGAGTAAACTTCGGGTCCCACTGAGGAAACCAACGAGGTAGATGCACCACAAAAAGGTTGTTCAACCATGGGAAGAACGTTTTCGGGTGCAGCGGGGGCATTGGGATCGTAATAGGTGAGTTGATCAACCTTGACCACGCGTCCATCATGGGGGAACATCATGGTACGAAAAATAGATGAGGCAACCGCCCACATGGCGTACATGTAACTGCGGCTAAGTAAGAGGTTATAATCAAGTTGGGAGTTGATGACCTCTATTTCAATAAGCACTATTTTACCAGCCAACTGGATGGGGACATTAGCTAAGAGACCTTAGGGTTGAGCCAAACGGCCGTCATAGGCTCCCAACGCAGTGGTGGACTGCTGGAGAGTAGGGGATCCCAACTTCTGCCAAACGAATGTGGACATAACGCATGTAGAGGCACCCTCATCGATGATGCACTGATGGATGACAAGATTCTAAATGGATACAGAAACTTGGAACGCTAATGTGGAAGGCAGGCGCCATTCGGATTGGTCCAAATCGAAGGCCATCATTCGTGAATCAGTTGGGTCAATAGCACCAATGGCTGAAAGCAAAGTCTTGCATTGTGTAGGCCAGTTTTTTAAGACCTCCAACGCAGACATGGCTGCAGGGGACTGAGCTAAATCATCTACAATGTTGTAATTAGACGCAGCATGAGCATTGGGGTTATTGTTGATGCGGCGAAGTGGGAAACGTGAGGATTTGGAGGTGCCATCTAGTGGAGCCGGAGGTATTCGTAACGACTGATCGGTGGGAAGAGAGTTGGTATTTTTTTCGGTGGGAGGGGCTTCAGGGGTGGACCCATATTGGTTCCGACGGGTTTGAAGGTTGACATCGGCAGATGACATCATTAACAAGTGATGGGTACCTGAGTTTAGCATGGGTTGATCAGGAGCGGCATAAGTGATTTGCTGTTGTGGAGGCGCATTTCCTTGAGGGGGAGCTAACGGTTGAGTGTTCACCATGCCTTGGGTTGGTAAAGGGTTCTGTAACACCAAGGGTTGAGTCTGAGGTGGTGGGGGGTTAGGTGGTGCTTGAGGTGCTACGTGTCCTTGGCGGTGGGCATCATCGGTCTAGAGTTGTCGAGCCCGCTCCAAATGTGGGAAAGCATGTGTGTAATGGCCATAGACCCCGCAAATAGAACAAGGATGGTTCGTTCGCAAATTAGGGTTTTCGGCTTGCTTGGGTGGCCTGTCGGGGTTTTGGTTGGCAGGTGCCGCGTTATTATTGTTCGGAGGATTACGGGGTTGACCGCCTTGGTCTGGAGGGGGGTTGTTCCCGCGGTTACGTCCTTTGCCGCGGTTTTGCTGGCCTTGTTGGCGTTGGTTATTTTGGTTTTGCTGTGGATTTTGTTGCGCCTACACTTTCCCTTGGGTGGCAGGTGGGTTCTGGGGTTGTGCAGGTGCGGGAGCAGGCTGCGGTGGATAATAAGTGGGTGGAGGCGGTGCAGGTGCTGAACCTTGTGGGGGTTGTTGATATGTCTGTGTGACGGGTTGTGGGTTTGCCACAGGTGCTTCCTGTGGCGGATAATAAGCAAGGAGGGCTTGAGAGGATACAGGAGCTTGCATGGCCTGCGGGTGGTAATATGGCTAAGGTGCGACCAGGGGGACGTAAGCAGGGGATGCATGGTCAAAGAACTGAGGTGGACATGAGGGTTCGTGGGAATGGTGGTGATGTGCCATGGGAGCATACGAATTGGTTGCTCCAAAGTGCGATGTAGCCGCGAAAGGTCGAGGCCATGGCTAATACGTGCTATGGAAAAGAGATGGTTATGCGAGGCAATATAGCCAATGATGCCATCTACAGCATGGGATGCCCCCGGCACATCATGTCGGGAGGAATCGTCGTGGGGGGCATCAAGTATGATGGTATAGAGGTAACCAGACTGGGCGTAAATAAGGTCAAATTGTTGGGCTTTTAGGATGGTCTCTTCTTCGGACTGGGGTCGCTCGGATGCCACATCCTTGGCAATGACACGAAGGAGAGATTTTAGAAACCAATCTAAGAAGATACTGTCATCTAACTTGATTTTGCACAGGCTTCGGCGTCGACACCACTCATGAATGTGGTCAGTGATGTGGGTGGTAGTATTCTGTCTGCAAGACAGTAGGATCTCAACTCCCGCGTCATAGCGGACAGGTAACTAAAAGAACTGCAGGAAGGTCGAGGAAAGGGAAGTAAAGGTGGCATGGGTCCCATGGGGTTGCTCGATGTACCACTTGGCTACAGAGCTAGTGAAGGTGCATTGTAACAGACGGAGTCGGACAGAGTCATCCACTATGGAGTTGGAAGAACACCACAGATGGAAGGACATAATGTGGTTCTGGGTGTCTTCACCTGCCTTGCCCTCAAACTTAGGGATGTCTGAGGGGAGCTTAGTGGGCATGTGAGGCCACGCAGGTTCGTGTCTGATGGGATCGTTGATCAGTCTGGCCAGGTCAGGAAGGTTGAGACTAGCCATGAATGGAAAAATGGTAGAAGGATGTGACATACTGGTGGTTGTGGCCACGTTGGGGCCAATGCCCCCAAGTGTAGGGGCTGGGTTCAGGTTGGGGATGTTTCCCCCAAGGGGAGGAACGAAGGTGGTATGGGATGGTCCTGCGCCGCCAAGGGTAGTGTGAGTCACTGGTGGAGTTGGGTTGGGTATGCTAGCCACTGGAATGGGCACTGTGATCGGAATGGTGGGTGTGGGCCCCATCGAGGGCATACCCAAAGCAGGTGTGGTAGTTGGGGTGGTGGTGGACGCTCCACCACTGGTTCCTACAAAGAAAGTGTTAGAAGTTATGCCAGCCATGGGGCTGGTTGGTGCAGTATAAGTGGGGTTCTCGGACTCTGCCTCAGAATCAGATGTAAAATAAGGGGCGTCAAGGCCGGGGGACAGAGCTCTGTGCTGTTGACGAGTGGAGTCGAGTGATGAAGCTCTACGTCTATGACGGGTGATGTCAAGTGAACTATGCTGCAAGGGCTCGCCCTGGAGGCGCCGAGAATGTCTCGTAGACTCGATGGTGACAGATGGTTTCAAGTATCTAGGGGTTGTTTTGAGTGAAAAAACAGCTCAAAAAACCCTAATGCAGTCGAGTGTGCAAAAGGAGAGCACAAAAAAGACGGCACTCAGGCCAACAACCAACTCAAAACACTCACTGTAACAGCCGTGCTACAATAAGCAGAGCATCAACAACAATGGTCAGAATACCAACAAGCAGCAGGTTTCCTAAAAAATAAAAATAGTGGACTCGCTAAACCAAAGGGAGGTAAGGGAGCATGCAAACACCTAACTAAATAGTATTCTGACTCAACCAATCATATCCTCTACAAGGTGATGAAATCCAAGTCAGACAATATGGATAGTAGAGCCAAGTGGCTATAGATATCCCCCTACCGGGAGGGACACTGGGTAAGACAATCCTAGAAGAAAGGCAACTAAGATACCCCGTTCATGACACGTCTAGAAAGGTGAATCTGCAGCTCCGGTCCTATCACCGTGTGGGCCTAAAAGGAATCACCACACGTAGACCAACGAGTAGGTAGCCTTCAATTACTAAATGGATTGCGGTATTCCACTTAGGCCTTCAGAACCAGTCTGGCTACTTCAACCCTCCTAAGGGAGAGGCCCTCTGATAAACTGGTTGTGACCGTGCCAAAAAATACTAGGATATTTTGGTTCCCTAATGGACAACAACTATGTCTCAAGTGTAAGTGACCGAGGGGTGTTATTTGGATGCCTATCCCCCCTGTCCTACCTAACTACAATATTCTTATGTGTTCCCCAAGTGGGGTTAGAATGTTGGTTGTGTTAAGTAGTTTTTAAGGCTCACTTGAATTAGGTGACAGAGTGTGTGCGTGTGAGATAATGAACCCAATTAAAAGTGTCACGGGGTGGGAAACTTTCTAACTAATACTAATAATGCAGAAATTAAACGTGTAATGCAAAATTTTATTTTTTCAATTGAAATGCTTAAACTTAAAAAACTCTATAAATGGAATAGAAAGCAAACTGCAGAAAAAGACTGTAGGTAAGTGTGATTGCAGATAGAATAGGTGGCTATGCAGGGGCAGAAAATATTGCAGCAAAGTTCTGGGTTCAAATAGGGTAAAAAAGTGCAAAAAATAGATCACGGGTCTGTGGCAAAATTGCGCGGCCAGGTCGCGAGAAACAGGCTGAAAGCCACAGGGAGATCGCAGGAAACAGGCTAAAATCCGCGGGGCGATCACAGGAAATAGGCTGAAAGCCGCTGGTAGATCACAGGAAACAGGCTAAAAGCCGCAGGGAGATCGCAGGAAACATGCTGAAAGCCGCGGGGAGATCGCAGGAAACAGGCTAAAAGCCGCGAGGAGATTGCAGGAAATAGGCTGAAAGCCGCGGGGAGATTGCAGGAAACAGGCTGAAAGCCGTGGGGAGATCGCAGGAAATAGATTGAAAGCCGTAGTCAGATCGTAGCTATGAGAAAAAAATATGCGATTTTCGGCAGCAAACCCAACTGCCGAAAAGGATAGCCGAAGGGGGAAAACGGAAAAATACTTGCAGAAAATAAAAAACTTTTAAAAATTATAACCAGAAACTCAAAGGAACACTAGGGGAATCGCCAAAACTGTAGCTAGGGTTTTCACCCTAGCTTGTGCAAATGAGCACCTACTAAGGAGAAGGGACTCCTTAGTAGCAGTTCAATAAAACAATAAAGCAAAGTAAACTTAAACTAGCATGTGCATCAACAAGAAATAAAAAGACATAAATATGATAAGAATATTCTTTTGTATTAACTTTACCTTGGATGTTCAGGTTGGTGAAGCTCTTGCAGTAGTCCAGGAGGGTTGCTTCCAAGCTCCAATGGGTTCCTTCTCCTTCTCCAAAGTGTTTTTAATATGGGCCAAAGGGGCACTCAAATGTGAATATAGCTCAAAAGGGTGAGCTAGGGTTTCAGGAGTGATTTTGGCAGAGTGAGGATAGGGAAGATTGTGGATGTCAAATGGGGAGCCTCCAACACCTATTTATAGGTTTTTAGTGGTGGAGTATTGACCCATGGTTTTTGGCACCATATGGTTTAGGTCAATTATATAGGGTTTTTGCTTCATTTTTCCTCTTTTTTGTATTTTTTATTCCCTTTTAATTGATTTTTGGGAATTTCGGGCCCTTTTAGAGGGTTTTTGCTATTTTTTGAGGAATTTAAATTATTTTGGGGGAAAAAGGGGGTGTTTTGGCCTTTTGGAGGCTTTTTAATGGTTTTTTAAGGTTTTGGAGGCAAATATGGTAGGAAATATGGACGAATGGGTCATGTAATGAGGGAGATGAGGTAGTGAGCACTTTTTGGGTGTTAACACTCCTTACTGTGGGCATTAGTTCAAAAAGTTTCTGTGCACATGCCTACTTATTTTTCCCATGATACTTAAACATATCTTCTTGGGATTGAAATTTACTGTCCTCACTCCCTCCTGCTACATATTGGAATTTATATTCTTGGACTTGGATAAATGGGGTTGATAACCCCTCTTTCTGCTCATCTATACTACCTATCAGGACATCTGATTCTTCTGGTGTTTCAAATTTTAGTCTTTTCTTTTCACTTTCTTATGTTTCAATGACTTATTGTAATTCTCTCTTCCTGCCTACCTCCAGAGTGTTAAGTAGTTGGTCTATTTCCATAGGATCATCAGTCACGATCAAAGCTGTTGGTTGTGGAGTTTGATCTCTAGATTCAGAGATATTATTATTCAGCCATGTCCATACCCCAGGTTTGGTTTGAAAATGATGTATCAAGTTTTATGCATTGTAAAGATCTCTTAGATCAAAGAAGAGAGACTGTGAGACAGTGAAGAGGAAGTGTAGCGGTTGTGCTGCAGGTTGTATCCCTTCACTTTGCTGGACGGAATAATAATAAGGACTAGAAACTTCAGTGTGGACGTAGCCCAAGTTGGGTGAACCACGATATATCTGTGTCTCTCTTGTAATGTGTATTTGTGATTGTATTTGCATTTATGTTTATTGTTATTGCTCTGCGATCCTGTTTTTCTAACAATTGGTATCAGAGCCAAAGGTCTATTTGGCAGATAAACCCACAGGAAGCTAGGGTTTCTAGTTCGAGTGGGAGCAATGGCGGAAGAAGGAAAGTTTAAGGTCGAGAAGTTTAACGGCCAAAAATTCCAGTTATGGAAGATGCAAATGGAGGACTCTTTGTACCAAAAGGATCTATTCCTATTGTTGGGAGGAAGATCAAAGCAGCCAGCGGCCATGAAGGACGAAGAATGGGAGGTTCTTGACAGAAAGGCTCTGGGAACAATACGGCTGAGCCTGGCTTCATCAGTGGCTTTCAATATCTCAAAAGAAACGACAACGGAGGGTTTGATGAGCGCATTGGGTAAGCTGTATGAAAAACACTCCGCCTCCAACAAGGTATTTCTATTGAATCGTTTATTTAATATGAAGATGTCTGAAGGTGGATCTGTTACTGATCATTTAAATGAGTTTAATACGGTTACAAATCAGCTAAGTTCTGTAAGTGTGAACTTTGATGATGAGGTTAGGGCTCTTCTAATCTTGTGTTCATTGCCAGAAAGTTGGAATAGCTTGGTCATGGTTGTAAGTAACTATGTCTATAGTTCAAACACCTTGAAATTTGATTATGTTATTGGTGTTATTCTTAGCGAAGAAATGCGAAGAAAAAGCACAAATGAGACATCAGGTAATGCATTGACCATGGAGAGCAGGGGAAGACAAAAGGAGAGAGGAAGGATCCAAGGTAATCATGGCAAGTCTAAAATGGGCAGATCCAAGTCCAGACTGGGAAAAATAGAGTGTTGGAACTGTGGAAAGAAAAGACATCTAAAGAAAGACTACATATCTCTAAAGAAGAAAGGAGATGCACAGAAGGAAACTACCCAGGAAGCAAATGTAGCAGGTGATGTGTTACAAGATGCTTTGATTCTTACATTAGATAATACTAGTGATTATTGGGTAGTATATTCAGGAGCTTCATGTCATGCTACACCCCGTAGGAAATACTTTCATGAGTATGTTCCTGGCGATTTTGGACATGTTTTATTGGGTGATGATGAGCCATGTAAAATTGTTGGAATGGGTAAGGTATGGATAAAAGTTAAGAATGGAACTGATTGGTTGTTGAAAGATGTTAGGAATATTCCTCCTATGAAAAGAAATTTGATCTCAACAGGGCAGTTGGGAGATGGTGGCTGTCTATCTACATTTGGAGAAAAGTGGTGGAAGATCACTAAAGGATCAAATGGTGATAGCAAAAGGAGACAGGATAGGTACATTGTATTTATGTCCTCATAATACTGACCATTCTATCTCATTAACTTCCACAAAAACAGATACAGCACTGTGGCATCATAGGCTTGGCCACATGAGTGAGAAGGGGATGCAGATTCTCCACTCAAGGAAATTGCTGCCATATTTGAAGCAAGTAAGTTTGGAATTATGTGAAAACTGTGTTTATGGAAAACAGAAGAGAATCAGATTTCTGAGGGTTGGGAAACATAAGAAGAATGAAAATTTAGAGCTAGTGCATACAGATGTATGGGGACCGGCTCAGGTACAATCTCTTGGTGGCTCTCATTATTATGTTACATTTATTGATGATGCAACTAGGAAAACTTGGGTTTATTGCATTAGACATAAATCTAATGTGTTTGCTACTTTTAAGAAGTGGAAAGCTTTGGTTGATAATGAGACAAGAAAAAGGTTGAAGTGTCTCAGATCTAATAATGGAGGTGAGTACTGCGGCAAGGAGTTTGATAGTTACTGTTCATACCATGGGATTCGTAGAGAGAAGACAGTCCCAGGAACACCACAAGAAAATGGTGTGTCAGAAAAGATGAACAGAACGATCATGGAATGTGCAAGGTGTATGAGACTGTATGTAGGGTTTCCCTTACAGTTTTGGGCGGATGCTGTAAATACTGTTGTTTATTTAATAAAAAGAGGACCTTCAAGTGCTTTGGATGGTGGTATTCCAGAGGAGGCATGGACACATTAAAAGGTAAACTACTCATTTCTAAGAATGTTTGGTTGTGAACCATTTATCCATATTGATAAAGAAAATAGAACAAAACTTGAAGCTAAATCCAAATGTACCTTTATTGGATATGGTGTTGATGAATTTGGTTATCGCTTATGGGATTATGAAAATAACAAAATCATCAGGAGTAGAGATGTAATATTCAATGAAAAGGTCACGTATAAAGATCAGTTGCAGGGAAAGAAACAGGAAAAGGAAACCACAGAGTACACAGTACTTGATGAAATTCAAGAAAATGAAGTTCCAAAGGTGCCAGAAAATCAAGAACAACAGCAAGTACCTGAAACTCCTACAACTACAAGAAGATCTACCAGGTTAAGTAGACTCCCTGAATGATACTCTCCTTCAATGTATTATTTGTTGATGACTGATGCTGGTAAACAGAATGTTATGAAGAAGCAATGAAGGTGGAAACTAGAAAGAAGTGGGAGCAATGCATGAATGAGGAGATGGACTCATTGGTAGGAAACCAGACTTGGGATTTGGTTCAGTTGCCTGCTGGTAAAAGAGCATTGCAGAACAAATGGATTTACAGGTTGAAGGAAGAAGAAGGAGGCAAGAAGCGGTACAAGGCCACACTTGTTGTAAAGGGGTTTGCACAGAAGAAAGGTATATATTTTGATGAAATATTTTCTCTTGTTGTTAAGATGACTTCAATTAGGACTATCTTAAGTCTAGTGGCGATAGAATATTTGCATCTTGAACAGTTAGATGTAAAAACATGATTTCTCCATGGGGATTTGGAGGAAGAGATATATATGCAGCAGCCACAAGGGTATGAGGTCAAAGGTAAGGAGAACTTGGTATGCAGGTTGAAAAAGAGTTTGTATGGCTTGAAGCAAGCTCCAAGGCAGTTGTATTTAAAATTTGACAGGTTTATGACAGAACAAGGTTATAGTAGATGTCATTCTGACCACTATGTTTATTTCAAGAAGCTAGACAATGAAAGATATATTATCTTGTTATTGTATGTGGATGACATGCTTATTGCAGGGTCTAACATGCAGGATATAAATGTACTCAAAAGGAAGCTAGCTAATTCATTTGCGATGAAGGATTTGGGTGCTGCAAAGAAAATCCTTGGTATGAGAATAACGAGAGACAGGAAAAATCGCAAATTGACATTGTCTCAGAGTGAGTACATACAAAAAGTGTTGGAGAGGTTTAGAATGCAAAATGCAAAACCAGTAAGTACACCTTTGGCCAACCATTTCAGTCTAAGTAAGGAAATGTGTCCCAAGCCACAGGAAGAGACAGATTACATGTCCAAGATTCCCTATCAATCAGCACTTGGCAGCTTGATGTATGCCATGGTGTGCACAAGACCAGATATTGCACAAGCAATGGGAGTTGTGAGCAGATATATGAACAATCCAGGTAAAGAACATTGGAAGGCAGTACAGTGGATTCTCAGGTATTTGATAGGTACCACCACTCAGGAATTATGTTTTGGAGGTTCAGACACTATTCTACAGGGATATGTTGATGTAGATATGGCAGGTGATAAGGATAGCAGGAGGAGAACCACAGGGTATGTGTTTACTATAAGTGGAACAGCAGTGAGTTGGATTTCGAAACTACAGAAGGTTGTTGCACTTTCAACAATAGAAGCAGAGTATGTTGTTGTTACAGAGGTTTATGGAGGAATTGGGTAAGAAGCAGAAGGATAGCAGGTTGTACAGTGACAGCCAGAGTGCCATTCATCTTGCAAAGAACTCAGCATTCCATTCTAGGACTAAACATATACAGCTCAAGTACCATTTCATACGCTCTGTTCTAGAAGATGAACTATTGAAGCTGGAAAAGATACACACTAGCCAGAATCCTGCAGACATGTTCACAAAGGTAGTGACTAGAGAGAAACTGAGTTCCTGCTCGGTTTCAGTTGGCATTCTAGCATGAAGGTGAAGAGGAGAAAGTTGCCAAGTCCAATTCCAGCAAGTGCAGCAGCGGTGGAGTTGTTGTGATCAGTCTCCAAGTGGGAGATTGTTGGTTGTGGAGTCTGATCTCCAGATTCGGAGATATTATTATTCAGCCATGTCCGTACCCTAGGTTTGGTTATGATCCCGGGACGACCTTAAGGGGGTCCGGCCTATGGTTTTGGGTAACCCGTGGTATTTTCCCATTGTATTTCCCTTGTAAAAGAAAGACATTGTAATACGGCTAGGGAAATGATGTATCAGGTTTTATGCATTGTAAAGATATCTGAGATCAAAGAAGAGAGACTATGAGACAGTGAATAGGAAGTGTAGCGGTTGTGTTGTAGGTTGTATCCCTTCACTTTGCTGGACTGAATAATAATAAGGACTAGAAACTTCAATGTGGACGTAACCCAAGTTGGGTGAACCACGATATATCTGTGTCTCTCTTGTAATGTGTATGTGTGATTATATTTGCATTTCTGTTTATTGTTATTGCTCTCCGATCCTATTTTTCTAACAAAAGCTTGGGCTTGTAAATCTAGGTCATCTTCCTCTTCAGGCTCATATTGCAATAAATTCCGCCCCTTCAACAATCCTTCAGCTTCTTGGTGTTCAAATGCCTTCAAACCATTTTTCTTCTTCCTTTCGGCTATGATATGTAGAGGATCATATGCGATCGCTACATCTTTTCTGAACCCCATATTTCTCAACAATTTTTCCACTTCGCTAACAGCTTCTTTAAACTTTACAATAAAAGGGCCAACTTGCCAAGGGAGCTTTATATCAGAACCTTTCTTATATTGCCCAAATTGTTCCTCTTCTACAATTAGCCTCTACCGAATGAACTCAGGGGAAAAAACCCTCAAAGTTAAAAATGCTGAAAAAAAGTACGGTTCATGTACAAAACCATACACCCTTATCACTGTGCCATCTTTTAGCAAGAACCTGTCGCCAACGGCTAGTTCATCTTTCAACTGCATCAGAGTTTTCATTTCTGGTAGTACTCTGGGTAGTTCTTCTTCAAACATAACTTTGTACACAGCAGATAAAATGTAGTTCATGTAATTGAAAACATTATCCTCCAAATTCCTTGTAAAGAGTATCTGAGAGAAACGTAACTCGTCTACACTGCTATGCAGAATTATCTTAGTCAGATATGCCTGAAACCGAAAAAATATGGTATTTTCAAAACAACTTAACTGTGCATGGATTTTTTTTGCCAAAAATTCCTCAAACTTGAGGGATGGTACTAACTCACTTCCCGCCTTCGGGGAACCTACACTAATCCTGAATAGCAGGCTCAGTTGTACTTCAATTATCCATAAGTTTGAGTCTAAAACTAAAAATTGTGCTATCAAAGAAAAAACCAACTAGGTGTGGTCATTAAAAAGGCTGACATCCAGCGGGTAGGGGGTATCTGTAATCTCTACATCATGCTTTAAACAAGTGACAAGGAAAGCTTTATGGATTTTAGGGGAAATCTACCTATACATAGTAATGACCGATTCTTCAAAGAAACTTTCGGGAATTGGGGTTGGTGACTTGGGTATGGCAAGGGTACTTCAAACAATGGCAGTGTTTACACTACAGACGATTTTAGACCTCTTGGTGTTCACTATTACTCATTGGGTTTCTGAATAATTCAACGAACACCATGACACAAACTCCAAGAAAGGCATTATCTGTTCTAGGAAAAAGAAAATAAAAAAGGACTGATGGACCCTATGGACATCTATCCCTTGTTCAAGCAGAGCTTTCAACCTTCTTTTAACTTCTGCTATAGGGAGTCGAAGGTCTGGGTCAAACAAATCACATTCTCTGTCTTCTAGGGTCGTTCTAACCTTAGAACTAAGAGAAATGTGTTCGTCTCCCATTCTACGACTATAAAACAGACTGCATGTTGCCAATTGTATTCGGAAGCCATCCACTTATATGCTTCCTTGAGTACCCAGTTCAGCTCCAGTCCAGTGTACCATTGAGGGTATGACTCCCCGTCACTATGATCCTACAATTCATTAGTTCCTTTGATACTATACTCAGCACCACTATTGATATTCCAGTGTATCAGTTCTTCAGCTCAGACATGGTCAGCCCAACAGTATGTCCCAGATTTGTGTCCCCTCTAGACCCTTATGATGTACACAGTGGTTCTCTATGTATCTTTCAGGTCCCCATTTTTGGGCCTCATTGTTATGTTTTATATATCTTGATACGAGCATGGGTATGCCCACCTCATCCATATATTGAGATTCTTCCTCATTCATTATTCGAGGTCATGTATCTTTCAGGTCCCTATTTTTGGACCTCATTATTATTGTTATAGATCTTGATACGAGCATGGGAATGCCTGACTCGTCCATATATTGAGATTATCCCTCATTCATTATTGAGGTCATGTATTTTCAGTTTTTGCAGTTTGTTCGGGATTGTTGTTCCGGGCTCTAGTTTGTTTCTTCTCCTCTCCACACTCCAGGAAAACTATAAAAGACCTATGATGTCTATCGGCCATACGATGAGCTCCTGCCCTCACACATCAGGGGGCAATCTGTTAACACCCAAAAAGTGCTCACCACCTCATCTCCCTCATTACATGACTCATTCGTCCATATTTCCTATCATATTTGCCTCCAAAACCTTTAAAAACCATTAAAAAGCCACCAAAAGACCAAAAACCCCCCTTTTTCCCCAAAAATAATTTAAATTTCCTCCAAAACTAGCAAAAACCCTCTAAAAGGGCCCTAAATTCCCAAAAATCAAATAAAAGGGAATAAAAAATATTAAAAAAGAGGAAAAAGAGGGAAAAAACTAGCAAAAACCCTATACAATTGACCTAAACCATATGGTGCCCAAAACCATGGGTCAACACTCCACCACTAAAAAACCTATAAATAGGTGATGGAGGCTCCCCATTTCATATCCACAATCTTCCCTATCCTCACTCTGCCAAAATCACTCCTGAAACCGTAGCTCACCCTTTTGAGCTAATTTCACATTTGAGTGCCCCTTTGGCCCATACCCAAAACACTTTGGAGAAGGAGAAGGAACCCATTTGGAGCTTGGAAGGAACCCTCCTGGACTGCTGCAAGAGCTTCACCAACCTCAATATCTGAGGTAAAGTTAATACAAAAGAAAATTCTTATCATATTTATGTCTTTTTATTTCTTGTTGATGCACATGCTAGTTTAAGTTTACTTTGCTTTACTGTCATATTTTACTGTTTTATTGAACTGCTACTAAGGAGTCCCTTCTCCTTAGTAGGTGCTCATTTGCACAAACTAGGGTGAAAACCCTAGCTACACTACCTGTCACAGGAAGCCTGACAGCGACCTTCTCCCTGTCGTCATTTTCGGCTTCTGCACTTTCGGAAGCTTCCAACTCCGACAGGTCCAAGAAATAAATGTCAATTTTACACATGCCTCGTTATATATATAAAACATTTCCCAATAATTTATGCTCACCTTCGCCAGTTGTCCCTCTTTCCCGTCCGTCGATCTGTCGGGCATTGTTTCTAGTCCGTTGATACGATCCCTTATTTAACTTTTTCTGATTTGACATCTTTTCATCTCCACCGTAGGATATTCTATTGGCTTTAAATCTTAGCCATCCATCATATCCAACATCCTATAAGGATATGGTGGTATCGCTACCTGACCTCTGGTTTTGGGTTACCACTTAATATTCCTCGCGAGGTGCTCAGGTGGTGACACCTGGCATATGGTATGCACCCTCGCAACCACCTTCTCCACTTATCTGGGGTGCTCTTTCACCTTGCAACGATCACCGAGGAGCGTTGATATTGTCCTTTAACGTATCTACGGTGGGGAGCTCTCCAAATGTCTAGCTTTCAGCACTTTCGTCGGTGGGGTCCACTATGCTATTAACTATGCATCTTCTATCTCCTCCGGCCATAGATCGGATTCCCTTTTGTCGCGATCCGTTGATCTTCCCTGACCTCCTTGCTGATGTGACAACTTGTCCTTCGCGTCGTCAGATCTCTGACCATGCAGCCTGCGTCGTTGATCTTCTACCTTGCTTTTCCTCTGCGATGGTATCGCAAGCCTTCTAGCAGTTTTCACTTACCGCCCAAACGCTCATGCGAGGGATCCTCCGACTGCCATCTGTCCTAGCGGTTTATCCCTCGCGACCACCCTCTTGTGCTATTTTCCATGCAACTTCACGATGCGAGGGTGATTGGGGGCCATGGATCTCTTTCGTGCACCCAATCAACGGTTGGGACTTATCCGGATTTTAACCCTTACTTTGCTTTTTTTCGGACTATAGATTATTGGCCTTTGTATCCATTTTTAATTATTTGGGCTAGCTTCTTATGCTTAAAGTGCCAAGAAACCCTTTATTTTTCTCATTATTTCCTCTCCACTTGAGCTGCTTCTTGGCCTTAAAAACCTGGACATGACTATGGAGGGGGGTTTAACCATCTCTTCAAGGAATTCACTAGTGGAGTCAGTCCTTCCCTTTGGCTTTGTGCAAAAAAAATTTATAGGTGCCAACACCTTGTGTGTGGATTGCGATCACCAGAGATCGCAAACCCAAATCATTGTGGTATTTTGTGTGTGTTGATTGCTATCACCAGAGATCACAGATCTAGATCGCTGTGGTAGTTGTATGTTGTATTGATGTTGCAACATATTTCTTATACCTTGTGTGTTGATTGCTATCGCCAGAGATCATAGTGATATTTGTGGTATTTTGTGTGTCATATTGATGTTGCATCTTATGATTATACATGTGTGTTGATTTCCTTCATAATAGATCTACATCTCGGATAGATCAAGATCGTGTATCCAGATCGCAGTGAGAATTGGGGTATTTTTGTGTGTTGTATATTGATGTTGCATCATATGCTTATACTTGTGTGTTGAATGTCGTCGTAAGAGATATGTATCTTCGGACAGATCAAGATCGCAATATATGTATTGGTAGTTTTGAGTGTTGTGTTAAAACCCAAGAGTTCTGTATTGATGTGGCATAATATGCTTATACAGTGTGTGTTGATCTACATCACAGGAGTATCTATACTTGGATAGACCAATTGCAGTGATCTTGTTGGTATTGTGTGTGGTATTGTCATCACCAAATATTAGAATATATATATAACTATGTTTATAAATGGTCTGTGGTATTGGGATCACCGAGGGTTGCATGTATATTTCTTACATGTTAGATCGAAAACGTAGTGAAGGTGTATGCATTTCCATTTCAGTGTGAAATCATAGAAATATGCATGTATGTATATTTCTTACATGTTAGATCGCAAACGCAGTGAAGATGTATGCATTCCATTTTAGTGTGAAATCATAAAAATATGCATGTATGTATATTTCTTACATGTTAGATCACAAACGCAGTGAAGATGTATGCATTCCATCTTAGTGTGAATTCATAGAAATCTGTATGTATGTATATTTCTTACATGTTAAATCGCAAACGCAGTGAAGGTGTATGCATTCCATTTTAGTGTGAAATCACAGAAATATATATGTATGTATATTTCTTACATGATAGATCGCAAATCGCAATGATCGGTGTATACATTCCATTTCAGTTTGAAATCGTAACAATCTGCCTATATATGATGATTTGAGCCCTGTTTGTTTTCTTTAAAATATTTACTACCGAGGTTTTACTTTAGAAACCGCAGAATGGAACTCTGTCAAATCCTTAGGTATAAACCATTTTAAGCTGACCATACTGCCAGTAACATATTTTTGACTGAGATCTTGAGTTTCATGCTATAGATATAGTCTTTCTAGATCTATTCGGTTATACTGCCACTTATGGAACTCTGTCGTTAAATTTACGCAATGAATTTATTTTCATAATACAGTGATCCATGGTAGATAAACCGATAGTATTTTTAGAGATATTGGTAAGATATAGATTCAGTTATGATAAGTCAAAACAACTCTCTCTGCATTAGTTTTGGTGCAGCGTCGGAAGCTTTGAAAGTGCAATGTGTCTATCCCTGCATTGTAGGATTGTAACCCTCTATTGTTGGATAATAATAATACAAAATATGACTTTCTTTGTGGACGTAGCCCATAGAGTTGGGCGAACCACGTATATATGGTGTTTTTCATGTGTGTTATAGTAATGGCAGTGTTGCTTATGATTTAGTGTACTTCTTATCGAATGTTCCTTGGTAAAAGATAATTCCAGTTAAACATGTTGTTCATGTGGTGACTGCATAGATGTAATTACTGCTAGAATTCAGGTATAATTATTCTTGCTGCTACGGGTAACAATTGCATGAATGATGGCAAGGATTGAATTTGAACTAAATGTGAGATGCATTTTATTGTCTAATTTTTATCTTATGGTTGTGAAACTATTTATTGCAACTCCCTTAAATACTAACTCAGCATGCATTGGGTGTGTTACAAGAAATTAAGGTTATAAGAACATTGATTGTAGTTAATACAAAACTAAATGATTATACATGTGGAATATTTGTATTGAACTAATCGTCTTTGATGGAGGTAAGGATGGCGGACTCGGGGTCCTTATAACAAATAATTTTTCATGATGGAGATATTTTCTTTTATGAAAGTGTTTGAAAAATTCAGTAAAATCTAACTCAGTTTATTTGGGTGTGTCACATATGGTATCAGAGCACAAGTTACAACACCCGGGCCTATTTGGACTCAGCACAAGAATGATAATATAATACTGGTTGAAGGGACTCTACTTATAAAATGCAACCGGGACAAATGCGGTTTCACGGGTTCAACAAAAAGGTAACCGATAAGGAATCTATGGGTTGCAAGTAAGTCTCATTTACTGAAGCATTATGTTTTTAAAACTAACAAAAGAGACTAAGGTGCAAGGAATATTCCACAAGAAATATTAATATTGTTTAGAATCTTGATAGACTAAGTTTTGTTACATATAACCTATGATTCATTGTCTACTTATGAACATGGTAAATGGAGATACCATCGAAAGTATGTTCACTATGTTGCATAATTAACTAAATGATGTGTAGTGGGTAAAATTTGGTGAATAACCTTACATCTTGAATGTTCTTAAAATAATTAAGTATATCACTATAAATGTATAGTCCTCTTATTAGTAGTGTCACTATGTATATATATACCCATATTGATGTTATGGACATGCAATCGCTATAGGTAATTCTACAAAAATGAAGAATATGATGTGAGAATTAAATGTGGTAGAAAGTCCGCATGAGTAATTAGCTAAGTTAAGGAGATTGCGGGATGTTAATGATTAAATGACATTTTCCTATAATTGTATTTAAATAAATCGAAGATATGAAAATGATGTTGTATTTATTGCTTTATTTGAATGCATACTCGATAGATCGAACATGAAGACAATATGTGCAAATGGGAAAACTTGGTATTCATATTTTTAAAATGTATGTATGTGATGTGCAGCCATTAACATGATGATAGCATAGGAAATGCACATGCATAGTTAAAATGATGTTATATTACTTGTATGAGTACTCAATTGGTTAACGAGATCTGCATCAGCATAACGAGGATAATTTACATCATTTATGGGATATGCATAGTACACATAGAAGAAAGGTGTGAGTAGATGGCTTTAGTAAGAATTGGAAGATTTAAAAAAATTAGACGATGCTGACTAGTGTTATATGATTCTCTTGTTAACATCTTAAACTTTATGAAGAATGGCCATGATGCGAAGGTTAGATATTGTTAATTTTTTAGCATTAATTCAATATACTCTAGGATCTAACTGAGAGAATAACATGTACAACATATCAAGTATAAAAATGCATATCAATCACACCAAGCAATCACATGAGACAATAGACACATAGAGTTTCACTGTGGAAAACCATAAAGATGAAAAACCATAAAGATGAAAAACCCCACAATTCCTCAAAAATAGAAAGAGCAATGATACAACCCAAGTACACAGAGATAGTCCTCCTCCTAGCAGATGAACCTCCTCCTCCATTAGTGCGCCACTTTCTGAGTAGTGTAGAAGTGAATAATGAGATGAACAAATAGAGATCTCCCTCTCTCTATTTATACTTGTTCTGACTTTCCTAATACACTAGCAGGGTCGACTTCTCTAGAAGAGTCTAATAACCCATGGTTACATTAATCCAGGCCGACCCCACCCTTGGTGGTCTAATAACCCATCACAGCAAGTTACGACACTTGTCAATACAAATGACAACACTTCCGTATAGAGGAATAATAACATCTCTATAGGAGTACAATATACATGGGTGAAATACATTCCGAAGTTACATATATATCAACAATCCCTCTTAACTAGGAAGGTATTTCTCGACACAGATTTGCTAGCACAAGTCTTATTCTCTGGATCATCGTCAGCAAATCATCGTCCTAGAATCATCGTCATCATCACTGCTATTGCTATCTCAATCAATCTCCAATCTACTCGTCATAGGAAGTTCTACAGAGCCAATCCTTTTTCATACTAGATGTAGGCCCACCACCTGTAGGTCTTCATCATCACTGGCCATACTGTGGAATCCTCAGGACTAATTACGTGCATCAACAAGACCTCGAAAGAGCATCCCAAGATAGATTATGAGCTTACTGCTCAACCTATCGGATCTCCCAGGATCTTTTACATGTTGACCTTCACAAAACCTACTCAGAGCATCCTAGGATATTACAAGCACATCGCTCTACCTGTCTGGATCTCAATAGAGCATCCCAGGCTGTTACGAGCACACTGCTCTACCTGTTCGGATTTTAAAGGATATTTTCTATGTGAACTTTCGTAAAACATACTCAGAGCATCCCAGGATGTTACGAGCACACCGCTCTACCTGTCTAGATCTCGATAGAGAATCCCAGGATGTTACAAGCACACCGCTCTACCTGTCCGAATTTTAAAGGATATTTTCTATGCGAAACCGTAGCAAAACCTACTCAGAGCATCCCAGGATGTTACGAGCACACCACTCTACTGGTTTGGATCTTGATAGAGCATCCTATGATGTTATGATCACACCGCTCTACCTATCCATATTTTAAAGGGTCTTTTCTATGCTACCTGTAGCAAAACCTACTCAGAGCATCCCAGGATGTTACAAGCACATCGCTCTACCTGTCTGGATCTCGATAGAGCATCCTAGGATGTTACGAGCACACCGCTCTACCTATCCGTATTTTAAAGGATATTTTCTATGCTACCTGCATAAGCTATCCACAACCACAGAGTATCAACCTGATACTCACCATACATCATCCTAATGTACATCATCACATGATCAACCTGATCATCATCATAGCATCAACTTGATGCATATTATCTGGAGCAACATTGTAAAGCTCGTCATCTGTGATCATCCTGATCATCATCATAGCATCAACCTGATGCATATCATCTGGAGCAACATCCTAAAGCTTGTCATCTGTGATCATCTTGATCACCATCATAGCATCATCCTGATGCATATCATCTGGAGCAACATCCTGAAGCTCGTCATCTGTGATCTTCCTTATCAAACAATATATCCATCTGATGCATACAAAGTATCTACCTAATACATATAATAATACATGATCTACCTGATCATACAATGCATCCACCTGATACATACATAAGTACATGATATACTTGATCATACAATGCATCCACCTGATACATACATAAGTACATGATCTACCTGATCATACAATGTATCCACCTGATAAATACATAAGTACATGATCTACATGATCATACAATGCATCCACCTGATACATACAATGTATCCACTTGATACATACATAAATACATGATCCACCTGATCATATCAAGCATCCAACATGATGCATATACAAATACATGATCCAACTTATCATATCAAGCATCCAACATGATGCATATACAAATATATCAAGCATCCAACATGGTGCATATATACAAATACATGATCCAACTGATCAAATCATCCAACTGATGCATATACAGAGCGGTAACTGGAGAATCATCTTGATGCTCATCATCCAGCGCTTACATCCACAGCCATGGGAAGGATACTCCTCTCACCATTTTGGAATAGCTCCTGCAAATGTGTCCATCACTTCTTCCTTGAAGTGTCGTCAATCTGAAGAACACCAAGTCTCTCTCTGAAGTACTCAAACTTCACTTTGGCTAGTGGTTTCGTCAACACATCTGCAACCTACTCATCCGTCGCAACATACAGGAGCTTCACTACTCCTCTCTGCACCATATCCCTGATATAGTGATATTTGATCTCAATGTGCTTTGACTTGTCGTGGAACACCAGATTCTCAGACAGCTTCACACAACTTTGGTTGTCACAAAAGATACTAGTATCTCCAACAAAATATCAAATAACTCAGATAGTAGCTTCTGAAGCCATACTGCCTCACAACTAGCCAAACAAGCTGCAACATACTCTGCCTTGGCTGTACTCAATGCTACGCAGGACTGCTTCCTGCTAAACCAAGAGATCACACCTGATCCCATACTGAAGAAGCACCTAGATGTGCTCTTCCTATCTGCAGCACTGCCTGCCCAGTCTGAATCAACATAACCCTGCAGGTTAAACCTTTGATTTGCATCATACTTGAGCCCATAATCAATTGTACCCTTCAGGTACCTCAGAATATGCTTTACAGCAACCAGGTGAACACCTCTGGGATCTGTTAAGAACTGGATCAATGTGTTCAGCGCAAAGCAAATATCTGGTCTAGTGTTCGTCAGGTACATCAAGGACCCAATCATCTGACGATACATCGTGACATCAACCGGATTAGATGAAGCATCACACAGAAGCTTCAGGTTCGATGCCATAGGTGTGGCCATGGCCTTGCAGTCCATCATCCCAAACCTTTTCAAGATCTCTACTGCATACTTCCCTTGTCCAAGGAATATTCCATCTGCACTCTGCCACACCTCCATACCTAGAAAATAGTGCATCATCCCCAAGTACTTCATATCTAACTCGGCATCAAGCTTCCTCTTCGTGTCGGCAATCAATCTATACTATCCTGTAACAAACAGGTCATCCACATATAGTAGTAGTATCACAATATTTCCTTCCTCAACCTTGTAATAAAGATTGGAATCTGCTTTACTCTTGGTAAATCCCAAACTGGATAGGAAACTGTCCATCCTACCATACCAAGTCCTAGGAGCTTGCTTCAAGCCATACAAATCTTTCTTCAACCTGCACACATATGACTCCATGTCATGTGTTTCAAAACCAACTGGCTGCTCCACATACACTTCCTCTTCGACTACACCATTCAAGAAAGTTGTCTTGACATCCATCTAGTGTATCTTCCATTTCATCACTGCATCCAGAGCAAGTACTGATCTGATTGAAGTGTATCTGACTACATGAGAAAAAATATCTTCATAGTATATTCTCTCTTTCTGGGAGAAGCCATGATATACAAATATTGCTTTGTATTTCTCTATGCTACCAACTGCAGCATGCTTGATCTTATAGATCCACTTTGAAGGCACAACAGACTTCCCTTTAGGTCTTGGGACTACATCCCAAACATCATTCTTCATGATCGACTGGTACTCCTCGATCATGGAATTCTTCCCAAATCCTGGGAACTTCAATATCTTCAATAGATAACTTTGTTTTTGAACAAATGTTGTAATCCTTCTTTTGTAGGTGATGGTATACGATCTTTCCTAAAAAACAAGTTAAATTGCATGATTAGAAAGCATCTCATAGTTTTCAGAACAAATTCTTACACATAAATAAATATGTCATACAGTCATGCAATTATCTTAGCCAATGCTTCAATACAACATTTATCCATATCCCGTAACTTTCTAGATGCCTTCCAATCTCTACCAGAACATTGTTAAGAGTGTCCACAACTCCCAATATGTCAGCAAAGAGGTTTCATTCTAGATAGGTAGCAATGGAATGCTGTACAGTACCATAGGCCACTTACTCATTACTTGCATATTAGTAGTATCTTATTCATCAATGCAATTATTCTAATATGCATAATACACAACCTAAGTCTAGGAACATAAGCATATACATAACTTTATTTAAACAATCATAATATACAAGAAATGACAATTCAAATACTTATCTTTGTTTGTTTGTTGGGTGGACTCCCTCTGAATCTTTGCTTCCTTGCAGGAGCTGCTGGAGTCCTATTCTGAAGTAACTTCTTCTACTCCTTTCTGTTGTGAATTGTAAGGAGTGGTGAACTCCCTCTTAATCCCTGAATCATTGCATAGCACTTGAAGTCTGCTAAAGTGAATTCTCCACCATTATCGGATCTAAACGTTTTGAACTTCTTTTCAGTGTGGTTTTCTATCAAGGCCTTGAATTCCTTGAACTTGCTGAATACTTCATCTTTGTTCTTCAAGAAATAAATCCCAAGTCTTCCTAGAGAAATCATAAATGAAAGAACCATAGTATACATACCCACTCAGAGAACTAGATGACATCAGACTGCATACATCAGAGTGGATAATTCCTTTTTTTTCCTTACTTGCTTGTGATTGCCTTCTTTGTGTTCTTTCCTTTTGCAAATCCTTTGCAAACACCTTCATGCTTTGTCTTCATTTTAGGAAGACCTTCTATAGCTTTGCTTGCAATTGGTGTGCTCTATAGTCACATGTGCAAGCCTTCTATGCCAAAGTTCACTTGGATCCATGGATTCATGTACCATGGCATGTTCAAGTTGTCCCTTCAATTTGTACAATCCTCCCTCTTGCTCTCCAATCACTACTGCATCATTTATGGTTTTACCCTTTGGCCACATTAGGACTTGGCCATCTACAAATACAACCCTCATGCCTTTTGCATCCAATGAAGATATGGAGAGTAGGTTTTTTTGAGCCCAAGTACATATAGAACATCTTTCATCTTCAAGGACTTCCCAGAGTTTAGGTTGTAGGAGGCTTCACCACTTCCCTTGATAGGATATTGATAGTCATCCCCAAGTTTCACTTTATGGGGTGACTCATGTTCAGATAGATTTGCAAAAGATTCTTTAAACCCAGTCATGTGTTTGGAAGCCCCACTATCAATAATCCAATCATTACATCCATGAGAGATAGTACCTATGAGATCAGAGATTAGAACATATTCATCTTCACTTGATGAAGTATCACTTTCTGCCCTAGCCTTCTTCTTGGGAGGTTCATCATCCTCAGCAGCATGAGCATAAAACCTCTTCTTGTTGTACCTCTTCTTCTTATTGAATTTGTTGTTATCTTTCTTCTTCTTGGGACAATTTGAATCAAAGTGTCCTACTTCATTGCAATCAAAACATCGAACCTGAGATAGATCTTTCTTCTTGTGATGAGAGTGAGAATGATTCTTGTTATGAGATCTCTCCTTCTTAAACTTGCTTCCCTTGGTGTGTGATGTAAGAGCTTGATCTTCATTCCCCATCTTTTCTTATTGGGCCATCAGCCTTCCTTCTTCTTGTGAGCATTTCTCCCATAGTCTAGTGAATGAGATCAAATTCCTTCTTGCACAGATTCCTTGGTTGAAGGAGTCCCATGACCTAGGTAGGCCATTCAATGTGGTCATGAAAACTTCACCATTGTCCACTACTTCATCCATAGCTTCAAGTTGTTCCTTGATCTAAGAGACCTTAGAGAAATAACATTGAACAGTCTCTCCATTCTGAAGCTTTACCTTTCAATTGGTTCCGCAGAGTCATCTTCTTATTTATGTTCTTCCCTTCAAATAGCTTGGTCAGGGAATCAAACATCTTCTTGGGTGTCTTTAGAAATGACACATGTGGTATGAGATGGTCTTTGATAGAATCAACAATCATCCTCTTTGCCTTGACCAAGTTCTTCTTATGTAAGGCCTTATAGCCTCTTCTTCCTCTGGGACAGGGACCTCAGAACTTATGTAGGTGTCCAATTCATTTTCTTCCAGGATTAACCCAATCCTATACTTCCATGCGCGGAAGTTATCAGCCCCTTCAAGCTTATCCTCAAGCTTGGTGTGGTGAGACATCTTAAAGAGTACTTCAAATGGAAATAGAAAAGATTTAGGTCTTACCACTTGATTTGCAGAAATCTAGATCTAGTGTTGGATTAGGGTTTGTCAGAGAAACCCTAAAAATTCAAAATGTGAATTGCAACTTTCTGAAAGGATAGAAAGATGCACCTTGATGAGCTGATCAGCCTGGTATATTTAGAATTTGAAATCTGCAAAGTTTCACCCTTCATAAATGCCTTTTAGTCTTACCGGATTCACTGGGGAGGACCCTGAATTAGGGTTTGAGTTTTCCGGAGCTTCACCCAACCAAAAATCTTGATCCAAAGCTCTAAAATTCAATTTTTCCAAGGAGCTTCCATCTATGTCCTCAAATTTCAGAAATTCCTATTTTTGTGGAAACCCTAATTTTTAGGGCCAAAGATGAAAGTGCCCAGAATTGAATTCTGATTGGACAGAAAGATTCTCCTTGATGAGTAGAGTCAATCTACCTTGTTGCTTTTCCAAAATCTGAGAGAAACCCAATAAACAAGAAACCCTAGTTTCCGCCACTGCACAATGTCTTCTTCTTAGGTTAGCTCTGATACCATGTTAATTTTTTAGCATTAATTCAATATACTCTAGGATCTTTACTAAGATAATAACATGTACAGCATATCAAGTATAACAATGCATATCAATCACACCAAGCAATCACATGAGACAATAGACACACAAAGTTTCACTGGGGAAAACCATAAAGGTGAAAAACCCCACAACTTCCTCAAAGATAGAAAGAGTAGTGATACAACCCAAGTACACAGAGATAGTCCTCCTAGCAGCTGAACCTCCTCCTCCATTAGTGCGCCACTTTCCGAGTAGTGTAGAAGTGAATAATGAGTTGAACAAATAGAGATCTCCCGCTCTCTATTTATACTTGTTCCGACTTTCCTAATACACTAGCAGGGCCGACTTCTCTAGAAGAGTCTAATAACCCATGGTTACATTAATCCAAGCCAAACCCACACTTGGTGGTCTAATAACCCATCATAGCAAGTTATGACACTTGCAGCACTTGTCAATAAAAATGACGACACTTCCGTATAGAGGAATAATAACATCTCTATAGGAGTACAATATACATGGGTGAAATACATTCCGAAGTTACATATACATCAACAGATATCACTAATATGGATGTTGTAGTTAAGTAGTTATTGTCTCTTGTGTCGTCCATAAAGTTGACATTCTAGTGATCATCCGTTTACATTATAATGGCATTGTTCATAGAGTACCTGGTTTACAGAGGTTATGTATTTATATGCTGATTTTGTTGGTTAAAGTTCCAAATATTTGTCCTTCCATTACTATGTGCATCAATTTATTAAGGGTGACTAACACCTTAGGAAATCATGTATCCTTATGAGTAACGAAAACTAAGGTATTGAGTCAAAATACATTCCATCATGATAGTTAAAGTTAACAGGATGGGCTAGTTGAAGTTTTTAGGTGTTACATGTGTATTACACCAGCATTAGTAATTCACGCGAGGGAAGTAGGGTTTGATTTTTATACATATATTTATAGTCACCTAGATGAATACTTCTCAAATTTTGTTCTTATAAATTTTCTAACACGTGTGTATGTCGTAGCATGTGTCGCTTGATTAAAGGACTTTCGACTCAAGGTATAAATATTCCATTGTAAGTATATCGTTTCATTTAACGACACTGAATAGTCTAAGAGAAGCACATAGCACCTTGGGTTATATCTATC
This sequence comes from Larix kaempferi, assembly GCA_027924585.1. NCBI lineage: Eukaryota > Viridiplantae > Streptophyta > Pinopsida > Pinales > Pinaceae > Larix > Larix kaempferi. Next base: position 9,094,686 of record BSBM01000087.1, on the reverse strand, counting down.
TAACTTACTATCCATGAATATTTTTATGAAGATGAAATTTTTTCCTTCAGTGATAGTTATCCACGAATAAATAAGTAAGAGACGTTTAAATAATATTAAATATGGACATCATATAGTGGTTATATACTAACATTGCAGGATTATGCCATGAATATTACCAATCAAAATGGATTGTTAATTACAAATTCACTAGTTTAAATAGTGGAGTTAAACCACTTAGAGCAAGTGATGATTTACTCCTTACATCTTAAATTATATTTGTCGGAATATGAGATTCTATGAAACATGGATTAACTGTGGGCTATGTTATATCTGTACCGGCATTGCAAGGTTTTACCATGATTATGACTGATGTCATGATCAACGCAGAACATGGATTATAAATCCACTTGTGTAATGAGTTTGAGTAATAATTTATCTTAGGATGAATTGCAGGATTGTATGAACCATTAATGATAGTAGAGGTACAAATCAGTGAAACTTATGAAATGTTGATATGCGAAATTGATGTTTATCGACTGACGATGATTATATTACAATTAACCGTGAAGTTGTAAATGATTCTAGGAACTTGGCAATAATAGTGAAGTCACGATAAGTACCAAGTCTGTGTATCGCAAGTAGTTAGATGTTGTAATTGACAGTAAATGAGGATAAAATAAATAATATAATAATATGTTCATAGGTTTTGGTAGATCGTCAATATCTACGGGACTTGTTGAAAGACAAGAGAATTATACGTGATTTGTTGTGTGAGCACAATGGTGTTAGCCAGATGATTTGCTGTGTGAGCACAATGGTGTTAGGCAAATGATTTTTATGTGAGCACCTTGGTGTTAGGAAAATGAAGTGGAAAATATTGATGATCCAACTCTACTTTGCTAAAGTAACTTTTCCTGGGCTCAAGCGAGGAGGCTTGAGGGGAACTATGAGAGATTCTGTGATATCAATGGCAAGACCTAGGCACAAAGCTTGACATCTGGAAGACAGGACATTGTTTGATGTTTTTGAGGAGAAAAATTTTGACTAGCAATCAAAAGGGAGAGTAACCTCAAAGTATAACCCATAAGTAGACACATAAATTGGTGACAAATCTCGAGATCTGTGTTAAGCAGAGAGTTGCTGAAGTTCCAAGAACTCAAGGGGGAGTTGGTGATCAACAAAAATGTTGTTGAAAGATTTTGATTTTCATAATATAACAATAAAACACATATTAACGATTTTTAACGAAAGTGTTGAATATTTGGATGAGTGCTTGTTAGGACTAATTGGGTAGGCAAAGTTCCCTCAAGGGCGAGGATGAATGATGAAATTTAATTGTTTAGTATTTGAAATTTTGTGAGATAAATGATGCTAACCTATGAATGGAAGAGATGTCCACCTCGAGACGTGCACTAGTTAGAATGCCCAAGTATTGGAAGTAAAATATGTCGTCCAAAAGATGAGTAAATCTTAATTACTTATGAATTCTTTGAATTATACTAATGGTAATCCGGTACTATATCTTCTTATGTTGATGAAAGTCCAAACAAATACTAGGAGATGCTTCATGAATAACAAATGATGTATTGTAAAACTGACTCACAGTCTATGTTTTGGGTTGGATGATGAATTAATGATATGTTTTACTAAACATTGTTGGGAGACTCGATCTTTGTTGCATAAAAAGTGTAGGTTATGAACAATAACAGTTTGAGATAATCACAAAAGTTTGAGGATGACAAAACAGGGATGACGAAATGAACAAAAGATGACCCAAGAGTGGAAGACCAAACTATTGAAAAGTATGAACACCGAGGATGGTGTTATTCTTAAGGGGGAAAGGATGTAACGTCCCTCTTTTGTTCCTTATTATTTTATAGATGGAATTGTAAATTTATACTTGTTTACTGGTGAGGAGCTCAAGGCCAAGGCCCCACAAATAAAAACCTTGTAAGTTATTTGGTTAACCCCTAAGTGGTAAAATGAAAACCTAAGAGACTAAAGACGATAACACAACTATTACGACGAGCAACTAAATCCACTAGGGGGAAAGAGGTGTTGGATCCTTGGGGACTTGGTTAGATACGACAAGTTTTCATCTAGGTCCTTAGGAATCTATTGAGAAGACTTAAGTTATGAACTTGAGTGATTCAAAAGAAATATCCAATTACTTTGCACTAAAAACCTATAAGAAGAGAATAAGCCTTAGACATACATTACCAAGTGATACTAAGAGCCTTCACCTGTCCTATGTATAGGTATGCATAAGCATATCTACACCTTAAAATAAAGTTTTACTATATAGCATTTGGTGGAAGCCTTATTATATATATATATATGAATGACTATCGATATACATATTTAATTATTCGATCATACTATGTAACATTTGGTGAATACTTTATTATATATATGTGAGTATGTATATATATATATAGCATAGGGTGGAAGTTTATGTATATGATTATATATATATATTCATTTGTTTTAACTTGTAGCCTATAAATGTATATTGTTTTACTTAAAGCAATTGGTTGGATTCCACACCTTGATAAAGAGGTTGAGTCATATGGACGACAGCTCTCACCTACTACATGGAACGTGTATGGAAGACGAAGACCACCATGTGGCGAAAGAAGGAAGCTTACCTAGGGGGGAACCTCTCGGTGGAGAAAAGGGGTAGTTGCCACTTTGAAGCTTTCTTTAAAAACCTTTATTTTAATAGCCGAGCTCGGTTTGTGGGGGGGGTCATATTTGCAGAAAGGCAGATTCCTTCCAGTATTAAAAGGGGGGTTCTCTTTTGGGGATGATGCGGATTGGTAGCTATGAGATAGAGGAACCTTGTATATAGAAATCCCGAGGAGAATGGATCTCCATTCTTCAGCGTCGATGCGAGGAAAGCTTTTGATGATGTGTTCTATTCTATTTATTTTCCTGACTGCGCATATGGTATTTTGTATGTTGTATTGATGTTGCATTTTTTTTCATATACCTTATGTGTAGATTGTGATCGCCAGAGATCACAAATCCAGATCGCAGTGGTATTTTGTATGTTGTATTGATGTTGCATTATTTTGCTTATACCTTGTGTGTGGATTGCGATCGCCAGAGATCGCAGATCCAGATCATTGTGGTATTTTGTGTGTGTTGATTGCTATCGCCAGATATCGCAGATCCATATCACTGTGGTAGTTGTATGTTGTATTGATGGTGCATCATATTGCTTATACCTTGTGTGTTGATTGCTATCGCCAGAGATCGCATATCCAGATCGCAATGATATTTGTGGTATTTTGTGTGTCGTATTGATGTTGCATCTTATGATTATACATGTGTGTCGATTTCTTTCATAGTAGATCTGCATCTCATATAGATCAAGATTGCAGATCCAGATCGCAGTGAGAATTGGGGTATTTTTGTGTGTTGTATATTGATGTTGCATCATATGCTTATACTTGTGCGTTGAATGTTGTCATAAGAGATCTCTTCTGATAGATCAAGATCGCAAATCCATATCGCAGCATATGTATTGGTATTTTTTAGTGTTGTGTTAAAACGCAAGAGTTTTGTATTGATGTGGAATAATATTCTTATACAGTGTGTGTTGATTTACATCACAGGAGAGTCTATATGCATATATCCTCAGATAGACCATTCACAGTGATCTTGTTGGTATTGTGTGTGGTATTGTCATCACCAAATATCGGAATATATATAACTATGTTTATAAATGGTGTGTGGTATTGGGATCAACGAGGGTTGCATGTATATTTATTACATGTTAGATCGAAAAAGAAGTGAAGGTGTATGCATTTCCATTTCAGTGTGAAATCATAGAAATCTGCATGTATGTATATTTCTTACATGTTAGATCGCAAATGTAGTGAAGATGTATGCATTCCATTTTAGTGTGAAATCGTAGAAATTTGCATGTATGTATATTTCTTACATGTTAGATCGCAAACCCAGTGAATATGTATGCATTCCATATTAGCGTGAATTCATAGAAATCTATATGTATGTATATTTCTTACATGTTAGATCGCAAACGCATTGAAGGTGTATGCATTCCATTTTAGTGTGAAATCGCAAAAATCTGTATGTATGTATATTTATTGCATGATAGATCACAAATCGTAGTGATCGGTTTATACATTCCATTTCAATTTGAAACCGTAACAATCTGCCTATATATGATGATTTGAGCTTTGTTTGTTTTCTTTAAAATATTTATTGCTGAAGTTTTACTTTAGAAACCGCAGAATGGAACTCTGTCAAATCCTTAGTTATAAACCATTTTAAGCTGACTATACTACCAGTAACAGATTTCTGACTGAGATCTTGAGTTTCGTGCTATAGATATAGGTTGTCTAGATCTATTCAATTATACTGCCACTTATGGAACTATGTCGTTAAATTGCCGCAATGAATTTATTTTCATAATACAGTGATCCATGGTAGATAAACCAATAGTATGTTTAGAGATCCTGGTAAGATATAGATTCAGTTATGATAAGTCAAAGCAACTCTCTCTGCATTAGTTTTGGTGCAGCATTGGAAGCTTTGAAAGTGCAATTTGGCTATCCCTGTGTTGTAGGATTGTAAGCCTTTATTGTTGGATAATAATAATACAAAATATGAATTTCTTTGTGGATGTAGCTCATAGAGTTGGGAGAACCACGTATATATGGTGTTTTTCATGTGAGTTATATTAATGGCAGTGTTGCTTATGATTTAGTGTACTTCTTGTCGAATGTTCCTTGGTAAAAGATAATTCCAGTTAAACATGTTGTTCATGTGGTGACCGCATAGATGTAATTACTGCTAGAATTCAAGTATAATTATTCTTACTGCTACGGTTAACGATTGCATGAATGATGGTAAGGATTGAATCTGAACTAAATGTGAGATGAATTTTATTGTCTAATTTTTATCTTATGGTTGTGAAACTATTTATTGCAACTCCCTTAAATACTAACTCAACATGCATTGGGTGTGTTACAAGAAAGTAAGGTTATAAGAACATTGATTGTAGGTAATACAAAACTAAATGATTATGCATGTGGAATATTTGTATTGAACTAATCATCTTTGATGGAGGCAAGGATGGCGGACTCGAGGTCCTTCTCACAAATAAGTTTTCATGATGGAGATATTTTCTTTTATGAAAGTTTTTGAAAAATTTAGTAAAATCTAATTCAGTTTATTTGGGTGTGTCACAATCTCATTCAAAGTTCTCAGTATGTTTTATTAAATGTGTTAGTGTATAGTACATAACATTAATTATATTTAGCTAAGAAATTTAAAATACATTTAACGAAAAGTAAGAATAGGGGAGAGGTGTCTATTCTTGAACATGGACTAGTAATTGTCATAGTACTGGTCCCGCACAACCACCAAAACATGACATAAATACACTCAAATTTTTAACATAAACACTTAATATTAAGTACATAAATACTTTAAATTATGTTGAAAATATGCCCATATATTGACTGGACCAACAATAGTCTATAAATAGTCTTTATGTTAAAAAGAGTACAAAACATCTTGTCCCAACTACCTACAGATATGCTTGAACATACAAAATCAAATAAACTACAAAATATCCTTTATAGTCTAATCCACCAATACAATGCACCCATCAAATCAATTCCCACGGATCTCTATTGGAGCCATCACATAATCTACTGGAGGTAAATATCCTATGGCACATTCATACCTGTGCAACAAAATGGGTAATGAATGTCAGCCATAACTGCATGGTAGTTCAACAATTCAACCCACTGAGTTCAATAAATGACACCTACCCATTAAATTCACCCATTAAACAGAAGAAAGCACAAGGATCAACCATAACAAATTATCATCCATTGGATCACATCCAAATCTATCCTTAACACACATTCAAATTTGAAAGATTGCAATCCATGTCCATCCTTATTACCAATCAAATTCAACAGCAAATAAATATAAAATAACCTCAAACCCTTACTAAATTTGCATTTCAAACATTCAAACTACTATGGAGACATACCATCAGAGAGTGTGTGCATGGTATAATCAGGTTTCAGCATAATATTCTTTTTGTTTCTATTTCTATTTCTATTATAATCAGCTTCAATTTTTCTATTTAGATTTTCCAAGTTTCAGCTTCCAATTTTCTAGTATAATCAGCTTCTAGTATATAATCAACTTCTAGCATAATCAACTTCCAGTTTTATATTTGTATTTATATTCTATAACTATTAGCAATATACAATTACTAAGAAAATCATCCTTTCTTCAGCATGTAAGATTAGAATCCAAATTTCTCTGTAATAAGACATTTTTTAACTAAACTTGCCTCATAAATCTCCAGGTAGTTCCAGCCATGCCAAGAGTCGGTATTGTTGTTCGCACAAGGAGAACAAGGAGGCGAGTGAGTAGGGGTGCCCAACTACGATGCATCTCATCGAATGAGGAGAGGGTGGATCATTTGAATGCAAACAATGCTCCCATAAATGTTGTTGATAATGGCCATGCAGTAGTCAATGATGATGTTGTCCCACTGTTAACCACAGAGCCACCGTCAACCACAGCTCAAGGTGCAAGTTCAACCAAGAAGATCAGTGCAATAAGAGGTTGAAAAAAACAAGACATGTTAGCTGTGATTGATGATATAGAGTTTAATGGATATTACATTCGTGCAACTGCAAAAAAAAATCGGATTGCTACCTCATCAGTACATTATTGGATAAATGGGCTCACACATAGAAATCGTGGAGGACCTCTTACAGTTATGAGTGAAGAGGAGGAGGTCGAGATGGTTTAGTGGTGTAAGGAGATGGCCCAAATGGGACATGGGCTAGAGTTGATACAACTAAAATCCACAGTAGCTCAAATATGTTAGGGGAGGAAAAACCTCTTCAAAGATGGGTTTCCTAGTAAGTCATGGTGGTTTGGGTTTAAAAAAGGGAATCTAGACCTTGTGTTATGTACAACTGAGGGCCTAGATAGAAACAAGGCTTTAAATATACGCCCTGCAATTCTGTCTCAGTTCTATGAAACTCTTTCTAGTGCATACGAGAAACATTCTTATCCTCCAGACCATATATGGAACTATGATGAAATGGGTTTACAGGAGGGAAGGAATTGTGGCATGCGGGTAATTGCTAAGAGAGGGAGACGAAATGTGCCAAATATTTTTCCTAGGAGCAGGGAGTGGATCACTATTCTATGTTGTGTCAATGAAATTATTGCTTTAATCCCTGGATTTTATCTATTTAAAGGTAAAACTCAACTCAAAAACTATATAAAAAATTGTGAACCAGGTGCATGCATGGTTGTACATTCCCATGCATGGATGAATACATAACTCATTTTGAATTGGATTACTCACTTTGTTGCATCTATACGAGGCGGTGTCTCAACTATAAATAGACACCTACTGGTTTTAGATGGACATGGAAGCCACATTGTTGTGCAAACAATTGAGGATGCTAACAATTTGGGTATCGACCTGTTGACATTGCTTGCTCATACCATTCACAGATTGCAACCCCAGATGTCAGTGTGTGTGGTCCTTTCAATAACTATTTCAGGAGTGAGCGAGCTTCATGGATCGCAAAGAATCCTAGGGTGGAGGTAAAAAGGTTTGAGCTAGATGATATTTCAAATAAATCCTTTAAAAGGGCTCTCACACCTTCAAATATCAAGGCTGGGTTTAGGAGGACTGGAATATGGCCACTGAATTCTGATGCTCTTATGCATGATACTAGTTGTAGCCAAGAATTTGATGTGGATGGTCAAGAAGAAGGGGATGTCCAATCACATGTTAATGGTTAAAAAGATGTGGAAGTAGAGCAAGACGTTGTTGTTGTTGATAATATGATATCCCTCTCTCAAGGAGGACCCTTCTATGGTGATAATAATGAACATGTAAGTGAAACACAGTATAACAATGAACCAATTGACAGTAACATGGAGGTTGTTAGACCAACTGAAACACCTGCAAATTCTGCATGTAATATTATTAATGACTCTATTGATCATGCAGATGTCAATGAGAATGTAGTTGAAAATGACAACGTTGATATGAATATAGTTGTGATAATAGTGTTAGTGCAGGGTTGTGTCTACACTAATTTAACTGTCTTACTAAGAAATGGTGAGTTCCTACGCCAGCAACATGAAAATATTATCACAAGTTTCCAAAGATCTATATCTATTCATCAATTAAGATAAGCAAACTTAAGATCTAAATCCATTTAAGAATTAAATCCATGCATAATAAGCAAAATTCAAACTCATAGATGGTAGAAACTTGAATCTATTCATATTAGAACAATGGAGAAATACATCCTTACCATGGCATTAGATGTGAATCCTTCCTCCATTGATATGAGCTTCCTTTCCTTCACCCTTGCTTTTGAAGAATTTGAGCTCTTTCTCCTCCTTCAGAATCTTTCCAGCATTCCTTTGCTCTTCCTTTGTGTGTCTTTACCATGCCCCAAAGCCTTTCTTATATAGCATTGGGAAATGTGCCTTAGGTTTCTCTTTTGAGTGTGGGATAATCCATTTTATATTATTTTAACTTGAAAACCCACTTTTCATAGTTTTTAGGATTTTTGCACCATTTAGAATGATTTTAAGCACAATTAATGCATTTCTCAGAGAGGATTCATCTCTGCATGAACTTGTGTCATGTCTTCCTGTTGCAGGTGCATGGTAAAAATGCGCTTCTTCCGTCACCTGACTAAGGGTGTTAATTTTATTGTTAACAAGTTGTAGGTGACCATGCACCAGGAAGCAACAATGGACAATTGACTTTACCAAGCCAAGTAACCCCACCCTCATGGCTGGAAGAAGCCATGATGAATATGGATAAACATAATGTCTCAAGAACCAATGAAGAAAGCATGAACATGCCTTCACAACCAACAAAATTGAATGATGAAATTGTTCATTATTTTTTGGACAATGGATCACTAGAAGAAGATACTATACAGAATGAGGTTCTAGCTGAAGAGGACAATAGGGTTCAATTAGATGTCTCAAATACTGACCCAAATATTGAAAGGAAAGTGTCAAGCAAGGAGCAACAAGTGTCAACGAAGGGGCAATTACTTGGTCGATTCCTAAAGCTACCAATATAGAGAGTGTCAACTAAAGGAAGGAAAGGAACAACAGACAATATTCATCTAGGTCGAAGTTCACAATTACTCACCTCAGAAGACTATATAAAACTATTAGTTGATTCTGAACAAAAGAAACTTGAAATTCAGGATTTAAAACAGAAAAATAAGGATTTAGCCAAAGAAAAGAAGGCAGCAAGGATTACTGCAGCAGAAATTCGAACACAAAAAAGGATTGAAAGAGAGAAAGTAAGACAATAAAATGACCATAAAAAACAGTTGGCAAGGCAGGAAAAGGAATTGAGAAAGGCTCAACAATTGCTTCAAAAAGAACAAGGGATGACAGAAAGGGTTGACATTGATGCAATCATAGTCGAGGAAAGCAGGATGATGCCAAACACATTGGACCATATTGTAGATAATACACCATTTTTCCAATACCTCCTAAACATCCAAGTCCCCCGCTATGAACAAGTGGGCATTCCCACTTTACATATTCCTACCAATGCAGGTTTCAATCGTATGTATGATTATCGGGGGCCTCCACTTAATGCAGGGGTTAGTAGCACAATTGTGAATTGTGGCTAATCAATTCCTCCATGGATACAAGAAGAAAATTGGATATCATATGGAAGCAATCAACCACATCCTAATCATACATTGTTACGTAGGCCAACCAACTTGGCTCAAGAAAGCAACTCAACAAGATTGGGAAGTGAATATCTTGGAGGAAATCAAGCATAAGGGTTTCATAATTTTTGTTTTGACCACATTGCGATGTGGATTTTGTAATGACCGAATCTATTTTTTGTAACATGGATATTTTGGATACAATCCTAGGTCATAGCGTTCCCTACTGTTTGCGGCATTGTAATGAGGGGTTTATCATATGGTTTAATATAGTAGTTATGGGTTATTAGTTATTAGTGGCATTTTCTTGTCTAATGCAAAACATGTAAAACATTCAATTATAAGGATAAACTATGAATACTATTATCAATTATTCAACCGTTATGAGAAACGTACCAAAACCCTCATAAGACAGTTCTAAGAAATGCACCAACACCCACATAAGAATTACAAGAGATGGACTACAATTCCCAACAAATTGAATGTGCTAAAAGCACAGTGACAGGTATAGATATGAATGTACTGAGTGTTTATTTGTAGGTTAGATGATTTGGTAGTGTTGTGGGATGAATTTTTGCTATTTTTGTGGTGTTTGATAGTGTTTGGAATTGCTTAGGGTTGGCTTGGAAGTTCTATTGATGTGGGTGTTCCAAATATTGAAATGGTTTTGGAGAGGCCAAAATGGATATTCTACTTTGACTATTTATGAGTAGTTATGGGATATGATACTCATTCCATTGTGTTCATAGCATCATTTCAAGTTGGGAACACTTCTCATTTCGTTGAAAAGGTTTATGTTTTCCCGAGATATGGCCAATTTACCGGATACATGATTTGGAGTTATCTTTCAAAATTTTCTTTTGGTTAAGGAGGGAACACTAGTGGTTGTCCAAATCTCTTACATGTGGTTTTATTGGATGTATATCATTCCCATTTTGTATAGGGCACACTTGGAATATCATATCTGCAAGTTGGGGCTAAAACATGCCTATGGAGGGTGCATATGTTGGAGAAGATATTCCATTTGGAGTTGTGTTTCCCATCTTTTTCTCTGTTATTTACTAGCAGCCATCTCTCAGTTGTTTGTATCAGGTTTATTTATGTATTTGTAGCTTCCATATCATACTTTAGTGTGATTACTATTTTAATCCACTTCATAATAAATATTTACAGTGATTTTCTCCATATTGTTCTCTATATTCAAACTGCCAATAATTTATGTGTATAGATCTGTCAGTCATGGTGGTGCAATCTTAATGTAATGTGCATAAAAATTTCATAAGAGATACCCGAAGTCTATTAGTGGGATATTTATCTTGGTTTGGGAGTGTTTGAATTAATTTGGGGTTGTTTGGGTGAATTCGAGTTAATTAGGTGGTGTTTGGGGAGAGTTGGAATTCAAGACAATCTATATGGTGGATTTCAAGGTAGTCTTCCTTAGTTCGAGATGGTAATGGTGTGGATGTTCATGATTTTTTAAATATGAAATATAAGTCAATTCATTATGTTACTTTGGGATGATAACTCTTCCTTTGAATCTGGTGATATGTTTAGTACTTCCAATGCTTCAATATTCATTATAAAGGGATTGCATACAAAGTGTTTGAAGAAATTCGTAAACCAGATTCAATAACCAACCACCAAAACTTCCTATAATATATAATTTGATACATTATACTACTCTCAAAGGATGCATTTTTGCTAGTTTGGTGGTGTTTGATAGTATTTGGAATTGCTTAGGGTTGGCTTGGAAGTTCTGGTGTTGTGGGTGTTCCAAATATTGAAATGGGTATTCTAGTAGACTATTTATGAGTATTTATGGGTTGTGATACCCATTCCATTGTGTTCATAGCATAATTTCAAGTTGGAAACACTTCTCATTTTGTTGAAAAGGTTTTCGTTTTCCCAAGATATGGCCAATTTACCAAATCCGTGATTTGGAGTTATGTTTCAAAATTTTCTTTTGGTTAAGGAGGGCGCACCAGTGGTTGTCCAGATCTCTTACATGTGGTTCTATTGGATGTATGTCATTCCAATTTTATACATGGCACACTTGGAATATCATATCTACAAGTTGGGGTTCAAACATGCCTGTGGAGGGCACATATGTTGAGAAGATATTCCATTTGGAGGTATGTTTCCCATCTTGCTCTCTATTATTTACTGGTAGCCATCTCCCAGCTCTTTGTATCAGGTTTATTTATGTATTTGTAGCTTCCATATCATAATTTAGTGTGATTAATATTTTAATCCACTTCATAATAAATATTTGTAGTGTTTTTCTCCATATGGTGCTATATATTCAAACTGTTGGTAATCTATGTGTATAGATATGTCAATAATGGTGGTGCAATCTTAATGTAATGTTCATAAAACTTTCATAATAGCTCCCCAAATTCTATTAGTGGGATATTTAGCTTGTTTTGGGAGTGTTTGAATGAATTTGGGTCTGTTTGGGTGAATTCGAGTTGCCTGGGTGGTGTTTGGGAAGAGTTGGAATTCAAGACAATCTATATGGTGGATTTCAAGATAGTCTTCCTTAGTTTGAGATGGTAATGGTGTGGATTTCCATGCGTGTTTAAATATGAAATATAATTCAATTCATTATGTTACTTTGGGCCGAGAAATCTTCCTTTGAATATGGTGATATGTTCAATACTTCCAATGCTTCAATATTCATTATAAAGGGGTTGCATACAAAGTGTTTGAAGAAAGTTGCAAACCAGATTTAATAACCAGCCATCAAAACTTCTTATCAAATTGTATTTGATACATTACATGTTAATATTCAATATGCTAATATAGATAACATCAGTATTCAATTCAATTTCACAACAATAGCATATACAGGATCACTGGAAGAATAACAAGCACAACATAAACACAAGACACACAAATTTATCCTGGGAAACCCTCTAGGGGAAGAAAACCCAGCAAAACTTCCTCAATATAGATGATCAAAAGTACAAAGACAAAACGCCAAAGAAGTGCTCCTTCTCCTTGCAGATATCTCTCTCTCTCTCTCCTATGTGAATTACACAAGTGAGTGTGTTTGTGAATGAATGAATAAATGAGAGAGTCTAGATCTCTATTTATACATTCACTTCTACTTTAATTTTACAACTTGACATGTTGGTCTCAACTAACTTTACCACTCAATAAATGTTGATTGGGCCGACTCCTCTAGGGGACTTAAAAACCCCATTACATTTGACTCTAGGGGGATCTATTGCACCAACTTACAAGGGAGGATTTACCTCAATGACTTTACATAACCAAATACAATAATAACATCTTGACGGAGGAATAAAACATCTCTAAATAAATTACAATAATAAAATACAATAGAATATTCTTCAAAGTTGCAATATTTCAACACTCCCCCTTAACGAGAAGGGTATTCTACTAACAACATCAACTGTAGGAGCAAGGAGAGAGAGAATCATCAACAACATCAAGGTGATACATCTATAAATCATTGAAAGTTTTCTTCAACAACATCAGCAACTAGAACAGTTACTGGAACATATTCAATATATTCAAACATCTTCAGTGCTGGAGCATCATCTTCTATAGCATCGAGTCTTCATCTTTGGTCTTCATCTTCTGCAGCACTCGATCGCTCGATATTCTACAAAAACACTTGATCTCTCGATCAACAACATCATCTACAGCAATATAACCTGCAACACACATGATCCAATTACGGGATGATCAATCCCTCTCACTTTAGGACATAAGTACAAGGATGATGCAATCCAACCACAGTGCCAGTCCTTTTTCATACTGGATGTGACCTAGATCAAATCTAGGGTTTACCACCACAGTGCCAGTCATTTTTCATAATGGATGTGACCTAGATCAAATCTAGGGTTTACAACCACAGTGCCAGTCCTTTTTCATACTAGATGTGACCTAGATCAAATCTAGGGTTTACAACCATATTTCCATTCCTTTTTCATACTGGATGTGACCTAGATCATATCTAGGGTTTACAACCACAGTGCCAATCCTTTTTCATATTGGATGTGACCTAGATCAAATCTAGGATTTACAACAACATCATCATCATATTCTTAGAGACAAGACTCTACAGATCCCTTTAGGCCATGTGTCCAGGGATGATACAATCTCACTGCAACATCATCATCATCACATTCTCGGAGACAAGAGTCTACAGATCCCTTTAGGCCATGTGTCCAGGGATGATACAATCCCACTAAAACATCATTACCAAGCCTATCACGGAAGTACTCAAATTTCACTCGAGACAGAGGCTTGGTCAACACATCAACAACTTGTTCATCAATGCTCACATACTGGAGCTTTATAGATCCCTTCTGTACCATATCTCATATATAAAAATACCGGATTTCTATGTGCTTTGACTTTTCATGGAACGTTGGGTTCTCCGTCATCTTTATACAACTCTGGCTGTCACATAGAATCACCATGGTATCCAACTCCAGGTCAAATAGACCTGACATCAACTTTCGGAGCCATATGGATTCACAACTTAGCAGAACAAGTTGTTATATACTCTGCTTCAGCTTGTGTTGAGATCAACATTGGATTGCTTCCTTCGAAACCATGAGATCATGGCAGATCCCAGAAAATAACATCCACCTGAGGTGCTCTTCCTGTCTGTGACACTTCCAGCCCAATCTGCATTTGTATAACCATACAATCTGTAGTCATGATCTCCAACATAGTATAGACCAAATTCTATTGTACCTCATCACATGCTTTGTAGCTACCAGGTGAACACATCTAGGCTCAACTAGATACTGACTCAGGGTGTTCACAGCAAAGCATATATCTGGCCTGGTATTCATCAAATACACCAACGAACCAATCATCTATCTTTAAACTGTAGAAACCACCTTCAACCTTGTAGCAAAGGTTGAAATCCGCATCACCCATGGTGATCATCAAGCTTGTCAAATGACTATCGATCCTGGGTACCTATTGAACTCGTACAAAGCCTTCTTCAATCATGTGGTTCTCTTTCAGATTTTGGGAGTTTGCTCAGTATGCACGTCTTCTTCAATTACACCATTCAAGAGAACGATCGTGTCATACATGGGTGTAATCTACTCTGGAAGTGTGTCTAGCCACTGGAGGAAACATCTCATCATGATCCTCTCCCTCTTTCTAAGAAAATCATCTAGCCATGAGCCTTGCTTTGTAATTCTATAGTATGTTTGATTTGTAAGTCTTCTTGTTGAACATTCATCACTTGTTCTTCAGAACATTCAGAACAAGTTTTCATCATTCTTCTCTTGTAGATCATAGTACACGATCTTTCGTACAAATCAAATTCAATTACATGATTAGTAACACTTCATATTTATCAAATCATGTTGACATTTCAATGATAACCTATTATGCATATTGATATGATTCACATAGTTATGCAACTATCTTGACCAATACTTTGGCACAACACTTTTCCATATCATGTATGCATACAGCGACTATCTAGATGCCTTCCATCTCTACCAGAACATACTATCAAGAGCATGCACAACTCCCAACATGTTAGCAAAGAGGTTTCATTATAGAAAAATGGAATGTTTGTACAACTTACCCATCATATGCATATTAGTAGCATATTGTTCAATGCTATATGAATGCTTACACTATGCATGATATATTTCTTGATTCTAGGAATACAAATATGCATACAACTTATACGAGCAATATCATTAACTATTCAGAGATTCAAGAAGTAATTCAAATAACAACTCAAATACTTATCTTTTATGTTTGTCTTGTTTCCTCCCTCTTGATCTCTATTTTCCCTTTATGATAGCATCATGATTATATGTCTTTGAACTTCTATCCATCCTGTACCACTATGCATGCTTAAGTGTGCACTAGTTTCATCATTGGTTCATCGTCAAGATCTCATACATAATCATACATTCATTAGTATAATCTCAATACTATCAAAACATTATAATCCTAAACAATCTTAAACATGTATGGTCATGAGCATTTCATACACATGCAATTTATCACAAGCGTTAGTATTCAAGGTTTCAGGGAGTACTTCTTTTTAATCATGCATATTCTCATTTGACCATATGACTCTTCTAGTTTTCCATATCATTAATCAAACTAAGAAACATAATATGCATAAACCCTTGATTACTTAAACTTATAACTTCAAGAATAATCATTATCAATCATACAAAAGTATACTTATCGAAGATCCTAACACAAAGTAGGATTCTTACTCGATATAGGAAAACATACCTGGATTAGCATGCTTGCTAGTTATGTCTAACATACTCAAATTGTATCTTCTTTGTTCTCTTCAATGATTTAGAGACCTTGTGCTAGTCACCTGCATATCTCATAAGTTAAGCATAGTAGAACCAAATCATACATAACTTGTAAGTAGAGCTTCTATGTGATCAAAGACTATGGATGATTCTTTTTCTTCATGTCATCATGGTCATATATTCTTGATCTAGAACTTGATTTGTCTTTCTATATGTACCTTTCATGTTAGTAGACAACATCATCCTCATACAACACCACAAGTGCATTAGTACAATCATAAGTGTCATAACCCTAATCAATGAATTTCTTCTATCATTCACATGCATTCATACTTTTACTAAGGTGATCAAACAAGTCTAAAATTAATCATGATTGTACTAACCTAAATAATATTAAGACAAACATATCATGAACTTAATCATCAAATAAATAAAACAGATTTCAAAACATACTTGCATCTCCTCAAGTCATACCTGTCGAGATTGCTTGTAGTCTTCTCTATAAGGGTAAAACCCTAATCATCCAAGGTAGATCACTTGTAAACATCTTATATAGTTTCATGGTTCTAGGATGATAGAATATCAATGCCATTTAAACCTCCTTTATTGCTGCCCTATGAGTCTCCTAAATTTGCTAGGGTTTCTTTTTACTTGGAAACCCTAATTTTCAATCTCCTTCCTCCCAAAACATTTTGATGGAAGATTAATATCTATGATGAATTGATTCCAAATTCATTTTCAAAGTTTCCAATTTTGCATCAGGTGTCTTCAACATTGTATCAGGTCATTCCATACCTTAAAAACTGAAAACCCTAAGTGAGAACTTCTTCCTCCTCTTCTTTGATTTCCTCCGTTGAGCCATTTTAGATGTGCAGTATTGTTTCTAGTGTATCTCTGAAATTTCGGATCCTCAGGGGCTAAAACTTCGGCCTGTGGTATCCTGACCTGTCATATTTCCAACCCCATAGGTTTGAGCTTCATAGGATTCTCCATCAGAGATATATGCTAAGTTTCCCAACATGACCTATTTATGGGATGAAACAGCATAGCGAACTTGTACGGCATTCCACGTGTCATTGTTTCAACTTCAGCCTCTGATACTCGGACCTGTGAAACTAGAATCCGTTACCTAACTGTCACTTTGTATGGAATTCCATTTGGAGCTTCCTATCCCTAGATATGACCTTTTTTCCTAGGTCACCTTTTTAGGGTTGCATTCTTAAAGAGGAAGAAACCCTAACTTGTACGGATCATATCTCACAAAGTACAATGAATATGAAGCTGAAACTCGTAAAAAAGGTACAAGAACATGTCATATTTGGCCTGTCCAAGTTTCAAATCGTGAACCTTCGCCATTTACAGCGAAAGTTCCACGATGATTAGGTTTTTCTATACAAAGCCCTAGCTTTCAAATTATTGCAAGTGAAACAAGTGTCGTAAGTGCCATACATTGTCTTCCTTCAAGCTAGCTCTGATACCGTGTTAAGATTCAATATGATAAGATAGATAACATCAATATTCAATTCAATTTCACAACAATAGAATATACAGGATCATTGAAAGAATAACAAGCACAGCATAAAGACAAGAGACACAAATTTATCTTGGGAAACCCTCTAGGGGAAGAAAACCCAGCAAAACTTCCTCAATATAGATGATCAAAAGACAAAGACAAAACCCCAAACAAGTGCTCCTTCTCCTTGCAGATATCTCTCTCTCTCTCTCTCTCCTATGCGAACTACACAAGTGAGTGTGTGTGTGAATGAATGAATAAATGAGAGAGCCTAGCTATCTATTTATACATTCACTTCTACTTTAATTTTACAACTTGACATGTCGACCTCAACTAACTTTACCACTCAATAAATGATGACTGGGCCGACTCCTCTAGGGGACTTAAAAACCCCATTGCATTGTACTCAAGGGGGGTCTATTGCCCTGACTTACAAGGGAGGATTTACCTAAATGACTTTACATAACCAAATACAATAATAACATCCCGACGGAGGAATAAAACATCTCTGAATAAATTACAATAGAATATTTCAACATTACAGTGGTCTCAAAGGATATTTAATGGATTACACATATTTATTCAAATCCTAAATTATAAATACATTCCTTTGTTGTTGAACTAGAACATATCATAAGCTTCCATAAGCCATTGTTTGGCATACGTTGGAGAACAATATACTCTCTATTGAATAATTTGGATTTAATGTGCTTAATTTCCACATTGGGTACATTACAAGGCTGCTTCAAAATCAATAGCATATCCTCCTTAAGAACCTGCAAGGAAATATCATTTATGTGACTCAACGCCCCGAGTTTATAAAATAATGGCCTTCACAATTTTCAATGTCATAGAAACTTAATACTAATTCATCTTTATTCTCAACTAAACTATAAAGGAAATATAGTCCTAAAAGGAGCCTGTCCACATAGAAGGGCGTAAAAAAATTATGATTCCTCCAAATCAGTGAAAATATTGTTGTAATCATTTGTTCCTTCACTGTATACTTCAAAAAATTGTAATTGCTTTCAAATACGCACTTTTGGAACCAATGTTTCTTATGTAACCTCACCTTGTTAGATAGAAGGGAATCGACCGTTGAAGGGAGCCGACCACCGACTAAAGTTTGTCCACTTTGGATATCATATCTACTTTATATGGATAGTTATAACTAATTTGGTCCCATGGTCGATGTTAGTTTCTACCATATCCAAACCTATTTGTATATGGTCTCTTAGATCATTTTATCACCACATGTTGGATCATGGCTCATTGTGCTTAAGTGTTGTACCAATGTATTTAGGCACCAACACTACTCTCTCGAAATCTCTATTTTCTTACGTTTTTTTCTTCTTGTTACAACATGATATTAGAGCTAGTTGGTATGTGATTAATGGTTTTGCAAAATGATTGAGTTCCATTAGACATTGTTGATTTAATGAGCTTATTTTTGTGTCAAGGAGAATGGTGAAATGTCGAATTAAACCATCATACCCTAATTTTGGTGCCATATGAATTCTTTGGGTATTTCAGGTTCGACACATTGCTTTTGGCATATCTAGAGTTCTCATTTATCTAGGTGAGCCAAATTATGTGGGAATGAAGATGCAACCGTCAAGTGGACTGTTGTTCTTGTAAAAATGGTGAACTATCATGTGCCCTAGATGATGAGAGTTGGAAATGTCTTGAGAGTTATTTCGCCAAGATTATGATGCCCTAGCTTGTTTGGCGAAAGCATGTTATTTCATTGGGTGTGTTATTGGTTACCCTGATTATGATGCTCGACTTTTGATGCATATCGGCTTGTATTATTCAATAGAGTATCAATTGACGATAATTTGTTCAACTTGAGACAACCTCACTGGATACCTCGGCGTGACCAACATGAGATTTTGCTGTGAATTAGTTGTCATTGATGTCAACTAATGTCAAAGAGGATGTCAATTGATTCAGTCTGAGTCATTGATATCAATTGATGTCAAAGTGGATACAATATTCCTGTGATAGCTTGAAGAAGTATATGGGATCCACTTGGAAGAAGTATATGTGCAAGATAAAGAAGAACATGAATGCCAGATGTATATGTGCAAGATGAAGAAGAACATGAATGCCAGAAGTATATGTGCAGAATGGTAAAGGTGGCAGATATGGATGCTAGTTTGGATAAGTATATCTAGAAGTGCATCCAGTCTAATGATACATCATGCATGATGAGTTTGAAGAAGTACATAAGAAAGATACATCATGAAAATCCAGTTCAAAGAAGAACTCAAGTAATGCATCCTACTTTGTGTGGTACTTGCACAAATATCAAGTCCACCAAGTCATACTCTTTCATGGTAGCATTCAAAGGATTGGTTGGACAATGGTATGTACACAAGAATCCAAGGAGTTGGTTGAGAAAATGGTGCAATTTTGCAAGCAAATTGAAAGAAGTCTTTAGTATGCGCAAGTAATGCTTGGTAAAATATCGGAAGTGCGCAAACCACAAATGGTTGGATAGTCCTGAAAGAACGCAAGTCTACCCAATCAAAAGACGCTTTCAGTTAGTGGAATGCGCACAAGGTCCTAGAAGGGTACAACATTTGAAGCAATTAAATGAGAAAATTCCACAACTGATGGTACAGCAGGTGCGCAAGTCCCACAATTGATGATAAAGCAAAGGTCAAAGTTCCACCAAGAAGAATATAGACCATGCGCAGAATCCACAAAGTGTTAATGCATCAAGTGCGCATTACTCACAAGTGATGAAGCGGTAAGGGTCAAAGTCCCACCAATTAGAAGTTGAATTATGCACAGATACCATAAATAATCAATACATCAAGTGTGCAATACCCATAAGGGATTGTACAACAAGGGTTGTAGGCTCATCAAGTTAAGGAAGTAAGGATGCGTACATATATCAAAGCAATGGTACATCAAGAGCGCAAAGGTACAACCCTAAGGTGTAAATTCACACTAAGTTGTGGAGCATGAATGGGAAAGACACACAATAGAGGACACATCAACAGTGCAGAGGATGACACATGGCATATGCATAATCTGTGAAGTACGGAAGAATGAATGCCACGCCCAACTTGTGGACATACAATCCATGCAGTACCTATATAGATAGAGATGCAAGTTGGAGATTTGAAGTAAGCTTGATGACGAGAGCATAAGAGCTTCAAGTAGAAGTTATAGTTTGATTTTTGGGGCATCAAAGGGCTCGAGGACAGAGCAACATGATCTAGCGAGGAGCCAAATGTGCACATGCAGCAGAATGAAGTTTTTGATGGTGCGCAGAATGATGTTGTAGATCTCTGACAAATGTGCAAGTACTGAAAGGAAGAAATATTGAAGTATGCGCAGACGCGTGAAGTTTTGAAGGACAACATTACAATAAGCACACCGATAGTCACAGATGTTGTAAAGACAGAAGCCCAGAGACAGAACCGAAGTTTATCATATAATGCGCAGATGTCTAGCTGATGCATATGAGTAGAAGTGAAAGTGTGTGAAGTTGAGAATACCATATGTTGCATGACGAGTACAACTGAACAACAACAAGATCCAATAAGCGCATCATGATGAGGATGATCTGAGACAAGTGCGTTAAACCAAACAGATGAATCATTTCATGTACAGGACGTCGCATATTGTCTAAGAAATTGTGGCACTTAAACAGAATGGACACATTAGTAAGCGTGCGGTTCCATCTATTCATTAAAGGAAATTTGGGTAAAAAATGGGCCTCCTAAGGAAAATAATAAGAAAATAATAAAATAATAGTAGAGAGAGAGTAAAAAACTACTTTTTTGGATCGTATTTTCAACTTATCTCCTTGTAGGTTTACTCAAATTTCAAGCGAGAGGACTCGTTGGATGCATAATTAAATTATGCATCCAACGAGTACCCATGTTGCATACTTTTAACAACATCCACACCATGAAAAATTGAAAATACATTTAAAAACGTGTTTCTAGTGAGAGAAAACACGTTTTTTAATGTATTTTCGATTTTTCAGGGTGTGGATGTTGTTAAAAGTATGAAACATGGGTACTCATTGGATGCATAATTTAATTATGCATCCAACGAGTCCTCCCGCTTGAAATTTGAGTAAACCTACAAGGAGATAAGTTGAAAATATGATCCAAAAAAGTAGTTTTTATTGTCTCCCTCCATTTTTTTTAGGTGCTCCCTTATTGAATTTTAAAGCATTTTGATTGGCTAATACATGATGACATGGAATTTGTATTATTTTTGGAAGTCCCATTTTAAATTGAAATTTCCTCTAATGAATAGTGCATTATTTAAGAACATCAAACTATCAATTGAAGGCACAATATCAGTTGGTCAATGCAGTCACGTAGTATCAGAACGTTGAGATAACCAGTGACGAAGACTGCATTATTAGCGAGCACACAATATATGAAGTAAGACATCAGTATAAGTGTGATTCGAGAGGAATGATAATTCAAGTGATGTATACGGCTCAATGACAGAGAATTGAATGCATGTGAAGGTAGTGCACAAGAGAACTATTATCAGAAGATCAAAAGAGTGCATAGAGTTGAAGTTCACTAAGACAGAATCATACACTGGACATTAGGGCAGCAGGATGGGGCAAGGAGATAGAGATTTGGATCTTCCTTCAAGTTGGTTCCTGTAAAACAACAAGGAGACATGGATTTGGAGCTTCCTTCAGGTTGGTTCCTATAAAACAACAAGGAGACAGGGGGTTGGAGCCTCCTTTCAGTTGGTGCTGGAGAAATACAGGGAGTTGTAGCTTCCTTTAGGTTGAAGCCTATAAAACCAAGGGGTCGGTTCCTCCTTCCAATTGGTGCTAGTAAACACAAGAATTTGGTGCTTCCTTGAATGTGTTCTTTCTCATTATAAAGAAGCATTCTGTGATTTTCTCCCATTTGGGTTTCCACGTAAAAATCATGTGTGTTATGTGTTCTTTGTGTTGATACATATATGGATGAATGTTTTATATATTGATGCATAACTGAAGATAAAGGTTAAGTAAAGGCTAATCTGTTAAAGAAGGTAAAAATTGTTGATAACTGCGCTAATACTAATTCACCCCCCCCCTCTCAGTATTAAATCAATCCCAACATATTTGACACAGTTGTATTGGTTGTGTTGCCCTCAAAAATTCTTTTTGGTCAACTTATGGAGCCATCAAATAGAGGGTTCAGCTAGATGGTGAATTAAATAGAAGGCCCATTTACATCTCGGAGATGTCGACTTAATGAAGTCATAAAGGACAATGATTGAGCATCGTTTGGTGTTTGTTTGATCAACTAGAACTTGGATTGTCCATCAACTGGTTTCCTTTGGGTGATCGACTTACTGAGCTATTGACTATTCTCATGTAATGTCCCTAATTTTCATGACTAAAAAAAATCATTAGGCTCAATATCATTTAAATGCTTGCTTTCATGATTACAACGTCTAACTATTCATCGCCATTACCATGCGGATTTTACTTCTATATTCCTTTAGGTAATAATTTTGGTTATCCTTTCTTATTTTCTCACCAGGTTTCTCATTCATCACAGAGTGGTCTTAAACTTAATTGCTTCTAGTGTAATTATCGAAATTATTCATGCAAATCTTTCACTAACTCTTTCAAGTATTGTGACTTGGTCAAACTAGTAACCGAGACCCTCGACATCATAACACCTCACAAATTTAACCAACCCCTATGCTACCTCATAACTATCCTAGTGTACTAACATTTAAATCACCCTAAGGTTGAAGGGTTAGGCATAAGTCTTCCACAACTTAGCCTTATCACTTGAATTATCATTCCTCTCAAATCACACTTATACTGAAATTCGGAAGATGCTCTGATCTCGTGGACTGTTGGAGTGAGGATTTTCGTGGGTTATATTGCAGCAGTTTTCTTGGCTAAAGTTTTCTTTTTTTTCTCTTCGCTAGACTAAGGGTTTTAGCAAAAAATAACAGCAGATTTGAATTATACATTGACATAGTTTTATGGGTATAATAACAACAACAGACTCCTACTCTTGAATATCCGAATTGCAGACTCCTTCTAGATCCGAATTTTTCACTGAGGCACTATCACTTGCATATATAGTCTGAGTTTTACAGTATGTACACAGTCTGAGATTTCAAACTCACACCAATCCCGAATTGAAGTATGTACATAGTCTAAGGTTGTCTACAGTAATAAGGTATGTATAAAAGATAGTGAACAGTACAAGTATATATATGTATATGTACAGTAAGTGTACAAGTCTGTGAATAGTATGTACAATGTATACAGTAAGTGTACAAGTGATGCATATACAGTGAATGTACAGTGAGTTTACAGTGATGTGTAATGTATACAGTGAATAGTATTGACTACAGTGATATACTGATATATATATATATATGTGTGTGTGTGTGTGTGTGTGTGTTATAAAGTGATGATGCGCTCCTATTTCCTTTCATAATACATTCTATGATAATGATGTGCACTCTATAATGTTGATGCATTCCTACACACTATGATGTACACACTGCAACGATGATGCACACCTATTACTTGATCAGTGATTGTGTATTATGAGGTGTACAATGATGTATATGAACAGTGTATGGTAGTGAAATGACTTATCAGTATACAGTGATGACTTGGCAGTCATAAGAGAGCAGAGGTTATCAGCAGCAAGTTCAGTGATTGGTTTTGACAGGTCCACAGGTTCAGTCTTCTTCTTCTTCTTCAGGGCGCTAGGGTGGTGCTAGGGCTCACAATTTTGTGAGCTGAGCTGTTGTATCAGCTCGTCAGTTGCAGCTGACGAAGCCTAGGGGTTGTAGCCCCTTCCAGTTGTAGCTGGAGAAGTTGTATTAAATTTGTAACCCCAGTTGTTGCTGGGTCAAATTTTATCATAAAAGGCTCCTGTGGTTTTACCCCCAGGACTTGGGTTTCAATGTAAAAATCTTATGTACTGTGCATCCTGTTATTTTTCATGAATGTTGATGATATGCTGCTATGATTGGTGATTAGCAACTTGCTCTTGATTAAAATTTTAATGATTATTGGAAAATACTGATTCACCCCCCTCTCAGTATTTCAACAATTGGTATCAGAGCGGGTTCCTTCAAGAACAATCTAATCACTGGAAGGAAATTATGGGCAAGTTTTCCAAGCACAGTAAAAATGGAATACCCATGTTTGATGGGACGGGCTATACCTTTTGGAGTATACGAATGAAATATTTTCTGCTAGCTCAAGGAGTACAAGTATGGCAAATAGTTGAAAATGGATATAAAGTACCAACACCCCCACCAACAGATCCAACTGACTTAATTCGTTATGATACGAATTCAAAAGCCACGAACCATATTTCGAATGCATTGGATGAATCGGTCTTTGTCAAAGTCATGCATTGTACTTCTGCTAAGGAAATGTGGGACAAGCTCAAGACCATCTACGAAGCCAAACTCCAAACCTATAGAGGACAATTTGAACATCTAAAGATGAAGGATGACGAGAACATTGCAACCTATTTTCTTCGAATTGATGAACTTGTAAATACTATCAGAGGCTTGGTTGAAAAGATTGAAGAATCAGTTGTTGTTCAAAAGATACTAAGAACGCTTCCCAACAGATTCAATCCTAAAATATCATCCTTGGAAGAAAGGACTGAATTGGATACCATGACAGTAGACCAGCTACACAGGACACTTGTGGCTTATGAAATGAGATTAGAAGATGAAGACTCACCTAGAAAAGAAGCAGCCTTTAAAGTTTCCCCCAAGCAAGCAATGAAAGACAAACAAGACAAGAAGGACAATTCAGAAATAAAATCCAAATCAAAGACAGCATACCACTTCAACTGCAGTGATGATTCAGATGATGAGGAGACAGCAAACTTCGTAAGAAAGCTCAAAAGAGGCACAGGTAAGTACAAAGGTAAGTTACCTCTTAAGTGTTTTTCATGCGGTAAAATAGGTCACTTTGGTTCAAAATGTCCCTATGCAAAAGACTCTGATAGTGATGACAGTTTCAAGAAACATAAGAAATACAAGAACTTCGAAGGAAAGAAAAATGGAAGGTTTGCAAAGAAGAAAAGTCTCTACTCTAAAAGAAACACCAGCTCATCGGATGAAGATTCTGACAGTGACTCAGATAGTGATAGTGATTCGGACAACAATAGTGATAACGAATAAAAAATGGTACTCTTCATGGTTGTTGATTCAAAAGATTCAGATGAGATCTCTGAAAACAAAGAAGAATTTGATTCAGAAGGTGAAGTAGATCTTGAGGAAGAATTGATAAGTGCTTTGAAAGAGCTGAGAAGAGAAAGGAAAAAGAATAAACTACTTAAAGGGGAGATACATGAGTTACGAAAAAGACCTCAGATATCTGAAGAAGCAGATCAACTCATTCAAAGTCTAATTATTCAATTAGAAGAAGCTAAAAGAATTCAAGACAATCTCAGAAAACAACTAGAAGAAAGTATGAATGAAAGTGAGAGACTAATGGGGGAGAGAGTGACTCTAAGAACTCAACTACAAAAGAAAAATGTGAGTCAAGGCTATGACAACAGTTCCAACATACTTGATCAGATCATCAGAAATCAAAATCCATACCTCGACAGAACAAGTCTTGCTTATAAGAAGCATAATGATGAAGGTTTAAGTTCCAAGACAGCTGAAGATAAACCAGAAGTTATAAAAGACCCCGTCATTCAAGAAGTACCCATATATCAACCAAAACAACAACCGGAAGAGGCTCCAGTTGAAAATCAGCATGTTAAATTGACAGCACCTCTAAGAAGACCATTTCAACCTGGACAACCAACCTCAGAATGGACTCCAGTTGAAAATCGGAGTTTCAGATGGGAAACACCTCCAAGAAGACCATTTGTTCCCATGTATGAATATCCGTTTTACGGTTATTATTTTTCTTGCAGGAATATTTGGGCATAAAGCTATGAATTGTTTAAAAGGAAGATATGCAAAAAATAGAAACAGGTATGAAAATTCTAGATGGCAACGAAACAACAACATTTTTTCTCCTTTGGATTCTGAAGTCGAATGCCAGAAATGCAACAACTTCGAGCATACAGCCAGGAATTGCATAATGACAGTCCCTCCTACAGGCATTAAATAGGTATCAACCAATCAAACGAGTGACTAACACAAAGTATGGATAAGACAAAATAACAATCTGAATATTCATGAATGTGCGATAGCTCTTCAAGCTCAAGCTCAAACCAAGCAACAGCAAATGGTATGTTGACAGTGGTTGTTCTAGGCATATGACAGGTAACAAAGGTGCTTTCATTTTTCTTGAAAAAGATAAAGGATCTGTCTCTTTTGGAAATAACAAATCAACAAAAGTTGTTGGAGAAGGTACAGTAAATCTTGGTGGACAAGATACAGTAGCAGAAAATGTGTTGTTTGTGGACAGTATGAAGAATAATCTGTTGAGTGTCAGCCAGATGTGTGATCAGGGACATGAACTTACATTCAACTCAAAGACCTGCAAGATAAGAAAAGAAGGATCAGGAAAGTTAGTGGCTATAGCTACCAGGACTCCAAACAACATATATGTTCTGGACGAGATCAAGGAAGGGAAATGTCACCTAGGAAAAGAAGATGAGAATTGGTTATGGCATAGAAGAATGGGACACGTACATTTTGATAGTCTGGTCAAGATCAGCAAGAAGCAAGCCGTAAGGAACATGCCACAGATTACAAATCCTTCTGACACTATCTGTAAGAACTGTCAACATGGGAAACTTACGAAAGCCAATTTCAAGACAAAAGAATACTCTTCTACAAAACCCTTAGAGCTTGTCCACACTGATCTATGTGGGCCAACCAAGAATAAAGGATTGGATGGTGAAGAATACTTCATGCTGCTCATTGATGATTACTCCAGGATGACATGGGTATGCCTTCTTAACAGGAAATCAGAAGCCTTTGAATGCTTCAAGATCTTTAAAGAACAGGTTGAAAATGAAACAAGTAAACGAATCAAGTGTCTCAGATCTGATAATGGCGGAGAATTTACATCAAATGAATTTTATCAGTATTGTGAAGAAAATGGTATAAAAAGACAATTTTCAGTTGCCAGAACACCTCAGCAGAATGGAGTAGCAAAATGGAAGAACAGATCAGTGTTAGAAATGGCTAGAACTATGTTGAATGAAGCTAAGCTAAGTGAAAAATTTTGGGCTCAGGCAGTACATACAATAGTCCACATTATGAACAGAGGATTGCTCAGAAGCAACAGTGATAAAACTCCTTATGAGCTATGGACAGGAAGAACAACTAATGTTCAACACTTTAGAGTGTTTGGAAGCAGGTGCTACATCAGAAGAGACGATAAGAAGATCAGAAAATTCGAATCTCGTGCAGATGAAGGAATACTTGTTGGGTACTCATCCACAAGAAAGGCCTACAAGTGTTACAACCTGATATTAGGTAAGATAGCGGAAAGCATCAATGTAAAGAATGATGAATCGAGCTTGCCAAAATGTCAGGAAGACTCAAAAGATATCGATGATAAAGAAAAAGAATATGAAGAAGATGATGACGATGATGAAGTAGAAGAAGAAGAAGAACAACAACAACAACAACAGAGAAAAATTCAGCCAAAAGTTACATAGGAACAACAAGTACAGGATCAACAGTAAGAACAACAAAACTCTCCTAAGAATTGGTATCAAAAGAATCATCCACAGGAATTGATCATTGGTGACAAAAATGCCGGCATAGAAACCAAAAAAGAACGAAGACAAGTATGAAGACCAGAACAAGTATATTTCTCACTACTATCTACAGTTGAGCCGAGTAACTTTGCGGAAGCCAGTACAGACGAACATTGGGTCAGAGCCATGAGAGAAGAACTTGATCAAATTGAGAAAAATGAAACATGGGAACTTGTTCCTAGACCCAAGGACAAAAATGTGATTGGCACAAAATGGATTTTCAGAAATAAGCTGAATGAAGATGGACAGGTAATCAAAAACAAGGCAAGATTGGTTTGCAAAGGATATGCTCAAATCGAAAGGATAGATTTGAAGAAACATTTTCTCCAGTAGCCCGAATGGAAGCTATAAGAATGATATTGTCCTATGCTTGTGATAAAAACATTAAAGTGTATCAAATGGATGTAAAATCATCCTTTTTGAATGGAAAACTAGAAGAAGAAGTCTACTAAGAACAACCAGGAGGATTCCAGCTATCAGCAAACAAGGACTATGTGTGCAGATTAAAAAGGGCTCTATATGGTTTAAAGCAAGCTCTTAGAGCTTGGTACTCTAGATTGGACAGTTACTTGCAGAAACAAGGCTTCAAAAGGGGAACTGCAGACAGCAATATGTATATCAAGATTGACCGTGACAGCATACTTATTATTGAAGTGTATGTTGATGATATTATCTTTGGTAGTGATGATGATACTCTGAGCCAACAATTTTCCAAGGTTATGGAGAATGAATTTGAGATGTTGCTACTTGGTGAACTGACCTTCTTCTTGGGACTTCAGATATCACAATGTGAAGAAGGCATCTTCATCTCTCAAACCAAGTACATTAAGGAAATGTTGAAGAGGTTCAAGATGGAAGATTGTAAACCTATGAGCACTCCTATGACTACTAGCTGCAAGTTAAGCAAAGACGATGCATCAAATGCAGTGGATCAAAAAATCTATAGGTCAATGATTGGAAGCCTACTGTATGTGACAGCTTCAAGGCTAGATGTGATGCAAGTTGTTGGACAGGTTGCAAGATTTCAAGAAGCTCCGAAGGAAACTCATGTTATTGCAGTCAAAAGAATCTTCAGATATCTTAAAGGAACTATGGACTTTGGATTATGGTATTCAAAAGGAAATGAGTAGGACATATTAGCTTACTCAGATGCGGATTGGGCAGGATGTGTGGATGACAGAAGAAGCACAAGTGGTGTAGCATTTTTCTTAGGAAACTGTCTGGTATCATGGTCCAACAAAAATCAATCCTCAGTATCCTTGTCAACAGCAGAAGCAAAATATATAGCGGCAACAACATGTTCTACTCAGATCCTTTGGATGAAATAGAACCTACAAGACATACAAGTAACATATGATGAGCTGATTCCAATTCTATGTGACAATACAAGTGCCATTAGCATCTCCAAGAATCCAGTAATGCACTCCAAGACAAAGCACATCCCTATCAAATATCACTTTCTTCGTGAACAGGTCACAAAAAAGCACATCAAGTTGGAATATATTGGGACAAAGGAGCAAATAGCAGATATATTCAGCAAGCCACTTCCTAAAGGGACATTTGAGTACCTCCGAGAAAAATTGGGGGTCATTCCTTCTTCCCACTAAATTGATTCTTCTTCTTCACGCAGAAGTGCCTGGTGTTTGGGAGAGCATGCTCTGAGGGGGAGCATTTCTTTAATGTAGTAACCTTTGCCATTGATGCCAAAAGGGGAGAGACGTTGTAAATAGGGGAAGCTTGTTCTTAGGAGAAGCTTAGGTGTTGTCATCAATGACAAAGGGGGAGATTGTTGATAAAGTTTTGTCATTGATGCCAACAGTTCCCTGGTGAGTGCTTGTGGTGTCTTGGTGCCCCTTGTCGAGCCCCTCAGAGTCTTTTGTGTTGTTGGAGTCTAAGGAGTCCTTTTGTGGTTGTCCAAGCCCAAACTTGAAGCCCTTGGAGGCCTTGGGAAGATTACAAAAGCCCTAGTTACCCTTTGATGTGGTTGTGTTGCCCTTAATAATAAATCCTTAAGTTCTAGTGTCACCCTTTCTAATCCCTAACCTTTGCTAAAACCTTAATAATAAAATACTTTAATAATTAAATGTAATGTCCCCATTTTGACCCCCTTTGCATTAAATCGTAAATGATGTAAATATTGATATTTAATCATGGTGAGGAGCTCAAGGCCAAGGCCCCACCATTGATTTAGCGTTTTATGTATCGGCGATTAAAGAAATAGATATCTATGGTTCTTGTGCTAGATAGGCACAATGTAAATAAGACATCATGTAAATACGAATTTTAATGAAAATACCCACAACTAGCTATGCAATGCAACAAAGAGATGGGGGCATGATTCTACAAGGAATAGGGAGGGAAATTATTCAAACCCTTGAGCCAATGGTGTTAATCCATGTGTCAATGAGAAAACCCATAAACCACCAACTACCCATTTGGGTTATGGACCCAATCATTTAATTCTTCCAGAAATTGGTTGAGGCAGTTAATGCCTTGGGAATGAAGAGGTATGGAAGCCAATTTCGTGCATGGGCAAACCATCAACCTGGGAATTCGTATTTTTGCTTCTTGGGCAAGAAAACACCCACGAAATGGTGCCCAAAGCCATTCTAAACGTATAGTTTTTCATCCTCTCACGCAGATTGAGATTGCTGGAAGTTACATTCACGTTTTTCATCAAAAAACGCAGGGTTTTCCTTGCCCACAAACTCGTTTTTGGTTTTGGACAGTAGCTGGGAAGAAGGGGCTGCGATTTGGGATCGTATAGAGGTCATTTTGTCCCAGAATTGCCATGGGCATTTTTCCTAAAAACGATTTCTGCTTCCTGGGGTTTCCCCAAAAACCTCCATTGTTCATTTTTAGCCTTCCCACGTTTTTCTGAAGCTCAGGGAATCATTTTCATGCTTATCACTGTACAAACATTTTTCTCCTGTCCAGCCATTGTAGTTAGCTGATTATCTGCATCCCTGTTTGATTTGGAGACTGTAAGCAAGAGATTGGAGTGGTAGTGGACAGAGAGGGCTTGATAAACCTAGTGGGGGAGACAACCTCTCAAGAAGATCAAGAGGGCTTTGGCTACTCTTCTATGCACACCCTGAGAGCACTAGGTGGGGAAGGTATGGCTTGAGGGACTGTACAGCAGTGAAAAGAATACTTCCTTGTGCTAGGTGTGTAGGTATTGTGGGTTCCAAGCTAAATAGATCTTGTGAGGTTATCCATGGCTCTGTGCTCGAGCTCACTAGCTTAGCAACTCTTCATTTCCATTTCCTAGCAGCCTGATAAACCCAATTGTAGATTGGCTTGGCTCATCTTGGTGTATGCTTGGCTATGTGTGAGTCTGTTGTTCCCTGGTTCCTTGTAGAAATCATGCCCAACTCGGGGGGTGGCAGTTGTATCAAGAGGTTGATAAGCACAACTGGCCTATGGTTGGGTGGAACGTTGCAGTTGAACAGCCAGTTGCTTGGGACTACTTTGTTATAAGATAAGTATTCTCTTGTGTTAACTTTGCATTTATTTATTTGATGAATATCTTGAATGTATGATGGATGTGTAATTGAAATTATTTCCGCTGTGTTTTCTTATAATTATATATTTCCATATCTCTTTTATTTTATGTGAATGCTTACAAATAGTTCATGGGGCTAGATGCCCAGTTTTAGTATAACATCCTCTCTATCATGCTGGTATGATGGGAAGGGACATTACATTAAATAATTAATAGAATACTTTAAAATAAAAATAAAAGACCCTAATTAAAGGTTTAATAAAAAAAAATTTAAATAATCTAAATTAAAATTAAAATTAAGTACTTTTTAACAAATCCTAATAATTAATGAATTACATTAAATAAATTCATAATAAAAATTTAAAAAAAATAATTAACATTATCGAGGGACAAAATAAAGTAAAATAATTTTAATTAACATTAAACTTTAAAGGGAACAAAGATCAAATAAAATAATTCTAAATTATATTAAAATTAAAATAATATAATCTTTAGTATCCCTATCTTATAAATACATGGTGTAACTATGTGGTTATGCTAAAAGTTATCTAACGAACCCAAAGACTAGCCAACTTCCCTAAAAACTATTTTTTAATAAACTATTTCATGTTAGAACGATTCGTGCATCTTAAATAAAGTAATAAATAAAATTAAAAGTCAAATTTAAATTCAAATTATAACAAAATAAAAATACAAAATGACAAAAATATTTTTGTTGACTAATATGTGGACAAGTCAAATTCAAATTGAAATTTAAATTAAAATTCTTACTATCTTCACTTTGTTGAAGTCGGCCCTTAAAATAAAAAAAAACATGTCCAAGTCAATGTGTATATAAGTATAAACACATCAAGTTCACACTTAAAAAAAAGATTCCAACGAATGGGTGAAATTCGGAAGCTGCTCTGATCTCGTGGACTGTTGGAGTGAGGATTTTCATGGGTTATATTGCAGCAATTTTCTTGGTTAAAGTTTTCTTTTTTTTCTCTTCGCTAGACTGAGGGTTTCAGCAGAAAATAACAGCAGATTCGAATTATACATTGACAGAGTTTTATGGGTATAATAACAATAGCAGACTCCTACTCTTGAATATCCGAATTGCGGACTCCTTCCAGATCCAAATTTTTCACTGAGGCACTATCACCTGCATATATAGTCCAAGTTTTACAGTATGTACACAGTCTAAGATTGCAAACTCACACCAATCCCGAATTGAAGTATGTACACAGTCTGAGGTTGTCTACAGTAATAAGGTATGTATAAAAGATAGTGAACAGTACCAAGTATATATATTTATATGTATAGTAAGTGTACAAGTCTGTGAACAGTATGTACAATGTATACAGTAAGTGTACAAGTCTGTGAACAGTATGTACAATGTATACAGTAAGTGTACAAGTGATGCATATACAGTGAATGTACAGTGAGTTTACGGTGATGTGTAATGTATACAGTGAACAGTATTGACTATAGTGATATATATATATATGTGTGTGTGTGTGTTATATAAAGTGATGATACACTTCTATTTTCTTTCATGATACATTCTATGATAATGATGTGCACTCTATAATGTTGATGCATTCCTACACACTATGATGTACACACTGCGACGATGATGCACGCCTATTACTTGATCAGTGATTGTGTATGATGAGGTGTACAATGATGTACATGAACAGTGTATGGTAGTGAAATGACTTATCAGTATACAGTGATGACTTGGCAGTCATAAGAGAGCAGAGGTTATCAGCAGCAAGTTCAGTGATTGGTTTTGACAGGTCCACAGGTTCAGTCTTCTTCTTTTTCTTCAGGGCGGTAGGGTGGTGCTAGGGCTCACAATTTTGTGAGCTGAGCTATTGTAGCAACTCGTCAGTTGCAGTTGATGAAACCTAGGGGTTGTAGCCCCTTCCAGTTGTAGTTGGAGAAGTTGTATTAAATTTGTAACCCCAATTGTTGTTGGGTCAAATTTTATCATAAAAGGCTTTCGTGGTTTTACCCCCAGGACTTGGGTTTCCACGTAAAAATATTGTGTACTGTGCATCTTGTTATTTTTCATGAATGTTGATGATATGCTTCTATGATTGGTGATTAGCAACTTGCTCTTGATTAAAATTTTATGATTATTGGAAAATACTGATTCACCCCCCTCTCAGTATTTCATCACCTTTTTTATCCATCTTTCATGTTTTTCCAAAATGCCAACCTTTAGATTGCTTCACATGCATTACAGAGTTTCTATACTCGTTTAACTAGAATTAGTGATTGTCTATGGACTACTTCAAGATATGAATAATTTTGGTGTGCCTTGGAAATTGCTTCAACTTCAAGTAATCACTACTTGTTATGTTCTCCATATTGCATAGAAAACTCAAGAAAACTTACAAGATAGGCTTCTTCCACGTAAGTTGAATATAAACATAGAGATTCATAAATTATGGGTGTTAAAATATCCATATGTAAGTATAAGAATTGGGTTTTTAAAACAGATATTAGAAAAACTTACATTTGATTGAGCTCCTTTGTCTAGCTAGGGATTTGAGACTACAATTTTAAAATGGCCATAACTTCCTCAATATTCATTAAAATCGCTATTATGACCCCAATCTAGAAATGGCATAAGATTTTTTATCACATTTGTGTGGCTATAATATGATATGTAAACATAAAGATAATTTGGCGGCAAGAATTTCTCATTGGGGTCTTGAGGAAACAAGTTGAAATGGGTGTAACTTCTGCAATACTACTCAATATCCCTGCCCAATCTAGGAATGGAATGACCACTATATTTTTAATGGCACTAATCTTGCTGCAATCTAGTACATAAACAAAGAAATACTCTTGCGACAAGAATTTCATGAGTTTTGAGGCACCAACTTTAAATGGGTGTAGCTTATACAATACATTTGAGAATCGCTATTATAACCCCAAATTGGAAATCAAATGGCCACTATGCTTCAAAAGGCACTAGTGCTACTCCAATATAGTTAATAGGCCAATAGCAGATCATGTCCCAAAAAATCTATAAAAATAAAGAAAAATAATGCTCATCTTTTGCCCAATAAAATGCCTAAGAAAATGCTCTAATGCCACTTGTTATGATCCTTGATCCTTAAGATTGAATTTCAAAAAATATATCATAAATGCTCCACGCCTTTTTCAATATCAAATCCCTTTAGGTAGGTAACAAGATACAATGATTATGTTATTGAAGGATCAACTCGTGTTCACTTGCCTCATTGAGGGGGCAACCTTCCAATGAGCTAAACTCTAATACAATAATATTATAGTACATGCTCACATGAGGAGGATTGCTCGTTATTTATAGCAACCTATCAAACCCTAATCATAACCAAATGATAACTACACAATGGACCTTAATCATGAGATCACGTATTTACTTTACGTTAACTATTTAGTGTGCCTTATTTAATAATGAATAGTCCAGAGCACAAAAATTGGCCACCGTACATATCCTATTATCAACTCTAATGCACCCATGGGCCCCTATTACACCACTAGGGAGGATTCCACCACTTTCATTGCCTCAATTTTATTAGGATCAATATGCACTCCTTGATGACTAACAATGTGACCAAAATATTCCACTTTTGACAAACCAAAAGCACATTTGACATATTTGATAAACAATTGGTGACTGCAAATGAGTTGTAAGAATGGATCCACATATGCCTCGTGTTTCCCAATTATTATTGTAAATCAAAATATCTTGAGAGAATACTAAAGATAAAATGGCATAAAAGTGGTTAAAGATTTTGTTCACAAGACTCAAAAAAGTGGATGGCACGTTGTCACAACCAAAAGGCATCATCAAAAACTCATAATGGCCTTTGCGTGTGCAGAAAATAGTTTAGGAATATGTTTTTTTTTCATTCTAATTTAGTGATAACTTGAACAAAGGTCAAATTTAGTGATGCATTGTGATCCATGCAACTCATCTATGAGGTCGTCAATGACCATAATAGAAAATTTATCTTTAATTATAAATTTATCAAGGGCACAAAAGTTAGAACATGTGCCAAGCACCTTTGTTTTTCAAAACCATGACAACCAGAGTGGAGAAGCCCAACAGTAAGACTAATTACATTTGCTTCTAACCATTCTTGAATAATCTTTCTATCTCGTTTTTTTATGCAAAAGGATTATGATATGAATGCACATGGGACAATTAACTACACATAATCAATGGGATTCTATGATCATGCTTATCATGTGAGGGTGGTAGTCCTTGGGGTATCTCAAACACCTGTTGATATTTGTCCAAAACCAACTGGGAAGCATCCTTTGAAAATTGGATGGCATTCAATTGTGCAATAATGCTCAAATGACTCTCTTAAGGACCTTTTCTCTTTTTTTTCTCTTTTTCTCTTTTTTTGTAGGTTTGTACCCACGGAGTTTCGAACCAATGACCTTACGCAAGTAGTGTCTTAACAATACACCCAATCATCATTTGTTCTACACCCCGTGGGCTCTCTTAAGGAGCTTTTCAATATGATGAGAACCGATAATTTCTAGAGAACCCACTTTGAGACCTTTGAGACTGTAGCAATGCCCACCCTTCTTAAAGCTCATGTATAACACCAAGAAATCCATAGCAATGGGACCCAAATTCTCAACCATTTCACTCCCAAATCGATATCAAGTCCTCCTTTTTCAATAGCAAATATGTGAATTTTCAAGAAACACTCACTCATTTGGAGTTCACATTGTGACACTTAACGTCGCATTTCATAGATCCCCCATTGGCTATCATGATCTCCAACTTGTTAACATGGATAAGAAGTGTGTTTCTTTTGTAATGTGAAGATGAATGAATTGTGGATGTTATTGTTACTTTCATGTGCTTGATATTTCCCTAACATTAGTATCCGAGAGGAAATAATTATTGAGGCGTGAAGGTATATTTGGGTTTCCTCACAACCGAACTAAGAGGATCCTTCATAGGTATGATTTCTTCCAAAGTCAACATATTGGCTTCATTGTCAAAAATTTCCTCAAAGATGGCCATATATAATTTGTGTTCCCTACATTTATGCGCTAAGAAATATTTGTAATCACCATTATAACAAAGAACTTTGAGTTGGTGTTCCATCATTTCTGCCCACATCAACTTCTAGACCTCGACGGGTGGCGCAAGTTTGTGCATTTGAACTAGGACCTTGAGGGATGGTGCAAGTTGATTTGGAAAAAAGTTTTGACTTGGCCATGGAACAAAGCTCATTAAGAGGCCTCCAACCAAGTAGTGAGGTGATTCATCTCAACATGTGATTTTAATAATACTGTTGATTGTAAACATCATCAATTAATCTTTTTGTTATGATTGCCAAGTGCTCAAAAGCAAGAATATATTCTTACACTGCTTATTTGATACAAATTGCCAAGCAGTGCCATAAAATTAATATTATTTCAAAGAGAGCAAAAAGGCTTTTACAAACCACTTCCAAGCAATGTATCTTTGATGTGCTTTCTTGTGCCATTGCCATCCTACCAACACTCCCAATCTAGATATAAAATTGTTATTCTAAGTTTCAACAAGTCCTCCATATGGAGGGAAAGTTGGCACTCCATCTCATCAACCTATCATGTCAAATTGATGCAACACACGAGGGGATTAATCTAGAAAAGGGTTCGAATAGTGAGGGGCTTCAATCATGGAACATTCACCACCATCATGCTTAACCTCTAGCTTGACAAGTTTATCAAAATACAATCAAATTTACCCACTAACGTTAGCCATGTGGTTCTTAAGTCTCTCATGGGAGATGCATTGATAAATTTTAGCTCTAGCATTACTTCACCCAATATTGTCTTTCATGAAGGACATGCTTCTAATGAGTCATAGAACAATGGGGGCCACCTGAAGTGACACTGATGAAGTTGACCAATGCAATCAATACGATCAACTTCACAAGTCTTTAGAGAAAAACTTCCCACAACAATTTCGTACACCCTAGGACGTTTTCTACTCATAGTGGGGTATTTACTCTTTCCTAAATATCGCTATATTCACAAATGCTCAACTTCCTTATTCCAGGTGATGTAGGAATTTTGCTACTTTTCCTACAAAGGCTAAGGTTTGCAAGGTCCTAAGAGCAAAGGAGTGTAAAGCACTATAACTATTAGGTATACTTGATATTTTCCAACAATAGTGCTCAGATGATCTTTCACAACGCTAACTAAAGTGGATAAATTGTACCCTTAAATATGCTACATAATTCCACGTTATCTGGGTGTGTTGGAATATTCACACCGTCATTTTTATATTTTGCATGCCTGCATGCTGCATGCTTTGCATGCCACTGCATGCATCCAGTCATCATCATGGTGGTCTCCCCAGCACCTAGAGCTTGCTTCTAGCTCTCCAGAGCCTGTCTACAGCCCCCATTTGGCCTCCTACCTACCTGATGCACCCTTCTTGACTATTCTGCATGGCAAGTGCGCATTTCTCACCTACCACACTCAGTTAATGCACATTTACTCACCTACCTTCAGTTATCACTCAGTTAGGGCACTTTATCTCACCTACCGAGAGTTATCATTCAATTAGTAAATTGATTGAGTAGTTCTTCCACTGATTGCTCATGCTGACTACTTGTAGCTTCTAATTAGCTAGTTCTGGAGTTCCACTTGACTATTTGACAACCTCATGTGCCCCCCTTGGAGTCTCCATCCCTTTATTTATGCCTAGATGGTTCTGTTAGACTCAGTTCGACACACTTGACTGGCTCTTACCATTTATGACTGATACTACTGATTGGATGATGTCTCGAATGTCATACTTGGCTAATTCGAATCCTATATGATGCCTCATCATAGATTATTGTATTACATTCATTATTCATTGTATGATACTGTTATTATTCATTATTCTGTGTTTATGAGTGATTATTGAGTGCATACTTCTCTTCTTCATTGCAACATTCTTGAGAGTTTGATTGCGAATGTGTTACAGTTGCTAGATCCCTTGCAGATTTTCACATAATGTTGTCTCCAAGTGTTGTGCTCCATGTACTATAGCAACAAAATCGTTGACTAGTTTATATAAGGATTGTTTCAAGTGTACCTAGGGAAACTTCCAATATACCCAAGAGTATGTGAACATTAATCTACATAAAAATACAAATTTTGTCTAATGCAATACCACTTGCCAAGAACCAACGTAGGTGTACATGGGCATCCAACCATGTGACCCCACTTGTATTCCCAACCATAATTTTACTAGTTGAACAACATATCATGTGTTTAAAGACAACAAAACACATATACCCTAAAATAGTATCTCTAATAGTAGGGTGCATGTTGGCACATGAAAGTTCTATGATATGACTTGTGATGTAACTTGATAACTAAAGCAAAGAATTTTATAGAAATGGAATTGCAAAAACAAAATAAAACAAAAGCAAACTATTGAACTTGTAGAAATAGGCAAACTTTTATTGTCATTACTAATCATTTGGCATTCGATATACTTAACTTAGCAAAGGCTAAAATTGATTTAGAATATTCAATTGGAATGAATATATATATATATATATATATATATATATATATATATCTATATAATTTTCTTCAACTCGATTTTATTCAATCTCTCTTCGTAACTATCTTCTTTACTTTCATGATTAGCACTAGCCTTTATTATTATGCCAAAAGTTATCACTAATTGTTTTACTAAATCTTTCTATAGTTTATCTTCTATGCATGTCTATTTCCTCCATTTAGGAACTATGATGGTAGAGGCAGTTGGTTTAAAACTACCATAGCTTAAGCACTTTGATCCATCAATAAGCAAAAGGTTTTTGACACCAAATGTGGCAGAAGCTAAATGTGATTTAAAATTTTCAATTGGATATACCAAGAAATATAAATATTCAATGATGACGTACAATGAAGAATGGCTTGCACTTATAGGCCTTACAGTGATCATTGATGTAAAGTTGTCTTTTGAAATGCACCTTTTAATAATTACATTAATGTGAATTGCAAAATCTCATGAATCAAGTTTTTTAACCCATAGACCTCAATTAAGGGCATATATATATATATGACATTAATAAGACTACATCAATAAGACTAATACCTCTAAATATTTGCTTATCTATTCCAAACACCAACTATTACTAGGCCCCCATTAATAAGACTACATCGATTACCTAGTGGACATCCTTTAGTGTGGTCACCATACATTCTTGATTATACACTAACTACCAAGTAGATCTTAGTTAGGTTAATATTAATAGAATGAGACTACATCAACTACCTAGTGGACCTTTACTTCGGTCACCATACATTATTGATTATACACTCTAACTACCAAGTGGATCTTAGTTGATTAAGTAACAACCTACTCTCTCAACTAGGGGAGTTAGGGAAAGACCCTAAATTTCCTTCAACTTACAGGAAAACCATTGATGTCAGTCCATAATGTGTTCATGAAAATAGTGTGCTTGCATAAAGGAACGAAGTATTTTTTTTAAAGATTCACGTTTTACAAATCTATCAAATGAATTATCAAGGTGTAATAAAATAGAGAAGCAACATACTTTCATATGGTATGACATCTACCTTTTACGACATCAACATTCTAGCAGCTTAACATTCTAGAAGCTTAGTCATTTTCTTCATACTCGTATCTGGGATTAAACC
Organism: Larix kaempferi; assembly: GCA_027924585.1. Taxonomy (NCBI): domain Eukaryota; kingdom Viridiplantae; phylum Streptophyta; class Pinopsida; order Pinales; family Pinaceae; genus Larix; species Larix kaempferi. The sequence goes on along the minus strand of BSBM01000087.1, from coordinate 9,054,262 downwards.
AACAAATAACAATGATCTTCATATTGCTAGGCAAAATCCATCTTAAGAAGAGTATCCTACCCAAATTCGAAAAATTCTAGAGCTTTCAAAATTGAGAAATTGTTGAGCTGAAAAGGTTAATGGAGTGAGATGGTAGCATTTATTCTCCAAGAACCGTGAGATGTTAATTTGTTTGCGATTAGAATATCCTGTCTGTCGGTAGAAGACAATCTTAGAAAGTTGCATAGTTAGGCAGCGGGGCATTTTCTTGCCAACTGGCAAAGTTTCACTTTTTATGTTGCTCTTACTAAATAGAAAAGTTATTCATCTCTGATCACCGAGAAAATTTCTTTATCCGTGATCACCCAGATGCCATTTTTCTATTAGACCTAATCTTGATTCATCTTTTGACAAATGCCGCCTACTTCGATAGCTTTACCAATCCGACAAGCCTGCCACCCAATTCACTTCCCCGGCCACAAATAAAGGTTTGCTCGTCAAAGAGTATATACCCTCGGTGATAGTTAGAAGCCCCGAAATAATTAACAAAAAGCAAATTAACAGTGCTCAAAGTGTCATTTAGTCCAACAAACATATTAGCATATCCATCAGATGAAAAAATTATAAAATTTAGAAATGCATAAATGCACTATACAATGCCACAGAAATCACATTCTACAATTAAGAAACTGGAAACCAACATAAGATTGTCAGATAAAGTTACATGCAAGTTTGATCAGATTAGCATCTAGCACGTTCTGTGCTAGAACGTATTCAGGACAAACTATTGATTGTGACCCTGATAGAGAATATTGGATAGAGAACATTTCCAAGTCCCTAAAATCAGGTCTTCCCTGAGATATTTTACTCTATTTGACTACAATGGCTTAACAAGGGAGAAAACTTCCGCATGACTGTAATATGGTACACCTCTCATTACCTTCCCCAGAAATCAAAGGAATTCATTAACCCAAAAATTGCAAAAGAAGCCATTGAGATGCCCGCCTCTTAAACCAAATTCCACTAAACAACGCAATTAAACATAGATCAAATTCAGTAACAAAAACATTTACTTCACGGCTGCCATACAAGGGCTTAAATTTTTCCCATCAACCATATAAGGGATTAAATTTTCACCATCATACTGTCCCCTTCAAATTGAGAAAATGGACGTCTTAGGCCATCATATACTGCTTTTACAATAGAAGGATGCACATCCCCAGTGAAAACTTCAGCATCTAACTTCTCTATATGAGGCCAAATCTGCAATTTAAGAGACTAAATCAGCAAGGAGACACCACAGTATACCATTACTTAGCTCAAATCTGCATAATTTGACAATCAGCTGAATTGTTTACCTCTGTTGCATACTGCCTTGTCAATGCCCGAACCTGGCCCAGAGTGACCCGACACCACTCCTGTTCTTCTTCTGTATGCAATCCATTACTCTTGGTAAACCTGTCTCACATGACATAAATGTGAAAAGGCAAATCAGCCAAAATTGAAATTGTACAAAAAAAGCATCTAGACAGGAATACTTTTGTTTGTCTCTCAAAAGTCACCTTTGATTCCTCTGTTCATCATCATCATCAGCATCCATTGCTGAAGGTTCCTTATCTACAGCCATGGAATCTCTTTCATCAGGTTCAGGACCATCAATTGGTTTCTCAATACGATCATCCGAGAGATGTTTCATAAGCACGTCCAAAAAGTTTTTATAAAGAGCAAAGAGCAATGCCTGCATTCAAATTGAATAGCATGAATTAATTTAGTCATTATCACAGCTAACTGGGAAATAAAAGATGCACAGGACCTGCTAGAATAACAGAGAAAACATGGCACCTTAAACAATCTCTTACAGTTTTGGACTTGCTTGTAATTTGTAACTGGAAAACCATGCAGACAGCATAGGTATTCTTCAACCTCTTTAAAGGCTGCTAAAGGATGTTAAGCTAAAGATATAGTTCCTTGCCTTTTAAATCCAACCAAATTAAAGAGAATTGAACCAAGAGGCCACAAAACAAATTTAAGGAACAAAAGCACCCATGCTACTGTGCAATATTGAGTATAATCTGAAGCAAGCACTTTTAATAACAGAGAGCAATAAACATCTGAAACAAAACTGGTGTTGAGAATGGGGGTGGTGTGGGGTTGCTTCGGAAGAACAAACAACAAATTCTTGCAGTTCTGTTCAGGAACATTTTTTTTGTATGTAAAGATTCATAGATTTTCTAGAATTCATAAACACTGCATATTTTATAGCTATAAGCCATCAAATAAACTTCACATGAAACATGGACATGATCAAATAGCAATAATGTTCATACAAAAGAAAATTATAAGCAAGAAATAAGGCTCAATAAAAAGAACAGTAAATTTGAAATTTGCTTAAATCAAGCACAAATATTATTTGTTCAGACTCTAAGCACTTTTTTGCTGATGTGCACACATTCATGTTTCAAGACACCACCAAACTGTGTTGTGGTTTAGAGATACGCTGTGACAATCAAAGCTGTGTCAAGCTTTCAGAATATCCAGTGTTTCATGATAGGTCGAAGCATATAGAGATCAAATACCATTTCATCCGAGACATGGTGCAGAAGGGAGCAGTGAAGCTCCAGTACATATCCATGGATGAGCAGATAGCCAACATTCTCACCAAGCCTTTGTCCAAGGAAAAGTTTGTATACTTTAGGGACAAGCTTGGTGTGATGGAGAATGCCTTTCTCAGTGAGAGGGAGTGTTGATGGATGAGCAGTACTGTGATGGTTCTACAGATGAGCCGCAGACATTCACATGAGATGAATGGCCCAGACACCTTGATGGTTCAATAAATGAACGGCAGACATTCATATGAGATGAATGGCCCAAACACCATGATGGTTCAATAGATGAGCGGCAGACATTCACAATAAGTGAATGGCCCAGACATCGTGATGATTTCATAGATGAGTGGCAGACATTCATGAAAGGTGAATGGCCTAGATACCAAGGTAATAGTACAAATGCAGTTGCAGTACAGACAGTACAGATGCAGTTGCAGCACAGATACAGTACAGATGCAGTACTAATGATGGACATTCTCACCAAGTATGAGGCTTGGTGTGATGCAGAATGTTCCCCTCGCTGAGAGGGAGTGTTGATGTTTCTCCATGGATCGCAATATCGGGCAAGTTCTGCAGACATTTTCCCAGAGAGGCTACATGAGGTGGTCAATGGCTAGTGGAGGATGGCACTGAGTTGGCCTTTATTAGTCACATGAGGTGGCTATGTGTATATAAGGCTCAAGTTGCTTATCCTCGCTTAGTAATGTGAGATGGCTAAGTGTGATTGGGGCTAGTGGTCTCATGCATCACTCCGTGAAGGAGTTAACTTGTATTAATATAGGGGATATCATCCCCTTGTGAATACACAAAATCTAACCTAATGTTGCATTTGGCATTGGCTCTAAGAAGTGTCAGGGACTTCTTAGCGTATGGTCAAATCAACATTAGAGCTCTATGTGTGAATTTGATCTACATGTGAGGAGATGGACATCAATGAGGAGAACTTTTCTATGATGAAGAAATATCCAAGAAGTCAATACAAACCATTGAAGAAGTTCCAGACGAAAATGAAGACTAGAAGAAAAGTCGGCTTGAAGATAAATAAAAGATAAAGATTAAAACTAGGAAGTCAGCCCCAGTGAGAGTGTACAAATCGGCCCCATTGAGGAAACTTCTAGTGACTGGAAGAATATAAATAGCATGCTTCCACTCTTCATTTACACATTCACTCCTCACACATTCTTCTCTCTCCACTTGTGTGCACCTCCAAGGAAGGCCTAGCAAAGGCAAGAAGCATAATTTTTGGGTTCTCTTATTCTCTTGGAAGATTCGCTACCCTTTCTAGGGTTTCTTGTGAAGGAGGGCGAACCTCTCTTACGCTAGGGATTAATCTTCATGATTGGTATTGTACTTGAATTGGATTGATTTCTTCTGAGAAAAGTTTGCTGGGTTTTCTCCCGAGTTCAGGTTTCCCAGGGTAAATATTTGTGTCTACTGTGCATGGTTATCTTTCAGTGATCCTTGTTTTATTTCTGCTGCAAATGAATGGTGATATTCTTTCAAGCATAACTGTGGGATGAAATGAATTATGAAATAAAGTTGAAAGAGATGAAAATTATACTGCTAAGTTAAAAGTTCAACACTCATAAGCGCACAACATCTAGTGCCAAATCACTGGTGAGTCCCAAGGGTACTGCAAGACAACCAATTGCAACTAGATCTAAACCAAATGGGCTAATGTTGGTCCTCAAGTGAGCTCTGCCACTTCTCCAGGCCTACCTGCATGTCTTCAAAGTTCAAACATGTTGGTCTCTATGCATATGAAGGCTCTTGGTCTGTCATCTGGTTTGATGGAAACAGAGTCTTATATGTGGTGTAGGTAGCCTAGCTCAGGTTCCCAATGATGTACTTGCTACATCATTCTTAACATAGTTGAGATTTCTTATTCTCGCAGAATATATCTGTGCTATTGTGTCATGTGTACCCAAATAAAATCCTATAGATTCTAAGAGGTGGCCAATGGTTCTGGGGCAGCACTAGTCTTATTTTTAAAATTTAGTTTTCTAAGTTTGCTCCTACAAAGATGTCTACCTCAACCACACGAGAGTGGGTAAGACAGCCTGATTTTCCCATACATTAGTGGGAGCAAGAGGTTTAGGAGGTTGCTGGCAATTTGCTTGGCAAGTTTAGGAGATTGCTGGCAATTTGCCTGGCCATTTAGAGCCTCATATATATGTATTTTCTCTTAGAATGAACATTAATTTTAATATTTTATATATCTCAGAACATATCTCTCGACACAATATTGCTATTTTCACCCTTACATACAATATAAATCAGCAAACTTTGCATATTTGTTGTCTAATGGTTTGTATTTACATTCATGTGTATGGAGATATGTATTAAAATTTGAATATTTTATGTAGTTTTTATTCAGCCAGTTTTTATACTGGTTCTTCAGTCAATTCAAGTTTGTAATATTGGGGCAAATCAGTTCGGGTCCAATTCAGGTTCTGACAACTTTTGGCTTGATCCTATTTCTTGTTATTTCTTTCACCTCCAAGTATCACTGAGGTGGCTGAGTGCACTTCATATTTATTCTCGATATCATTATAGTAGAAAAGCAAGATCTATTACTATTAATCTAAATTTGGCATAAAGGGGTGGGAGCTAACTATATCTAATTTTAGAAAGACCACACAGTACATTGTCAATTCTATATGCACTAAGTAAATGATAGCAATTTGTGACATCTTTTTCCCCCCATCTTGGATATGTGATGTATGTAGCAACCTTGGCAGTTTTAAAATATATGTAAATATTATCTCAACAAAAAGACATAAGGATGACAGGCAAGAAAGCAAGAAAATGCTTCATAGATACTGTGTCAAAGACAAAAAAGTGTTTTGAGAATACGGAGAACAAGCTAGCTTCTTGTAGAAGTTTCATTCGTTAGTATAGTAAATATAGCTTGAACTAATTACAAATATAGCCACGTACATGAAAACAAGACTCTAGGTGAAAACAAGCCTCAGATCATCAACAGTGGTAGTTTCATACAAATGCCAATTTCTAAATATACAGCTAATAGCCAAATACCTCATTTTCCTGCACTGCACGAGATAGGAGTGCATCTTTTGCTTCTAAGGACTCTTGTGCAGAGCTCTCCTCTTCCTTGAGTTTATCAGCTTCTGCTTTCAGACGTTTTACTTTATCTGCTGCTTTATTTTGCAGTTCTTCAGTGTCTAGCTCTTCTGCAAAAGCCTCTGCAGACTCCAAGTCAGCTTGCGCCTTGGTGGAGGCTTCAATAGCTTTTTGAACAGACTTCTCAGCAGATGCAACTCCTTTTCTCAAGTCTGAAATGCGGTTGTAGGTTTTTCTGAGAGCATTTCTCAAAACCTGTTCAATCCAAGAATGACTGGCACTTGAGTTGGAGGAACTAAATAAGAAGTCTTTGAAGTAAAGCATATAGTGAGGAACTAAATAAGCTGAAGCTCATTACAGTGTTTACTGGAAAAATTATACTTGATATAAAAAGGTGTACATATATAGGATATCAAAACACATAAAAGCTCACAAGCAAGGAGAGAGGGTGGATACCTCCCAGAGTCGATCTGAAGTGTGAAATTGTTCAACATTGGGAGGAGAGAAAACCCAGCTCACAATAGAAATATTAGAAATAATACGATATCCCATCATGCGATCGATTGCAATCGCAGTCATTTGAGCACTATTTTTCCACAGTTTAGCAACTTCTTCTATGACTAAGATTTGATTTGATTGATCAGAAGCCAATTTATTCAGTACATATCCATATCGCTCTAGGACAGTCACTAGATGAGTGAAGCTTTTAGATCCAATATGAAGAAGAGTTTGAACAACCACTTCAATAGCAACTTTGTGGCCATGTACTGATATAATCTTCTCCTCCACCCAAGGATACATTTCACGAGCCAATTTTTTTTCCTTCACCATAGCAGTTAACTCTGCAGACAAAGCTGATTCTCCTTCAGACTGTTCCCCTTGACTTTCTCCATTGTATTTGAAACAAATTCCTCCTTTAGGAGGGAGAAGTTCCTCTAAGGCAGGAGCATTTTCTAAACTCTGCACCAAATAAACTCCATCAAGCATGATACGCTACATAAATGGTAAATCGATACTGAATTTTACAGCATATACTAAAGCCAATAAATAATGCTATTTCATTAAATAAAGAAAACACTGTGATAGCCCCGAGGGTTAGCTTAAGCGGTCATGAGCCAGACGTGACATCTTTCTCCCTGAAATAGGAGAGGTGAGGGGTTCAACTCTCTTGATCCCCTTGGGGATAGGCTGCGTAATCAGGGCAGGCAGTTTACCCTGGTCACAATCCAGCAACAGCAATGAAGTCTCCAGGGGTTTTCCATGCATGGTTACATGGGGAAAAACACCATGATAGCGAAAAACAAGAGAACAGAAAATCTAATGAATTAAATTGAGGAAAAACCACATTGAATATGCCTTGTTATAATCTAACTGTAGAGCCAAATGAAAAAAACAAGCATTTCTACTTTTGTATTGCAGGTATAACCCTTCCTCAATCAAAACATGAATGCTCTTAAATTGCCACTATACCTATATGCAATTCATTTAACAAATAAAACACTAAAGGCACTTAAAAACTAATCCTGAGACAAATTTTATTAAGTATAGTTTAATTAGCAGTTAACTGTTGAATCGTTGATGTGTTTCAATGGAATGGGCTTCTGAAGTTAGTATTTGTTAAACAAGAGCAACCAGGCAAGCAGTGCATGCAAATAATCATAGTATTATACCTCCTTAATTTTGTCCCAATATGATAATCTAACTTCCTTTTCAAGTACTTCTTGTGCAAAGACACGCTGTGGTGACCACTTTGGAAGATCCAAAACATGCGTCCATTCTTCCCAAGGCCAAATAAACTGGAAATTTGATCTGGCACCACAATTCAAAGTATACATAAGATAATTTTATTAATTTCCAAGAAATGACCACAAAAATAGTTCAATGGGACTAAAAGATACACCCACTCTGAGTGCAATGTGGCAGTGCAACAGTAACTCCTAGATAATGCTAAAGACAGGAAAAGAAAGCCAAGATAGAACTTTTCAGTCTTGACTTCATTTCTAAGAACTATTTGATGCTCATTGCCAGAGAACTATACTTTTGTTAAAAAAGTCGCTCCTTAATTATGAAGACTAGATTCAATGAACGAAAAGATAAATGAACAAATAAAATATTCAAAAGTATGTTAAGGACATTTCATGTGTCTTTCAGGCTAGTATCAGGCAAATTATTAATTGAAGTATGTATAAACTCCCTAGTTTCTAAATATTTTGATATCTGTCAAACTCACAAGTGATGTGCAAACCAGAGGACAAAGCGAGTCCGGCACTCCATATCTAATTCACCAACTTTATCAAAAAGCGCACGCACAGCTCCGGCCACTACTGCTGGGAAAGCTCCAGGAAGAGCCTGAACAACCAAAACATCCGAGGTTATTAATAATGCCAGTCAAAGTTACACCTTGTATTATGAAAACATTCTGTATACCAATAACAAGAGGGTCCCAACATGCACAAACATAACTACTATAATTTTGATTCAAAGAATGCACAGAGGTATCCATTAGATTACCTTGCAAAGATCAATAATCACCACAGTGTAATAAACCATTTTAAAAGGTGGCCGAGGGAGCAAAAACAGCTGCAAATAAAAAAACATGGTAGGTCTTCATTAGCTTTTCCACAATGAGGGAAACGGCACTAGTATTTTCTTTGAATTTCAGATACCAGCTTAAGAGACATAAAACAGAGTTATATGATTGACACAATGTACCTAAAAAATTAAAATGCTGCTATTTCAATGATTGGCCATGTCAATCTTTAACAAAGGTGCATTTGCACTTAGTTGATATGCAATAATTCCATATATCAGAATGTAAGCCCAATTCTCCTAACAAAATGTGCAAAGTTAGAATTCAAATGGCAAGATACAATATAGCCATCTTGCTTTAACTACACTGTAAGGAGACATCTTAGAAAGAAAATAATTAGAGATCATATTCCCATGTGTGATGGTAAGACGAGAAAGGGGCTTGCATTCTACTGGAGGAAAGTGAAGATGGTCCCAGAGCCTATCCATGAGCGATGTGAACTGACACAGGCCTCTCTGAATGATCAAGAGGAAACTGCTTACCCTCAACTTAACGTGCAAAGCTGAATTTCATGATTTTGGGGGATGCCAATTTTTCAACATTTTCTTTAGAATGTTTTCCTTGCATTGGGGGTGTATTACTAAGGCATATTAATGAAGTCAATATACTTGTGTATGAAAAATACTAAACCTCACTGTGTGTTGGCATGGGGATGCCATTATTAAAACCGAGGCTAGTTAAGATGCATGGGGAAAAGACACATAATATTATATATAAAAACACATAGGTGAAAAAACTTCAAAACATAAAACATATAATATCATTCACCAAAATAATTAATTTCCTAAGAACCAAAATTCATCACTGTCAACATAAGAATTCAGACTAATATATTATATATTATAGGTTCAAACTGGCTCATGTGCTGGAATCCTACAACACAAACGAGTAAAGCATTTGGAAAATCAAAAGATTCAACATCATTATTCATAACATTTAAGGCTATAAAGAAAGTCATGCTATGATGAAGACTCAAATAACGTTGTTGCTACCATGAGTAATGCTAGCTATGAAGAAATTCTGCTGGTTGAGAATGAAGAATGTTTGCAATGAATTTTTCCTTTCTTTATTTTCTATTCAACTATTTGTAGTTCAAATGTGTGGGGCAGGGGATGCCAAACAAAACCCTTTTAGGTTTGCAGGAATGTCCCCTAGGTGAGTCCCAGGAGTGCTACATGTACATTGTACACAAACCGATATCCTCTGAATTCCAGGTTGAGGTTCCTTGCCAGCATAGAAGGAGGGTAACCTGCTTTACCAAATATATCTTTGATAGAACAGTGGCACGCCAGACATTCACTGAGATTTGTATCCCTTGAATAATACCATTGTCCAATAGAAACATGTGCAAATGCATATTCAACTTGAAGAACCTTAAAGTGCCTTAGATAAGAAACACTTGAGGATAGATCGCCTCCACATGTTGATTGATTCCCAGCTCACGTCACCAAAACACAAAGTATATAATATCAAATATGTGACATGTGTATGGCCATTTTGTTTAAGAACTGCATCAAGCCGTCTTTGCAGTTTAATGACTCCAGTTGGTGCTTATTGCCTATGTTGGGAGGGGAAACCTGCATGTCTCTGCTTTGTCGTAATGTATGACTCTATGATGTATCTTTTGTGAGCATGAATGATACATCAGATGTATTTTATATTAAGAAAGATTAAAATAAAATAAAAACAAAATGGAAGATAACCAAACTCAAAAGCAATCAAATAAAACAACAAACGGATCTTGAGATAAAAACAAGCATTAATCACACAGGCATCTATGAGTGCAATTTAAGATGATGGCTTGACAGGCATCTCAAAGTTATCACAACATTCTGTATCCATGCAGCTCTGCCATAAAAGTACTAACATTGACTGGCCCATCATATTTCAACCAAGTTTGTTCAAATTTTTTGAAAACATGACATTGTTAAGAAACTTATTACAGCTACCTTCTTTCCAAAAGCATTACCTGAGAGAATATTGTTTCTGCCATAAGATATTCATACCGAAATGAGACTGGTAAGCCAACCATGTATACAGGAAATTCCTTCCGGCTGCATAAAAATTTCAAACATACCATAAATGATTGAACAACCAATGTAAATAATTAACATTGAAACAAATATTTTACTCATCTGATCACTTCGATGTTATAATTTCAAAATCAGTAAAGCCATAAGAAACTTTGGAACCCTCATCCCACAATGAGGTTTTGACTTACTTTAAACATGAAATACTTGCTTTCATATACAAAAAAAAGATTCAAATTCCCTCGAAGCATTTGAAGAATTATCAAATTCAATAGTAAATGTAACTGATCAACTTGCTTCGGCTTTGGCATTGGCTTATTCCAGAAACTAAGCTATCTCAATGCATCATCAGAGAAGTTTTGTTTTCAACAAAATCAGAACTCTCCAGCTTTTACAGATAGTTTCATAAAGACACTTCTCATTATTAATTCAGTAGGTTTAGAAGAAGTTTCATAAAGACACTTCTCATTATTAATTCAATAGGTTTAGAAGACACTTCACATTATGAAATGTTTAGAGCTAAAATTAGCCCTGGAGTGGTTGTGCCATCCCTCATATCTGCATGTATAAAAACACCACAAAAACTCTACTAGTAATGTGCATGCCCTCGGTTAAAAGCAACGAGTAAATAGTCCAAAACAGTGCCCGAATATATGCATATCAGCCCAAACACAGTGCCAGGTCTATTGTTTATGCTTCTCTGCAATAAAGAATCTTCATGACAGGACTGAAATATGATGAGTTAATCCACTAGAAGGCGCCCTGCTGCTGCCCATATATCTTGAAACAGATCTGATCTATGCCAAGAACATAACAGCAAATCAGCAAGGTAATAATCTGTCTGTGTGCGCTTTCTTCAAGCAGGAACAATGCTGGGAAAATTTGATCTGAACCTGCTGATTTTGTCTGCATGTTCACGGGTGAAAGAGCTGAGATTAACAAATGATTTCGCTTGGGAAACATCTGGTGCTAACAGGTTGTCACAACCAAAATCCTATATCTGTGAGAAAACAGACTCTCTTAAACATATATTTAGTTTTGTGACTTTGCAAACTCTTTGTAGGCCTAGCTAGCTAAGCTTTGTACCCAGTACCTTCAACTTCATATTTCCTAAATAGTCGCCTTATTAGGACACACAGTCCCCCGGGTTATCAAGTACAGTCACTCTCACCAGTGCCAAGTGCCAACGCATCAAAAGCAGACCCTAACATTGTGTTCCTTGGACAGTGAGATAAAGAAAAGAAATATGTCACAGCTATCCCTTAAAACTCCTTGCCACCACAACAGAACAAATACCTTTGGCAAGCCTTGGTCATTTCTCAGGCAAAGAAGCCACCCAAGCTTGGACAAGTAAATGATGCCGAGAAGCCTATTATCACAACTCAAAGCTTGCACAAGATGGTTGGGGCCAGACTGCCGCCCCTCCCCACACACACACATACAAGGACCATGATGATCTGGTGGGCACTGTGGATGATCCCAATGTTCAAGAAATGTAACTGCGGAAGATATTCTAGATATACTTATCTATTGTATTATTGTATTCCTCCTTCGGGAGATGTCATTGATGTAATTGATAATGTAAGAGTCATTGAACGGATCAATGTAAACAATAACTGTTAGGTCGTCCTGGAAATAACTAGAAAAGAATATTTTATCATAAAGTGTACAGGTCGGCCCAGTTAGTTGAGTTAGTGCTGACCTAATTAGTAAAAAGGTCAAGTCAATTGTAAAGTATAAATAGGGGATTGAGTTGCTCATTTGCAACACACACACCTCATTCACTCAAGGTCGCATAGGAGAGAGAGAAGTTCGCACAAGTGAAGGAGAGAAGTTGTTTTGTCTTGGGGTTTTATCTTGTGCTTGGTGAATTCTATATTGAGGAAGTTTTGTCGGGGTTTTCTGCCTTGTGGTTTCCCCGAGAGAAATTTTGTGTTCTTTGTGTTTGTTGTGCTTGTCTTTCTTTTGGTGATTATATTGTTTAATGTTATTATGCTAAACAAAGTGAAAAACTAACATGGTATCAGAGCTGGCCCGAAAGAGAACACTGTGCAGTTGTTGCCTAGGGTTTCCATTTCCGGAAACTAGTCATCTTATTTTCACTATAAATCACCTTTGGTGAAGGTTCAGGATCTGAAACGTGGACAGGCCAAAGATGGAATGTTCATGTACCTTGTGTGCGAGATTCAGCCTCAGATTCTATGTACTTTAGGAGATATGATCCATGCAAATTAGGGTTCTAGCCTCCTCCAGAATTCAGTTTTAAAAAAGGTGACCTACGGAGAAATGCTATATCTCAGGCTACGAAGATCCAAATCGAATTTCGTAAGATGTTCCCGAAAGTGCACGGACTGTAGTTTTTCAAGTGCGAGTTTCAGAACCCGAAGATGAAACAGTGACACATGGTAGCTCGTACAAGTTCGCTATAGTCAAACAATCCATAAACAGGTCATCGTGGGAAACATAGCATAAGTTCCACTTGGTGAATCCAATCCTGCTCTAACCTGTGGGGTTGGATAGAGGACAGATCAGAATATCATAGGAAAGTTCCAGACCTTGAGGAGCAGAAATTTCAAAGATACATCAGAATTAAGACCCGACAAATCTGCAGTAAAAATTGAAGAAACTAGGGCATCAAATATTTTGCAGTCCTATCCACAGAATTGGGAAAAGGTGTACTTTTCCTAACTCACCTTGGGGAGGCGCATATTTTCCTCCAATCGGTTTCTCAAGATATCAAAGTTTAAAAAGTTAGGGTTTCTCTGTCAAACCCTAGGTCAAGCCAAAAGCAGTTCTTGGAGAAGCAATTTCACAAGTAAGTACTATCTCCATTCTATTTCCATTTATCAAAATGACAAACACTACCATGCTTGATGAGAAGCTTGAGTACTTCGGGGCATGGAAATATAGAATCATGCTCATTCTTGAAGAACCATGACCTAGAAGGTTTTGTTAAAGAAGGACTTGCAGAACCACAAGGAGATGAGGCCAAAGAGGATCATAGCTGACTCTATCAAAGATCACTTGATTCCTCAAGTGTCCTCAAAGAAGACTCCGAAAGAGATGTTCGATGCTTTGACCAACCTATCTGAAGCAAAGAACATTAACAGGAAGATGACTTTGAGAAATCAACTCAAGGGTGTGAAGATCCAAAAGTTTGAAACTGTGCAATCTTACTTCTCCAGAGTATCTCAGATCAAAGAACAATTAGAAGCTTTTGGAGACATGGTAGAAGATGTTGAAGTTGTGACGACTAGTCTAAATGGTCTTACTAGAGATTGGGAACCTTTTGTTCGAGGCATATGCGCTAGAAATAAATTAATCCAATTCAGATAACTATGGGAAGAGTGTGTGCAAGAGGAAGAAAGAATAGCAGTAACATAAGAGAAACTCAATGATAATTACAATCAAGCTTTGGCAACCCATGCCAAAGGAGGAAGGAAAAAAAAAGAATGATGTACGTACTCATGACCACTCTCCAAGAAGACCTCAAAGATCTCAAAGGAACAAGAGGGTCAAGAAAGACTTCTCCTCAATTGAATGTTACTCTTGTCACAAGACAGGACACATTTCAAGAAATTGTCCATTCAAATCTTGACAATCCAAGAAGCAAAAGAAAATATTTCATGCCCATGCAGCTGAAGATAGTGAATATGATGATGAAGTCAAAACCAAAGAAGACGAAGAAGAATATGTACTTTAATCCAAACCAGGAAGATAGAAGAACCTCTTATCTATCTCAGCATCGAAGGGATGTAGTCGTGATTGGAATTGAAGAAGGAGAACTCTATAAACTCAAGGGTTCATTCAAAAGGTAAAGCTAGAGATGCCTTTTAGTATTACATGAAAGGAGTAGAAGAAGCTCGTACAAAGTTGGACTCCGAAAAACAAATAAAGATCAATGCTCTATGGAAGAACCTCTCATCCATTTTAGCATTGGTTAAGATGACGAAGGAGGGACACACAGAGTCTATTCCAGTACAAAGAACAAGTGATCTACGGTGTAGAATACTTGCTCAGCATTTCTGATCATGAGCAAGAAAGGCACAGGTCCTCAGAATCAAACAATGAAGTAGGACACACTGTCAGAGACTCCAGTAGTTCCTGCAAGGAAGCAAAGATCAAGAGGGAGTCTACCCAACAACCAAAGAAAGATAAGTATTTGAATTGTCATTTTCTGTATTGTCCAATTGCGTACATATTTATGTTCCTAGATTTAGGATGTGTATTATGCATGTTAGAATGTTTGCATTGATATGCATGTGATGGGTAAGTGGCATATGGTGTTGTACAACATTCCATTGCTACTTATCTAGAATGAAACCTCTTTGCTGACATATTAGGAGTAGTGCACGCTCTTAATAATGTTTTGGTAGAGATGGAAGGCATCTAGAAAGTTACCGTATGAATACAGGATATGGATGAATGTTGTGTTGAAGCATTGGCTAAGATAGTTGCATGACTGTGTGACCTATGTTTGTATGCATAAGAATTTGTCATTATTAATATGTTTTGGAAACCATGAAATGTTTCTAACCATGCAACTAATTTTGACTTGTAGGAAATATTGTGTACGATCACCTACAAATGAAGAATGATGATGGACTTATTAAATCAAGTATACTACAAAAGTACAAAACAAGGGTTCTCTCAGAAACAGGGAGTCGACTATGACGAGATGTTGCTCTAGTGGCCAAGCACACTTCCTCAGTGGTGGAATTTTCACTAGATAGATGGTGTAATCAAAGTAGAAGATGATATCGAGCAACCTCCAGGACTCAGAACTCTCTACAAAGAACCACATGTGTGCAGATTGAAGAAGACTTTGTACGGGCTAAGAAGGCACCCATGGGATAGGATAATCACCTAGACTGATAGACATGCCAGTCCTTGTTGACTGAAGATCAGTACTTGCCAACTGATAGAGATGCCAATCCTTGCCGACTCAATATCAGTACATGTCGACTGATAGAAATGCCAGTCCTTGTAGGCTGAAGATCAGTACTTGCCGACTGATAGAGATGCCAGTCCTTGTAGGCTGAAGATCAATACTTGTCGACTGATAGAGATGCCAGTCCTTGTATGCAGAATATTAGTACTTGCCGACTGATAGAGATGCCAGTCCTTGTAGACGGAAGATCAGTACTTGCCGACTGATAGAGATGCCATTCCTTGTAGACTGAAGATCGGTACTTGCCAACTGATAGAGATGCCAGTCCTTGTAGACTGAAGATCGATACTTGCCGACTGATAGAGATGGCAGTCCTTGTAGACTGAAGATCGGTACTTGCCGGCTGATAGAGATGCCAGTCCTTGTAGACTGAAGATCGATACTTGCCGGCTGATAGAGATGCCAGTCCTTGTAGACTGAAGATCGGTACTTGTTGACAGATAGAGATGCCAGTCCTTGTAGACTGAAGATTCGTACTTGTCGGTTGATAGAGATGTCAGTCCTTGTAGACTGAAGATCAGTACTTTTTGGATGATAGAGATGCCAGTCCTTGTAGACTGAAGATCAGTACTTGCCGGCTAATAGAGATGCCAGTCCTTGTAGACTGAAGATCAGTACTTGCCGACTGATAGTGTTGTTCCAGTACTTGCTCACTGATGATTGTTGTTGTTGTTTCAGTACTTGTTTACTGATGTAGACTGAATATCAGTTCTTGCCGGCTAATAGAGATGCCAATCCTTGTAGACTGAAGATCAGTACTTGCCGACTGATAGTGTTGTTCCAGTACTTGCTTACTGATGATTGTTGTTGTTGTTTCAATACTTGTTTACTAACGATTATTGTTGTTGTTCCAGTACTTGTTTGCCGATGATTGTTGTTCCAGTACTTGTTTACCTCCGTTGCACGGGAACCGCTCCCAGGTTTTAGGAAACCCGTTCCAGAAGTTCCCACGTTCCAGGGAGCTTTGGAACGGGTACGAAACGTTCCAAAATGCATGGGAACGGTTTCGGGAACTTGGGGACTTTTTGGGAGCTTCGAACATGAAATCGTGGGAGCTTGGGAACTTCAAATCTGCCGTTCCTCATTTCGGGAGCTTGCACGTGCTCCGGTTTTTCAGGGAACTCCCAGCCGTTCCCAAACATGTGGGGCCCAAATTAATCACTCCCGCACATTATCTCTCCCGCCAAATGTTAATCTCTCCCGCCAAGCTTAATCGCTCCCGCCAAACACAGAATTCGTGGAACGTCTGGCTTCCTCTGCGTCTGCGAGTGAGTGAGAGTAAGTGTTTGCGTTTGCGAGTGCGAGTCGAGCCGAGTTCCATCCGTGAGTGCGAGCCGAGTTCCGTCCGTCTGCGAGTGCGAGTCGAGCGAGTTCCGTCTGCGAGTGAGCGAGTTCCGTCTGCGAGTGAGCGAGTTCCGTCTGCGATTCGAGTGAGTGCGAGCGAGTTCCGTCTGCGTCTGCGAGTCGAGCCGAGTTCGCGTCTGCGTCTGCAAGTCGAGCCGTTGCCATTGCCCTGCGTGGTTCGCCGTTGCATCCTCTGCATCCCCTGCATCCCCTGCGTGGTTCGCCCTGTTGGTTCGCCTGCATCCCCTGCTGTTCGCCGTTGCATCCACTGGTTCGCGTTGGCAACTTGGCCGTGACAGCTCAGGCTTGGGCTCGGGCAGGTAACATTCAAATGTTCAATCGTTTAGTTTTAAATTTTATTATTCTATGTTTTAAATTTTATTATTTTATGTTTTAAATTTTATTTTATGTTTTAAATTTTATTTTATGTTTTAAATTTATGTTATGTTTTAATTTTTTAAATTTTGTTTTAAATTATGTTTTAATTTTTTAAATTATGTTTTAATTTTTTAAATTTTGTTTTAAATTATGTTTTAATTTTTAAATTGAAAAACGGGACGAGCTCTAATGCTCCAATTTAGTTGTGTTAATTTTTAATTTTTTAGTTTTAATTTTTTTAATTTTTAATTTTTAAGTTTTAGACTTTAGTTTAATAAATTTAATTACTATTTTTAATTTTAGTATCATTAAATTAGACATTGTCACATTAATTTAAAATAATGTTTAAAATTTTAAATTCTAATAGTATCATTAAATTAGACTTTAATCATTAATTTAAAATAATGTTTAACTTTAGTTTAACAAATTAAATTACTAGTTTTAGATTTTACTTTAACAAATTAAATTACTATTTTACTATTGTTGGTGCTGATGATGATGATGGTGGTGGTGACCATGGAGGTGCAGAGCCTGGTGAGGCTCAAGCTTATATGGATAGCCTTGTTGTTGAAGATCGCACTTTATGATCATCTTCTTTGTAACTCGTGATATATTTTGGGCCTTGGCCTTTGGGCACTTTTGGACTATGTTGTACTTGGGCATTTTGCCAAATTTTGAACTATGTAGTACTTGGGCATTTGCCATTTTGCCAAATTTTGATCTATGTATTTATTACTTTATGGTATTTTGAACTATGTTGGTACTTTATGGTAATTTAATTTTATTGAAGACTGAAAATAAAAAATGGTATTGTGAGGTATGCTTTCTTAATGTACTACTCCTAAATAGAAGTTTTAAATACTAGTAATACTAAATACTAAATAGTATACAATCTGAATCTTTAAATAGTTGCTATATTTTTTTTTCAATTATATTATTTTTTATATTTTTTTAATATATATTATTGCCGCTCCCAACTCGCCGTTTCCTACAAATTTAGGGGAAACTTCTAACCGTATCCGACACCCGTACCCAAGTTCCCAACGTTCCCGCGTTTCGGAAACTCGTGCAACATAGTTGTTTACTGATGATTGTTGGTGTTGTTCCAGTACTTGTTTACTTATGATTGTCGTTGTTGTTCCAGCATTTGTTTACTGATGATTGTTGTTCCAGTACTTGTGTATCGATGATTGTTGTTGTTGTTCCAGTACTTTTTTAATGATGATTGTTGTTCCAATACTTGTCGACTGATGATTGATGTTGTTCCAGTGTTCATACACTGATGATGATGCAAATGGTGATATTCCAATTTCCAGCAGACGATGATACTGATGCTGATGCTGATATTCCAGCAGACGATGACGATGATGTTGATGGTGATATTCCAGCAGGCGATGATGATGATATTGATAGTGATATTCCAGCAGACGATGATGATGACACTAATGGTGATATTCCAACAGACGAGGATGATGATGGTGATATTCTAGCAGATGATGATGATGTTGATGGTGATACTCCAACAGATGGCATTGATGTCCCAGCAATTTCTTGTTGATGGTGATGATGATGCTGATGATGATGTTCCAGCAGATGATGTTGATGATACCCCAGACATATGTTGATGTTCCAAAAACTTCCTACGACATATAGAGATTCACAAGTCAGTTGGACAGTTGATGATGTTGTTGATGTTGCCTGGAGAATACCTTCCTAGTTAAGAGGGAGTGTTAAAGAAATGTAACTGCAGAAAATATTCTAGATATACTTGTCTTATGTATTATTGTATTCCTCCTTCGGGAGATGTCATTGATGTAATTGATAATGTAAGAGTCATTGAAACGGTCAATGTAAACCCTAACTGTTAGGTCGACATGGAAATAACTAGAAAAGAATATTTTATTTTAAAGTGTACAGGTCTACCCATTTAGTTGAGTTAGAGCCGACCTAATTAGTAAAAAGGTCAAGTCAATTCTAAAGTATAAATAGGGGATTGAGTTGCTCATTTGCAACACACACCTCACTCACTCAAGGTCACATGGGAGACAGAGAGAAGTTCGCACAAGTGAAGGAGAGAAGTTATTTTGTCTTGGGGTTTAATCTTGTACTTGGTGAATTCTATATTGAGGAAGTTTTGTCGGGGTTTTCTCCCTTGCGATTTCTCCGAGAGAAATTTTTTGTTCTTTGTGTTTGTTGTGCTTGTCTTTCTTTCAGTGATTATATTGTTTAATGTTATTATGCTAAACAAAGTGAAAAACTAACACCCAACAATAGTTTAATTTATGTTTCTAGCATTTGGATTGTTATATTTCCATGGGCCAGTTCACATGGTTTAATGTTTTTAATGATTTTTTTGTATTGGCTTGTCCTATGAGAGACGACAATTTTGCTATGTAGACCCGAGGAAACCTCGTTTTCAAGGTTGCCTTTGCAACTAACCATTTTTGTATGAAATTTCTTATATCCACATATTTTAATTTTCCTAATAGTTCGAGGAAGCATTTTATTTTAAACAAAATGTTAACTGCAGCTAATAAATCATGCCATTGTGTATAAGGATATTTCTTACGACAAGGATACATTAACAAATGGAAATGGCTTCATTACATTGTCTTAACACTTTCTATCTTCCAAGACAACATTAAGGAAATATGGCATTGAAGCATAAGAAGAAATCACTAACCCACTGTTATCACTTAGATTTTTTCCCAGACTGCAAGAGAAAAATTTCCAAGGTAATAAGAAGAAATCACTTACCTACTGTTATCACTTAGATTTTTTCCTAGACTGCAAGAGAAAATTTTCCAAGGTAACCTCAAACCAATCTTTAGGACTGAAAACTGGCCCTTTCAGTCCAAAGGGGGCTCCCTTATGAATCTGTTGTCTAAAGGTCACTCACAACAGTTCACGTTTTTTTAAAACAATGGCCAAATCTTTGGTTACAATATATGGTTTAACAAAGTGGTTGAATCAAAAACAAAATCCATTGGGTATAGAGTCTATATATGCATATCTCAAAATTATTTAAGAGACTGGTGGTAAGATAAATCATTCACAGAGGCAAAGTAGGTATCATTTCTTCAAACAAATAGCAGCTTAAGAATGGTAGAAGATTAAAGAAAACAATTTATTAACACAAAGCATCTAACTGGGATGAATTCTGCATCAATTTGGAAGAAAGAACATTGATAATATTTAAATGTGTGAATCAGAGCATATAAAATGAATTCTAACTCACGTAGTTCATTCAAATATGAGGCAAAGTGATAAGATGGAGTAAACAAGAAATACATTCACAAAAGAGAAATTAACAAACTGAAGAAAATTGATAACATATGAATCTCTGTTCTAGATAGACCTATACTTTTGCTCTTCATTAAAGTATTTTCAAAAATATTACATCACTAAGTTCTTCTTACTCTCGGATCCAACCCCGATTACTTTGTAAAAATCAAAATTTATACAAAATGTTCTTTGAGTAAACCATAACTGATTTCTTGCTAAAAATAGAGATTTCAAAGAAATCTCTAAACTTCAAGAATGTTTGTTTTGTTGTCGACCAAGCTTGTAATGCGTTGCTTTAATTTAGATTTGAACGGCCCATGTAGTAACTCGAACAGATAACAAACGGAATTGCAATTTCATTTCAAATTAAGACATCTGTATATTCATTCTTGAGATAACCTGTATTTTGTTTTCCCAAAATTTTCAACAATCTTCCACTGCTCTTGATATGGGATTTCATAATACATCATCTCATTTATCATCACCTCCAATTCTATGCATGTTGCATAAGATACAGCTGGCAAATCCTTCTTAATCATTAGGAATTGATCAAATATCTCAAAATCGTCGGTCAATTTTTCAATTATTGTCTTTCCAGTTAATCCTTTGACCAAACCTTTGAATTTTGAGTGATTCAAACGAGTCTATACTATCAAACTGTGATAATTTTCTTGAGAAATCAATTTTCCATCATTATCCCAAAAAGAAGATGTCTACCATTCTCAAAAATCCTTTGAAATAATTTCTTAAAATTTTGAACTTGAAGGAGAATCTGTTGCGCTTTGTCTTGTACTTCTTTAACGCGATCATGTTTGCCACTTTACATCTCTGGAAAGCTATGTTTACTATGGCATCTTTATCATCTATAAAATTCAAATGTGACCAAAATTTAGTAACTTCCACTGATATTGCATCCCATATTAGGTGCTTAGCTCCTTGTAATGGAAGCTTAACTGTTAATCTATCCTTTAATTCATCAACCTTCTTTTGCAATTGTTTTCCATCACTCAAAGCTTTTTTCTTTTCATCAGAATTTTGAATTAATTCTTATTTAAGTTTCTGGTTTTCTCCTTTCGATTCGTCTACCTCTACATCCTTTAAACTAATTTGTGACATAGCACTGGTCAATTCCTCTATCGAAGATTTCTCCATTTGTCTTTCGTTTGTACATAAAGATTGATCTTTTGGCTCTTCTGGTACTTACACTTTTTCAATTTGATTTATATTTTACACTGAAATTGGTGACAACAATTCAGCCCCTTCTTTTTCCCAAGCATGTTTTTCATTTTGTAACTTTAACATCTTACCTTTGTGATCCATCATTTCTTAATATATGGCTTCCTTTTCTCGTTGTAATGATGTCAACTCTAAAGATTGTACATGTTGATTATTTGGCACCTTAAACTTTTTCTTGAGCATTTGAATGGTATTTTCTTTTTCATCAAGGAGCCTTTTGGTGCACTGAGTGTTCCCTAGCCCTGCTCCGACAGTCACAAGGTCCATTTGTAGTCTTTTAATCTGGATCAAATTTGCTTTATTATATGTCTTTTCTTGCCTCAACTGACTCTCCATCTTTGCTATCACAGACTGCAGCTTAGAAATTTTTTAAGTGGATTGTTATAAATCAAAATACAGAACATCTCTTGTCTCTCTATGCAATTGAATCTTATCTGGTATATCAATAACATCAATCTGAACTTCCATCTCAAATACTTTTTCATCGTTCACAAGTGCGAAGTGTTTCTTTTTGAATCCTTAACTATAACAAGGGAAACTTTTTGTTCTGTCAACTTCCTTACTTGTGGGAACAATTTATGAGTTTCTTCTAAAGATTGTTTCTTCTTTTCTGAATACGTTGAAAGAAAATCAAATCAAGATTTATGCTAAGAGTTATTTCCGGATTCCTTTATTTCTAAAAAGGAATACTGTTGCATATTTACAGGTGGTTATGAAAAAAAATTAGTTTTTTCTTAAACAATTGAATCTCGTTCCTCCATACTAAAAATTTCCTTCTGTTGTTCCACTTTTGCCTTCTTACTTGAAACTTCTTCATCGACTTCCATACTATCAACTTCTGAAATAGTTCTTTTATTGGTGATATCAGATTTAGTTGGTGTCTGAACCAACATTGCCAAATTGTTTGTTTGTTCCATATTTACTTCTTCTTGATTCTGTTCAAATTTCAATAAATTTGCTATTTCATTTAATCCTTCCATTGTTTGATGATCAAAAGCTTTGTTTCTATTTTGATGTCTCCTCTGTGATATGATTTGATGAGGATCATAATTAATCCTTTCAGCCTCTTGAAAATCCATGATCTTTAACATTTTTCTACTACAGATAGGGTTGCCTTAGTCTTTATGATGAATGGACCAACTTTAAGAGGGAATTTCACATTTGATGATTTTTTGAAAACACCAAATGTTCTTCGTATGAATGCAACCTCTGCCTGATAAATTCCAAGGCAAACACCCTTGGTGTTAAAAAGGTTGGCAAAAGATACGGTGCTCCGGTAAAACCATACACTCTAACTATAGTAAGTTCTTTATACAAGAACCAATCACCTCTCTGGCCTTCTGGTGTAGCCTGCACCATTTCTTCCATCTCTTCTAACACTCGAGGCAACTTAGCATCAAAAATAATTTTGTAAACTTCTGCCATGATTGTATTCGTAAACTCAAACATATTGATTTGTTTAGGAAGATCATGAGAAAACATGGTGCCAAGAAACTTGAACTCATAAATATTTGAACACGAGAACAAGTTCAGGAGATATGACTGATATCTGAAATGCTTCAACTCGTGGACATTCACTAACTGAGCATGAATTGCTTCGAATAGGAACTCATCAAAATTAAAACAAAATACTGGACTAAACTGTGACTCAGGTGAATTCACTTGCAGAACGAAACATAACATAACTTCCGTGATTAATTTTATCACTATCAAGACCTAAAATTTGACTCAACATGGACAAAACTAACCAGGTATCTCGCTAAAAGACATCAACACTCAAAGGGAAGGATAGGTTTTCATGTGATTTACCATCTTTCAAAACTTGTAACAAAAACTTTTCGATTTCTTCCGGATTGCAACTTCTATATGACTTTACCAAAATTTATTCATTAAATGACTCAGGGTTTTGGGGAAAAGTTTTAGCTAAACCTAAAACCTCATGAACAGTCTGTGCATTGACTCAACATAGAATCTTGGTTGTATTTACATTGATAGTTACTCTTTCGGCCTGTGAATAATTCGTCGCACACCAACCAACGAATTCGGGGAAGTGTAGGGTTTGTTCAACACAAAAATAATACAGAAAAGAACCAAAAACATTTAACACATCCTTTCTTGCGACCTGAACTCCATTAACTTCTCTTTGGACTACAAAATACTCCTTATAGACAAGACGGGGTCAAAAATGTCCTTCTCCCTGTCAACCACGACTTCCTCTTTTTCATCTAAATTTTCACTGAGTGAAACAGACTCTTTAACTTTCTCCATTTGGACAAGAAATTCTGACAATACAAGGTTTCGAGCTACCTGTGGAGTGAGCTTACGAACAGGACAACCTGGAGTTGACTTCTGTGCAGGTTGACGAAGAGAAGTGACGTATTTTCGACGGCTCCTTTTCCTCCACAGAGCAAACAACAAACACCTTTTGAAACTTCCAACGAACCTTTTATATAACACATGTTGAGGTAGTTTCGGAACTCTCGATGAGTAGTATAATTCCAACCACTTTTTGTAGTGGACTCCACCAATACCTACCACGTGGTAAGCGGTTTAATTTCCACTCCAACCTTCAAGTTTAACCTCTGTGCACTTTCCGACCCATAAACTCCTTTCCCACCATTGATCTGCCGCCGGGTGGGTCCGCATCGTCGATCTATCCTTGGCTTTACACATTTTCAACTTTGGTGCTATTCGTCCACCTCTTTAGCGCCTTTCCATCTCCGCCCTTGGTCATAGGTTAAAGGTCATGTGGTAGTTTTCTTAGGATTTGCTCCCTGCTTAGCCCCTAGTTCTAGCACTTGGTCTGATGGCGCTCCAATCTCCCGCTTCTCAAAGGAGTTTGACTTTAGCCATTTCAATCATAGTGGAGCACTTTAGAAATAATTCCAAATTTCAAACCATAACCTCATATCACCAACTGAAAATGATATCAAAATTAGAGGTCTTTTTTCAAAAAAAACATTGCATGTTAACACCTACCTAGCAAATTCAATGAAGGAAAACAACGTTTACAATATAGAAGTCACTCCATGCCATGCATCCATCACAATGAAAGCTATGAGGAATTATTTCAGCATCAAGGCACCAAAGCATAATCTCCATTAATCCCCACTATAACCAAAATATTTACAAGATAAAGAGTCTCTCAAAACCATCCCCCCCATCAAGTGAAAGAAGAAAACCCTTATATAGTTTTTAAGTCATTTCCCTGTACAAAATAGAATAATAATTTCCCTTTCTAGATCCACTATTTGCTCAACAACTTTTTCTATGAATAGAAACCTCGTGGTTTGATCCACTTTTTCTTCAAGGGAAATAATACACAAATAGTTCTAATGTAACCAACCCTTTGAGAAGATTCAACACTAATAATAGAATTGGTTAGAAACAAACTTCATCAAATAAGCAACAAGTTAGGATACCTCTCTAACATTGAAAGCATTGACCATGTAACAACCTACATGAAATAATAAAATAATCCTCGTTAAGTACGCCCTTGAGAGAAAACTCTCTCTCAAGGGTGCACTAAACGAGAAACCCACACGTGTCAACAAGGCTAAAATGTGGTTGACCAAGCATGTGCGATGTCCTCCTTAACTTGGAAAATGTAGCTTCCTTAAACTCCATGAAATTAGGACGCTCCATGCATGTGCAACAACCTCCCACATTTGAGGAGTCAACCATAGTAGCATATCCTTGAAATGTGCGCATAAGAAACAAACTTTAACCAAGGGACATAATAAAATAGGAGTTTTCCGTTGAGAGATTTGTTGCTCTAACCACCTTTATAACCACCTCTTGATCAATGTGCATTAGGAACAACCTTTGACCAAGCAATGATCATATAATAAATGAGATTCCCTTGTGAAAAGTGCCTTGCTAATCGCTTTGACCAAGCTATTAACCAACTTTAGGAATACGCCCTTGGAGAATGAGCCCAAGAGGTTAAGTATCTTTCAATCAATAACATTTTAATCTCCAAGAAAGGCATGCCCAAGATAAGTGAACATTTGAACAAAATTTGTGAATTTTAGCTTGTAGATGGACCAAAGGAGGTGTGGCCTTCATAATTTCCCATCCTCTCAAGCAAAAAATGCATGCATACATTGCGAAATGTGCCATGAACGAGATCACTCCAAAGAAGACCATAGAAAATCTCAAGTGATGATCCTTCCAAGTGTGAAAGAAACATTATGAGCTAGGGTTATTGAGAACAAGGCCCTCAATAGGTCAAGGCCATTGCAAACAAACACCAAATCCTTATCAATTTGTGTGAACAAGGATAACACTACACAAAGATGTGATAGATATGTCATAAAAGAGTGTTTCATGTGTGAAACTCCTTCATAACCCCTAGGGCGTTCCAACTAGGATCCCTTCAACCTTATTCTCTATGCAATTAAGTGTGATCAAGGGTCAATTGTGCCAAGCGCTCCAGAGCATACGAGGACAAAGCCTTGTTAATTTTAAGGATTTTTGAACAATTTTTTCTTGTTTATTAATACCCCAAGAGTCTCTTTCAGGTCCGTGAACAGTACTCGGGAAAGCAAGGGGTTTAATTAAAGGGAAAAGAAAGACTGAAAAATAAAAGTTATCTAATTACTACACTACCGAAGTAGTGGGTTAGTATATGTTTACTTTTACAAAAGATAAATGAAAATTGTAATAGTCAAAGTATACGACCTACAAACAATAATTAAAAGGTTCCTATGTCCTAAGTGAAGTCAATGGCCCAATATTTGGATTGGACCACGACAATAAATTTTAATTAATCTAAGTTAATTTTAACTAAAGAAACAAAAAACCCTAAAACGAATACCGACGCAAATCCCCCCCAGAGGGGGATGGGAAGCAAGCTCTTGTCAGCTAACTTCAAAAGTGACTTTTCATTATGAGATTACAATGCAAACTAAAGTAAAAAGAACTCTTTCTCATAATTTTGGAGAAAAGAGGTTACAAAGCTTGTAGGCAAAGCTAGGAAGGAAAGAGATGGTTCAAGAAGGTCTCAGCTTGTTTGATCTTGTCAAAATAAGTCCTCCAATGTCTCTTTTCTGCTGCAATAAAACAAAAACCAGCAAACAATATTAGTTAGCAAAAGTGCCCAAAATCACTTTAAAAGCGACTTGGGAAAGTTAGAAAAAAGCCTAAAAATTCTAAGTTAAAAAACTAGCTTAATAAAGCAAGTAACTAAGATGAATTGGCTAGAAAGCCAACCCTCTTAAAGTCTTGGAAAGCCTTGAAAAGGCAGCCAACAGTGCACTCAAATGCTAGATTTCAACTCTTTAAACTTAAAAGAAACTAAGTGCTTAAACAAGCTAAAAATTTGCTTTTAAAGTCTTGCAAAAAGCCAACTAGTTTCTAAGCTAGATCTATGCTTTTGAATGATAAACTTTATGAACTTTTAGATCTATGCATTCTACTCTTATAAATCAGATATAAAGAAGATATTAACTTTCTAGTAATGTAGATCTAAAGAACAAGAGGAAGTAACCGGAAAATGTTTGAGAAATTGAGAGAAAAAGGTGAAGAGATGCCCCCTTTGAGAAATGGGCAATGGAATCCCTTTGTAGCTTTGAGAAAGACTATGCTTCTCACAAAATAGTTGGAGAGCAAGAGAAGCAAACAAGATCTCTTGCAAAGTCCAACAAAGTACCTACAGATCCCTTCACACTTGCACAAAACTTGTTAAATCTTATAATAAAATTCTAGATTAAAAACAAGGAGAGCATACCCATAAACAAACAAGCATGCAAAATCCTAAATCTTTAAAATAGGAATTTTAATTGAGCAATGAAACAACACTACTCAATCTTATTGATCAATACTAATCATATTAGGCTAAAGATTTACAAAGCAACAACAAATGCAAAAAATTGAATCCTACAGTTACCTCACTTAGCACATGAAGCAATGATCATCCAACTTGAAAGAAGACACAATGAGACCTCCATAGCCTTATTCCATAAAAATATTCAAAAGCAAACTTACAATGGGAGCATAGGTTCCACACTTGATGAAGAATTGTGAGGGAGAACCTTGCTTTTATAGTCAAAAGAGCCCAAGAGGGCGAGTTCATCAAGGAGGGCGAATGGTATAAGTGGCAACCCCAATTGTGGAGCAAGGGCAAGCTCTAGAGAATAATATGGGATGTGTTTGATCCCATCGATGTAGGATGGTGCCTCCTTCCTTGTTATCTCCACCATCCAACGAGCAAGCTCCACATCACAAAGTTTCCCATCCTTATGAGATTTGCACCCCCCTTTATGAGGAATGTGCCCCCTTTAATAGAGATGTAATCCTCAATCAAATCAATGAAGAGATGCTCCAATATTTCCATGGATTTGATTGCCAATCACCGAAGATATGAAACTTCCTTGATCCATGGGATCTCTATTTGGTCTTTTTTGGCATGTTTGGCATTAAATTGGTCTTTTTGGCATTTTTCAAGTAAATAATATTTTCAGAGACAAATACTTACTTGAAACTTAGGATAAGTGGGTTTTTGGGTTTAGTGGTTGCTCTCGCTTAGAAAACGAGCATCCACTTGACAAATTATGCCCACAAATCACACTTTTATTACATTTTAAATTTTTCCAAATAAACTATTAAAAAATAGTCTAATTTTACAAGAAAAAATAATTTTCTCGGAATTCAAAAAAAATCCTAGGGGGCCTAACACATGTCCATGTGACTCAATTTTAGTGCCTAGCATGTTATTATACATTGACACGCGAACATTAATAACCTCGTAAGGCCTAACCACCAAGACGAGCAATACAGCTTTGGAGCAGGTGAAAAACTCAAAAATTACACACAACTTGTTCAGTAGTGCATAATTAACAAGGGAAAAAACACCTTGGAATACTCGACTTGATGTCTAAGTCCTAGGAAGGCCAAGTCTTTTACAAAAATTCTATGCTAGCACAATTTATTATAATTCCCCCAAAGAGGTATGAACATGTGGAAAAAATAAAAAAAGGGACCTAGAAGGCCTGAAGGACTTTTGAACTTTGATCATGAACAAGTATCTGTTATCACATATATAGTAGTTGGGCTACCATAACCTTATTTTCAGATTCCAGTATATTTTTCAGCCAGTTCCCTTACATTGAGATGCTGAGATGAGCATCTATGTTGGATCACTATTATGATTATGGACAACAGTATATTCCTATGCCATGACTGAGTCTCAAGAAACTCAGATTTGATGACTGATGTAGCCATTTAGCCATTTTACAGAGCAGTATCTATTGCCCATAGTTGCAGCAGCAGGTTCTCAGTGGACAGATGATGGTTCAGATTGTTTATGCACAGGTATATGACCCAACAGGTATTATCTTGTGTTATGGTTATTACTGCTTTTGTACTCATTTTTGTGGCATGTCTTAGCACTTAGTGTCATGATCTGGCGATCATATAGATGTTTGGACCCGGTTGTATCATATATATATATGTCCTTACTCAGACTTAGAAGTTCTTGACCTATATTCATTGGTTTTACCCTCCTTAGGGAGAATAGAAGTGATCATTCCCACCATCTTTTGGCTTGCTAGTGTTGGTCTCATTATTCACTTTCTCCACCCATCCATTACCTTCCAATTATTGTTGCTTACCCTGATTTACTACTTGACTAGTGGCACGGAGGACCCTCCCCGCTTTAGCCTCTTTGTTGGATGAGCTTCCCTGTTGTATTGTGTCTCGGCTCTGAGTGATCATTCCCACCATCTTTTGGCTTGCTAGTGTTGGTCTCATTATTCACTTTCTCCACCCATCCATTACCTTCCAATTATTGTTGCTTACCCTGATTTACTACTTGACTAGTGGCACGGAGGACCCTCCCCGCTTTAGCCTCTTTGTTGGATGAGCTTCCCTGTTGTATTGTGTCTCGGCTCTGAGTTGCCTAAGTTGTGTTGGCTAAACCTGAAACAAATAGTGCTACCATCAGTACAGTGTATATGGAAATGAAATGTATATCTTGTATGAAAGCCCATTCGTGGAATCGTGTTTCTGAACACACATGAATGAAAGGCAAGCCTAATGAAATTGGCTTTGAAAGTTAAATGTGAAATGTAAATCCATGGAATCGTGTTTCTGAACACACATGGACCATAAAGCCTAATAAATGTAAATCCAAGAATGTGTTTCATAACACACACAGATCAAGGTTATGGAAATGTATCAAAGGCCTAAAAAGCAATGGTTTAACAAATGCTATATCTAATGATTGTTGGCCTCACTTGTATTGATCTATTCTTCACTAGCTTGCGAGTTATCATGTGAGATGGAGTAAGGGACAGCTCGCACTATGTCCCCTAAAGTCCTGAGTTACGGTTTGTCGGGCACCTAGTCATGGCGGCTTTAGAAAAGATCCTCACGGAGCTGTATCAGCTTGGATGTGAGTTGTAGGCATCTGTCAAGGTTGAATAAGCACTTTTGAAACAAATTACCCATTTGTGAGACACTGCCATCCCCTATGTTAATGCTTGTCTAGCATATGATAGAGTGTGTATCCCCTTTCCTTTCCAGAGTGTCACAGTGTCAAGTCAGTGGTCATCCTTTAGCCTAGCCTTATAAGTTTTAAAGCCTTCACCCATCACTAGCAAATTGATCACAGCTATGAAGTGAGTATAGTCTTGAAAGTCTTGTCTAAGTTATAATAATAATATTGAAAACATTTAAACATTTGGTTTTATATCGCCAAAGAATTGATTGCTATATGTTATATTGCTATTTGAATGATTTGTAAAGCATGTCTTAACCTCTAACACTTGCAGCAGTTTGATGTTAGCCTGGGTCATGTTGACTTGGTCAAACCTAGTTTGACAAAAGTCAACTACAGGCCATGAGGGGGTTGAACCCTGGATGATAGCTATTGATGATATAGGATCCTTATTTGGTCACCAGATGGTTCCATGCAGTAGTTACAGGTTCAAATGGTGATCTGCAATGATTCTGAGGATTTTGATCATTTGCAGATTATTATTATTTTTATTTATCCAAGCATGGTGATGATATTATATGATTATGCATTCATCCATATGGTGTATGAGTACACACCCTTAGTAGATTTGGGCTCTCTAAGTCCAATGAGATAGTTGTTTTTCAGTTTCGGGCAGTTTCAGTTGATATTTATGTCAATTTATCACTTCAGTCCAGATTTGCCATTTAAAATGGCTTGTCAGAGCAAAGTTCTGATGTGATTGGTTTACCTATGGCGCTACAAGGGGGATATAGAGTGTTGCCACTTGTTTTTACTACATTGCTATATTCCCGGACACATTGATACAGTCAGATTTGGCCCCAGGTGAACCAACAGTGACTTACAGGCATTTTGATGATTTTTAGGTGATTTACAGAGGCATAAAAACTGGCAAAATTGGTTACAGAGGAATTCGATTTGGGCTACTAAGGCAAGGAAATGGCATGGGATGAGTTTCTATGATGAGTGTGATGTCTCCCACATCTTCTACAGCAGTTGCAGCATCCAGTGGGGCCCACACACATCTCTCCGACACATTTTATGATTTTCTAGAGCCTTTGGAGACTCACGATTCACGACTTTCCCAGAGGAGCACGATTTGGTGCTAGGTTGAGTCTTGTGATGTTATTGTGCCATGGGGATTGACTAGGGGTGTTAGATATTGCCCCCTATACCCACCATGTTATTTGGTCATGTTGAGTGGGACCCCCTCTCCGAGGGCGATTTTGTCCATGTTATGTTATATTTTTTAGTTGATCCATGTATTTTATGTTGAGCTCATCTCAACCGTAGATGAGAACATTTTGATCTTTTAATCTTAGCCATCCATGCAAAAGGTGGTTAGGGTTTTGGTATATCTCCATCCTATTTAAAGGAGAGAGCTTCTCATTGTAAAGGGACCTTTGGCTCTTGAAATCTTGATAATAAAGAAATTATTTGCAAACACTTCTTGGATCTTCTTTGCTGTGGTATTCTTAGATGGTGATTGGAAAGTCTATTGCATCCTAGCATTTGTGAATTTGTGGTGAATCCATATATTTTTGGAATACTTTGTCTTGTCTACAGGAGGGCAACTTCACTTGGGCGTTTTTGCTGGGCTTCCTCAATTCACTCCATTCTTTCGTCTTGAATCAGGGGGTTTTCATTGGCTTCATTGTGATCTATGATTTCTTCTTGATATTTCTTTGTAGCATTTGTCTATTTCTCTTGATGCATCAAATCTGTTCTTGTTGACGTTTGTTGTGCAGGAGGGAGGGCGCATTGGCTTCCTTGGGCAAATCAATTTTCATTGGACACTCACTCAAATCTTCTCAACTTGATCAGGAAGGCATAGATCATCATCATCAAGGTATCTGCAAGATTTTCTAGGTAAGTTTTGCTTTTATTTTATTAAATATTGGGTTCCAATCCATTCGGTATCTTCATCTACTGTCAAAACCCTCACTATTTTTATTCGGAAAATTCTCTGGATCAAATCGCTTGATCAATTGGCAAACCATTTCTGGGTATTTTAGCTTGGACCAAACCCAAAGTGGGTTCTCCTAGACGTCAAGGTTGGAGGACTCCACGGGGCCCAAATCCCAAGGCACTAATCTCCAAACCTTAGCGCACTTCTTCAACTAGCCAATTTATCTATGGTTTGATGTTGTCTCCGAGGCTTGTGTGTTTTGATACCGTCATACCTTCCTTCAAGTCTATCCATTGGTACTAGATAGCCCCAATCCTGTTCCTAACCTCACTGCATTGGACACAGTTCCCAACGCAGTGGATTTTTATATCATTTGTTGGTACCTTGATTATGGATCTGTTATTTAAACTCGTAAGTCACTTGTATAACTATGTTGGATCAAATCCATATCTCTTAAGCCTCTTGATCCAACCCATAACTCACCTTGTGACTTCATCCATAGATCTAGGGTTTACCATACCTAACACCTTACATACTTCATCCCACATTGATTTGATCTGGTGTCCTGGTTTCATCTCTCCTGTTGGGAGTAGATCTGGGTCTCCCCCATTGTTGTCTTGGGCTAAGACAACATCAAGTGAAAAGTGCCTTGATTGGCGTGACAACCATCCATTTGGGAGTCGAGGCTCTCTTGGTTCACCTCTTTGGTTGCCCATCCCCTCTACCATCCTTATGGATCCACCTATAGGGGCAACTACAAGTTTGGTGATAACAGTATCCTTGTTCAAACTTCGTTGGCTCACTTGAAATCCGAGTAAGTTCAACTTAGTAGGCAACAGGGCCAAACTACAATCAATTATGATTAATGATCAAAGATATCAAACTGTATATAACAAATCTCATATATTTCATAACTACTTTCATGTGCATGCATGTCAAATAGTTGCTTGTGGCCAGTAACTCTACATGTAGATAAGATAAATAGGATAAGATAATTTTATTAATGTCCAACAAATGACCACAAAAGTAGGTCAATGGGGTTGTGCGATACCATGATAACAATACAAAGTGGGAGCCCAAAAGCAACTCCTATAAAATGTTAAAAGCATAACTCAAACCTAACCCTAACTCCATAAATAGAGAGCCAATCTCAGAGAGAGATATGAAGAGAGTTGATCCCGAAAATGTATAAAAGGAGACATCTTGGATGAGATATCCTGAAAGTGGTGTCTAAAGCACTGTCTCTCAAGAAGGGCTAGCGATCCGTATCCTTTATTAACTTGGGGTTGAAGAACATGTCATAGACTAAAATGAGGTCTTGTGAACTAAACTCCCAAATAGGTATCGATGCTAGTTATCTCAATATCTTCCCCTCTAAAGAAGAAATGAAGATCAGTGAGTAACATCTTCGATCCGTTGAAGATCATGACCTTGAATTTACCCAAGTTCACCATCAACTGACGAAGATTACAAAAGAGGACCAAGGCATCTAACCGTCTCGGTAATCCCTCCGAAGATGAGGCCAAGAGGACCACGTCGTCAACGAAGAGCAAAATAGAAATCAGGACCTAGTGGAGAAGGCACCCATCGTCATCCTAAATGTGTTGTTGTAAGGACTCTAAATCATTGATGTATATCCCAAATAGAGTGGGGGAAAGTGGACACCCCAGCTTAGCCCCAATGGTACTCCTGATGAAATATGATATCCCACGGTCCTAGTGAAGACTGCGAAGGACAAAATCTTATAATCTCATAATGGCAATCAGAAGGGTCTTGGAAATGCCAATGTCTCGAAGCCTCTGGAATAATGCCACTCTGGGGATAGAGTTGAATGCCTTCCGAAAGTCTACAAAGAAACAATAAACTTTCGAAGAGCGGTGACAAGCCTCCTCAATGATGGCCCGGAGCGTAAGAATGTGATCAATGGTCTAGTGTGTTGGTCTCAAGTCTGCCTGCCTATCCTCTAGCTCCAAGTTGTTTCCTCTAAAGTTCCCCATAAAGTTGCATATGGAGGACCGTAGCATATAGCTTGGATAAAGTGTGGCCAACCAGAATAGTTATGTAGTTGTTGGGATCAATATTAGGGTCCAATTTTTGGATCGATTCAATAGTATGATGTGACCACAATTCTAGGAAGCTGGTGCAGGCCACGTGGTTAAAGTTTTAAACAGATAGGCCAAGCGACAATCAAGTGCTCGAAGGCCATGTTTGAAGAGTTCAACCTGGAACCCTTCCTCGTCTGCTGCTCTACTACAAGTCATGGCCAAAATAGCCTCCTGAGCATCGTGGGGAGTGAATCAGTAACAGGAGGGGGTGGAGAAGTAAGGGGCTACCCCGGGATGTCATAGAGTGAAGAAGTATGGGAGAACATGGCTTTTGGAACAAGATCATGCAGGAGATGGGAGTGACGGGAGAAGTTGGTGCACCCAAAATTCTCAAGTTGTAACAATCTCCATCGCCATGTACTTCTACATGCTTCGTTCCTACAATATCTGAAGTCATTAAGAATCACTTCGCCATGCCACAAGTCTAAATTTTGCTACCATGTATCAAAAATCATCTTTCTTTCATAAAAAAATCATCATTCTCTAGTTTCAGGTGATCCCTAAATGCCTTCGAAATAGCCTGCTACTTCTGCATTACCATACACAATCTACCAGAAAATCAAAGCAATCAATCCAGCTTTAAACATTAACTACATCATTCTCTTTGAGATAAATAACACAAGGAAGTTTACAAACCAGCCATTCATGTATAGCAGCACATCAAGCAAATACTCCTCAACCACAAAACGATCTATTGGCTGCAACTCCTGCCAGTTTAAAAAACATTCAACAATAGAAACTCAGATTCTATCTATATAAAATATATATATATTGGAAAGAGTAACTATAACTGTAGAATATAAGATAAGATCATTTTATTAATGTCTAACAAATGACCACAAAAGTAGGTCGATGGGACAGTTGAAAACACATGTATCGGTAGAAGAGCTCCACCAAATCATGCCAGTGAATTCTAGAATTCATAGTTATCAAGGTTTTCCTTTCCATATCAAGCACTATGATATCCAATTATTCTTTTTAAGTACACAATCTTTATCATTTTATTCCTTTATCTACATGTGAACATGATTCTCGTCATTTGCAAATAACAGGAACGATATCACCAAAAACTACTTTCTGTAGGAAAACTTGATATACAACAAAACAAAAACTACCAATAGTTTAGCTCCCCCCTTTATCCCCCTTTCTTTTTTGGCTATCAATACTTGCTGTACTACCTAGTCCCTTTGATCTATTCTGGTCTTTTGTAGACATTAATATATATTTTATTTCATTTATAACATTTCCAACTCAAATATAATTTACAGATAAGTCATTTAATGGAATTGCTTTGCTTCCAGTGAATATTAAAAATTGACTCTCCAAATATTTGCTTTACTCTAAAGCATTTAGTGGTCATTGTTTACATTACCTCCAGAGAAAATTCAGAATCAAATCTACAAATATTTGCTTAATGTACAGAAAAGAAACTAAGAAACCAAAAATGAAAGAAAAATATGGTAAAAAATTCAGTTCAGTTTTATACAGCAACAAAACCAAAAACAAGTTCACACCAACAAAACAACCTATCCATTGGTTTTCTACGATGAAAGGAATAAAAATATAAAATAAACATAATACCTAAGAATAAAATGCCACTAATTTATAATAGAAAAGGCCTGGACATTGCTGACATTTGTATACCTCCTCTGTTTTTGACTGTGGAAATAACCGCAACCTTTGAATTCTCCTTGGATATTTCAATTCAGCCTCGTGTCTCTGTCTACCAGCTGTTACATCAGAAATCGTTGAAGGTAGCGCAGGCTGTTCAGGACATGTCAGTGGTCCAAAATCATAACTTTTTCCCGTTACTAACCGGGCCTCAAATGCAAGATGTGGTCGTGGAACTGCTCAAAAACAACAGTTTAAACATCAGACATTTGATACAAGAAAAAGAGAAAAACCAATGATCCTATCATCATAGAGGTTTCAGATAATCATGATTGAATGATCAGCGATTCACCATCCCCACATCTGAATCAAAAGTACTTATATTTACCACGTATTACTAGAACACTAATCACAACTACTTCAGAGATTAAAATTAAAATTTAAAATCTCCAGAGTCGAAACACATTCCTTAGTAAACAAATGTAATAATAAAGTAGATAAGCATCATATATGGCATATGAATTGCATAAACAAATATGCCATCAACATCAATCAGGTTTAATAGGCAATGTTCGTGTAACAAAGCATATAATTATATTATTATTGCTATATTGATGTGAGCTAAATTAGTTCACACGCCAACTATCCAAAGAATAGGTCAAATAAGTAAAATCCATAATGAAGTAAATATAAATGAGTAAAATGTGAATGATGATTTACAAATATACAAGGCCAATATATATAATCGTTAAAAGCGCACAAAGTGACTCTTCATAAGAGTTGCGACCTAATTTATTATTATTTTCATTTATTATTTATTTTTTATATTATTTTATATATTTATTATTACATATATTTTATATTCGTAACATTGCCTTCCTCTTCAGATATGCTTTGTCCTCAAAGCATAATTTTTTGAAATACTTTGTCTCGTGATCTTCTAAGCTCGTAAGTGTGATGCTCGATGAAGCAAGGCAATATAATCTTCTAATACCTGAATTGATGTGTTGCATTTTCTAGGAACTGATCCACCCCAAATCTACTTTCATTGGAACTATTTGATGATCGACTATTGAGATAGAACTTCTCATTCTAGGCTTCTATAAAAGCTTTTGATTTTGTCTTTGCTCTTTTTCAATGTTGTAATTGGTTTGTCTGTAAGAAGAATACTGTTTATTTTCCTGTTGACTTTGTCGTTGGTTGTAAGGATTCTTATGATTTGGATGATGATAAGGCATCATAATCTTCTGTAATTGTTCTTCAGAACCATATTGTATTGATGTTTGTAGTGATTTGTCAGTATAAACATTCTTCTGATTTTGAGTGCCATTTGACTCTGTACTGATTCCCCTTTTTGGTGTTTGAATTTGAGTGTTTGATGACTTGCCTATTGGGTTTGTCATCATTTCCTTGTCAGCTATTGCTCTCTTGCGACCTAATTCTTCCTGTAAAGGTTTCTTATCATGTTTTAGTTTTCTAATTTGTGTAAGTAAGTCTTGATTATGTCTCCTTAAACATAAGAGTTCTTCCTTATAGTTTGACTTGTCGACTTCATTTTGATTGTCTTGATTTTTGTGCTCTCTTTCTTTTAAGTTTTTTATTTGCTCAAACAATTCCTGATTAACCTTTTTTAAGGAAGATCTTTCTTCGTCTTCCTTCATAATTCTTTTTGAAGATCTCAACTCTCCTCTTCTAACTTTTGATTGTGTTGTGCTTTATCCTTCGCCTTCTTGATTTGAAGAAGTGATTTCTGATTATGATCTCTTAGACGAGAGATCTCCTCTTCTTTATATGCAATAACTTTGTCAAACTATTTATGTATCTTCTGCATTGATTTCTGATATTCTTGCGAAATCACCTTCGAGATATCTTTGAAGTCTTCAGACGACACAACTTCTGAATCTAACTTCATTATAAGATCCTGAAATGTAACTTTCTGCTTTCTATAAGATAATGTCAAAAAAAAATTGTTCATATTCAAGATGAAAGATCCTAAAGTTTCCATCTAGGAAGAGCCCAAAATGATGTCAATATCCTTATCAATCATAGTGGTAACATTAAACTGAGATGTGAATTTATAATCATCAATGGTTAGTTGTAAGGTTTTAATGCCATATTCATTGCCAGAAGTGCTTTTATTTTCAATTATGTGAAATAACTAGTTGATTTGCGAAGTTGATGTTGATGTAATGTTCCTTGTTTCCCGGAAAAATACATATATCAACCTCCTTGTCTTGAATACTTCCCTTCAATGTTAATACTCCTCCGAAACATGATATTGGAAAACCATTATAAGAAAATATTTCTGCCTTATTTTAACAAAGTCCATTTTTGGATTTCTTTTTACTCCTTTTTTATAAATACTCCTGAAATAACTTAAATAACCCCATTTCTTTAAATGAAACCTAAAGTATTATTTATAAACTAGCCCTTTTTTTTCTTATTTAACTTCAAAAATATATTGATATAAATTTCTTCTTTTTATCTTTTTCCCTTAATAACTATTAAACTCAAAAGAGAAGATGAAAAGTCTTATATGTTGGATATTTATATATATTTATGATTTTATATTTCGATGACTCAATGTTAATGATGGAGAAAATTCGTTGCTCGGATCCAAATTCTGACTGCACCAGTGACTCCAGCTCATGAAAACGGTGAAGAATGACTATATACACTGCCACCTTCGTCTCACAACCAGCAACAACAATCTTTTCCTATATGCACACAATGCAAGCTCAAATAAAGAAAATTTTGCTCAAAAGGCACTTGGATCTACACGTTGGTTAACTTTTTTCTTTAGATTAACTTCTTTGTGGATTGTGTGTAGATTGGGTGGTTGGGAGGAATGATTATTACCCTTCCTACTCGGGTTCAAATCTCCCTTTATAACCTTCTCTTTTATATAAAGAACCCCTTTTTATCTCACTTAATGTAAAAAGTTCTATTATAAAATTTTCCAATATAAAAAAGTAATTAGTTTCCCACATTCAACTAAGTAACACCTTCACTAATATAGTCAACCACTTATCAAAATTACTCTTCTCTTATAATATATGAATAATCTCTTTCTCTTTTATTACGAACTCACTTTTATATCTTTTTTTGTAAATCCTTTGTTTATTTACTTCTCCTTATTTATGATACTTTGGTATAATATGTTGGGTTAAACCATGCGTGGTTTTAGGAAAACCATGTGTTGGTTTCTTTTCTTTCTTTTTTTTTCTTTTCTTTTTTATTTTTATTTTTTTACTTTCCATTTTTTTTTAACTTTCTTGCCTTCTTTCTTCTTTTTATTTCTTTTCCTCGCTCTCTTTCTTTTCTTTTCTTTTTTCCTTTTATCTTTTTTAGGTCAAAGACCCAATGATTCAGAAAATACGAGATGACAGCTAAAAGCCAAGATATGACCAAAGGCCGGATAAGAGGCTCTGATACCAATGATGTGAACTAATTTAGCTCACATCATATATCCACATGCAAGAGCTTTGCCTTTAACTTCACAACATCCAGCATTGCATGGGGGGCCTATTTTTTAAATATTATATGATAGTTTAAGTTTGAACTTTAAAATTTCAACCTACCTTTGAAGTTTGAATTATTGATTGTGTCTTACAACCCTCTGGTAATGAATATGATGCCATCTTTCATTTCATGGTTGAAGTTATCATTTAGAGTTTGTTGATGGCAAATTTTATAGGTTGAAACTGTTAGAGTTTGCACTTTAATTCAATTTAGTTAGATCTTTAAACTGAAAGACAGACAAGCACAGCAAAACACAAAAGATACAAGAATTTTCCTCGGAGAAACCATAAAGGAGAAAACCCTGAAACTTCCTCAAAAATAGATTAGTCACTAGTACAATATCAAACAAGATAGAAAAACCCAAATACAAGATGTCTTTTGAAGCTTCTCTCTTTCTCCTCCAGCGAACTTGCCTTCTCTCTCACTTGATGCAAACTTGCTTGAGCGAGTGTGATATCCAAATGAGAGAGTGATCCTCTCTCTTTATACTTTAAGTGTGAATGACCTAATTCCTCATTGGGGCCGACTTGCTTAACTGACTAGGCCAACTTGTCCTAGGGAGACTCAAAAATACAATTTACATTTATCTTTTGGGGAGCTATTGCCCTGACTTACAATGGAGGTTTTACCTCGATATTCTTGCATGACCAAATACAATAATGACATCCCCGTATGGAGGAAAAACATCTCCAACGGAGGTACAATAAAAATACAATAATAATATAATAAAAATATACAGAAGAATATCTTCTGAAGATACATTTACAAAAATGTTATCACACAACTTGCAGTTGTCCCAAAAGGTGATTCTATCCAGGATGGTAGAGGGGTTGGACAACTAAAGAGGTGACCCAAGAGATGCCACGATTCCCAATGCAATTGGTTGTCATGCTAACCGAGGCACACTTCACTTTAGATCTAGCCTAAGCAAGACCAAGGGGGAGACCCTAGCTAACATATGAAGGCTAGCGAACCTACTCAAGACCTCCTAGGGAAATGTGAAAGTGAAATAGGAGAAGATCAAGAGTGAATGGATCTAGATCTAGGATGGATAAGTGGACCCAAGGAGTTAAGGCTTGGTTGAAGAGGCTTATGAGATGGACAAATGTTCAACCAAGGAAATATTATGCCACTTATGAGTTTAGATTAGAAAGATCCAAGTGCGGCCCACCCTTAAAATATGGAAAATGGTCAAAATGAGGCTCACAAGGTGAAAATCAAGATGAAATGGCATTAGAAGGGTTGCTACTCTATCGATCTATGGATTTGATGAGGAACAAGCAATACCCACATCACAGATCTGGAAAAAAGCCCACCTACCCAAAAGTGCGACCTCCCTTGGAGAGGCCCAATGCCTTAGATCAGGGGGTAAATGGAGTCGGATGCCCATAAAATTTGGTCTCCAAGGTTTATTAATTATTATTGAGGTGGGTTTTAATTATTAATCCCATGCAATCTCCAAATCTTAACAGATCAAAAATCTAGGGTATTAATGATAAGGGTTTGAAGTGACCAATGGGTAAAAAGCATGAAACAAGATACGTACCTTGTAGACCTTACCTTTAAAGCTTGCGGCTACCTTGCAAATTGATAATCCTTCCCAAGTGACGCAATCAAGAGTGAGATCCAGCCTATCCAAGTGAAATCGCTATCCCATCATGGTGACAAGTGCGCCCTCCTCCTGCAAGAAAATATCTATATGAGAATCGATCTCGCAAAAGAATGACTATAAGGATGAAAAGATGAAAGAGAAAGCATCAACTATGTCACGAAGATACAATAATGATACTCCCTGAGACAAAAACAAGATCCAAAGGTAAGATATTGGGTTTCCCCACAATAGTGTGTCCCCATAGAGCGTCCTTCTCTTCACCCACACGGCCTCCCTACAGTAAAACGTTTGGACAAGCAAGATCCACAATGATAACACAGAGAAAAGATTGTATATTCAACTTCCAAGATAACCCATCAAAGCCAAAGTAGATCTACAAAAATAGTATTTTTATTCCAAGTTTTCCAGATTCCAAAGGTGCCTTAACAATAGGGGGGCCTCTTACTTAAATAGGAGGAGAGAGACCAAAACCCTAACTACTTTATGAACGAGTGGTTGAGATCAAAAAATAAATACAATACAATCAACGGCTAAGATGAGCCGGTACAATATAACATGCATCCACTCACATGAGGGGGTGCGCACTCACTAAAAGAAGCCCTAGGGGGTGCGCACCATATAAAAGAGACTACAACAAGTGTATACCACATAAGATGACAAGGACAAGTGACTCGGAGCACATGGTGTGGCTAGGAGGCTTTATTATCCTTCACTAGCATCACCCCATAAAACAATGATATAAAATATGACTCAACAACATGTCCAAGTGACTAAATGATCAAATCGTGGCTCCCTCAACTGAGAGAAAAATGCATCAAATCACAACCCAGAGAATGTGTGGACCCCAATGAATGCTACAAGCTGATCTGGAAGGAGTGGGATACATCACATATGACCTCTGAACAAACCTTGCCTATTGCTGCAAGTGCAAATGGTTAAGACATGCTCTTTTATTCATTCTCATAGCAAGACTTAAAGTATTAAGCATCATTTCACTGGCAGTTAATAGATAATAGGATAAAGTTATATAATCATTTACTCATTCTGTAGACATGATCAATTTGCTAGCAAAGGGTGAAAGTGAAGGATGCAAGGCTAGGACAAGGGGAAAACACACTTCAGCATATGTCGGATAATAAACACACAGGGAATGGCAGTGTCTC
Source organism: Larix kaempferi (assembly GCA_027924585.1). Taxonomy (NCBI): domain Eukaryota; kingdom Viridiplantae; phylum Streptophyta; class Pinopsida; order Pinales; family Pinaceae; genus Larix; species Larix kaempferi. Next base: position 9,012,378 of record BSBM01000087.1, on the reverse strand, counting down.
ACAAATGGGGTGAGTTGTTTAGAGGAGTGCTTATTCAACCTTGGCAAATGTCTACAACTCACATTCAAGCTGTATCAGCTCCGTGAGGATCTTTTCAAGAACCATCATGGACTGGGTGCTCGACTAACCGTAACTTGAAGTTCTAGGGGACACTTAGAATTAGTTGTCCCTTACTCCATCTCACAGCACAACCCACGGGCTCTGTGAGGAATTAAATCATTACATTTCCTTGACCAGCAGTCTTTGGATTTAGCATATATTTAACCACTGCTTTCTTTAGGCCTATATGACCCTTTTGGGGATTTTGCATGTGCTTAGAAGCAAAACTTCTCAAGCTTTCATCCAGGGTATTTTTCAATTAACTTTCCATAATTTCATAGCCCTCTTTCATTGTGCTGAGAAGCACAGTTTTCAAAGTACTTTCATGGGATTTCATAATAGATATAACAATAGTTTCCATATGTAATGATTGTAGTACAATTTGCTTCAGGTTTTAGCCAACACAACTCAAGCAACTAGGGGGACTTTCTACAATCAAGACCAAACATCGGGGCAACCGACTAGAGTGATCAAGGTATCAAATCCAACTCACCAAAAGGTAAGTTCTATTGCCAACTCAGAGCCGAGACACAAACTAACAGGGATGCTATCCAACACAGAGGCAAAAGTGGGGAAGTCCTCCATATCACAGGCTGAGGTGTAAGTCAGGGTAAAAAACAAAATTGGGAAAGACAACGGATGGATGGGGAAAGTGAAAGTGATGCCTAAGCTAACAAGCCAAGCCATAAAGGTGGGAATGATCATATCCACACTCCTAAGAGGGTAAAACCAACAAGTATAAAACAAGAGCTTCTAAATGTAAGTAATACAACCATTTAGATAATCAATAAAAACCATATTCATTTTAAATAGATATACTGCCAGATCATGATTACTAGATACTAAGTCAAGCTATCAAAATGACCAAAAGAGCAAGATAATAAAACCAATGCACAGCATATACCTGTTGGGCCATATACATATATCTATTATTTGGATCACCTGTAACCACTGAAACACTGTTGTTGATACTCTAGGCACTACACTGCTCTATATGGGATAAAAAATCATCTCGATCATCAAATCTGAGGTCAAGAGGCTCAACCTTGGCATAAGGTCTACTGCATGTCTGATATGGGGTTACTCTGATGTGTGAGTGATCATAAATAGTGCTGCTCATCATAGTTGATCTCACTAAAATTGTGTAAACGCAAAGCTCAAAAAGACATACTAAACTGTTATGCAATCATGGTAGCCCGGCTACTATGGATGTGATAACAGTGTGATTTGTCATTTTTGATATGAGAACATCAAATGGAAATAGCAAAGAATTAGAACTTACCAATTTGAGATGCCCAACCTGGTTCTGGAGCTGGCTGACGTAGGGTTTGTCAGAGAAACACTAATATTCCAAACTTGGAATTTTGAACTTCTGCTTGGACAGAAAGATGCGCCTCCTCAAGGCGAGTTGTCCAGTGTACTCCTTTTCTCGGATTGGTGGAAGGAAGCCCCAAAAGTTTGATGCCGTAGTTTTCTTCTAGCACTAGTGACTGGGTCAAAAATGAAAGTTCTTCAAATTGAATTATGCTTCCTCCAAAAGATGTGCCCTCCTAGGGCGAGTTAGTTGAGCCCTCTTTTCTTGATGATCTATGGAGAGAAGACCTTAAACTAGGAAGTCCTAGTTTCCCGCTGATGCAAAATGTCTTCTTTTCAGATTAGCTCTGATACCATGTTAGAGTTTGCACTTTAGTTCAATTTATTTAGATCTTTAAACTGAAAGATAGACAAGCACAGCAAAACACAAAAGACGAGAATTTTCCTCAGGGAACCCATAAAGGAGAAAACCCCGCAACTTCCTCATAAATAGATTCGTCACTAGTACAATATCAAACAAGATAGAAAAACCCAAATACAAAATGACTTCTACAGGTTCTCTCTTTCTCCTCCGACGAACTTGTCTTCTCTCACTTGATGCGAAATTGCTTGAGCGAGTGTGATATCCAAATGAGAGACTCGAGACTAATCCTCTTTATTTACACTTTAAGTGTGAATGACCTAATTCCTCATTGGGGCCGACTTGCCTAACTAACTGGGTCGACCTGTCCTAGGGAGACTCAAAAATACAATTTACATTTATCTTTTGGGGAGCTATTGCCCCCACTTACAATGGAGGTTTTACCTCGATATTCTTGCATGACCAAATACAATAATGACATCCCCGAACGGAGGAAAAACATCTCCGACGTAGGTACAATAAAAGTACAATAATAATATAATAATAATGTACAAAAGAATATCTTTTGAAGTTACATTTACAACAACAAAAACTTGAAGGTTGATGTTGTGGTTGATGATTAATCATTTGATGACAATGTTATAAGTTATAACTAGATTGATGTTATATGTGTACTAAATGGTTGATGATTTAATGATTATCATTAATCCAATAGTTAGATCTATATTTTCATATTTTTTGTAACTAATTCGGCATTCTACATGGTTTTTTAAATATATGCATCAAAATATAGAAAAAAAAATTGTTACATAAAAACACTCCCAGAATGCTCTGCTCCCAAAAGATTTCTAAAAATTGTGCTTCCTGCTACCGCTCCCGTCTCCCAATAGCCTTGTTTATTGATGGTATTTGTTTCATTGAACTTGTTGATGGAAGTGTTTGATTAATGGAGTTCTTCTACTTCAAAATGATATGACATTAACAAACAAGGAACCCTCCCTTTCTCATCAATAGAATGTTGATGTGGATCAAAACTAGAGCCTAGCCTTGATTCTCCGAGCAGGGTCAATGATGACTTTAACTTTATCCTTAGTATCAAGGAATACTCCATGACACAGCAAAATCTGGAGCAGCCAAGACTGGTTTTGCTTTTCTTACGACATATGATAGATGAGGAATATTTTAACCAATTCGCTTCCTAAACTAGCCTCCAAAACTAGAAAGCCAAGAGAATTTCACTCAACTCTTACTGGTGTTAAGGCTCCAAGAATATTTTCCTTTTGTTTAACTATGATGTGGCAGCTTTACATGTCTCCGTAGGGGAAGGACAAAGTTTAGTTAAACTTAAGAATAAAACGAGTGTATAGCCACTGAGATTGCATCTCAGTTTTAGGCCTACAACGCCCTATTGATATATGGATAAAGGTTACCAAATCACCCACCCATTCATATCGTTATCTCTATGGGACAAGCAATCAATTCGACACCCTCTTCCATGATTAAGATTAATCTATCACACTTGGAGTCACCTGATTTTCATGCTCTTATCCATCATATATCGAATTACATCCCTCGTCCTATAGAGGATAGAGACTAGCTTCTTTGGTGGCAGACTGGCATTTTTCGAAGTGTCATATTAATGAGAGTTGGGGCAAATTACGGCTCACAAATGTCATCAACTATTGTGACAAGCTAAACATAGAAAACATGGATTAAATCATACAACATCAATCATCTAGTAGTTATAACCTATGTTGTTGGGAGCAAGAGCGAAGCGGGGAGCAGGGAGCGGGAGCGAGAAGCGAAATTTTCAAAAGCTTCCGTTTCGGGAGCGTTTTTTATATAATATATATTTTAATATATTTTGATGCATATAAATTAAAAATTGATGTATTATGCTAAATTAGCTATAGAAAACATGAAAACATAGAATCTAGATATTCATATAACCATTTAGTACACATCGATATAACATTAATCATCTAGATTCTAGGAGCTATGACTTTTAACATTGTCATTAAATGATCATCATCAAATCATCAATCATCAATCATCAACAACATCAACCTTCAAATTTCAACATATAATATTTGCCATCAAACTAGGCCATAATGTTTACAAAATAGGCCAACCACCAAAATAAACATGAAAATGAAATACAAAGTACTATGAATCTACTAAGCTTTCCGCTTGCCACGAGAAACTTCCAATTTCTTTTCTCGTGGTCTAGGTGGAATAGGCACTGGTGGAAGTGATTGTGGAACATGAGAAGAAGATGAATGGCCCCCACGAGCTGAACTTGGACGTTGTGAAGCTAAAGGAAAAACTTTTGCATCCGGAAAGCTGCTTCTGCTTGGGGGTGGCATATTCGTATGGGTAGTCTGAATTGGATCATCATGATCATCCAATAGTTCAGCCTCCAAGCGCTCTAATGCTATGGCTCCATCCTCCACATTAGCCTCCTCTGGATTGTTGTCCCAAGTCACAAATGTTCTATCATTCTTGGCCACCTCACAATAATGGGACAACAACCTCAAGTTGTAGTGCACATAAACCAAGCTTTCTGCGTCATCTACATTCAGACTATTTCTCTTTACACTGTGGATGAAGTTGTAGGTGCTCCAACACCTCTCTGCAGAAGAGTTATTAACAACCTATGATAGCACCCTCACCGCCAATTTATGCAAATATGTGGCTCCAGAGCCATGCATGTTCCACCAACGGATAGGATCCAATATGTCTCGATCTTTGGTTGCATACAAGGAACCAAAGGGTCCATGCTCACTAATGTATTCACTCAATTCACTCCGTACTTGAGCACACTCTTCCTCATCAGGGACCAACTTGTCTAATGCTTTCATATACCCAGCAGCAACCTCTGGATCTATGTGGGGTTTTTTCCTAACTCAACCCCTAGGTGCAGGTTGGGCCAACCAAATTGGAGAATAGTATTTTGGGGTGAGGACACATGCAAGGGCATGGAGTGGAACATTTAGATTATCCCACCTTTTGACCACATGTTTATGAATATGGTCATACAAGATTGCATCTCTTTGCTCAACAATGTCTTTGATTTGACCAAGCATGCTATCCATCTGCTCATATACCTCCCCAATCACCGGTTGATCTGTATCTGCAAAAAGAATCATGTTATAAACTGGCTTGGTGAACTACAGAACATACCTAACCTGTGACCAAAAATGACCTTCAAGAACGGTGTCCTCCACCTCCTGAAAGTCACTTCTATCTTATGCGCTTGCAGCTCTGTCTTTCAATTCCTGCCATGGATCACTTGAGACCATACTAGCCAATGCCTCTCTTACCTTCAAAAGCCTCCTGAAAGTGAGGTAGTAGCTAGCAAATCTAGTCTTTGCAATCTTCAATAGCTCCAACTTAGAGTGATTGCGAAAAATGTGGTGGGCCATGCTATGATTGGTAATAAATTTGATCATTTTCTTACCTCTCTTGTACAAGGCACCAATCCATCGGTAATTAGGGTCCCTCATCTTAACAATATCATGCATCAAAAGGTTCAATGTGTGAACCAAACACCCTGACCAAAATATGTTGGGATACTTATCCTCAATGATTGGTCCTGCTGCCTTACAATTAGCAGCATTATCAATGATGACTTGAATGACATTGTATGGCCCAATCTCCTAAATGGTTTTAAGAAAAGGTTGTGCAATATTAATAGCAGTCTTGTAGCAATCTGAGTAGTCATGGGCTGAAAGGAAGACCGCACCGCTAGCAGAAACACCAAGAATATTTATCAATGGCTTGCCTTTAACATTTGTCCACCCATCAGATACAATGGACACCCCATAGTTGGACCAATCATTTGTGAACTTTCCAAGAGCACCATCCATTTTGGCTCTTTCCCTGTCAAGTCCCACGGTTCTAGCTTTGTCATACCCAGGGCTTCTGTATCCTTGAGGGGCACCATTGATGGCGTGTACCATTTCATGCCAATAGGGTGAGCGAAGAACATTGAATGGCACACCACATGCATAGAGAAACATATAAACTTTTGAATCCACATCATCTCTACAACCTGTGTCAAGGAAATCGGATAATGTTCTTCGCATAGTCGAGATTCCATGGGGAGATGAGGGTCCCAATCGACCTGATGATGATCCAGCTCCACTACCAAACATTCTTTGTGAGGATTCAGATTCAACCCTCGATCTCTTGCAGTTGTTTTGAGCGGCCTCTTCTTCTATCTTGTATTTGCTTCTCTCTTTAGCTCCCACTTTGTCACAAGTTTTGACTCCATGAGACTTACCTTCATCGCATGGCATAACCCCACAAAAATGCTTTCTCACCCGGGTATATGAACCTGTGTAAGTTTTAGTACAATGGGGGCATATAAACTTTGTGGTTCCACCCCCTCCCTCCCCCAAGCCTTGTCACATACTTCCACAAAGGTGTTGTGTCTTTTTGTTTTTGCCTTAATCAATATAATTTTGCGAATGAAGAAGACATACTATTCAGTTCAGTGTGTGTAGATAAGATGTAGCAATAGCAATCCAACATCAAGTAGTAAAAACAATAAATAGTATTTGTGTGGAATAGATCTTTCCTCAATGACAAACAAGACGATATAAGTTATCCAATAGTGCCTAATTATGATTGGAGATTACAAATATCAATGGTACTTTGGCACGAATCATCCAATGATCAGAAGGCTATGATTGCCAACCACATGTTATCACACAACTTGTAGTTGCCGCAATAGATGATCCTATTCAGGATGGTAGAGGAGATGGGCAACTAAAGAGGTGACCTCAGAGAGCCTCGATCCCCAGATGGATTGGTTGTCACGCAAATCGAGGCACTCTTCGCTTTATGCTATCCAGGCCTTAGATAGCAATGGGGGAGACCCATATCTTCTCCCGACAGGAGAGATTTAACCAATACACCAGATCAAACCAAAAAGACTAGAATACGTAAGGTGTAAGGTATACAAACCCTAGATCTATGGATGAAGTCACAAGGTGAATTAAGATTGGATCAAGAGGCTTAAAGGATGTAAATATTGAACCAATAGGAAAGTACAAGTGACTTATGAATATAAGAATTGGACCCAGGATCAAGACACTAGCAAATGAGAAAGATTTCTTATGCCTTGGGAAGAGTGTCCAAAATGGAAGGGTTTAGATCACAATGAGGCTTTCTAGTGCCTTTGGATGAGACTTGATGTAGGATTTGACAGTATGTAAGCATAACAAGCCCGAATGAAGCTCAAACAACCCAGAAATAAGGCAAAATCAAGGACACAAGGATAGATGACCAGTGCCTAGGGAATTGGACCAGATGAAGTCCACCAAAGGTGACGCCCTTGAGAACCTACTTTGGGTTAGGCCTAACGAGAAAAACCCAAAAATCTTTCGCCAAGATTCCAAAATAAATGAGCCAGAGAATTTTTAGAAAAAGTAGCAGTTAGGGTTTTACCAGTTTTTTACCAATGGCCAATTGTTTAGAACTTCGAATAAAAAGATTAAGTGTAGATCTTACCCGGAAAATCTTGCAGATGCCTTGAGAATGATGATCTATCCCTTCTCGGTCAATTTGAGATGATTTAGCCGAGTATCCAAGTGAAAACGATTTGCCCGAGGAAGCCAATGCGCCCCTCTCTCCTGCACAAGCAAACTACCTTAGGAAGATTTGATGCTCAGAAGAAATTGACTGTAAAAGCATGAGAAATATCAAAGAACATATCAAAGATCATAGATGCTATTGAAAACACCCTAATACGAAGCAACTTCAAAAGGAACGAGTTGAGGAGCCCCTGCAAAAACATCCAAGATGAAGTTTCCCTCCGGCAATTAAACATTGTTGCCAAAAAAAATATTTTGGATCCACAACAATATCTCAAATGCTAAGGGAAATAGACTTTCCAATCACAATCTAAGAACATCCCACAAAGATTGGATGTTGCAAAATTGCCCCCCGCAACTTTTCATAGGTAGCAGCCCTATAACCTGGGCCAACAACAACGATAGCATCACACATAGGCTGGAAAAATGGATTGGTCTTTGTGATGCTCAAAGGTAAATCGCTCCAAAATATCATCCTCCCCATAATCCTGTCCGCTTCTTCCTTCTCTCTTTTTTTAAGCATTGATCGGATGGAAGGTTGAGCCCCATCTCCAGTCCTTGGAACAAAGAAAGGTGAGGCCCTCATGGAAGGTGAAACAACATTTGTGGAGTCCCTCTCACTACCCTGCATCCCACTCACAAATCTGCTAGTGTCGGTGGATCTAGCCACTCCACCCGAAGCAACTTCAGCTCTATTAGCAACTGCCACCTCCTTCTTTTTATCCTTCTCATAAATGGCATCATGTGCCATGCGCATAATTTCGGGGTTGATTCAATGCAAATTAGAACATCATGGCCCGGAATTTTAGCCAAGTGGTATTTCAACCGACTAATCCCCCCTGTCATAGCTTGGCCACATAGTTTACAAGACAACCTTTGACGGTTTGTCCCATCCTCGAGCTCACCATACTACCACATTGGATCCAAGCTCTTAGGCATTTTGGAAGTGCAATATCAAACCTTCAACTTCAATCTAGGGCCAAAAAATGGAAAAAACTAACATTAAAAATAATTTTTAAAAAAAAATCAGTCTGTTGTTAAAGGAAAAACAGCTATCTAAATCATTTTTCTATCCATGGAAATTCATTGGAAAATTATGACAAGAGGCAAGAAAAAAATATTTTTGAAAACCCTAGCAAAATCTTACCAAAAATCTAACCCTACAACAATCTATGAAAAAAAATGCATAAAAATGGGATTTGACTACATACCTTGGATTTTTTATGACCAACACCGTTGAGTGCTTGCAAATTGATTTTTCCACCCATTAAAAATCTTTTGATGGTGATGAAATTAGTGGTTTGATCCTCTAGATCTCCTTGTTGATGTTTGCTAGCACTCTCCCTCTCACTCCCCCACAGTTGCAAAGTCAAATGAGGGAAAAAAAACAAAAACGCCACTTAAAGTGCGGCCCCCGGCACTTGGGCGATTTTCTGGGTCGTGACAAGTTTTTTTCCGAAAAAATCGTGATTTTTTATACACCGCACGACTTCCGATTTTTTCGGTAACATCGCGATTTTTTCGAGGCAAAAAATCGGCAACCGCAAAAAAATCGCGATTTTTCGCGTGGTGCCAATTTTTTCAAGGCGAAAAATCGGCACCTAGAAAAAATCGCTATTTTTCGCGTGGTGCCGATTTTTTCGGCAAAATCTTCAACAATGGTATTAATGTTTAAGTCCTAGGAAGTCGAGTCTTTTACATACAGCTACCATGCTAGCACATTATATTACAATTTCCCCGAGGGGATATGAACATGTGGTACAAAAAATAAAGGGCCTAGAAGGCCTGATGGACTTATGAACTCTGATGATGAAGAATTAGATTGTTTCAGTCTTCGACGGTTCATTCGGAATACACTAAGTTCAATTTTAGTGGATAACAATTCCCTCTCTCAAGAACTCGTCCTCTTCTTCTCAATGAGGTCAACTCTCGAAATCTCTTGGAAAAATGAATAATGTGTTCATTCTCATTTTGCTGGCCTTTTTAGTTTCTTTCCTAGGGTAGATGAAAGGTCAATAGATCAAGGGCCCAAAATGATTCTAGTGATCTAAGATCAATGGATAAGGAAAAATAACTTTTCTCTCCATAAATTTAATTCTCTCAACTCCCACTTAAATATTTCAAAAAGTACTTTAAAACTAATAAAGTGAAATTAAAATACACTTCTCATATAATTAATGAAAGGGTCATGTCACTTTTCCCCTTTTAAGTGATTTAGGCACAAAGTAACTAGGGAAACACTTTCCTAGGTACAAAATCAACAGATAGTGAAAGAGATATCCAGAACATTCAGATCTATGGGAATTCACAATTGGTGATAGATTGGGTAGATGGGAAAATCAACTTCAAGCCTTATAGTTGGAACCTGTGTTTAAGCAAGTCATGGAAATGGCTGGTAAAATCTCCATTTTCTCCAGCACACATCTACAGGGAGTGGAATAATCAAGCAGATGTGCTCTCCAAACAGGGATCAGAGGCTGCTGTCAGATGCATCAACACCGAAGTAAGATAGGTAACTAGAATGCAAGCTGTCACAATATCCTTCCTTGAATGATGCAACTTTGATTTCTGATCCATATGAGGATGAGCAGTTTTGTACATGCTGCTTCTTGGTCCTAGCTGTTTTTTGGGAACTTTATTAATTAAATCAGAAAACAGATATGTATTTTTTAAGATATAAATATAAAAGAACCTTTTGGTCTGTATGTTATGTTAAATGGGACTGTTTTAATGAGGTTAGGAGGTTATTTTATGACTTTTTCATGCTCACAAAGAGCAGGTTTGGCACTGACTGAGAGGTAATACAAAATGTATTTTTCTTTTCGTCTGAATAGAAATTTAAGATTGCTTTTCTTGAACAAAAAAAGAAAAACATATGGAATACACAGTGATCAAGATTGACCATGTCTCCTATAAAATGCAATAGACTGACTGAGTGATCAATTTAGACTAGGCCACCCAAAAGAGACAAGGATAGAGAAAAAAATAGAGAAGTACAAATACAATGCATGTTACACATGTTCACAAGACAAAGTCCCATCAATCAGTTTGTTCAGGTTAGGATCAAAGAACATAGTGCAGACATTATCCATTATCGCATTTCAACCTTCACTTTGGCTTACCAGTCACATATATCAAAATATCACATGTCTCAAAGAAACAAAACTCATTACAAAGATCGATCACATTTCCAAACATGTACTAGGGAAGACCTTGAAATTGAAAAGCATTCTAATAGTCTCAATAGGGATGATGGCTTGAAAATTGGTGACGTATGGAAACTAAACCTACAATCTCAAAGAAACCTAAATAATAAACATTCTTACAGCGCAATATTATTCTTGACCTACTCAACCCTTTGGAACATTCTGCACAGTGTTTAATTCTCTGATGTTTCTTGCTAACGATCCATATATAATCAAACATTCCATTAAACCAGTACACAATATTTTGCATTTCCTTTGGCAAACATCAATGCCCTGATAATGGACAGTGTAGAGTTGGTTCCAAATGTTGACAATTCAATATGAAATACAACAATCCATAGAGACACTGGAAAAAAAATCAAACTACAAAACACAAAAAGCTCACACTTGTCACAAGTTCAAGTAATATGAACTCTAGCTAAGAGAAATAAGTTATGTGTTGCACATATGATCTCTACTGCTTATCATTTTAATAATAACCTCCATGACACTAAATGCTAAATTGTCCCTGATACTAAATGGTGAAGAAAACTCAAACATCCCAAGCTATATGGTGAATAGTCATATGGAGAGGTAGAAACTAGAAAGACTGCAGCTTACCTTGGAGTAGCGGGCAATATTCATATGACATTATTGACTAGAGAACTTCTACAAGAAACTTGAGTTACCATATAATGTGTCCATAAAGGTGAGGTTGTCCAATATGTAGATAATATTAGACTATATCACAACATATCTTTAGCGGTAAGAAGCTACAAATTAGTAAACCAATACTACCCAGGGAAATAGATTTTACTGCTATGCTTTTAAACCAGTGTTGATATGCAGCTATGCTACAAATTGGTAAACTAACAACAAAAGAAATACCAATAAATACTGATTATAATAAGCATTTCTGATGTTCATACTTTGATTTAGGCCCATTTATAGCTTTTTGATTCAGCTTTAGCTTCCTGTTAACTAGCATACTGTGTAATTGAATTCCTTTAATATGTTATATTCTTAAACAGAGGCAATCTTCTTTTATGAGATATTGCCTTACAATTCACTCAGTTTACATATATTTTCTATCCGTAATCTTTGAAAAGAAAAAGCTATAACACCATATGACAATAATAACGCAAACTACCACATATGATTGATAACTTGCCTTGTATTCATACCAGAGAAGAAAAAATAGGATCAAACAAAAGGAAAATACATTGGTTGAGAAAAACTCAATGGATTACGAAAATGCCAACTTACCACTATCAATTTTCCATCCATTGTCAGATAGTGATTGTATGCGCCTCCATAAATCTTCCAAAAAATCCTATATTACATGGCCAAAATAAAATCATTTACTTAAACAAGAACCAAGAGGACATCACAGAGAACATGCTAAAACAAAACATAATTCAAATATTATAATAAAAGCATTTGCAACATTTGTACAAACAATATATTCTCAACACATACAATATGGTCAATGTGATAAACTTATATAGCAATAGGAAAATACGCTTACTCTAAAGGGTAATAGTGAAGGAAAGGAAGTTTGTCTATGAAGCTATACTAGTCTTCATGTAGACACAATTGTTGTTATTAAGGGCTCTATCAAATAGACAACTTCTTTAACAATTAATCTTATAGCCTCGTTGATAGCTGACTAACATATAAACACTAAGATTTTTCATAGTTCATAGATAATATCCATTTTGTATCATTAGCACTTGAAACCATCCAGTAATAAGGTAACTAGGAATCAGATCACTGTAATCACAATCCAGTTCCCATGCACTTTGAGCTAGTGCATGGTAGCCACAAGAGGGACTTCCTGAATGATCTGAAATATAATTATATCCTTTAACAATTAATCTTATAGCTTCGTTGATAGCTGACTAACATATAAACACTAAGATTTTTCATAGTTCATAGTGAATATCCATTTTGTATCATTAGCACTTGAAACCATCCAGTAATAAGGTAACTAGGAATCAGATCACTGTAATCACAATCCACTTCCCATGCACTTCGAGCTAGTGCATGGTAGCTGTTATCACATATATAGTAGCCGGGCTACCATACATTATTTTTCAGATTCCAGAGCACCCTTCAGCCAGTTCCTTTACTTTGAGATGATGAGATGAGCAGCTATCTATGGATCACTATCAAATTTTGGACAGCATATGTAGTTCCCATGCCATGAATGAGTCTCAGGACACTCAAAGAGATGACCGATGTAGCCATTATACCATTTATGCAGAGCAGTCAGTAGTGCCTAGAGTTACAGTAGCAGTTTCAGAGGACAGATGATGGTTCAGAGGATGAGCATTTAGGTATATGACTCAGCAGGTATATCATGGTGTTATGGTTATATTGTTTTTATATTCATTCTTATGGCATGTCTTAGCACTTAGTGTCATGATATGGCGATCATATAGATATGTGGACCTGGTTGATCTTATTATATATATATTCTATTGTCCTTACTCAGACTTAGAAGTTCACTACTCATACTCATTGGTTTTACCCTCCCTAGGGAGAATAGAGGTGATCATTCCACCATACCTTGGCTTGCTAGTGTTGGCTCCATTACTCATTGTCTTCATCCATCCATTACCTACTTTTTAGCTTATCACCCTGACTTACTACTTGACTTGTGGCATGGAGGATCTTTTCTCCACTGTAGCCTCTGTATTGGATGAGCTTCCCTGTTTATTGTGTCTCAGCTCTAAGTTGGTGACAAAACTTACCTCTGCTGAGTTGGATTGTAGGCCTAAATCATGCTGGTCGGTTGTCCCGATGTTTGGCATTGGCTCGAACTCTCCCTAGTCACTTGAGATGTTGTTGGCTAAAACTGAAAGCTCATGTACTACTTATGGAAACTTCTAAATTCGCCCATGGAAACTAAAAAGGGCAAGAGCGATGAACTGTTGAAAAATACTCCTCGAAGAGTATAAGAAAGGTCCAAAAAGCAATGATTCTTAAAAGCTATATCTAAACAATTGCTGACCTTATATATGTATGAAAAACATGCCCTGGATGCAAGCTGCAACTAGTTGTGCTTATTAGCGCACCTGAGATCTGAAGGGTTGTGTAGGCCAAAAAGGCCATGAAATGAAATTTAATGATCCTAATGAACTTGGATCAACTTGATGTAGACATGAAGCCTAAGTTGAATAAGCACTCTCTAAACAACTTATCCATTTGTGAGACACCGCCATTCCCTATGTTGTTGCTCATTCAGTATATACTATGGTGTGTATTCCCTTTCCCATATCCAAAGTGTCACAATGTTAAGTCAGTCAATCACCCTTTGGCCTAGCCAGTTTATTTTTAGCCTTCACCCTTCACTAGCAAATTGATCACAACTATGAAGTGAGTATGGTCCTGAAAGTCTAGTCTGAGTCATATAAATAATTAATGACAATATATATTTGGATTTAGATCGCCAGTAATGACTACTTTGTGTTATAATTGCTATTTGAATGAGTTGTAGAGCATACATTAACCTTTGACACTTTGCAGCAGCTTCGGATGGTAGTCTGAGTTATATTAGGTCAATATTGACCTGGTCAAACCTAGTTTGACCAAGGTCAATCACAGGACATGAGATTATTGGACCTTATGATGACACAGGTAGATGATATATGGTCTATGTACATGTACATGATGGTTCTATGCATCAGATACAGGTTTATGATGATGATCTATGGTTTTCAGCATTATTTGATCATTTACAGATTATTATTATTTCGCCTGTTCCGGTATATTGGGTATATTATATGATCATGCAGACAGCTATATGGTGTATGAGTACACATCTTGGACAGTTTTGGACCTTCTGAGTCCACTGAGAGTCGATTTTCAGTTCCAGGCAGTTACAGTGATGATTTTTCCTCAGTAGGCTGTCCTAGTGCAGTTTTGGTCTGTCGGAGACCCTGTCAGAGCAGAGATGATTTTCATTTGGTTCACCTAGGACGCTGATGATGGAGGGGGTGGTCCAGCCATTTGTTTTTACCATATTACCCCCCTTCCGGACACACTGGTGCCCTCACCTTGACAACGCAGGCACTCCAGGAGGTAGTTTGGGACAGGTACACACTTCCCGAGGCAGTTTTGGATTGGTAGAAATGGCTATAGAGGAATTCGATTTGGGCTACTGAGGCAAAGTTTTGGCATGGGATGATCAGTGATGATGAGTGGGATGTCTTCCACACCTTCTCCAGCAATTTTAGCTTCATCGGGGCCCACATCCATCACTTATGGCACTTTCTGATGATTTTTGAGGTCTTTGGAGGCCTACGATTTGTCCATAGAGGCACGATTTGGTATAGTGATGACTATTTTATTATTATTGTGATATGGGGATTGACCAAGGGTGGCTAAAATTACCCCTTGGACCCACCATAAGCTTATTGTTATATTTTGTCATCATGATTTGGTGGGATCCCCTCTCCTAGGGCGATTTTGTCCACTTATTGTTATATTTTATGGTTGATCCATGTATTTTATTGTTGAGCTCATCTCAACCATTGATTAGATCTTTTGATCTTTTAATCTTAGCCACTCATGTAAAAAGTGGTTAGGATTATACTCTCTCCCCATCCTATTTAAGGAGGGAGCCTCTCATTGTAAAAGCATCTAGAGATTTTTGGCTCTTGGCTCTTGGAATAAAATTTCTATCTTTTGGAGTACATGCTTGGGTTGGAGTGGATGTTGGTTGTTTTGATTGTAAATGCTTTTGTCCATTGCACTGGAGGATCTATTGTAGCTATCTTGCATATTTGCAATATCTTTTTACAGGTTGAGAAGACTTCTTCAACAAGTGCGAATTGGTGGGGAGGCTTGCCCTTCAAGCTTGGAGGAGGACGTTTTCGGTTAAACAGGGAGTGGTTTTGTCTTTGCACCAACTATTCTTTGCTTATCTCTTTCTTGCTTGTATCTACCTTCAACATGATAAACTGATTGATGCTTTGCTCCTTGGTTTTGACAGGTTAGAGGGACACATATGTGGCTTGGAAAAATCGATTTGGCAAGAGGGCTTCAAAACTTCTCCATTTGATCTTTGGCAAAAGTAATCCTCATCTCAACTAGCATTCATCTCTTCATCCAGGTATGCTCCAAAGGTATGATCTTCTTCTTCCTTGAATCATCCATAATTTCTAGATCATAAAAACCCTAATTGATTAAAACCCTCATTTTTTGTTTTTCTTAGATCTACTTAGATCTAGCCTTGCTTTTGAAGAGATATTAAGAACCCACCTCTATAGCATCCACCCCTAGTGGGATCTATAGTTTGGTGGTGATTGGGTTAAAACTGACACACTTTTCAAGGCAATAAAGCCCTCTTGAGCCAAATCGCACTTCCTTGGAGAGGCTTGTTTGGTTAGATCTAGCACATGGGTTGGTGAGATCCCACTTGATTTGCAATCTACACACTTGATAACCTACCCCCAAACTTTTACTTGGGCGATTTCTACCTTGTGGGCATCATTCCACATTTTAAGGGATTAAAACCCCCTTTTGAACTACTTGGCATCTTAAAACTCAGATCTAGTAAGATCTAACCCTTCAATTGACTTGATTTTCTAGATCCACATTGATCGGTGCCTAAGCTACTTGGATCTACAGTTTGGTGGCCATTGGACTTGATTTGGCCCACCTTATCCATCTTTTAGCCCTCCTTGAGCAAGGTCGCACTCCCTTGGGTGAGTGAGTTTGCCCACTTTGAGGACATGGGTGGTTGAGATTTTTGTGGATTTGGAATGGGCATACCTCGAAACCTAGGTCTAGAGTATCATTTTGTGACGATCTGCCTTGGGGGTAGCATTCCTTGTTTTAAGGGATTGTGGTCCACTTGGGTCATTTCATGAAAACCTAGATCTAGCAAGATCCAACCATTCCATCTCAATTAGCCCACTTGACTTGACCTCTAGGTGTCCCGATCTACACTTTGACATACCTTTTGACTCCATTAGCCCATCCAACAAGGCACTAGTCCTCCTCAAAGCAAGTCGCACTCCTTGGGATTTGTGTCAAACCTTAGATCCGGTACATGGGTACTTCTAAATTCAACTTAGATCCATAGATCTACTCATTTCATATCCTCTAGTGCCAATTGCATCCCTTAACTTCACCTTGTGGGTCCACTTCAAGCCATTTCACATATCCCAAGAAAGTAGGATCCACTTATGTAGCACATGGTACTATACCTTGTCATTATACCTAATTATGTGGCCTAAATCACACATTGGTTGAAACACTAGCCATCTCTCAAACCACCTTCAACCACACTTTAACTTCTAGGTCCACTCAACCTTGCATTGGTTTCCGTAACTCATCATTTACTTATCCTTAGGAACCTTTGTTTGGGTCCAATCATCTGTGATTGATTATAAGGTCGCCCCCTAGGTCTTGTTTCACCTTGATCTAAAGTGAGGAGTGCCTCAGTTGACGTGACTCCCACCTTGCATTGGGAACCGTGGCATCTCTTGGGTCACCTCTTTAGTTGCCTATCCCCTCTACCGTCCCGGATGGGATACCACTAGGGACAACTACAAGTTGTGTGATAACAGTAGCCACAAGAGGGACTTCTTGAATGATCTGAAATATAATTATATCCTTTAACCTGCAAGAAATCTCTCAGATCTGCAAAAAGAAGCTTGCTGAAAATTATATGTCTACATGTAAAAAGGAAACAACAAGGATAAAATACAAATATACACCAAAAACAATCTCTAGGCCTTGTTTTCCATGTAAAACGGTGATTTTGTACCTTCATATGTGCATTGTAAAGTGTATAACAAATAATTTTAATTTTTATAAATGGACCAGCACTCAAATCCCAAGGGTTATAGAGCTAGAAAGGAAGAAAATTGCGCAAATATATGCTAAATCTGAGTTGTACAACTCGGAAAATACTAGAACAATTAAAGTATTAAACTAATACATCTAGAATAACAGATTGGCTGCCAAAAGTATTTCACCTTCAGATCAAGATCTACAAACACAATTTCTATATATCCAAGCTACATACACAAGGAAGCTAAAGGGGGCTATATCTTTCTAAGCTTTTTTGCCTCCATATAGAACCACGATACAATCAATGCTTCTCCATAGAATCAACCTCCAATCTCAACCAAGGATACAATCATTCACTATACCTAAATAGAGTAATGGAGCTTGAGTGGAGACACCTTTGAGTTAAATGACACAATGGTTTTTGACCTACTACCAACTGCTTCTTGCTATTCCATGTGAATGCACATATGCCAAAACTAACTACATATCTAGAAGTTGACTTTTTGTCATCCACACAACCTCCCAATTTGAATTTGTATATCCACACAACCTAGGATCTTCAATTTTGTTGTACAGAATGCCAAATTCAAATGTCCCTTTCCCATATCTCAACACTCTTTTCATTGTAATTGAATACTCTGCCTTTGGCGTCATCGCGAATGTGGAAATGAAGCTCATAATGTAACTCCAATGAGGCCTAATGGTTGTAAGCTATGTTGCATGGGTACCCATACCCGGGGGTAGGGTACACGTATCCGTACCAGGTACTTGGGTACACGTAAGGTACATTTCCTGCCATACCCTTCCGTACCCAATACTGGCTCCACATACCCAAGACATTGTTATAAAAAAAGGGGTACATATAGGCTAAATGGTACGACGTACCTCGTGTTTGGGTACTCCGTACCCTGTGTTTGGGTACTTTGTGGGTACGGCGACTCAACAAAATGAAAATCCATAGGGAAAAATGTAATGACCCCCAACCAAAACTGAACTAAATTTTTCTAACTGCGTATGGAGTCTGGTTCAGCACTTATGTCAAGCACTTTGCAACACCATTCAAATTCTACTTAGTATTGTCCAAATCTGGTAGACTGATTTTGCATTGATTTACAAGGAATGTTTTTATATTTTTGTGTTCAGCACTCATGGAACATAATTTAACTACCAAATGTGCACATAAAAAATATACATATGTATTTAAAACTGAGAAATACACTGACATTAACCCAGGAATATATTTGCAACTGTTTATTCCTTGTAACAACAGTGCAAATAGGTGTTTAAAATCAGATTTCAATTGCACCTTCAGATCTGAGTTTGATTGTTTGTTACAGCTGCCTGGTACAATGATTTATCAAATTTTATGTAACTTCCAGTCTTCCACTTGATATCTACTGTGAGACTATGATTTATCAAATTTTATGTTTCAAATTTTCAATGCGAATGTTCATTGTTCAATGAATAATTGAATTTAGAATTATGAATGATGATTCATAATTTATGAAGAAATCTGAAATATGCATGTATGATGTGACTGTGACATATATATATACACAGTACCCCCAACGTACCCAAGGACCCTGTTTCAAAAAGTGGCGTCCCCGTCCCTGTACCCGTACCTGTCCCTGTACCCAAGTTTCCTGGCAACTTAGGTTGTAAGATATATCAAGCTCCCTTTCTCCATAGGTGTTGACAAGATTTTGCAATCTATCATTCGAAACTTGTTAGGCAAGCTCCTAGCATTTTTTGTAGACAAAAATAATGCTACAGATTTTCCAAACATCTACACCTAGACAGTAACGTAGGAGGCCTAGATTAGACATGTCAAAAGCTTTACTCAAATCAGATTTTATCTGTTCAATCATACTTGCCTCACAACTTCTAATAATGATGTCATAGACATAAATGACTAGTAGGATGGTATTATTACCAATGCTTTCGATGTATCGTCTGGAATCTGAAGGACTCCTTTGGAACCCCAATTCATTCAAGTACTTGTCAATGTTTATGTACCATGCTCTAAGTGCTACTTCAATCTGCAAACAAGATGCTACTTCCCTAAAACCTAGAACTCCTATGGTTGATACATACAAACCACTTCCTTCAGATCTCTGTTGAGAAAGGCGCTCCTAACTGTAAGTTTTCTGCCTTCAAGCGCCTGCTGGTTTAATGCCAAGTTATAGGTGGTTTTCACCTACAGCCCTGTTGTGCATTGGCTGTAGGCTACTTAATGCCAAAATTAAATGAACAGTAAACACACACTGAAAGCAAATTACAGGCTGCAAGCTAATTTACAAACATTCACACACAAATTTGACACAGTAGTTTTTGGCCAAATCGAGCCCTGGAAAAACCCCCACGGGGAAAACCAGTTGAGTGAGAGAGAGAGATTCTTATTGCTTCATTTATCTTCAGTACATAAAGTCATAGCAGAAATATTTTACTTATCTCTACAGTGAAATATCACCCAGCAGATTTCTCGAATACTGTGCCTAAATCAGCAGCCCAGCAGTGCTGAAAGTGCCTCGAGAAATGTGTAGAAAGTACAGACTCAGAATTGTGTGGAACACATGGAATAAACAGTGCTGTAGCAGTCTCAAAGCTGAGCCCAAAATGTTTCAGACAGGATGCAGCACCACGAGTCTGTGCTCACAATACTCCTCAAATTAATGCTGAAACCCAAGAAGAGTGTGTCCAGATTGTACTCGAACTGTGTGCAGAATGCCTGGGATAATGTGCTCAGATTCTATTGAGAAATGCGCCCAGAATTCATAGAAACTCGTGCCCAGATTATCTGCTAACTCGTGCCCAGTTTATCTGCTAACTCGTGCCCTAACTCTGCTGTACCTTCATCCCTGGTTATGTACTGTAGCCACCTGCAATCTATTGGATAGTGCTAGTAATATATGCCTGAAGCAACCCTCGATGTCTGAGCCAATGCTGAAGTCAGAATATAGAAACCCGTGCCCTGAAACTTGCAGTCAATTTTCAGTACCTGCGCCTCCTTCAAGCTCGACCTCCTTCTAGCTCTCGACCTCCTTCTCTCATTCACATCAAACACATGATAATGAATAGGTATTTGCCTCCCTCTACCTTTTATTCAACCCTTAAAGGAATCTTTAAACCAATGGCTCAGATTAGATCTAATCAATGGCCCAGATTAGATGTGAGTAAACTTTATTAATTAAATCACTTAAGTAATAATTACTCACTCACTTTTAGACTTAGGATAAAAAGTGACATTAAAGTCTCATTAATTAATTACTTAATGTGAGGGTCCCACCACCCCATGCTTAGTGACTTAGGCTAAGTCACTAGGGGAACTCGACCAAGGTACAAAACTAACACTAACATCCATCTACTGGACCTTCCAATCACATTGTGTTGCCTTGGCTAGAACTAGCTGACTGATGTTCATCTTTGTTGTAGGAGCAAAGGTCTCCTCATAATCAATGCTCTCTCACGAAGAGAACCCTATTTTGACGAATTGTGCTTTGTACTTGTCAAGTGTGCCATCTACCTTGTAATTAACCTTGTACACCCATTTGCAACCAATGTGTTTCTATCCTAGTGGAAGAGTTCTAAGATCCCAAGTCTGATTTTTAATTAAACTTTCATGCAGTGTTCCACGAGGACGCGTCTCCCAAGCTCGGGGGCTCACCCCCTGCGCTTCCCACGCCTCGGGGGCTGGGAGGCTCCATGGGAAACGTTTCCCAGCGCCCCCTTTTCTGCGAAACTTGGGGAAACACACTCGGAGGAGTTTCCCGCAAAGGGGGGCTTGTAGACACCCCCTCCCGAAAATGGGGGCGCCCAGGTGCTACCCCCTCCTGAATTTTTAAATTTTTTTATGAAAAACCAAAAAAAAACTAAAACATAAATCAATCTCGAGGCTGAGACTGAGAGTGACTCTAACTTAGATGGTGACACTCCCATAGATGGTGACTTCATGCAACAGATGCATCAGCAAGACCAGTCCATGGAACTATCTCCTTGATGCTCTTTTGATGATTTCTTTTTGCTACTTTTAGTTTTATAATTTTATTTACTGTCATTGATGAACTCAGATTGAGTCTTTGACTCATCACTCTTTATTTGTAGGTGTTTATCTGATATGTCTATAATTCAAATTTATCATTTATCATTTTAAATTTATCTTGATTTATGATTATTGATTTGTCATTTAAAATTTATCTATTGTTTATGTTTATGATTCAAAGTTATTATGGAAGATGTGCATGCATTTAAAATTTAAAATAGCCATCATGAATTGAATATCATGTTTACAATGCACATTACACAATGATGAATTTCAATTTAGTATGTAAATGTTGATGGGATGAAGAATTGACATGTAATATGTACACAATTCATATTTTTTATTTTTTAATAATTTAAAATTTTGGAGACGGGGGCCCCTATGTTAGAACTTAGGACCTCGACGACCACCCGCCCCCCCGTCCCCTAAACTACCCCAAAATTTGGGGGTGCCTCTACACGTCCCCAATGTGCGTTTCCCCGCTCCCGCGTCCCAAAGACTTGGTGGAACATTGCTTTCATGTTCAACTTTCATTGCCTTCTCTCATTCAAGTCTTCATTTTTCCTCTTCGAACAATTGTGGCTCATATACTGCTCAAACATTAACAATTAGAGCAAAGTTAATCGTGTTTAGTTTCAATTTGCTCTTACCTCTCGATGATCATCCCTTGATCATTTATGTTTTCGAAGATATCCAATGATGTTGTGCCACCAATTGGGTATCTTCTTGGGAACCTCCTCGTCCAAGTCAACATCATCAATATAACATGGGCTACTTGTACGTGAGTCATCCAAATACTAATCTGAGCTATCTACAACAAAAATTACCAGCCTGGGCCGAGAAGACTCCTCGGAGTGTTCAAAAACTCCCCCCTTTCAAATGGAGCTACATAAAACTTAACACATGAATCCTAAGTCATAATGGGCAGCTCCACGATAATTTGCAACCCAAAAGAAGCTTGCAATGTTCCAAGTTCCTCATCAACTACAACATCTCTACTAAACTCCAACTAATTGGTTTCCACATCAATCAACCAGTAACCTTTATGACTGTCACTATACCCTGTAATCATCATTTTTCTTTTCTTAGAATCTAACTCCGTCCTTTTCTCATCTAGAATCCAAGCATAGGCAATCCAACCAAAATCCTGACTTATAGGCTTCCTCCAACGTCATGCTTCCTCTGGGGTCTTTTATATTACCACCATCTTTTGAGATTTATATGGGAAATATACTGTTGTGAACACTGCCTCAGTCCAAAACCTATTGGAAACAGACTTGTTTTGCATCATACATTTGGACATCTCCATGATTATGTAATT
This sequence comes from Larix kaempferi, assembly GCA_027924585.1. Taxonomy (NCBI): domain Eukaryota; kingdom Viridiplantae; phylum Streptophyta; class Pinopsida; order Pinales; family Pinaceae; genus Larix; species Larix kaempferi. Next base: position 8,989,652 of record BSBM01000087.1, on the reverse strand, counting down.
TCCCCTTTGAACAACTCCTTTCTGCTATAGAGTGTAGGGTGTAGTGTATTGTCTTCTAATCACAAGTTTAGCACAAAAACTATTGAATTCTTTGGAGCAGAATTCTCCACCATTATCAGACCTAAGAGTGGTTATATGACAACTAGAATCTTTTTCTACTAATGTTTGGAAATTTTGAAATTCATTGAACATTTCATATTTTAACTTCAAAAAGTAAACCCACATCTTCCTACTATAGTCATCAACAAATAGAAGGAAATACCTAGCATTGGTGACTAATGTCGTGTTCATTCATCCAACCTCGTCCTTCTTTAAATGGTGTTTTGTGTTGCTTCCTTGCCTGGCAAGCTCTACTGTCACACACCCTAAATCTTCTGTTGGAAACTTGGATGTCAAGAAGTTTGTCTACTAAATTCTCTTGAGCCAACTAAGAGAGGTAGGTTAAGTTGAGGTACCAATAACACTAATGCTAAAGTGTATTAATGTTTGATGCACTCTTTGTTGAATTTTGTACATAGGAAGTTGTTCCCCTAGTGACTTTGTGGCTAAGTCACTTAAAGGGGGAAAATAACATGACCCTTGCATTAAATGACTTGAGATGAGTATTTATTTCACATTAGAGATTAAAGTGACTTTTTCATATATTTAAGTGATAGTTGAGGGAAACTAATATTTAATGGAGAGAAAACTGCATTAATCTCATCCATTGATCTAAGTGCACCAAAGCCAATGTGGGCCTTTGGATTTGGTGACCCCTCAGCTACCTCCATAATCCAAACAAAAAGGCAAGGTCATTTCATCAATTCATTCTTCATGAGAAAATTGGATAGCAAGTTGAGTTGTGGAGAGAGAGAAGGAAAACCACCTAGGGCATGAATTCCAAGACTGGGGTCGTACAGCAAGGGGCGAGATTTTCAGAATTAGAATGGCACACATCTCGAGGAGGTACAGCATTAAATGTTGTTTGTTGCTAGCACGAAAATTGAGGTACATCAATTAATAACCAGCATGCAATTAAAGGTGAAGTCTCAAATTTCAAGGATGATTCTGGGCACAGTTTTTGAGGAAAACATCACAAATTTTGAGGAGATTCCTGTAATTTCTGAGCATTAACTTATGTGAAAGCTGTACAATGAGAAGATTGTTCTTGGCACGAGTTTCCAAACTATCCTGGGCACAGAATCCTAGGCAAACTTAAATCAGACCTGCACATAAAACAAGGAGACCATACAAGGTCATTCTATCAGTTGGCACTAGTTTCAATGTTGTCCATTAAATCTTGTTGTGAGAAGTTTGTCTGCTGCTAGTTGATTTAATTTGTTGTACATTTCTTTTGAAGAAGAAAAGATAATAAAATCTCTCTCTCAAACAGGTTTTCCCCTTGGGGGGTTTTTCCTAGGCAGTTTGCCAAAAAATCTTGCGTCTGCAATTTTCATGGTGTGAAATTGTTTTATTTCTGCTCACGGAATTAGTAAAATTCTCCTAGTGTTTCTTTTTCAAATTGTTTATGAGAAAACAGTCCGTTTGCAGCAGACATGTTCATTGGGTTGGGCATTAAACAATGAGAAAAATGTTCATGCTTTCAACATTTTAGTATTCTTCATCTTGCTTTCAACATTATCTAAGAGTTGCTTTTACACTCCTGCATTGTATTCACACTAGATGTATCTTCTAGTTCCATTCACCTACGTTTGCTGTCATTTGTTGGACATTAATAAAATTATATTATTTTATCTTAGAGTGTCAAAGACCTATGGAGTTTGGTGACTTCTTTATGATGGCCAAATCTAGGTTGGTTTCTTGCTTGCTTGATTGGGAGAACAACTTGCTTTCGAGGAGAAGCATTTGGTATCTTGGAGGTGATAATTTACCCTATATAGCATGGGAAAACTTGGTTGCTTGCATTGAGACTTGTGCTCGATTTGAGGATGCTTTGGTTCAAGGAGTCATCATGTAGGTTGGGTGGACCAAAGGGAGCACATGGCTTAATAGGAACAACGGAGCTTTGAAGACATGTGGAGGTGGGGCATTGTACCTTCTCGAGGAACGTTCATCCCTTGGAGCCTTTCTTGTGCAACATCTTCACCTTGGAGGTTGACATGTGTCACTTGAAGAGGGCGCACTTCACATGTGGGCCAATCTTCTTGTGGATATGTTGCTTGTAGAAAATTAGGACCATGTTGGCTCCCTTACCTCTCCTATAAGTATGGGAAGAAGGTCATCATTGTACTCACTCTTCATACGTCTCTCAAAGAGATCTTGCACCAAGCCAGATGTTGGTGTTCATGAGGAAACCCTCAGACAAAGGGAGAGAGAGATGTTGAAGATGATACTTCATCTCAAGGATTCATTCATCACCCACTTGTATTAGAAAGGTGAGGTGTGGAATACACTAGTCTCTCTCACTCTTTGTACTCTTCATTGTATTATCAGCTTATCTTGGAAATCACTAGAGTGTTCTATAAGTTCAGAGGTAATTCTAGGATTAGGGCTTCACCCTAAGGAGGCAAACAACTAAGGGTTTGTGAAAAAGCCTATAGGATAAAGAAGCATTGTCCTTGTAGCTCTTGTGAGAGAAAAATACTAAGGTTTTTGGAACATTAGTACTAGTTATGGTTATTGAAGTGGAGAAGAGGAAGAGATACCTTACACACTTGTTGGATGCAAGTCTAAGAGCCACAGAGGATCTTTGATTAAGAAACTGACTTTAGTTACGAGTAATTCCAAGCTAGGAATTGGTGGCTTGGGTTTGGAGAGCTTGATATTGTACCATGGTGGTATAAGTTGTATGTACATGTACTTCATCTCTTATATCAATGAAATGTTTCAGTTGTCCAATAATTGTGTACTTGCGTATTTGAGTTTCACTTTGCATTGTTTTCTTTATTGGGTAATTTCCAGCACTTCTTGCTCATGCTGATTTGACATAACATAGAGCTAAAATTGTTAAATGAGTTAACACATATTTTGAAGATAAGAGGGAAAATTTACTAATGTAAAATCCGATGTAATAAAGTTACTTAGGATCTACGATATACATGGAAATGTGTGCCCCAAGGCTTGTAACTTGCTAACATTGAATTACAAGTCATTGGTATTTTTTCTCTTAATTGGCCTAGCAATGTGGACTAAAGTAAAGTCAAGTATTTGCTGCTGTAATTATGTATTTCAGATCAGCCCTATGGCTGAAAACTCTCGGGGATTAGATTCAGGAAACCTCTATTGAGAGGTGAAATTTAATATTTGCAGTAATTGCCCTAGACCCTGAATCTTGTTAAGATTCAATATGCTAAGATAGATAACATCAGTATTCAATTCAATTTCACAACAATAGCATATATAGGATCACTAAAAGAATAACAAGAACAGCATAAACACAAGAGACACAGATTTATCCTGGGAAACCCTCATGGGGTAGAAAACCCAGCAAAACTTCCTCAATATAGATGATCAACAAGTACAAAGATGTAGTCCCCAAACAATATCTCCTTCTCCTCCTTTGCAAATCTCTCTCTCTCCTATGCGAGTTCGCAAGTGAGTGAGTGTGTTAAATGAGGAACACACCTCCTCTATTTATACTTTACTTTACCCAACTAGGTCAGCCTCATAACTAAATGACCAATTACTAACCAGGCCAACTTCTCTAGGGGACTTAAACACCCCATTACAACTGACTCTAGGGGAACTAATGCCCCGAATTACATGGGAGGTTTTACCTCAATGACTTTACATAATAATAGCATCCCGACGGAGGAATAAACATCTCCCGATATATAATAATGTCCCAACGGAGGAATAAACATCTCCGGATAATAAAGTACAAATAGAATATTCTTAGAAGTTACAATATTTCAACACTCCCCCTTAACGAGAAGGATATTCTAACAACATCTGCAGGAGCAAGGAGTCATCAACAACATGATACATGATACATCTATAAATCATTGGAAGCTTTCTTCAATCATCATCAATAACTCAAACAGTTACTGGAACATCTTCAATATCTTCAATACTGTAACATCAATATCTTCAGTACTGAGTCTTCATCTTCTGCAGCACTCGATCACTCGATCAGCTACAGCAACAACATCATCTGGATCTCCCGATCAACAGCATCATCTAGATCTCTCGATCAACAACATCATCATCTGGATCTCCCGATCAACAGCATCATCTGGATCTCTCGATCAACAGCATCATCATCTGGATCTCCTGATCAACAGCATCATCATCTGGATCTCTCAATCAACAGCATCACCATCTGGATCTCCTGATCAACGACATCATCTGGATCTCTCGATCAACAACATCATCATCTGGATCTCCCGATCAACAGCATCATCTCGATCTCTCGATCAATAGCATCATTTGGATCTCTCGATCAACAACCTCGTCGTCTGGATCTCCCGATCAACAACATCAACATCTGGATCGTCCGATCAACAGTCGCATTGTCTAGATCTCTTGATCCACAACATCATAATCTGCAACACACATGATCCTTCCTTTCGGAATCACGGGATCGTGGACAGTCCTTCCTTTCGGAATTACGGGACCCTAGTCCAACAACTTTGGTGATCCTTCCTTTCGGAATTACGGGATCATGGACAATCCTTCCTTTCGGAATTACGGGATTCTAGTCCATCAACTCGGGTGATCCTTCCTTTCGGAATTACGGGATCATGGACAATCCTTCATTTCGGAATTACGGGATTCCAGTCCATCAACTCTGGTGATCCTTCCTTTCGGAATTACGGGATCATGGACAATCCTTCCTTTCGGAATTACGAGATTCTAGTCCATCAACTCTAGTGATCCTTCCTTTCGGAATTATAGGATCATGGACAATCCTTCCTTTCGGAATTACGAGATTCTAGTCCATCAACTCTGGTGATCCTTCCTTTCGGAATTACGGGATCATGGACAGTCCTTCCTTTCGGAATTACGGGACTCTAGTCCATCAACATTGGTGGTGCTTAGACAATCCTTCCTTTCGGAAATTACGGGACCCAGTCTCTACGGAGCTACCACACTTGGACGATCCTTCCTTTTGGAATTACGAGACTCTAGTCCATCAACATTGGTGGTGCTTAGACGATCCTTCCTTTCGGAATTACGGGACCCAGTCTTTACGGAGCTACCACACTTGGACGATCCTTCCTTTCGGAATTACGAGATCCTTCGCCACTACTCACATCTTAGACAATCATGCCTTTAGGAATTACAGGATCTTAGTCTAAGGATCAATATTAAGACTATCCTTCCTTTCGGAATTACGGGATCACTGTCTAGGGATGATCAATCCAGCCACAATCCAAGGATCAGCATTTAAGACTACCCTTCCTTTCGGAATTACGGGATAACTGTCTAAGGATGATCAATCCTGATCCAATTACGAGATCAGCAATCCCTATCAATTTAAGACACCTCAACATGTCTAAGGACGATGCAATCCAGAACTACTTACAGGATGATCAATCCTTATCACTTTAGGACATAAGTCCAAGGAAGATGCAATCCTGATCCACTTATCGGATGATCAATCCATATCACTTTACGACATAAGTCCAAGGACGATGCAATCCCACTAGTCCTCTTAGACAAAGTCTATGTACCACTTCATTGACCTCATCATCGGTACAGGTATCCTCATCATTGACCTCATTGTCGGAACAGGTAACCTCGTCATCAATATAGGTATCCTCATCATCGATACAAGCATCCACATCATCAATACAGGTATCCTCATCATCGACCTTACCGTCGGTATAGGAAACCTCATCATCGATATAGGTATCCACATTGATACCAGTGTCCAAATATCATCATCGACCACATCACTCCCCCTTTCGAGGAGGGTCCTTCTGAACTACACCAAGCTTGTCTCGGAAATACTCAAACTTTACTCGAGACAGAGGTTTGGTCAATACATCAGTAACTTGTTCGTCAGTGCTCACATACTCAAGCTTTATAGCTCCTTTCTGCACCATATCCCGTATATAGAAATATCGGATCTCTATGTGCTTTGACTTATCATGGAACAATGGATTCTCCGTCATCTTTATACAACTTTGGTTGTCACACAGGATCACAGTTGGGTCCATCTCTAAGTCAAATAGTCCTGATAACAACTTCTGAAGCCATATGGATTCACAACTAGCAGAGCAAGCTGCTATATATTCCGCTTCAGCTGTGCTGAGAGCCACACTGGACTACTTCCTACTAAACCACAAGATCATAGCAGATCTCAGACAATAACATCCACTCGATGTTCTCTTTTTGTCTGAGACACTTCCAGCCCAATCTACATCTGTATAACCATACAATCTGAAGTCATGATCTCCAACATAGTATAGATCAAATTCTATCGTATCTTTCAGGTACCTCATCACATGCTTTGCAGCTACTAGGTGAACACGTTTAAGCTCAACTAGATACTGACTCAGGGTGTTAACAGCAAAGCATATGTGGCCTAGTATTCGTCAGATACATCAATGAACCAGTCATCTATCTGTAAACTGTAGAAACTACCGTCCATCATCACGGATCTTTACTTCACATTTTCCTTGGCTAAGGAAAATCTCAACTGATCTCAGCCACATATCTAATCACAGAATCATGCTAGGTTCTTTAATTCTGAGATCTATTCCCTCTGAAGTGGAGTCTTCTACATCTGAGTATTGTCCTCCTTGTGTGACTGAACACCTTCTGTGACTGAACATCATTCACACTCTGCATTGAGTGATCTTCTGCATATCTATCTGTGCCATCTCCCGTCAGATGGTTCTACTGATATGAGCCTCAAGATCACTCGAACTCTATGGTGTGTTCCTTCTTGCTTCCATCTGAGAGAAGCATGTCATCTGTATATAGAAACCATCTTCAACCTTGTAGCAAAGGTTGAAATCCGCATCACCCGTGGTGATCATCAAGCTCATCAAATGACTATCGATCCTGGGTACCTGTTGAACCCGTACAGAGCCTTCTTCAATCATTTGATTCTCTATCGAATCCTGCGAGTTTGCTCGATTCGCACTTCTTCTTCAATTACACCATTCAAGAGAACAGTCTTGTCATCCATGGGTGTAATCTATCTCTAGAAGTGTGTCTAGCCACTTGGTGCAAACATCTCGTCATGATCCTCTCCTTCTTTCTAAGAGAATCCTGTAGCCACAAGCCTTCTATAGTACGTTTGATTTATAAGTCTTCTTGTTGAACATCCATCACTTGTTCTTTGCAACAGGTGTTCATCATCCTTCTTTTGTAGATCATAGCACATGATCTTTCTTACAAATCAATTTTAATTACATGATTAGTAACACTTTGTTATCACACAATCTCTAACTGTTTGTGGTGGATATCCCAATAGGGACGGTAGAGGATACAACTAGGAGGGTGTAACCGGCAATAGCCAGGTCCTCCGCTCAAAAGAACGGAAGTCACGCCGGACAAGGCTATTGTCACTTTAGACGAGGCACTCAGCCAGGTCAAGGGGGAGACCCTGCTCAACCAGTGATGGTTGAGACTCAACAATCAGACATCCAAACACAAAAGATAAACAAAGTGAGAGACAGAATGGATGACTAAGTGTGAGTTGTCTTCCAGCCTTAGTAGAATCGAGACTCTGGATGAAAGATGTACTAGATGAGACACATTCAGATCTGATTACACATGTAAATGATGAATAAAAAGAAGAATTAGAAGGCTGGAAATTAAATCAGCGAACAGAAAATTACTAGAATAGTGCTCGGGGACACTGCCTATGGGGAATGAAGCTCAATATGATTTATCAATACATGGCAGAGATAGATGAGTGATTCAAACACATATTCCAGCAATCACAACTTGATTAAATAGCTGATTTAAGAGACAAAAAAAACAAACCAGCAAACCAATAAAATTAACAGCCCTGGGGGAATGGATTAAATGGTGGAAAAATGGACCTAGGGCAGTCAAAAAAAGACGTTTATAAGCACTTTCAACTGCTGGTACTTGGTACTATAAGGTAAAACGACGTTTCGGAGCAGATCAAAGAGTACCCATCACCCCAAAATCAACCCAAAAACCAGATTTGACAGTTTGCTCAGGTAGGGCGAAATTAGTGGTAGACTAGTGCTTGGTTCTATGGGCATATGGAGTCGGATTGCAATGAAACTTGAGATATGTAAGTTAAAGCATATATCATTACTGGGTTTTTTGTTATAACAAGTTCCTACAGTGAAATCCTAAGTTATCAATTTTTTAGGGTTTTTTTAAATGGTTGCAGCTTAGCATCAAACAGTGAAAGAGAGATTATAAGAAAGGAAGAAAGATTAGTACCCGAATAATGGAGAAGGTATTCCCGTGCTGAAGACACTTCCCAAAGATCAAATGCAAAGCTAAAATGTGCTTTCCCTTCAGCGTTTTTTGGAGCAGCCAATGAGCAGGGGCGTTTTTCTTGTACCTGCCAAGGAGAAGACAAAATCAGTTTCTATGGCAATATGACAATAATAAACAGCAAATGAGATGACAAATAATGAGGAAAATGAATGACAATGATAGTAAATTCACTTCCCTGTTGGAGAACCCAAAGAAAAACACCAGCAAGGAGACCTTGTCTCAAGAGCTGTGTTTTCCCCTAGTGGCCAGCTTCACCTGCAAATCGAAAGTGCTCAAGGAAATATGGGAACACCACAAATAGCTCAGCAATGCATCAAAGATGTGATCTCAATCAACACAAGAAGAATCCAACTCCAAAACCACAAGTGACTCAAGAAGAATGTCTCTCTATAAGCTCAAAGTCAAGTCTCTACAATGCCAATAAGGAGTAAAATGGGATGAGTCCATTCTCTTATAGAGATGGTTCACTCTCAACTAGGTTTCCCCCCAAAATGGAGGGTTGAGATCATCTCCCCATCCACAAAATCGAATGGTGGAGATGACTCAAGGAGGGGGGTGCGAATTGCCCCAAGGAGAAGCGCACTAGTGGATGAGAGGGGCCTTTGTGGGCCATACATCAATACAAGGTGGAGTTGGGGGGTGTCTATGGGATGTTTTATCCCCCCAACCACATACAAGAAGGGTCCCACCATCAACATCAAGCAAATCGAATTCCCCACTAGGGAGAAAAACGACCCTATGAGCCAAAATCGACCTCTATGGTGAGCTGGGCGAATGAGGGTCCCACAACCATCAAATATAATGTCAAAACATACCAAAAATACCTTAGTAATTACCTTTACCATTGCCAACCTTTGATTTTGCCATTTCTCTATAGTTGCCTTAGTCAAATTCTGATTTCCATGTATTTTCTGCTAGCTTATATGGCTGAAGATGAAAATTGGGCTTTTGACCCACTTTTATTGCCCGGATTGCCAAACCGTCTGCTGCAATGTGATCGTGGACCCCAAAAGTAGTAGGGATGACCACTCGAACAACCCCGATCCATCACTTTGGCAATATTTGCCCCAAATCCATTATTTTTAATTAAAACAGGTCAAAGTTGACCAATAATAATTAAAAATCTCTCAAATGATTCAATGTTTTGCAATTCCGTCAGTTGCATGCTCATATGGAACCCCTGTAGATAATAAATGATCGAAATCGAAATTCCGATCGCAACATTTTTTCGGGCCCATTTTTGGGCCTAGTCAACCCAGTTTGGCTAAGTCAAATCTGGTCAACTATAGTGCTGGCTGAAATCTATATGCAAGCATGAAGCGACCAGGCTCAATTAAACAAGTTAGTACATTACTAAGCAATAAATGATATCATGATGATCAAAAATACATTAAATCCCGAAATAGTACAAGGCCCTGGTGAAGTGGGCCCACCACCTCCAAAAGACTAGGATGCTATACACCTCCATAGAATTGACCACCTTGCTGACTCTAGGTGATGCGGACAACAAGGTAAAAGATATGGGAAGACGAGGATAAAGATCATGTGACCATTAGACATCTCGGGAAAGCGAGGTCCACTGAGGTAAGTATGCCATGACAAAACACGGGGAAGGGTGGTGCCTCACAAATGGGTATAGTGCAGGGAAACCACCACTAGTCATCTAACAAGTATCCCACAACTCACATTCGTATCCGAAGACTCCGTGAGGTTCTTTTCTAGAGCCGCCAAACTGGGTGTCCGGCAAACCGTAACTTGAGACTCTAGGGGGCAATCTTGAGCTTGTCCCTTGCTCCTTCTCACCTCCTTGTCCCACAGGACTAGGTGAGGAATAACCACTACAAATGCTGACATGTATAGCTGACCAGAATCCATGTGTGTTCATAAACACATTGCATGGATTTTACAATGAGTTTCATACTTAGCCCTTTTTTGGCTAGATTTACAATTTACAATACAATGGCCTTTTTAGCCAAATTTACATTTGATTTCTTCATTTCTTGATGTCTTCATTTCTTCATGGCCCTCTTGGGCTATATAGATATCTCAAAAGATATAAACATGGTGCTCATACTGCAAAGGTAATGGGGGTGGGCAATACATGCTTCGACGACAAATGGGGAGCACCCGGTGAGCCTACACAATCCTAACTGCATTGCAACATCGAGGGCAACCGACAGGAGCAAATCCTAGGTCTAACTGTGTATCTCACACACTAAAGAGCCAAGGCACAATAAACAGGGAGTCATGGCAAACTCAGAGATCAGTGGGGAAAGGGTCCTCGGGATCACAAATCAGAATCCAAGTCAAGGAAGAAGTGTCATGAATGAGTCGGATGAGTGGAGAAAGTGATAATGGTGCTAAAGTCACCTACTGAGGGGGCTCAGTGATCAAGTCTATGCCAAATATGTAGGACATGACTTGGCGTGCATATACATAAGTCTAACCGGAGGGGTGGACTGACATCACCAAGGGCCCAAACACATCTTATCATAGCTAGATCACCAAATATATCATCTCATGCAAAGTTAGTGTACTAGCAAGTATAAAGGAGTCTAATCTACAACATGAGCAATAATCAATATATGCAATACCTGCTGCACCATATACCTGATGCTACTGAACCTGTATCTGCGCTGGATCTCTGCTGAATCCGGGCACATAATAAACCAGCACTGTACTGTGACAATCTCAATCAAAATAAGACTAGGCAACTGTCTCAAATGGGCTTGTGGCAAGGAAAGGTAACCCTGTGGTAGATGGTAAGTCCAACTGCCTGTCCCCTCTGATATGTCTGCTACGGGTAATCTAAACAAAAATGCCTCCTCTGGAGGTAGCTGATCTCCTGATCTGGAAAAAAGGTACTGTGCGGTCCTCGGCCGCACAATTTGCAGTGTGGAAGCTGCTCCCGACATAAAGTGTGATAACACACTTCATAATCATCAAATCATGTTGACATTTCAATGATAACCTATTATACATATTGATATGATTCACATAGTTATGCAACTATCTTGACCAATACTTTGGCACAACACTTTGCCATATCCTGTATGCATGCAGTGGCTATCTAGATGCCTTCCATCTCTACTAGAACATACTATCAAGAGCGTGCACAGCTCTCAGCATGTCAACAAAGAGGTTTCATTCTAGACAAGCAACAATGGAATGTTTGTCCAACTTACCCATCATATGCATATTAGTAGTATATTGTTCAATGCTATATGAATGCTTACACTATGCATGATATATTCTAGGAATACAAATATGAGCAATATCATTTCAAGAAGTAATTCAAATAACAACTCAAATACTTATCTTTTATGCTTGTGACGTTGCCTCCCTCTTGATCTCTATTTCCCCTTTATGATAGCATCATGAATATATGTCTTTGAACTTCTATCCATCCTGGACCACTATGCATGCTTAAGTGTGCACTAGTTTCATCGGTGTGTCATCCTCAAAATCTCATACATAATCATACATTCATTAGTATAATCTCAATACTATCAAAACATTATGATTGTAAATAATCTTAAAAATGTATAGTCATGATCATTTCATACACAAGTATACTTATCTAAGATCCTAACACAAAGTAGAATTCTAACTCAATATAGGAAAACATACCTGGATTAGCATGCTTGCTAGTTATGTCTAAAACAGTATCTTCTTTGTTCTCTTCAATGATTTAGAGACCTTGTGCTAGTAACCTACATATCTCATAAGTTAAGCATAGCAGAACCAAACCATATATACCTCGTAAGTAGAGCTTCTATGTGATCAAAGACTATGGATGAGTCTTTGTCTTCATGTCATCATGGTCATATAGATTTGTCTTACTTGATGTACCTTTCATGTTAGTGGACAACATCATCCTCATACAACACCACAAGTGCATTAGTACAATCAGAAGTGTCATAACCTTAATCAATGAATGTCTTCTCTCATTCACATGCATTCATACTTTTACTAAGGTGATCAAACAATCTAAAATTAATCATGATTGTACTAACCTCAATAATATGAAGACAAACATATTATGAACTTAATCATGAAACAGATTTCAAAACATACCTGTATCTTCTCAAGTCATACCTGTCGAGTAGTCTTCTCTATAAGGGTAAGACCTTAACCATCCAAGGTAGATCAATTGTAAACATCTTATATAGGTTCCTGGTGCTAGGATGATAAAATATCAGTGCCATTTAAACCTCCTTCATTGCTGCTCTATGAGTCTCCCAACTTTGCAAGGGTTTCTTCTTACTTGGAAACCCTAATTTTCAATCTCCTTCCTCCTACAACATTTTGATGGAGGATTAATATCTATGATGAATGGATTCCAAATCCACTTTCAAGTTTCCAATGTTGCATTAGGTGTCTTCAACATTGCATTTGGTCATGCCATACCTAAAAAATGAAAACCCTAAGTGAGAGCTTCTTCCTCCTCTTCTTTGATTTCCTCCGTTGAGCCATTTCATGTGTGCCGTATTGTTTATGGTGCATCTCTGAAATTTCAGATCTACAGGGTATGAAACTTCGGCCTGTGGTATCCTGACCTGTCATCTTTCCAACCCCATAGGTTTGAGCTTCATTGGATTCTCCATCAGAGATATATGCTCAGTTTCCCGACATGACCTATTTAAGGGATGAAACAGCATAATGAACTTGTACGGAGTGCCACGTGTCACTGTTTCAACTTCGGCCTCTGAAACTCGGACATGTGAAACTACAGTCCATGCCCTAACTATCACTTTTTACGGAATTCCATTTAGAGCTTCCTAGCCCAAGATATGACATTTTTACCTAGGTCACTTGTTTAGGGCTTCATTCTGGAAGAGGCGGAAACCCTAACTTGTACGGATCATATCTCAGAAAGTACAACGAATCTGAGGCTAAAACTCGGACACAAGGTACAGGAAAATTTCATCTTCGGTCTGTCCAAGTTTCAAATCCTGAACCTTCTCCAAAATTGATTTATAGCGAAAGTTCCACGATGACTAGTTTTTGCTATACAAAACCCTAACTTTCACATTGTCGCAAGTGAAAAAAATGTCGTAAGTGCCATACATTGCCTTCCTTTAGGCTAGCTCTGATACCATGTTAAGATTCAATATGCTATGATAGATAACATCAGTATTCAATTCAATTTCACAACAATAGCATATACAGGATCACTGAAAGAATAAAAAGCACAGCATAAACACAAGAGACACAGATTTATCCTAGGAAACCTTCATGGGGTAGAAAACCAGCAAAACTTCCTCAATATAGATGATCAACAAGTACAAAGATGTAGTCCCCAAACAATATCTCCTTCTCCTCCTATGCAAATCTCTCTCTCTCCTATGCGAGTTCACAAGTGAGTGAGTGTGTTAAATGAGAAATACACCTCCTCTATTTATACGTTACATTCACTTGACATTTTACCCAGCTAGGTCGGCCTCATAACTAAATGACAAATTACTAACCAGGCCGACTTCTCTAGGGGACTTAAACACCCCATTACAACTGACTCTAGGGGAACTAATGCCCTGAATTACATGGGAGGTTTTACCTCAATGACTTTACAAAATAATAACATCCCAACGGAGGAATAAACATCTTTGGATATATAATAATGTCCCGACGGAGGAATAAACATCTCTAGATATATAATAATGTCCCGACGGAGGAATAAACATCTCAGGATAATAAAGTACAAATAGAATATTCTTAGAAGTTACAATATTTCAACAAATCTCTACAACTGTAGACCAATGGGACTAAAGAAAAAAGTACAATCAACAATAAGCACCTACAAGAATGCCAAGTGCTATAATTTAAACTAAGTGATACATGAGGAATGCATGGAAGAGCGAGATCAAGTAAGGTCAGAAGAAATAAAGAAAAGGACCAGTGGCCCTGAGTCAATATCTGCATCATAAACAGAAATACAGGTAAGGTTAGAGGGAAGTGAGTCCCTGTCAGCCCCAGTGGGTAGGAAGGGTCCAGGTAACGTATTTCACATGGTATAAATGGAAAACTACTCCTTTCATAGAAGCAAAAGAGGTTTCAAATTTGAAGATTCCTCTATTTGTCCAATGTAACTAGAGCAGCATGCAGGGACAACAGCTCAGAGAGAGAGGAACAACATAATGACAAATCTTCAACAAGAACCAAGACTTCTTTAGTATGAAGTCAATTGTGGCATCAAACAGAGGTTTGATTTCTCAAGAGTTTCACCTCTCACTGCACTCAAAATCATTTCTCATCAAATATCTCCAAAGCAGTTATAAAGAATACCTTAGTTAAATGACACCCAATAGATTTAATTTAATAATCCAGCACTGACAATCACAAATGCCACTTAACCAGCTATAGAATTACCAACATCATTAAACATGTAGCCATTATATCCAGAAAATATCTCGCATTTCATCACAGAAATTCTAATAAACCACCACTATCTATCAACTGCAGTACAACTTGTGGAAGCACCTTGCAATGTGAATGCACTATAAGCTTATATACTACTACAAAGAGTTTCACCCATGATACTAAAAAACATGAAGACAAAAGAGAGGAAAAAACTTGAGTTGGAACATGGAACATTTCAATGTTGGCTGAAGTAATTCACAAAAATAGCTCCATCCCAACAATTGCTGTTTCCCTTGTTATATTCACTTTGGCAACTAAATTACAGAAACAAAGTTACGGCACATCAAATGAGAAGCTCAATAGAAAGGACACATACCAATCCTGCATCTGTGTTCTCCTCCCTCTGCTCATTTGTATCAAAAGCAAAAAAGGCAGCCTCCACAATGTGCTTCCTAATACTTAAATATGCTTCAATTCCAGCCATTATTCTATCAAGCTCCTCTGGCACACGCTGCAATCATATATTCTATAGATGTTAAGAGAATCAAAATTTCTTTGCAGTGCTGTTGAAATACTGAGACTTCAATCATTAAAAAAGTACGAAGTCAATAACAAGAAAAACTTCACTACATCTATCACAATCAGGAAAATGATATTAACACAAAAAATCACTTTGCAATGTAGCTTATAATTCTTGGAATTAGCGTCCTTCCTGTAAAATCAATATATGAATCCAACCCTTACTTTTGAGGGGTAAAACTTCACTACATAAAATACACAAAACACAGTCCACAAGTCAAATAATGTGCATGCATAATCTCATAATCAGAACATTTTCTCTGACATTATTTACAATGTTTACTGTTTTTTACAATGCTGCCAGGAAGAGAACCCATGACCATACAGACTGGTGAGAGAAACCACCGTGCAGCTGCTGGGATTGGTGAGAGGCTATGGCATCCAGCCATGGCTGGATCCAATCCACCAGAGGGGACATGTACGATCTCCTAGTAGGATTGCATGTACAGATGGAAGGGGGGGATCACCAACAAGGAAGTTAGCAGATGAAAAATTCAGAACAATTTTGCTAAAGAAAGAGAGGCAGCTCTTGAGGATGTTTTAAGACCTAATCATAGCTCATGGAGTAGCTGGAGGTTTTCCATTATTTCAAATGGATGGACTGATACAAAGCATAGGCCATTGACCAATGCCATTGCATCATCACCAAAAGGAGCAATGTTCTTGAGAACGGAAGATTGTTCAGGTGAGGTAAAAGATGGTAGTCTCATTGTTGAAATTTTAATTGCTGCTACTGAGCAAGTAGGCCCAGAAAATGTGGTACAAGTTATCAGAGATATGCACCTGTATGCAAAGTTGCAAGCTTGATTTTTTAGGGTAGATACAATCCTATCTTTTGGACTCCTTGCACTGTCCATAATTCAAATCTGATTTTAGCAAGATTAAGTCTAAAACTGCATGGATTGAGGAGGTTATAGGGCATCCTAGGGAGATAATAAAATTCATCACCACCCACCATCAATCTCAAATAATATTTCGAGAACACTCCAAATTGGACTTGCTCAAGTGTTGTTGAGACAAGATCTGCCTCAAACTGTAACAACTAATTAATAATTACATAAATATTAAATACAAGTAGGATTAATAATTAATGAGAGGATGCGTCCCCTCAAATAGACAATGCCCCAACTATTATAAAAGCGGGCCAATAATTGTACAGTCATTATCTTACATCTTATCAATTATATTTTACTACATCCATTTATGGATCATTAATACTATTTACACTGGGTTATTACCTAGAAGTCGGAATTATCCACGTCAGTGGTATTAGAGCAAAGTTGCCTGATCCAACCATTGGCCATCATTTCAAAGCTTCTCTGTCAACGTGGTCTTTGACCATAACTTGGCCCTTGGCAATTCCCTCACACCAC
Source organism: Larix kaempferi (assembly GCA_027924585.1). Classification (NCBI taxonomy): domain Eukaryota; kingdom Viridiplantae; phylum Streptophyta; class Pinopsida; order Pinales; family Pinaceae; genus Larix; species Larix kaempferi. The sequence continues at coordinate 8,972,961 of BSBM01000087.1, read as the reverse complement.
GCTCTCGGCTCACTCTCACATTCACCCTCCGTTTCTACACTCACTACCCCACGTTCACTCTCATCCTTCTCACTATCCCTCCATTTTCCCTTCACGTACACCTCTCCATTCCATTCAATGGAGAGGTGTACATTTCTCCTATGCACGCCCTAACCCCTTCTCTTCGACTTCACCTTCTGCCTACACTCTCACACACTCATTCCACTCACTCCATTCCTCCCATAAAGCATCGCCATTCCTTCCAAATAGCTCACACAATAGCGCTCCGCCTTTACTCCTCACTCACACCACTCCCGCGCACTTCTCTCCGTCGATACTGTAGTTCGCAGCTCCCGCGCGCAGACTCCTCCCTCTCCCACACCCCAACTCATCCCCATCCAACTCCACCCCTGTCTATCCCTCGCCACCTCTGCACTCCAGCACTCCTTCCCAGCACCCCTGCACAGCTCTCTCTCCGCGCAGCTTCCATCCGCTCACACTCGCGCTCCCTGCCACCCCCACGCAGCAACTCCAACACCTCTACACAGCCTCCTCGCCAGCACTCCTGTTGCTTACCACCTGCTGCCATCTCCCTCCCCTACCCGCGCAGCTCCCAGCTCCCCATCTCCCTCCACTCACACAATCCTCCGCTCACACCATCCTGCTCCCACGGCCTCCGCTCCCGCAGCCTCTTACCAGGCTTCCCGCACATCCTACTCCGTCCTCCTCGCGCCCTAGCCACGCCTCCGCTCCAGCCTTTGCCCGACCACACTGCACCCTCCACATCTCGGCCATCTCTGCCAGCAACCAACGCCCAGCTATCTAGCTACCAACACTCTGAGCCATCTCCACGCCTTCAAATCCTTGTCCTCCCCCATCACTTCCTCCTTACCGCCATTCCGTCCCCATGTTTTAAACCCTAAATTCTCAACCTTTTCAAAAAATATTTATATTAGTCTTATTATTATACATAATAAATACTATTATAATAGTTAAAAAAAAAACCTACCTTGTAACGTATACGATTTCAAAAAAATTGTAATAATAATAATATTATTATTAATAATATATTATTACTACACCCTCCCAAAAAATTACAATATCATAATTAATGTTTTTTAAATAATAATTATATAGTTTTATTTTTTTAAAGGAAAACAAAGAGAAAAAAAGAAATATATATATATATTGGAGGAAGTTATTAAAGCACATTTGTGTATTTATTTAAGAAGTAAGTGGTAAATTATGGATTCCATATATAAATCCAAATTCTAGACTAAGTGTCCTTATTGTGAAATGGAATTCCAATATGCAACAGTTTTTAAGAATTGCAATCGCTCCTGTCCAATATGTGGTAAATACGTTTTTATGAAGGACAATCATGGTCAATCACAATTGCAATCGCAAATACATGAATTGGAGCATGAATTAGGATACTACAAGGAAAGCAATAAAAATCTACAAATTGAGATAAGTACGCAGAGCATTCTTGATCAATTGACAGAACAAGAGAATCGTTGCTTAAAAGATCAAAATCAAAAGCTGGAAAAAGCTAATGAAGATATCGAGAAAATGTTATTAGCTAAGAATGAAGAAATATCTCAATTAAAAATTCACAATCAAGATATTGAAGACGAAACCAAAAAGTTCGAAGATAACGAAGAATCACCTTATAGAAGCGATAATGATTCCAAAGATAACATAAAGCGATTAAACAAGCTCATCTTAGACAAAGATAATGAATTGGTGCAAGACCAGAGCAAGTTAGAAAAGCAAGAATCAAAAATATGTCGACATCAGCAACAAAAGGAAGAACTCCAGCAAAGGTATGACGACACTAAAAAGGCGCACAAGCTGGAAATTAAGAAAATCAATGACATTTTAGCAAGCAATACTAAAGAACTATTTCCACTAAGAATTCATAAAAAACATTACTTACGAAAATCAAGAAGTTAAAACATAGTAGGAAGACGGAACATTCCAATGAAGACCTCGAAGGAAGAATACTAGAAAAACAAGAAGAAAACTGGCGCTTGAGAAATTTTAATCAAGGTCTAGAGGAACAAATCAAGAAGTTAAAAGAGGACAAAAAGTCGCAAGACGAAAGGTTCGAGAAGATTCGGAGTAAAAACAATCTACTGGAGAACAAAGTAGCGCAAATCCAGAAGGAAGCATCCAGACTCTCTGAAAAACAAAGTCAAGTTGAGGAAGTAAATTCAGTCATCATCATAGATCAAAAAGAAGTCAATACAGCAGAAGAACAAACAACAAGAACTCCTTATCGACACCCCAATTATAAACATTATTTTGACCAACGACAGGGTCAAAATGAACATACGCCGAAGAGTTATGTTGTCAGACAAGCAAGAACATCAAATCAACATACTAGGCAACAAACGAGAAGACCCATCCCACAAGGAGATCAAGTAGCTCCGATAAAACTAGATCTCGGTTGGACCACATCACAGACAATGCAACAATTCTCCTTTGGAATTCGTAACTCGTATCGTCTCATGTCATCAAGTGTCACAAATATTAAAAGAAAGGATCTAGAGATTACGGTTCAAGAAAAAAAATCAAACATTACCCTTGCCTTCAATAAAGCTTTGAGGACAAAGCTTCCCTTAAAGGAAAGGCAATGTAACAACTAATTAATAAATAAATAAATATTAAATACAAGTAGGATTAATAATTAATGAGAGGATGTGTCCCCTCAAATAGACAATGCCCCAACTATTATAAAAGCGGGCCAACAATTGTATAGTCATTATCTTACATCTTATCAATTATATTTTACTACATCCATTTATGGATCATTTATACTATTTACACTGGGTTTTTACCTAGAAGTCGGAATTATCTGCTTCACAAACTTCCTCATGTTGTGTCACCTTATTGAGGTCAAACCTGCAATGATGAGTATGGTGTTGAGTGTGACTCGAGCTAACTGTAGAGACGCAGATTCAGAGAGGGAATGTATGTTGTGGACGGTTTTGAGTGATGAGGATTACTGAAGCAAGATAGCATTCTTGCTCAAGTTCACATCACCTACGTTTGAGCTTCAACACACGAAAACAAACAAACCTTTCTTGGGAGAGATTTATGATGGCATGGATACCATGGTTGAGCGAAGCATGGAAATTATTACACAAGAGGCTGCCACTCTTGATGTTGATATTGCGGAGCTTGTAAGTTCCATCATTGTTGCAACGTGTGATGGCTTAAACATTGCATTGCACACTCTGATACTTCCTCTAAATCCGAAATTTTATATGAAGAGCTCATTGCTCAAAGCAATGAGAAGCAGAAGGCCCTGCATAAGGACAAGGAGGTGGCCAATGGAGTGAAGAGAGCCTTCCACATGTTGTTTCCAGCTTTTTGCAAACATATCATCTTTGGATGAGAAGAGGAGCATAAACCTGATTAAATGGTCATCGGGAAAATTGTGTATATTTGCAATGCCTTACCACTCATATTTTATGACAAGTGGAAAGCCCTTCATCAGAGGAAAGGAATTGAGCACCTATGGTTTCATTCATTTTGTAAGTGCAACAGATTGGGATCGTAGAAGGTTGAGGATCTTGTACATCTGCATTCAAACATACACCTTGTGTCTCGTAGAGGTGAAGAATATACAAGTGGGTCTCATAGAGACTGGAATGTGGTAGCAGAATGCCTAGACTTGGAACTCTCTCTTGTTGCTCTTGATATTGGTGGCGATGCAAGCAGAAGTGGAGCTGCCTCTTCTTCCAATCCACGGCTTGGTTCTACTGAACGAGCATCATACTCTATTTTTGTTGATGAGGATGAGGATAAGATGGATATGTAATTGTACTTGTCTTTAGCTCATGTTTTACTTCTTTTTCGGCACATGTCTCATTTATAAGGCAGATTATGGATGTATACCCTCATCTATAAAGCTAACACTAGATTTTGGATCATGTAATCATCCATGGGAGTTAATATAGACACAGTTTTCGTTTCAAAATGTCATTTATATGTACCACTCATATTTTCTTGCAAGATAATGTGTTATTTTGAATGTGTGTGTGTATTTTGTTTTTCTATATACTGTGTTTCACTCATCGTACCCATTTTGAGGGGGGGTCGCATTTCCAGGCATTCCAATTTCAAAAACTTGTACACATTTCCACCTTTCATGCAACTTAGGCTTGAAGGCAGATCTTATGGTCAATTTGAGTGTGGAGACAGAGACCCAAATGGTAGATGTGACTTAGGAAGAACTCATTTTCAGGCCCTCAAAGAAATTGTTGCCTAAAAAGAAGTTATTCATTCTTCAGAGATAGTGAGTGGTGTCAAATACACTAAAGCTGACACAAGAAGCATCAGTAATAATGAACTCCTTTTGCTTGAAAATGGTTCTGCATCTTCTAAGGAGTCCTCCCCTCAAGTGTCATTTGTCATCGATGTGGGTGATGCGAAACCAAATGCAAAGGCCAACTCCTCACCCCTAAGTGATGTGAATTTTAATTCTTTGCTAACTAATAACAAAGAGTACTATGAAGGGTAGCAAAAATTGGAGCATTGTTATGGGATTTTGTTCTTGTCATTGTATATTGGATCAGGAGGCATTTAACAGATAGTGCTTTCTAAACTAGGAAGCAAAGTTGATTTCTATGAAATACAATTCGGGGCTAGGATACAAATGTGTTTCCTCTTGTTTACCTATAATACTACGGCACAACATGCATTGCAATATTGTGGTTGGAACATCACGGGCTTGCTTGGCTATGTTCAATCTTGGAGGATCAATTTGAATCTGAGTGATCGAAGGAAAGCTCATTATCCTATATGATTGGAGTTTCTACTCTTCCAGTTGACTTAAGCAGATTGTAGATTTGTTTGCCAACCGGTTTGGTAAGGTTCCCCTGTATGGTCAACATAACTCTTTTCGATCCAGTCTGAGGGTTTCGATAGAAGTGGATCTGAAAAAGAAGCCCCCTCCATTTATCTAAGTCATGAATTTAGATGGTATGTGTTCATCAATAAAAGGTCATGTACTTTAATCTTCTAAATGTTTGTTTTGCCTACCAAGAGAAGGACCACCCCATTTCTGATTTTTCCCACCAAAGACCTCCACCGAATGCCTCCTAGGGTACAGGTGAGGTTGGCTCAACACCACTTCTAGTTAAGGAGATTGGTTTGTTGATGGGTTTAGGAGCAACGGCCAAAGAGGGTGGGTGACAAATCAAGGATGGTGGATGCTTAGCCAAACCATTTCAAAGTGGCATTGACGGACTTGTTGGAGCACTAGTTCAGGAGTCTTCTCAGAGTACTAGAGGTCCCCTATCTCGCAAGTAGTTTGAGAGACCATTGTTGGAGGATGTGATGATAATAGCTTCAGAGCACCATCCCTTCTTCTTCCATAGGGGAGAGTGACCAAACTCAAGGTATGGATGTTGATGGTGGTTATCTGGTGAAGTCCAACAAATGAAAGAATCCTCATCTCTCGCTTGCTTGGACAAACCTAGCATAGTGGTGAATCCATCTCCTCGAGTGAAGTCCTTCAAGGAAGTCGTGGTGCTTTCTCCTGATTAGGGACCCTCTTCCTTGGGGAATATAGTATTGGGCGAACAGTATAGTACCTCAAAGAGCCCTCTCTTCCTTGAACTCTCCCTTCTATCTCAGAATATAAGAGGGATGTAATCCCAAGTCGTAAGTAGTTTGTCCATGGTGTGTTACAAAGGACTAGGTCGGAATTGATCCCTTGGAGGTAGTCAAATATGTAGCATATGAGCCTTGTAATTGTATGAGCTTGACAGAGCATAAAGCTCCAATATAATTAAATAAAATAAATGTAATGCAAAAGTTGCGTTATTATAAGAGACTAATAAAGTATTAGACATAGCTTAATTAAATAATGTAGTTAGGTCATGTGGGTAGCAAAACAACCTATAAAATGAAATAAAAGAGTATTATTCCTATAGATCATTTGTCTTCATTGTTAATAAGCATATATTTTACACAAGTCCTCTTTTGATCTAGTATTCATCTTTCTTGTGTGCTTAAAAGTTTAATATGGTATCAAAACCTCTAAGCCCCATAAGTCTTGGATTCTATGACCGATGATAAAGTTCATGTCCCTAATAAAGTTGCAGAAGAAAGACCTAATGCATACATGTATCAAATACTAGAGACCAAGAAGTCTCACACGTTGATCATAGAATCATATGTTTTAGATAGAGAGTGGATTGTTGCCCTAGTGACTTGGGAATTCAAGAATAGCACTAATTCAAGAGTTTGGGAATTCGAGGGGTTCAAGAACGAGGGAATTCAAGACTATGGGAACTCGAGGAACTCCAAAATTCAGAGAATTTAGGAATTCGAGAACACTACCCTTAGGAGGTGATAAACTAGCTTGATGACTGCATGATTTTGAACTATGGAGTGAAGATAATTGAGAATATTTTTTTAAGTGAAGTTACTTAAGAATAATTTTTCTTTTATGCTTTTGTTATCAATCAAGATATGTATTGTAGCGTTAAGAGGGAGTGTTGGAGTGTAACAATACCATATAATTAAATAAAAACTAAAACAAATGTAATGTAAAAAATTCTTTGTTACAAGTGACCAATAAAGTGTTAGATATACCTTAATTAAATTAGGTAATTAGATCATGCAAGTAGCACAACTACCTGCAAAATTAAACAAAAGGAGATTATCCCTGTTACCAGCTAAGTTGTACTTCGTTGGACTTTCAAGTAAGCGGGCAAAGTATGAACATGTTACATGTTCTTTATCCATGTTCTGAAGTCCATCAGGCCTTTTCCAGGGCCCCCTATTTTTTTCTTCACATGTCCATCCCCTACGGGGTTTGTAATAAAGTGTACTAGTATGCTATTTTTATGTAAAGGACTTGGCTTCCTAGGACTTGTCAATCAAGTCAGATATTCCAAGGAGTTTTTTCACTTATTAATTATGTTTTGTGTTTTAGCAGGACATAATTTTTGAGTTTTTCTCCTGCTCCTCCAAAGTTGGAATGCCTAGCGTGGTGTTTAGACCTTAGGAGGTTATTAAAATCTATGGGTCAATGTATATGAACATGCTAGACACTAGAATTGAGTCGTATGGGCATGTGCTAGGTCCCCCTAAGTTTATTTTAAGTTCTGAGAAAAAATATTTTTTTCCATAAAATTGGACTATTTCTTAATAGTTTTATGGAAAAAATCAAAAATGTAATAAAAGTGTGGTCTAGAGGCCAATTATGCCATGGGGGTGCTCATTTTCAAGCTCAAAGCACCCTACTTTACCCCAAGACCCACTTTTTTAAGTGGTTGAGTACTTTATTTTCCATTTATTTTACTTTTACTCAAAAAGTCAAAAAAGTGAGGAAAAATACCAAAAAGGTGAAAAATGAGAAAAAATTAAATCCCTAAATCAGTGGGATTTGGAAGAGGTTTAGATCAGAATTAATTGAGGGAGTTATGGGATGATTTCATGCATGTTTTTGGGCAGCTACATTGAGGGAATCATTTCCCCACTAAGAGAGGGGCACATTCCTCATAAGGGGGCCGCATTACACAAAGATGGTGGTGGTGGCAGCCTTTGGGCTGATTTTTGGCAGCTAAAAAGGTGGAAGCAATCCCCTCAATCAAACCTCACTTCATGGCTTGATTCCCTCACTTGGTGCGCCCTCCCTCTCCTTGAACAAATGCGCCCTCCTCTCCCATTTTGTTATAAATTGGGGCAACTCCTTCCTCCTTGCTCTAGTTGGAGTTTGAGAATTGAGTACTTGCTATTGTAACTGTTGATTTTATTTATGAGAATAAAAGAGACTTTGGAGCTCAAGCTTGGTGTAGTTCTTTGATGAGTTGATGAATATCATGATTTTTACTGAGGTGACATGTATTTGAGCTGCTTGTCTTTCTCTTGCATCTAAATCTAGCTTATTGTAAGGATCAATATCGATTTATAAGAAAGGTTAGGCAATAGTTTTATTGTTTTAATCATTTATATATGCATGTGTAGAGATCTAACTTGGATGTTTCATTTGTTTATGAGCATTATAAATTCGATTTCTTATATATCTATGTCTAGATTTGATCTTGTGTGTTCAAGTTGATGTGATTTGCATGTTATCTCAAGTGGATTAGTGGAGGATCTTGCTTCTTCCTTCATTTTTCAAACATCTTTTGCAAACTAAGTCCCTCGGTTCTCCACCGGAAGGCTCCAAAGCCTCTTCTCAAGAACATAAAAACTCTTTCTTATCTCCCTCTCTCTTTCATCCATTTTCTTGTTCCTATTACTTTATGCAATTAGAATAATAGATCTATACTTTATTGATTCAAGAATAAGTAGATCTAGTATTTTAGTCGCTTTAAGATCTAGTTGTTTTACAAGATTTATCTTTCTTTCTAGATCTAGTTAGCAGTTTGCTTACAAAAGTCATTTTTATCATAAGATCTCAAGGCTTAAGTAGAAGGCTAGTATTAATCTCTTAAAAGTTTATATCTTGCAAATTTAAAAAGAGCATTTTATTGGCTGCCTCAAAAGCAAGCCAAGATCCCAAGGAAAGCTTGCTTTCCTTGGTTATTTTTCGTTGAATTATCATAAGATTAACTTGGTAGTTTTTTCTATAAATATTTGTGGGGACCCAAAATCACTTTCTAAGTGTTTTTGGGCACTTTTTACTAACATTTGCTTGTTGTTTTGCAGCATTTCATGAAAAAGTAGGAGGAAACTCTAGCCGATTTTCGGTAGATTGGACCATCCACAGCACCCTAGATCCATTCCCCTTCAACCGGATACTTGTTCTATGAATTTGTGTAAGCCTTTGAGTCCATTTTTCAAGGACCAAGGCACTTCTCTTTGCATTGTAAAAGAAAATTAAACGAGAGCAAGTGGGCTATCCAGCGCCCACACCCCATCCCCCCAACGGGGAATTGTGTCGATTACATTTTTCTGGTTTGTGTTTTTTTGTAGTTTAGATTTCATTTTTCACAGCTAATAAAATTTACCTTGTTGGTCTGTTTCAACGGCGGACCACAAGTTCACTCAGGACCTAGCTTTTTCAAATTTTTTAACAGTTTCCAGTTTTTAGTAATTTTATCCTTGTTTTCCCCAAGTACGGTGCCACGAAAGAGCTTCCTTGAGTAATGGAATTCGGTCGGAAAAGAGACTCTTGTATTAGATTAACTACATAGAAAATCCTAAGTTCTTTTAAAATAAACCAATGCTTATCTTCCCGTATGCTCTGGACCGCTGCAGCACAGTTGGATTAGTTGGTCAACCAAAAAGGAAGGTAAGCATTAGAGTAATAGGAAAATCCACATAAGCTTAATTTCGAAAACTCGGGAGGTTGCAGAGAGTGACTACCACAGAGTCAGGGGGATACTCATTAATGAGGTTCGTCCTCTCCTTGTTGGACACTTGGTAAAGCTGCTTATGCACTCAGTTTGAGAAAGGAAGTTTAAGTGGGCCAAACAAGAAAACACCCACTAATCACCATAACCTTAATAATAAAATTTACCAACCATGGCACTTGTGATACTCATTTGACATAGCAAAGCAGTCCATAGCACTCCAAGGGGCTTTAATTTTATGCATCTTTATATTGCGCATCAGTCTTGTTGATTATTATTTTGTTCAATTTATATATGCAAAATGATGGTGGATGTGACATGCTGTTGAACTTTAAATTTTTATTGCTTTCATAGTTGGTAAAATAAAATTAGTTTTCATTAACTCCTAAATTAGTTGTTTTTATCTTTTGGTAGATTAAACACCTTAGATTTTTTTTAAAGGGTCCACCCCCCTTGGCTTCACTAGGAGTAAGCCTAGACGGAGGAGTTAAGTTTCGAGTGACAGCTCTTAACTCTGACTTGCCCCCATGGCCACACCAAGAGGCTTGAATATTTCTGTTGTGTTTTCCCAGGTGTGCATCCAGGCGGCAACAATCCCTATTGTATCATTCGGCTTTATTGTAATAAAGCATATATTTTAAATGGGTCCATTTTCAATTATGTCTTCATCTTCTTGTGTGCTTAAAAGTTTAACAAAGCTATTGTTGGAATGGTCCCTTCTAGACCTCAAATCATGTACAGAGAGGTGGGTGGGGTGGTCCTTGCTCTCTCCTCTTTTAGGATTTTATTGTTAGGCATGGTTGTGATCCTACCAATCGATGTCTTTGGATTACCCTTTTGGTTCGGGGCCAGTTATTTGGAATACCATTAAGTCTATGCACTCAATCTTAACTTAGAATGGAATCATCATTAGCACTGGATGGCTTACTCCCAACCAAACGCAAAACAAATTATTGGTGGGGAATTCAATATGATTGAAATCAATGGTTGTTGGGGTGGTGATGTTGGATCAAGAATTAGTGGTGTGGAAAATCCTGGACAAGGTGTAAAGCAGCATTGTAGCTTTTTCATCCTTATTGGGAAAAAAAGGTATGGAATATAAAGGTTGGTTCACCTAGCCTAATTTTAGACAGGGGAAAGACAAACTTTAGACGAAAATGGATGATGTATGGCCCTCAAACTAACATTCATTTTATGGTCATATGCGCTCAATAGATGTTTTGATTAAGGTTATTGGCTCAAATCATTTTCCCATTCAAACTACTATTTTGATGGGTCATGCAGTGGAGTCGAAGCCCTCCTCGTTCAAGCTCAATATCTTGCATGCAGAGTCCCTTGACTTAATTGCTCTCATTCATCATGTTCAAAACCTCACACCTCACCATAATAAGGATAGAGGTCGACATCTTTGGTGGGTGGCTAATATAGTAATATACCTTACATGATCAAATTTAAGAGAGGGTGATGCAAAATCAAGATTCACAGGCATCATCGAGTATTGCAGGAGGTTAGACAACCATTGGAGGAGTTCGTACCTTCCTAGAAGAGGATCTTCATAAGACTACCTGCAAGGAGGACAAAGCTTGATTGGAGTTGGCAAGACATAGAGATGAGTACTGCTAGAGGTGCTATGATATGACCTAGGGGGGCATATAATGTAGTAAATGTATATGATATGACCCCAAGGGCACATATATGGGGGTAAATGTATGTAAATGTATCTGTAATAGGGTTGGCCTAATAAAGGGGCCACATGTGCACTAAATTGGAATATGTAAAGGTAGGAGTCATGTAGTCATTATTGTGGGAACATGTGATTTGGATATATGAATGTATTGGGGTATTTCGAAGAGGTTCTCCTATTCTATAAGGAGTTATTGTGTAACTCATCTCTCGGATCTACTTTGGAGCCAGAATCCACATTTGCATTTTGATGTACATTGTGTACTCTAGCTTATCGTGATAATTTAAGGATTTGGTACATAACATGCTCAAATTCACTCCTAGTTGCAATGCATTCAAGAGAGGGATGGTGGCTCCAAATACTTCTTTGACTTTTTAAAGAAGAATGTGACAGCTAACAAGGTGCTTGGCTTGCACTACCTTGATGGCTCTCTTAACGAGGATGAAGTTGAGATCCAAGGTATGTTTGGAGTTCATTTCTAAAATATTTTTTCTCCTTATGCTTTGGCGGATTCAATTGTGACAACAAAATACTCTTGTTATCAACTGGTCCCATAGAACACTTCTATGGGAGACTGTGACAAATTAGATAGGGATTTCATGAAAGAAAAGTTTTTTCTACCCTTTGTTTAATGTTGAATGGGAAATCTCCGTAATAGATGGATTTCCCTATGGGTTTTACAAGGTAATGTGGGACACAATTAGTAATGACTCTACTACTTGAATTCTAAGGCATTTTCCACAAGTTGCTTGATTGAATCACTTACCAAGGGTTGATTAAGTTGATCCCCAATTATGCTACTAGAGACTATAGAGAGGTGGCATCCTTCCATGGTACTACCTTGCTTAGTGTAGCTTCAAAGCTCATGACGAAGGCAGTGGAACTGTGGGTAAAGATTGCCATGAAGATTGTTCAAAGGGAACAAACTGGTTATGTACAAGGGAATTTCATCTTGGATACAATTATCTCAACATGGGAAGAGATGGAGAAAGCTAGATAGACCAATCAAAAGGCCCTATTCTTATAGATTCACATTGATGAAGTCTACGATAAGATTGACTAGTACTTCATCACTAACATGTTGACTAGTTTTGGATTCGGTCTAAGATGTGTAGGTATGGTGAACACTGCTTTTTCTTCTGCCTCCACCTTTTTCATCAAAAATACTATATCCCCATACTATTCTTCATCGATTCATTAGACAAGGGTATCCTTTGGCATTGTATCATTATGCATTAACAGTTGATGTGTTGGCCTACATACTGAATGCTAATCAAATGCACTATTGTTTGGAAGGCATTTCTCTCCCTAAGGTTCGAAGATGGTGAAAAATCTTATCTCAAACGACTCTCTCCTTTCTATGTGCATAGATTAGGATTCAATTGAGGGTGCTAGAGATTGTTTGGTTGTCTTTTATGAGACCTCTAGGGAAGTTGTCAATGATCACAAAATTAACTATTGATTTGTGGGTTTTGACGAACCCCCAGCTTAAATTTCCCCTGCATGAATGTTTGTTGCACAAAATTATTGTGCATTATCTTGGCATCATATTTAGTGTGGGGCTTTCCACAGTCTCCATATTTGGTTGGTGTATACAACAACCACAATGTAAGCTTCTTTTTGGTTGAATAAGGTCATCTTACTTACAATCAAGCTCACTGTCATGAGTAGGATCCTCCAAGAGTCTCATGTTTATGATGTGTCTTCCCCTAACTGCTTAACAGGGCCCAATTTTGAAAATTGGAGCAAATGTTGAAGTCATACTTGTGGGCTAAGTATCGAGAGGCTCAAGGACTGCCAACAGTACCTTAGGATATATGTATCATGCCTAAGGAGGAGTAAGGTATTGGATTGATTGATGTGTGATCCAAAATGGATCAAAATATCATTTTTCTTCTATTTTTTGTGCTTTCTGAGGGAAAGATTGGATGAATTGGCTTGCAGGGCCCATTTTCGCGCAAGTCTCACTTTGCAGAATTGGGATCAAGAACCTTCTAAGGCCTATTTGAGGGCATAAACGATGTTATTTGGGATCAAAAGTTCTTTGCTAATGCTATGCCCCTTAACGCTATTCTGCACTCCAAGACCTTTCCAATAGTCCAAGAATCGCCTCAATCGAAGTCTGTATGAAGTTATGCCTCCTACAAGTTTACCTACCCAATTGACCACCATGCTACCAAGTGGATTCCACGTCAACTCTCATTTCTCACACATGTGGAACTAGTCACGTGTGGACTTACAAAAACATAAAACCTAACCCTAATCGAGAGTTGAGGCATGAAAAAAACCCTAGAACTAACCCTAGACAACTATCAAGCTATATTAAATAACATACCATTAGGAAGAAAGGGGTTCCATTCTTATAATGTTATTGTATTGTTCCCAATCTTTTAAAACTCGGACTCGAACTCAGAATCGGTCGAGGGTCAACTTGGACTCGGACTCGTAATTGCTAATGAATTAGTAATGACTCGACCAATTTGAATTTAATGACTCAGTTTACTCAAAAATACATAAAATATTTAAATTTTAAAGAAAAAGAATATTTTAAAGATTATAATCTATTATTTCAAAGCATTAGAGACAAAATATCCAAAGTCTGCTCATGTATATACCATATAAAGGTGAATATATCAAAATGGCACTAAGTTTACTATGCAACAGTGCAATAAATATCTAGAATAAAATACATAATCAATGAGGACTAAATGGGATATAGAGTCCAAAAAACAACATGTTATGATGCCACAACATCATACATGTCATTGATCAACATGTTCAATAATCAAACTCATCACCACTGCTAGAACTAGAAGTAGAACTAGAATTAGGACTAGCAATGGCATAGGCAACGAGAATCATCATATGTCTCAAGCTCGGACTCCTCAAGGTCATCTACAACTATAGTAGTAGTAGTAGTAATAGTTGAACGCTGAGAAGCACAAGGTTGAGTTTCACCTTATAGCATTAGGGTTAGGTCTAGATTCTAAGCTCATCTATATACCATATAAACGTGAATATATCAAAATGGCACAAAGTTTACAATGCAATAGTGCAATAAATATCTAGAATAAAATACATAATCAATGAGGACTAAATGGGCTATAGAGTCCAAAAAACAACATGTTATGATGCCACAACATCATACATCATACATGTCATTGATCAACATGTTCAATAATCAAACTCATCACCACTGCTAGAACTAGAAGTAAAATTAGAATCTAAGTCACAGGGTTCGCTGAACCTAATCCTTGAGGTTCGAGGTTCGGCGAACCTTAAAAAAAATTTGAAGTTCGTTCAGGTTCGCATTTTTCGTTGAGGTTCGGATTTTTTCATAGGGAAAAACCGCCTGACCTAACTTCATTCCCTCGCTTTCATTTCACTCTCTGCACTTGCCACCGCCATTACTTTAGTCTTCGACCGAGCTCCATTCGACTGCAGTCTGCAACTGCGACGACATCCCCGACTGCGAGTCCGGCCCTCTGTTTGGCTACTGGAATCCCCGACTACCACTCTGCAAGAGCGGCCCTCCATTTGGCTACTGGAATCCCCGACTACGACTCTGCGAGTGCGCCCTCCATTCGAGTGCGGCTTAGATTGTGAGTGCAGCTCCACTCCACGGGCCACGATTTCTCCAACCCATCCGACGGCTTTGAAAAATATTTTTTATTTTTTGCATTTTGAAAAATATGTTCTACTTTTTTTACAATTTGCAGCTGCACTATAAATCCGTGTGTTTAAATATTAAAAAAGCGTTGATGATTAGAATTTGTCATTATTAAAGATATGTGAATTATTTATTGATCTTGATTTTTACTTATTCTTGTTTATTGATCATGTATATTGATTTTTTTGTTAGTTATGTTATTTATGCTATATATTTAGCTCTCACGTATTTATGTTATATAAATATTTATTGATCATGTTTGTGCATTATTTGTTTTTGCTATATATATATATATATATAATTCTGTGTTTGCATTATTCTATAATTGGAAAGTATATCATGAAAGTTTATATATATATATATATATATATATATATATATATATAGTCGAACCTATCGTCTAACCTCATTGGAAAATTCGAACCCGAACCGAACCTAATCCTTGCCGAACCCGAACCCGAACCGTGTGACTTAGACTAGAATTAGGACTAGCAATGGCATAGGCAACGGGAATCATCATCTATCTCAAGCTCGGACTCCTCAAGGTCATCTACAACTATAGTAGTAGTAGTAGTAATAGTTGAACGCCGAGAAGCACGAGGTTAAGTTTCACCTTATAGCATTAGGGTTAGGATTAGATTCTAAGCTACATGAGACGAGGAAACAAGGACGAGTTTCCGATGAGAAAGGACATTTTAAAAAATGAATGTGAACAAAAATCATAAATCATACATGTCGACGAATCATTGCCTATATTGGAATCCTATTCATCAATAACACCCTATGCCTCCCTTCTCTAGGCTCTAGCCCTTGCCTCTACCTTGAATCTCAAAGATGATCCTCCAAGGACATTATTCAACGACTCAACACCCTACAATTTTGATGAAACTTCCTAATCCAACCATTAAAATAAGGTAGAAAAAGATTCCAATTCTTAATAAGTGATGTTGCTTGAGTGAAGAGTACAATTTTATTAAGTTCATGATAGAGGAGTTCAACAATCATCACCACCAACATCAAGGTAGATATAGGGGTTGACGTGCTTGATTAAATGCCAATCCCATACCCTCATACATGATAGAATTTGGTGGAAACTTTGCAATCCGAAAACCCTAGAAACTATAAAATCTATTGAATTTGAATCGGATCTAAAATTCTACTTTTTGCATATGAAGTCTAATGAGCTTGGAACCACTCTCAAACATTCTAAAACAATTAATGGTAATGTTAAATTTTTAACTAAAAAGATAGAAAATGAAAGATAAGAAGAATGCCACTTTTACTTTAAGAATTTAATAGTACCATTTATTATTACCAAATACTACTTAGTAGAACAGAAGAGTTTTTTTTTACAGTCAACTCAAATTGATTCCAAATGTCTCCCACCAATCCTCAAGCCATTGTGGAGGATTATTCAAGATATTAGCGCGCACTAACCCGAATTTTAGGAGGGTGTAGTATGTTTTGTCATAATTGTCTTTCCTGAGGAAATCCCACCATAGAGATTTGTATTTAAAGTAATTATGATTTGTACCAGAAAATTTATTTTTGGTATTTCCATCTGCCAATCTGGCCAAGAATCAAGTGTTCTGACTCAGTTGATGCAATAGTATTGGTGGTCCAATCTTCTTCTTGGATTATTATATGTACCACTGGATACTTCAGTCCATATAAGATTTATGTCATGATAGTGAGACATGAGGGCCTGGCTTGCATCTGGAGCTTTTTGTAGTGCGTTTTGGTACACTTGTTCAGGAGTCATACAACTGCTAGTGGGATATCTTCAGACTTCAGACACAAGGTTTATTAATGCGTTGGATGATTGTAAATTGTCGTCTAGGACCTCTGTACTCCTAAGTTCCCATCTTGGTGTCCAGTCTTGGAGGTGCAAGATCCAGTTGGTTCGGTCATCAATGTTCCGTGTGGAAGGTCCTTCATTATGCCATTATGTGATAATCATATTTACTCCGCTGACTTGTGGGTTATGGGCCCACTTGCTTCCACCTCACTTGCTCTTTTCGCTCGCTTGTCCGTGTTCCTGGGTCTAGTTCCCTTGCTTCTTTTGTTTTTCTGGCTCGCTTGTTCCTATTTCAATATTTACATCATATTTATTTGAAAGATATTCTCTGGCTAAGAAATCAAGGATACAATTCTTTTCTCCTAAGATATGTTCTAAAGTGTAATTATAGCAGGAGAATAAAGCTTGCCATCTGGCGAATTTGCCTTAGGTTGTTACATTTTTTATTGTATTATTTAGGACGAACGACAGACTAGAACAATCAGTCCTAGTTACAAAATCATGGTTTCCGAGATGGATTTCAAATTTCTTTATACAATTGAATGCAACTAGGATCTCTTGGTCTGTATTAGCATAGTTTTTTTCTATGTCATCCCAAGTTACAGATGCAAACTGTACAATTTCTTCAGAGGATTTCTTTCCATCTCTAACCTGTTTCAAGACACCTCCCCATCCAATATTAGAAGCATCACATTCAATTATTTTAGGCAAATTATCATCAATTATGCACAAAATAGGGAGAGTTTTGACTTTCCTTTTGATGTTCTGGATTGCTTTGGTGTGTTCTGCAGTCCATGGTCCTATGTCCTTTTTCAATCTTAAGTTTAGGATTTCCCTGTCTGATGCGCAGTCCTTATAATATGCAGAAAGGTAGTTTAAGCATCTCAGGAACCTCTGCAATTGTTTCTTATCTTTGATGACATCTGGGGACTTATCTGCAAATTCTATGGCGTGTTCTTGCACCTTTATCAGACCCTTTTCAATATTCTACCCAAGAAATTCAACATATTCCTGGTATAGTTTCATATTTTTTGCAGATAACAAAAATCCATTATCATAAACAGCTTTCAAGAAGATCTTTAAGTGCTTTTGATGATCTTCTAAAGATTTTTAAAAAATCAAAATGTCATCTATGTGGATCATCAGCCAATCCATGTATGGCTTAAAATTTGTTTCCATTATTTTCTGGAATTGGGATGGTGCACTTTTAAGTCCAAATGGCATAATTGTCCATTCATAGTGGCCATTAGGGACTGTCAAAGTTGTCTTATATTGATCTTCTTCTACTATCCCAATTTGCCAGAATCCACTCTTTAAATCAAACTTAGAAAAGACTTTCCATCCTGCTATTCTTTTGATTAGGTCTAAATTGCTTGGCACAAGATACCTATTCCAATTCAATACTTCATTTAGGGGTTTGTAATTTATGACAATTCTTGGGACCCCTCAAATTTTTTCAGAGTCTTTATTGACATAAAATGTATAACAGCTACATGGACTATCTGAGTGGTTAATTAGTCCCTTGTTCAAGAGATCATTTATCTCATTTTGACAATGTTCCAACATTTCTTTGTTCATGGAGACCGCATTTGATTGTCCTGCTGGTACCTTCAATTCTGGTTTGAGTGACAATGTTATTGTGTGCTTTCTTCTATGCCAAAAGGTATTTGGGACTTCTGCACACATTTTTCTTGAATTCTTCTTCAATCCTTATTTTAATATATTGCCATTTATGTTGCTTGAGTTGTGTCCCAATTTGGGTTTCTTTAGCAGAAATTAGTTCCCGAATAGCCCTTTTAGTCCATTGTCCTGATTTGACATTATGGAATGGAGTTACTGTATGTGTCTCCCCCTTTAGTCCCTAGCCCCTTTAGTCCATAGCCCTTTTAGTCCATTAATGGGGGGAATGGAGTTACTATATGTGTCTCCCCTCCTTTATCCAACTCCCATTTATGGCCTTCAAATGGCTTTTTTTCTGGTTGTTTTTCTTCTGGAGGCTCTGGTTTCTCGCTCTCTACCATGTTTACTTTTGTGTCATCGGCTAGCCTTTCTATTCTATACCATTCATAGAATGATATCCACTGATTTTGTGTTACCATGTGGGCTTTCCACTGCTTAGCCAATTCTTGTTTTTGTGCCAGAGAGTGAGATTCTCTGAAATCTTTAGAATTCTCATGTGTGAAAAAATCCCAGTTAACCATATTTTTCATGAAGTGGTCATTGGGTTTGTAGGGAGAATGTCCTTTGTACATCTGCAGGAAGTTTGCAATTTCCTGCAATGTAGGCCTATAGATTTTCTCAGGTAGATTCTCCTGTAACAAAGAAGAGGGAATATTGAATTTTTCTTTGAGCTACCTGAATTTCATACTCTGCTTCCTCTGATGTTCTAACTCAGCTTGGCTCTGTTTTTGCAAAGTCGAAGGCCTTTGTATCCTAATCCCGATTTGTCTCCATATGGCTTCTGATAGTCAAGCTGATCTTGTACTGCTTTTGAGGAATTTTCCCAATGGTTTGGTGCCATCAGCGTTTGTTTTAATGGCTTTTGGTATGGAAAACTCTGGATCATGTTGCGGTATGATTGTCATATATGAAGAAACTTTACGTTATCAGCAATTTCAACTTTATCCTGAAAACATTGGATATTATTGGATTTAGTTGAACAATCGGGGTGTTGGCAAGACTTTGGAATTTGCAGGCAGATTTGAAGAAGGGATGAATGGATTTTCACAAGCAAGTGCAACTATTGCAAAACGTTGGTCTGTAGCTTCCTTTTCAACATTTCCACCACGCTGGCTGCGAGGACTCTGGTAGAAATCAAGAGAGGGTTGACAGGAAGTAGTTGCAAAAGAGGAAGAGTAAGTGCGATTGTGTGGAAGAGATGAGGATCTTCGGGGGGAAAGGATTTTAGCAATAGACTCATCTTCTGAAATCTAAGAATTAATGGGAGTTCGTACGAGGAAGTTATTCCTCCCGCAAGTTGACCACCATGGTAAAGAGTGAACTTTCAGAAACATTCTAGAAGTTCCAAAACTCTAACCCTAATAGAGAGTTGAGGCATGAAAAAAACCCTAGACAGCAATCGAGCTATGTTATGTTGGAAATAATGTAACTTCGGAAGTTATTCTTAATGTACTTTATTATATTATTGTTGTACCTCCTTCGGGAGAAATTATTGATGTAATTGATCATGTAAAAGATCATGAAACCTTGGGTTAGAATTACCCAAAGGAAATAAATAATAAATATAATTTTCTATTCCTCCGTGAAGAGTCGGCCCCAAACAATGGGCAGTCTGCCCCAAAACTTGGGCAGAACTACTTTAGTCAAGTCGGTCCAGTTAAGAAAAGTCAGGTCGGCCCAATAAGGGAAAAAGTCACTGCTTTGATGTGTATAAATAGAGAGGTCGCACCTCTCATTTGGTCATTCACTCAAGACAAGCTAGTTCGCTCAAGAAGAGGAGACATTCGCTACTGTAGTCAGAGAAGGCTTATTTGGGATTGCACCCATTGAAGAAGTTTATCTTTCTCTCTTTTATTGCTGATATCTGGATGTACTCTGATCTCTAAACTAATTATCTCTATACGAAGGTCGCTAGTTTTCTCCCTGTTGGGTTTCCCAGGATAAAACTTTGTGTCTATTGTTTTTGTGCTTGGTTATTCTTTTAGTGATCCTTTTTTATTATCTGCAAATAATTATACTGCTAGAATTGTACAAAAACTAACATGGTATCAGAACAGTGCTAAAAGAAGCCATTGTCGGAAACTAGGGTTTCATATTTCGGAGCCTACTACCTCATTTTGGCTTGAAAATAGAATTAGAATTTCTCCCTAAGGAAGGAACATCTTTTGGTGGAAGAAAATTTCAGTTCTGACAATTTCAAATTTTGACCTAATTCTGTAGTTGCTGCAGTTTCTGCAGAAATTAGGGTTTCCAATCTTTAACCCTTTTGTCCACAGAATTGGTTCGATTTTACGCCTCCTCAACTCACCTTGGTAGGGCGCAACTATCTGTGGAAGCATATTTCATATCCAAAAAATTTCATTTTTGACCTGTTCTCTAACATAATCGGGAAACTAGGGTTTACAGTTTTGAGTTGTTTTGTTCATAGATCTGAGAGAAAAGAAGGGGTATTCAAATCGCCTTGATAGGGTGCATCTCCTTGTGGAATCAGTTTTCTAAGAATCCCAACTTCAAAATTGACCTAGCTCCTGCTAGGGTTTATGATCCAGTTGTAGTCAAGATGATTGGGATGAAGGTTGAGGATAGGTTGGATGGGGCTTCCAACTTCAGCTCTTGGAAGTCTAGAGTACTTCTAATTCTTGAAGAAAATGACCTATTAACGTTTGTTAATGAGAAGGTTCCAGAACCAGAAGAAGAAACAGGAAAGAACCAGTGGAGAAAGAATGATGCTAGGGCAAGAAGGACCTTGGTAGATTCAGTAAAAGATCACTTGGTTCCTCAAATTTCTCAAAAAAATATAGCCAGGAAGATGTTTAAAGTCATGAAGTTGTTCGAAAATAGCAATATCAACCGTGCCCTTTCCTTGAGACAACAACTCTCAAATCTCAAGATGTCAAGATCAAATTCAATTGCCACCTATTTCATGAAGGTCTCAGAACTCAGAGATCAGTTAAGCACTATTGGAGAAACAATTGAAGAAAAAGAACTTGTTATGTCAACCTTTAATGATCTCCCTCCTTGGGAATCATTTATTCAAAGTCTCAGTGGAGGAACAAAGTTGCCCAAGTTTGACGGATTATGAGCAGATTGCACTCAAGAAGAGACTAGACATGCGACCAAAAGCAGATTGCATGGTATTCAACATGAAGAGACTCAAGCCCTTACAACTCACTGCAAGAAAGGAAAAGGTAAGGGAAGGAAGTTCCATGGCAAAAATAACACAAGTGAAAGATCAATCCCTAGACCAGATCAAAAGAAAAAGAAAGATCTCTCTCATATTCAATGTGTCAAATGCAATAAATATGGCCACTGTGCCAGATATTGTCGAAGTTCAAACAAAAGGAAGCATGAAGCCTCAACTGTTGATGTTGATGAGGACACTCCTCACAAGAAGTAAAGGAATGATGATCATACGAAGTTCTTCTTCTAGTGCTCCCCATGTTGAGGTGATGATATGAAGATCCAGATTGCAATGGACTCCTAGCAAGAAGAATGAAGATTAGAGGACTCTCATTCCCACAAGGGAGCAGTGGGAGCACACCCACAAAAACAATGAAAGATAAGTATTTGGATTTATTGCTCACATAGATCTATTGTCTTATATGTTTTCATAACAAATTGTATGCAGATCTATTAGGAAGTTTGTTGAGCATTTGATATAGTTCACTTATTGATGTACCTGTTATCACATTTATAGTAGTCGGGTCTACCATATTTTCAAATCGGATTCCAGTCCTTTTCAGCCAGTCCTTTACATTGAAATGCTTGAGATCAGCATTTGATGAGCACGCATTCCAGGATCACTCATGTTTTCCTGCAGCCCCTGAGCAGACAATACAGCCTTATGCCATGACTGAGCCTCATGATCTCAGATTCGATGACCGATGTAGCCATTTTACCATACAGAGCAGTATGCAATGCCCAGATGTTGAGCAGCAGTATTCCAGTTGAGAGTTGACGATTCAGATGGATGGTACAAGTATATGACCCAGCAGGTATATTGATATGCATTGGTTATGATGTCTTGCTCCTTTGCTCATTATGATAGCTTAACTTGGTATCTTGTAGTTATGATCTGGCAGTCTATATATGTTACATAGATATGTGTGTTTCAATGGTTAGTATCTAAAATGATCTAATTTACTCTAAATATGAAATTCTTGTTAATACTCATTGGTTTTACCCTCCTTAGGAAAATGGACATGATCATTCCACCTTTCATGGCTTGCTAGTTTTGGCATCACCTTTCACTTTCCCCATCCATCCGTTCTCTTCCACTTCTTGTTCTTACCCTGACTTACACCTTAGCCTGTGATATGGAGGACTTCCCGGCTTTTGCCTCTTTGTTGGATAAGCATCCCTGTTAGTTTGTGTTTCGGCTTTGAGTTGTTGATTGAGTTGTGTTGGCTAAAACCTGAAGTGAATAGCACCAACATCATTATATGTATATGGAAACTATTGTATATATCTTGTGCAAGCCCTTTGAATTTAAACTAAAACTTTGCTTCTAAGCACAAATGAAAAAGGGCTATGAAATGAAAATACCCTGGATGAAAGCTTGAGTAGTTGTGATTTTAAGCACATGCAAAATCCCCAAAAGGAGTATCAAATGACTTGAAATGAACTAAAAGCACCGTGGATGAAAGCCTTAGTGGTTGTGCTTATAAGCACATGTAAAATCCCCAAAAGGGTCAATAATGGCCTAAAGAAAGCAGTGATTAAATATATGCTAAATTCAAAGACTGCTAGCCAGGAAACTAAATGTAATGATTAATTCCTCACGGAGCCCATGGGTTGTGATGTGAGATGGAGTAAGGGACAGCTAATTCTAAGTGTCCCCTAGAACCTCAAATTACAGTTAGTCGGGCACCTAGTCATGGCGGTTCTAGAAAAGATCCTCACAACGCTGTTTCAGCTTGGATGTGAGCAGTAGACATTTTCCAAGGTTGAATAAACACTTCTCTAAAATAACTTACCCTATTTGTGAGACACTGCCATCCCTTGTGTATTTTTTATCCAGCATAAGCTTAAGTGTGTATTGCATTTTCCCTTATCCAAAGTATCACAGTGTTGAGTCAGTATAGTCATCCCCTTAGCCTAGCCTTGCAATTTTCGCCTTCACCCAATCCTAGCAAAATGACCACGGACATGAAGCGAGTATTTTCTTGAAATTCTATTTAGAGTAATTGATTATTTTTATATATTGGATGTTATTATTGCTTAAACCGCCAGTGATATGCTACTTTATACTTTGAGTTTTGCTATTAGAATGATTGAAAGGAGCATGCTTTAACCATTTGCATTTGCAGCAACAGGCATTTTAGGCCTAGGTCATATTTTGGTCAGTTTTGACCTGGTCAAACTTAGTTTGACCAAGTCAATTGGAGGACCTGAGGTAAGTTGGATCAGTGATATGTGAGATTGATGATTTATGGTCCTTATATACCCATTTGATGGATTCATGCAGCAGACACAACTTTCAGATGATGGTTTGATGATTTTCATGATTATTATTATTATTACAGACCATTTTTTTTAGTTGTCCGCGCATGGTCATGGTTACAGATGATTATACAGATGGTCATAGGGTGTATGGGTACTCATCTTTAGTACATTTGGACCTTCTGAGTCCATTGGGATACTCAGTTTTCTGTTTCAGGCACTTCCAGTTGAGATATTACTCAGATTATAACTTGATTGCAGATTTGCCATTTAAAATGGCCTGGCAACACAGTTTGACTTTTTATCTTGTTCACCTAGGGCGCTACAGTGGGAGTATGGGGTCCAACTACTTGTTTTTACCATATTACCATGCTCCCGAACACTTTGGTGCAGTCAGTTTTGGCCCCGGGGTACCAGGCAGTGAGCTACAGGCGTTTTATTCTTTCACAGGTGATTTTTCTGAGGATAAAAATGGTAAAAATGGTTACAGAGGAATTCGATTTGCGCTACTGAGGTA
The DNA here is from genome assembly GCA_027924585.1 of Larix kaempferi. NCBI lineage: Eukaryota > Viridiplantae > Streptophyta > Pinopsida > Pinales > Pinaceae > Larix > Larix kaempferi. The sequence continues at coordinate 8,948,868 of BSBM01000087.1, read as the reverse complement.
AGGAAATCGCATGAGGTTGGTCTAGATGATTTGTGTGATGCTTCCCACACCTTCCAGTGCAGGTTGCAGCATTCAGTGGGGCCCACACATTCTCCGGGATGTTATATTATGATTTTATTGTGTCATTGAGGGGACACAATTTGGCCATGTGGTCACAGTATTGTATCTTGATGATGTTATTATATGTTATTGTGCCATGGGGACATGCTAGAGATGGATGAGTACACCTCCTAGCCCCACCATGAGCTTATGCTATGTTTCCTAGTCACTTTCACGTGGTGCATCCCCCCTAGGGCTACTTAGCTAGTGCGGCCCCTCTATTTTTTAGTTGATCCATGTACTTTATATTTGGGCTCATCTTAGCCCTTGATTTTCATTTATGTATGTTTTAATATCAACCACTCGTTAAAAAGGTGGTTAGGGTTTTGGTCTCTCCCATTCCTATTTAAAGTAGAGACCCCCCTCATTGTAAAGGGACTTTTGGCTCTTGGCTACTCGAATAGAAAAATATTTTGTAAATCTCTTGTGATATGGTTTTGGGTGTTGGATATGTCAATTGAAACTGCTTTTCCATTGCATTGAGGATATTGGTGATTGTTTTGCAAATCTTTCGATCCACATTTTTATCTACAGATGAAGAGGGCGACTTGGAGGAAGGTCGCATCGGCTGAGGAGACTCACCTTGTCTCTCTTTCTTCATTTGGTTTGGTTCAGGGAGTGTTATTGTCTTTGTACTTCTCATTCTTTGTGATCATTCTCGTCATTTGCATTTACCTTCATCTTTGCTCACTAATTGAGTTTATCTCATTGGTTTTGCAGGAAGAGAGGGGCGCATCAGTGGAACTGGGCAAATTCGTAGAGGCAAGATAAAGCATCAAATCTTCACTTAATCTTTGCGGGAGTAGTCCTTGAAATACTATCATCAATTTCCATGATCCAAGTAGTCTTGGAAGGTACGTTATCTATTCTTTTATCTTACCCATCTGTCAATTTCATTCAAACCCTAACTCTAAATCATTTGGAAAATTCTCTGGGTTTTATTTCTTGGTTTACTGGCAAACCATTTCTGGGTTTTTATCTTACGACCAAACCCCAGGTGTGTTCTCAAGGGCGTCATGCTATGAGGACTCCATCCACCCTTTTTGCCTAGGCACTAGTCTTCAACCCTTGCGCCCTCCTTGGTTACCCTGTTTTTCGGGTTGTATAACCCTTACCTTTTGAGCTTGTGTACTTTGATACTGTCAAATCTCTCTTCCAAGCTGTGCTAGAAAGCCTAAACCTTCAGATCTACTCCTTGGACTACTTTCCTTATTTTTAGAGTCACATTTCCCAAGGCAGCTATATTTGATCATGTGTCTTAGCACTTGAATCCTGGAATCATACTTAATACCAAGTCACTGTGTTTAAGCATTCAAAGTCCAATCTTATCTCTCTTAAGCCTCCACAGTGACATTGTTTCCTTAAATCTAGGGTTCTCCACCCATCACCTTACGTACCCTATTTCATAGCTCGATCTGGTGATTGGGTTAGATCTATCCTGTCAGGAGTAGATCAAGGTCTCCCCCTTTACTATATGTGGCTTTGATAGTATAAAGTAAAGAGTGCCTCGATTGGAATGACAACCAATCCATCTTGGGGACCGAAGCCCTCTCGTGTCACCTCTTTGGTTTTCTGTCCCCTTTGTCGTCCTGTATAGGATCATCCATTGGGGCAACTACTAGTTGTGTGATAACATTTTGGCGCCGTTGTCGAGGAGGTAGAGGCTTACCTTCGATGTCTGCGAGTGTCCGTGCGTTATTTGATATCTTATCGCATCCGTTATTTTGGTTTGGTGATTGCATTTTTCATTCCTTAATTGTTTCAATCACCATCTTAATTCACTCATCTCACCTCTCCTACGACATTTATCTTTTTGGTGAATTACTTGTGTGGTTAACCTAGCAACTCCACCCCGCGACAATACTGAGGAACGAATTAAACATATAAATCTTAAGTTCTTAGATCGCCCAACAAATCCTGAAGGAATCCCTTTAAAAATACTCGGAACCGAAGACATATTAAAGAGAACTCATCCAACTTATTTTCGAAGATTTCTAATCCTAATTATTCACCGAGTCATCATTTAGGATCTCCTTCATCTTCATCTAGTCCAATGGCCGATACAAACATTGGTGGAAACCAAAACAATCCTCCATAGAATTGTAGAATTATCATTTAGGATCTCCTTCATCTTCATCTAGTCCAATGGCCGATACAAACATTGGTGGAAACCAAAACAATCCTCCATAGAATTGTAGAATTTTCGGAAGAAAGGCTAAAGCTTCTCCTTTAGATTTTTCCCAAATCCAGGGAGCCCCCCATGAGATGCCTGAAAAGTATTTTGAGAAAGTTCCCAAGTTTGATGGAAACTCAGCTATCACTATAGAAGACCATATAGACAAAGTTTGGGAACACATGGAAGCATATGGAGCATCTGATGAAGATGTATTCATGAGGGGCCTTCTAGCATCTTTGGAAGGAGATGCTTGGAAGTGGTTTGATCGATTACCTGCTTCATCCATTAATGGATATGACAACTTTGTCACTAAGCTAACCAGTGAATGGTCACGGAAATTAGATGGGAAGTTTCTCTTACATCAACTTTTTGACATTAAGAAGAAAGAGAATGAAACAATCCATGAATTTAACCTTAGATTTGACAAGACTGTAGCAAATATCCCAGATGACATCAAGCCTAAAGACCAAGAAATCCTTATTCATTATTTAAATTCTTTTGAAGGATGGCTTGGATATCATTTGAAGGATAAGAATCTGAATGACCTAAAGACCGCACAAATGAATGCTATGGTTGTTGAATCAAATGCGGCATCCATGGGAAAACAAAACTTTTTTTATCATTATTCCCCTTCCAAATCTGATCCTAGAATCCGAAAGGCCAAGGAACCTGTGGTTGAGCCAAAGGACACAAAGGATACGTTGGAAACTATGCAAGACATGATGAGACAGTTGACTATCCTATCTAAAAATGTAATGAGAACTCATGAACCTGAGCAGTATAGAAATCCTTATGGACCTAAACCCTACTGGAAGAACAATAGAAGGCCTGAAGGAGAAAACAGTAAACGACGTCCTGAAATTCCAGAAAACTCTACCAAAAAGAATGTGAACTGGTGTGATGAATTAGAATAAGAACCTTTAGACACTAGTTATCCTGATGATCATAACTTAGTTGAAGACCTGTCTTAGGACGATGAGTTTGGAAGAATTCTCCTTGAAGAAGAAGTAGAGCAAGAAGACCTAATTGAAGAACAAAACTCCTCATGTTGTGCAATTAATCTTCCAAAACCTGAAGAACAACCCAAGCTTCAAATCTATAGACAACGTAATATTGATCCCAAGTCACCTTCTTTCCTAGATAAACGTATCATGACTAAGGAAGATAAAAGGGAAGAAGAGAAAACTACTCCTTGTGATTACACTTTGAACATTGATATTAAAAAGGAGTTAGGCAAAATCATGTGTAATATCCTGGTAATTGAATTAATGAAAGTCCCTTCAGTAAGAAGCCAAGTAGAAGAATTTTTTCAAGGCATCAACCAAAAGAAAGACTCTAAGATTGCTTTGGAATCATGTCATATACAGAGTCTTAGTGGAAAAGATGTTAGAAGAGTTGAAAAGGATCCACCGGCACCCATCAACATCCAATCTGCTATTTATGAGCGAAAAAATGGTGGTCACCCTCCTTTCTACCTTACCTTACACATTCAGAATGTGCTCCTTCACAATTGCATGCTAGATTTTGGAGCTGCCATGAATGTCATGCCTTTGCATGTCATGAAGGAAATGGGTTTGAGATAACTAGACCTTATGGAAATGTTTGTGGCATTGATTCAAGACGTGTACAGGCTTATGGTTTAATAAAAAACTTAAGGGCTGATCTTTTTGCATGCTCAGACATTTCCACCATGATGGATGTTGTTGTCATAGATTTGCCCCCAGCATATGGAATGTTTTTATCCAGAAAGTGGGCAGCTAGTTTAGGTGGATATCTCATGATGGACTTGCCTTATATATGTGTCCCTAACTCAGATGGTGCCTTAATCCGAATCAATAGAGAACAATTCATTGACAAACATTTGGAAACTTTTGAAGATGGGATAAAGAACACTTATGGGGATGACTTGTTAAATAATGCCAAAGCTGGGATGATTAGAGATGATGATGAAATTTGGGGTTTATCACAATCGGAAAATGTGTTCATGGTAATGGGAGAAACTGATTCTTCTGAGGAAGAAGAGGGGATAATCGAACTTGCTAGGAGAATTAATCTGGAAATGCATTTAAGTGAAGTTTTTGAAGAAATCCAGGAATTAAGAAGAAGAGAGGAAAATCAATTTCAAGGACAAGAGCTTATTAATGACATAAATCTAGAACAAGTTAATGAAAATCAAATGCCTGAAGTTTTTGATGATTTAGATGACATAAGGCAAGGTGAAGGAGTGAGGAGATCTCTCAGACATCCTTAAAATGATGGAGAGGCCAGCGCACACTCCCGATCACTTTGAAAGAAGTGAGGAGATCTCTCATAGAGAGATTTAGTACATTCTCCTGATCACTCTGAAAAGAGTGAGGAGATCTCTCAGACATCCTGAGACGGGATGGAGAGGCTGGTGCACACTGGCGCACACTAGTGCACACTAGTACTCTTGTATGGACTCACCGATGGACTGGTTGAGTTGGTGCATGTTCCCCGATGGACTGGGTTGAGCTGACGCACACTGGTACTCTTGTATGGACTCACCGATGGACTGGTTCAGTTGGTGCATGTTCCCCGATGGAATGGGTTGAGCTGACGCATACTGGTACTCTTGTATGGACTCACCGATGGACTAGTTGAGTTGGTGCATGTTCCCTAATGGACTGGGTTGAGATGACGCACACTGGTACTCTTGTATGGACTCACCGATGGACTGGTTGAGTTGGTGCATGTTCCCCAATGGACTGGATGTAGTTGATGCAGGATGGACTCTCCGATGGACTGTGCGGAGTTGTTGAGCTAATGTCCCATTGATGGATAGAGTGGAGCAGATGCATGATGACACTTCTCGATAGACTGAGACTGTGTTGAAGACCTTCCCTATTTATAGAGATGTTCGAGACAGTTGTGATGTACAGCCGAGATCCAAATGATCGTGTCCAGTGATGATGGTGATGACCATGTCCAAAGAATACCTTCCTTGTTAAGAGGGAGTGTTGAAAATAATGTAACTTCAGAGTTATTCTTAATGTACTTTATTATATTATTATTGTACCTCCTTTGGGAGAAATTATTGATGTAATTGATCATGTAAAAGTTCATGAAACCTTGGGTTAGAATTACCCAAAGGAAATAAATAATAAATGTAATTTTGTATTCCTACATGACAAGTCAGCCCAGTGGGTAAACTGCCCCAAACAATGGGTAGTCTGCCCCAAACAATGGGCAAAACTGCCCCTATCAAGTCGGTCTAGTTAAGAAAAGTCAAGTCGGCCCAATAAGGGGAAAAATCATTGTTTTGATGTGTATAAATAGAGGTTGCACCTCTCATTTGGTCATTCACTCAAGAAAAGCTAGTTCACTCAAGAAATGGAGAAGTTTGCTACTGCAGTCAGAGAAGGCTTATTTGGAGTTGCTACTATTGGAGAATTTTATCTCTCTCTCTTATTCGTGATATCTGGATGTACTCTAATCTATGAACTATTTATCTATATACGAAGGTCGTTGGGTTTTCTCCCTGTTGGGTTTCCCAGGATAAAACTTTGTGTCTATTGTTTATGTGCTTGGTTATTCTTTTAGTGATCCTGATTTATTATCTGCAAATAATTATACTGCTAGAATTGTACAAAAACTAACATGTTAAATATCAGGCCGTTAGGAAAAGGAGGAGTTCCATTCTTATGATGTTATTGTATATGTTCCATAGTTGACCAACAACACAGGAGTGGATAATAGATCATCACAAAGGGAGTAGGAGATCCTATAAAAGCCATTATGGACGCAGAATCATAGGTAACTCAATATCAATAGAGAGTACCACTTTCTTTGTATTTGCATTCTATATAAAAGAGCAAGGCATGATCCTCATTTCTGGTTGGGTTTTTCTTTAGAGTGGGTATTCCCAAGGTAAATCTTGTGTTATTTGTATGGATTGTGTATTTCTTTGCTCTAGTTATTTTTTTCTTTCAATTCCAATTTATTTATCATTCATTGGAAATAAGCTAATAAAAAGAACTAAGTTGTAACATCCGTTGTGACAAATTGTTCTAGTGGAATATCCACGGCAGTTTATGGATCAATATGACAACTCAAGGGAGTACTCTCACAGCCAAGTGGGTGGTTCTATGTTTAGAAGGGTCTTCTCATGGCATGTCTTGACAGGTCTTGTTGAGGCATAGGTTGCACGCTGCTCAACATATTGGCAAGAGTTGAGGGTCTTTTACATTACGTGATATAATCTCAATCCCCCCATCATTTTTAGACAGTAGACACCTTTATCTTCAACAGTATCTGGTCAGCATGAAAAAAGGTATTAGGCTTGGTCAAATGGCAGATGTCCAATAGTCATGTAAGGAGGGATTTGGCCAAATGGTCGATTTGTCACTAGAATGTGCATGATGTGTGTATTGTTGATCTTCTTTGTTTTCAAGCTCAACAACTGAATAAAAAGAGGAGTTTTCTCTAGAGGGACTTGTGGGATCACAATGCTCACTCTTGGAAGGATTGACGCTCCCCATAGCTTGTGAGTATACCCATTCTTTTGTTAATCGGCCCACCATCATGGAGTTAGTTGGACTTATAGCCCGTAGGAGCACTTGTTCATGATGAATATTGACATGTCGAGACCCATTTGGCACAACCGAGAGAGGAGTTTTGGTCATCCTTTAGTTAAGTATGCTTCGTGCAATTTGTCCTCTATTTTGCATCAGTGAAATGAGCTTGAGCGTATTCCTCATGTAAGGTGGGTGTCCTCTAATGCTGAGAGCAAAAGGATACGAAGGTTACATAGTGTCTATTCGATGTCACACAAGCTCCAGGTGTTTGCATGCTTAGTAATTTATAAGGGCCTTCCTACTAAGGCTTGGTTGTCTAAAATTGGCCTCTGTGGTGGTCTTTGTCCTTCTTGCCTCCAATTAGAAATGGTGAACCATCTATTATGGGACTGTCCTTCCGCCCGGTCCTATTGGGATCATGTGCAGTGGGAGCAGGCAGCGATTTTTCAAGGAAGCATGCACTAGCATGTAGTTTTGTTTGGTGATTCCAGGTCCTTAGCCCTCCCTTCACTCAACAGTATTTTCCATTGTTTGAGAATCACGGCTCCTACTTCAGTGCAAATATGTTTTTCAGAATAAGGTTAGATCTTTGTTTGTCTTTTGTCATATGTGGAGAAAGGAGATATATATGCAGCTCTTGGCAAAAGAGTTTTTGTTGATCAAGGATGACAAACTACTAGAATCTAGTGCCTATTCAGATTGTGTGTTTGTTCTTGTGGCTCTAAGGAAGAGGATGTAAATATCATTGAAGACACCCTTCCACTTTCTATTTTTCTTGATCCAAATATATTTATGTCATTATAAGAAGTATTTTACATCAAATATTTAAAAAATATATCAGTTGCCTTTATGACTAAGTAGATGTCCAGATGATGTTATCGGTGCAACCACATCTTAACACAACATATTTAGTTCGGAAGGTGGTTAATAAATTTGGATTTGATGTTGATCTCCAATGTCCATCCAATAAATCACGCACTTCTGTAAACCTTGCAGAAGAAAGAATAATCCAGATCCATAATTACAACTCTACTACTAATAGTTGTGAGTAGGTCAAAGAACAAAGAGCTCATTTCTAGAAGCTCTAGATGAAAAAACTACAAAACAAAAGAATAAAGTAGAAATTCATTGGGTAACAATTAAAACTAGTCTGCAAAAATATTGAACTTAAAAACATCATTGATATATAAATACCTCCAACAGCTCTAGCCCACCCCATGGAAGGGAAGCTAAAATGCAAAATATATAGAAATCAGCACGTGCTTGCCAAGCAGGGTTTCCTCCCTCTTCGTCTACAGTTGTAGCTGCTGAGGACAATAGTGTTTCAAACACCTCTATCAGAGCTCCAGGAAGAATGACATTGCTGCACATCTAATGAATGCATCCACATAGACAATTAACAATTATGGATGAGCATATAGAGAAATAAAAGGCTAAAATGCATACATATGAAAACACTAACTCAAAATAAACAATTTCATAAATTGAAAATTCCTGACAAACAAGTAGCAACAATGCATGAATGGTTCTATCAAAAAACTTGTGTTTGCCCATGCATAGAACTGGCACACTCTTCAAGTAGGAAGAAACCTAAACTTGTAGAGCATATGATCAGCTGCCTTCTTCAATCTATTTTAACAAATACAAAACAATAAATACTACGTAATAATGGTGCACGCAGAGTAGCCGCAGTATGAACAAATTTCTAGAGACCTAAACGCTGTGCGTGTTCATTCATTAATAGAGATGACATTTACCTTAAAATTAAATATTTGGGCACACTTTCTTTGAGCATTCTTGAACAAAATCACAAGGTGGCAGACATTTCTTCCTCTGCACACACTACCTCCTCATCTCATTGTACAGATATTTAATAGATATTCTTGCACTCTTTCTTTTCTTCCTTTGATGTACTTTTTAATTCATCTAATATAACCCATATATATAATGAAAAGCATAAAAGGTGTGACCTTCGGGTCAAAACTAAATATATATTTTTATATCTTATATAAGAATATATATATATATATATAGTTTAATATTAGTGGTGACAATGACAAGAAGTCAGCCCCAAGGGGTAGGCTCAATCGGTTGAACAATCTGCCCAAAGCATGTTATTGATGGAAAGGCCATAGGTCACAAGTTAAAATCCAATAGACAAATTCAAGGTTACCAACCATATTTGTGGATGACATTTAAGGCATTGTCCATCTGGATATTTCAAGGAAGAGGAGGGGGTGATCTTGCGAGGTTTTCCTTGATGATCCGAAGTTAAGAATATACAAGAACATTGCCATGTGTCTTTGACACCGTTGTTAAGATTCATAAGAGAAAAAAGGGATCAAGTGTAACCAACTAGAAATCTCTAATTCTGCAATAAAGAGAGAAACACAGAACTAGGACACCAAGAGAAGCGCCACCCTAGAGATAGATAAATAATCCAAGAGAATTCTGCTAGAGAGAAAATTAACCCAATCACAAGAGAGTGGAACACTTTATGGTGCATGTAGGATAATAAACTTATAAATAAGTAAAGAATGATCACAAGATGTGTGAAATTGCAAATTTGAGTTGTGTATATATACATCATCCAAAACTAGTATCTTCTCCAAGAAGAGGTTATGGGCCAAAATTGAACAGTTCTGCCTTGACCGAACCCAGAAATACAATAAATGAATTTTATCTAGTTTGGCTTAAGCCAATCCTAGAATTTCACGCAATAAGGATTGTAATATGATGTTAGATGTGGTCAAAAGTGAAGTTTACAACATTCTCAACACCCCCCACCCTTTAACCTGAGATAACTGATGAAAAACAAATGAGCGTGGGTTTATGGATACACAACCCAACATAGGGTCGATCTTGGCCAAAATACAAATGATAGTGGGTTTATGAATACTCAACTCAATATAAATAAGAGTTGGTTCATGGACACCTAGCTCAATATATGGTCAGACCCTGGCCATAAATGGGAGTGTGTTTATGAAAACCCAACTCAATAAAAAATTACCTAAGCCAAAAATAAAGATTACACGCTTGTATTCAACGTCCCCCTTTAATATGAATAGGAGTCTACAATGAGAAGACATCAAATCACAAGATACATCCCTCTTTAAAGCTATACAAAATCCAAATACAGAAATCATTACATGTAATCCCCATTGAACACCATATCTCCCACACCAATATGATCAGTTTGTTGAGGGCACAAAAATTGCCACAAGTTGTCCTTGAGAATAAAGTTGTCAAACAAGATGTCAACAAGTGGCTCTGTTGAGGGCACAAAAATTGGCACAAGTTGTCGTTGAAAATGAAGTTGTCGAAAGTAGTGGAGAAGGGCCAAATAGTCTTCTACAAGATTACATCCAAGCAATTCATTAACATCTATTCACCCAATCACTATCGAAGGTGTAACATCATAATGTGGAAGGGAAAGATCTCCAAAAACTTGTTGGTGTGTCGAAGGTACAAAGATCACACAAGTTGTTCCTAAGAATGGAGACCTGGTATGTAGTGCATCCAAAATGGACCAACATTGGAAAGAGATCCAATGAAACATGTTGAGTATCACCATTAGGCAAATCATTTATAAGAAGCATTGCAAAATAACCTAGAGAAGCCTAAATAAGAACTTCGTCAAAGATGATATCTCTTCATTAAATCAACGTGTAAGTGAAAGGATCATAGGGACAATAATATGTGCAACTATGGGCCCATTTGTTTGATCCAAGAAAAAATAATATGCAACATTGGTTGACTCATGTCTTGAACACCGGGAGGGAGGGTTTTAGTTGAGTACATCAAATGTCTTGAACACCGGAAGGGAGGGTTTTCGTTGAGTACATCAATAATCGCTTTATCCAAAATAAAGCAATTAAAAATATCATAATTCGCCACATTTACAAAGTAAACCCTAGAGATGACACATTGACCTTGAAGGAGGGTTTAAACCCTAAGAAACGCTGGAAACCCTGGTCGTAAAGAAACCCTTAACAATGCCACTAGCCAAAAAATTGGATCCGTTACTCAATTTAGTGAGTAAGGTGATCTAAAAGCCTAGTTCCACAGTCACAAAGAAACAATGATACCACCAGCCAAATTGCCTCAAATCAGTTGCTAAAAATCTACAGTAAAATGATGATTTCAACCCTAGTTATGTGGTCACAAAATCAATGTTGCAACCAGAAAAATAGCTATAATATATGGGGACTACTTCCCTTTAAAACCAACATCTCGAACAAAGAAACAATGATACCACAGTCACAAAGAAACAATGATACCACCAGCCAAATTGCCTCAAATCAGTTGCTAAAAATCTACAGTAAAATGATGATTTCAACCCTAGTTATGTGGTCACAAAATCAATGTTGCAACCAGAAAAATAGCTATAATATATGGGAACTACTTCCCTTTAAAACCAACATCTCGAACGATCCAACATTTCAAGGACTTTTGTACCCCTAAAAAATATCAAGAGACGAGCAGGAACTCCAGTGGGGACTCAAAACCTTTCCAACTTTACCCTCCACTGGAGAATCAAAACCTTTCCAACTTTACCCATCAAGAAATGAGTTGGAACTCCATTAGGGAATCGCTTTAACAACAGGCTTCCTTGGAAAGAACCTGGATGTGGATTTTGGGCTCCAATGTGGAGCGTATGGTTGTTTTTCCTATGCAGCATAGTACCACTACTAGAAAGGTGGCTTGGAAAGTTGCTTGCGTGACAGTTTGAAAGTCATCATTCAAAGGGAGTGGCCAAATAAGGTGACCAAACAAAGGGTTGAAAGTCATTTTGACTTGGACCTTGGAGACACTCCCATACACAATGTTCTGGATGCAATGTCAAGTGATTTTAATTTTTGCTTTCTTTGATAATTGGCAGGAAAGCGAGTTTTCCGTTGTTTGGAATGCATTAATTAGATTAAAACCATTTAGATACTTGATAGTAAAGAGGCATGAGTTCATCTGTTCTATACCAAAATGAGGCATGGGGCTTAACAGAAATGACCAATACCCAAATGAGAGAGCTGAAGATAAGTTCGGGCCTTTTAGTGTCGTGCTAGCATGTTTTAAAAAATAACAGGCCTATTCTGAATGAAAATCTTCTATTACTGGTTGTATACAAAAAATATGATGGAATATGAACCAAAGACTCATATTTGAAATTAACTATCAGTTACATTTATGTAGGATAAATTATCCCTTATATGAGGAACTTGAAGCTAAAGACATGGAGCACACAAGGGATGTATGCAAGTATGATTTCTTGAAATAATGTTATTTCTCTTGCATTGTCTTCTAAATACTGATTATCAAACACGCATATCTCATCCTCTTTGAAACAATGTATAGGGTTGTTTCACTGATATCAATGCATTTGTTGTAAGTATAAAGTTGGCACCTGTTCATATTTGATTAAAATTAATTTCATTAAACCTATCTAAAAGAACAAGTAGCAAAAATTGTTGTAATATTTATGAAATGGGGTTAAATTCAATACAACGAATGATTGACGCTCATTCCTTACAAAAAGCTTTGGTTTGCAAATATTTGGTTGTTAGCTACACAATTTGAGATACACAAAATAACCTCAAGGCTGCACGGCAAATCTTGGCCAATGCTATTGGAATGGTACTAAAAGACATGGTAAATTCTTGGATGAATTATCAATAAAATTTTAATGTCTTATTTATTTAGGGGGTGGTTCTAATGTCTAGAAATAAAAAATTCTTTTGCCTATTTCCCACAAATACAAAGCATACATTGAGATTGAGCTACAACCAATGTTATCGGAACCGGACCGGTCATCGAACCGGCGAAGCCCAAAATGTGAACCGGACCGGAATAGGAAAAAAACTGGTCGACTAAAAAATACATAAAATATTCATATTTTTTCAAAAACATATATATATGAATCATATGAATCCAAACCATACATATGAATACATACCATATGAATCCAAACCATTAATACATAAATATGCAAATTTTCTCATATATATAGCAAGTATGGGTGCAAATAACCAAAACAACACCTAGTGCAATACATCTCTGACGTTTTGAACCAAAGTACATCAACAAAGAGGCTCGAAATGGCAACCATAGTACTAATGAATAACAATAAACTGATCATAGAAGCATAGAAAAGTTTTTTATTTGTGTTTAAAAATTAAAAAAATCAGTTTCGTGGGTCCACTGTCCGGGGCTGTACGGACCGGCCGGTTCAGTACCTGGTTCGAACAAAAATCCGGTTCAACCGGTTTTGGTCCCTGACCGGACCGGTTACCTCTGTAAACCGGTTGGACGGGCCGGTTTTTCCAGTTCCAATAACACTGGCTACAACTAGGAAATTTTAACCGTTGTAGAATTCTGTATCAAAATATTTAGACTAGGAACCAGCAAACTGCTATGCTTGGACTAAGTTTGTTGAACTGGAATCTCGTCTTCCTTCAGCAACTGGGAACATGCCTGACCCCATCGTTGTAAGCCAAACACTAGGATGTAGGCAATAAATGCTAGTTAAGCTTCTAAATGTATGAAGCTTAGAGCAGTTATAGTTTTAGCATGAAGGGGAAGTAACAAAGCCTTTGTAGGCTTCTTAAGAAACAAAGAAGGCACTTCAATTCAAGTGACTAAAGAGCGATTGAATAATGGTGTTATCACATCCATAGTAGCCGAGCTACCATGATGCTACAGACTAGCTTTGCACCAGACCTGAGCCAGTCCTACATTGAGATGAGCCTAATTTTTAGCATAGTGATGATCGGTGGCAGACTACTTTCAGAGACAACCAAAGCCCCAGAGCAGCATTGCCAGCTTGCCTTGTCACTTTAGAGCCCACATGATCCCTGAGAGATGCTTATTAGGCCATGGTTCACTTGAGCAATACAGCATAGCATTCGATTGATATGCACCTTCATTGCCCTTCCATACAATCAGAAGGCATTGCAGATCCAGATGCAAAAATGACTGAGTAGGCATATAGCATGAGGTTTGCATGCATATTTTTGTCTTTCTTGATTATATTAGTAGATGTGACAGGTCATATGTGGTAGCAGTGTGGTGGTTGTCTATTAATTACTTTTGGACTAACATTTGAATGGTTAAGCAACATAATGTCAAGACCCCATAACTTAGCCCATTCCATGTTTGCTTCTGGCACCACCTTTTCACTTGTCTTCCACCCATCCATTTGTCCACTTGCTTATTATTCCCCTTGACTTGGATGAAACTCTTGAGATCAAAGAGCTTCCCCCACCTTGACCTCCTTGCTGGATAGACTCCATGTTTGTTTGTGTCTCAACTCTAGAGTGTGTGGCTGCACATTGAGTTGTCCATTGGATTGTCTGTCCATTGGATTGTCTCCCTTAGTTTTCTAACCAATTTATTCTCATAAAATGCATTGAAAGAACACACGCCATATCTAAAGGATGCAAGGCCAGCTACAATTAGTTGTGTTTTTAAACACTTGGCCTAAATGAAATGAAATCAACTCAATCTTTTTGTAACTAGTCAGTGGCCAAGGGATGAGCACTCATCCTTTGTATGATGTAAGGCCATTTTCCCATAAAGATAAACAGGGTGGTAACTACATCGCACCTATGGACAGTGGCGGGAAATGGAGGTCAGACCAAGTCATTATCTAGGGCCCACAAAGCTATCCAGGGCACCTACCCTTGGAGGTTGGCTAGTGAAGGAAAGATCATACTAAAGTAAATGATGAATGTGAAATGTTGCAAAAGCTCTGTTAATTAAATGTTATAAAGGATGCTTGCTAGAACATACCAGAGACCTTCTAAGCACTCTAACCATTTGTGAGACACCTCCCTTCCCTAGTGTCTTCTGTCTGACATATGTCACTGTGGTTTCCATCCCCCATACCCTGAGAGATCTTGAGTCTTGTCTACACAAGTCAAACCTCACCAGATCTAGCCTTTCACTTGTTTTCACTTCACCCAAAGTAAGTGAGGGGTGGCCTACCTTGTACATGGGAGTGAATGTGAACTTGAGCATATGTCTAGGACTGCATTACTAGTGTAAAGCTATCAAATTTTGGTCTGTCTTCGATTGCTTGTTATGACCACCACTGGTATAGACCACTAATGATTTATGTCCAATGCTAATATAATTTGGAAAGTACAATTTATACCTTGTGCACACAAAGATATTCAGATTTGGATCAGTCATCAGGTTTTTACCAGTTTGACCATGTTTGACCAAGTTTGACTTGGTCAACCATTGACTTGGTCACCCAGCGGGGCCCAAGAGCAAATGTGACTACGAGTACTCATTCCATGTCCGTTTATGTCTATGAACATCCATCAGACCATTCCATACTTCATTCAGCGGATTATGGCCCGGATACACATTTATTATTATTTTACAGGCCATATATTTTTATTAGTGAGCATAGATTTCTTCATAAATCACATTACAGGTGGATCTGGGCTGTATGAGTACTTGTCCATAGTGGATTTGGGCCTTGTGATTTCATTTATGCATTCAGATCAGAGATCCGGGCAAAGGAAGAGCAGGTTATGGGTAGATTATATCATTTTCACACTATATCTGCATTTTAATTTGTTAGTTTTTATACCTTGGTCGAGTTCCCCTAGTGACTTAGCCTAAGTCACTAAGAATGGGGTGGTGGGACCCTCACATTAATTGATTAAGTAATGAGACATTAAAGTCACTTTTTGTCCTATGTCATAAAGTGGGTGAGTAATATTTAATTAAGTGAATTAATTAAGTGTCTTTTACTCACAATCAATCTCAGCCCTTGATGTGTTTTAATCTCCACCATTGGCTGAAGATTCCCTTTTAGGGATGAACAAAAAGCGAGGGAGGCTCGAATACCTAGATCATTGTTATGAGAAGGTTAATGAGGAGAGAGCACGAGAGAGCAGGAGAAGGAGGAAGTCGAGACAGAGCTGAAGGACACCAGCGTGAAGGGAAATCTCCAGGCACGAGTTTCCAGACTTGGTCTCCAGTTTTGACTCAGATATCGAGGTCATCTCCAGGCATTTATTATCAGCAGGTTGAATAGGGACAGCAGCCGTTATCTTCAGCAAAGAATTCGTGGTAATACTGTGCAGCAGAGACTATATCTCTAACACGCAGTTCGAGGAGTTCAGGGTTCAGTTTTGTGGCAGCCTCACATTAAACTCGTGGCTCAGACATCAAAACTTCAACCCAGGTACAAATCCCGTGGTACTCTAGCTGTTATTTCAGGGATAAACTTCTGCATGGTTTTTCTGGGGTTGACTGGTACTGTACAGATCCGTACAGCAGTCATTTCAGTCTTAGTTTGAAGCTAACAAATGCACAGAAATCAAGATAGATTCTGCTCAGATTCTAGGGTGGTTTGGCATCAGAAGAAAGGAGGAGAATACAGCTCAGAATCCTAGCAATCATTTGCACAGAAATCGAGGAGGTCCTGCAAGGCAGTCTGATGTGCAATTATTGTTGAGATAAGTTGTATTAGTTTTTTCTACTGCTGTTGTATTATCTAGCTGAAGAAATAATAAATCTCTCTCACTCACTCAACTGGTTTTCCCCGTGGGGGTTTTTCCAGGGCTCGATTTGGCCAAAAATACTTGTGTCAAATTTATGTGTGAATGCTGATAGATTAGTTTGCAGCCTGTAAATTGCTTTCAGTGTGTGTTTACTGTTCATTTAATTTTGGCATTAAGTAGCCTACAGCCAATGCACAACAGGGCTGTAGGTGAAAACCACCTATAACTTGGCATTAAACCAGCAGACACAGAGGGCAGAAAATCTTCATAATTAATAATTAAAAGTGACCATGGTTTAAAATGTATCTCAAAGGGTGAAATATTGGCAATAAAGTGGCATCAAGTGATTGTATTATGCTATTGGAGAACCTTAGACATCATCCCACATGACTATTCCACCTTGGGGAACCTTCTCTCTCAAATTGTTGGGAAGCCAAGAGTATATTTGTATCTTTGTATCATGTTTATGTCTCAGCATTTCTCCGTATGTGATAGCTCTCTTATCTTGGCAATAAATTGAATCGTGTTGCTTGTCTCGCAGGTAAGGGCGCATTTGGTCACTTGGGTGTTTTGGTTGAAGCTGGAACTACACCAAGTTGCTTTCAGTTGATATTTGTGGGCATAAATTGTCAGTATATCAGCATTTTCCTTCAAGAACCAGGTAAGTATCTCAACTCTTTCTCTTATTTCATTTCCATTCCAACTGTCGGCTAAATAATTTACAAGATTAAAACCCTTAAATTTTTCCCAAGTCACTTAACTAGGAACTAGTTAAATCCGGCAATTGGGTATTTTTAGCTATTGCTTAGAACCCATAGGAACTGATTTTTATTATTTTCCGACTCCTTTTACACTAGGATTAAGCGCTGGTCTGTCTGTGAAGTGCGCCCCCCTCTTGCCTGTGGCTGCTGGTGTTGGGTTTGTGACTTGTTTTTCCTTGCTTGTGGCTGCTGGTTATTTGTTTGAATCTTTCACCCAAGCATTTAACTCAAGTTTTAGTATCTGATTTGAATTTATTTGAATTTTATCCCGTGAATTTGTAATTTGCTAAGTCAAAATCCTAAGGGTAGATTCAAACACTTACACCTAGCATTGTTTATCTCCCTCGATCATTAGCTAATCTTCCAACTGCTACGATTTACTAAATTAATTATCATTTTCAGATCTGATATTCATATCCTAATCAATTGTTGAAGTCACCCCTCAGTAGTATACTTCGTGGTCAAGGGTCAAATCACCAAGATATCCTTGTTTGTTCTGTGCTTGTTATATTTATAGGTGTCGTAGTCCTTCTGAGTCATTCCACAAGGAAAGGAAAGGGTCTCCCCCTTAACCTTCTCTCGTAGCTGGCTTAAAGTGATGGAGATCTCAATCGGTGTGACAACAAATACATTTCTGGTGATCGAGATCCTCGGAGGTCACTACTTTAGGTGCATGTCCCCCTTTACCGTCCTGGATAGGATCTCGAAAAGGGTCAGCGACAACAATAGTCATAACAAATGGTTTACAAGATATAATGGATAAGAAACAAGAGAAGGCAGTTCAACTGCATGAGGCGGTTCAAGTGCATGAATGAACCATGCAATGACAACAAATTTTGGGAGTTTGGGATGGTTGCAGTAGTTGCCAAAAACCTTGAGACTCGTCAAGATATAAATGTGCAGCGTGGTGATCTACCATTCGACCATTCCACCGTCGTCCCCAAAATAAGTGGTCAAGTTGAAAATGGAAAAAAAACTATAGAAAACCATATCACATTAAATCAGGAATTCCGTAAATTGTGGTTAATTGCAGAGATGAGACTCATTTAATAGTTAGTCAACCTAAACTACAAGCTAGTCAACATGAAACTCATTGCTATATACATTGCATGTCAGCAGGTATAATAAGAAAATCCAAGTATATTAAAGGACATGCATGAAGTATTTATAACATTAAACTATTAATTTTTTTCAAATTTCATATGGTACCCATTCATACTAAACAAAAATATAGTAGGACCCATTATTGTGCAAAACCTAAATATTTAAGGTTCTATTGAAGCACTATTATTAACTACTGGAATCAAAAAGATAAAAAAGGGTTAATTTCTAAACTCAACTAAAAAAAGTTGAAAAAATAATCCCTAACTCTTAATTCAAAAGTTATAAGGGGGTTATTCAAAGTTATTTAATTACTAAGTCAAGGGAAAGCAAAACATTAAGGCCCTAAATCAAGCTTTTAACTATTTAAAAAAAACTCCTCCCACGACAAGGAAAAAGGAGGGTAATGTAAATGTCAATATTATTTCTAGGTTGGGGAATTGGGAAACCAATACATACAACTAGATGAGGAACAAGCAAAACATGAGAAGAACTTATCAGAGAGAAACAAAGAAAATCCTTACCTAAAAAATTGTAATCAGGAGTTACTCACACAAATTAGGGAATTAAAATATGAGAAACAATGTGATCAATAGGAATTTCAAGATCTTAAAAAAATTCAATAAGAACTTAGTAGAAAAAGATTAAGAAATTTCTCGCTTGAAAGATCATAGTCAAAAACTACTTGCACAAATCAAGTTATGAAAAGATAAGTTGTGTGATCAGAAATTAAAACAAGAAAATCAAGATCTTGCGAAGAAATTATCAAAAAAATGAAGAAAAATCCCACCGAAGGAACCTTAATTAGAGGTTGCTTGAACATATCAAAAGATTAAAAGAGGGGAAGCTAAAGAATCTACAACCTAAAAACATCAAAAAAATGAAGAAAACCCCCACCTAAGGAACCTTAATTAGAGGTTGCTTGAACATATCAAAAGATGAAAAAGGAGAAGCCAAAGAATCTAGAACCTAAAAACAAAGGCCACAAGTTAGAAAATAATGATGAACTTTCACACTTAAGGGATCACAATCAAAGCTTACTTACACAAATTAAGAAGCTAAAGAATGATAAGCAGACACTATAGAACGAGTTCGATCAACTTGCTAACAAGGAAGCATTGATCAGCAAAGAAAGAATGACCAATCCTATTGAAGTAGATAAGTCTTTGGACATAAAAATCCAAGTTGTGGAGACAAAAATAAATACAGATCGAATTGGCATCACAAATCTGAAGGATGCAAATCCAGTTGAAGTAGGGATATCACCAAACGTTAAAGTACAAACAATGGGAATTCCAAGCATCTCTACAAATAAGCTTTTAAGGATCAATAAAGCAACACAATTTTGCAAAGAAGAAAGTCTACCAAACATGAGACAAGAAAACAAGTAAGCTATGAGGATGCCTTATCATTATCCTAATCAGAAAAATCAATACTTTAACCAATACGGATATCAACATCGTTCTGAACAAAAAAAATGACCTATATTCTGAAAAATATTAATACCAGTACAATTGGGTCTCAAAGTAGAAGTCGTAAAAATTAGAATACATAGGTTCTTTCCAATAACCCTATAAATGCACAATTCCACTGAAGATCGAACTAGGGTGGGCAGACTCTTTCAAAATTCAGCAATTTCGCTCAGCGTTTAGAAGATCATATTTTCTTGTATCATCAACTATCACAACTACAAGAACAAAGAATCATGAGAAGGCATTACAAGTGAGAACAAGAGATTAAGTCTTTTCCACAAATATGCTTTGAGGACAAAGTAATGTAATGAACATAAATATATATAAATAGACATAAATAAACAAATAATAGTAATAATAATTAATTAATTAAGTGTCATATCCTAATGAAGGAACATGAACTATCAGCCATGGTGACCAACCAATGCATATAAGTATATGGTCACATGGCACTGTAAACATATCATTCATTCAGCCATCTATCTATTCAGTTATTTATTAATTGTCTTATATGGATATCCATTGTCTGTCCTTATGTTGGATATCCATTAGTAAATGAACTTCGTTCATTTCAATACTTTTATTTGCATAAAGTATATCCTAATTACTAAAGAATGAACATAAATATTAATTACACAAACATTTTTGGTGGCATCATCTTTATGTAGTTTAGGAGTTTGACTTGGTTCGCAATTTGAACACTAGCAAGGTTCCTTTGTAGTGTGCATCATATTCTGAAGTAGTTTTTGACCTAGATGTTCAATCTTATCCATAATTTGCATGGCACTATTGCCTTCATCTTCATAAGGATGAACCTCTAATTGTAGGTTTTTATTACAAGCCATTTTGGTGATAGTCTCATCTGTAGGAGCAATTTTAATTTATTTTATATACTATGTACATAAAGTTTTATAGTTAGCCCCAAGGGTTAGCTCAAGCAGTCATGAGCCAGACATGAGATCTCTCCCCCAAAGTTAGATAGCTTACAGGTTCGACTTTTTTGATCCGCTCGGGGTTAGGTACCAAAATCAAGACCGACGGTTTACCCTGTTTACCATCCATGCATCTTGGGGCAGTACTCAGAGGGTTTTCCACAAGATTTTCCTTGGAAAAAGATATAAACTTTTATATTTATGGAATCCATAGTTTGAGATGGTAATATATATTGTGTGGAAAAGCCACTTGGTGGTGGAGAAAAAGGCGGCTGAAATAAAAAATTAATGAACATAAAGATGTGAATGAAATGGTGGTGAGGTGTATAAAATTGATGGGATGGCTGAGCATATGGGATTGCGCACAGCAGCAGCAATTTGGCTGCTTTACTGAGCAGAGAGCAACTATGTACTGAATAGCACAGCTGCTGAGTATGGCTGTACAACTGCTGTGCTGCCTGTGTATAGAACAGCACTTTGTCAGTGAAGGAGTGAGGGCAGCTTGATCTGCTGGTATTATCTGCAGAATCAACCCACAAGTTGACTAAATCAATGGCGCTGACACCAATTGGAATAAACAGTTCCGTTTATTACGAAATTGACAAAAAATTCTCCAAATATATAATAGAATAATGAATAAAGAATGATTCATGGTTACAATGACCTCGTACGGGTGTATAAATAAACATTGACTGTTCACAACATGAGGGGTATGTGACCCTTGTTTCATTAACCTACCTACTATATATACCATTATTATTATTACTATGTCTGTTACAACTTCAGATTATCTCAAGCCTTACAATGAAGCTGCTCTGCACCGGCAAATTATAATGTCTACTCATTCCTCGTGTTCATATATCATCTCCTTTTCTTGATTTGAATTTTTTTTGCTATGTCAATGAACAGTTGCATGAGGATTTATATGTGACGCCCGATGCGCACAAGTCTTTATCACAAAAAAGTTAAAAACAATACATTTTAGTGTCAAATGACAATGTCGTAAATGATCACCATACACTAACAATGAGTACTCCATCGAATAAACCTAGTAAAATGCTTGCACATTGAGCTGAATTCCCATTTGGAGATTTGAATCAGAGACCTGTAAAACATGGGAATTCACCAACTGCATGGCAAAAGTCCTATAAGGAGTACAGCCTGTTAATTTCATCATAGAGAAGGACAGGTCTTCCTAGTAGCTAAAAGATGCATCTAAATCTTATTAACCCATGTGTTTGATGACTTAACAGGATCTAACAAAAAATTACTAAATGGAAGAATTCAAACTGGCAGTATATAAACGGCATGCTAAGTATCCAATAATTTTACCCATGTAAGGGCACGGTCAAGGCACCCTTTAATGGACCGGCATGGTCAATGTACTCTTTAATGAACCGGCATGGTCAAGGTCCCCCTGGAATCAACCCCGCCCATGTGCAGTTTCCTTAACTACAGAAGGACTAGTGACTATATGCAAATGGAAAATAATCGGACTTCTCTACATCAACTTTAAAATAATACAATCCATTTTTAATGTCCCCTACAAATCAGAAATTTCCAATTTTTCGACATTCAAAAAAATAGTTATTAAATTTACATTCAATTAGGAAATAAGTGAACAATTCAGACTATATTATGTATAAATTATTCTAAAGCTTCCTGTGCAAGATAGCATCAGTTACAAGACACAAACTTGTTTACAAAAGAAATTCACCAGCACAGTGAGAAAAGGAATTTACCAATACAGTGAGAAAACGCATTAATATGCGTAGTTTATTGCAATTTTCTGTATCCAAAGCATCCTGCATAGCCATAATAACATCAATAAGAAGGAACACTCCAAGACGAAATTTACTTGAGCAGGAAATGAAAATACTAGTATATATCACAAACATAATCAGAGTAACTGACAAAATAGTGTAGAACTTAATTTAAAAAATTACAATTGCATTTGGGAAATATTGTTTTAATATTTCAAGCAATTTGTGTGCAATTGCAAGCATAAAAAGTATTCAAGGAGAAACACTGAAAAACTTCATTCCAAAAGTCAAAATGCTTTAATTTTATAGAGCATCTCAACAAACAAATTTCTAATCAGTGTAAAACTTATTAGACAATCAAATTTAAGTTCAAAATTCCACTAACAAACAATCCCTTAAAAATTAAAGATCCAGGAGAAAACAGCAGAAAAGTCAACAATAAATGAATGTACATGTGTGTATATATCATAGATGAAAAAATCACAACATCCTGATTTTTCATGATGTCGAATCAAGAAGATGAAGAGATGGAGAAAGAAGGCATTGATTTGTTATGGATGTTGGGCTTGCACTCATAACAACCTGCTGAGTTGTACATCCACGACAGTGCACCAAAATTGAACTAAGTCATGTCTGGGAGTATGCTTAGATTACCCAAGAATGTCTAAGCACAATCAAACTCTGGAATAGAAAAACAATGTCACAGCACTAAAAACACAACTGAAATACAAGAGTTTCCATAGCATAGCACCAAGCTGCCACTCCATTGCATGTCAAACATGACCATTGCAACATACATCCCACATTGATGATCCTACATGATTCTGAACTTATTATACAACAACAAAGGTTGCACACTCACACTTAGACAATCTTCTAGGATAAACTCTCTAGTGAGACTCCTCAGTAGTGGACAGTTAATCTCTAATTATTTTTGGGATCGATGTTACAAGTTTAATTCTCTCTAGTCCCAAACTTACTCAAAGGTGTTACTGGAAACCATGCTCCATGTTGCTTGTCGCACTGTTGGGAATAAATAATACTATAAACTAGCATCATAAAGAATCACTTTACCTGTTCAGCTTCCACATGGAATCTAACATTCTGCTAATTTAAAAAGATGTTGAAGTGTTGGCAACCTAGATCAATTTATACTGTGACCGATATATCCTCTTGTAGTAACCAGCACATATGATTTTTTAGACCATTTTTCATGTTAGCAAACCACTAATAATTAACCTCATCTATGCTGTCTTACCTTGGAACCAATAGTTTTCCGTACAAATAACGCCCTGTAGAATATTAACTGGCTATAGTATATAAAATAAACAGACAATTTTCCACAAGCTACGCCAATTAAATTTATGTTTATAAAATCTTGAAACATCAATTAATTATGTCAATGTCCATTGCCAACTTTATCAGGTATATGCAGAAAAGCATACAACAGAAGATTTTCCCCATACAAATGAAATCAATACACATTAAGACATTTTAGCACTACTTCTGGAGTGGTTGACAGTGAAGCATTCAAAATTTGTTAGTGAACAACATATATACCAGCAAAGGACCACTTTGTATATGGATTGACATACTCTAGAATAGGCTGACAAAGAGCAAGATCACTAAAATCACATCAAGCAAACAGCTAGGTTTATCGTTGCTAGGAGACTAACACACAAGCCTGAATACACTGATTATAGAAACATATGTTGGACAAACCAGCAAAAAGCATTTCAGTGCCCCATCACTCCATCTAAGCATGATTCACTGTAACAGAAAAATGAACGAGAGTGGAATATTAAGGTTGTCTAGAGATATAAAATTCCATAATCAACTTTCAGCTGTTTTTATTTATCTTCCACTGAATTTTATTTAATTATGATTTCCTCAATCAACATGCAGAATAACAGTGTAGCCTACTTACATTGCATTACAGTCTCAAGTTCAACAATGATATGGCATGAATCGTGACTTTGAATATGCAACAAAAATCATAACTAGTAAAAGTATGCAGCAAATACACAAAAAAGATAGATACAAGGAAATTTATAAAATGCTACAATGATAGTAACGTGCAATCCTTGCACATATTATAAATTAGAATTATTTTCATCCCTTCCAAGTTAACACTTACCTATTATAGAATAAGAAACTAGCAGAAGCATGCTTATTTTTCTCCCTTCCAATTTAACACTTACCTATTAATAATTATAGAATACGATACTGGCGGAAGCATACTATAAGCACAATGTTGGGAGAAGATGACAAGTAGATACTAATAATGACAATAATCAGCTTGACAATGCCAATGGGATTGTGTTCTGCTGGTAAGGAAGGTGGCATGTGAGGCCACCAACCAAATTTCAATTCTACCAAGACATCTTGCCTCCAGTTGAGGTGAGGTGCAAATCTTGGGTGACCTTGATAAAATAGTACCTCCCTGACAATAGCTTAGCTGAACGTGAATTTTCATGTTCTTTGCAAATGTGATAGGCTGGCTACATGGAATGTTGTTATTCACACATGAAACAGCTGGTCACACTTGCAAGAGCAAGTTCATTGTAAGCCAGCATTCACCAAAAAACACTAGTAATAATGATCATCCACTTGACAATAAAACAGAAGGCCAAATATTACAAAAAGGGAATTGGAAGGAGCAACTCCCACAAATCTGTGCCTAAGGATTGATGACTTTCACAATACTCTCCCAGTGGACTTATACTCTTATAAAGTGAATAGGATTATAAGTTATGAGCAATCAAAGAATTCCACTATCAATGCAATGACATCAAATTGTAGCAGCATGCAATATCCATAACATGAATATCCTAACTAGTATGATCAAGACATGGTGTTTCTGTATTTAAAAGTACCAAGAAAACATCTGTCAACATTTTAGTTTGCAAACATAACTAATAGACCATGGAAACATAGACATTTGCTTTTCACAATCAGTCTTATTGTGGTATTCATGGTAAAAAGAAAAAGGGTATGCATTGAGAAAAGCACAGATCGTGTACATTTATAGAGCTGGGGTTTGGATTGAGTTCTGCTTTTAGCTTTTTATAGGAGCTACTTTTACACTCCCACTTTGTATTGTTATCATTGTACTGCACAGTCCCAATGACCTACTTTTGTGGTCATTTGTTGGACATTTATAAAATTATTTTATCTTATCTTATCTAATTATACTGTCATGTTAGGAAGACACCTCTCACAACTTCTCTGCACAATTGAGAAAGTATGCCAATTTTAGAAATGACACTAAATATTGGAAAAGACTGAAAACAAACCTGCAGTCTGGCATGAGTTTGTTCTACAACCTTCCTACCAAGCTCTTCATCTTCTAGATTCAACAAGCCCACCTGAAACATGCAAGACAAAATCCCAGCTATCATGACACAAAACTAGAAATTACCCACAATACATGAATTGCACAGCTTTGCTGAATCAAAATCGGGAGGACACGTGACATAAAAAACCCACCATCATCTTGAAAGAAATGAAAGTCTAAAAATATGAGAAAATAATAAAACCAGAACAATAAGTTACTTCAAACTTCCAAATAGACAGTAATAATTAAATGGTCACAGCTCTGGTAAAATGGAAACCCAGCCTGATTGCAGATTTTGAATTCCCACGTATCATAAAGCATAACAAGAACACAATTTACCTTGTTAAAGAAAAAGCCAAGCTAAAAGAAAATTCTTTCAAAGCCACACCATCAATTTCAAACTAAGCAACAAATATAGGGGGTACCTTGTGGTGACTATGATAGTGATTGGTTGGAAACTTGGATGTCTCATGAACAACATATACACAATGTGAACTTACAGCCTTTGGCTGTTCAGGCTAAAGACAACTCCTTCTCATTCTCATTGTTGTTGTGCATCAGAGAGAAATATTATCATTTTGCATCTAAAGGTTTTGTCTGTTGGTCTTCTTCTATGGTTGGCACAACTTGGTGATTGTTCTTGTTGAGGTATCTGCTATCTTTATCATTGTAAGGCCCATGCTCTTAGTTTATCGAAAGAGTACGATTACTCCAATGGAATGATTTTATCATTTTGTTGTTGGTTTGTGGTTTGACTACTTGGTAGAGACTGCAAATATGGTGGCATAAGCTAGGGTACAAGCTACGGCATGAGATAAAGGTGTATGTAGCAATGACAGCTCTTCCTTGATGAGGGTTTGCATAAAGCTTCAATAGTTTCAAGTAGGAATGCTCTTGTGTTGTGCAGGGATTCCAACCAAGCATTCACATACAAGGCCACTTGGAGGATTTGATCCCAAGACACCATAGCCCAAGCGTTTGAAGGCACTAGTTTGTTCTTCAAATTCTTCAGCCAAAAGAAATATCAAAAGCTTATTTTCCTTGTTTTCTTAAGGTAGATCTAGGTAGATTTTATTCCAAAAATCCAAAAATATTTACTTTGTTTTCTAGCGTAGCCTAGAGTAGTTTCTAGTGTAAATCTAACTCCAAAAATTCAAAAAAATATTTTCTAAAAATTTTAGATTAGATTTTAGCAAATTTCTTTGGGTTAAAATCAAAGTTACAAATATCGGCGATTTATCGCCGACATCGCGATAAATCGCGATGCTTCCTCCACGCCGATATTATTGGCAAAAATCGGGGCGATTTTTTCAGGCGATTTTTATGGCGATATATCGCGATTTTTTCGCGATTTCTCTGCAAAATATCGCGAAGCTTTCCCGCGTGTAAAAAATAACTTAAAACAACGTTTTTTTGGGGTTTTTTTTTGTCATTCGATTTTCGTCGGGTTGCAGTTGCAGTCGGTTCGAGCGAAGAGTGTGTGCAGCTAGGGCACGGGTTTTCTGTTAATTTCGTCGCCGCCGAGTGAGTCCAGTTCGAGCGGAGAGTGGAGTGCTCGCTAGGGCACGGGTGTGAATTTCGTTGCTGCCGAGAGTGAATTCGTCGCCGCTGAGAGTGCGTCCATGAGCAGTTTGTGACGCCGAGACTGAAGTCGTGTCCGCCGAGAGTGAAGTCGTGAAGTGGTGAGTCGTGACGCCGCCGGGGTGAGCGTTCGTGACAGTCGCAGGGGTGAGGGTTCGTGACAGTCGTGAGGGTTCGTGACAGTCGCAGTGGCTGCGTGGCTTCCAAGTTCCAACAGGTATGTCCAATAAACATTACAGTCAATCAGCTGTCAACTTCTAAGTTCTAACCACTGTATTCTTCTCTGTTGTCAACTTCCCACCAATATATTCTTCTGCAATACCTCCTTCCATCAACATATCCAGCTTTTATCCTTACCGTTCCAGTTCCAAGATCACCCTCATGCCTCTTTTCCACCATCTCTTTCAAGTTCACTAAAGTAATAGCCTGCATGTGCAGTTGCACCACAGTCACATTGGCTAAATCTCTATGTTATGGGAAGTTGAGGCGGAACCCTGCCCGAGTTTTCAAAATACCTAACTTGTATATATTTGATTTAGTAGAATCTGTATCTTGTTGATCGCAAAATAAACAGAGCTGTACTAAGTATGGGTTTTGTTGTTTGTGAAGACCATGGATGATGATAATACATTGCACATGTCTTATTTTTGATAATTGTGTATCGAGTTCTAATTTGGGCCAAATGACTACTGATATGTCACATCCACTCTTGAACATGATGTGACAGATCATTAATGGTTTTGTTGAGGATTGTTTTGATCAGCTAGGGGTATACAGGCATATTCCAGTATGTATATGAAAAGGACTCAACCAAACCTCGCTTCATCTTAATGATTCCTCAGATTCCTCATGACAATACATCCAGAACTGGCAGTTGTATGCCGTGCATCCTTAATGCAAGGGATGGATAATTCAGATATAACGCCCAGAAATTATTTTAATAATGGAATAACTAGAATATTGATGATTCTCAATAGAGGCATGCTTAGGATGTTAATGGAAGCTGAAATGGTATGGAAAATGTTCTCAGTCAAATATCAATTGATAACTCTTTAAAAATGAACACTTTCTACATTCTGCTTATGTCTCTTCCAGAATTAGCAATTTCCAAAAGATGTCCTGTCCCATTATTGCAGTAATGATTGCTATAACATTTTAAATTCTTAACAGTTTACAGTAATGAAAAATGTAAATTAATTAACATTTTAATTTCTTAACAGTTTACAACTTTACACAGTTCACAATTTTAAATTAAAATGTAAATTAATTTTTTTGTTTGTATGATTTGTTATTTTTAATTTTTTTGCAATAAAATTATAAAAGTAAGCTAAAAAAATGTTTTGTTTTTTTAATGTTGCAGGCTGCAACGTGCAGGTTCAAAGCTTCAACTTTCAACTTTCAACAAACATGCCGAAAACTTTGGATCCATTCTGGGACTACGCAGAGCCCCTTGATCCACAAAATCGGCAGAAGCTAAAATGCAATTTGTGTGGGAAGGAGATGACGGGGGGTATAAGTAGGCTCAAATACCACCTCGCACAACTTTCAGGGCATGAGGTGGATATTTGCAAAAACTCCACACCTGAAATTATTCAAAGGGCCAAACTCGCAATTGAAGGTATTGGCAAGAGGAAAGATGAAAGGGAAGCTCTCAGGCAGGAACTTGGAATGAGAGTGTCATTAGGATCCGGGTCAGCCGGACACACTTTAGGGGGAGTGGGGAGTGAGACCTTTTCCTCATCTTCCGCCATGCCTTCAACATCTAGTCACCATGTTCCGAGATCCGGGCCTGGTTCACAACCAGGTATAAGGTCAATGTTCAAGATAAAGGAGAAAAAGGAAGCAGACCAGCTTGTGAGTCGGTGCCTTTTATGGAGTGATATACCATTCCACTTTGCGAGGAACCCATTCTACATTCCTATGTTTGATGCCGTTGCTACTGTTGGGCCGGGGTATAGGCCCCCCACTTATGAGGAGCTGAGAGGGCCCCTTCTTGATAATGAAAAGGTTGATTGCACTACTAGGTTGGAGGAGCTTCGAGGTTCATGGGAGTTCACGGGATGCACAGTGATGTCAGATGGTTGGACCGATACGAAGGGTAGGACCCTTCTCAATTTCTTGGTTCATTGTCCTAGGGGCATAATGTTTATAAAATCTGTGGATGCATCTGCACATATCAAAGATGCAGCATTACTATGTGAGTTGTTGGATGGGTTCATCCAGGAGGTAGGACCGCAGCATGTTGTCCAAGTTATAACGGACAATGCTGCGAATTATGTGGCAGCTGGCAGGATGCTTATGGACATGTATCCTTCTTTGTTTTGGACCCCTTGTGCTGCACACTGCATCGACTTGATCTTAGAGGATATGGGAAAGATTGAGTTTATCAGGGATGTCATTGATCCAGCGAGAAGCATCACCAAATTTATATACAATCATGCTTCTGTGCTTAGCTTGATGAGGCAGTTTACTCATGACAGGGAGTTGGTTCGTCCCGGCATCACTCGCTTTGCCACTTGTTTCATCTCTCTTCAGTCTCTCCATGCTTCTAAGTGGGACTTGCAGACTATGTTCCTTTCAGCTGAGTGGCGTGCTTTATCGATTAGCACTAAGGCGGAGGGACTTGCCATATCTAGACTAGTGTCATACCAGGAGAGCTTCTGGGATGGGGTGAAGGAAGTGTGTGCCATCTGTGAACCTTTGGTAAGGGTTCTTCGCTTGGTTGATGGAGACAAGCCCGCAATGGGCTACCTATATGAGGCCATGGATAGGGCCAAAGAGGCCATTCGTGCCTACTGTGAGGACAAGGGAGAGGATGGGCAAGCGAAGCAACAATTGATATGGGCGGTGATTGATCAGCAATGGAACAACACACTTCATCGCCCCATTCATGCTGCAGGGCTATTCCTCAACCCCGCATTCTCTTACTCCTGTGGCTTCCGGTTTGATGGAGAGGTAGTGGATGGGTTCTTGGAATGTGTCGAGAGGATGGTGCCAAGTGAAGATGATCGTTCAGAGATTTCCAAAGAGTTGGAAATCTATAAGAGGGCCATGGGAACATTTGGGTTTTCTATGGCTATCAGGGACAGGACGAACAAAATGCCAAGTAAGCTTCACCTTGTTTCAAGTTCAACTTTCAAGAATGAAAAAAATTCAATTTATTTATTTCTTTGTTTTAAATTTTAAATTTTCAATGTCTTCTCTTATGTTTCTAACTTTCTCCATTTCATTGTAGATCATTGGTGGGAAACCTATGGCGCACGAGTACCCCATCTCCAGAGTCTTGCTGTTCGGATCCTTAGCCAGACATGCAGCTCTTCTGGTTGTGAGCGCAACTGGAGTGTATTTGAAAAAATACACACCAAGAAGCGCAACAGGTTAGAGAATTTGAAATTAAATTCGAAATTCATTATCTATTGAAATTTTTCCCTTGGGTAATTATAATTTATGTATTCTAGATTCTAATTTAATAAATTCACTGTCCTCATACAGGTTGGATACCCAACGCCTGAATGATCTAGTGTACGTCTCCTACAATCTCAGGTTGTGGGTGAAGCAGCTTCAGAAAAAACCTGATGTGGAGGCCATTTCATTGGATGACATTGACACCACTACTGCGTGGAGAGTGGAGATTGAGGAACCTGTTATAGAGGCAGCCCCTGATTGGTTAGAGGATGATCATGATACACAGGATCCCCAGAGTGAGATATGGGAGGATGAGGCGTTTGGCTTTGAGAGTGTGCCACCACCGGAGCCACCAGTAGCAGAGCCACCAGTAGACTGTCCAGTTCCACAGCCACCGGTTGCACGGCCACCGTCTCAGCCAGAGGGACCCAGATATAGGGGCAGTGGTAGCAGTAGCAGTGGTAGAGGACTTGATGAGCGTGACGTAGTAGTACCTTATCAGTGTTCTAGTTCTTCTATATTACATCCGAGACCAGGCACTTCTAGAGGCAGAGGACGCCATAGTCCACGACGACCCCCACGAGCACCTGGGCTTTCTAGCCCTAGAGGCAGAGCCATTACTAGAGCGATTACCTTTACCCGTAGAAGGGGTAGAGGGAATCCATAGTTTACTTTATTTAGTTTATTTCATTGCATATGACAGTTGACTCTATGAGATACATTGATTGTATTTTTTTGGTGATTCATGAGTCGGGGACTCAAGATCCTGGACACGATTCATTTTTGATGTGTGATGTCTAGACTCTAGCGACACGTCTTATTATTTATGCATCTTATGACTTATATATCAGTTTTCTTTCCATATGCATGTGGCAATGTGTTTAAACTTTATTTGATGTTCTTGTTGCTTTAGATGTTTAGAAAATTGAAAAAAAATGAAGGACACGATTCATTTTTGATGTGTGATGTCTAGCAATACGTCTTATACATCTTATATATCAGTTTTCTTTCCATATGCACGTGGCAATGTGTTTATTTGGTGTTCTTGTTTTAGATGTTTAGAAAATTTAAAAATAATGAATATTTTTGTATTTTTTTAAGTTTGCCGATATATTGCCGATGTTTGCCGACATTTTCGCCGATAAATCCGATAATTTCTTTTTGGACCCTCGGCGATATATTCGCCGACACGATATTTGTAACTTTGGTTAAAATAGCTTAGTTTTATTTTTTTGTTCCTAGTTTAATTTTCTGCACTCTAATTTTGCAAAATCAGCCCCAAAAATACATCTCTGCATATGTATTTTGGGGGTTTTATGCTAGATTAAAAGTGCCAGAAATTTCTGGGCACTGGTTCTAACTATTTCTGCAATTTTCAGTAGTATTTCTGGGCCAAAATTTGTTAATTTAACTTTTGGAAATTACAACAGCAAATAACATAATTCTGAAAATTATTTTAGGGTCATATCTATTATCTAGCACATATTTTTAGATTTTTAGGCTAAAACTTTTCTGCAATTAATTTCTGAGTAGAAATCTGAAAATTTTATTTTTTGTTGTTGTTTATGTGGCTAGAAATGCTTTAGAACAACAGCATATTAATTCTGGAATTTGTATACTGGTTAATACTAAGCTATCAGGGGCGGGAACGGAACAAAAATCGAAATCTTCAAAAGCTCCCGTTTCAGGATGGTTTTTTTATATAGTATATATTTTAATATATTTTGATGGATTTATATCTAAAAAAGATGTAGGATGTTGAATTAGCTATAGAAAACATGGATTAAACCATATAACATCAATCATTTAATAGTTATAATTTATAACGTTGTTATCAAATGATCAACCATCACATATTTTATAGGAGCTTGGCAAAAAGGAAGGTACCATAACATTGTCATCAAATTATCAATCTAGTATAGGAGCTTTTAGTATATAATTTTGAATTCTTGAATCTTCTGCCTACTCTTATAATTAATAATACATCCTAGCAAGAGCATCTAAAGTTTACATGATTGATAGTGGTTAAATTGTTTAACCTTACATTGGCTAAGTAATTCTTGTGATAATTCTGGAAGTTTTCGTTTGGTGGATGATTGACTACAATTCATAAATCACACAATCATTAACTAAGTGATAAACAATTTTTGGAATTTTATCTCTCATGAGCTTGCTTTTCTTCATGGATCAATGAATGTATGATGAATCGATGATGTTAATAAAACCTTTAATGCCTTATGGTATATGTTCATGGTTCATGTTATTTCATACCATTGAGAAGTTTCTAAGTGTTAGATCTATTGAATATTGCACATCTTGAACAGTTAAATGCTTATTTGAGAAATCAACTAAATAACACAACACATACATCATAATCAAGTTGACCACAATTCCATTAGCTCTCTTAAAATCAAATATAATCTAACCTATAGGGAAGCCTCCCTTGGCCTTTGAAAGCTGGCCTAAAAGTGGGAAAATAACACTATGGCGACAGTAATGCTTCTTTCCAAAGTTTCCCTTGATAGCATTAGTGGATTGGGACTTCTCCACTCAAGTGCTAAATCAAGTCGTAAAGGACTTTCACATTTGAGTGAGAACCTAGGAGGTAACACCACCCAAAGCAGATCTATCTTTGCTAGCTACAAGTGTCATCCAAAGGTCATTGTTCAGACGCAACTCTCTGATAGGCCTATTGATAAGGCTGGGACCTGAGTCTATTTTCACGGAGCTATCCAAGGCAAACTACCTTGCTGTGGCGTAGGGGGATCATTTATCTGAATGACGCTTATTTCTTTAGTCTCGAGGCAGGTCTGGGATGTGGCTGCAACAAATATGCTGAGCTGCTAGCCTTGAAAATAATCATAAAACTATCTGGAAAGAAATGGATTTCCAAACTTCAGATTTTAGTGAATCATTGGTGATTATTTAATATTAATTAGATGAAGGGGGAATTCAGGATGGAATATCTGTTTTTGAGTCCCATTTTCAAGGAAGCAATTCGAATGAAATCTGCTTTTAATGCCATTTCTTTTTCTTATGTTTAGAGAGAGCTTAACTCTGAAGCTGATGCCCTCTCCAAAGGACTACAGCTTGAAGCTGGAGTTTGGTCTCTGCTGGAGTCAAAGGAAGGCCAAGTCCATCAACATATTTATTCTGTCTTTGACTAATCAGCCAGGTTGTCATTATCTAATGATGTTTCTTCAACTTTCTTGTCAGTTTTGGGGGGCATCATATCAGTTATGTTTGATTCATTCTGTGGATGTAATTATATAAACCGTAAGAATGGGTCAGAGTCTAGGTGTGAGATCGTTGTGCTCTTTTTTGAGTGACTATGTTAGAAGACCAATCCTCTAGATGGTCTCAAAAAGCAAATTGCATATCCAGAATGTAACGTCTCTTCATCTTGAATTGAATTTACAATATTTTACAAGGAAAATAATTTTAAAAAACAAGTCAAGATCATGTTTGGGTGTTTGTTGGGTGTGCTTTTTGGTGGAAAACCAATATTACCCCAAGCAATTACAGGTTAGACAGAGGGCTTACATACTTGTATGTATGTACATATTTAAGGTATATGTATTGTATCTACATACCAGATAGAGATTATTTGTTTGCTTATCGTGGCATGTCCGTATTATGGTTTAGGATATAGGCTTTTGTGCTTTTAGTGTATGGTTAGATTTTCTGAAGAAAAATCATGACTTCGATCTTGACATGAACTGATCCAGGCTTATCAAAAATTATATGGCAGAATGGCATTATGTCATAGTTTGTAACTTTGTCTAACTATCATATGTCGGAGTTATCATTTATTTGACATATGTTTCTCCTTGTAATATGCACAAATTGTCAGAGAAGTAGGCAGCATTAAAGTGTAATGTCAAAAACATAATTGTATTTGGCAGAATTTATTATGGTTTTAGTGAATCATGAGATCATTTATCATCACTTTGCTTTTTCCCAAAGTTCTACTTAGGAAAATGTGGATTGGAAAAAAACAAAATTCGCAAAGAAGTTGGTAGCATTAAAGTGTATTGTCAGAGTGATAATTGTATTTGGCAGAGCTGATTATGAATTTAGTGAATCATTTGGTCATTTATCATGAACTTGTTTTTGCCCAAAAAAAGATTTAGGGAAATGTCGATTGAATAAAAAAACAAAATACATCGAGGAAGCAATTCGAATGAAATCTGTTTTTAATGCCATTTTTTTTCTTATGTTTACAGAGAGCTTAACTCTGAAGATGATGCCCTCTCCAAAGAAGAACTACAGCTTGAAGCTGAAATTTGGTCTCTGCTGGAGTCAAAGGAAGGCCAAGTCCATGAACATATTTATTCTGTCTTTGACTAATCAGCTGGGTTGTCATTATCTCATGATGTTTCTTCAACTTTCTTGTCAGTTTTGGGGGTTATGTTTGATTCAATCTGTGGATGTAATTATATCAGGTCAGCGTCTAGGTGTGAGATCGTTGTGCTCTTTTTTGAGTCATTATGTTAGAAGATCAATACTCTAGATGGTCTCAAAATGCATATTGCATATGCAGAATGTAACGTCTCTTTATCTTGAATTGAATTTACAATTTTTTCCAAGGAAAATAATAAAAAAAAAAGTCAAGATCACGTTTGGGTGTTTGTTGGGTGTGTTTTTTGGTGGAAAGCCAACATTACCCCAAGCAAATACAAGTTAGAGAGAAGGCTTACATACTTGTATGTATGTACATATTTAAGGTATATGTATTGTATATACATACCAGATACAGATTATTAATTTATTTGTCTGCTTATCTTGGCATGTCCGTATTATGGTTTAGGATTTAGGCTTTTGTGCTTTTAGTGTATGGTTAGATTTTCTGAAGAAAACTCATATCTTCTAACTTGACATGAACTGATCCAGGCTTATCAAAAATTATATGGCAGAATGGCATTATGTCATAGTTTGTCTAACTATCATATGTCAGACTTATCATTTATTTGATATATGTTTCTCCTTGTAATATGCACAAATTGTCAGAGAAGTAGGTAGCATTAAAGTGTAATGTCAAAAAAAAATTGTATATGGCAGAAGTTATTATGGTTTTAGTGAATCACGAGGTCATTTATCATGACTTCGCTTTTTCCCAAAGTTCTACTTACGAAAATGTGGATTGGAAAAAAAAAAAAAAATTGTCAAACAAGTTGGTAGCATTAGAGTGTATTGCAGAGTGATAATTGTATTTGGCAGAGCTGATATGAATTTAGTGAATCATTTGGTCATTTATCGTAAACTTGTTTTTGCCGAAAGTTTTATTTAGGGAAATGTGGATTGAATAAAAAAGCAAAATAGTTTTTACTCAGTTTCAACAACATCAAGAATGGATTCATGAAATGCCAAAAAGAAATTAGTAAATAGTCATTCAATGAAAATATGGCATAAACATTGGCCTCTTCAACAATTTTGAAACATTCAAACAAAAGCCTGCAGCTTTAAAACTATTTTCATGGGTTTTAAACGAGTTTCAAGGTTTGTCAAGATCCAAGAATAAGACTTCAAAATATTGTCCTCACATTTGAGATAAAACAATTGTATATTATAAAAAAAGAATTATTTGCATTATACTATCTATGTGAAACTTGGGAATTTGGATATTGCAGAAATATTTGAATTTAAAGGCTAAACTACTAAGAGTTCAACAATGAACTCAATGCAATAGTACATAGCCTTCAGTAGGGACCAATAAGGCTAGTTACATATAGTTTATTGAATATATTATAGAAGATTAAAACAATGTGTTTTATAGGTTCTATTATGATATTATATAGTAGAAGATATAGCGTTAATGTCATAAGAGTTAGTGCTTTACAATGCAACTTGGGGGGAAATTAATCAATACAAAAGGATCTTTCCTTAATTCGATGGCTTTTATAAGGTTAGAAAGGATATAATCGCTATCTAGGATGAAGTGGGATTTATGGGACTTTTTGACAAAAATAAAGAGATGGTTCCACTTTGGAAATATGAGTATTTTGTTATAATGGTTTCAAAAGATTCACTTCCCCTTTACGAAAACTTAAAAGGACTAAATCAGAAGAGGTTATCATTGTTATCAATCCATTTGAGAACAACAACTGCATTAATATTCAATTGGACAAGCAGCAACAAATTCCAGAGTCATTAATATATAAAACTTAAATTTAGTTGGAAATTCTTTTGAAACAAGGACAAAATAATTTTGAGATCAACATGGATGAAAATGCTCAACACCTTTTCCTTGTTAAGAAATGTAGCTCAGACAGGAATTTCTTGCGCAAATTTCAGTATGAACGTGCAAGGAGTAGTTTGAGACATTTCGAGGATGATGCAGAGGTTGAAATGGCATAGTGGGACCTATTAACTCAAAATCTAGCACGCTCTCAATTAAGCAATTAGAACCAGTGCAAAAGACCGGCAACTATTCGAGAGACGCACCCAGTGTCACCACAATGCTATCTTCCCTCATTTTAGACCTGTACCTTGGACCACAGGAGGCTTCCCAAACTAATTAAGAATAGACCTGTAAGATATACAAACGGAAACAACCCTATCCCTACAAGACCTTTTCACTGTTGGTAGACCATGCCTTATCGGAGTCAAAAGAGATTTGCAATAAAAACTTATTGACTCAAAAGGCTTAGGAGCAATAAATCTTGTATGCCAGATGAATAAGAGGATAAATTACCCCAGCAACATAAATATGGAAGAAAACCCAAAACCAACCATGAAATTACCCCAAAAAGTACCTCCCGGAAATCAACGGCCTGAGGAGAGGCAATCCCCTAGGACACACTTGTTTCAACGGATGATTGCCACGTTTAGGCTAAGTCACCGTGTTCGGCGAATTTTCGCCTTGAAGTTCGAAAATCGCCGTTTTTTCGAGCGGGCCGATTCTGTTCGATGAAATTCGCCGATTGCAAACGCGATTTCGATTTTTTGTGCTCGCGGAACAGGTTGGCAATTAAATTCGCCATAGAATCGGCGAATTTCGTTTAAAAACGCCCAAAAAATCGCTTGTAATCGTGTTTGGCGGGTTAATGAAAAACAGCCACGCATTTTTTTCCCTCCGTGCCTTGGGCTTTATTTCTCCCTGGGATTTATTTCTCCTGCGATATTTCCCTCCGTGCCCGCGATATTCACTGTGCACGTTACCAACTTACCTCGTGAGCTCGAGATAGCTCGTGAACACAGCAGTGCGCCCGAGTGAGTGCCGACGCGAGTGAGTGCCGACGCGGCCGAGTGAGTGCCGACACCAGTGAATCCCGTGAACACTGAACACAGCAGTGCGCCCGAGTGAGTGCCGACGCGAGTGAGTGCCGACGCGAGTGAGTGCCGACGCGGCCGAGTGAGTGCCGACATCAGTGAATCCCGTGAACACTGAACAGCAGTGCGGCTGTTGCTAACTTGCTGGAGGTTGGAGCCAGGAGGGCACAGTGCGACTGTGGCACAGGTATTCCGAACGCGTGCGGAGTTGCAGAGCCCGAGTGGACAACTGACCAGTTGAGAAAGCCGAGCCCGAGTTCAAAACTGCAAAGAAGTTCTGTCAGACTTACAGTTACAGTTACTTCCACTGTGCTGTTACACTGTCACTGGTCAGTTGACTCACTTCTACAGTGCATTTACACTTCCAAAGCTTGGCAATTTCCAGGTAATTTTTAGCAGTAAATTGTATGAAAATTTTAAATGATCCATTAAATACATATCTGGCCACTTGTTCTGCAGAAACTTTGAGGAAATGCCCCCCCATAAATCTTCTGCAGAGGCATGGAAATTTGTCAAGAGGGAAGGGTTATATGTTACCTGTCTTCTATGCGGGCACAAATTTTGTGGCTCCTTAACTCGGGTGACAGACCACCTTCTTGGTATTAGTAATGGCAGTGGAGGTGGTGTAGAAAAATGTAAAAAAATATCAGATGAACAGAAAGTTGTAGTGCAACAGGATATTGACAAATCAAAAGCAGAAAGGGGAAAAAGGGAAGCAAAAAGGCAAAGAGTTATGAGAGAGATTGATGTCTCTTCTTCACCTGAAATTGCTTCTCACACCTCAAAATTTGGTGGCTCAAGTTCCACTTCCACCCCAGCAATAGCATCAACAGGTAGAACAGCTACACTAAATACATTTTGGAAACCTTTAGACAAACAGAACGTTGATGATTCTATTGCTGAAATGTTTTATGCATGTGCCATTCCTTTTAATGTGGCAAGAAATCCATATTTTAAAAATGCAATTAAGAAGGTTGCTGATTTTGGCAAGGGGTATGCTGCTCCTGGATCTGAAGCCTTAAGGACCACCCTCTTAAAAAAAACAAAGGAAAGAGTGACAAGCAGGTTGGATGAAATTAAACAATCTTGGGAGATTACAGGTTGCACGATTTTGAGTGATGGTTGGTCTGATTCATGCCATCGACCACTGATTAATGTTCTTGTTTATTGTCCTCAAGGGGTATATTTTTTGAAGGCTGTTGATGCAATGAATGATGTGAAAACATCAGAATACATTTTCAGCATTTTGGATGAAGCGATTCAAGAAGTCGGGGAGAAAAATGTGGTCCAAGTTGTCACCGACAATGCCTCAAATTGTGTTGGTGCAGGGAAGCTGATTATGGAGAAGTATAGAACTATTTATTGGACCCCATGTGCAGCTCATTGCTTGGATTTATTGCTGCATGATTTAGCCAAATTTCCATGGGTCAATGAGACAATCCGAAGAGCAAAAACTACTGCAAACTTCATCATTAACCATCGTCTCACTTTGAGCTTGTACAGGAAAAATGCATCTAGAGAGTTGTTGAGGCCTTGTGATACAAGGTTTGCTAGTTTTTACATCACTCTGAAAAGAGTTGTTGAGGAAAAAACAAGCATAAGAAGTATCTTTTGCACTACTGAGTGGGAGAGATCTCACCTTTCAAAAGAGTCAAAGGGAAAGCATGTTGAACAGATTTTGCTAAGCAACAATAGCTTTTGGGAAAATGCTCAAAAAGTTCTAAAAACTTGTGATCCAATTGTTGAGGTGCTCCGCATGGTCGATGGCGATAAGCCCTCTATGGGTTTTATTTATGAGGCCATGGATCGTTGCAAGGAAAATATTGCAAGTGCTTTTGATAATGTGGAAGCTGATTATAAAGAGATATGGGAGGTGGTTGATCAGAGATGGAAGATGATGCATAGCCCATTACATGCAGCAGCATGTTATTTGGACCCTTCATTGTTTGGGATACAAAGACATCAAGATGAGGAGGTCATGAGTGGACTTTATGAGGCTATTGACAGGATGCATCCAGATGAGACTATTGCAACTTTGATTAGATCCCAGATTAGAGCATACAGGTTACAAGAAGGCCTATTTGGAACCACGGCAGCGAAGAGAGATAAGACTTTGGCTGCTCCAGCAGTGTGGTGGGAGTTTTATGCATCAGGAGCCCCAGAATTGCAAAAAGTTGCAATTCGTATCTTGAGCCAGACATCAAGTGCATCAGCTTGTGAAAGGAATTGGAGTGCTTTTAGCCATATTCATTCCAAGAGAAGAAACAGATTGTTATCGGGAAAATTAGGAGATCTTGTTTATGTTCGCAGTAACTTGCAATTGGCTTTAAGCAATGTGGCTAAAGATGAGACAAATTCTTCTCGTCCTTTGACAGAGTATGTTCAAGATGAATTAAGAGATCAAGATGATCTTGACAATGACAGTGATCAATCCAATGGTGATCGTGTTTCTAGTGGTTTCACTTCCCCGAGAGCTTTTGATGATTTAGAGCTTTTTGATGTATCAAGTAGGCCATGAGAACGACAAGAATAATACTTGTGTTCTCATTCTAGTCTCTAGACTTCTAGTTCTAGTTTCTTTTTGGGATGCTATTTTGCTAAATAGTTGCTACTTAAATATTGACATTTTAATATTATGTTTTATCACTTTATGAACATGTTTTTAAATTTCAATCAAGATGATCATGTAGACTCTAATGTTTTCAAAATATATGTTCAATCATTCCTGTTTCCATATTTTTATTTCAATGATTCAATGACTATCATGTTCATAGTACATACTTCATTTAATGTTGATGTGTTCATTATTTCTATGATTCTATGACTATCATGTTCATTGTTAATTTGTTGATGTGTTTAATGTTCATAGTTTAATGAGCATAATGAAATTTATTGAAAAAATTCATATATTTTTTAATTTCCATATTTTTTAGTCATTCGAACTTAATGCCGAATTTTATGCCGATTTTTATCGCCAAAATTTCAAGTGCCGATTTTTTCCCGAATTTCAAGGTCGCCGAATTCGAACACGAACTCGAACCAGGTGACTTAGCGTTTAGGGACTGATTTCACCTTCAGACCTGCAAATTTCTGCAGTAAGGGCTGAATAGAAAGATTTAGCACTTCAAATCCCTCCAGGGTCACCCCGGATGACTTGGAAACGACCTAGGAACTTCTTGTATCCCTTAGGGTTGATCTTTTTGTCAAATTGGACTTGCAAAACACGTATACCAGATCTGCAATAACTTCAAAAGGGTGGATGTCACCCTCCCTAGGGACGACGTCATCTCAGATTTGGGCCTTTCAGGCTATAAAATCATTTTTAATGAGATTTTTCACCTTTTTCATGACGTCACCTCAAATTAGGGCCTTTTAGGCTATAAAACAATTTTCTTATGAGATTTTTCACCCTTTTTATGGATTTTCAGCAATATAACAACTTCAAAAAATTACAACAGCAGTAACAATTGCTAGGATAAATAAATAGAATAACTTCAACAACAAAAATAAATATTTTTCGGATTTTACACAAAATATTTTATTTTTAAGATTTTTGTATTTTTTCCAATATATAGTACAGGAATTAGATAAAAAGAGAGTTGAGTGAAGATGAGGGAATAAAACCTAAGTCTTGCTCATTCTAGGCATCAAGAAATAGAGGTTAATGTTACTCCTAAGAATTGGCAATCTGTTATTTGTAACACTTAGGGCAAAACCAAGAAACCTTAGGTTGTGTTAGTTTTGACCTAATTAGGGCAAAGAAAGATGTCAAATCCCAACACAAGAGAGAACCTTCAAGAGGGATGTCTCACTTACAAGACTATATTATTATGAATAAAACCCTAGGTTACTCTCACCTTGGATGCCTCCGGCAGTGCAAGACAAGAGGCTTAAAGATCTTATAAATGAAAAAGAAAAGAGAAGAGAGTAGCCTCCCAAGAATCATGTCACCTTAGACAAGCCTTGCAAGATAGTAGATAAGCCTTCAAACAACAAAATTCATGACTTGAAACCCTAGAATGCTCAAGAAAGGAGGTGCACACCACTTGACTAGCTCATGTATACAAGAAGAAATAGAAAAAGTATCGTATTGGATCCCATGATCTTGGTTACAAATGAGGAGTTTCCCTATTTATACTTGAAAAGGCCAACTTAAACCTTCTTTAGAGCCGACCTACTTAATTTGTCTTTAAAATGACTTTTCATGATTTTTTATGGTTTGTCACCCACAATCTGGGGACTAAACCTCATAAAATATAAAATAATGATGAAAAATGATAAGTGTTGCAACATGATGAAAAATTGAGCTTGGAAGAAGGGTGTCATGCCCCATCCAACCCTGGCATTGTGTTTTTTCCCTCAACACCCTCCTTTAGGTGGTATGGCCTCTTCATGTTTGCTTAGTGTGGTTGGTATCACCAAACCATGTGTCCTAATGCAATAATCCCAAGATGCACCGGAGCACCCTCCTAGGGCATGAATGCCCAACAGGATGGGGGACTTCCTCCCATCAAGGGGTAGTCAGCAAAGCCACAAGGCCAATACACCTTGAAATGAGAACCAAGAGAACCTACCATGACCAGATCAAGGGTCTTGAGCCCCGCTAGACCAACACTTTTACATAAAGCAAGCCCCAACTTAGCTTTACAATGGAAAAAAGACACCTCCTCTTTGGTACATCTAGTAGGGTACACTAAAGAGGACCTAGAGGGTAACAGGACCCACAATAGAGAGTGGAAGAATTTACATAGCACTTGGTGGACCAGTTCAGGGAAAGGATCTCGTGCATAAAGTCAAGTTGTGTTTTGTGTCTAGATTTCCTATTATTTCATTTCCTCTCATTATTTGTAAAGTGACCACTTAGGAGAAGTTGGAAATATTTCCATCTTGTAATTTCAACTAAAAAAAGTGAAAGTCTAATGTTTTGAAGTCAACTTAATCTTAGGGGTATATTAAAAGTGAAAGTCTATTGTTTTGAAGTGGACTTAGTATTGTCTAACGTGACTTAGACAAGGATCTAATCTTAGGTATACATCTCAAGATTGAGATATATGGCGGCTATGGATGAGGAGAATAGGATTTTCTCAAAGCATAAAGAGGACAAGAGGAGAAGTCCACCTCATTGTTGAAGAGAGTGTTGTTTCCTAATCCGCACCTATGTGAGAAAAATCTCAACTCACTAGGCATGGCCTTGGGGGCAAGTTCAAGATGGGTGCAACTGTCACCACAACACTCAACCCCTTTGTTTAGGCCAACTCCTAAACAAAGGCAAGAGAGGTAGACCCTATTAAGGATGGGTAAACTATAGGAGTTAATGTAATTACCACAAACCACTTGGGAAATAATGCCAATAAAGAATATCTAATCCATGATATGGCAATGGCACAAGAGCTTAGATCTACAAATTCATAATCATATAAGATTCCCTGCA
This sequence comes from Larix kaempferi, assembly GCA_027924585.1. Lineage (NCBI taxonomy): Eukaryota > Viridiplantae > Streptophyta > Pinopsida > Pinales > Pinaceae > Larix > Larix kaempferi. The sequence continues at coordinate 8,905,488 of BSBM01000087.1, read as the reverse complement.
AAATGATATTTAAAAAGACCAGTGCCTGAAATAAAACAAATCTATGCTACAAGGATGATCAAATGAAAATAAGTACCTAGATCTATAACATCAAGAAAATTGCATTCACTTGCATGCAATGCTTGAAAATGAAATTGAGATAATGCCAAATGAGATAAGTCTTTTGAGTTCCTTTTAGCTGATTAGATTGACTGAAATTGAAAGCCTGATTTAGAAGCCTAGCCTAGATTTTTGGTCTCCAAAGTGATGGACAAAATAGTAAAAATGTCTAACTAAAAAAAGAAAAGCAGTTGGTTTCTAATCTAGGAATGTGTTAACCCCCATGTTGCATGGGTGTCCAATCGCAAACTTTATTACAAATTCAGTAAAGATGACAGGTTTATGGATCCATGAATGGCCTGGGCTCCTTGACGATGTACTTCATGGGATGACCCTGATCACTCTGGGCAAGATCTGTGAATTGAAGTATCCATAAGTCTCTAGCTTATGGGCACCAATGAGCAGTGTAGACTATTGTTTTGAGCTCTGGATATGTCCTCTGTGATATCAAACAAGTACACATCACTATCAAAATCTGGTCCTGTTCCTGTGTCTTAGTTCATTCAGAGAATGTCACTTTCAAACAGCAAACGTGGAACAACTTTATCAGTATGGCAGCAATTGAAGCTACAGCCTACAACTAATCTGGGACTGTTCTGGAGATTTCTGAGTATTCTGTGGCATATCTCCGATCTTAAGGAGGAATTCTAGGCATGTTTTTCTAAAAACAGTCGGCCCCAAAATACTCAGAAAGGTGTATGCTAGCGAAGTATTCTGTTAACAGTTCTAGCTCGCAAAGTGTGCTTTACCAGGCAATCATACCACTTGTACACTTGTGACATTTGAGGATCTGTTTGCCAAAATAAGCTTAACATAAACTGAAGCACTGATTGAACCCACGATCTGAAGGATTCTGGTCCTTGGATTTCATGTGTTCTATGTTCATCTGTTCTGGAGTAAAGGGTTACTTTGGCCCAGAAATAATTCAAAGGCATACAAACAGTAAACTTGGAAGATTTATGGTGGAGCATACAGTGCGTTATGATCAATGTGTAAACCAAAAAGTCTCCTGAACATTAACTCAGAGGTCTCATCTGCATATTGGAGTGCCTTAAGTGTTCTCCAAGCTTGTCTGGGGATGCCTATGACTAAAGAGGCAGCTGAAAAGAATTCTGGAAAATGGAAATGACGGCATGGCAGAAAAATTTGAATCCTGTAGCAGCTTGGAAAAAAGACTGAAACTTTTATGCAGTATCAAAGCTCACCTTCAGAACTGATTAAGAACAATTTGAGGCAGTGCTAAATTACCAGAATTAATTCGAAGAATGCCAGGTTCTTTCGCTGAATGTAAGACAAACAGGACTAAAGTCATTGATCAGAATGAAGAGGACAGATTTTTCATCACCAACTCAAGTGTCAAATGAAGGGATATTGTGCAAACTTCCTGAATCTGGCATAGATCAGTTTGCATAGCCTGGGAACCTGTAAAATTGTTTTGGGACTTTGTGGCATGCGTATATGGATATCTTAGAATCCTCATATGTTCCATTGGTTTAAATAATTAAACTCTTGCTCTTGTCATTTTGCTTTGTTCCAGTCAAACTGTCTTGAAAGGCGGAGGGCTGTGATAAGATTTCTCCATCTTGCCGCTCACAGAACCGCTGCAATAATTCTCGTGTTACTTCCGGAATTGGGCATGAGAACTTGTATTCGCCACGGATTTGTTGAGAAAGAACTTCAATGCTGATGTCCAGTCACGAATTGAAACAGTGACCTAAGATCACGTTTCCAGAAATATCAGGAACAGTTGGGATAAGGATCGATTCTGGCATTAACCGCTGCTTATTTACTGCTTGGGAAGCTATTACAGCTATCACCATTGTGGCATTTCCCTCTTGCGAACAGGAATCCAGGGTGCGATCAGAAATTTGAAGACCCGCATGTGAATAATAAACTCCATGTGGTAGAGCTTGAGCTTGGCGTTGCATTCAGGGGGATCCCTGGGTTGCGTTGACTTTAATAAGTGGATCTCAGACATCTCCATTGACCCAAAGCAGTGAAATGAGGAAATCTCGGCTCAGAATCAAAATAATTTTTCAGCATAGAAGACGGTGTGCTCTGAGCGAATTCTAGTGATCGATGACCCAACATTAAAACTCTGTAGCTCTGCCACCCACCGGGCTTTGGACACATCATGAGGCCATTTTGACATTGCAATTAAAACCGTGACCCAGTATTCAGTGGCTAGTGAGGTCATCCTTATTTGGGGTACTTCAATGCCCGCACCATACATCTCTAGATCCACCTTCATGACCGTGTCGAGGATGCGTTTTGTACACAGGAGATTGATCCAGATTCAGTGGGGTTCAGCCGCAGTCCAGATGATATGTTGGGGTTTATTACAACTTATGGCAGACACCTCCTAAGACTAGGGCAATCTCATGCTTCACTATGGCTTCTTCATATCATATAGGAGGCGTGAATAGTGTGCTTCACTCCGCCTCTCTCTAAAACATTTGTAGCACAATGTCTTCCCTCGCCACTACCCCCCCTTTGATCTTAATCCTACATCCATGTTTGCTCATACCTATGCCCTTTACGATATTCCTAGGCAACCACTAATTCAAGTTACCTCCCCCAATCCCATTTACGCTATTTATTTTCATACCAAGATATCTGAGAGGCTCTCCGAGCAATGAACACCAGTAAAGTAGCAAACGAGGAAGGCTTCCAGGCTGAGTTCTTTAAGCATGGCCTCTACGCTCTAGATAACTACTTGGTCACTCTCTTCAATGGGGTGGTTTGCACAGGTTTCCCACCGACATGGTCATATCAAACCATTCACCCGATACACATCATATCCCAGCATAGATCCCAACAACTACTAAACGATCATGGTAGGCCACACATTCTCGAAGATTTATGCAACAATCCTTCATATCAAGATTTTAGGAGAGCTTGAGATGGCACGCCTTAGAGCTAGAGAACAAGCAAGATTCAAACCCGCTCATACACATACTTGGGAGTTTAGTTCGCAGGACCCCGTCTCAGCCTACGGCAGGCCCTCCTGCCTCAGATCAACAAGGGTTAGGGATCCCTAGCTCTCCTCAAGAAACAATGCTTCAGACACCATTTCTAGGACATCTCGTCCAAGATGACTCTCATGGACTCTCTCATCTGACCTCCTATACTATATGGTTCAAAAGTTTGGGGGCTTAGTTTGTTGGAGTCAAAATGGGCCTCGATCAAGAGGGTCCAGACCCTTCTACTCTGGTGCATCATCCAATATAAATAGGCAGTCCCTCTTCACATTATCCTAGCAAAGTTTGGCGCTCGACCTTCTGACTAGAGACGATGTTCAGCCTAGTATCTTTTTCATATCGAATCTGGAGCTTTTTCAACTCGGCGAAAGGGCATTACCTATATCCACACTTGCCCTATTGCTCCTCAGACTCTATTGCCTGTTCTAGTCATCTAGGCGGGACTCAATGTTGCTTCAAATGGGTCTCAATTCTTCTAGGGTCCATAGGCATTCAGATAGATCAACTCCCTCCATTCAGGTATTCACTTGTTGCTCCTAGCAAACTTCTCCCCATCAGACAAGAATTAAACCAAATCATCAAGGATGACATGTACAGGCAATTTATCTAGAGTACTTGGGTTAACCCTTAGGAGATTACACCCAAAGATGGCCTTCTATGCAAAGCATTTTCTGGAGATGGGAGATGGACTCATTGTTCAACCACACTACACCCTCTGCCATTGGATACATGCCCTCCACATCCCTCTAGGTTAGTAAAGAGTTGGATCACATAGACTTCAAGTACAGGTCGACCACCAGCTCGATCAATCAAACAAGGTATGCCAACTTTGCGACCTTCAGGATGTTGAGGGTGAGGAGCACTTCATCTTCCGTTGCCCCATCTACTATGAGATTCGAAGGCAATTCCATTGCCTATTCAAGGAATCCCAAACCCTCTCCATTTTTTAGATTTCCAGATCAGAGATGTTTGGCCCTTCACATGCAGGAGGCCCTCCGACTCAATTCTCATTCCATCCAACCACCCTAGAGACCATCCTCCACTCAACTCATCACTTTCTTTTTTACGATGTTAGCTTTTACTCAGGGAACCAAGAGACAAATGGATAGCGATCGAAGCCCCGATCGATCTGTGAGGCTTCGAAGGGTTATGCACACTTTAAAGAGACCTCAACAGCATCGCCATTCCAGATCTCACTTCAGCAGTTACCAAAGATTATCCAAAACTCACATCAATAGTTAGCGGAGATTGTCCTGACGCCAACTATGGACCTCCTACTCTAGACACTAGCATAGTACGTCGTCTAGCTCCCTCTCTCGCTCATCCTCTACACAGTCCTCTATCTTGAGCTTCCTCCACTCGACCTAGGATGCCTAGAGAGACAGATCCATAATATTGTGAGACACGTGCTCCACTACTTGTTGCTCATCTTTCCAAGATCCGAGATCAATCGATTTGGTACATTTTTCATCCATCTTTCTTCTCCCAGAGAGACTTACCACTCTAGAGCTTGTAGAGTGCTCCTGGATGGTTAGATTAGATCCACGCTCTTGCTTTTGCATCATGTATTCTATTTTTATAGGAGTCGCTTTTGCGCTCCCACTTTGTATTGACAACATTGTACCCAACGGTCCCTTTAAACAACTTTAGTGGTCATTAGTTGGACATTAACAAAATTATCTTATCTTATTTGTTCTCCTGAGTGGTAAAATGAGTTCTGGATGGGGTTGTTACTTTCATTCAACCTGGGTTAATGAATCCATATTGTTGTGCATGGATGCCGACATGAAATTGAGACATATGGAGCTGTGGAAGTTTGTGGGTGTTCATGGAGCTGCCCTTTGGTTTTTCAATGCCACGAATGCAATCTCATGGAAGAGCCATGACTATACAACCATACATGACGTGTGTAGGACCTTTTATATGGTATTGTGACGTGGGTGTTACTTAGCATTGGAATGAGTAGGGCTTACCTTAGTTGTTGAAGAAACAAGTGATGCAGTTTTTCCACATGTTGAATATTACGATTGGTTGGGACCGTCACCCCCTCATTTATTATTCTATTATTTTCTTTCATCACTCTAGGTCTAGCTTGAAGAATTCGATGCCATTCTTCAAGGATTTCATTGGGGCTTTGTCTACGTCATAGACACTTTATGGACCATGTTCTTAATGTGCTATGCTTAAGGAATGGCTTTGGTAGATGAGACTTAATCATCCTTATATTTGTGGCTTTGTCCACCTTCATTCATGAGTTGGTTATAAGTGGTAAAGAAGACTTCGATATTTTATTGAGGATGGAGTGGATAGAAACATTTTTTTTAATGTTTTATTAATAAGGTTAAAATAAAAAGGGACTTTGTAACCCGTGCACTTTACTTGTGGCATTTTGACCACTTTTTGCTTATGCTTGTTTTTGGGAGTTTCTTAGCATTAGTGGAGGTTGCTTATTTCACTCCACCCCAGGATAGATCTTAGGAGTTTATGAATATTTTATTGTAAAGGAAGTTAAGCTACTCATCTATATAAGAGAACTGCTTCCCCATTTATAGTCATGGTTGGAATATGAAAACATTACTCTATTTTAGGCCTAATGTTATATCTTATGGAGTGATTGAAGTGCAAGAGTTCTCTTCTCCAGTTGTAAGTGGTTTTGGGTTCTTATCTTTTAATGTTACAAAATGGTATATGGATTAGCTAGAACTTGTTATTAGGGGCATAGAAGGATAGTGTTGTCACATTGGAAGAATTATTTCTTTGTTGGATTATTCATGGATATCTCATTGTTTTGAGTCATCTTTATAGTGTAGGAACATGGAATACTCCATTGTATAAGGCACACCATGTTAACATAGTTTTGAGTAGGCATCGCAAGGGAACTGTTATCACACCATAGTAGCAGGGCTACTACTCTTGCTTAGCAAATATCTGCACATTCCAGAGCTCCTATTATTTAGAGCTTGGTTATGATGATTGTATATTATGAGATCACTCATGATCAAAGCAGTGTATTATTCAGACTTATGTTAGACCTTGTGTCAAGGCTGAACCTTGAGAGTTCAGATTTGATGACCGATGTAACCCATTATCCCGTACAGTTTCAGTACAGTGCCTAGAGATGTATTGCAGCAATGTTTCAGATGATATATGATGATTATTCTTGTGATGATGTTGTATGACCTATGGATGTTTTATCATTGACTGTGGATTATTATCTTGTTTCTTTAGTCATGTTCATAGCATTGGCTTGGTATATAATTCATGATGTGGCAAAATGTGTAAAAGTTAAAATGGACTATCTTGATGATGAACTATAAAATGGACATTTACTTGCACATTTAGGTTGTTTGACAAAACTCACTGGTCTACCACCTTAAATAGATATGGTCTTTCTTGACACCAGTTGTCTGCTAGCTTAGGCTCCACCTTCACTTGACTCCATCCATACATGACTTTCCTTATTTGACTTTAAACCTTGACTTGTCTTACTTGACTTTTTGGTACTGAGGACTTCCCCTTTTTCTACCTCTGTGTTTGGACCACATCCTTGTATGTTCAGTGTCTCGGCTCTGAGTTGGTGACAAAACTTGCCTTTGGTAAGTTGGATTGTAGGCCTAAATCATTCTGGTCGGTTGTCCCGATGTTTGGCACTGGCTCCAACTCCCCCTAGTCACCTGAGATGTTGGCTAAAACTGAAAGCTCATGTACTACTTATTTAAACCTATATAAATTCGCCCATGGAAACTAAAAAGAGCAAGAGCGATGAACTACTAAAGATACTCCTCGAAGAGTATAAGAAAGGTCCAAAAAGCAATGGTTCTTAAAAGTTATATCCAAACAATTGCTGACCTTATATGTATATGTAAACATGCCCTGGATGCAAGCTGCAATTAGATGTGCTTATCAGCACACCTGAGATCCGAAGGGTTATGTACGCCAAAAAGGACATGAAATGAAATTGAATGATCCTAATGAACCTGGATCAACTTGATGTAGACATGATGCCTAAGTTGAATAAGCACTCTCTAAACAACTTACCTATTTGTGAGGCACAGCCATCCCCTATGTTATTTTGTTCAGCACAGAGTTTGTAGTTTCACCTCTCTCCCAGTCCAAAGTATCTTTTAGTTGATTTTAGACAAGTCACCCCCTTTGCCCAACCTTGTTCCTAGCCTTCATCCTTCACTAGCAGTTTGACCATGTCCAATGGGTGAGTTTGTCATTTAAACTATTGTGCAAGTAATTACAAATAACAAAGGAATATGCTAACATGATTAATGCCACTGAATGGATGTTATACTTTAAGTTAAGTTGTGAGTATGATTAGAGGGACATGTCTTAGTCTATTGAGATGATTTATCCTTGGTTGTATATTGACCTAGTCAAACCTAGTTTGACTATGGTCATTTCTTGGGATCCGTGATGATGTGGGCCATATATATACCTATTGATGATGATGGATGGTCCCACATACTCTTGAAGATGATGCTATATGATGGACATATGATTCATATGATGATTGATGCAGTTCAGCAGGTTTTATTATTACTTCAGATCATCAGATTATACATTGTCCATATATGGTGGACCCTACAGCTAGCCCATTAGGGAAACCCATGGTGTATGAGTACACATTTTTAGTAGATTCGAATCTTCTAGATCCTATGAGACACTTATCTTTCAGTTCCGGGCACTTCTGACAGTGATAGATGCAATTTTACACTTGTTGACCAGATTTGGGGCTAATTTCCCAAGTTGAGCAACGGGGGCCATGAGAGGCCAATTCACCTAGGGCATTGTATGAGGAGGGGGTGGTCCAGCCACTTGTTATTACCATTTACCCCCCCTTCTAGAGAGCCTGGTGGGCTCAATTTGACAGCGCAGGTGCCCTAGGAGGCAGTTTCAGCACTTTCACAGTTACCGAGGCAGTCCAGAAATGGGATAAAAGGGTCACTGAGGAATTCAATTTGGGCAATTGAGGCAAGGTTTTGGCACTTGGTTTTCACAAAGGTCTTCCAGGGTGAACCCCTATCTTCCAGCCAGTTTTCATCACTTAGGTGGGTCCATAGAGGCCAGAGGAGGCCTTTTACTGCTTGTCTGTCACAGATTTTGAGGACAGATTTGATCATTTATATTTATTTTGGACATATTATATTATTTTATTGTGCCATGGGGATGAGCTAGTAAGGATTGATGCCTCCTAGCCCCACCATGAGCTCCATGTGTCATGTCCTAGTCATATGAGGTGGGCTTTGGTACTTTTACCCCCTCTAGTGGATGATGTCACCCTCCATGAGTACCTTTTAGCTATGACATCATCATTATTTGAGTGATCCATGTGTTATATTGTTATGTTTCATCTTAGCCATTGATCATGTATTGAGATCTTTCAATCTCAACCACTCATTTTATTGTAAAGTGGTTTTGAGATCTAGGGTTTTGGTCTTTATTATCCTATATAAGAAGGAGACCCCCTATTGTATAGCTCACCTTTGGGCTCTGGAAAACTTGAAATGAAAAGAATCTTTTGGAGATCTACTTCTTGGCTTTGATTGGGTTGCTCTTGCATGTGTTCTTGGATATCTTGCTTCTAGACATTGTTTGCTTTTCAAGTGAAATCGACTTCAAGAGAGGGAGGTTGAATTGCTCAAGCCTCCCTGGGCAAGATTGTAGGGGTTGTTCACATCCCCCATGGGCAAATCGACTTCATAGAGAGGGAGTTTCTCAATTGTGCTTTGTCGATTGATTGCTTTTCTTGATATGACATGCTTAGATCTTATCGATTTGCAGATCAAATCTAACTTGATGTAGTTTGATTTTGCAGGTTTTCATGAGACATATTTCCTCCTAGAGTTTGGATGCTATTGGTTGAAGACACTTGGATCAAGCTTGGAATTGTAACTAGGGCAAGAATTCTCCATATGCTAAGAGGCCGCAAGCTTTTGAGGTAAGATCTACAAGGTATGCATTGATTTCGCTTGCTATCCATCCCATTGGTCAAAATTACATTAAAATCAAAACCCTCATTTTTTGTTTTTCTTAGATCTACTTGGATCTAGCCTTGCTTTTGACAAGATATTGAAAACCCACCTCTATAGTATCCACAGCAATTCGGATCTATAGTTTGGTGGTGATTGGGTCCCATTTGACACACTTTTCAAGGCAAAATAGCCCTCTTGAGGCAAATCACACCCCTTGGGAGAAGCTAGTTGGGTTAGATCTAACACATGGGTAGGTGAGATCCCACTTGATTCACACTCTCTTCACTTGATAACCTACCCCTAGCGCTTCACCTTGTTGATTTTTGCCTTGTGGGCCCCATTCCTCATTTTGAGGGTTGTGCCCCACTTGGGTCAATTTGGTGATGCATTTTCAATTTCAGATCTATGGAGATCTAGCCATTGGATGCCCTTGATCTTCAAGATCCACATTGATACATGCCTAAACTACTTGGATCTAAAATTTGGTGGCCATTGGACTTAATTTGACACACTTTACCATGCTTTTAGCCCTCCTTGGGCAAAGTCGCACTTCTTGGGTGATTGAGTTGTCCTACTTTGAGGAACTAGGTGTTTGAGATCCCATTGGATTTGGAAAGAGCATAATTTAAAACCTATATCTAGTGTCTCATTTTGTGAAGTTCTGCCTTGGGGGTATGATTCTTCATTTTGGGGATTGTTGCCCACTTGGGTCACTTGGTGAAACATTAGATCTACTAAGATCCAACCATCACATCTTGAATAGCCCACTTGATTTGCACCCTAGGTTTCCCGATCTACATTTCCACATCTCTTTTGACTCAATTAGCATATCCATCAAGGCACTAGTCCACCTAGGGCAATTCGCACTCCTTGGGATGTGTGTCAATTACTAGATCCCATACGTGGGTATCTCTATTTCACCTTAGATCTATAGATCTACTCTTTACATACCCCTTAGTACCATTTGCACCCCTAACTTCACCTTGTGGGTCCCATTTGAGCCATTTCCATATCCGAAGGAAGTGGGTCCCACATGTGTATTTCATGGTACTAGATTTTGTCATCTTATCTTATCATGTGGCCTAAATCATTCATTGGTTGAAACACTAGTCATTCCTTAAGCCTCCTTCAACCATACTTAAACTTCTAGGTCCACCTAACCTTGCATTGGTTTCCGTAACTTGTCTTTTACATATCCCTAGGAACCTTTGTTTGGGTTCAATCATCTTTGATTCGATATAGGGTCTCGCCCTAGGTCTTGATTCATCTCGATCTAAAGCGAAGAGTGCCTCGGTTGACGTGACTCCCGGCTTGCATTGGGAACCGTGGCATCTCTTGGGTCACCTCTTTAGTTGTCCATCTCCTCTACCATCCCGGATGGGATACCTTTAGGGACAACTACAAGTTGTGTGATAACAGGAACTCCTAGTGATTTTAATGACTATTGTGTAACATGTTAGGGTTTATTCGTAGGCACAATGCGGGATCCAATTCCCCTAACTATTACAATAAATCTTCCCCTTTCATTCTCCATCGCCTTGGGATTGGCACGACTCTTCATGGTCCTCCCATCACCCATTTAAACTATACTACGAAGACCTCAAGTTTTGCTAATGCTAACTCTCCAAAACACCTTTAATCTCTCCTTGCCATATCCTAGCAATCCTATCTATGGAATCCCTCCTCGAGTTGGAGAAGGGCCAACCGAAAGTGAAGAGAGATAGTTACCAAGGTGACAACGGGTAACACCTCTAGGTTGTAGTTGGACTAGCCGCATTCTTTGGGGTTTTAACTACACCTGCTAGTTCGAGTTGTTACAAAATTTAAAAGCAATTAGTAATTCATCCTAAGCTAGATTGTTAAACCAATGACATGACATCCAATTGTTAAGTGATGGAAGGATTAATAAATTTTAATCTAAATAATTTGTTGCTGAAAGTAAAAGCAAAAGAGAAATAAGTAGAAAAAAAAGACAAGATTAGTGGTGAGAACCACTTTAAATGTGAGTTACAATGCCCTTTTAGGACCCTTTATGAAATGATTGATGATCAATGATTTAGGACAGCAAGCAAGTTTACAATCGAAAAAGAAAGAGATCATAAAAAAGAAAGAGAAAACCCTGGAAGATAGGTAGTTTGACCACCCTTCTACCTGAGACTAGGTTGCCTAATGGCTGTCCAAACCTGCACTTGGTTAGTGAAAATCAGCGAGCAAAAATCGTAGAAAATGCAAGAGAGGCCTTATGGGACAACTTGCAAGTGTTCTTATTTGAAATATGCATCTGCCCACTTACATCTATGCAATCAAAGATGCTCTTTAACACTATAAAACAAGCAGATTTATAAGAAAACAGAAAAAAGCTTAACTATGAATGATTAAATTTGGCGTGCAAGTTCAAAAAAAAATTCTTAGAAATAGATCTAACTTATGATATTCAAAGTTTACTGAAAGATTTATGATATGCAATCTATTTAATATGATATTCTCTTATATGCAATAGACTGAAACACGTAAGTGAATGAAAGAGATTTCTTTTAACTTTTGAAGAATGAGAAAGAGAGAGGTGTGCCAAAAGGAATGACAATAGAGTCAATCCACTCGATGAAAAAAGGAACCTGCAATCAAATAAACATTTGTAAATGAGATTGGATCTACTCTTCTTTTCTGGCCCTCTTTTGTGATCTTCGTCAATTAACGGTCAACTTGGGTAAAACCAAGGTCATGATCTTCAACGGGTTGAAGCAGTTACTCACTAATCTTCATTTCTTGTTTTGAAGGGAGGAGATTGGGATCACTAGCACCTATACCTATTTGGGAGTATAGTTCATAGGACCTAGTTTTAGTCTACAACATTCCCTTCAACCCCGCGTCAGTAGAGAACATGGATCCCTAGCGCTTCTCAATAGACAGTGCTTCATACACCCTTTTCAGGACATCTCATCCAAGAAGTATCTCATGGACACTCTCATCTAACCCATAGTCCTTGGAGGCCTAGAGATTTGGGGTCCTTGCTTACTAGACTATGATTGGGCCTCAATAGAGAGAGTGCAAATCCTCCTACTTCATTGCATCATCAGATGTGAACAGTCAGTACCTCATCCCATTATACTTGTAGAGTTCGGTGCCCAACCTTTTCGACTTGAGGTTGTGTTATGCTTGCCTATCTCTAATATCGCCTTCAAAGTTTTGTTGACTCAACAAAGGGGCAAGATCAATACCCGTACTTGGCCTATGTCTCATCAGAGTCCATTGCCTTAGTTAGCCCCTCAAGCCGCACTGGGTGTCATTGTCCAGGGTTGTGGATTTTCTAACATCAGTTGGTATTGTGATGGACCAGCTTCCTCCATTTAGATATTCATTGGACGCACCTGGCCAGCTCTTACCTACCAAACAAGAGTTGAACAAATTCATTAGAGATGACATTTATAAATAGTTTGTGCAGTTTACTTGGAACAACCTCAGAGGAAGTTACATCCAAATATGGTCTTCTACGCTACACACTTCTTGGATCTAAGGGATGGGCTCATTGTTCGACCCCATTACATACTCTACCATTGGGCCCACGCTCTTCGTATTCCTTAAGGCCAATTCAGAGTGGGTTCTCACTGCCTCAGGGTTGAGACATATCACCGAAGCAACCAATCAAACAGAATTTGTTAGGTTTGTCACCTATGAGAGGTTGAGACTGAGAAGCACTTTATTTTTCGATGGCCCTGTTATCACATTTATAGTAGTCGGGCTACCATACATTATTTTTCTGATGCCAGTACACTATTCAGCCAGTTCCCCTACATTTGAGATGCTGAGATGAGCATCTATATTGGATCACTATCAGATTTTGGACAGCAGTTATATTCCCCATGCCATGACTGAGTCTCGGGACACTCAGAGAGATGACCGATGTAGCCATTATACCATTGGTACAGAGCAGTCAGTAGTGCCCAGAGTTGCAGCAGCAGTTTCAGAGGACAGAGGATGGTACAGGTTGATGTGCATTCAGGTATATGACTCAGCAGGTATATTATGGTGTTATGGTTAGATTGCTTTTATACTTATTCTTATAGCATGTCTTAGCACTTAGTGTCATGATCTGGTGATCATATAGATATATGGACCTGGTTGATCTATTATATTGTCCCTACTCAGACTTAGAAGTTCACTATTCATACTCATTGGTATGTACCCTCCTTAGGGAGAATAGAGGTGATCATTCCACCATACTTTGGCTTGCTAGTGTTGGCTCCATCATTTCATTGTCTTCATCCATCCATGACCTACCTTTTAGATTATCACCCTGACTTACTACTTGACTAGTGGCATGGAGGACTTTTCCCCACTGTAGCCTCTGTATTGGATGAGCTGCCTTGTTTATTGTGTCTCGGCTCTGAGTTGGTGACAAAACTTACCTATGGTGAGTTGGAGTTCCTTGGAATTCCCCCTAGTCACTAAAGTTGTGTTGGCTAAACCTGAAACTTTTGGTGCTGCCATGAATACAAAATCTGAAAAAATAAAATCCTATATCTTGTATGAAAAGCCCATTCATGCAATGTGTTTCTAAACACACATGAATGAGAGGCATGCCAAATGAAAATGGCCATGAAAATAACATGTTATATCTTTTGGAAAATAAATACCTAGGTAAACAAGCTGTCCATGACACACCTAGAAGTGCTCAGGTAAACAAGTGCCTTAAAAACACACCTGCAGCAAAAAGCCTAAAATAAATGTAAATCTATGCAATGCGTTTATAAACACACATAGATCAAGGCTATGGAAACTTCAGGCCCAAAAAGCAATGGAACTTAAATGCTATATCTAACAATTGCTGGCCTTATTTGTATTATGGATTGTGCGCATCTGTGAAGGTGAATAAACCCTCTTTAAACAACTCATCCATTTGTGAGACACCGCCATTCCCTGTGTTATTGCTCATTCAGTATATACTATGGTGTGTTTTCCCTTTCCCTTGCCAAAGTGTCACAAAGTCGAGTCAGTCAAGTCATCCCTTAGCCTAGCCAGTTAATTTAGCCTTCACCCTTCACTAGCAAATTGATCACAACTATGAAGTGAGTATGATCCTGAAAGTCTAATCTGAGTAATAACAATAATTAACGACACTATACATTTGGATTTAGATCGCCAGTTATGATTACTCTGTGTTATAATTGCTATTTGAATAAGTTGTAGAGCATGTATTAACCTTGACACTTTGCAGCAGCCTTGGATGATGGTCTGAGTTATATTTGGTCTTGGTTAGACCTAGTTTGACCATGGAGGACCATGGGACATGAGATGTTAGACCTTATGATGATATGGATAGATGATATATGGTCTATGTACACATACATGATGATTCTATGCAGTAGCTACAGGGTTATGATGATGATTCTTGGGTTACAGCAGTGTTTGGTCATTTACAGATCATTATTATTGGCCTTGTTCCGGTATATTGGATATTTATTTTGATTATGCAGAGACTCATATGGTGTATGAGTACACATCTTGGCTAGATTTGGACCTTCTGAGTCCAATGGGACAGTTTGTTTTCAGTTCCGGGCACTTACAGTGATGATTGAGCCTCAGTAGGCTGTCCCAGTGCAGTTTTGGTCTGTCGGAGGCCCTGTCGGAGCAGATGTGATTTTTATCCGGTTGACCTAGGGCGCTGATGATGGAGGGGGTGGTCCAGCCACTTGTTTTTACCATATTACCCCCCTCCCAGACACACTGGTGCCCTCACCTTGACAGCGCAGGCACTCCAAGAGGCTGTTTGGGGTAATTTCACGCTTCACGAGGCATTTCAGGATTGGTAGAAATGGCTATTGAGGAAATCGATTTGGGCTACTGAGGCAATGTTATGGCATGGGATGATCAGTGATGATAGATCGGGGTCTTCCACACCTTCTCCAGCAGTTTCAGCTTCATCGGGGCCCGCATCCATCACTTATGGCACTTTCTGTGGATTTCTGAGGTCTTTTGAGGACCACGACTTGACTATGGAGGCACGATTTGGTACATTCATGATTATTTATTGGTTATTGTGCTATGGGGATTGACCAAGGCGGGATAAAATTACCCCTTGGACCCACCATAAGCCTCCTGTGATATTATGTCATCATGATTTGGTGGGATTCCCCTCTTCTAGGGCGATTTTGTCCACTTACATTATATTTTATTTGTGATCCATGTATTTTATTGTTGAGCTCATCTCAACCATTGATTAGACATTTATATCTTTTAATCTTAGCCACTCATTCAAAAAGTGGTTAGGGTTTTGGTGCCTCTCCTTCCTATTTAAAGGAGAGAGCTTCTCATTGTAAGGGGTCTTTGGCTCTTGGATTATTGGTATAGAAAAATATTCTTGTGGAAATTCTTGTGGTCTCCTTTGCATCTGGTGTTCTTAGATGGTGATTGGAAAGTCTATTGCAACCTAGCATTTGGAAATTGTGGTAAGATCTATCTTTTTGGAAATCATTGTTTGTCTACAGGAGGGCGACTTCAACAAGGGCGATTTTGCAAGGCTTCTTCAAATCGACTTTCTTGGCATTCGCTTGTATCAGGGGGTTATCATTAGCTTCATTGTGATCTATGCTATCTTTCTGTTACTTCTCTTGTGGCATTAGTCTTATCTCTTGATGCATCAAATCTGATATTGTTGACGTTTGTTGTGCAGGAGAGAGGGCGCATTGGCTTCTTGGACCAAATCGACTTGCATAGAGTACTACCACAAAGCTTCTCAAATTGATCGGGTTTGCATAGATCATCATCATCAAGGCATCTACAAGGTTACCCAGGTAAGATCCACAGTTTTGTTTCTCTTTCTTTTATCCAATCCATTGACATAGCTCATAAATTGTTAAAACCCTAAATATCTTAAAACCCCCATTTTACATTTTCTCAGATCTACTTAGATCTAGTGGGTTGTTGGGCATAATATTGAAAACCCACCTCTATAACATCAACGGCATCCCGGATCTATAGTTTGGTGAGGATTGGCTTCCGTTTGACCCCCCTCCCATGCCAACTTAGCTCCTCCCAAGCAAAGCGCACTTCCTAGTTTGAGCAAGTTGACCTAGATCTAGTACATGGGTGTTTGAGATCCCGCTTGATCCATAATCTACACATCAAATAACATACACCCAGATTGTTACTTTTCTGAATTTCACCTTGTGGGCCCTATTCCACATTTTAAGGGATTTAATCCCCATTTTGGACCATTAGGTGTACTTAAACTCAGATCTACTAAGATCTAATCGTTGGATTGCCACGAAATTATAGATCCACACTCATACCTGACTAACCTACCCGGATCTAAAGTTTGGATGCCATCCGACTTGTCTTGACCCACCTAACCCACCTTTTCAGCCTCCTTGGGTAAAGTCGCACCACCTTGGAGAAGTGAGTTAACTCACTTCTAGGACGTGGGTACTTGAGATTCTTGCGGATTCGGAACGGGAATAATTCAAAACCTAGGGCTAGAGTGTCACTTTGTTAAATCTTGCCTTGGGGATAGCATTCCTTGTTTTAAGGGATTGTGGTCCACTTGGGTCAAACCTAGATCTAGACACATTCATCCATCAAGACCTCTATTGCCCACTTGTCCCAAGTACTAGGAGTCCTAAACCACAAGTCAACCTTACTTTGACTCCACTTCCCAATTCCCAAGGCACTGGTTACTCTCCAAGTTAATTCAACCTTCCTAGATTGTTGGATTGACTTGTGGTTTGACTTTTGCATGGTGAACCAAACCCTTAAAGCTATCATGTATCATGGTTAAGCTTGTCACTTGTACTAGTTAGCCCCAATTCAACCTTTAAATTACCCTGCATTGGACACAGTTCCCAAGGCAATGGATCTTCCAACATTGAACTAGTACACTCATCCTAGATCTCACTTCAAACATTGTAAGTCACTCTCACATCAACTATGAACCAAAGCTATACCTATTGAACCCCTCACTTGGCTTGTGACTTCATCTTTAGGTCTAGGATAAACCATACACCTAACTTCACTTAGAAATACCCTGATTTGGTGTCTTGGTTTTGATCTCTCCTGTCGGGAGTAGATCGGGTCTCCCCCTTTGTTGTCTGGGCTAGATAACATAAAGCGAAGGTTGCCTCGACTGGCGTGACAACCATATATTGGAGGTCGAGGTGATCGTAGTTGCACCTTTTGAGTTGCCCTTCCCTATTGCCATCCATGACTGGATACATCCATAGGGGTAACTACAGTTTAGGTGACAACAGGCCCCTCTATTACAAGATTCGCGAGCAATTCCATTGTCTCTTTAAGGACCTTCTCACAGAGCTTTAGAGCTTCAGACTTTGACTAGCTTCTTCAGATACCCTAATCAAAGATGTCTAGCCTTATACTTTCAAGAGCACCTCCAACTTCGCTCCCTCATCCTCCAACGACATTCTCAGTCGAGACTAGCCTCCACTTAGCATATCACTACCTTCTTTACAGTGCTTCCTTCCTCACAGGGCATCAAGAGACAGACGGACAGCAATACTGCCCTTGATCGCAGATCAATTAGGGCACGAAGGACCACCTCTACTTCCGCTCGATGCCAGCGATGTGGCCTGTCTCGACCCCATCCCAACAGTCGAATCATTCCTCCCAGGACAGAGAAACAAGCTCCCCACTATAGGCAGCAGCGTACTACCTATTATAGCTCCTCTTCCAGTTCTTCCTCCAAACAGTGTACTCTTCTGAGATTCCTTCAGTCGACCTCGGATGGTAGGAGAGATGCTTCCATTGATCTATGAGGGTCTCACTATTTTTGTATCACAGCTTTTAGATCCACCCTCTTTATACTTTTTTCTTTTGGATCGGATATTTTTGTATATCTCTCCTAGATCAGCTCTCTATCCGTGGATTTAACCACATTGTGGTTTGGTTTGGTTTTTAGGTTAGAGTCATGCTTCTCTTTTTTTATAGGAGCTTCCTTAGCACTTCCACTTTTTATTGACATTTGTTACCATACAATCCCATTAACCTACTTTTGTGGTCATTTGTTGGACATTAATATAGCTATATTATTATCTTATCTTATCTTATCTTACCTCCTAGGTGTAATCTACATGCACAGGGTTAATATAGCACAATCCAACACAGTAAAAATACTAAAAATGACCACCTTACAAGCAAACTAACAATGAGATTAAAACAAGCATATACTTAGACTAACCTCACCCAACTGGATAGTAATACCCTTTCAAGGGCCTATAAAAGAGAAAATAATTCACAATTGTGAAAGAAAAGAGTTACCATAGAAGCACAAGACAAGTAAGAATCCACACATCAAGAAGTTGCTCCACACGTGAACTCCAAAGTCTTTCTTTATTCAACAAATATTGCTCTTAGAGAGCAATTACAATAACCTCAAAACCTCAAGCATCAACCCAAAAAGAAAATAGAGGGGGTGCAATTGCTTAAATAGCAAAATGAGAGGAGGCTCCCCTCCAAGTGTCATCCTTCACGCATTAGCTTAAGCACCAGCTCTAGGAGCTAACTAGACCTCAAGGCACCAACTCTAGAGCTGACTAGGAGCTCAAGCACCCACCTTTAGGGATAAGGAGGGGGCATCCCAACCACAACTTGAGCAAACCGGAGCTCAATATGACACCTCTACAGTTAACTCCTAGACTAGGAAGTAAGGATGCTCATGGCTAAGAACACTAGCCTGTGGCAGAAGTAGTAAGGATGGTGATGGCTCTGGAAGCATGATTGAGTGAAAAAACTTCGACAATATAGATCACAAGGATCTATATTATCTAACTTTCTAAGTAAAAAAAACTCTCCAAAGCACCGTTTACTATCACCATCATGGTTGGGCTAGCCCTTTTAAACATGTAATAGAGGTGTTACGTCATTTTACAGTCATTATCTTTTGACCATGAGCAAAAGAGATGCAGAAGATGAAGAAAAAGAAGAAGAAGTGTGCTCCTGGTTCTTTGTCATCTTCCATCTTTGCAATTATCCCTATGCAAACGGAGTGGTAACAAAGAGCCAGAGAGCAGGAAAGAAGGAAGTGTGGTTCAGGAAAAGAAGAGCAGATCTGATAGTGAGACCAACAAGAAACAAGCATACCATACAAATTGTACCACTGTTTTAGCTATCTTTTCCAAAGTTACAAATATCGGCCAATTTTTCGCGCTACGCCGAAAAATAGCGATTTTTTGGAGGCCCCTATTTTCCAAGGAAAAATCGGCCAAAAAATCGGGCTGATTTTTGCCCAAAAAATCGTTGATTTTTAGGCCGAAAAATCACCGATATCTCGGTCGACTTGTGATCTTTTGCCAGGGTTGAAAAAGTTACGTTTTTAAGGCCGCAGACTCCTCTGTTCGGGCTCATTTGCACGCTACAGCGCTGGAGAGGAGAGCCAAGGAGCTAAAGTTCTATTTTATTTTGCCCAAGGAGGAGTTTAGACATCATTTACCTCGCCATCAACCATCAGATTTGAAGATTGGAGCTTTGCATTTTGGGTTTTTTCCAAGTTTATCACAGCTGGAGGTATGTAAAACAAATTGCCCATTTATTTCTCGTTTTTTCAAGTAGGTTCATGCTGGTTTGCATTGGCAATGATTTCTCCATCCTCATTATTGTTTTCTAAAGGCTCTTAAACAATTTTGTTTCCATATTAATGTAATTTGCAGCAGTTCCGTAACACTATGTTTGCCAAAAAACGTTTTTTTCAATTTTCTTTCCCTAGGTCTTTGGAAAACCTAACAGAAATTTTCCAATTTCTATTAGTATTTGTTGTTATTTGTTGTTTTTATTTTTTGTTGTTATTTGTTATTTGTAATTTTGTTGTTTTAAAAAAAAAATTATATTTCATCAATCACATATGCAGCAGCATGCTAATTTTTTTCTTTTTTGTTGCCCTAGGTTTACTTGAAACTTCATTTTTTCCATATACAAGATGTCGAAAGGTTTGGATCCATTTTGGGAATATGGCACAGCTGTTGATCCAGAAAATCGACAAACTCTCACTTGCAATCTATGTGGGAAAAGAATGACGGGTGGGATAAGCAGGCTGAAATATTACATTGCACAAATGTCGGGGCATGATGTGATTCCTTGCACCGCAGCAAGCGAGGATCACATTGACAAGGCCAAAAAAGAAATTGAGGAAACTAAGCAAAAGAAACAATACAAGGAGGCTATGAGACATCAAATTGCCTCAAGATCCGGGTCCGCATTTGGAGTGGGGGCTAGTGGGACAAGTCCGGAAACCTTCTCCACACAGCAGTCCACAATGTTTTCACCTTTGACTGCATCACTATTAGGTTTCTTTATGTCGAGATGCACAGCTGGTGGACAACCTTCTGTAAGGTCCATGATGAAAGGAAAGGAGAAAAAAGAAGCAGATAGACTTGGGGGTCGATGCTTGCTATGGAGTGATATTCCATTTAACTTTGCCAATAACCCATTTTATGTGTCCATGTTTGAGGCAGCTGCAATTGTTGGATTGGGGGATAAGCCCCCCACTTATGAGGAGTTGAGAGGGCCCATCCTCCAGGATGAAAAGGCCGAATGCACTCACAGGTTGGAGGATCTTCCAAAATCATGGGAGTTAATAGGATGCACAGTGATGTCAAACGGTTGGACTGATATGAAGGGTAGGACCCTTCTCAACTTCTTGGTTCATTGTCCCAGGGGCATTATGTTTATGAAATCCGTGGATGCATCTGCACATGTCAAAGATGCGGGTTTACTACGTAGCTTGTTGGATGACTTCATCTAATAGATTGGCCCGCAGCATGTTGTCCAAGTCATAACGGACAACGCTGCGAACTATATGTTTGCTTGTAGGATGCTTATGGCCATGTATCCTTCACTATTCTGGACTCCTTGTGCGGCCCATTGCCTTGATTTGATGTTAGAAGATTTAGCCAAGATTGATTGGATCATGGATACCATTACTTCAGCACGGAGCATCACAAAATTCATATACAATCACGCGGCGGGTTCTTAGCTTGATGAGAACTTTCACAGGTGACAAAGAGTTGGTGCGTCCTGCCATCACACGCTTTGCCACTAGCTTTATTTCTCTCCAGTCCCTCTTGGGTTCTATGTGGGACTTGCAGCAGATGTTCCCACCTGAGTGGCGTGCTTTATCATTTAGCACTAGACCAAAGGGGCAAGCCATATTCAGGGCTAGTTACATATTCAGGGCTAGTTACATTCCATCAGAGCTCTTGGGATGACGTGAGGAAGGTTTGTGCCGTCACTGAACCTTTGGTAAGGGTTCTCCGCTTGGTTGATGGAGATAAGCCTGCAATGGGCTACCTATATGAGGCCATGAATAGGGCCAAAGAGTCCATTCGTGCCTATTACGAGGACATCGGAGATCGGGGGCAAGAGAGACAACAGATTATATGGGGGTTGATTGATGCGCGATGGAACAACACACTCCATCGCCCCACTCATGTTGCAGCGTTATACCTCAACCCTGCGTTTGGTTACTCCTGTGGCTTTAGATTTGATGGAGAGGTTATGGCTGGATTCTACGAGTGTGTCCATAGGATGGTGCCGTCTGCAGATGACCGTGCAAAGCTTTCCCAAGGGTTGAAAGTGTATAAGAGAGCCACAAGATTACTTGGGTTTGATATGACAGTACATGACAGGACCAACCTGATGCCAAGTAAGGTTCACCTTGTTTCAAATTTCGCTTTCTTTTTCTAATTCTTTTTTTTAAATTAAATTGTTTTTTCTTATGTTTCTTTAATTTGTTGTAGATACCTAGTGGGAAAACTATGGTGGTTGTGTACCGATTCTACAGAAGCTTGTCGTTCGAGTGCTCAGCCAGACATGTAGCTCTTTCGGTTGTGAGCGCAACTGGAGTGTATTTGAAAAAGTACACTCCAAAAAGCGCAACAAGTTAGAGAATTTTCAAATTCATTATAAAATATAAATTATTGAATTCTAGTTTATAATTTTATCATTTATCATTATCCCCTTTGCCTTCTAATTTATGCATTACAAATTGAAATTATTAACTTTATAATTTAATATCTAATTCTATGATCCTCCTACAGGTTGGATACTCCGCACCTTAATGATTTGGTCTACATCCACTACAATCTCAGGTTGTGGGTGAAGCAATTTCAGAGAAAAGTTGATGCAAAGGCCATTTCATTAGATGAGATCGACACCACTGCAGCTTGGAGGACGGAGTGTGAGGAGCCTGTTATGGAGGTAGCCCCTGATTGGCTAGCGGATGATCATGATCTTGATCATGATGATGTTACAGAGGTTCCATAAGAGGGTGATCCAGTTCCAGAGGAGTTTCACACTAAGTCTGGGAGTGTGCCACAGTTAGATCCAGAGCCACAGGCAAGGTTAGAGGGAGATAGACCCAATAGTAGCACTGCTACTAGTAGAGGAGTAGTTGTAGGACTACCTCCTCGAGCTCCTTCTTCTTCTTCTTCTTCAGGACACCAGTTTCAGCCACCTTCAGTTTCTAGATGACATCATTTTGCAGGGTCTTCTTCTAGAGGACGTCAGATACCAGTACGAGGCCCACAAGCCTCGAGGGCACCTAGTCCTAGAGGAAGGGCAAGGGCCGTTTCCACAGTGATTACCTTTTCCCGTAAAAGGGGTAGAGGGAATCGATAGTTTATTTACTTTATTTCACTGTAGATGACTCATGAGTCATGATGATGATCATGAGATAGATTTGTTATAAGTTATAACTTATATTTTTGATGATTCAGACATTCAGTATTCACTATTCAGGAGTAGGACTGGGACACGATCCATTTTGATGTGTGATGTATCTCTAGACATCTTATATATCTTATATATCAGTTTTATTTCCATATTCATGTGGGAATGTGTTTATTTGATGTTATTGTTGCTTTAGATGTTTAAAAAATTGAAAAAAAATGAGTATTTTTGTGTTTTTTAAGTTTGCCGATGTTCTGCCGAGATATCCCGAGACGATGTTTCCTGGACCCTGCCGATTTTGTCGCCGCACCGATATTTGTAACATTGATCTTTTCTGTATGCACAGGCCATACACCTTTCAAGAGCGGGTCATACGCTGTCTTCTGTGGTTGCTTGAGTATACTGCAATGTTGAGAGGAGAAAGAGTGATTTGTTGTTCCATAAAGGCAGAAATCAGACAGGCCATACTGTTGTAGCTTTTCTTTCTGCTATGCAGGCCATACACTTCTGTTTGAGGACATGTATTGACTGTACAGCTGCTGTTTTATGCAGGCTGCAGAAGTCACCTTATGAGCTTTGATCAAAGACAATGACAAGCTGATTTGAAAGACAAATCACTGTGTATATATGTGTTTTATTTTTGGCTTCGGATGTTTATTTTCCAGACATTCTGTGACTCCTGCAATGCACAGAAATTTATTTCTGTTTTAAATTAAATTCAGCATTTGAGTTATTTGTTAAGAAGAACATTAGGCCACTAGCCACCTAGGGTTAGGAAATTTTACATTCTTTAGACTTCACAAAGAAATATTTATCATTTGGAAGAGTAAAAATAAGATAATGCTGAAGAACTTTCCTATGAAAAAATTCATCATCAAAAGATACAGGTGATGAAACAATTCAGCCAGATTTTATAATTCAAATCGAGTGGCCATGGTAACAACAAAAGGAGCAAGACTTCAAAGGAAGCTTACAAAATTTTGACAAGAAAAAAGACGAGAAATTCTACATTTCAAAAAAGAAAATCAAACTTTGCTTACAAAAATCAAACCTTTAAAATGGAAGGAATTATCAAAAGTTGAAAAACAATTTGCTGATAAAGAAACAGCTACAAACTTGATTCACTTTAAAAATCATATCGTTGTTGTTGACGAAATTTTATTGATTGAATAATCAATTGAAGTATTTGATGAAGATATTAATACATGTTAAATTCTTTAAACCAGTGCCTAGGTAAATATTTCAGATATGAGATTTACACTAACTGGAATAAATTAACTGATATTTGCAGCGGAAGCAAAAACTAAGAAAACGGATCCAAACACAAACACAGTGATTTTTCTGCTCTTCAAATCAGTTCATCATTTAAATAATTTCAGAACTTACAAGAGCTCCCAGACTCAGGAAAATGGCTCACTGAGAATATTACAAGCGAACAGCAAACCTGGAAAACTCCAGAACACAGAAATGCTGCCCAGCCACCCTCTCTGCAAGATTGTACGGCCTGTACCATATGCCTGGAAAAGTCGCATGTGCGGCCCGTCGGGTAATTCCATACACGGATTCCGTATGGCCTCCTGCTGTATGGTTTTCTCTGCTGTACGTATTTCTACTGTACAGCCTCCTACAATTAATGGCTGCTCCCTTGCTGCTGATCTCTGCTCGTCTTTCTTCCTCGCCAATGGGTGAAAATCAGAAAGCCCTTCTCTGATTTCTCTTGCCCACCGATCTCGTGAATAATGAATGTGTCTTGTTTTATTCCTTACTTCATTTTAATAATTTTGAGTTGGGCCAAATCCCTAATCTCAACGGTCATGATCTTGACTTGAGATCAATGCCCCACATTTAATTTAAGTCATAATGCCTCAACTTAGGTGCTTTCCTAAATCAACTTAAACCGACTTTATAAAAAAGCATTCACTTAATTAATAAATTAATAAAGTGAACTCTCAAAGTCTGAGTCATTTCATGGCGATTTCCATGGGTTAGACACACCCCATAGAAATACCTGCCCGAGCAACAGTCATCAACAATACAGAACTTAAGGTTAATCAGAAGTGCCTTAAAGTGTAAATTTTCTGAGTTTACTGCTTGCTGGTTTATGTCAATGTTTCAGTGGTTTTCATTCCCAGCCGGTTTTGCATAGGCTGGAAACTACTTATCAAAAATTCTCCAACAATTAAACACGCTGTAAAATCATACTAACAGGCAGAAATTGAATTTTTAACATGCACACCATAAAAATGAGACTCAGAAATTTTTGGCAACTGTGCCTTGAAAAAACCCCACGGGGAAAACCAGTTTGAGAGAGAGAGTTTATTATTTCTTCAGCAAAAAATTACAGGACAGAAATACTGTGAAAATACAACTTATCTCCACCACCCAGAATCTTTCTCGAAATTTGTGCCCAGCTTTCTTCTCGATTTATGTGCCACTAACAGTGCCTCGAAATTTGTGCCTGCAGCATTGGTATGCGTGCCAAACAGATCTCGAAATCTGTGCCAGAAAACAGTCCGTACAGACTGTACGGATCTCGATTTTGTGCTGACACCCCCCTTGAAAACTGTGCAGAAATCTCCTCGAAATTTGTGCCTGAGATGACCTTGAAATCTGTGCCAATATTTCTTGGAATTCATGCCAGAATCTTACTCGAAAACAGTGCCCAGATTTGCTGCTGTATGGCCTGTACAGTCACCTCTTTTTCTGTGCTGTACCAATGCCTCGAAAACAGTGCCTTCTCGAAAACCGTGCTACACTAGAAACCCATGCCAGGAAACCCGTACAGTACGGATTCCTTGGGAAATGTGCCAACAATAAATGCTGAAGATCCACCTCAGTTTCTGTGCTGAAATCTCTCCTTGGGAATCAAGCTGTTCTCTTGCTCTCTCTCTTGTCTCTCTTGCTTCTCTCTTGAATCTCTCAAAAGTGAAGTGAAATTGCCTCCCTCATGCTTTTTGATCAAACCCTAGGGTTTCACTAAATCCAATGGATGAGATTGAATGAGATCAACGGTGGAAATTAAATGCTCCATTTACCTTTTATTAATATTAATTTCCCTCACACACTTAAATTTATCAAAAAGTGACTTTGAGTTTATAAAGTCTCATTAAATGCTTTTACTAAGTCATTTAATGTGAGGGTCACCTTTTTCCCCCTTCTAAGTGACTTTAGGCAAAAGTCACTTGGGGAACACTTCCCTAGGTACAAAAACTAACATAAAGTGTAGCTCAGGAAAAATAACTTTTCAGTAAAACCATATTGTTATCCAAATCACAATAGCCATCACACTGATCTAATGAACCTATTGACATTATTGTTCACAGAGTTTAACACTTTATTTATGTTCCAAAGATTAAAATTCCAATACAACTTCTTTTAGAAGCTATACTTGGAGTCATATAAGAGAAATTCCATCCAAGAATCTCATCAGTAGATATTTCCAATAAACGTCAACCTAGGAAGCATTGATGCTTCTACAATGCAACATTGTCATTTGGAGCTTCGATAATATTTTCAAGTTGTTTCATCTTATACTTCGAAGATGGCGCCTTCCTACATGGGAAGGCATGTAAGATACCAAATTACTAGTATTATACGTAATAATTATTAAAAAGGTGCATATCCTTTAGAATTGACACACCTCTCATGTGACATGTCCTATATATATATGGCAATCTGCTCGACTACATATGAACATATCTTGTATGTTTCACATTCAATACATATTTAATTCTCCTTTGGACTATATGGGCTTGCCCCTTTTCTTATAAATGTCAATGGCATCTCGTGACTACAACAAGGTAAGTCACAAACCCATTACAAGCCATTGCACCAAGACAAATCTAGGCAATATGACTTCACCAAATGCAACTTTGTGTCATGTGAGCTGCAACCTCAATTTCTATTGGCCAATTATAATCATTAATGAAATATTTCAACAGCTCATTGAACTTTTAAGAGAAATTGGACTAGTAATAGTTGGTTAATGGTAAGGGATTTGTAAATGATGATAATCGACTAAAGCTTGATATAAAATACAAGGAATGACAGGAAAAGCATTGAAACCAGCAAGACAAGCAATTCAATACCCAAATTGCTTGTTCCCTTCTTATGGGCATACATTAAATAAGAGTTGTATAAGCATTAAAAGATCTCATGGCACTGCTACAAAAGATATAAATGCATTTTCTAGTAACTAATGAAAAAAATATCCTTTTATTTAAGACAAAATAAGGAAGAAGAAACTATCACCGATCTCATAAGCTTGAAGATCTACATCTGCATCTAAATTCTATCTTTTTCCAGATGCAATGACTCTTAGCAAAACTTGGAAAACACTGCGAGTGTTGTTTTTACAAGCATAATTCATAAAATATTTTAGAAGTCTCCATCTAAAACAAACAAACTATTACTAAATCCATATTGAGATTGAAGAGACTAATGAAATATTATTCTTGGATATCAAACAACTATTAATAAATATTCAATTAATACTGGTAAAACAATTAAAATATTCTTCTCAAATGCCAATCAATTGCTTTTAAATTAAGCTCCATTCAAAATATAGATGCTCTATCTCTGAAGAAGAGAAATTGTTGGGAAACAGGTGGTAAACTATCTTACCAGTGTTCCATAGAAGGGACTCTTGTGTGGAAGCTCCTCAGCACATTGCATAAGCAACTGAAATTCCATTCACCAAATATACCAGAGAGATCAGAGTAAGAACACTAGGTACTTCTTATTATTTACAGACTTAATTTGAATAAAACTAACATTTCAGCCCCAATGTCAATAAAAGTTGATATAAGAGATTTTCCCAATCGCATGTAAATCTCTAGTGACCTTAAATTAGCTTGTTAAATAACAATTTGCTTACATTCCAATTGTCATGAGTAAATGTGTATATCTTGGAAGAAGGTTCAATCTTAATAGGTTTCTTAATTAATTGGTAGATCGGAGATATGGGGATGTAGTCCAAATGGTATTTTGACTACCTGCAAACTCACAAGCTATCATAATAAATATAAAGAAACATATTGCAGATTAAGGACAAAAATAGTCAATTTTTAGTGAGTGCTGGCTCTTGTATCGAATTAGGGAGATTATCCACTATATATATAAAGTCTTATATTAATAAAAGCATGTTCATATTTTTGTGGTATCTTAACTATCCATATACTGTCTAATTATGTCATTGTGCATTCTTCTACTATTTTTATTATCAATTATCTTGATGTTAATCTGAGTTTTGCAACTTCTTAATCCAAGGAATTAACCATTATTGCTACAATATCTAGCCTTAGTATTAATTAACAGTTAACATAGTCAAGATGAGAATGAATACGGTATGCAGTTCAAAGGACAAAATCCAAAAGGTTTGTACAAATACCAATGTATAACCATCTATAAATGAATAATAAAGAATACTCCTGCCAAGCTATATATCACATGAATGACTCAACCAACAATTGCAAGACAATGCTGAGCCAAGACTCAATGACCAGTCACAAATATTACACACTTTACAGTTCAACAGAGGATATATGTATAGGTTGGAAGCTATCCCAACATATAAAAATGGCAAACTCCAATCAACAATCCAATCTAAACACTAATTGTTTATGGATGGGAGTGGAGTAGTGAAACTGGACTTGTGTTGTCTCAAAATGTTTGCCAATAACATGGCGAAATTTACGCCTTCAACAAACTGAACCGAGGAAGTTTGCAGTGTATTGTTTTCCAACCAACATACCAATAACTCAATTAAAAGCTGAGCAATTCAAATTGTTGTGTGTATTGGGCTTTATTTGATGAATGTCAAGTGGACAACAAGCTATGTAGCATGCTTCAACACAATAAGGCAGCCATGAGACAAATTCACTCCAGGAAGAGGTGTACAATATGCACATTACTTAATACACCCACCAGCAATTCAGAACCACACAAAAGATTGCCAACACTCAACAAAATGGATTGTGTATGGCCTTGTTCAAGAAGAGAGGGTGTACGCAGTTGGGTAAAGGAGAAAAATGCCCCAAGCAAGTTGGATTTCACCCAGCGATCAATAAAAACACCCAAGCAAGGTAGAGAAACATCCAGAGATAGATAACTTCATCCAGTTATCTATGAAAATGCCCAGGCAATTATAAAAACGCCCCAGGCAACATAAATTCACCTCAGGAGATGAGAAAGATGCCCAGGCAAGAGGAATACCACCAACAGTCAAGAAATCATTCAAATCCAACTTAGCAACCCCCTAGATAATTGCAACATCTCTAGCATCAATTCCATTGATCTCTAAGCTTGATTGGGCATCCAAGGGAGGAGATTTACTAGCTGTTATAACTCTATGGTTCATCAAAACAAAGGAGAAAGACTAATGTTCAACATTACTCTATTCTATTCACCCCTCTCCAATTCATCCATTCTACATTCATTGGCAACCATTAATGACACGTTAAGCCCTCAATTAACACATAAATTAAACCAATGCAGAAATCAATTACTCACTCAACAAAGATGCATATAAACACGTTATTTATCCTAGAAACCCAAACAGGAAAACCAGCATGAATGGTTGCTCAGTCTTTTATTTCGAAAATGTCTAGTTACAATGCAGCTTTGGGCTCTCTAGCATCCTTTATGCCTCCTCCTCTACCGAACCAAAAGACCCTTTGTGAGTGAATATGCCAAAGAAAATAGGATGAGCTGGTGTAATGGGAAAGCCAACAGGCCTAACCTTTTGTTTCCCATTCCTCATCTTTTCTCTCCTATCTCAGTTTTCCTTTTACATTTGATTCTTTATTTTTCTCTCGTCTAATTTACTTTACATTGCCTTGTCTTCTATGACTCAAACCTTCATTAAATGTCGAACTACATTTAGGTATGAGACTTGCAACCATTGCTTTGAGTTCGGATCCATTTCAAATCAATGAGACCACTTACCCTATGAGGGAAGCTGGCTCCATTTCTTTTCAAATGCCTTCAAGTGATGTTCTTGAGCCAAGTGATATTATATTGGTTCATAGTTTGAGGAAGAACATTCTTTTAATTTCGTGTATGGCAAATGTACAGTGGAGAGTTGCTTTTAAGGGACAGCAGTGCGCCATCAGTGATTGTCGTCTAGCCAGTCTGAAGACTTTGGCTAGAGGGGTGAGAATTGGTGGCCAATACAAATTACTTGATGATTCGATGGAACATGCACATTCCAGTGGGAGGCTAGAAGAGCATTCTACCTTTCAGGAGGCATGTGCATGGTGGGATGCCATGGAGACATGTTCAAAACCTATTATGGTTGTTGTGATAGGATCTCATGTTTACGGATACATTGACACTTTTACAACTTACAAAATCAATATTCACCAAGGAAACTATGGTGAGGAAAGATGTGATATTTGATGAGGACGTGATGTCCTCCAATACCCTAGATTCTTCTTCAAGGATTAAGGAGAATGTGGAGGTTGTTGTTTTAGAGACGGATTACAAAGACTCAAGATGAGTTAGATTTAGAGGGAGACGAGGTGAGATTATGTGTGGATATGTCCTCACCTACTCTAGCTTGTAGGAAGTTGGCATGGTTTACCCATACATTACAAGATGCATAAGAGCATGTAGGAATGCCCAAATCGTCAATAAGAGCAATTATACCTCCTAGGAGATATGCTAGTCATGTTGCATTGGTTTCTTCCATCTGTATGATTTCCAATCATTAAAAGGAGGAGAGGTGTGATACCTTGATGAAGGATGATGTTGAGATAGTTTCCACATTTGCAACTGAAGAGAGTATTGTAGAGTACATACATAGGGTTAATGGATTCCTACGTTGTTGGGAGCAGGGACCGAGAGCAGAGCAAAAAGCAAAATTTTCAAAAACTCCCGTTTCGGGAGCATTTTTTATATAGTATATATTTTAATATATTTTTATGGATTTATATCTAAAAAACATGTAGGATGTTGAATTAGCTATATGAAACATGGATTAAACCATATAACATCAATCATCTAGTAGTTATAACTTATAACATTGTCATCAAATGATCAACCATAAAAGCTTTTATAGGAGCTTGGCAAAAAAGCGAGGTACCATAACATTGTCATCAAAAGATCAACCTAGTATAGGAGCTTTTAGTATAGGATAGGTAGGAGCGCCTCGGGAGCACACTCCCAAAACTGGGATCATTTTGGGAGCGAGCTCCAGAAGGGACGAGCTTTGGGAGAGGGAGTGAGGGGGGGGCATTCCCCTGCAGCAGAGATGGATTCTCTCAAACAGAGAGATTTTCCCATGGATTCTCTTGGATAGATAATGTTGTCGATGATGTTACTAATGCTTCAAGAATATCTTAGGATGGGGGAGTTGATCTAGTTTAGGTTGATGTTGCTAGAGGATTTGAGCTACATAAGAGGGATTCTCATGTTGACAAGTTATCGATGGCCTTGCATGGATAATTACCTATACCACAAACTTGGTATTCCAAGATCGAGACATTGACTTGTGTAGATTTCTATCTTTGTGACTTTGATTGATGTGATCCACTTGTCTTGGTCTGGTATGGAGATATGATTATCCTTACAGGATGTCCTAAACAACTATCGATGTGGTGTCCATTGATATTGGCCCTAGATGTTGGCACGTGATGTTAACTTGGAGGATGATGGAGTTTGTTAAGTTGCTTTTGTTCCGAGGTCATATTACTTCATATTCACAAGTGGTCATTATTCTTGGAGGATTGAGATGCTTCAATAGCATGGATTAAAGTTTCTCTATAGACGGCAATGATTGATTCTAGGACTACAGCAAGTACAGATTTGCAGAAAGCGGGTTTGGTGGAGCTATAGAGGGAGTCAACATGCGACAATGTAAACACTTTCCTCATAAACAGGGAGTGTTACCTTTTGAGGTTACTGTGAAAGTGTTTACACCATGCTTGAGGTGCTTCACGAGATTTGGGGTACATGTTGCATGTTCAACCCTTAGATGGTCAAAGATAGATTAGCCCATAGGAGATGGTTCGTGATGGATTTGCATGGTGGAAATAGCTTGCTCTGTGATTGCTTGACCTTAGTTAGGTGTTGGCTTTGTATTTTTCCCTTAGGGGTTGGAGTTTTCTTGATAGCTTGCGTGACATCATTCATGATGGCCACATGGAGAGCTTCACTTGCTTGGAGAACACCTTACTTGGGAGGAGAATTGTGCATCCTAGTGGAGCGCAATAGGGGCCCTAGATAACATGGGATAGCTCATATTCATTTTTGGAAGCTTAGAGTTAGCTACAGGATGCTTAGGCTCTAACAATGTTCTTCCAAGTTCTATTGACCCAGTCGAGTACATGGCGTAGGAGGATTGATGGAGTCCAAGGAGGCTTATGATGTAGCATGTAGGCATAAAGTGTGTAGCTACATCATCTTGGAGCCATTGCTGCGTACAACATCACCTTGAAGCATGGCATGTGTACTTCAGAGTGGACAACTTCACTTGTGTTGGCCTATAAGTGCTCATTGTAGGTTGCTTGTAAGGACTTGGACCCACATTGTATAGATGACCTCCCTTACCTATCATATATAGAGAGGAAGGAGAGAGTTCTTTCATTACCGCCATCATTAGATCTCTTCTCTTTGCACTTGTCTTCTCATAGTGATTCGCTAACATTCATGAGTTCAAGAGGAACCGTTAGGATAAGTTATGGAAGGGAAAGACAACATCTTCTTTTGGAGTTTGATCTTGGGACTAGTGTTTGCTTTTGTGGAAGAGAAGTTTGAAATGATAATTCATTCATTATTGATTCACTCATCTTGTATTCACTCTTGTGTTAAGATGTGACTTTGAGAGGAGAGCACACTAGTATTCTCTCTCTCTCTCTCGATCTTCATTTGTATTTGATCTCCTCTCTTGGAGTCTGTAGATTTTTCATAAATCTAAGAAAATCTCAGATCCCAACTCGGTCTCAAGTCTCTAAATCACATGCAAGATGCCAAACCCAATTCTCAACCCCAAAGAATGTATATTAGCACAAACAATTATTTATAACATGAAACACATGAGATCTATCTACTTCTTTTAATCAACAACAATACACACACATAAAATGGACACAGTATTTTCGATCAATGTGACCCTGGAAAAACCCTTACGGGAAAACCAATGACAGAGTATAACAGCTTTTGTTATCTCAAGCAGTTACAATCATGTACAATAGAAGATTTCCAACAATCACACAAACTTATTTGAACCTCCAACTCTGAATTTCAAGCCTGATCTCTGATGGACATCTTCGGAAATGCACCCCAACTCTTCCGCCTGCTCTCTAACTTGGGCTTCACACCCCTCTGCTAGTGAATCACTTCCTCAATGATACGCCCTATCTCTGCTTGATGAACTTAATCACTGAGCTCGCCCTTATCCAATGAAGTGTGTCCCCATCCACAAAAATGCTCCCCTCTCTATATGGTCAATCTCTGATCTCTCTTTGTCGATGAATCCAATCTATCTCAAAAGCTATCTCTAACTCCAATGGATCCAACCTCTGCTCCAGATGAAGTGCGCTCAACCTCTCCTCATATTTGTTCCCCTTTCTCTCTTTATAGCTACGCCCTTCTCTCCTCAGAAGTGCGCCCTCCTGATGCACTGAGTTTCCTCTCTGTGTAGATGAACTCACTAACACAACAATGCAATAATGATGTGCACTTTTTTCCTTCTCAACTCTATTTTTATCATTTGATTGACTTTGAGGGGTCCATGCAAAAATCCCACCATGCAAACCTTTAATTAAAAAAATGCATGTATGCAACTTTTGCATGCAAACTCAAAAATAGAGTTTTGCTTCTGCATTAAGCAAGGTTAAGGGTCCAACCATTTTCCTAGTTAACTTTTCAACACTCCCTCTTAACGAGGAAAGTGTTCTGCACTACTCCCATCTTCTCCCTGAAATAAACAAACTTGCCCTTCATCAGAGACTTTGTGAGAATGTCTGCCACTTGCTCATCTTTAGACACATATTGAAGCTCAACTGCTCCCCTCTGAACATGATCTCAAATGAAGTGATACTTGTTCTCTATATGCTTGGACCTGTCGTGAAAACCAGATTCTCCCAGAGTTTCATGCAACTCTGATTATCACAGTATATCACAGTTGGCTCCAACTGTTGATCAAATATACTAACTAGCATCTTGTGAAGCCAAATAGCCTCACAACTAGACATACATGTTGCCATATATTCTGGCTCTACAAAACTCAGTGCCGCTGACTTCTATTTCCTGCTGAACCACGACACAACTACCAAACCAAAGCTGAAACAGCACCCTGAGGTGCTTTTCCCGTCCACAACACTACCTGCCTAGTCAAAAACTATATAGCCACTCAATTGTACTTCATCCCTCCTCTCATAGTTCAGTCCATAGTCTATTGTACCTCTAAGATACCTGAGCACGTGCTTTGCTACCACCCAATGCACATTCCTCAGCTCCACCATTTACTGACTCAATGTATTGACAGCATAGCATAAATCTGGCCTAGTGTTGACTTGATACATCAACAATCCAATAAGCTTATGTTACCTAGTGGGATCAACCAACTCACCCTTAGAAGTTGTAAGCTTCTTCCAGTTGGATGTCATGGGTGTGGCCATAGGCCTATAATCCTCCATCTGAAATCTCTTCAAAATGTCAATTGTGTATCTCCCTTGTCCCAGAAAGATATGCCCATCCTCCTACCAAACCTCCATACCCAAAAAGTAATGCATCGATCCTATATATTTCATCTCGAACTCTAAAGCAAGATCTCTCTTGCAACTGCTTATGAGTTTCTCCGCTCCTGTATTAAACAAATCATCCACATACAATACCAGAATGAGTGGATCCTCACCAACCACAATGAAGTAGAGGTTGGGATCTACCTCGCTCTTCTGGAAACCCATCTGCTACAAGTAAATATCTATCCTCAAATACCAAGCTCTCGAAGCTTGCTTTAGCCCGTACGGTGCTTTCCTCAACCTGCACACATGAGACTCTCTCCCATGCACCTCAAAGCTGTCTAGTTGCTCAATGTACACCTCCTTATGTATGAATCCATTCAAAAGAGTTATCTTCACATCAATCTGGTGGATCTTCCAACCCATCTCTGTTGCAATGGAGATCACTACTCTGATTGAAGTATACCGAGCCACTCGAGCGAAGGTCTCATCATAGTCGACTCCCTGTACCTGTGAGAACCCCCTCGCCACAAACTTAGCTTTGTACTTTTCAATGCTGCCATCCGCAGCATATTTAATCTTGTAGAGCCACTTGGAAGTCACCACTGACTTCCCCTCACGTCTCAACACAACCTCCCAAACATCATTCTTCATGATAGAAGCATACTCTTCCACCATGGCATCTCTCCAGACCTGCTCGCCTGCTGCCTGCTCATAAGAAGATGGCTCAAACTCAATCATACTGCTCACCATAGCCAAATACCTATAAAACCTCTCTGGCACCTGACTCTCTCTCATAGCCCTCTTGAGAGTCCCCATTGTCTAAGCTTCCTTCAAGGTATCTTGAAGCCACTTGGGCTTCCTCTTCCCCAAAGTAACCTCCTATGGAAGGAACTGCTCATCCTCATCCCAATCAACTGTCTGAGACTGTGTACCTGATGTAGTATCCCTAGAGGCTTGTGACCCTATGGCTTGTGAAACAGTAACCTATGAACCTGAAACTAGTTGATCACTCATTTGTGATCTTGTACCTGTGCCTATGCCTGTACCTGTCCCTATACCTGGGGAACCTGTCACCCCAGATACCTGTGACCTCAAACTCTGTGAAGCCGAACTCTGCAATGTACCACCCTCAGCTAAAGCCTGCAGCTCCCGCTTCTTCATCTCATGTGACTTCCTGAAAGCCTATCCTCCTCAAATCTCACATTCCGCCTCACGACTGTCTCTCTCCTCTCAGGAATATATATGTGATATGCCTTCGAAGTCTCATTGTACCTGTTGCCGCCTTTCACACACCCAGGGGTTACGTGGAAAAAATCTTCAAGCCACTAAGTGTGTCCTTGGGGGCAAGCTTCAAGTCAAGTATCGTCACTTGATTCTTGACTCCTCCATTTAGGCAAACTCCTAACGAAGCCAATGGGGGTGGACCCTAAAAGTTACTAAGGTTGATCAAGCTTTAGCTGATGGTTTGTGAATGAGTAAGTTTCTTAGGAGTTTTTAGGAGTTTTTATAAGCTGAAAACTGAAGCAAGGGACTGCAAATAAAATAATTGATACAACAACATAAATCACATAGGAATTAAAAGATCATTCAACACATAGTAGTTTAAAGCAAATGATTGTAAAAGTAAAATGACCAGTGCTGAAAAATGGAGTCGTAATGTGGTGTTGAGAAAGTAAAATGTTTTGCAGTGTGTCTTGGTTCATTTTAAGTTAATGACTTAACGAGTGGATTAAAAAGGGAGGGGATTCCTGATATATACCAAAATTGATACTAGGAATATATCCATACTCACCAAGTGTGGTCCTACACATGAAAATGTGGGCTAGATGGAGTTGCAAGGGGATGTCCAACACTACACCAAACTAGGATGTAGTCTGACAGGGCCCTACGGTCGCTCTCTAGTTATTCCCGCTTTTTTTGTAAGCTTTGCCCACACAAAAGAAAACTAAGATGCTGGACTTCCGTCTTTAGGGGAAGTTAATTGCAAATGTGAGACTAATTACTAGAGACTGAGAAACTCTTTTCTAATCATCCACCACTTAATCAGGCAAGCCCTTTATGTGATGACCAGAGCATACTTCGGGTATACACAGTCGGGTTCGTTACCTTGAAATGAACAAAAGCAAATACTGAAAATGGAAATATGAACTAATTACTACACCACGAATATATTTTCCCTTGCGGTACTTCGGTAGAGCATGGTGGGTTAGTATCCAATTATTTTTTGCCAAAAGATAAATCAAAATGTTGTTGTAAAAAAAGTATATGGTCTGCAAAAAACAAATTAAAGATTCCTATGTCCTAAGTGAAGTCAATAGCCCAATGTTTGGATTGGACCAAGACAGTTAATTTTAGCCAAAATAAACAAAGCAAAAACAAAGAAAACCAAAAATCTCACGAAAAGCACACCGACGCAGATCCCCCTTGGGGGATGGGGAGTGGCCTCTTAGGATCCTACTCAAAACTTTATTATGCCTTATTACAGCTTTAGAAATGAGAAGTGCACTTTGGTCCTTGTTAACTGAGATCCAAAGGCTTACAAATCAGTAGAAAATTGACTTAAAACAAGAAAGGGAGCTCCGTTAAGCTTTAAATGGTTCAATTCTTCGAAAATCGGCCAGAGCTTCCTTCTTTTTTTCCGTCAAACCTGCAAAAACAGCAAGCTATTAATCCTCAAAGATGTTAAAAAACACTTTAAGAGTGTCTTTGATCATCCACAAAAAATTTCCTAAAAATTTCTAAGTTAAATCTATGATAAAAATGCATAAAAATAACCAAGAAATGCAAGCTTTCCTTGGGATCTTGGCTTACTTTTTGGACAGCCAATACGATGTGCACTAATTTGCAAAATGTAACTTTAAATTCTTGATCGAAAGCTTACTTCAAACAAGCTAAAGATTTACTTTTAAGAACTTGTAAAGATGTAAAATTCTAAGCTAGATCTCTTTATCTAAATGATGAAAGCTTTATGCAACAAATGAGATCTAAGCTAAATGATCTTATGAATTAAACTATGGATGATTTTAATTTTAAAAAAATAACTAGATTTAACAAATAAGATGGTAACCAAAGGGATAAATTGATTTTTAAGGGAGAAAGAAATGAAGAACAGCTTGTTGCTAGTAAGATCAACCCAAAAGCTTGTAGTGGGATCCCGAGGGGCTATGTTCTTGAAAGTTGTTGGAGGTGGAGTGGAGTCAAACTAGATCCACACTTCCTCCAAGCTAGATTGCCTAAAACTTAGTCGCAAACTTGCGCACCCATGAGATCTTGAAAACACATATAAAAAGAGATTAAAATAGCATGAAAATAAACTTATTTAACATGCAAATCTTTGATCTCTAAACATACATGAATAAATAGAAATGAAAGTAAACTTACTTTCAATTCATATTCCTATTGATTCGGAGAAATCCTTTGAAGCAAGATCTATATCAAGAGTAAACAAGGAATTGCAAAAAAGAAACATGTTACCTCGTAAAAGCATAGCAATGGTGATCCACACAC
Organism: Larix kaempferi; assembly: GCA_027924585.1. Classification (NCBI taxonomy): domain Eukaryota; kingdom Viridiplantae; phylum Streptophyta; class Pinopsida; order Pinales; family Pinaceae; genus Larix; species Larix kaempferi. The sequence goes on along the minus strand of BSBM01000087.1, from coordinate 8,867,562 downwards.
GAAAGCACAACACGACTAGCCTCCAAAGCTTCGTTTTATTATCAAGCAAAAATATGCCAATAGCATGAGCAAATTACAATAGCAAGCCTATTCTCTCCAACTCGAACTAACTTGGAAGAGAGGCAAATGCTTGTTTATATAGCCAAACGAAGAAGAGGGGCGAAATCTCCCAAGGGAGGGCACATCACATTGATTGAGGAGCAAATAGAGGAGTGAATCCTCTTGATTGATACGACTTGGATGTGATTCATAGAGGGTGCACCACATCTCTTGAGGTAGGTGACCTCCTTTCTAGATTGTATCACCATCTAATGATGGGCTGCCACATGCAAGATGTTGCCCATGTGACGATATGCGCCCTCTTTATGAGGGAAGCCAACCTGCCCTCAAAGATATGATGCCAATCCACTTGCTTTATCCTCCAATCAAACTCGCCTTAACCATTAGTTCAAGTGCCAGCTCAATCGACACACTCCCATTGCTTTAGGAATTTGGGATTTGGGAATATTTTCCAATTATTTATCACTTTTTGGGGTTTTTTGAGCAAAAGTTAAGTAAGTGAAAAATAAATCACTTAAACACTTAGCAAAGTGGGCCTAGGGGTAAAGTGGGTGCTCTAAGTGTGAAAACAAGCACCCCCATGGCAAATTTGGCCCCTAGACAACACTTTTATTACATTTTTAATTTTTCCAATAGTCTAATTTTACGAGAATAATTATTTTTCTCATAATTTAAAAAAAAAACTTAGGGGACCTAGCACATGTCCATATGACTCAATTTTAATGCCTAGCATAGTCTAATACATTGACACTTAGGCTCTAATAACCTCCTAAGCCCGAAACACCACACCGACCACTCCTACTTTGGAGGTATGTGTGAAAAACTCAAAAATTATTACTTGTTTGTTCAACAACAAATAATTTGTTGCACGAAATTGCAAGTAGTCAGTGCTCCCCGGTGTATCATGACAAGGGACTAATCGCCTCTAGTGGATCCTTGAAATCTGGCGGTGGTGAGTTTACCAATCACCTGTAGGTTTTAGTGTAACGGCAGCCGTACTACCAACAATTGGTATCAGAGCTAGAGGTCACGAGTTCGATACACACTCGGCTCGCGCTGAGGGGGAGATTGTTGCACGAAATTGCAAGTAGTCAGCGCTCCCCGGTGTATCGTGACAAGGGACTAATTGCCTCTCGTGGATCCTTGAAATCTGGTGGTGGTGAGTTTACCAATCACCTGCAGGTTTTGGTGTAACGGCAGCCGTACTACCAACATAATTAACAAGGGAAAAAACACTCTGGGCTAGTCGGATTAATGTTTAAGTCCTAGGAAGCCAAGCCTTTTACATACAGCTACCATGCTAGCACATTTTATTACAATTCCCCCAAGGGGGTATGAACATGTGGTACAAAAAATAAAGGGCCTAGAAGGCCTGATGGACTTCTGAACGCTGATATAACCAAGTACACTTGATCATTCTTTGTCGGCTCGCTTGAAATCCAACTAAGTATGACTTAGTAAGCAACAATGCCCAACAAAAGATACCTTTCTCTACCATGGGCTCCAACTTTGTCCTCTTCTCCGAAGGGACATGTGAGTATGTAAAGCATCCAAATATCCTAAAATGCCCAACCTCAGGTTTCTTTCCTGAGATGGCCTCTTCAGGAGTCTTGCTCCCCAAAACCTTATGGGGACTCTTGTTCTGAATGTACACTATTGTGTTACAAGCCTCTGCCCAGAGAAAGAATGGCAAACCCTAATCATGCAGCATAAATCTCGTTGCACCAACAATTGCCATGTTCTTCCTCTCTGCCACCCCATTCTGTTGAGGTGTGTATGGTACTGTCAGCTGCCTCTTGACTCACACCTGTGCACAAAACTCATCAAACTCCTTGGAGGTATACTCTCCACCATTGTTTGATCGCAATACCTTGATCCTCCTTCACATCTAGTTCTCTACAAGAGCTTTGAACTCTTTGAACCTCCGGAAGACTTCTTTCGATTCCTTGCTCTTCATAAAGTAGATCCAGGCCTTCCTGGAGAAGTCATCAATGAAGGTCACATAATACTCATAACCCTTCAATGATGTAGTCAACATAGGACCACAAAGGTCTGAATGTACCAAATCAAGCATCCATGTTGCTATGTTGTCATTGCTTGGAAAAGCAGTCTTGGCATACTTGCCAAGTTCGCACCCCTTGCACACGTCACTATGCTCTGTGTTGAACTCCAAAACACCTATCACAATCTCCCTCGAAATCCTCAATGTCGGATGATGTAGGTGGCCCATCCTCCTATGCCACAACTCACACAAGTCACAACCATCTCTACTGCAACTATATGCCAAGGCATGATCAAGCTGAAAACTGAAAGATATTGTAGTATCAATGGATGCCTTAAGATGAACAAGTATGTTCCCACTGTGGACTCCAACACTCACTATTGTAGTATCAATGGATCCCTTAAGATGAACAAGTATGTTCCCATCTCGAAACAGTACCCACAATCACCTATCCTCTATAGAGGAAATTGATATCAAGTTCTTCTTCAACCCCGAGACATACAAGACATCCCTCACCGTCAGGGACTCTCCAGACTCCCTCTGAAAGGAGACCATCCCTCATCCAACTGCCCCTACTGAAATGTTATCTCCCAGTACAACCTCAAGATCTAACCCACTCTCAGTAAGATATGTAAAGTACCCCCAAACACCCATCATGTGGATGGAGGCCTTGTTATCTATGTACCAAACACTGGTAGTAGATACACTTAACAAATGACAAGAAATCAAGAACAATTCCCTGTCAAGCGCCTATATGGAGTGCTCATCCACATCTGCTGATGTACACGAATGACAAGTAATGAGGGAAAACTCCTTGTCAAACTAATCAGCAAACCCGTCAATCCGGTAAGTCTGTTGCTTCTTATTATTATTATTAGGACCCACTACTGCATAGTGCCTCATCTTGTTGCAGGAAAGACACTTTACCTTACTCATGTCTTTCTTTTGATCACCTTGCTTCTTTGCCCCAACCTTGGGACCCTTCTTGGATTTCTTCTTGCCTTTCACTGCAAATGCCACATCCTCCTCATCATGAATAGTAGAAGAGCTCCCTTGAATATATCCTATCCGGGTCTCTTCTTGTATGAAATCTTCCCAGAGACGATCCCATTTGGGAAGATTTTCCCTTGCCACAATAGCTTTCAAGAACACTGCTCATGTCTTGGTCACGCCATTCAGGGTTGTTAGCAGAAGCTCATTGTCCTCAATCCTCTCCCCAACCACTTCTAACTCGTCTCTTACCTGAGTGATACGGGTAAGATAAGTAGCCACGCTCTCAATTCTGATCATCTTGATGGCCTTCAATTTCTCTCTTAGTACCATCTTTCGATTCTCATTGTTAATCCGATACAGATTAGTTAAGGCATCCCACATTTGGTAAGTGTTATCCTTAACAATCCCATCCGGGAGAACATGGTCCTTAATCGCATCAAGCATGATTCTCTTTTGCCTTGATGTTCTTTCTCTCATAAGCAACCTTCGTTGTTGCATCTGTAGGCACTATCATGGGTTTTGTTGTTGTGTTCTCCACAATATCCCACAGCTCACACTCTCCTGCAGAAGCAAGGCCATCCTTGCTTTCCAAGGGTTAAAATTTGCCACCCCCTCCAACGTATGCTCTACCCTCAAACTGGTAGCCATGATCTCTCAACTGAAAATTGAACCCAAACTTTTCCTTGGTGAACAAGAAATCCCACTCTTTCACAGATCTGACCTCTGCTCGCAAAGATTTGATAGATCTTTCACAGATCTAGCCTCCACTCTCACAGATTTGATAGATCTGATGTGTACCCTCAAAGATTTGATAGATCTGATGTTTGTTCTCAAAGATCTGATAGATCTGATGCCGATTCTCACAAATCTGGACTCTACTCTCACAGATCTGATGTTTTTCTCACAAATCTGGACTTTGCTCTCACAGATCTGATGTTTTTGGTCACTGTGCTTACAAATCTGATATCTGCTCTTCAGATCTAGTATCTACCCTCACAGATCTGAACTCTGCTCTTCAGATCTGGTAGATCAAGTATGTGTACTACTCTTATCTAACACTGCGCTCTGATACCATGTAGATTTTTCATAAATCTGAGAAAATCCCAAATCCTAACTCGGTCTCAAGTTTCAAAATCACATGTAAGATGCCAAACTTGATTCTCAACCCCAGAGAATGTATATTAGCACAAACAATTATTTATAACATGAAACACATGAGATCTATCTACTTCTTTTAATCAACAGCAATACACATAAAATGGACACGATATTTTTGGTCAACGTGACCCCGGAAAAACCCTTGCGGTAAAACCAGTGAGAGAGTAAAATAGCTTTTAGTATCTCAAGCAAATACAATCATGTACAATAGAAGATTTCCAACAAGCACACAAACTTATATGAACCTCCAGCTCTAAAGTTCAAGCATGATCTCTAATGGACATCTTGGGAAATGTGCCAACTCTTTTGCCTGCTCTCTGACTTGGGTTTCACGCCCCTCTACTGCTGAATCACTTCCTCAGTGATACGCCCTCTCTCTACCTGATGAACTAAATCATTGAGCTCGCCCTTCTCCAGTGAAGTGCACCCCCCTCCACAGAAATGTGCCCCTCTCTGTATTATCAATCTCTAATCTCTCGTTGCTAATGAATCCAATCTATCTCAGAAGCTATCTCTGCCTCCAATGGATCCAACCTCTGCTCCATATGAGGTGCGCTCAACCTCTCCTCAGATCTATGCCCCTCTCTCTCTCTATAGCTACGCCCTTCTCTCCTCAGAAGTGCGCCCTCCTCATGCACTGAGTTTCCTCTCTGTGTAGATGAACTCACTAACACAACAATGCAATAATGATGCACCCCTTTTGCCTACTCAACTCTATTTTATCGTTTGGTTGACTTTGAGGGTTCCATGCAAAATTCCCACAACGCAAACTTTTAATTAAAAAAATGAGTTTTGTTTCTGCATGAAGCAACGTTAAGGGTCCAACCACTTTCCTAGTTAACTTTTCAACAAAGTCACTAGGGTTTCTTGGTCTTTTCAAAGTATCTTGGAGCATCTTGGTGATATAGGGTTGTGGTTTATCCCTTGGAGGTTTGAGATTGGAGTTTTGTGATGAAACCCCTAGGGATATTACTGGAGAAGAAGAAGAGAAGAGGACGTCTTGCCTTGAAGAACTTGTTGGAGTGATTCCTGTATAATGGAGCTTCTTGGTTGAGCTAGGGTTTTCTCGTTTTCCCTAGCTAAGGTTTTGGAGAGCTAGTGGACTTGTACTATCCTTGAGAGAAGGATATGATCTGTACATATAATTCATCTTGAGCATATTAATGAAGTCTTTAGCTATCCAAAAGTTGTGCAATTTCCATATTTGTTTTTCAGCCATATGTGTTTTGCACAGATTGTTATTTACAGCTTTATATGTCTTGACAACTGGATATAAGTAAAAGGGCAATTTGTTAAGTGATTTAACATCATCAATGAAAAATCTAAGGGTTGTTTTGCAGCTGCTATACCTGCGGTTATAACTGTTGTTAAAGTCAATTTTCAGATCTTGTTTAAGTTGGATAAGTTTCCCTAGAAAGCTTAAACTTATCATGATAGTTTGATATATTTTCTCCTTCAATTGCCTACAAAATTGGGCCGTTAGGAAGTGAAATATTGTAATCTTTCCGCTCATGTTTTATACTTTGTTTCATAACAGCCCTATCGGTGAAGATTCACAAGGCCAAGATCCGATAAAGCTCTAGGATTAGAGGTCAAATTTCTGAATTCTGAATTCCAAGAGATTTCGACACTTTCTTATTCTCAAGAGGTAAACCATTTTTTTCTTATTCCCATCTCATTGCAGCACAATAGCTTTTCTTGAAAATCAGTTACAACAATACTATTAATGGAGATGATATTCTGATGGGCATCCTCTCCTACCACCCACAAATAATAGAGCCAGGAAGTAGCATCTCAAATCCCCCTTCTTTCTAGACTTCTGACTTTTACTAATATTTTCAGATATTGTAGGAAGCTTCTCTTTCTTCCTAATAGCGAGCTTATTCTTATACAATTAGTACCTTATCATAGCCTTACTTTCCAATAGGTGGGAGACCAGTCTCCAAAAGAAGGATGTGGTAGGGTATATTGCTTTTAATTCTAAGATTGTGTACTATAAAATACTTTTGGATTTGCTCAATTTTCCTCCAAGTCTCCTTATAAATACCATAACAAGCATGTCAAAAATAAACTTCTTGTTTTTCCCAAAACCAAAATTCAACTCCTCTACACAATTATTTTCAAGGCCAAAAAAGCTTTCCAACTTCTGCTTATCCCTTTTTCAAAACTATAGTTCTAGTTTTGCTTAGGATGGATATTGATTCCAGGATATTTATACGAAGGTGTTTATTCCAATTTGTGGTTATCATAAACAAACTTTGGGTATGTGACACTTCTAGACTTGATGATTGTTATCTTTATTTTATCAGTATTTAAAGTCATCCTAGGGTTAATGCAAAAATCTTTAAAAAATTTAATCTGCTTTGTGAGGTCAGAAGTGTTCCTTGCTATAATAAGGATATCATCTACATCTAAGAGTATGATAACTAGCCTTACAAGATTCAATCCTGCACACCCTAGTTACTCTACGTAATCTTCTAAGTTGTGTATATAAATACCAAAAAGAGTCTGGGATAAAAGAAATCCTTGCTTGAACCCTATATTAAAATTAATTTCTTCTGACCAACCCTCGTTGCTTCTAAATTTGGCAATGACTCTCTCATAAAACCCTATCACTGCAACTCTCAACTCAAATGGGACATCAATATCTTCCAATCCATTCCAAAGGTTATTTCAAGGCATTGTATTAAAAGCTATAATCCTAGGAATAAACATAGGAGATTTCTTTACGGTTTCAACACTCTTTAGCTATAATCCTAAGATTAATTAGATGGTCTAAAATTCAGTGAAAACTTTGGACGCCCGACATGTCGTTTAGCTCTCTTATCATGGTTTTCTAGCCAAAAGCCAAGCCTCTTTATTAAAAGTAGACCATATAACTTAGAGATAAGAAGACCAATCATGATGGCCTTATAATCATGAGTTTTCTAGGTTGCGGGTTGGGCAAGAGAACTTAGAGCTAGACCTTCGGACCTCACCCTTGTGATCTCATAGCTTCAATTTAGGGGTGATCTCTATCCTAGAAAGATTAACTGTGGAAAAGAGTCTACGGCTAGGAGAAACATCCTTTGTTTGCAACTAGTTGGAAGATTATTTCTCATAAAGATAAATAATCTTAATATGTTCTGGAAACGCCATGTTTTTATGTTTCTTTTTTGCATTTTAATATTTCCCAATTTGTTCAATTTGTGTGTAGTTTTACAATGCATAATTATTGATGAAGGCATTGTAGAAATGCATACTTGTCTTAAGATTAACATTAAATAATTAAGGTTGTTGTAGCTTTGCTTCCACTAATGAATTTTACAACTAGCTAGTGAAAGATATTTTGCATATCATAGGAGGAGAAAATTTATGTCAAATTTGAGTACCCCGTAGCATGGACAGCGTACGAGGTTGCTGGGTACACGACAGTGAGTTATCAAAGCGATTAGTTAATGTAACATCCATTTTTGACACCAGAATATGAATGTAAATGTAATGATTAAGTGGCTATAAGTCGTACATATATGGTCTAGGATGACCAAATATATTGTAATTATGTACAATGATCTATATCATAAAAAAATCCTAATGATAAAAAAATCCTAATGACTGCAAGCAAGGAAGGACTAAAAAGAGATGGGGGGCATGATTCCACAAGTGGGAAAAGTGAAGAGAGGCTAAGTGGGGGGGGATCTTAGTGAATTAATTAACCAAAGCCATAGGCCCTTGACTATAAACCTTAGCTAGCGATATGTCCTAAAGTCCTTAACCCATGATTATGAAACCTGATTTAATTAACCTTTGTTTATTATTACCCTAAGATGGGATTTAGGGGTGAAACGTAGACTCCTAATGTCGACCATCTGGGGAGTTGTTAACATGCAAATATAATGTGGGAATTAAGCATGTATCATCATTCTTGATGGTATGAATTTGATGGAGGAAAAGGAAAAAGAAACAATTATTCTCTGGACTGTGAACTATACTTTCATGCAAGCTTATAGCCAATGAAATTCTGCTAATGATTATTGTGATGTTGAGATAAGAAAATATGGACTATAGTTGAGAATCCTTGGAATCCCAACAATGAGATTCTCTTGCCAGCATGTGTTGGAGCAGTGGAAGCGTATTGGGATAGCTTGAAGAACTGTTTACAGAGAAGGAACCCCATTCTTGGTGTTATGCAGGCTGACAGGGAAGAGTGTTGGTTGATTGGAATAGTTGTAGAGCGGACTTCTCACACAAGAGAGATTTCTGTGGGTTGGGCAAGAGGACATTGAGCCAGACCTTAGGACATCACCCTTGTGGATTCATAGCCTCGACCCAAAGATGGCCTACGTCATAGAAAGATTAAGTGTAGCAAGGAACCTAAGGATTGTAATATCCCGATTTTGACCCCATTTCATTTAACATGTAAATGATGTAATATCGTTATAAAATCGTGGTGAGGAACGCAACGCCCAAGCCCCACCATCGATTTAGAGTTAAAAATCGATGCATATGGCTTGCGTGCTAGCCAAGCACAATAGAAATCGTAAATATCATGTAAATATGCATTTTAATAAAATATCTACAACTAGCTATGCAATGCAACGAGTATGGGGGCATGATTCAAGGAGTTGGGAGGGAAATATTCAAACCCTTGAAGCCAATAATGTCAAGCCAAGTGTCAATGAGAGAACCCACGAACTTTCAACTACCCATGCTGACTTTTGTACCCAATCATTTATTTCCCCCAAGAGTTGGTTGAACTAGTTATTATTTGGGGAAATGGAGAGGTATGGCTGTCCAATTTCGTGTATGGGCAAACCACCATTTTTGGAATTCGTGTTTGGCTTCCTTGGCAAGAAAAGAGCCACGAAATTGCTCCCCAAGCCATTATTCATCAACCAGTTTGGCTCCTTCACGCAGTTCTAGCTGGTGGGGCGTTTTTCCTGTGTTTCCTGGATTTCTAGATGTGAAAAAGGTGTTTTTGGTGTTGCAGAGCAACTGGGAGGAAGGGAGCTAGATTTGGGGATCCATAGAGGCCATTTTTGGCCACTGGAATGCTCATATAACCATGGGAAAAGTCATTTTGCTCCCTGTGGTCGATTTACCATCTCACAACTCATTTTTGGGGTGTGCCACGAATTGGAAGAACCAATGGGAACCCCATTTTGTAAATCCCATAGTTAAAAATGTCTATCCATGCCCAACATATGTACTTGCTGTGTGTGGGAGAGAATGCTGGGGTTTGAGTTTGGGCTTGAGCTTGAGTGTTCTCATTCCTTGTAGCAATCATGCCCAGCTCGAGGGTGGCAACTGTGCTGAGAGATTGATGAGCACAGTTGGCCTATGGCTAGGTGGAACGTTACAGTTGCATAGCTGGTTTCTCGGGACAGCATTACATCAAGATAAGTATTCTCTTTTTTGTGTTAATTCTGCAATGTATTAAATTAATGACTGTTATGATTATGCTGATGTATGCATGTGAAATGTGTGTGGATAGTTTAACTCCGTTGTGCATGTTTATTTTGATTTGCATCTGCACACATGTGTTTTATCTAATGGAATTTGTCCATGATGAATGAGGTTGAGTTTTTGTAAAAGCCCCAAATTTTAGTCATGTTCCCTTCCTTGCGTGGGATCGATGGGAGGGGACGTGACAAGGATGGGAGGGACATCTTTCATTTGCAACCAATTGGAGGATTACTTCACAAAAAGAGAAGTAATCTAAATATGTTTTTGGAGGAACGTCCTTCTTTTGCAACCAGATGGAGGATTATTTCTCATAAAGATAAGTAATCTGATAATGTTTGGAAATGCCATGTTTTTATGTTTTTGTTTTGCACTCTATTAGTTTCCAATTTGATCAATTTGTGTGAACGATTTTACGTTGCATATTGATGGATGAAGTGTTCATTTTTTAGCAGCATCGAGAGCCATTCTCTGTGAGAATGGAGGCACTTGGTCAGTTACCAAGAATATCATTCGGTCTGGGACTAAGGCACTTGGTCAGTTACCAAGTTGTTGACATTGTTCAACTTGATTCAGCCTGAGGCTGAGGTACCTGGTCAGTAACTAGGAACATGTTGCAGTCTAGGACTGAGGCACTTGGTCAATTACCAAGTTGTTGACTTTGGTCAACTAGATTCAACTTGGGGTTGAGGCACCTGATCAGTTACCAGGTCATCACTAGAAGCCCTAGACCAGGTCTAGGCAAGTGATGTACTCTCCTTGGTCACTAGGCTATGGGACCTCCTCTAGGGACTGGCCACCCCTTGTTGGAATAACTAGCCAGGGAACTTGGTGTTAGTGGGGAGAACAAGACACCCAGAGAATATCTTCCTTATATATTGCTAGAGCTGAAATTGTACCCCTTTCATTTCAATCTCTGTTCTTTGTCTTTTATTTTTATTTTTTCATTCTTATTATTTATCTTAGTTATATCATATAAACGTTAGCTTGAGTTTTATTTACTTCAGTTTTATTATTCATATTTATTATTTTGTTTTATTTTTGGATTAAACATTGGCTTATAAATATATTTTTATTTCCATTTAGGTCTTCAATACATGATTTAATACTTTCCTAACCCTTATTTAAAGATTTTGTGAACATTTCATAATTGAAATGTAACTTGGTACATTCTGGTAGCACAATCATTAACCTTCACATATATTGGCGCTATCGGAATCCCGAAATCATTGAATATTATGGTCGGCCCATGTCCAGTCTCACGCATTAGCTTTCATGAGCAATTGCCCTGAGAATTTTGTCAGGAAGGCAGTAACAGCTTTCAAGCTTGATGATTCCACCGCAGATGCTTTGAGAACAGAGACCACGCGTTTACCCTAGCTCCACTTAAGTTATTGCTACAGGAGATCAGGACATCTGTTCACTGGTGAAAAGAAGTTCTTTCAGGCACAGCAAGTATGAAGAGGAGTGGTAAGCAATGTAGGCTTGAACCAGTGAGCACCAAATGGGCAAAGGATTTCCCTGAATGCGTTGAAATGTTCAAAAGGGCTGGCTGGTTTGGTTTTTTCGAGAAGATTACAGGTTACAATTTAGAGGTTACTCGATCCTTCGCTTAGAATTGTTCAAGCTCCTGTGTCGAATTCCAAACCCTAAGGATTGAATAGACTGAAGAATTGATAGTTGAGGCGACCGGTATAACCATCGAAGGGGAGCGTTGGTTCAAGAAGTTACCATTCGAATTTGATCCAGGTTCATTTATGTTGCCCGGTTTTGAATCGCTAGATTGGAACAAGGTGTTCAGCTCAACGTTGTTAAACCTGAATGGAGAGAGGTCATTGGCACTGTGCAGCGTTACATCACCTGTGAGGGAAGGTTTGCTACAACCTACAAATACCACTTCAGGTTCCTGTTGCATTTAAATGATCAGTCAAAGATGAATTTACCCTTCTATTTCTTGAAAAGCCTCATTAAAATGTCAAACAGGGTAAAGGGCCACATAGACCATACCAATCAATCTTTCCTTCATCACGGTTTGGTTAAGTTAATAGTGCTAACAGAGCTTAAAAAGAGAAATCGTGGTTGGCAGCACTTCTTATTTTGGTCTGGATTTGAACCCGAGAAAAGCACAAATCATGAAGAAATTGAAAAATCAGTTGGTAAGCAGAAGGGTTTGCAAGGAAGACATCGAATTCTAAGACAGCCCAGCATCACAGAAAAGTTAAAAAGGAATATGATCGAAGAGTTGAACCTGACTGAAGGATGTGGTTTGCAGGAGGAGTTTGTGAAGCCAAATGAAACAGAACAGGAGCATATACTAGAGGAAAAACCCTTGGCATCACATCATGAAGAAATTACTCCTGCTCCTAATACCCCGTCTGTTACCAAGGAGAGGCTTATAGAGGATGGTATGTTTATTTTTCCCAATATTGAAGTTGATAACAAGTCTATAGTTGAACATGAAATGCCCAAATGGAGACCTAAGACCAGGGCATCAAACAAGCTAAGATTGAATATGAAAAAAGCTTTAAACCCTAAGTTAGAAAAGGAAAAGATTACTACAATACAGGATTCTTCAAGTGATGAAGAAACGAAGGGCAGAAAGGTAGAATTGAATCCACAACAATTCTTAAAAGATACTGGAAAGAATCATCAAGCTTTGACAGAACCATTGGAAGAGTGTTGTGAAGTTCTTGAGGAGGAAACAATTCAAAGTTTCGAACATGGATCAAGCTCAAGAACTTTTCATTTGGAAGCTTCAACAGAGGAGATAAATGAAAAAGAATCAGAGAAGTTTTATGAAGCACAAGAAGATCTTCTTATTAAAAAGCTAGAAATTCCATCAAACTCAGATAAAGGAAAGGATCCAATACTTCAAGAAGCAATCCAGATAGATTATGAAGTTGAAATTCTCAGAAAATCATTACAACAGTATAAAGTACAAAACGAATATCTGAATGATGCAAATGATAAGCTCATGCAAGCTAATAGAAGATTAAGGGAAGATCTGGAAGAGGTGAATGATCATTATCAAGAGCTCATTTCAACAGCAAAGGAGGTTTTAAAGAGGAAAAGGAATGCATAGGGACAGATTGAAGAATTAAGCAGAATACAGAGCTATCAAGCAAGGTTCAAGTATTAGAAGCAGAACAGGTTCAACTCCTCAAAAAATCACACGCATTGGATGGATTGACTATTTTGGCAGAGGCAGCTCGACAGATCTAAGTTCTAGATGAACCTACAGCTGTCTAACAAATCCAAAGATACATCTTTGATGATAGATATAAAGGCATACTTTTAGGAATTAGTTTTACTATTTTTGAAGACTCCTTTTTGTTAGTAAACTCTTGAACAGATACGAATCCCTAAAAGATGGATTTTGAACTTCCTTTTTGTAATTATAAAAGTAGCAAAGATAGAAGGGGTCAGGGTTGGTTTTTTGCTTTGGAAAAGGGTTAGAAGCATTCAAGCTTATGTATCAGAGACACATATGACAAACTCTCAGTGAGTATTTTGAAGACTGCATATTTGGAATGAAATTATAATATAAGCCCTGTTATTATCTATATTTTTTGGTTATAGTTTGTGATCGGTTTAATCACCCTGTTTGAAATTTCATTTTCTGATAAAGGTTTTTTATCCTAAGATGCTTTTAAACTTGTGGACTTAACTAAATTCTTTATGAGCTGTTTCTCGTTTTGTGATCTTGAAATTGTTATGGTTTATGCTATTGTTTCAGTCTTAGATATTCAGATCTTCAAGATTATTTATTGATTAGTTATTATATGTTGTTTACTTTTCTTTACCCTATCCATACTTAATTCCTTCACTATTTACAATAAACAAACCACCATTTTTTCCAGTTTTTCATATTGGATGTTCTAGCTTGTGCCTTTGTAGTCTAGGTACAATTTCTAGTGCAAACATATATGATGATGTACTTGAGTTGGAACATGTGGACCACGGAGACCAAGAGAAGGGGCTAAGAATTTGTCAAAGGGTGACTTACCCAAGAAGGGTGGGTTAAAAACCCACAGTGAACTTAAAAGACCCCAACTAATGTACCAAAGTGTTAAAAGCCCACAATGAAATTAAAAATCCCCAACCAATGAATTTTATATTATTTGTTGAGCTCCTTCACTTTATGGAAGTAACCCAACGACAGAATATAAATGAGGAACATCTTCAGGAATTCAATCATCATTTTCATCCAACATCTATATCTGTCCAAGATTTTGCTGGGGTAATTTACAGCTGTTGTTTATCTTCTTCTTCAGCCATATTTGTCAAGGGTTTGGACAAGCTAGCAGGTTCTCAAAGTCTTCAACAAGACTGTTTTCTTTTCTTTTCAGGCTGTCATCTTTTCTTAAGGTTGCTATGGGTCTGTTCTAAGCCCAACAGAGCTGACATCTGTCTCAGTTAGGCTGCTCAGACCCGGCCCTATCAGGGCTGCCGAGTACCTGATCCAGCTCTAGAAGGGCTGCCAAGTTATGATGAGGCCCTATACAGGGCTGCCATAGACAGTTTAGGCCCTAATCAGGGCTGCCGTGGCTCAGATCTAGCCTCAACAGGGCTGCCATGGGTCTTCCCTTGCCCAACAGGGCTGCCATCTCAGAAAGAAGGCTGCCGAGGATCTTAAGGAAGCTGCCGAGGTCTGAACTAGCCTACTGAGAGTCTGGACTCTGAACATGCCCTAGAACTAAGTCACAGGGTTCGCCGGATTTGAACCTTTAGGTTCGAAATTCGGCGAACCTGAACCAAAAAAAAAATTCGTTTTGGTTCACCTTTAAATTCGTTAACTGTATTCACTCGGCTCCTCGATCATGGCGTATATAATCCATTTGAGAGACTGGCCGCAACGATTTCCTTTCCCCAACAACATTTCGGGCAGCAGCGAGTGAGAGACCAGCACAATTCCTTTTCTGTGAGGGTATCGTGGGCAAGGCCGCAAGTGTTAGACTTATTTTATAAAAAAACACGGACTGTATTTTCCCGACGGATAGAATACGGGCAGCAACGAGTGAGAGACGAGCACAATTCCTTTTCTGTGAGGATATATGGGAAAGTGTTAGACTTATTTGATAAAAAAACGCGGACTGTATTTTCTGGACTGATAGACTTTATTCTCCCCCCACGGTCGGATGATACATTTTGGTCGGCATTCATGAATTCCATTATCTCCGGCAATATTTCTTCATACATATTATTCGAAAGGTTGATTTTATTCAATGGGTAGGTTGTGTATTTTCCAAGGTAATATAATATAATTTGTAAACTTTATATTTGATAATATAATTTATACTTTTAATTTTATATAATGTATAAACTTTTATCATTATATAGTATAATTTTTGTATTTATTATGATATTCATTAAATGTTATTAGTTGTATACATAACATATTAAATTGTTTTATATATATGTGAGCTATTTAAATATATTATTAAATATAATATATTTTGAAAACATGTATGTGGACGAATCTAATGCCGAACCTGATTTCGAACTTCATAAAAAAATTCGAATTCGAATCGAATTTAATTGTTGTCGAACCCGAACCATGTGACATAGCCCTAGAAAGAGCTGCCGTGACAGTTGAAACCCTAAACAGGGCTGCCGAGGTCTGCTAGAGCCCCAATCAGGGCTGCCGTGAATTGCTACAAGCCCTAAGGGGCTGCTACAGGGCTGCTACAAGCCCTAAAGGGCTGCCACAGGTTCTAAAAAGGCTGCTACAAACCCTAAGGGTCTGCTACAGGTTTTAAGAAGACTGCTACAGGATGACAGCAGGTCTAAATAGGCCCTAAGCCTACATCAGGGCTGACATCATCTTATATCAGGGCTGACATCATCATCTATCAGGGCTTACATCAGCTTGGCATTTTTCTTCTTCAAATTCTCTTGGTATGTGTGCCCTAGAGGCTAATGTAAAGTTTGCTCTATAAATCTGCTCATGTAAGACTTAGTCATCTCATAATAAGGAAGAAATTCTTTGCTGGGGTTTTATTCCTAGAAAGGTTTCCCCAGGGTAAAATCTTTGTGTTCTTGTGTATGGTTCTTGTGGATGATTGTTTTATTTACTGCTGATTTATAATCTCAGAATTAAATGCTAGAAGTCTGCTAAAATTTGAAAAAGACTGTTACTGCTATCAAATCAGATCTGCATTAAAAATTTAACATGAAGGTGTTGTAGGAATGCATTCTTGTCTTAAGATTAACGTTAAATAGTTAAGGTTGTTATAGCTTTGCTTCTGCTAATGAATTTTACAGCTAGCTAGTGAAATCTATTTTGGGTATCAGAGGAAAAAATTTATGGTGAAATTGAGTACCCCGTAGCCTAGACATTGTGAAGAGGTTGCTTTACAAGCATTCCGGCCATTTAGACCTCCCTTTTTATTTGGGTATCCCTTTTGAGTACCACCAAACAGTTTGGAACCACAAAATTTGCCTAGGACATACATGTTTTTAATATTTAATATTTATGGTCCAAACCTGTGGAAAATGTGTATTATTATGATAATTAAATCTAGTATCCATTTATACAATATGCATTGTCTATCTATGCCTTATGGCTAAGTTGCATGAAACTTCAGAAACGGGTATGGATTTTAGAAATACGAATGCCTAGAAATGCGACCCCCACAATGAATATGTCGAGGGAAACACACTAAAGAATCAATGGATCACTTGTTTGTGACGTGTCTTTTTCTAGAAAGATTTGGAATGGAGTATCACAACTTACTACTGGTAAAACTAAATGAGCTGAGATGACTATGCTTGATTGTCTCTTTCACAAGTTAACCAACAAGACAATCTCAACCTATAAGGTTCTCCCTTGTCTGTTTGTATACTGAACTTGGTGGTCTGAGAATCAGATGGGGTTTCACGTTTCAGTCCTCACAGTCACACAACAGGTGAGACTAGCTTGGGATAATTATAAAATTATTCTTAAAGAAGCTTCTCCCAGAGTGCTACTAAATCAAGAAAGTCCATGGGGCTACTCCAATGAAGCAAGTCAAGGAAATCCTTGTACCTATGGAGAAGGGGCAGTGCTCTATGTTGATTCCTCACATGACATTATGATGAAGTATGCAACTGATCAAGGATCTAATAACCAAGTTAAATTCTACGCCCTATGGATCCTATTAAAAGGTAGAGAAGAACGAGGTCTAAAAACTCTTCAGGTCTTTGGAGAATCCAATATTCTAATTGACTGGAGAAATCAACAATGCTGCATAAGAAACTTAGGCCTCCAGGCAATCATGAATCTAGTCCAGGATGTAAAGGCTTCCTTTGATTCTATTTCATTCACTAATGTATGTCAAGAATTTAATACACAAGCAAATAAGTTATATAAAGAAACTTTGATCTTGCAGTACAGTACTCTCCAACCAACCATTAAAATAAATTTATAGCAAGTGAGTCTAATGGACGGTAATTTTGTTGGTTTAGTGCTGCTATAGAAATGGTTTTTTGTAATGTGCTAAGAGTGTAACACTCATCTATATGTAATTTTGAGATGCTTTTTCTTGGAAGTAGTGGTCTTAGATACTACAACAAGCTTGTTTTTTGTTGTTTTAAGCTTTTGGAAGGCTAGTAGATGACTGTATTATGTAGTTTTAGTTGTAGATGTCAAAAGAAGTCAGCTCCGGCGAGCTAAATAGGACTTGAATGCACCTAGAACAGAACAATGTATATTTTGATTTCCTTCTTGGAAATATCTAATTTAATGACTCTTTGGAAATACATATATATCTATATATATATATATATATATATATATATATATATATATTGATTTCCTTCCTGGAAATATCTAATTTAATGACTCTTTAGAAATATATATATATATATATATATTTATTTATTTTATTTCCTTCTTGGAAATATCTAATTTAATGACTCTCTGGAAATATACATACATGCACACATACATACATACGTACATATATATATATTGCAAGAAAATAATTATAATAAGTTTTTAGGTAGGCTTAGAAACAAATTAGAGGTTAATTTGTCTTCATTTTACATAGATAGAGGGTTTTTAGACTTCCTAAATGTCCCACAGCCCTCACGGGCACTTGGGTGGGCCCAAAGAACTTTAAAAATGCACCTAAATGCAAGGGATTTCACACTGAAACTCCCTGAACCATACTATACAACATTGCCAAATCGTAAAACACCGTATGGTACAGCTCAATGAGTTTCTGCATTTTGGCAAATATCCAAAACTAGTACGTGGGTGGATTAGGCATTTCTTGCAACTTACCCCTAAGGGATATAAGCCTATAAGATGTGAAAGTCAATGAATACATGGAAGATATGCCTTTTATGATATTTAATGTTTAACTATGATTCTTTTTGTTTATCTACATTAAAATGAATGTTTATGCATCTTATTATGTCAAGATTCGGATCACCTACCTTGACAAGTTCAAATCAGTTACAAGTACAATAACTATGGAATAAGTGAACCCTTTGTTCTCAAAACTATTAGAGTTGAGGTTTAAAAACATTTTGGAGACAAAAGGTATTAAGGAAATGACACCAAAAAATTTGAGATATTTCCTTTGCTGATCAATTTCAACTAGTCCAAGTTTGAAAACATTTTCGAGACAAAATTATACAAGAAATGACACTAAATACTTTCTAAGATATTTTCTAAAGGTCTTCTACGATTTGCTGATCAATTATATTTAAATTTCAGATTTAAAACATTTGGAGATAAAATATACAGGAAGTGACCTTAGAATTTTTCTGATGTATTTCCTACAGGTCTTCAATGAATCACTGATAAATTCCATTTGAAGATGGCAGGTAAGCTAGGGGTGGCAGGTGCATGCGAGATCATTTTCGATCCCGAAGGAACTCAAGTGAGCAGCTTCGCCTGGGATCTAGGAACGGAAACAAATAATCAATCAAAAAACTACACTCCTTCAAGATGTCAAGATGGTATCAACGCAAAAATAGAGATCTTGTTAATTTTTGGAGACTCATTGATCATTATACAGCATCTCAAGAAAAACTCTTCCCCAACAGACGAAGCACTTGAGAGCATCATCGGAAGAGTCCAGACAGAAATTTGAGCTTTTTGAGATGTGCAATTCTACCGTGTTCTCAAATCCTTGAACCAAGAAGCATACTGCCTTGCAAACCAAGCCTCTAGGCTTGAAGAAGAATGTCTATTTAGTAGATTCCAGGGTCAAGCCTTCTCCAAGGCAACAGGAAGCACTTATCTGCTTCTAAGAAAAATTATGATATGTAACAATCAAAGCCATGTAAATGTCTGCATTTTCATTTTTAATTTACTATCTTATCGTGACAATTACTGATAAAGTTACCTTGCAGATTTATTTTGGGCAAATAATAAAACACTAAAACAGCACTCATAGGCTTGATTGTAACGAAAATCAACCATTAGACTATATTTGTTAGCAACTTAGCATCTAATGTTTCCAGTAATACTTTTAATTAGAATCTTAACTAGTCAACAGAATCTAGCCTGGACGGTTGTGAGGAGCATTATCCTCCATACCCAGGTTCAATTTCCGCAAGTGACATGTTGAGCTCTTAAAAAAGTATATCGTTGGCAAAGCTTCATGTTTCTACAGCTTCTGGGTTACGCTGGCTACCGACCTTGGAAAGAAAGGAAGTGCCCAGTGGGTTTCCCCGGGAAATGCATTCCACGTAATAATCCAAACTGAAAAGTGAGGTTTTCCATTTATTCATTTCATATATGGTGTAGGTTGCTCAAACTAATAAATAAGACTAATGTGAAACTAAGAAATGCCAATATAAACTCTAATAACCAGGTATGGTAAGTTTCACATATAACAATCTGCATTCTAACCTTACCAGCAAAACTTCATCTCCAGATTGCTCTAGCTAATAAATAAGACTAATGTGAAACTAAGAAATGCCAATATAAACTCTAATAACCAGGTATGGTAAGTTTCACATATAACAATCTGCATTCTAACCTTACCAGCAAAACTTCATCTCCAGATTGCTCTAGCTCCCGCCATAGAATACCACAACATGTTTCCTGCATCCAGGTATAATTAGCCTGCTCTCCTTTCACACATGTAGTAAGAAAAACAAATATCAAGTATTTAAAATATAAGCAAGATGAAAAACATTTCAGGTAAGTGAGACATGCAAAGCAGGAGACTTTTTGAAGAGAAATCCATTTGAAGGAGGCTGGGTAGGTTATATTAATAATGTCATGGAATGCATATTTTTTCAACATAAACACCAACTCATCAAATCATCAAGATCCAGATATGAATGCATTCATTTTCAAAATGCATGCCAACTCATCCAATCATCAAGATCCAGATATGAATGCATTCATTTTCAAAATGCATGCCAACTCATCCAATCATCAAGATCCAGATATGTATGCCTCTGCACTGAACACAGTAGTTTGAGCTATTTTTGGAAGAGTTCCTAACTATATTATTTTATTATTGTTGAATCTTCTTAATGAGTGAGTTACATGAGAAGAATATTACATTATTTTCCTTAGAAAAGAGGATCATTTTATTGTTTCTCCTAGAAGAGGAAGTAGATCTCAACAACTCATTTTTACTTTCAGGAACGAGTTTGTTGAGGTTAAGAATGAGATACTTTATTGTGTTCCTTGGAGAACTAATGGATCTAGGAAAATAATTACTTTTTTATTGTACAAGGGAGTTGAGCTAAAACCTATATTAGAGTTTGCTCTCTTCACTTTTTCATGGTTCAATTTGGGCTTACACCCCTTGGAGCTTAGTTGAAGATTTGTTGGATGTATTTGGAGGCTCAATAATACATGATTGGTGAGTATAGCTTCTAAATCATAATGCTTTCTCTCATGTTGTTGGAATGACCTTGCCATATGCTTATGGAGTATGAAATTGGCAAGGCCCTTCCTGTTTCCTTTATGTTATCAATAGGATATGGTTTATAATTGCACATCTTCTCTACTCTTGGTTGGATGCATATAAATGATATTCTTGATAGACATAATCTTCATATGTATTAGAGTTTATCTGCTTTAGTTATCTCTCTAGTTCCATTTTTGCAATTTGGGACAGCAATGGGATGGTTTGTTGTAGTTTGTACTCTTCAGCATCAATAACCATTACCCTTCATTAGGATCGCCTCCCATTTAGATATTAATTGACTTCATTGCCCAATTGACAAGACACTAACCTCCTGTCCACTCATCCACTTTTATTTATCAAACTTAGTAAACAGTTTTGCTGGAATTTACTATTCGTCTCACCTTGTAACCCATTGCCTAAAATTCCAGCAATCCTATCCTAGGAAAGCCCCCCTTGTTGGAGAAAAGCCAGCCTAGAGTGTATAAGAGGGTGGTGAGGTGACAGTGGCCTCCCTCTTGGTTCTTCCAAGGCCTCACTTGAGCTTTGAGGACTTCATCTCTAGAAGTGAGGGTTTGTGAGGTCACACTGATAATCTTAGACAGGTGAAAAAGCTGACAGTGGAATGAGCAAAAAATAAGGCAAAAGAAAATCAGAAGGAATTAAAGGAGGTAGAGGCTGAAATTGTCAGTTTGTTTGAACACAATATTCATGGAGTCTTTTCTTGAGAAGAATATCAATCGTTAAAAGCTCTGGAAGGCTAAAAACAGCAGCTGTTGAACAAAGAAGAGACTTAGTGGAGGCTTAAAAGCAGAGCAATCTGGTTAGCAGAAGGAGCTAGCAACACGAAAAAAAATTCCACAATTACGCAAGGTTACAAAAAACATATTTAGGATCTGGGAAGTAGGACCTTCCAAGAATGATTGATGACAGCATGAATGAGGAATTGGAAGCAGAAATTTCAGAAGAGGAATTGAAGACATTCCTATGCTCCTTCAAGAAAGACAAACCCGGGTCCAGATGGCTGGACTGTAGAGTTCTACTTGGGCTTTTCTGAGTGTATGGAGGAGGATCTTGTGAGAGTGGTCAAAGAATCCAGAATCTCAGGTAAATTCTTAGGGTCAATGAATTCAACTCTTATTGCGCTTATACCAAAAAAGGATGAACCCTCTTCTTTTGAAGATTTTAGGCCCATCTTTCTAAGGGCCAGATTTAGAAGCTTATGCAAAGATAATAGCTACCAGGATGAAGCTTCTACTGTCAAGGTTCATTTCAAGAAACAACTTGGTTTCTAGTTCAATAGGCAGACTCATGATCCTGTAGGGACTGCACAGGAGGGGATGCACTCAATAAAGTTGGGGAAAAAAACAGCAATGGTCTTGAAAATTGACTTTGAAAAAGCATTCACAGATAGGTATGAACCTACAGACTGTTAACTGGATCCTAGTGTGCATATCTTCAGCTTCATTTGCTGTGCTGATAGATGGATCATCTTTTTGTCCTTTGTCCTTTTGCTAATTTAGATTGGAAAGAAATATTGTGATTGACTAGTGGATAAAATCGATGGGATAAGGATTCCTTGGTGAAGGGTTTGGAGCATTGGTGTCGTGACAATTCTATTGCAAGTCACAAGGCCTTGCTTTGCTTTGTTTTGTAGGGGATCTGACTAGCCAGGAACAAAGCATTGTTCCAGGGAATAGATACACATCCAGGGCAATTGGCCCATTGAATCAGGAGTGCTTATGAGGGAAGCAGGAAAATTTCAACTCTGAAAGCCAGCAGGAAAATTTCAACTCTAAAAGCCAAAAGGGTTTTGATTGAACTTGTGATTGACTATTCAATGGCCTGGGGCTGCTTTGATGTGGCTTGTCAAGGGACCCTAGGTAACAGTGGTTCTGGTTGTATTTTGTTTCGTTTTCATTATATTAATAGAAAATATGAAGTTGGACATGGAACTAACAATCAACATGAGCTCTATGCTTTATAGCTTTTGATGAAATCTATTGCAGATAGGAGAATTTGTAAACTTCAAGTATTGGGAGATAATAAATTACTGATAGATTGGGCTGATGGGAAAATATGATAACAA
Organism: Larix kaempferi; assembly: GCA_027924585.1. Classification (NCBI taxonomy): domain Eukaryota; kingdom Viridiplantae; phylum Streptophyta; class Pinopsida; order Pinales; family Pinaceae; genus Larix; species Larix kaempferi. The sequence goes on along the minus strand of BSBM01000087.1, from coordinate 8,844,956 downwards.
ATTTGGTTTTGTGCCCAGTCATGAGCAGAGTTGGGGAGATTTTTTGCCAATTTTCAACAATGATAACAGCTACCTCACCCTCGCAAAATAAGAAATCAAAATCCTCTAGACATTTCTTAGAGTTGTTAAAAACCATGACCTTGGTTTTGCTAAAGTGTCCACCATTTTCTTAAGATCAGAAAAGGTGGCGAGTGTATCCAACTGCCTCTAAAGGCCCTCAAGGAAGGAAGACAAAAGGGCCATGTCATCTGCAAACAAGTGTATGGCAATCAAAACATGTTATAGGATACAACCAACCTCTATGAGTATTCTTCCAAAGAAACATCTCTAGCTCATCAATGTAGATCCCAAGCAGTGTGGGAGATAGGGGACAGCAATGTTTGACCCCAATAATGCCCCTGATGGAGTAAGAAAAGCCCTGCTATGTGCAAAGTCACTTTATAGTACCTCATAGATGAAGAGAGTACAACAATATGGGATGTAAGAGAAACCAAACCAACTTTGAGGAATTCTATCTAGAAGCCCTCTCCATCAAGTTATCAACCACTCTACTCAAATTCAAAACTCGAATACCCCTCTCAATATCTCTTGAGAAAACCCAACAGAAAAAGGTGTGGAAGAAAGGGGAGTTGAGCTGGTAGGTCGTACAAAGAAGTAACATAGGAGACCTAAGAGTGGTTGTCAATGTCGGATGGAAGGGGGCTTTCTTAAGGAGGAGAGTGCACAAAAAATCTTTGGGAGAGGTGCCAAAGACCAAGAGGAGCTAGCTGAAAACCACACTTGTTGCGTCAAAGGAGAGAACAATGGTCCCACTACACAAATGGGCTAGAGGAACAATCATGAGTAAGGACAAACCTAAGATATTTATGCATTGCCTTACACTCCTCTTCAAACTAGACCTTCATAGTGCAATTCTCTCAAGGGAGTACAAGTTTATAATTAATGCTATGAGGATAGTGCAAAGTGAGCCGTATTTGGCCTCCGTTGTCTTAAGAGAAAAAAGTAGGGCAATGAGAGGAAGGAAATGGGACAAACAAATGGTACACATTACGTACTCAACATCAAAACGTATCAAAGTGTGCGGATTCTCTAGTTGGTAAGGACAAGTGGAGGGGGACAAAGGGAAATCCGAAAAGGTAAAAGCAAGGAAGTGGTCAACGATGGGGAGAGGTAAAGAGACAAAGAAGCCACGAATTTGAAATAGCAAAGCTTGGTTTACCAAAACGTAGTCTATAATATTGGGCTCACCACTGTGGGGGAAACAAGTGTCTATGTTAGACTCCAAGTAGAATAGGAGCTCACTGAGAATGATAAGATCATGTGATTCACCATGCTCGAGAGGTTGCCTACCATAGGTCAAAACAAGACATGAGGCAACAGCTAAGAATATTTGCCCCCTGATGGTAATCAAGCTTACCTCATGGAGGCAAAGAACGTTCTCAATTGAGTCATGGATAGATGGATGGAGGGTCTCAATGCAAGTATTGTAGTCACTTACAATAATGACTTTTCCCTGTCATGAGGGTTAATAAATCTCCAAGTCAAGATCGAGAAAGGGGTCATTGTTGGAGTGGAGCATGAAACTTGAGGAATCACATCGATCTCACCTTCATAAGAATTGATGTCCTCTTTTCCTTCAACTTTGACCATAGGATAGGAAGATGTGTTGTAGGAATGTGGCATCTCTTTGTTAGGAACCCGTGTCAACCCTTCTCTTTACTTTGTTAGTATATTGTTGTTGGACGCATATGCTTTCATCCCATAGTATTTGTTGATCATAGTTTGTATTAGCCCATGGTATTGACCCATAGTATTGGATGCATACGCTTTGTAAGACGTCCCGTAGTATTATATGTTCCATGGTATTGACCCATAGTATTGGGCATAGACTTAGTATATAAGTGTGTGTTGAGGCCAATGAAGGCATCGTGAAGTTATTTGTATTGAGCTTGCTCAAAGGAGGTTGCCCCCTCAAAGTGGCCCGCGAACAATAAATCGATTCTGAGTTCTGTTATTCTGCTATCTCGTGCATTTTCATTAATTAATTGTTGCAGGTTCCCCACATCTGGTATCAGAGCACTTTCTTAGGCTCGTTGGATGGAATTTCTGCCCAAAAAAGATTTCACATCTATTGCAGGTTCGGATCTGGGAATAATCGCTATCCGCTTAACGGTGGGAAGTACTTGTGCATAAGCCCTAAAACTCATTGTGAGGAGTACCACAGGAACCCCGAAGTAGTTGGCCCATTGCGAGGAGCTGCCAGCAAAAAGGGCAACGAACCCTACCTGATTGACTAGTTCCCACCCGTGAGGTAAACCAAGAGTTGTCGTTTGTGGCAAAGCGGTTATCAGTTTTACCTGAGTCGTGGAGTAAGGGGTACTGCCCCAATACGCACATCGCTAGACAACATTGGTGGCCGAGTGAATCCCCTGAACCATTAGGAAGCCGAACATACCTGGGTCCATATCTATTTTCAGCTGCTAAATCGCAGATTACATCTATCCAGACCTGTTGCCGATCACTTCTGCACCGTTGCAGATCCATCTGTTGCCAATCACTTCCACACCGTTGCAGATCCCTCTATTGCCGCACTTCTGAGCCGTTGCAGATCCATCTGTTTCCGATCACTTCCGCGCCATTGCAGATCCATTCCCTTGAAACTTCACTATCATCCCTGCAATCCCATTCTGCAAATTTCATTCCTGAGGACCCTATCCCAAATTCCACTTCCCAAAACCAAAAATCTCACATTTCTCTATTTTTAGGGTTTGCCATAACTTCTTCAATTGTCACCCAATCGCCTTCAAATTTTGCCACCGTGTTCATTCCTTGTTTTTGCTTCTTTGTCCCTCTCTAACAAATTTTCCCAGTCTTTCACCTTGCTTATGAAATCCTCATTTTATGCTTCCCTGTCCATTCAAAAGTGTCCAAAACCTAGTCCAACCCCAATTACCCATCAGAGTTTTTCCCAAATCCAAATTTCTCTTTACTAAATAAGCTTTTGTTTGTGTTTTTCTACCCATTCACAAAAAAAAAACTCCTGGTTATGGTTGTCACCCGCTCAGGAGCACAAATCATGGAGGAAGAATTTGCAGCCCTCAAAACCATACTCCAAGATTTAGATGAAAATTTTCTCAGCCTCCATCTTCAGCATTCAGCCATGAACACTGGGTTCTCTTCTTCCGGCAATTTTCGTGGCACAGAGCTTGATTTTCCTTCCTTCAATGGTAATGATGCCACTGGATGGATATACCGAACAGAACAATATTTCAGTCTGCATAATACTTTTGACGTCCAAAAAGTTCCACTTGCATCCTTTCATTTGGAACAGGAAGCCTTTCAATGGTACCGTTGTTACATCAAGGCTCATGACGAGCCAAAATGGACAGATTTTTGCCAACTCTTTTTGCAACGATTTGGTCCTAGTGCTTTTGATGGCTTCACAGGAGTACTCACTAAACTTCGCCAAATTGGCACTGTGAGAGAGTATCAAACAGAATTTGAGAAACTAGCCAATCACACAGAAGGATTGTCTGATGAAATCTACAGGAGTTGTTTTATCAGTGGTCTTAAGGATGAAATTCGCTCAGAGGTTAAAATGTTATGTCCCAACACAATGATGGAAGTCCTAGGGTTGGCTAAGTTGGGGGAGGACAAGATCACAGCCCAACAACACTCCAAATCCACTTTTGTTCCATTCAGAAATATGGTTTCCCAACGACCTCCCATCACGCCAGCTCCTCGCACAACTCCTATCAAGCATTTGTCTGAAGCAAAGATGCGGGCACGTCGAGAAAAAGGGCTTTGTTATAATTGTGATGAGAAATTCACTCGGGTACATAGATGTGTTGAGCAACAGCTCTATCTCTTGGATGTGGATTCTCCGCCTACCTCTGAACTTGGTGCAGAAGCTCCAAATACACTAGATGATCAAGTCGACATTCAGCAGACGCTTGTTGACCCTTCGTCTCCGGACGACCACCCAAAGATATCTCTCCATGCTTTAGCCGGAGTCACCACCCCAAAAACAATGCGAGTCAAGGGTTACTTCAAGAAGATCCATCTTACAATACTCATTGATTCTAGTAGCACTCATAACTCCATTGACCCTCGAATCACCAAACAGGCGATTGTTTTGTCCATCCTTGCTCCAACTTTGAAGTCATGATTGCCAATGGGGGCACCTTACCTTGCAAGGGGGAGTGTTGCAATGTGCATATCTCTATGGAAGATTATAACCTGCGCTTTGACATGTTTGCCTTGTCCTTATGCGGATGTGATGTGGTTTTGGGCGCTCAATGGTTACGCACACTTGGCCCCATCTTATGGGATTTTGTTAAACTTTGGATGTAGTTTTCAATCAATGGGCAACAACACACATTTACGGGCTTACAACCAGGGTCTCTTTGCATCATCAGTTCACATCGCCTGAAAAAGATCCCTAAGAAGAATCCTTAAGAAGAATTCATATGGTATCATTGCTCAGCTCCATTCCATTCAAATGCACCCATCAACGGTCTCAACTACTCCCTTGGATAGATATGCAGGTGTCTTTGCTGAACCAGTGGGCTTGCCACCTTGAAGAGACCTTTCCGGTAAGAATTTAGCCGCATCTACAGTTGAGAAGGAAATGATGGCTATTTTGCATGCAGTACAGAAGTGGCAGCCATACCTATTAGGGAATTATTTTTGCATCAAGAATAATCACCAGAGTCTGAAAAATTTCCTGGAACAACGAGTCTCCTCCCGAGCACACCTGAAATGGGTTAGCCAACTCAGGGGTTATGCCTATGAGATCACTTACAAGAAGGGTAAGGACAATTTGGTGGCGGATGCTCCTTCTCGCACATTTGATGACCCAGTTTCTCTTTCAGCTATTTCTATGCTTGTTCCAAATTAGTTGCAATCTGTTCAACAGGGCTATGTCTTCTATGAACTCCATGCTTCTCCATCGAAAGGGCACTCTGGGTTCGTTCCTCAAAACGTATGACTAGAAACAATGTAACTTCTTTTGGCAGGGACTGAAAATGACAATTCAACAGATGGTGGTTGAATGTGATACTTGCCAAGTCAACAAGGGTGAAACAACACTCCTTCCGGGATTGCTCGAACCCTTGCCCATCCCTACACAGATTTGGACAGTTATTTCTATGGATTTCTTTGAAGCGCTCCAGTGGTACAATACCACATCTAAAATGACACCATATGAAGCAATCTATGGACAGGCACCGCCAATTCTTCTTCCATACACCCTCAGCAGTTCCCCACTTCAGGCAATTGACTCGGTTCTTCGAAACGGCGATCAGATTCTTCTCATTTTGCAGGACAATCTTCACATGGCAAGAATTCGAATGAAACAACAAGCCGATCAGCACCGTTCTGAGTGAACTTTTCAAGCAAGTGATATGGTTCTTCTTCGTCTACAACCTTCCAAGCAATCCTCCCAGAAACTCAAAAGGCGTCAGCTTCTCTATCAATCTATCACAGAGGTATTAATTCAGTGGCACGGAATGCAACCCGAGGATGCTACAGGGGAACCACTCCTTCAAATTCCGCATCAATTTCCACATCTAAAGCTTTGAGGACAAAGCTTTTTCTAAGGGAGAGGGGATGTTAGGAACCTGTGTCAACCCTTCTCTTTACTTTGTTAGTATATTGTTGTTGGACGCATATGCTTTGTAAGTCGTCCCGTAGTATTTGTTGATCCATAGTTTGTATTAATCCATGGTATTGACCCATAGTATTGTTAGATTTGTATCATTTAATTCAATATGATCTAGGATCTTATCTGAGAGAATAACAAGCACAGCAAATCAATCACAAGAGACAATAGACACAAAGCATTTCACCGAGGAAACCATAAAGGAGAAAACCCCGCAACTTCCTCAGAGATAGAATGAGCAATAGGACAAAACCCCAAAACAAAGAGATAGACTCCAGCAGCTCCTCCTCCTCCACTTGTGCGAACTTGTCTCTCTCTCACTTATGCGCAATGAGTAAGTGAGTGAATGAGTGAACAAATGAGACAGTCACACTCTCTATTTATACTTTACTTCACTTGCCTTTTTCCCTAACTGGGCCGACTTCTCCTAGGAGAGTCTAATAACCCATTAAACCCTAACTCTAGGCCGACCCCACTAGGGGAGTCTAATAACCCACTCAAGTACAATGATAGCCTTCTCAATCGGAGGAATGAAACCTCTCCGTCGGAAGTATAATGACAATATAAAATATACAAGTGAAATACATTCCGAAGTTACAAATACGTCGACACTCCCTCTTAACTAGGAAGGTATTCTCTTGACACAGTTCATCGGAACAAGTCTTCATCACTGGATCATCAAAGTTGGATCATCATCAAAGCTGGATCATCATCGTCACTGCTACTGCTATCTCGATCATCAATCTCCAATCTACTCGTCATAGGAAGTTCTACAGAGCCAACCATTTTTCATGCTGAATGTAGGCCTAGCCTCCATGCAGATCTTCATCATCTCTGTGAGCAAGGCATCAAGTAGGTACATCTCAGGACTGATTACATTGCCTCTGCAAAACCTGCAAGATCTCCCACGACTGATTATATGCCACTACAAAACCTGAAGGAGCATCCCAGGACTGATTATATGCTTCTGCAAAACCTGTGTACCCTACTGTCACCTCATACATCGACACTCTCTCTTAACTAGGAAGGTATTCTCTTGACACAGTTCATTGGCACAAGTCTTCATCACTGGATCATCAAAGTTGGATCATCATGAAAGCTAGATCATCATCGTCACTGCTGCTGCTATCTCGATCATCAATCTCCAATCTACTCGTCATAGGAAGTTCTACAGAGCCAGCCATTTTTCATGTTGAATGTAGGCCTAGCCTCCATGTAGGTCTTCATCATCTCTGCGAGCAAGGCATCAAGTAGGTACATCTCGGGACTGATTACACTGCCTCTGCAAAACCTGCAAGATCTCCCGCGACTGATTATATGCCACTACAAAACCTGAAGAAGCATCCTAGGACTGATTATATGCCTCTGCGAAACCTGTGTACCCTACTGTCACCTCATCATCTTCAGATCATCTCATCGTCCACGGAGCACACACAGTCCAGATGCACATAACATAACACTTACACTCACTGACATGGAAGGACTTTCTTATCACCATCCGGGAAAGGCTCAGCAATTACATCAACGACCATGGAAGGATTAACCTCTGACCATGTCGAAAAAGCTTCAGCGATTACATTACATCATCGACCATGGAAGGACTAACCTCTGACCATGTCGAAAAAGCTCAGCAATTACATCAACGACCATGGAAGGACTTTCCTCTGACCATGTCGAAAAAGACTCAACAATTACATCAACGACCATGGAAGGACTAACCTCTGACCATGTCGGAAAAGCCTCGCCCAGCCCTTACATCTGCACCATGGGAGGACTTTCCTACCACCCTGTGAGAATGGCCCAACCCTTACATCTACACCATAGGAGGACTTTCCTACCACTATGTGAGAATGGCCCATGTGCATCTGTGTCTTCCGGGCTCATCACTTTCTCTTGGAAGGAACATTGATCTGAAGTACACCAAGCTTCTCTCTGAAGTATTCAAACTTCACTCTGGCCAGCGGCTTGGTCAATACATTGGCTATCTGCTCGTCCATCGCAACATACTGGAGCTTCATTGCTCCTCTTTGCACCATATCCCTGATATAGTGGTACTTGATCTCGATGTGCTTCGCCTTGTCATGGAACACTGGGTTCTCCGACAACTTTACACAACTCTGGTTGTCGCAATATATACAAGTTGCATCCAACTGGAGATCAAATAAATCAGACAGTAGCTTCCTCAACCATATTGCCTCACAACTAGCCGAACAAGCTGCGACATACTCTGTTTCGGCTGTACTTAGTGCCACGCAGGACTGCTTCCTACTAAACCGAGAGATCACACCTAATCCCATACTGAAGCAGCACCCCAAAGTGCTCTTCCTATCAATGGCACTGCCTGCCCAATCTGAATCAACATAACCCTCCAAGTTAATCTTCTGATTTGCATCATACTTGAGCCCATAATCAACTGTACCCCTCAAGTACCTCAGAATATGCTTTGCAACAATCAGGCGAACATGTCTCGGATCCGTCAGGAACTGGCTCAATGTGTTCACAACAAAGCAAATATCTAGTCTCATATTCGTCAAGTACATCAATGACCTAATCATCTGACGATACATCGTGGCATCAACCGACTCTGATAAAGCATCACTCAATAGCTTCAGGTTCGATGCCACCATAGGTGTGGCCATGACCTTGCAGTCCATCATCCTGAATCGCTTGAGGATCTCTACTGCATACTTCCCTTGTCCAAGGAAGATTCCATCTGTACTCTACCACACCTCCATGCCTAGAAAATAGTGCATCATACCCAAGTCCTTCATCTTGAACTCGACAGCAAGCTTCCTCTATGTATCAGCAATCAACCCATCCTCACCTGTTACAAATAGGTCATCTACATACAGTAGGAGTATATGACCCAATCATCTGACGATACATCGTGGCATCAACCGACTCTAATGAAGCATCACTCAATAGCTTCAAGTTCAATGCCACCATAGGTGTGGCCATGGCCTTGCAGTCCATCATCCTGAACCGCTTGAGGATCTCTACTACATACTTCCATCATCAAGCTTCCTCTATGTATCAGCAATCAACCCATCCTCACCTGTTACAAATAGGTCATCTACATACAGTAGGAGTATCACTGGATTGCCTTCCTCAACCTTGTAGTAAAGGTTGGAATCCGCTTTACTCTTGGTAAAGCCCAAACTAGTCAGGAAGCTGTCTATCCTACCATACCACGTCCTGGGTGCCTGTTTCAAACCGTACAAGGCTTTCTTCAGTTTGCACTCATGAGTCTCCCTGTCATGTGTCTCAAACCCGAGTGGTTGCTCCACATACACTTCCTCTTCTACTACACCATTCAAGAACGTTGTCTTGACATCCATCTAATGTATCTTCCACTTCATCACTGCAGCCAGAGCAAGTACTGATCTAATGGAAGTATATCTGGCTACAGGGGCAAATGTCTCCTCATAGTCTATTCCTTCTTTCTAGGAGAAGCCACATGCCACAAATCTTGCCTTGTATTTCTCTATGCTGCCATTCTTCATGATCGACTGGTACTCCTCGATCATGGCATCCTTCCATTCTTTCTTCTCAGCTGCTTCCTCATAGTTGGAAGGCTCTTTGTCAATGATGTCACACAGCAGGGCAACATAACTGGAGAATGGTCTCGACCTCTTGCTTTCTTTATGCATTCCTTCTGGAGCACCATATCTCTCTACATCTTGGATTGCTTCTCGTACCCATGTTGGTTTCCTCTTGTGAGAATTCCTCTCACGTGGTGGATCTACAGGTTCCTGTGGATCTTCTATCTCATGGTCTTCTTCTGGATTTACTTCATTCATTGTTGTATCTCGATTCCTGGGTGCTTCTGGTTCTTCACTGTCATCAGTTGGTATCTTCCTGGATCTGTGATATGCTGAGTCTTTGTCGAATGTTACATCTCTGCTGATGTCGATCTTCTTGAATCCTGGGAAATATTTCCTTTAAGCGTTTGAGCTTTCACTATATCCCCAAATATACCCTTATTTCCTGAAGGATCTAACTTCGTCCTCTTCTCTTTTGGACTATGTACAGGGCAACCAAATTTTCTAAGATGGTTGACCTCTGGTTTCTTGCCAGAGAAAACTTCTTCTGGTGTTTTGTTGTCAAGTACTCTATGTGGAGTACGATTTTGTACATACACAACCGTCCTAACAGCTTCTGCCCATAGATGCATCATTGCATAGGAAGATCTTGGTCACGAAGCATTGCCCTTGCTGCTTCCATAATTGTTTTATTCTTCCTTTCTACAACTCCATTCTGTTGTGGATTATATGGAGTGGTCAACTCCCTCTTAATCCCTGAACCTCTGCATAATTTCTTGAAGTCTTCTGATGTGAACTCTCCACCATTGTCAGATCGAAAAGTCTTGATTCTCTTCTTTGTGTGGTTCTCATCAAGGCTTTGAATTCCTTGAACTTACTAAATACTTCATCTTTGCCCTTCAGAAATATATCCATGTCTTCCTTTAAATTTTAATATATTTTTAAAAAATATAAATATATGTATATAAAACGTGCCCTGATTCTGGGGGTCACCGTGTCCGTGTCAGACACTCGTATTTTTATGTCCTTCGTGTCTCGTGTCCTCGTGTCAGGTGACTTAGCTTATCAGCCAAATTTCACCTCATTGGAACAACTGTATCAAGATACTTGACAAATGTCTACGGACCACGGCTACTTCTAGAAAAACTGGCACTTCTAAATATTCTTAAAACCATTCATATGCTAATAGAGAACCAATATTGGATAACTAAAGGTGACTTCAACATGATAACCTCCCTGGCAAAAAATAAGGAGGGAATCAAAAAACTAGATGAAGACAGCAAAGCCTTTCGATCACTCATTGATGATCTCCATTTAGTGGACATTGAAACTAATAATGGGAGGCACACATGGAATAATAAAAGAGGAGGAACACAACAAATAGCTACTAAATTGCACCGCTTTCTCATCTTTGAATCCATCTTACTTCATGAAACAACAACAAATGCAACTGTATTGCCATCCTGGGGATCATATCACTGGCATGTTAGCATTGAGTTATCTCCGGGAGACTCACCATCAACCAAACATTTCCGATTCGAAAAATGTCGGCTTAAACACCAAGACTTTCAAGAAAAGATAGCAACTTGGTGGAAGGAAGTTGATATTACCAAATTAACAGTAATGTACAAATTCCAACAAAGGCTTAAGAACGTGAAAAAAAAACTAAAAAAGTGGAATAAGTATTTGGAGACATCCTTATAACGCAAAAGAAACTAGAAACAAGAATGACCCAGATACAACAACAATTTATTCAAGGACGCTCAGAGGAACTCATAAAGGAAGAAATGGACATACAAATACAACTATAGCAAAGAGGAAAACAAGAAGAAATATTATGAAGACAAAAATCAAGAATACAATGGTTAAAAGAGGGTGAATGCAATACAAAATTATTTCATAGATCAATGATACAACACAGCACAACAACAAAATAAGTAAACTAATCGATGAGCAAGGTAACGCTCTAACTTCCAAGAAGGACCTAGAAAAGGAACTCACAACTTCCTACGAATCTCTACTATCAGAACCTCAAATAGATAAAAAGATGTTATCCATCAAATTGTACAAAACATTCCTAAATTGATTACAAATGAGCAAAATGAAAGCTTGATGAGGCCAATAACTCTTGAAGAAGTTGAGATAGTAGTCATGACTATCCCTAAAGGGAAATCTCCACATCAAGACAACTTCACAATGGATTTTTTTCATAGTTGTTGGACGGTAATTAAAAGGGATGTATGGCAGGTTGTTGAGGAATCAAGGGAAAACGTTTCAGTACTCCTAACCCTAAACTCAGCCTTCCTCACACTTATACCCAAGGAGCATCAAGCTTGTTCAGCTTACAAATTCCAACCTATCGCTCTCTGCAACGTCATTTACAAAACAATCACCAAAGTAATTGCTAACAGGATAAAACCCTTATTACTTCAAATTATCTCTACTAAACAATCAAGTTATGTTGAAGGCAGACAGATTATGGATAGCATCATAATCGCTCATGAAACTATTCATTCTTTGAAGGCCCTTAAGAAACCAAGTATCATGATTAAACTCAACTTATCTATCATGATTAAACTCAACTTATCTAAAGCATTTGATAAACTAAATTGGAACTGTATTAAATCTATCCTCCTTGCTTTTGGTTTCTCGACCACTTGGACAAATTGGATCAATGTTATCAGAACTAAACCGATGGTCAAACTGGCAAAGCCCAAAATGTGAACTGGACCAAAACCGGAAAAAAACGAGAAAAAAACAGGTTGACTATAAAATACATAAAATATTCATATTTTGTAAAAAACCATATATATTCATGTGCATAAATATGAATCCAAACCATTAATACACAAATATGCAAATTTTCTCACATATATAGCAAGTATGGGTGCAAATAACGCATGAGTAGTGGCTTAGAGTTAGGTTAAACGCTTTAGGAGAGATTTTTTTGGTTTAAAAAAAAAAATTCAAATCCATGGGTCCCCCCATCGTTGTTGTACAACACAGTACAGACCGACCGGTTTCGTAGTACGGAACCGAACAAAACCGGCTAGTTTGGTGGTTTTGGTCCGGTTTCATACAGAACCAGACGGTTCTGGGTTCTGGGACAGTCTGAATCAAAAATCCAATTTTTCTAGTTCAAGCACAAAACCAGACCGATTGGGCCTATGAACAGATTTTACCGGTTTCGGTCCGGTTCCAATAACACTAAATTGCATCTTATGCCTTTCTTCCTCAACTTCTTTCTCTATCCTTTTTAATGGTTCCCCAACCCCAACCTTCTCCCCCTCTAGAGTAATTCATCAAGGAGACCCCCTCTCCCCCTTCCTTCTCATGTTGATCGTTGAAGGACTACGAAGCTCAATCTCTAAAGCTAGCAAATCTAGAGAAATCTCTAGCCTTAGGCTAAACAATGAACCCTCCCCTTCCTCCCACCAGCAATTCATTGACGATACAATGCTAATGGGTATTCCCTCTGTCAAAGAAGCCAAAGACTTTAACAGAATTCTCCAACTCTTCACCTTTGCCTTAGGAACTGATATCAAGCTTGACAAGTCCAAGATTTTTTTCTTTAACACTGCCCCATCTATCCAACTTCACATTTCCAAACTCCTTGGCTTCCAACCTTGTTCTCTTCCATCCAAATATCTAGGTATTCCCCTTACTGAAAATACCCTTCGTAATGTTTCATGGGAAGTTCTCCTATCCTCCATGGAAAGCAAACTTGCAAGTTGGATCTTTTGCACTCTAAACTTCCCAAGAACACTAACTCTTCTCAAGTTTGTCTTTCAAGCCATGCCTTTATGTCTATTCTCAGTGTTAGCAACCCCCAAATATATTTTGAAAGCCATCTGAAATCTCTAACGAACCTTCCAATGGGGAGGCTCCAAATTAAAACAAAAATGGACTATGGTATCATGGGAATGGGAAAAATTCTGCCAACCTACATTGGTGGGAGGACTTGGTCTGAGAGATCCAGATATTCAAAGCCAAGCTCTAGGAAAAAAATTATGATGGTTGTGGATTAACACAAAGGAAGGAACATTGGGGGAAGCTATTGCGACATAAGTTTGCACCAAATATTCCAAATCAGGAGCTAATCAGACTAGAAGGAACAAGTAACGGGTCACTTATATGGAACACTGCATAGAATAATCCCTCTACCGTTCAACACAACAGCTTTTGGGAAATTAGGGATGGAACAACAGCCCTCTTTTGGGATGAAGCCTGGCATTCATGGCCAAAATTGAAAGATAATCCAGAATTCACAAATTGTAGAGAAACCTTCCTAAGAATGGATAAAACCCAAGTAGCTTAATACTAGGAAAATCATCAACTAGAAGACAAATGGAGGAAATGGATTCCAAAGAAGAATGCCCCCCTATACTTGAAACAGAAATGCAGTCGTTTTGGAACACTTTGCAACAGAGAAGGATAAAAATATCCAAAGAACAAGACAAACTCAAATGGGGAAACAACCCAAATGGAAATTTTACTCTTCAAGAAGCCTACTCCAAAGCAGCTAGAATCAATATGACACAAGATCAAACAATATGAAAACAAATTTAAAAGCAAAATCTATGGCCAAAAATATCTATCTTTACCTGGTGTTGCCTCCAAATACGCACCTTGGGGAAAAGGGGGTTAGCGTGGTAGAAATCTTCAAGCCACTGGGTGCGTCCTTGGGGGCAAGCAAAGAGTCGAGATATTGTCACTCAACACTCAACTCCTCCGTCTAGGGCAACTCCTGGTGAAGCCAAGGGGGGTGGTCCGTCACTGGTCCCAATGAAAATAAACTATGGCCTTTAAGCTAAGTTAGAGAAAGAAATTAATCTAGGAGTTTGAAGGTGAATTAATACTGAACCAAAAAAATGAAATTAGGAATTAAAACAACAGCATGAATAAAGACACACCATTTAACACATTGATTCACTTAATGTTTGATTTGTTGCAGATTATACCAGTGCCAAAATGGAGTCACATAAGTTGGAGTGTTGTTGTGTCGTGAAAGTGCCGCAAGTCTTGTTGGTCAGTTTTAATTAATTTTATTATGATGTGTGGATTAAGGAATGGATTAGTTCTTGGTTTCGCCCAACTCCAACTTAGTCCTTCAAACTAAGTGTAATGACAACTAAACCAACGGTCCAACTAGGCGAGGCATAACTTGCTTAAAGTATCCCACTGACTCTGTAGTTAGTTTCACGCGACCTCCCGAGTTCTAGAGATCAAGTTTTCGTTGGATTGCCTTATTAAACTAGTCACTCAAATCCCTTTCTGATTGACCAATTGATCAGACTGAGCAGTCAAGAGCGTACTTACAACTTAAGCCTTGGTAAATTTTATTAAAGCAAAAGTGAAGTTGCTTAACTAAACTAGAACCCAACAGTCTCTTTTCCACCCACCAATGATTGGTGCAGTACTTCAGGAAAGCAAGGTTGCAAATTTCATTTGTTAATAATGTACAACGAAAACAAGTAAAATTATTGATGGATGGGAATCTCTTTTCCCTTTGGGTACTTCGGGAATGCACAACCGGATTTAGTTTTATGACTTGTTATTTGTGAAATAAAGTACAAGATTGTAAAATAAATATTGTGAAAGTAAATAGTAAAACTAACTATACAGCCCTACTAGGGCAGATTGTGTGCATGTGATAATAACATAATATGAACAAAAGTTAGCAAAACACAAACCACAAAACGAGCCTGCGAGATCCCCCTGGGGGGATGGAGTGTGGGCACTGAGTAGCCCACTTGCCTTTATTAATATTTTATAAATAAGAAGGTGGATGCCTTTGGTCCTTATAGATCTGGATCCAAAGGGCTTACAAGTTTCATAAATGATACAAGATGGAAGTATATTGCTCCGGGAAGCCTTGGATGGCTTTAGATCTTCGATTTTTCAACAGCACTTCCTCTTGTTATGGCAATAAAAATGCAAAACCAGCCACTTGAAATGCACCAAATGTGCTCAGATAAACATTAAAAGCATAAACATTTTAAGTACTAAAAGATAGGAAATATGCACAAGTACTTAAGCAACCTAGATCTACTAAAAATAAGCTTTAAATCTTAGATCTAATAACATACTTAACTAAATCAGCTTCTTAAAATGTTATTTTCAATGGAAACTAATTTAACTAAGCATGCAAGTAAGTGTAACCAAAGAGAAATTTAGATAAAGTGAAGGAGAGAGAGAGAGAGAGAGAGAGAGAGAGAGAGAGAGAATAAAAGCTAGAAGCTTGGGAATTATTTGAACTGTGAAGCCTGCAAGTGTAAAGCGGAGGGACTATGCACTTCGGAAATGTTCAAAAATTGGAGGAGTCAAACTAGATCAACGAACCGTTCGAGCAAAGCACCTACATCAACTCATAAACTCTTGCATGCAAATGGTTAAAGCAAATATTGGTGCCGCCTACAATGGAAACTTAGAAAGCATGGAAATCAAACTAGAATACACATGTGCGTCTAAGAGATCTAAAGTAAGCTAACAAAGAGAATAATCAAACTAGAAATTCTCCTAACTACCAAGAGACACCTCCCTTCAAAAGCCAACATTCAACCAAAGATACAAGAAATTAAAGCATTACACATTACCTCATAAAAATGCACAATACTCATCCACACACATTGATGCCCAAAACAAGAGATCTGCCTCCAAAGCCTTCTTTATTCCATCAAAATATTACAATAGAAAGAGTATAAACTTCACTAGCCTTTTGGTCCTCTCTGACCATGAGGAAGAGTGAGGAAAGACCTCGCTTTTATAGCCAAATGAGAGAGGGGGAGGTGCACTTCCCAAGAGAGATCCTCTTTGACACTTGGAGAAATGAGTTGATACACTTGGAAAAGGCTTGTTAACAAATGTGAGAGGTTTGGGGAGGTTAATGACACCTTTCTCCAACCATTTGACACTTTTCAACCTCCACTTGACACCTCTCCAACCAAAAATTTGCCCCCCCCCTTAGATGAGATCCAATCTTCAATCAAATCGATAAAGAGATGCTCCAAAATTGCCTTGGATTTGATTGCCAATCATCGGAGATATGAATTCGACAAACTTCCTTAATCAGTGGGATCTCAATTTTAACTTTATTATGTCTTGTTTGGCCATTTATTTGGTCTTTTTGGCCTTTTTTGAGTAAATATTAATTTTGGAGATAAATACTCACTCGAAACTTAGGAAAAGTGGGCTTATGGGTTAAAATTTTAAATGGCTGCTCTAGCTTAGAAAACAAGCATCCACTTGTCAAATTTAACCCCCAAACCATACTTCTATTATATTTTTAACTTTTCCAATTAAACTATTAAAAAATAGCCTAATTTTATGGGAAAATTATTTTTCTCAAAATGACCGAAAATCCTAGGGTACATAGTGCATGTCCATATGACTCATTATTGATGGCTAGCATGTAAAAATAAAAAGACACTTAGGCTTTAATAGCCTCCAGAGGTTTGACCACCAAGATAAATACTCCAGCTTTGGAGGTGTGAGTGAAAAACTCAAGAATTATACGTCAGTGAAGCGCAACGCATAATTCCTAAGGAAAAAACACTCTAGAGTATCCCCTTGATAGCTAAACCTAAGGTAGGCCAAGCCTGTTACAAAAATACCATGCTTAGACCAACTTATTACAGTTCCCCCATGGTGGTCTAGATGTCCTAGACATGCAAATTATTTGAAAAAAGGGCCAAAATTTGCCCTAAGGGATCTCGAAACACTAATAATGAAGAATTAGGTGTTCAAGTCTTCCACGGTTCACTCGAAATCCACTTAGTGCAATTTTAGTGGATAACACTTGGCAAATAGCCAAAGGTAAAATTTTAACTTGGGATCAAATCCAAAAAAGGGAATTTCACGAACCATCGATATGCCCACTCTGTCAAAACAATGAGGAAAACATGGAGCATCTCCTCAACTATTGTCCTTATACAACTAACTTATAGGACAAAGGCTCATTCCTATTTCATCAATCATATAGGAACAAAAATGAAATCAAGCTTACTATCAAGAATGGAAGAAAGACTCCTTTTACTCATCCAATTTGAATCGAGCTTGGCAGCTCTTCCCAAGCTTCCTAGCTTGGGAAACCTAGAAAGAATGTAATATAAGAATCTTTAAAGATCGAAAGGAAAAACCTGATTAGACATGGATAAAAATCAAGAGGAGTATTCTAGAAACCCTCAACCAAACATACTACAATGAAAAAGGCATTACAAGGACAAACCTTGAAAGGAACATGCTACAAAATCTAGGATTCGATTCAACAAAAAATTCCTATCCCCTAAAAATAGTGGGCATGCGGATAGCGAACCCTACCCCCTAGAGACCACCTCCACCAGAATTTCTCAAACTCAAACTCAATGGAGTGCATTGAGGAAACCCCAAACCTCAAGCAAACAAGGCCCCAAAACCTCTAAACCATCAAGCGTCGTGGGTCGAATCAAGGAGTCCATGAGACACATCTTGAACGAGATGCCCTGAAAAAGATGTCGAACACAATAACTCTCGAGAAGGGCTAAGGATCCGTAGCCCTTGTTGACACGAGGCCGAAAGGTCTGCCACAAACTGAAATGAGGTCCTGAGAACTACACTCCCAAGTATATATAGGTGTTGGCGATCTCAATCTCCTCTTCTCTGAAGAAGAAATGCAGATCCGAGAGGGTCTTCTCCGTCCCATGTAACATCATAATCTTGGTTTTACCCAAGTTGACAATCAACTATTGAATATCACATAAAAGAGTAAGGGCATCCAACTATCTATGCAACTTGTTGGAGATGAGGCTAAGAGGACCACGTCATGCACAAAAGGTAGGATAAATATCAAAACCTAGTGAAGGAGACACCTGTTGCTATCCTAGATATGGTCATGGAGAAAATACTCCAACTCATCAATGTAGATCCCAAATAAGGTGGAAGACAAGGGGCTACCCTATTTGACCCCAATGGTACTCCAGATAAAATCCAACACCCCATGAGCCGTGCAGAGATGACCAAGAACCAACTCGTATAGGCACATGATGACAGACAATAAGGTCTCGGATATGCCAATGTCTCTGAGCATCTAGAATATAAGCTCTCGAAGAATAGAATTAAAAGCTTTTCGAAAGTCTACAAAGCAACAGTAAACTTTCAAAGAGTGATGCCAAGCCTCCTCGATGATGGCTCTTCATGTGAAAATGTGATCAATGGTTTGATGAGCGGGCCTAAATCCTGCTTGTCCTCTAGCCCCAAGGGGTCTCTCCTCAAGCTCTCCAAAAAGCTTCATATGAAGAACTATCACATAGAGCTTCGAGAACGTGTGACCTACCATGATAGTTCTATAATTTTTGGGATTTGTACTTGGACCCAATTTGTCTATCGAGTGAATGGTGCGATGCAGTGTAGTCAGACTCAGACTCGGCAAATACTCGATTGGCTTGGGACTCGGCAGACTCGGCGACTCGGATAAGACTCGACAAAGAATCAGCAAATATGAATAAAAAATAAAAATATGGTAACTTTTATGCACAAAAAACAAACATAATGACATTTCTAATCCATATAAGTTATAAAAAACAATTCTATGCAGAAATTCAAATAATTTTAATGAATATTTATTTTAAATTAAAACTTTAAAAATGTTAAATTATGTGAATATTTATTTTAAATTAGAACTTAAAAAATGTTAATTTATGTTTTTTTTTATATTTTAATTTCATTTTTATAGATCGGGCCTTTTGGCAACTTGTGGAGGGTTCCATCACAGCCTGTAGGCCGTGATGGCACCGTGATGGCAACCTCCACAGCCAAAATGCCCAATCCATACAAATGAAAATAAAATATAAAAAAATAACATTAAAAAATTAAAATACAATATTACAAATAATAATAAAAACAAAAAATCACCAACCAGTTGAAGTCAACCGGTCGATGGCAGCCCATGGTCTCCTTCTCAGCTCGTGGGCTCCTTCACAACGCGTGGTCTCCTTCTCAACTCATGGTCTCAGCCTTCAGGTCGTGGTCTTCTCCTCGGATTCACAGCTCGCGATCTCCACTCTGGTCTCCACTCTCCAGGGCTCCTCGAATCTCACTCTGCGCATTCTCCAGTAGCTACTAAATAGAGGTGGTGAGCAACACAGATGCGAGTCGCCTTCTCAAAGGCCGCGTTTCCCTCCAAAATGCCAAGCGGTGGTCAACACATGCCAAATTTTTTGGGGCAGGCCACGAACTCGCAAGTCCGATGAGTTTGAGCCGAGTTCGACGTTTAATCGCGAGTCTGCTGCGAATATGCCGAGTCCCAAGTATGGCCGGTGAGTTTGACACGGTTACCAGGTTGGCCTGCGACTCGGCAAGACTTGCGAGTTTGTTGCGAGTGCAACTGCACTAGTGTGATGTGACCATGCTACTAGGAAACCTATGTGGACCACATGGTTGAAGAGATCATCTAAAGAGTAGAGACCGTGCTTGAAGAACTTTGCCTAGATGCCTTCTTCATTCGCTTCTTTATTGGTATCCATTGCCCAAATAGCCTCCCAAATATTCCAATATGAGAATAAATAGCATGAAGGATTAAGATTTGATGGAGGGCAAGGTGGCATGGAAAAATTGTGCGCCAAAAATGTTTAGGAGGGTGTAAGGGAAGTACAAGGTTCACGTCTCCTTTGTGAGACAAAGAGGCATTTCTTCTGGCAAAGGAGGCAACGATAGGAAGCTTTAAGGCCGAGGTAGGAGGGTCGATCGTAAGAAAAAGCATGTTGAATATAACGATGAAGTGCTTTACAATCTGAGTAATAGCACCAGTTCATGGGACATGATCCAGTTTTTGGCGAAGAGGAGACGGACAAGGTGATAAAGGGATAGGACTTGAGGGAAGCATCCCAAATGGTGAACGGAGACAAGCGTCTTTGGCGGATGGAGAGTCAAGAGATGAGAACTGGGATTCAAAAGGGAGCATCTGGCAGAGGTAAGATAAGAAAATATTGTGGTCACCTTCATCAAAAAGGATAGTGGTCCGAGGTAGGCCCAAGGGGGTGGGGTCAGGGGAGGAGGGGATTCAACTCAAAGATAAAAGGAAAGAAGGGCATGATCGACTAAGGATATAGGGGTTACCAAAAGATGATGGATGTGAGGAAGCAAAACATAGCAGGACATGACATAATCCACTACACTAGCCCCCCGCTATGAAGGAGACATTTGAAGTGGCCAAACTCCGAGAAACAAGAAGGTCATTGAGAATCAAGAGCTCATCGAATTTCTCAAGCCTCATGAGATATCTACTATAAGTTGTGATGGGCCCCAACATATCATTGGAGGTGCGGTGAAGTCCCACTGAATTCGAATCAATCTCCTATGCATAGAATGCATCCTCGGCCTCGTCATGAAGAGGGATCTGGAGATCTCTAGTACAAGCATTGAAGTCCCCCAAGAGGATGACCTCACCTACCACTGAATACTTAATGATGTCAACATACAAATCCATATATGGGTTCCCAACTGAATCGTTGTAAATAGAAAACTGAGATTAAGCTAGAGGAAAGTAGCACACTGCTATGTAGATGTCTTTGCGTAACAAAGATAACCTGTGAAACGAATCCACATGAACCATGCAAACTCGTCCAAAGAGACCATAAAAACCCTCCCTTGAAGCGAATCCCTAGTCAAACAAGCGACCCCACCTGGCCCTGTGACACCTCCTGAAACTTTGGTCTCCTCTCTACAAACTAAAAGGCAGTGGTATTCCACAATATCAAGAAGTGGACAGATAGGGCTCGCATGGGCCTCCGTGATAAAGAGGATGTCGAACGAGCCAAGAGCATCATAAATCATTCTTGGTGATGACCAAAAACCCCTATTGCCATTCCAACATTTTATGGAAATATGGGAGCCCTGCCGCCTCTCCCGACATGCTTGTCATTTGGAGAACCCAGGGGGAATCATTGGTGACGGCTTTGAGATCTCTGATAACTGCCCATTTCCCTACCTACTGTCTTGCAACAACCTGCTCCTTAGAACATTTGAGCTTTGCTACCTATGACCTAGTGAGGAACTCATCTAGGAAAATCCTACTGGGAAGGAAAAAAAACCTTACACTTGGCCCAAAGGGCTCGGAGCCAATCATCATCGATTTGAAGAGGAAAAGTATGGAGTCAAATCCAAGCAAAGCCCTCTCAAGGGTGATCTCTAGGAGATCAAGGGTATCACAAAGAAACATGGCTCCAACCTGCAAGGGGTTTGATAATGGAGAGGGTGATGGGAGCCCCTTCACCTTGAGGTTCAACTCTTGGACCCTCCTAGTGCAGTCCTCATGAACTTGGTCTATATTACTTCCTCCACTGTCGCCAATGGAGGAGACTTGTCCTTCCCGCGAACAACATGTGCCCATGAGTTAATATTGGTCTCAGTTTCCTATTTGAAGGTGGCCTATTGGTTTCGGATCTTTTCATATTTGTTTTTGAGGTCAAGAATGTGTGCATGCAAAGCATCATTTGGCAGGTGGAGCACTTCATGCACTCTATGTTCGTTCAACAATTGTTTGGGGGATATGTTCTATGATTCCACCTTAGATACTATGTATCTCATTCTGCATGTGCTCCATCACCTTGGCAATGTTATGGCCCTGGGTAGCTAGAAATCCAAATCCGTTTAAAGTATTACCGTGTTGTTTGGATTAATTCTGTTACCTGTGGGATGCATACTATGATTTAGGGGTGGGTGTTGTTTCGACATGGCTCCAGATTGCTCTTGTAACAACACCTCCAAATCTTGGGTGAGTGTGCCCATCGAGTTGTCGTTGTTGGTTGTTTTGTTGATGTTGCCCGGAGAAGTGCCCATGGTTTGAATTAACAGGAGACCCACACTATTGGTCGGGGGTGAAAGGAGAGAAGAGGGTGAGGTCACGGAAGTAAATGGTAGGGGTAAGTATGGGGCAGGGGCAGAGATGAAAGGGGTCGATGAAATGGAGAGGAGAGGAGTGAGGGCAATGGGGGATGGGAGTGGCACAGGCAAAGGGGAGCAGGGAGAGTTGGAAGGGGAGAGGAAGGATCTCGAGCCAAATATGGAGCTCTAGCAAAGACGAGATGGAGCAGGGACAGGAGGGAGAGAAGTGGATGGAGCGAGGACTAGAGCAGGGGCGAGTAGGGACGAAATGAGCTCAAACAGTTAGGGCTTGAGCCAAACAGGGGGCTCAAGCAAAGGCAGGCTCGAGCATAGACACAGAAGTCGAGGAGGGAGAGGAGTTGAAAGAGGGAAAAGAGAGAAGAGGAGAGGGGAGCTAACAGAGGGTCGTGACATAGGGAAAGTGTTTACCATCATCAACAACCCAAAACCATTGTTCTCATGACAATCAAAGTTTTTACCTTAGAGACATAACTTCAATTATTGTCTTGCACACTTTAAGTGGCCACCACCTTCACCTTTTGCAACACTACTATTCCATAGGAAGACACCAAAACATTAGCATATATGTATACATTCATCCTCATGGATCGAGGGTTTAGATCGTAACTACTTTGTGTTTGTATTCATGGCATGGCTTAGATACATCCAACAAAAGCCTTGAGAAACACAAAGAGCTTATGAACATATCTAAGAGGACAAACCTTTTTATTTATTTGACCGCTAACAATACACCTACATAGACTCCTCTCCTCTCAATCATCCTATACAAATGCCAAGTGGTACACCATGGTTTTGACTCGTGATTATGAGAAACATCTATATATTTGATGGCATTTTGTATTGGTTGTCCACTTTTGGGTCCTTGATTGGTGTTGCCGCCTCATACGCACCTCGAGGGAAAAGGGGGTTAGCGTGGTAGAAATCTTCAAGCCACTAGGTGCAAAACTGGGGGCAAGCAAAGAGTCGAGATACTTTCACTCAACACTCAACTCTTCCGTCTAGGCCAACTCCTAGCGAAGCCAAGGGGGGTGGTCCCTACGAAAATAAACTATGGCCTTTAAGCTAAGTTAGAGAACGAAATTAATCTAGGAGTTTGAAGGTAAATTAATACTGAACCAAAGAAATGCAATTATGAATTAAAATAATAGCATAAATAAACATACATCCATCTAACACATTAATTCACTTAAAATGTTTGATTTTTACATATTAGACCAGTGCCAAATGGAGTCACATGAGATTATTGGAGTGATGTGTCGTGAAAGTGCTGCAAGTCTTGTTGGTCAGTTTTAATTAATTTTATTATGGTGCGTGGATTAAGGAGTGGGTTAGTTCTTGGTTTGGTCCAACTCTAAGTTAGTCCTTCCAACTGAGCGTAGTGACAACTAAACCAAGGGTCCATCTGGGCGAGGCATAACCTGCTTAAAGTATGCCCACTGACTCTGTAGTTAGTTCCACGTGACCTCCCGAGTTCTAGAGATCAAGTTTTTGTTGGATTTCCCTATTAAACTAGTCACTCAAGTCCCTTTCTGATTGACCAACTGATCAAACTAAACTCCAGCGGTCAAGAGCATACTTAGTACTTAATCCTTGATAAATTTTATTAAAGCAAAAGTGAAGTTGCTTAACTAAACTAAAACCCAAGAGTCTCTTTTCCACACACCAATAATTGGTGCAATACTTCAGGAAAGCAAGGGTGCAAATTTTATTTGTTAATAACGTACAAATTTGTAAAAAAGAGAGCAAATTGTGAAAGAGTGAAATAAAGTACAAGATTTGTTATTAAAGATTGTGAAAGTAAAAAGGTAAAGCTAACTATACAACCCTATAAGGGCGGATTGTGTGCATGTGTTGCTAAAATAAAATAAAGAAAGGTTAGAAAAAAGCAAACCATAAAACGAGCTTGTGAGTCCCCCCAGGGGGGATGGGGTGTGGGCGTTGAATAGCCCACTAGCCTTTATTAATATTTTACAAATAAGAAGGTGGATGCCTTTGGGCCTTATAGATCTAAATCCAAAGGCCTTACAAGTTTCAGAAATGATACAAGATGGAAGTATATTGGTCTGGGAAGCCTTGGATGGCTTTAGATCTTCAATTTTTCAGCAGCACTTCCTCTTGTTATGGCGATAAAAATGCAAAACCAACCAGCTGAAATGCACCAAATGTGCCCAAATAAACGTTTTAGATTTGGAAACATTCCTTTTGCTATTGGGTGCATATTAACCTGTTGGAAGATGAATAAAACATTTGTGTTTGTATTAAATTGCTAGAGGATGAATAAAAACGGTTTTTTATGACTGTGGTTTTCATTAATTGATCAGCCCAATTATAATTACAAAGAAAGCATTTAATTATTTTTCTGCAAAGATCTGTTTTAGTGAGACTATCGAGCTTATAGTTTACGGATCACTGCTCTTAGAAAATTGAACACGGTGATATTCAATACATGTGACTACTCTCCGAAAATCCAATGTTGTTACGTTCTGCAACTTTTCTGAATAAGACACAAAATCAAGGTATGCTTCACGGGTTGAATCTAAATCGACAATTGAAGGTGAGTCTGTGGTGGCCCTTCTTTAAAAAAATTGCGATTAATATACCCAACAATTGCTCTATCTTTTACCACGATCTCAAGCAGAAACCAAATTGTTTATCTTTGAGCACGATTTCAAGTGACGACAAGTAGATTTGCTCCTTCAACGTGATTATCTTTGACCGTGATTTCAAATGACGGGTTGGTGGCTGCGAATTGTTCTTTAAATCTTAACAGCTGTTGCGAATTGTTCTTTTAATCTCAACGATTGTACCCTCGTTCATATTCTCTTGATGGTTGGTTTGGAGGGCTAGTCTTTTTTTTCTTCAACTGGATCTGTTACTTTAACCTGGCGATATCCTTCTCGCGGCGGTTGCAAGCTCGGGTTCTATTCACAACAATATCATACTAGTGAACTGGACTCCTCAAAGTTATGTGATTGGGTATCGCTTTGATACCATGTTAGTCCTGAACAATACACACAATAGAACTTAAAACACAAAATTTTATTAAAGATGGAGTCATCAAATACATTGATATCAACCTTCTTTTATTTCACTAATAAGTAATTGCATAACCCAACTGTCTCTCTATTTTATTACAATTTGACTATACATTGGAGCGTTATACTCCAACAATATGTTGCAAAATAATAAGTGAATCAAAACAAGAATATGGAGAATACCCTCAAGGCTTAAGGTAGGGCAACACCATCAATTACTTCATATGGAAATAATCACTCCACAGACCATGCTTGTTATATATAATACAAATCTAACATGGCAAATATAAAGATATGCATATGTATATATACCCTCTCGTGATTATTGCTAGGCCCCTATGCCAACTTGAACTACACCTAATTATTACATTCCATGAATTATTACCCACCAATTACCTAGTGGGCCTTATTCAATGAGTATGCCCATATTACATTAAATAATGAGTTCACAAAATAACTACTTAGTGGGCCTTATTCCATGAATATGGCCACGTCACATTAATTAGCCTCCATTGCTACCTACCATCCCATCCCTCATCACATGTTTTGTCCTTGAAGCATGGGTGTAGGCCTTATAATATGATTTGTTAAGCAATGTAATCAACTTGCACCAAACACCATCATTCATCCGAGAATACCCTTAAGGTAGGGTGGCACCATACAATAATCCTTACATAAGGGTAGACTCCATATCTTCTCCTAAAATAATAATACAATAACAATTCCATCCATACCCCAAAAGGAAGACTCCATCCTTCTTTATAGCTACCTAGCAAACCCTAACCATAACCACTAGTTGTGCCTACACAAATGACTTTGCCATATTACATTAATTGAATGCTAACTACCTAGTGGGCCTTATTAAATAACAACTAGCATGTGAACTAGTCCACATTAAATTTTAATGGCCACAATATGCAGACTTAGACTTTAGTCCAAATTAAATTTAATTGGCCACCATACATATCTTATCATTAGCTCAAATGGACCCTTGAGCCCTTACTTAGTCACTAGCAAGGACCCCATTAACACATCAGTTATTACTGTTTCAAAGATAATATAAATCTCAATCTTTTACACTTTGAAAAGTCATTAAAATTATCAATACCACCCATCGTTTTATAACTTTTATCACCTAAGTCATTCCTGTCAATGTGGCAGCAGTATAGATGATCGGGACAATATTTTACAATTCACTCAGCTCACGCCATTCTGTTGGAGCTACTTAAGCAGTATTATGTCTACAACTAGGCAGACCTACTCCTCTAATCTGTTCACTTTTAATTTTGTTGATTTTGACCTGGCAAAACTCATGGTTCAAATATAACCACACACTTACTAGATATTGGGCAATGACCTTCTGACTGTAGCTTGCAGATGGTTAAGCTATCTTATGTCTACAACTAGACAAACTTGTTCGACGGATATGATACATTTTTAATTTTATTTCAGCTGGCAAAACTGAGGGCTCAAACATAAATCCATGTTTATTAGGCACCCATGTTCTAGCCCTGTACCTGGGAAGTTTCACACCAGCTGCTTACAAATCATCCATCATCATGTCAAAATTTGACATACAAAACTGTAAGATAGCATGGACAATTTCAGTCCAAGTGGCTCGTTAAACGGAGAACCATGGTAAGATGACCCTTAATCACAATGGAGACTGCAACGAGCTAACTGTAGTTAAGGTCCAACAATTACCTATTACGATACCTCAGTTGTGAACTGACAATTGCACATACGTCTGCATTGAAATGTATATGGAAGGCCAACCAAGATCATTCGTAAAATTCATTATTTCTGCAGATGGTTTTCAAAGTTCAAACAGCAGTGATGATTTTTTAGGCCAGACGGAAATGTATAAGATAGCATTTGTTTTCAATAAAACATGGCAACTCAAATCTCCGGACAAAATGAGGCCTTTGTTTGTTTCGAACACGGGTAAAGTCTCTGCCAATGACCCTCGATTAATACAGAACGGGTGGTTAATCGTTGGACTAAGCCCACTGCTTCATAGCGATAAACCCTAAAATGGGGTTTAGAATAGTTGTATGCTCATCGTTATAAACCCTAAAATGAGGTCTAAGATATGTTCAAAAATACCTGATGTATGATTACCGAAGCTTTATTTCACAAACAAGAATAAAATAAAACTAAAAGCCTCCACTTCTGGTTTAGGGTTTAACGAAAAGCTGAGGGTGTTACTTAGAGCAATAAATACACATGACAAACAAACAAAAATAAAGATGAAGAGAAATGCTCACAATATGGGCTTCGGGATCCATGTGATTTCCATACTCGGGACATCTCTCTCCTATTCTAATCACCATATAACGCCAGCTATTCATGGTTTCTTCTTATTCCTCTGCAGGTAAATAGATACATGCTTCAATCATCCATGAAAACCTTCGCAAAACACACACACAGAACAAAATGCTCAATTGGCATCCCCATACTTACATTTAATAAAAATGTATGCTGTGCAATGGCTTCTACGAGGCTTCAGCTTCACCTGCAACGCCTTCGTTTCTCACAGACTCGGTAATGCTCTGCCTGTGAATAGTTCAGTCGACAAATTCATTCATAAAATATAAATGGAGATTAGGACGTTAGAACTAAATATTTAACTCGCTACATAATTTAGCAAACTAATTATTTATTGCTTACCTTAATCTTATTCGCACTGGCGGCAAATTTTTAAAAGGGGTTGCCGATTGCCATTGAAGGGCTCGCCCTCTCTTGCAACAGAGAATTAATGGACTTTTCTGGTTTAATAAAACAAGTAGGAAGTTAGTGATGATCAGCTTATTCGTTTAAGAAGGGACCATCATCTATTAAAAAAAAAAGGGCAAAAGGGGGAGATGAATGGATTTTTTTTGTATTTCTTATTTAATAATAAATCTATCTTAAATTTAGATGGTAAATTGAGGTATAATTTTTTCTTAATATGTAAAATTTTAGATAAAAATTTTAAAATAATTTACACTTTAAAAAAATATTATTTTATGAGTTGGTATAAAAAATATATATATATATATTTTTATGAGTTATGATGTCAAGAATTTTTCTAATTAATTTTTATTTTTTAGAACGTTATGTTACATAATCTAATGTGACAACATCTCCCCTATACTTTGTTGAGAATAACATAACGTAACGTGACAACATCTCCCCCATAATGGGTTGCACCTAGCTTCTCTCGATACAAAAATTATAAGATTAGTATTAAAAGTAGATTTATGGGTTGTTGGCGGTAAGTCTAGGGTTTATATTGGTAGTCACTTGAATTTGAACCTAGAATTGCTTTAGGTAATCTTGACTTATTATCTTGAAAATAATAATAATAATAATCAAATCAATGATTATATCTCTAATGGCCTTATATTATAAAATAGGGCCCACATAAGCATTTGTGATTTTGATTCATAAGCCTTTGGAGGAAGATAACAATAGGTACGAGTTAAATGTATTAGAGCTTGAGCCACCAATTCAGGGATGGGGGGAGCAAAAGAATAACAACAAAAAAAATGAACCTCATGCCATGAGTATTATTTTGCATTGCCTTGTACATTTGAACATTTCAAATATTGGGTCAAGCTTTCACTTCACATTTTTATTGTATAGTGAAGTCACCTTCCATACCTTCTTATCAACTCTTAGTTGATGAAGAGGTATCAATGTGATGTTAATCCTTCATGCTTCTTTTTAGTTTACGTCATTGAGCATATAAGTTAACCACAAAAAGTTTTTAAAATGTCTTTTGCTGACATGAATGAGCCTTCTTATGCAAATATAACAAAGTGTTACCAAAAATCTTAATTTATTTCCTTAACTAAGTGGAATGGTTGTGTAGATAATGTACCTCCCTAACTCATTTCCTAATATCAAATTATCTTTCATTGGATTAAGAGAAATAATAAAAGAATTCGACACCTGTTAAGATCATTTTCACTGTAGAAAAATAAATGTGTTTAGTTATAATCATGGTAGAAAGTTATAATCACAAGTTATGGAGCGGTTTGGCAAGTTCTGCTCCATAGTGGTTTGAGAATCGTTTGAGAGGTTTTGAACAAGTGGCTAGGGTTCCCACCCTGTCCGCCATTACTGAGTCTCCTCTCCTCTATGAACAGATGGAGGTTTTCCTTTTCCATGTCGGTGGATGTGGGAGCTTATTGGGGGCATATTCCTTCAATGGCAATGGTGAATTGAATAGATCCTTCGGCATATTTCGTCATCGGAGGCGGCGGCATGAACTGTTCTTTCAACAGAGGTTTGGATAGCGGAGATTTTTCTCTGATGGCGAAGATGGCATGATTATGCATCTTCGGTGGTGGCTTGGACAACAGTGGAGCAACGACTTAGTTTCACCAACGATGGAGGTGGCATGGGGTTTCGTCAGTGGCTTACTGTCAGGTTCTGGTGCGTTTTATGTAGCGGTGGTAAGGGTTTCGACAATCGTAGATTAGTCTCGGCACTAGTGCGTGAAGCTCTCCATAGTGGAGCTTCAACTTATGCAAAACGATTTTTGTTAGTTGGCAATGATTATGTTTGCGGCTAGGTCTTTGACCTTGTTACCATATAAGCTCTTTCGGAGGAGCTTTGTTGAAGGATATACCTCTAGATGCTTCTAAAGTGTTTTTTTTGTGGGGGGGAGCACTCTTACATAAGTATTTTTCAACTTTTATGCTCTTTCTCATAAGAGCGATGATGTATCTGTGCTTATGCACATAGTAACCTATGGGTTTATATTTGTAAGGCCATCGGGTCTCTGCACAATGTGTTATCTTTTCATCAATAGAATGCAAATTGTTTTTTAAGGAACAAAAAAATAAGATGGTGGAATATGGCCACTTACGTGACTTCACTTAGTAAGTTGATATTTGATTTAATTATTATTATACAAGAACTACCTTTGACATGTTCTTGTAATAATACTAATCTAATTTGATTATTTAGTCTATGAACATATACATATCCTACCCCCTTTTAGATTCAAACATGTGACCTCCAATGAGGGAACATGAGCTCTTATTCATTAGGCCCATTCAAGTCAATCGAGGCCTCGTGTGTTGTACCCCTCGAGAGTAATGAGGCATCATGCAAATGTAAACAAAGTTAGTATATAGTCGTTTCAAAACTAAGGGATAACGTAGATGTGTTGCCAAAATCGATGGCTTTATAGTGATTGGTTACATGCTATATTCTGCAACAATCGGTAGTCCACTAATTAAATGGTTCATTGGCATTCTTTTGGGTAAATGATATTTAAAAAGAGAAAACAAATGGTGGCTTAAGTCAAAAGGCATTGTGTCATCTAGGGATTCACAATGATTAGTCATGCACCATATTTTGTGATGGTGAAGAAAAGGTGAATAATAATACAACACAATTCAACATAAAGGCATAATGATTAAATATAAAGGCACAAAAGGAAAGCTGAATAATAATACAACACAATTCAACATAGGGTAAATTTTTGTATATGTGAAAATGGAACAAATTGGTTTATGTGGATAGCATGCCCCCAAAGTTATGGTAGAGAACACTTGAGGAACACATGTTCTTATTCATTAAACCCACTCAGTTCAATCGAGCCCTCATGTGTTGTAGCTCTCAAGAGTAATGAGACACCATGAAAATGTTAAACAGAGTCAATGTAGAGTCATTTCAAAACCAAAGGATAGCATGGATATGTTGCCAAAATTGGTGGCTTCATAGTGATTGGTTGGATGCGATGTTCTGCAACACTCAGTAATCCACTAATTAAATGGTTCACTAACATTTTTGGGGGTAAATGATTAAAAAGAGAGAACAAATGGTGGTTTAGGGCAAAAGGCATTGTGACATCGACGGATTCACAATGACTAGTCATGTACCATATTTTGTGATGGTGAAGAAAAACTCATTTAACTTACTACAATTATTGTAATAATATTATAAATAACTTAGGGAAATGATTAAATATAAAGGCACAAAATGAAAGGTGAGTGATAAAGGAACACAATTCAACACAGGGTAAACTTGCATTTGTGTGAAAATGAAACAAATTGGTTTATGTGGATAGCATGGCCCTAAAGTTATTACAACCAACACTTGGAGGAAATTGCATGAACTACTAAACCAAATAGTGATGAATGGGGAGAATCAACCCACAAACCTAATCCTCACCATTAAGGGAAATTGCAAGTGAATAGACAACAAAATCTATTAACAAAGTTTGCATACCCATTCCCTACACTTTTAATCCTCCACCATCCCCCTAAACAACATCCAACTATCTAAGAAATCAATAAATATACATTTGGGAGTAAATGAAGAGGTAGCATAAAGTTGGACAAAATGTATGAGAATAGTTTGGAGTATTTTTAAAGGAAACATCAACCAATGAAGTAGAGGGATATTGTTGACAATCACCCTAGGCACACACTAGGTAAGGTGATATTTATTTGTGTAGGTTTGGAAGAGTTTAATAACCTTATGAACTTGTACTTCCAAGTCCATTTTTTTTCAATTAAATATATCTATATTTATTGCCATGACTATTGTAGAGTTGTGAGAACTTGGATATTTCAAAGTCATTTATTAGGTGACTGGTTGGCGAGGCCAATTTATTTTCATTGTACTCCACTAATGACTAGCAATATGGGAAAGGTTTTAGATTCGGGTTTAAGTAAACTATGGTACTACACCCCATCTCGGTTGGAATTTCTAGTGGATTCTCCAACAGTCACTCCATTAGTGCAACTAGTTTCTCGTTATATCAGTGGATTCTTAATCCTCGAGATGTTTGAATTTCCTTGGTATAATGAATGTGGACTGTTCATATGAGAGTTGGTAAGAGATCAAAGCACTGTATAATTTATTATAGGTAATTTAACATTTTACTTTGTTGGAATTAGGAATCCAACAATAAGTGTGGAAGTGCAATTGGGAAAGTGTATTGTTAGATTAACTTACGACATAATTCCTTGTCAATCTTTTAGACCACTCTAAACAATATAGCAAGTCTCAAGGGAAGGAGAATACTCTAAGAGTTGGTTGGGAGGCAAGTTTGTGCATCATCTAAGCTTGGCAAGAATATCTCGAGAGCAAAGCAACTCACAAACAAAACACATGCATCCCATGATCTTGTATGAACACTCTATTTGCTAATTATTTTTATTGTGAAAATATTATATCAATATCATTTTAAGATAATTGATCGAGAAAAGGGTTATAATCAAATTGATAAGCATGTATAAATGATCTGAAATGGAACAATATATAATTCACCAACTATTTTGGTGATTTCCAGGTGGAAAGTATGGTTCAATTGGCTTATAGGGCCCATTTCAGGTACAAGTCTTACTTTGCACATTTAGGGTCTAGAACCTTTTGAGGCTTGTTTGAGGACTCAAATGATGTTTTTTTGGGTCAAAAGCTTATGTACATGGAGCATGCTCTCTCAACGTTATTCTACACCACGAGAGCTTTCCAATGGCGCCAAGATCACCTCAATCGAAGTTCGTAGGAGGAAGATATGCCTCCTACAAGTTAACCCATCATGTTGACCACAATGGTACCAAGTGGATTCCATGTTGGCTCTCATCACCCACACATATCGAGATAGTCACGTGTGGACTTTCGAGAACATTTTATGAATTCCAAAACCATAATCCTATTCGAGAGTTGAGGCATGCAAAAACCCTAAAAACTTACCCTATATGGCTATCGGGACATTATTAAATACTAGGTTGCTAGAAGAAGAAGGGATTCGATTCTAATGGTGTTATTGTATTGTTCCATAGCTAAGTAAGAGTTAGGGAATGGATAATAGAGCATAACAGAGGAAGTAGGAGATCTCGTAGTAACCATACAAGCCATGGTGCCATAAACACCTCTATAGAGAGTACCACTTTCTTTGTATTTGCATTGCATAGTGGAGAATAAAAGAGTAAGGCACAATCCTCACTTCTGCTTGGGTTTTTCCCATAGTGGGTTTTCCCAAGGTATGTCTTGTGTTATTTGTGTGGATGTGTTTTCTTTTTCTCTAGCTTTTTTCCTTTCAATTTCAATTTCAATTTATTTCAGCATTATGTGGAATTAAGCTTACACAATGAATCTTAAATCTTCAGTAAACACTACACAACTAAGAGTTTGCAAAAATTTATAAGATTTGTTGCGACAAACTCTTTCATTGGAATATCCACGATAGTTTAGAAATTGCATTGGTATCAAAGCAATTTTATTTGGATTTTTTGTGGGAAATTGTAGGATATAGGAGTTAATGAAATAAATAAAAAAAGTCTTAAAACTCTATCCATGGTGGATGAGTCCCATTAAGAATCGAAGGGTGAATTAGAAGAGCAATTTATGAAGCTGGAAATATAAGTCATTGAGATCTATCGTAATATGTCAATCCTCATGGTGGCTCTAGAGAGTGAGTTTGGACCTTTCGAGGAGTTTGGTGGCTCTAACTCGGAGGTAGGATCAAATGGGAAATCAGGGGAGACTAAATACCTAGAAAAGGAACTGAAAATTTCTCGGAGAAAGAGAAACCAAGTTCTAGCGGTAATAGTTCTTCCCAATCTTCGTTTAAAGTGGATGCGAAAGTGGACATCAAGCATTGTCAAGGTGAGATTGATGCTATTAAGTTGAATTAGTGTTTGCAACATCTAAAATTTTATTTTAGTGCCCATAATATAACAAAGGAACAAACGATATTGTATGCCTGACTGAAGTTGGAGGGCCATGCCCTGAAGTGGTAGGAAAGCCACATGGAGACACTTAGGCTAGAGGGTGATCCCCCAATAACTGAGTGGGAGGACTTTAGAACACTCGTTAAGTCCTAGTTTTACCCTTTTGGGTATAAAGAGGACCACTAGATCCATTGGCATCACTTCCAACAAAGGCAAGGGAAAAGTGAACAAGAGTACACCACTAAGTTTAGAAAAATGGCAATTATATTGGGTATATTTCCCAAGAAATCATATGTACTTCTCAATTATCTGGGTGGTCCCCACAAACATTTAAGGAGGGAAGTTATACTCCTTAAGCCTAGAATTGTTGATGAGGCCATGTCCAAGCACAATACCTAGAGAATATGGATAGGAAGACAGGGAAAGCATGCAGTTCAAGTAGAAAGAACACCTAAATAATTCCAAGGATGGGAATAAGAAGGGAAAAGGAAAAGATAAGAAGACTACAACATTGGTAAAGGATCCAAAAAAATACTACAATTATTGTAACATTGATGGTCACATTAAAGACAAGTGATGGAAGCTCCATCTAGTGCTGAACACAAAGAACCATAAGAAGGATGCCAGGAAGAAGAACATGTTGGCCATAGATTCAGACAACCGGATAGAGAGTAGTAGATGAGAATATTGTTTGCACTAAAATGCATAAGGAGTTGAACCTAAGTAGCCTCCACCCCAAGGAAGAGAGTGAGATAATGAAACACTTCCACAACAAGATTCATGTAAAAAGGACCAAGGTGGATGCTTTATTCAATTCTGGTTCACAGGCCAATATCATAGCAGAAGACCTGGTAAGTAAACTTGGATTGGAATTTCATGATCATCCTAACCACTACCCATTGGGATGGGTAAATAAGGATGCAGAACTTAGGGTCACAAGACAATGTAAGATGATATTTGTTATAAGAGCCAATTATATTGATGGAGTGGAGGTAGATGTAATACCACTTGATGTTTTTGGTGTATTGTTTGGAATCCCCTACATGTATACGAGGAATGCAATCTCTATGAGGAGAGAAATCCAATACTGCTTGATGAATGATGGGAAATATTTCATCATCAATGCACACAAAGGTAAATCAAAGATCTCTCTGGTAAGTGCCAATCAAGACAAGAAGTTGATCATTTCAAGTAGAAAGTTTGGATTTATTTTCTTAAGACACAATCAACAAGAAGGTGAATCAGTAATAGTAAAGGCATCTATGGAGGGATGTAGTAGAGAGAAAAACACCAGTTGGAGAAGATTTTACAAGCATACATAGAAGTATTCCATAATCCTAAAGGGTTGCCTCCAAAGAGGGAAGTGGAACATGTGATGCAGCTATTGCCTAATTCTCCATTGCTAAACGTTGGACTGTACAAACAATGTGCTATGGAAGGAGAAGAAGTGAAGAAACAGTTACAGCAACTGTTGGAGCAGGGAGTAATTTGATGAAGCACCTCAACTTGTGGGTCACCTATAATCATAGTACCCAATAAGGGTGGGACTTGGAGGATGTGTTTTGACTATAGAGATATGAATAAGATCACCCTCAATAATCGATACCCATTGCCCAAGATCAATGATTTCGTAGATTAGTTGCAGCATGCTAGGTACTTCACCAAGTTAGATCTCAAATCACGATACCACTAGGTATGAGTGAAGGAAGAAGACAGTTGGAAGACCGCCTTCAATACTATGTAAGGTCTTTATGAATGGTTATTAATGCCTTTTGGTTTGCGTAATGCACATCTACATTTATGTGTTTGATGAATGAAGTATTGTGTGCTTTCATAGATTCATTTGTAATAATGTATTTAGATTATATACTATTTTATAGTGCTACTTGGGAAGATTATCTTTCACGTCTCAAGCAGGTGTTAGAGACCTTGGACAAACATCAACTACTAGCAAACCTTATTAAGAAATGTGAATTTACTCGATGATAATTAGTATATTTGGGGTATGTGATTGATGGAGGAGAACTTAAGATTTGATCCTACAAAGATGGAGGTCATCACCAAGTGGCCAACTCCTACAAATGTTATGGAAGTTATGAGCTTTTTGAGAGAAACACAATAGCTTTGAAAGTTCATAGCTTCCTCTTCATTTGTGGTTGCATCTCTCCATGCCATAACAAACAACAACAAGGGTTTCTAGTGGGGAACAATTATTATAAATCCTTTGAAGAGATCAAATGAAAGATCACTCGAGCACCAGTTCTCACATTGCCAAACTTGCAAAAGCCTTTCGAATTGGAGATAAATGCAAGTGGGTGTGTTATGGGAGCAGTTTCGATGCAAGGAGGATGGTCATTGTGATATCGTTATGAAATGCCCCATGGTAGAGCCTTGAACTATGCTACATATGGTAAGGAACGTTGCACCTTGGTTCAAGTTCTTAAGAAATGGAAGCACAACCCAATGCGAAAGAGATTATCATTCAAACTGATCACCAAGCACTACAATAACTGCAAACCTGGAGTAAGCTATAACAAACCCAACACTACAAGTGGATGGGATTTTTACAACAACTCCATCTAATCATCAAATACGAGAAGGGCGATATAAACAAGTTGAGACATGTTCTCAAAGACACCTATAGCCAAGATCACAACTTTGGGCACTCTTATCCACATGGAGATTTTCGTCCATGGTGCATAAGAGGAGGAATATACAAAAGATGGGGATTTCAAGGAGGTATTTCAGTGGGTACAAGGAAAATTTAATGTAAAATAAGGTGACAACAAATCTTAATATCATCTCCATGATGGGTAAGTCTACGATTTGGACAAGCTTTGTATTCCTAAAGGTGAGAGATTGATATCAGATAGGCTCACACCTCCAATGTTGCGGGGCATTTTGGTGTTGGGAAGACAATTGTCGACTTACAAAGGTATGTTTATTGGCCTAGAATGCAATAAGATGTAGCCTGGTTTATTAGAGGATGCAAGTCTAGCAATATAAAACAACGTCTAAACCATCCCTTATCTATACCTAATAGACAATGGGAGAGCATCTCCATGGATTTTGTGGGTGGTTTACGAAGAACTAGAAACGAACATGACTATTTATTTGTGGTGGTTTATAGGTTTAGTAAGACGTGCATTCTCACAACTTGTACAAAGACCATCAAAGGGAAGAGTTAACAAACTTGCTCATTGAAAATGTCTGGGTGCATTTGGGATACCAAGAAGCATTGTCTCAGATAGAGCTATTAGATTTGCTAGTGACTTTTGGGCTACACTTTGGGATAAGATGTAAACTAAGTTGAAGAGGTCTACAACTTTTCATACACAGGTAAATGGGAAAACATAAGTGGTGAATAGGACGCCAATTCAACTTCTGAGGGTTTATAATCAGAAGCATCCAAATACCTGGGATGAGAATTTGATATACATCCAACACTTGTATAAAATAGTAGTCCACGATTCCATTGATAAGTCCCATTTTGAAACTTGTTTTGGATATCTGCCACCTTCACCTCTAGATGTTGTATATGGACAACAAGGGGGGGTGAGGGAAGACACCATGGGTGAAGCATTAAAAGTTTAAGATTTCATTGATAAGATCAGGCAAATCCATTTGCAAGTATAGGATGCATTGAAGAAGTCATAGGAAAAGTACAAGGCCGTACATGACCAACACAAGGTCGAGAAAACATTCAAGGTGGTTGCTTAGCATCATAAAGTTGTACACGAAAATTTGTAATGTAATAGTCCATTCCATTGAAGCTTTGCAAG
The DNA here is from genome assembly GCA_027924585.1 of Larix kaempferi. NCBI lineage: Eukaryota > Viridiplantae > Streptophyta > Pinopsida > Pinales > Pinaceae > Larix > Larix kaempferi. Next base: position 8,807,375 of record BSBM01000087.1, on the reverse strand, counting down.
TCATGAATGATTTTTAGCGGTGACCAATAAAGAATGGGTTAGAACTTTGTTGGATCAATGTCAGTCTATGTATAAACCTATGTGTGCATGTCATTGTGTTGGAGTTATGTACTATTACGTGATATCACTACTTTATTTATACATCCTTTTTTATTGTGTGAATGTTACTCTATCTAATTTATATTTGTACATGCACAATATTATGTGCTAACCTCTGTGCAATCCTATGCAAGGTTGTTGGTTGTGCTATTTAGATGATCCAACTATTTTCAAATTATGCTTACTATATCCTATGTGTTGGTGTGTAGATGATTATGTATGGATATGTTAGTTATAATGTCCATACATATGTTTATCGATGAACTAATTTGAAGGTTGTTCAATACACAGGAGTTTAGTGGTATACTACACCATGCACAATTTATGATTGTGAGTAGGTTGCCAAATTATTATCATGCAATATGATGCTTTGATGTTTTTTTGTTAATTGTGTCATGTGAGAATATACATGTGGCTTCCTGAAGTGGTTTCTCATACAAATATAGCTTAGTGCGTGGGGTATATCGATGGTAATGGGAAAAGGACTTATGGAAAAATCATGGAGGCCTTAGGTGTAATTGTTAGACAAGTTAGGTGGACATGATTTCTCCAACCCCTATTAAGTGAACATGATAACACATTCCTATCTTATAAAAGGAAGCATTAAGGAGGGGTAGTGGTAATTTCATCCTATACATGATAACACATTCCTACATTTCATCCTTGAAGGACCTTGGGATCATGCAAATAGAAGAGTAGGTCCCATATCCCCTATACAAACATAGTGATCGCCATAATGCCTATCATGAGACACAAGAATGTTATGGCCTCCTACGCGTGGAGGTTTTATATCGATGGGAATCTTTTCAACGACATATAAAACTCTTTTTTGAGTCATGATACATCTTTATTGACATGGCACACCAATGCTCCAATTTAGGTATGACACACCATGTTCTTGTTTTCCAAAAGAGTAATAGAAGATAAACCTATACAAATACTTTCAACAATAGTTTTATTTTAGTAGATGGTTTTGTAAAGGGTCTTCGTTAAAGTTTTATGGAATGTTGTACCCTTTCCTTGTAAACGAGCATTAGGGCAGCAAACCTGATAAGGATCCCTAGTGCATGTAACATAGAAACAAAGTATCAATGAAAAAAATAGAAAGCTTCAGTATTTTTTACCTAAAACTACAAATATTCCAAACCAATGACAGCTTGAGTTCATTTCACCACTTTGGATACTAATTACTTGTACTTGTACTTTTAAATGTTTTTATGAGAAGATAACTTTTAGGTTGCGATGGGGAAAATCCAGTCATGGATTATAATGTCTACACAACAATGTTTTTGCAATTATCGAAACATGAAAAATTGTAATCCCTCTATAATTATAAGTTCACTTGAATCACTTTCTACATTCCCACTTCTCCATGATTCCATAGTCCATGTTTAACTGTGAAATGCACTTTTGCCTTCCTTTGTTATTCCACTACAATACTCAAATCGCCATGCCTCCAACTAGAGATAAATTGTCCACATGGAGGATTAGAGCGGCCACAAACACATATAAAGAGAAACTAGAAAAGAGAATATGTCCAAGCACAATCAATGAAAACATCATTATAAAGTCACTACCCAAATAGTTTTTTAACTGACAAAAACTGCCAATAGTTTGTTTGGATCAAGTACCTCCACTTTCCATCCAACAATGATAATCATGTTATGGCGAGTCTATATTATTAATATTTCATCCTATATTCCATTTCCATGCAAGTTGTACAAAAATATGTGGGTAAGAAGTAAAAATACCAAACAAGCTAAGTGAAATAACACCTCATTTCCATTCCTCGCCGCTAACATACAACTTGTTACATATATGCTCCTCCTCCTCGTCATCATCACCATGGAATGAAGGGGTGGATAACATACAATGTATGAAATGGAATGTTTAGTGGTGCACGCAGAGGATTTTAGAGGTCTTAGACGCTCTCAAGAATAATTAATTATTAAATTATTCTAAAAATATATAGCATATGATATATCATTTTTGGGATTATCAGTGTAGTGTAAGTCATTAATCTGTGGCCCATATCCCATGAGTATAGTCGTAATAGACTATTTTTTTCTCGGGAAGTCTTGGTTATCGGGTGCAAGCCCTATAAGTGATGATTAATGTTATGCGATTCATTTCGCTAGTCTCAATCCCACTTCTTCACCACTGTGAGCATCACCTGATGTAGTGAGTGACAAATGGACTATTAAAAAAACATGAAAAATTAGGTTGTTGCGTATACTCATGGGATATGGGTCATAGATTAATGACTTGCACTATGCAAATAATCCCCAAAATGATATATCATGTGTTGGACTGTGAAAACCCCTCAATATATTGCATATTAAATTGGTATTTAATATTGATTACACATAAAAAATTAATAATGTATTCATAATTACATCTAGTTATTTTTATTTGTTTCCTTCCATGGAATACATTTTCGAGGAAACATGCTGAGCACTCCCCCTCATTATGAGGTTGGTACACATGGTAAACCAAATTATGCAAAATATTGAGGATTTGTCAACTATATACTCATTTAAGAGCTCAACATGTCACTTGTGGTAAGTGAACATATGTATGCCTCACACCGCCTAGGTTAGAGCCAATCAATTTTTTACTAATTATTTATTATGTAGCCATTAATTAAATAAATAATAAGTAATAGTAATTATTAATCCATTAATAATAACTTGCTTACTCTAGCTAGCCAAAGAGAGCTAGGATACAAGGGTTCAATTCTAGAATACATGTAACAATAATGATCTTCATAACTTGTTAACTCATGAAAACCAAAGAGAGCTAGAAAGTTTCCATGCAATCTTTTCGATCACAACACAAAATCTTAAATCAAGTAAATTAATTATCATATTTCTTAAAGTTTGATAGGCCAAAGTTGTTATTAGTCGACAATAATCATCATCATCATCAATAATTAAATAGTAATTAATAAAATGTTAATAATTAAAAAGGGCGACAAGTGCGAGTGGATCCTTTTTTATCACGAGGGAAACAAGGAATAAGAAGTGACCAGTAACAATGAAGCAGAGTCCATGGAAACTTTATAATGATTGTGCATTCTCAAAGATAAAGGAATCAATATTACAATGATATGAGGGGACCCAACCATAATCATTAGAGACCTATCCACTCAATAATTCCTTGACACTGGGAATTGTCAAGGATAGTTTAAAAGACCATAGACATTGCTAAAGATACTAGCCATCTATAGTTCTTTTTTTTTAACCAGGGGAATCGACAACTAGAGTTGGGCTGGTACTCGTGTGACATGGGGTCCAGGGATCCAATCTCGCTACCCGCTATACCCCTAGGTGCATCCACAAGTCCCAAACCATGGTGCACGGGTAAATTTGGGGGAATTTGAACACATGACCTTCCCTTTCCAACTGATTACAACTTCTAATCTTTACCACTTGAGCTGCCCCCCATAGGCACCATCTAGAGTTCTTTTTAGGTGCTTGGAAACCATAAAAAAAAGCGGGGATCTCCAAAACAAATTTTGGGTAGGCACCTATGAAAGAACATTAGTATTAAGTGGTGGCAAGATTATATCAAAAGTAATCCCATAATGAATCCCTTTAGCATCATGATGAATTTCATGGAGAACAATTGTAAGGGAACAAGCATGGGATGGGATGGCTCATTAAATATGACACCAGGTGCTAATATCATCACACTAACATTTGATCTTATACTTATTATAGAGGGAGCTTGGCCTATTACCTGTGGGTTTTTGAGGTTTGGCTTTTTGTTTTGCTTGCAACATGGTCAAAATTTGACTTTGTGAGCACACAAACCTTATGAAGAGATCAAATTCTTGCTTGAAGGGTTCTCTTGGGAAATGGGGCCCCGATTTTGCCCCCCTTGGTCACTTTGTGAATTGACAGAAGAATTCCCAGTGCTATAAGCCGTGGGAGCCATAGGTCCCAATGGCAATTTTATTTTATCCTCCAGTGATCTTGAATTCTAATTCTATGGAAGTTATGGTGCATTGACACTACCTCGTAAATTGTTGTGCCATCTGCAAATTAGACACGGTTAAAAGAGGCAAGAGGAGGTGTTGCAACGATATGTTAGAGGTGCTAGAATTCATGGAAGGTTTCAGTAAGAAAAAAGAATCAAATGGGAAGATGAATGGTTGGATCTATGGCAAATTAAGAATTGAGAAAAGGCGTGAAGCATGGTGGAGATAAGGTTTTCATGCACTCACAATGACATAAACAATTTTAGTTTGAAGAAACATTGATGTCTCTAACAGAATGAGTTGACGGGGTGGTGAAACACCTGGCCACTTCTGCAAAGTTGTCCCTGGCTCCATACCCTTCAACCAACAAATAAAAGAGTTCCCTTATGCCTATCAAGGTAAAATATGAGTCTAAAAATGAGGATTCCTTATTGGAATAGTCACAGATGAAGCAAGTAAAAGAAGGAAAACTTTGTGAGTGTGCAAAGGAAATGATAGAAGAAGCCCCTTAGAGCCAATTCCTTTAATCTTTTGCTTTAAAATTTTAACATGTATTGTTGTGTTGCTTTCTTATTAAACTAATTTGCAAGGCAATGTTCCTATCGGTATCATAGCAATAGTACTAATATAGGCCACATCAATTTTGAGTTTTAGGAAAATGTTATAGTTTTGTTAAAAGTCCTTAGCCAATAGCATCTCAATTTTGTATTGCATGGTTGTATGGTCCGCTTGTATACTTTCTTTTGATACAAATATAACCATTTGCATTAAATAGTAATAATAGTAATCGTATAGTTAAAGTTTATCAATATTTATTATACTTGATGGTTAATTAAAAACAACTAATGCGACAACATATAACCATACATAGCCCTAAGGGTTAGCTTGGTTGGTAATGCTCTCATCCAAAAGTTCATAGATATTCTGAGATAAAAACCCATTGAGTCTCTTGGGGTTACTAGTTGGTATTTCTATTGGTGGTTACCATCGTCCTCCGCTTGGAAAACCATGAAAAAGGGAAGAATTCATGGTAGGTTGGCAAGGTTTTAACATCCTTACTTGGAATGCTTGATATGTGGGCGAGAGATGGATTATAATTCTCTAAAAAAATAGCATAAAACCATATGTCAAATGATAGGTATTGCAAAAACATTCACATGGGGTTTTAGGGGAGTGAATGGTGGTAGCAACCATCTAGCAATAGGACGTCTACTATCAGAATAAGGGGTCATAATTAGACTAGATGGTCATTGGTGTTGAAGCATTGTTGGTCACATTCAATAATTGCAATTGGTTATATCAAATGATACCTTGACAATCATATAATACCATGGAGAGATACCTTTGAAAAATGTCACTACTCGAAATGATGATGAACCAAAGAGACCATGAGAACCAATTTCATGTAATTGAAGAAGGAAGCATTGGTGGTCTACATTCATCTGGAATATTAATGAAAGTGGTGATTTGCAAATTGAAGTGGCAATGGTCCTGGCTAGCTCCATGGATTACAACAAACCTTGGTTAGATTATGAGCCCCCCAATATGGGGAAGAGCATAGAGGTCGGTGCCAAGTGTAGAGGTAGACCTCGAAAGGGTGAGAGAAGGAGACAAATTGGATAAGGACAGTCATTTTAAAGGAAGAAGGCATCTTCTACAAAGGCCATTGTGGCCTCATACCAAACTAGTTGCTGGAAATTTGTGACAAGAGACATGGACACCATGGAGAATAAGGTAAGGTTGAAGAGGAAAAGCACTGGAAATAATGTGGTGGATGAGGAGATTGGGAATCTTATCCCTAAGACCAACTACTCCATAAGCTAGGAATCAAAATATAACAAATATTTAAACTTGATTGAAATGTTAAGGAACTCATTACACGTGGAATTAAAAGCAAGGGACTAGAGATGATGTCATTTCACAAAAGCTTCAACATATGGATAGTAAGTATGATGCATGTATCAAATCCATTTGAGGTTTTCAAAATGGACTTGATGAAGGAATAAGGGAATTTGTAGCAATAGAAGCAAATGCTCCTAAAGCAATAGAAATGGAAGGGAAGGCCCCACTTAAGGAGGTGATAGGCATTCCAACAACCCTAATTGATTTCAACAAAGATCCCAAGTGTTGATCCTCAAACCCATTCCATTATAGTGCACCTGTCATATTTTGTAACAGTAATTGAGAATATGTCCTGTATGGGTGCATATTATGTTAATGGCAATAACTCATACTTTGGTGTATGTCATACTTGTAGACTCTTTGATGAAGCAACAAATTCGCTTACATATTTCATAGCAAGAGATATATATATACATTTTTAAATACTAGGTGTAGGCTTATAGCTTGGAAAACTACCACTTAAAAGACTTAATTTTCATGTGAATATGAAAAGATAAGTAGTTTTTTTTAAGTACCATGAAAAATAATATTAACCATATTTCTAGTAAGTATTGTTATCATGGCCCAAAGGGGTTGGATCCACTGGTGAAGAGCGAGGATTTTTTCAACAGTGGGCAAGGTTCAATTCTCATGAGGGACAAGCCTGAAGCCATGGGATCACCTCGAGGTAGTGGTGGAACATGTGGTTGCACCCAGGGAAATTGTATTAAATGATGTCGTGACCCGTGCACATATAAGTGGATCAAAACCCACCCCCTTGTCCTTCAAAATTTAAGTCAAATCTCGCTAACATGGTTGGTTTCCATGGGCCTAGTTTTTCATGGTGACTCAAGTTCAAAACCTACAAGGTAGTCGAGAGGAGACACTCTCAAATTAAACTATGTCAAGGATTGGTGTGGCCCAGGCTGAGTGCAATATTTGGGTGATTTTGACGGCTTAGATGCCCATGGGTCGTAGTTTCATAGACCACAATTTAGTCTAGTCCCTCAATTCATGGGCAAACTAGCAAAAGAAATGTATTGTTGTCATGAATTTGCGTCCATCAATTCAAAAATATATACACATTTGAAAGGGAGAAGAAGGAGGATAGTTGAAAAACATGGGAGACTAGAGTTTAGTATTTTGTCTCGAAGATTATGGACGTTGATCTACATCTTGTGGGACTATTCTAAAGACTTCTTGTAAGGGACCAAATTTTTGGCATTGCATCCCAGTAAAGAAGTTGTCATATTCACCAAGGGGTGGGTTGGAGGATACTTTCTCTATGTAGTTAAATTTCTTAGAGATTGGCTTCGACATGACTCCCACAAGTTTGTTAGATGCACTTGTATAAGAGGGAACTTTTCATTTTGCAACACAGGTGAAAATTGCAATTTGGAAAATGATAGTGGGTTCGCACTAGTGGCTAGAGTTACTGCGCTTGAAGTGGATACAAATAATTGTATGAAGTTTCCTGATACTTATTGACTAGGTTTTGGTTTCATTCCCCCTAAAGTTATCTACAATGTCGAGGATTTGAGCTTGAACTTACAACCACCCCAAGAGACTTCCTTGGAGAGAGGGGCAAGGTTTGTTGGTGGTAATCTCGATATTGGTATTTTATAGGGATACAAGATCTCTCTGGAGAAGGCAAAAAGAACCAAGAAAAGAAGAAATGTGGTAAAGTGCAGAGAAGGTGAAGCAAGACTAGTGGTGGGGAAAGACATAAAAGTCGACCTGATTCTTAAGCACACTAGTAAAACTCTCATAGGTAATCTGGAAGGTTGTCGAGTGTCAATGAAAACTATGAATTATGTTGGACACACCGGGCACACTGGGAGGGGGGGGGGTTAATCAGTGTGTGTAGCTTTTATTAATTTTCAACTTTAACCATTAACAACTTATTCAATATTATGCAGAGTACATCATTCACCAATGCATTATCACATTATCATTATATCATCATCAACATTATTAACAATTAGAGCTCATCATCACATCATCATAATATCATCATCACATAGAAAGCATAGCAAAACATAGTACACAATATTTTACGTGGAAACCCAAGTACTGGGGGAAAAACCACAGAAGCCTTTATAATAATAGTTTTTCCAACAACAACTGGAAGGAGGCAACAACCCCCTTGTTACAAAGACTTCAGTTCTCCGGCTACAACCGGAAGGAGGCTGCAACCCCTTGGTTTACAGGCTACAACTTTAAGGAAGCTCCAACTCCCTAGTTTTTCGGCTACAACTGGAAGGAGGCTACAACTCCCTTTCCTTTCCTTGCCTCGTCCCGCCACCCTGATATGAAGAAAGAAACTAAACTACTGAGCCACAAACCGCACTGATCTTGTGGACCTGCTAACCAACACACTGCACAACCATTGTCACTGTTCATCAACTGACCACTGTTCATCAACTGTCACAATTCATCAACTGTCACTGCTCATTAACTGTTCACTGCGCCACAACTATGGCACACTGCTCATCAACCTGTACAATCAAGTTATACCAATCAATATGTTGTTCACATCATCCGAATCAGTCAATCTGAGTCTAACCAACTGCACACCAAACTCAGTCCACCTGGGTCAAACCAAATGCTCATAAAACTCATCCAATCCGAGTCAGACCAACCGCACATAGGGAAACCTATGCCAATTCTGCTCAATTGAATCTATACCAAGTTTCTTATGTACAATATGCGTTGTGTAAGGTGTAGTATGCTGGTCCGAATAAACCCAGAAATACACAGCCATAAATTTGTAGAAAAAAAGGAATGCTATAGCTGCCTCAGAAGGGACCGAAAGTCTCAGAACATCACCAACATTTTTTGTGAGAGATCAACCTTAGAAATCAGACCCAGGAACCACAGATTTTCAGTATTCTGCCTTACCCAAATTTCGGACAGAATTTTTTTGCTTATGTCCTTTTTAGAGTGTCATCTAGGTTATTTATACACATTTTATTATAAAAAATCAAATATGGCTTACCTAACTATGAATAAATCATTTTAAAATTTATTAAATGTAAATAATATTTCTAGCAGGACGACTTGTCAATTGAAAATTTAATTTAATCACCAATTAAAAAATTCTTTAAGATAGTAATTAAATGTTAATAAAACTTCAATCTAATGCCATTAAACATGGTTTGGGGTTTGTGCCATGTGGTATTTTTAGAGCTTCTTCAAAAGCAATCTTGTGGGCATGTGACCATGGGCTTTGAAATTCAACAGGGCAACTAGGGCTTCTTCATCTTGCAAATGTTGGGGGGATGACCCTATAGCAGTAAGGGATTTGTTACCACACATTTGTGGGCTCTATCATCAATTATTCTAGGGATCGAAAATTATCATAAGGGTTGTGTCAAATAGACTTCAAGGATGTCATAATTATTGCAGCAAAGGCCTTTTCAATATATCAAGTGAGGGTTTCAGCATACTGACATGTCAACACTTTACCAAGCTTATGGGCTTCAACAATCATCATGTGTGTGTGGATCCAACTACCATATACAAGGAACCATGGTCATTTGCATCAAATCATGACCACCAAGAGAAAAATGCCAGGCTTCATCATATTTCAATTGCAGTGCTTAGACTTCTCAACAAGTGTATGGACAAGGATACAAGCTTCAGTAAGGTCAAGTCATACCTCAAGGACAAGAGCTTCAAAGCCATCATATGTGTATGGGTCCTAAGCCTTCTCAAGTGCACGCAAGCTTCATCACAATCATATCATGAGTTTGGTTTCCAAGAATTCCATGTGTAACCATTTTCATCAAGTAGTAGGGTACAAAGAACCTCTTCATCATTATGTACGTGGGTCATATGTCCTAATCATGACCAAGTGCACAATCAATGATCAACAAGCATCAAGTATGACCATACCATCCATCAACAACCAATCCAGATAGCATCAATCAAAGGACAACTAGGAGCAAGGATACAACAATGGGACTCAAATGGGACCAAGATACAACTTAGGGGCACTCAAATAGGTCAATGAGTAACCAGGGATTTTTGCATTGTTCCAAGGCCTCCAAGGGCTTCAAACTTGGGCTTGGACAAGGTCAAAAGGACTCCTTTCACACAACCACGCAAACAACCATGGACCACACTTTAATTTGTAAGGGCTCCACAAGGGGCACCGAGACACAACAAACCCTAGTCCTAGCTAGGGCACTGTTGCCATTAATGAGCAGGCATTGTTGTCATCAATGACAAATTAATCAATAGTCTCCCCCATTGTCATTGATGATAACACTCAAACTCACCTTGAGAACAGGCTCCCACCATTCACAACTTCTCTCCCCCTTTGGCATCAATGGTAAAGGGTGATTCCTTTGACAACATTGCTCCCCCTCAAAACATACTCCCTCTGTCAATAACTTCTCTTCCTTTTTCATCAATGGAAATAAGAACTTTCTTTGTCAATATTGCTCCCCCTATCACTAGACGTTGCTGCTTCTTGATGAAATTGTATTCTATTAGAATGACACTACTATAACAAACTGTTGTATGATACTACTGGTTGTCAAGTAACTAATTGATAGTATTCAAAATAGAATTAGGTTCTTCCCAAAAGCTTCATCATTTCTGTCTTGCTCAATTGTGCAATCTACTGACTTCCTTTTCCATACTTTGGTTGGCTAATTACTGTTCTTAACATTTGATTGGACTTGCTTTCTTCTCCAAACCTTAACTTGCCCTGCATCCTACAGTATTTTGCAAAATGACCATAATGATGGCAATTATAACACTAAACATAAAATGTACCTTGATTTCTTTATGGATTGATTCTGTTGTGAGCTTTGCAAAGGATGGATTTGTGACCATAGTTGTTACACTTGTAGCAGTGACCATGGAACATTATAGGATATCTCTAAGCAAAGGATTTTTACGATCTAGCTTCTCTTGATTCTTGTTGATCATGGGATCTTCCGAGAATACTTGTATAAATGTTATCCTTTTCTTCTTTTTCCATGGAGCTTTCACTTTCTTCAATGTTCTTCTCGATCTTTAAGTTTGTCTTTAACTGAGCAGCTGTTTTGTCCAGATCTTCCTTCAGAGAGAGGATCTTCAATTTTTGCCTTTGACAAATTTCTATCTTTTCTTGGAGTTGTCTTGTTAGGTCTCCTTCAATTTTCTTGACTTATTCTACCTGTATTTTCAGATTAACGATACTGTCTTCCATCTATCCTTTTGAGTTATGATATTCCTCATGAGATTTTTGCAGTTGTCCTTTTAGTACTTGATTTTCTTTTTTGAGTCCTGAGAGTTCCTTTTCAAATTCAAAATTCGTCAGATATACCTTTTGTAATTCTATATTCAAGGATTTTATTTCAAATTCTTGTTTTCTTCTTAGTTTCTCTTCAATCTCATGACTGAAATGAATTCCCCTTTTGTCACTTGGATCTTCTTTCTAACTGGCGGTACTTTCCTTTTGCAATTTTTCAAGTAAGGTACTGATATCACTATCTTTGTCTTGAAGCTTGCAAGTCAATTCTTTCTCCTTATCTTCTAACTGTCTTATGAGCCTGTCAATTTCTTCCGATTGCCTTTTATTTTCAGAAGCAATCTTCTCAAGTTTATCTTTCAGAGAGTTGGATATGGCTTCTTTGATTCATGTAGCTTCTTCGACTTTGAGATTTAGATCAATTATAGTCTGTGTGCCCTTCTCAGATTATTCTTGATTCCTCTTCTCAAATTTGTCCAATTTCTCTTGCAATACCCGGTTATGTTCACAAAGATTTTTCACTTCTTGCGAGACATTAGTAATTTCGTTTTCTATTTGAATTTATTCTAGAACCATAGTATCTGCTAAATTCCTATCACTTATCGGAGAACAAGGATTTTCATCACATTCTAAAGTATTACATTCTATGAATTCAAAATAGCTCTTATCTTCTATACTTGATAAACATGTCTCTTTAAAAGCATTACAAACATAATGTTTAGGGACTTACCTTCATACTTACATGGATCTTGTACGGACCTTTTGATGGAGTTGTCTTCTACTTCTTGTTCTTCATCTGAGTCTAGCCGATTTATTTTGAGCGATAGTTCTTCAACTGAGTTGCACTTTCCTATTTTCTCTTTTTGAGATCTGTTAGGTCTTCAAGCATTAATTCCATAACCTCTGCTTCTCGTTCTTTAGTGGAATAGAGTTGTTCTAATTTGAGCCATAGTTCCTTAGCTGAGTTGTTATTTCCAATATTCTCTTCTATGGAATATGATAAGTCTTCAATAATGGATTCCATAGTCATTGCGTTATTTTTCTTTGCTTCCTTCTGAGCTGTTGTTTTCACTTTCTTTGGAGGAGTATATCCAGTAAGAACGAATTACCATATACCAATTCCTTCTGCTTCAAGATACGCCTGCATTCTTATTTTCTAGATCAAGTAATCCGTCCCACAAAACAATGGTACTCCATTCACCGAGAACCCCATAGTGTGTCAAAGATCTCCTTCAAGCTGGTAAGGCTTTCTGTGATGGCCAGCTCTAAAACCAATTGTTCGACACACCGAGCACACTGAGAGGGGGGGTGAATTAGTGTGTGTAGCTTTTATTACTTTTCAACTTTAACAATTAGCAACTTATTCAATATTATGCAGAGTACATCATTCATTAATGCATTATCACATTATCATTATATCATCATCAACATTATTAACAATTACCGCTCATCATCAAATCATCATCATATCATCATAACATAGAAAGCATAGCAAAACATAGTACACAATATTTTACATGGAAACCCAAGTAATGGGGGGGGAACCATGGAAGCCTTTATAATAATAGTTTTTCCAGCAACAATTGGAAGGTGGAAACACCCCCCTTGTTACAAAGACTTCAGTTCTCCAGCTACAACCGGAAGGAGGCTGCAACCCCTTGGTTTACAGGATACAACTTGAAGGAAGCTCCAACTCCCTAGTTTTCTGGCTACAACCAGAAGGAGGCTACAACTCCCTTTACTTGCCCCGTCCTACCACCCTGATATGAAGATAGAAACTGAACTACTGAACCACAAACCGTATTGATCCTGCGGACCTGCTAACGAACACACTGCACAATCTGTACCACACTGCACAACCACTGTCACTGCTCATCAACTGTCAATATTCATCAACTGTCAATATTCATCAACTGTCAATATTCATCAACTGTCACTGCTCATCAACTGCCCACTACGCCACAACTGTGCCACACTGCTCATCAACCTATACAATCAACCTATCCAATCAAGCTGTACCAATCAATCTATATTTCATGTCATCCGACTCAGTCAATATGAGTCTAACCAACTACACACCAAACTCAGTCCACCTGGGTCAAACCAACTGCTCATAAAACTCGGCCAATCCGAGTAAGACCAACCGCACATAGGGAAACCTATGCCAATTCTGCTCAACTGAATCTATACCAAGTTTCTTATGTACATTCTGCTCTGTGTAAGGAGTAGTATGCTGGCTCGAATAAACCAATAAATACACATCCTGAAATTTGTAGAAGAAAAGGAATGTTGTAGCTTCCTAAGAAGGGACCGAAAGTCTCAGAACATCACCAACAATTTTTGTGAGAGATCAACCTTATAAATCAAACCCAGGAACCACAAATTTGACTTCAAACCTTTTGTAAAAAAAAATTGTATTATGCCTTACCCGAATTTCAGACATAAAGTTTTTGCTTATGTCCTTTTTAGAGTGTCATCTCAGTTATTTATACACATTTTATTATAAAAAATTAAATCTGGCCGACCTAACTATGAATAAATCATTTTAAAATTGATTAAATGTAAATAATATTTCTAGCAGACCGACTTGTCAATTGAAAATTTAATTTTATCATCAATTAAAAAATTCTTTAAGATAGTAATTAAATGTTAATAAAACTTCAATCTAATGCCATTAAACAAGGTTTGGGGTTTGCGCCATGTGGTATTTTTAGAGCTTCTTCAAAAGTAATCTTGTGGGCATGTGAATGCCATTAAACAAGGTTTGGGGTTTATGCCATGTGGTATTTTTAGAGCTTCTTCAAAAGTAATCTTGTGGGCATATGACCATGGGCTTTGAAATTCAACAAGGAAACTAGGGCTCCTTCATCTTGCAAATGTCGGAGGGTTGACCCTATAGCAGTAAGGGCTTTGTTACCACACATTTGTGGGCTCTATCATCAATTATTCTAGGGCTCCACATTATCATAAGGGTTGTGTCAGATAGACTTCAAGGATGTCGTAATTATTGCATCAAAGGACTTTTCGATATATCAAGTGAGGGTTTCAGCATACAGACATGTCAACACTTTACCATGCTCATGGGCTTCAACAATCATCATGTGTGTGTGGATCCAACTACCATATACACTGAACCATGCTCATTTGCATCAAATCATGACCACCAACAGAAAAATGCCAGGCTCCATCATTTTTCATGTGCAATGCTTAGACTTCTCAACAAGTGTATGGACAAGGATACAAGCTTCAGTAAGGGCAAGTCATACCTCAAGGACAAGAGCTTCAAAGCCATCATATGTGTATGGGTCCTAAGCCTTCTCAAGTGCACACAAGATTCATCATAATCATATTATGAGTGTGGTTTCCAAGAATTCCAGGTGTAACCATGTTCATCAAGTAGTAGGGTACAAAGAACCTCTTCATCATTATGTATGTGAGTCATATGTCCTAATCATGACCAAGTGCACAATCAATGATCAACAAGCGTCAAGTATGACCATACCATCCGTCAACAACCAATCAAGATACCATCAATCAAAGGACAACTAGGATCAAGCATACAACAATGGGACTCAAATGGGACCAAGATACAACTTAGGGGCACTCAACTAGGTCAATGAGTAACCAAGGATTTTTGCATTGTTCCAAGGCCTCCAAGGGCTTCAGACTTGGGCTTGGACAAGGTCAAAAGGACTCCTTTGACACAACCACACAAACAACCATGGACCATACTCTAACTCATAAGGGCTCCACAAGGGGCACCAAGACACAACAAACCCTAGCCCTAGTGAGGGCACTGTTGGCATCAATGACAACTTAATCAACAAATTCTTCGATCCAAATGAATTAGGTGCCAATTCTGGGTTATGGGACGATATTCCATATTTTAACTAGAGGTTGGCTAGGTTTTATTTTTCATTCAGATGAATATGCACCCAATGTTCTAAGGGTTAACTAGTTTTTAGGTACCTCTTACTTCTCTTTGAAGCTATGGCAGCCTTGTTCTGATCCCAATGCCAAGGTTTCATCAAGAGCCACCACTTGCGTTAAACTCCCCGGTATTTCTCTTTAACTTTATAATGACGCATTTCTTGAGGCTATTGGTAGCCTACTAGTAAAAACTATCTTGGTGGATGAAGCATAGAAATCTAGTGTTTATTGCAGAGTTACAAGAATCACGATGGAAATTGATGTGAGGAAAGGGTTATTTAAGCTGGTTGATGTGGTGGTTGTGGATTATGTAATTACTTAATCTCTAGATTAAATCAATGTGCCATTCCATTTCACTCATTGTCATATCTATGACCATGTAGATAGGGATTGTGAGAAACCTCCTACTAAGAAAATTTGGAGAAAGAGGGAAAAATTGAACTCCATAAGATTATACACTATAATTAAGGACATCATGCTCGTGGACATGATATGGTTGGGATATGAAAAGGAGGATGAGGGTCAATATTTGAAAAGGAGGATGAGGGTTTTCTTATAAAACATTATCAAGAGGAAATGGTAGCTCTCGAGAAAAATGCAAGCCCTAAGGTGGTTGTAGGAAAAGTTTTCGTTCCTATTCAAAAGAGTTTTAAATTAGCAAAAGAACCTTTGGGGAAAATTATCGAGGGTAGAAACGCACCGCCTCACTAGATAATTTTTTAAGTGTCCGATTATAAGGATCTTACGGTGTTTCTTGGAGCGAAATTTTGCTTTCAAAACCTCCTGCATGCTTTGCCCTTTGCGCAGTGGGATCCTACTGGCCCCCCTTGCCATGGCTTCTAGAGGGGGCCCCGAGGCCCCTCCTCTTCATCTCGAGCTAGCAGCATTTAAGAATTTGGTGGCAGCCTCTGGAAAACGCCTAGCCGGCGAGCAATAGAAAAAATTTGTGAAAATAATGGCCAACATTCCCTCTGTTGCCATGCTAATTGAAGATCCATGTAAATCAGCCTTGAATCTAGCTGAAAGAGGCCTCATCGGCCAATTCACTGGCTTCTGGCCGTCACCCAAAGCAGTGGACAACTGGGTATAGTGAAATTGGAGATCATTGAGCCAAGATGGCATCAACAACTATCTAGTGGGTAAGGGGTTCTTCGTATTTGTTTTTGACAATGTTGAGGATAGGAATCTCATTTTCATAAATGGCCCTTATTTTATGGGCCCTTAAGGGATGTACATGAATAAATGGACGCTGGACTTCGATCCGACACAAGATGTGCCCTCGACAGTCCCCGTTTGGGTGCACCTACCTCACCTGCCACTACACTGCTGGAATCCTAAATCTCTAGAAGCCATTGGAAGCAAGCTTGGTAAATACATAGATCATGTTGAGCGGAAGGATCAATACACCTGCGCTCGAATTTGTGTAGAGGTGGATTTGGAGATAGGACTCCCTGAAGCAATTAATCTCACTGTGGCTGATTGGTCATACATTCAAGAGCTTGATTACGAGCAAATGCCATTTAAATGCCGATACTGCCATGGTTATGGTCACTTTTCTAGGTACTGCAAAAAGAGAGGAGAAGATGCTGAGAAATTGAAGCCTGATTAGTGGACTATGGTACATAAATCAAACTCTGTAAAACAGAACAGTAGAACTAAAGGCAAAGGACCACCCATGGGGAGTGAAGCCCCTCCCTCTGGACAACAGCAAGGTGAAGGTAGCTCAGCTCCTTCAAGAACATAGTTAAATAGCAATCCTTTTGAGACTCTTAGTACCCTAGACGACCAACCAATTTTAGTGGTTAATGAGGTGGAACAACAGCCCATACATATTGCTGAAGAAAAAATTGTGGACGAGAATGACCCTACTCAAGCCGGAATCCCAACAGGAGCAGCTAGGCCACTCTCTTATGCAGAAATGGCAAGGAAGAAGTCTCTGGAGACCTCAGGATCCTCGGACAATGAGACCTTTGAGAAGCTAGCGAAAAGAGTCGGGTGAAAATCTCATAGGGAGACACGGGCGGAAGAAGCTGAGAGGCAAAAAATGAAAGGAAGTCAGTCAACGATCGAGATGTCCATAGGGATAAATGCGAGAAACATGCCTCCCAAGGGAGGACCCGCCCCCCTCACCAGCTAGTAAATAATGCGTCTAGTCTCTTGGAATCGCAGAGGCTTGGGGAATCCTTTAAAAGCCGAAGCTGTAAATAATCTGCTGAAATCAGAAAACCCTAAGATCCTATTTCTCCAAGAGACTAAAATTGGAGGGGAAGCCCTTCTTGATATCAGCAATTCGAAGTGGAAAAAGAATGGTGGGAAAGTTGTAAGTGCAAGGGACTCCTTCGGAGGGTTGGCTACTCTTTGGGAGGACAACGAAATACACCTGGAAAGCTCCTTCGAGACGCAGCATTGGATCTTCACTAAACTCCGTCATGCTACAAGTAAGATGACTTTTACTCTCATCAATCTTTATGTTCCAGTTATGTATGCAGAAAAGAAAGATTGTTGGTGTTCACTGGCTGAATTTTTAGAGTTGCGCTCTCCCAAGAATTGAATTTTAGCTGGAGTCTTCAATTTAATCTTTGAACCTAAGGAGAAGCAAGGAGGCAACACGAGCATAGATCATTTTCTCCCTTTTGTTGAAGACATTGTTCATCAGTGGGATTTGTTGGACTTCAAACCAAAAAAAGGGCTCTATACCTGGTCAAATAACAAGGTTGGGGGGTCACATATTTCAGCTAGGTTGGACAGGTTCCTTTTGCAAAGTACCTGTTAACACCCAAAAAGTGTTCACTACCTCATCTACCACATTATATGGCTCATTTGTCCATTTTCCTACCATATTTCCCTTAAAATCCCAAAAAATCCCATTAAAAAGCCTCCAAAGGGCCTAAAATGCCTCCAAAAGGCCACAAAACCCTCAAAATAGCCTTAAAAAGGGCTAAAAAACCCCTTTTTCCTCCAAAAATCCCCTAAAAAAGGAATAAAAAATATAAAATAATGAGGAAAAGGAGGAAAAAACCCTATACAGCTGCCCTAAACCATGTGTTTCCTAAAACCATGGGTCAGCACTCCACCACCAAAAAAATATAAATAGGTGATGGAGATCCCTTATTCAATATCCACAATCAAGTATACCCTTACTCTGCCAAAATCTCTCTCGAAACCCTAGTTCACCATTGAACTACTTTCACCTTGAGAGCCTCTTTTGGCCCATCCCCACCATTGGAGAAAGAGAAGGAGCACATTGGAGCTTGGAGAAACCCTCTTGGACATTGCAAGGAGCTTCATCAACCTTCACATTGAAGGTAATATTAATACAAAACCCTTGTTTACAAATTGTTGTTTATTTTTCATGCATGTGTTTTAGATTAGTTTACATTTCAGTTTTAGCTTAATTATTTCCATTTACTGAACTGCTACTAAGGAGTCCATTCTCCTTAGTAGGTGCTCATTTGCACAAGCTAGGGGTAAAACCCTAGCTACAGTACCTTTCTGGCCGAGAATAAGATTATCTTCACTAAAGTCCCACAAAAATTGACTTCAGATCACAAGCCTATCTTACTTTAGTTCGAGGATGAAGTAAATTTGGGTTCCATCCCCTTCCGGTTCAGCTCTCTTTGGGATGAAAGAGAAGGGTTTGCTGAAACGGTTCTAAATGCCTGGAGTACTCCTATCATAAGCTCTCCCAGCTTTGTTTGGGAGCAGAAATGAAAAGCCACCAAACTAGCCTTGAAAAAATGGATAAAAAATCCCACCATCTCTCCTTTCAGTTGTCAGAAACAGGCTAACAATCATCTATTAGAACTGCAACTTGAGCTGGAGAATAAAGATATTACCTTTTCAGACATTCAGAACGAGTAAGCAGCCCAACTTTCCACCCTTCGCTCTTACAGGCAGGAAGAAGAGCATTGGAGGCTTAAGTCTAGAAGTCTTTGCCTAAAGTCGGGCGATAGAAATACTAACTTCTTTCATAACCAATTCAAAGCCCGTCTATCTCGTAATCATATAGAAGAAATCAAGTCTTCTGATGGTGTAGTTCACAAAGAAATAGATGAGTTAAAAGAGGCTTCTACTTCCCATTTTCAGCAGCTCTTCACTAAAGAAGGCTTGGACTCCGAGGAGGAATTCTCTACTTTCCTTAATCACATACCCTGTCTGGTTGATGAGAAGGACAATTCTAGTCTTTTGCAGCCCTTCTCATAAACTGAAATCTGCAATGTCATTTGGTCAATGGAGTCGGACAAAGCTCTAGGGCCTGATGGATTCTCCATTCATTTCTACAGAATTTGCTGGGACATTATCAAGCTGGACTTATTCAGGATGATCAAAGGCTTCCTTCAAAAAGCCACGGTTGGGGTCAGCACAAATTCGACCTTCCTAGCCTTAATCCCAAAGGAATCAAATCCTGGGACCTTTGAGTGTTTTAGGCCCATTTCGTTGTGCAATGATTCTTATAAAATTTTGTCCAAACTGCTGGCGAACAGAATCAAGCCACTACTGGAAAAACTTATCTCTCCCAGCCAAGGTGGGTTTGTCAAAGGCAGACATATTATGGATAACGTGGTTCTTGTGCAGGAAACCATCCACTCCAGCTACCAAAGGCAAGAGCAAGGGATGATTATCAAGCTTGATATGGCTAATGCCTTCGACTGGGTCATACACTCCTTTCTCTTCAAAATTCTCCTTTCTTTTGGTTTTAGTGTTGAATTTGTAAGGCTGATCAAAGCTTGTATAGGAAATCCTTGGGTCGCCCCCTTGGTAAATGGCAGGCCAGCCAATTACTTCCAAGGCTCGAGGGGCATTAGGCAAGGCTGCCCTTTGTCCCCTTTCCTGTATATCCTGATGGTAGATTCTCTTAGCCGGAAATTGACAGCTGAGAAGTTAGCAGGGACAGCTCCAGGCATTCGGGTGGTGAAAGAGCTGGAACCTTTAAATCATGCCCTGTTCGCCGATTTCTCTCTCCTATTGGGAGGTGCCTCCGTTAAAATAGCAAAGGATTTCAATGAAGTTATCCATAGTTTTTGCAGAGTCTCAGGTGCTCTTGTCAACAAGAGAAAGAGTGTTGTCTATGGTTGGCAGGTTGATCAACCCACCATCCTTCGCATTGCCCACTCCTTAGGTTTCTCAGGATATGCAGTGTGGGATTCCATCAAGTACTTAGGTTTGCCTTTAACCCTGGGCAGAGCGAAGGCAACACAATGGCTTGAAATTGTCAGCAAAATCAAAGCTAAATTGGCAGCCTGGGGTGGTCAGTGGCTCACCAACGCAGGAAAGCTTACTCTCATCAAATCGATTATCTCTTCTCTTCCCATTTATCAGGCTTCGTTTATTCTGGCTCCAAAATTGATCTCCGATCAGATGTCCAAGCTTATTTGAAATTTTTTGTGGCAAGGAGGAAAGGGTAATTGTAAAAAATTTCATCTTGTCAGTTGCGATATAGTGAAACGACCTTTCTCTGCAGGAGGTCTCCAGGTTAGAGATCCAGGGCTTGCAAATATGGCTATGGGAGGCAAGATTCTGTGGCAACTATTCTCAAACCAAAGACATCCTGTCAGCCAACTTCTTATTAAAAAGTATCTGAATGGGATTTCCTTGTCTAACATGGACAATGGCATATCTAGCAAGGGCACAACTCTATGGAAGCTATGCAGTCGAGCGTGGGAGTTCTTTAAAGCTCCTCTTTATCGAATTCTTGGCAATGGAAAGCACATATGGATATGGGATGATAATATTATGGGAAATCAACCACTCAGGCAGTCAGTCGATTTTGATGAGTTACGAGAATGGCTTATTCAGCGTGGCATTCTTGAACTTGCAGACATCTCTATTTCGGATCCAGGAGGTAACTGGCACGCCTGGTATCTTCCACGACCTCCTGAATGGATGAAACACCAAGAATGCACTCTGCTCAAAGCGCTTTCTGGGCTAGCTCCAATGCACGCTCGAGCTAGGGACAATTGGGGATGGGGTCCGTTAGGATTTTACACTGCTACCTATGGTTTTGTTGCCCTTCAAGCGCTTCAAACTCAGACTCATACTGCCGTCTTATGGAAGCATATCTGGGATCCCTTCAGCATCCCAAAAATTAATTTCTTTAGTTGGGTCCTTATGCACAGAAGGATTTTGACAGGGGAGAATTTAATTAAGCGGGGTATAAATGGACCACACAGATGCCCTCTCTGTTGTATGGCACATGAAACAATAGACCACATTTTTATTGATTTCCCTTACACGCAGGAAGTGTGGCAGCAGGTTTTGCAGGGACTCAACGCTCATCCTCCTTCGTAGAGCATGATACTCATTCTATTTTCTACCTGGAAAGACCGATACCCTCATGTGATCACGAACAAATCTCTTTGGTCAAAAATCTGGCTAGCACTCCCTAAATACATTTGCTGGGAAGTGTGGTTAGCCAGGAATGAAGGTATCTTTAAAAAAAAATTGGGTTCCCCTTCAATGGTGGTTGCAAAAGCCAAAGCATTGTTGGTAGAATCAATGGATAATCGGCCCTTTAAACATGATAATCAACTTCTTCTTGAAGAGTTTGGCTGGCTTGGAGTTCCCTTGCAGCAAGTTAGGAACATGAACTATCCGCGTCCTTTCAGCAACCCTTCTTGGTGAATTCGGAACACTAAATCAAAATTTCAGCAGTGGTGGCAGAATCAGGGTAAAGTCATGATTTTCTTTGATGGTGTAGCTAAAGGAAATCCTGGGATTTCAGGCACTGGAGGAATTATCTACGGTCCGGACGGATACAGTAAAGACACATTCAGCTAGGGTCTTGGTCAGATCACAAACAACTAGGCTGAAAATTTAGGACTGCTCAAAGCTTGTTAGCTAGCCCAAAGGAATGGTGGCCAAGCCATTCAAATATTCGGGGACTCGGAAATCTTAATTAAAATCTTAAACATGGAAGATAACTTTAAAAATTTAGTGCTCAATAAGATCTTGCAGAGGGTTCGTAAACTGCTGCAAAATTTCAGCTCCATCTCCTTTTTTCACATTCTCCGGTCTCTTAATGAGGAAGCTGATGCTATGGCAAATAAGGGCTGTCTCTTAGCTCATTCCGAGATGATCAAGAATGATGATGATTCTCTGTGGTCTCCTATTCCGTAGAAGGAAGGTACTTATCAATTTTGTAATAGATTGGACAAGGTATTCTTCTACTATTGGCAAGTGTAAGAAGGGTTGATTAGGCTGCGGCCCAACCGTGTTTTTCCTAATAAAAAAGAACCGTTTTTGTTAAAAAAATAAATAAAAATTATCGAGGGTTTTAAGGAAGGTCATCTTAGTTCCCCACAGACAAAGGTTGAAGGATCCTCATATGACCTAGTCCATGTTGGTGATTCTTTGTGCAATAAGTTCTTTCTTCACTCCATATTGAACTCTCCTTTATTTGTTCCTCTTAGTAAAGACATTAAAGAGACATCAACTACTATAAACATCCTTGGGGATACAAAAGGAAGGTTTAAAAACAATAAAATTTACTAGAAAAAATACTTAATTATTGAGGGGTTTAGAGGGTAAGTGTCATTGTTAAGTGATATAGATCTTTGTCTTGAAAATTTGAAGATATTTGATGGGGTTTTGGGTGAACATAAAACAAACACCTTTTATAGGGAAGGTATTCATTATTACATTGGATAAAAAACAAAATATAAAGAATATATGGAAGACCTAGTTTATATGGGGATAGGAGTTGACATTCTAAGTGGCTATGGGATCAATACTATAGTTAGAATGCCATCACTCAAACATGCTCAAAAGGAGACTATCAAAGAAATAAATCAAGGCTGTCAATGTTTGCTAACTTGGGTATCTAGAGTAGGTTTACCCCCTTCCCCTATTTTGAAATGAAGATTCAAAGGTTTGGGGTGTTAGATGAAAATTTGTCCCTTAGAAGAATTGTGGAGGTCGAGAAGCCAAAAATATTAATGTTACATGAAACAATGGGAAGGGGATATTCTTTTGTAACTAACATGAAGAAAGTATTTGTGGGTAGGGAGTTCTTAGCTATAGATTCTAATGGGTTGTTTGGAAGCATCATCACCAGTAATTGGTCTCGAAGCTTGACATTTATGAATTCTTATTCTACCTTATCAAGCGTATCCACGAATTTATTCTATATGAGTTTGGGAAAGCTGATAACCATAGTAAATGTGTATGGACCTTACAAAGACAAACAACCTTACTAGTAGAAGATTTTTTTCACTTTAGTGCATACATGAAATTAAGTTAATTTTAGGTGGTGATTTAAATTTTGCAATAAATAGGAGGGAATTTTGGGTGGTGACTTGTTGACTACTTCCAATTTTAAATTGAATATATTACATTATAAGTAGATATAGAACATATCAACATGGGACCCACCTAGAGGAACAAGATGGTGGGTGTGGACTGGATTTCAAAAATATGAGATTCTCAAATTCATTTTTAAATGGGGTTGACAGATATAGATCTTGGAGTGTTCCATCGAGATGCTCTAATCACAATATTATCATTTTAGAATTGGATCTCATTAATGCTAAACCAATGGTCCCATTCATATTCAACCTTGGTTGTATCAAGGAATAAGAATTTCAGACCATGGTAAAGGAACATTTGGAACACTATGATCCAAATATAGACTCCTCTACTTGTAACAATTTGCTCATTCTTTAAAGGTTGAAAATGAAAGAGTTACAATTTGGGTTGGGGAAAGATATAGAAACAAATATAAAGTTCTTCAATAGGTGGAAAATAAGATAGAGGGGATATTCTCTAATAATGAGAGAGGTCTATTTAATGCAAAGGATATGTTAGGATTAAATAATCTCGAAGTAAAGAAGGCAAAACTATATAGGGAGAGAGAAATGGATTGGAGGATTAAAAGTAGGGCCATTTGGCTATAATTAAGAGACCAAAACACATAATTATTACATAGATTTGCTAATCACAAGAAGATTTTTAACACTATTTGGGGGATGCAAAATCAGAATGGGTTAAAGGTAAGAAGTTTTCATGATTTCTCATAATTGGGGATAAGACGTTTTGAGAAGATATGTAAAGAATCTGAAAGAGTAACTATAGTAGAAATAGTCAAGGTGGAAACATACTTTCCTAGGTTGGTCATTGATGAAGACAATAACAGGATGTGTGAAGAGTTTTGGAAATAAGAACTCTTGACTATTTGAGCTTTCATAAAGATAAGAGCTCTAGTCGACCTAATGGGCGGACTATGGAGTTTTATCTAGGATTTCTTGAGTTACTAAGTGAAGACATTATTAGAGCAGTATAGGAGGTTGGAACTTTAGGGATAGTCTTAGGTAATTTTAAAGAAACTTTCTTAGGACTCTTTCCAAAGTTTGATTTCCTAAGAACTATGATGGATTTAGGCTTATTGCTTTAGGTAGTTGCGTCTATAAGATTATTTCAAAAGTACTAGCTATATTACTAAAGAAGCTACTTTTTGGTTTCACTTCACCTAAACAATTTCAGTATTTAGAGGGTCATCGAATACATGAAACTCTAGGCACAACACAAGAGGGTCTACATATTGTTAAAACCAAACATGTTTTTGCAATGATAATTAAAATAGGCCTATCAAAAGCTTATGACAGGGTTTCTCGGTTGTACTTGAGGCTTTTGTTGATTCACATTGTTTTTATTGCACCGAGTGAAACGAGGTGCTCTACAGCCCAGTATGGGGGAGATGTTGTAACGTGTGTGATGTAACGTTACGTTTGTTACTAACAAAATAATTAAAAAAATCATGTCGGCTCATAAAATAAAAAATTATGGAAAGTATTTAAAAAAAATCCATGTTGGTTCATAAAATAAAATATTATGAAAAGTAATTAAAAAATAGATGTTCGTTTATAAAATAAAAACTTAAAACTTAAACCCGGATCTATTAATCAAGAGAGATCAAATTTCTTGAGTTTAAATTTAAAAAAAGAAATACACCTCAAGAAATTGGATCCCTCTCGATGCTTGATAGATACGGGTTTAAGATGGATCTATGTTGGTTTTACCTAAATGAATTATAGGGTGTGTGACCTCAACCTCTTGTGTTATTGCCTTAAATGGTTATGCCTCTATATTTTCAATCCATCTCATGGTTTAATACAAGGATGCTCCTTATATACTTATTTATTTTTTCGAGTAGTTGAGGGTTTGATCAGGTTAATATATGAGACTAAAAGTGGAAAATCCAAGGGATCGAAATTGGAGATGTTGAATCACTTAGTCACCTACTATTGTGTATGATATTCTTTTATTCTATTTTGGCTTAATGGAAGAGGTGAGACATTCCAAATACATTTTATAGTTATACAACAAAACTATAGGGTTGGAAATAAACTCTTTGAAGCTATCCTTGTTCTTTAATGATTTGGAAGAGGGGCCCATACAATCTCTAGAAAGGAATTTTCCCTTCCGAACACTTTAAATTTTGAGACAAGGTAAAATATCTAGGGTTTAAATTTAATCATAATGGATATGGAAAAAATGATTGAGGCTAGTTACTTATTAAAATACAAAAGAAAATATCCTTCTAATTTAATAGATGGCTATTAAGAGGAGGTAGACTAATTCCAATAAATTTTGTGTTGGAGGCCATTCCAATGGACTAGCACCCATTGAAACATATTAGTAAGGATACTGTGGAGAAAATTAGGAAGACTTGTTTGAATTTTATTTGGAGGTGGAACAATGATAACTTGGACGCTCACCTTTCTAATTGGTAGTGGGTCCTAAAGAACATACATACTTTTGTCATCTTTCAATTCACAATGTTTCAATTCAATGGAAGGCCTTGACTTGACTTTTCCTATTATCGATTCCTTTATGACTAGGAAGGTTGGTGGCAGTTCTCATATGAGCGTGGGATATGATGCTATCATGAAATGTAGTAATGGTATTTTCCTTCCAATAGAATTGATATAATGCTTACAAGAGGTTGGTGGATGTACTTTGAATTTAGTAGGGAATCTCACCACAACCAATATATGGTAATAGGGATGGTTGACAACTTAGGTTCTTGGGTTGGGAGAAGATTTAATTCATCAATGGGATACCTTTCAATATGAATTGAGTAAGTAACATATTACATTCAAGGGTGAAAAATACTAATTGATATGGGCCAAGAACAAGGTTGGTGGTGATTACACAACCAAGATGAACTACATTGCTTTGTAGGGAATAGAAAATCAGGTGGTCAAGTGGTGGTGGTCGATAATTTCACTACAAGGAAAAGGCCTTGTAGTAGGGGGTTTTGTGGAAGTTTTTAATGTTACAAGATTGGTCAAAATTCTAAAAAAACTTATGCTTCAACCTTCGCAAATGGGACGGGATATTTTAGCGGAGGTTTTCATGGAAATTTATTACAACAAAAAAAAAACTCGGTGGTGGGAGGCTTTTGCAGAGGTTTTTTTTATCGATGCGCTTTATTGAAACAAACGCATTGGTGCTAACAAACGTAAAACACATAAGTGATTTTAAAATCAATACATGCACTGGTGCACACCAAAATTTGAAAGCATTATATGCACCGGTTCTTGACAATATATATAGCACCGGTGCCCACCAAAATTTTAACCGGGACTGGTGCTTCATAACAATATATGCTCTAGTGCTTTATACTAAGATTATAACTAGTGCCTACAAACTATTAAAAAGCACTAGTCCTTTATAACAATACATGCATTGGTGCTTTATACTAATGTAGAAATGATACTTGCTAACTATCAAAAATCATAGGTGCTTACTAACTATTAAAAAGCACCAGTGCTTACTAACTATCAAAGCACCGGTGCAATAAGTGAAGGGAAACACACCTATAAAGTTGACCAGGACGTTGTTTGCCGCTATATTTTTAAAATTTAACGTTGCGGTTAATATACAGTACTGCACTGGGGCGTAATAATAAAAAAAAGCAGTAGGGCACGCAATGAGTATTCTGTTGCATTGGGTCTCTGTTGTTTTAAGTGGATTGGTGCGACATTGTCTCAAATACACCGATGCGACATTATCTCAAAAGCACTGATGCGATTGAAACGATCAGAAGCATCGATGATTATTTTATGTTGGGTGAATAGTGACTACTGACATCGCATTGGAATATCTATATATATATTTTTAATTCCATTATTCATAAAAATTTGAAATATTTTTTATAGTAGTATTCATTTGAATTTTTATTGTTGTGTTTAAATATGATCTTTGGATAAATTTGTAATATAATAAATTTTCACATTTATTGTAATATTTAATCATCCATATATTTAATTAGCGATGTAACATCCCACATGTAATTTCACGACATTGGAGAATGCAATAGATTAAAAACTTCATTTTATTATATATCAATAAGAGACCCTTTCTCATACAAAATGGGACAACATAAAGTCCACAATAATCAAAATAAACTGCAGTGCTTCAAGAGGCAAAATAAACTTGCACAAAAGTGCTATTTATTGCTGGAACTCAACCAACAACACAGCAGCAAGAATCAGCAGAATTCTGAATATCAAAGTCCATAATACATGGAACAAATTCAATTATCTTGGTCTTCCTATTACTCTCGGCAATTCAAAAATTGGGAACTGGGATGACACGATTAACAAAATAAAAAATAGAATCAGAAGATGGGGAGGACATTGGCTCAGCAAAGTTGGGAAATTAATTTTAGTAAACTCCGTCCTCTTCGCGATCCCTATCTATCATTCGTCCATTCTTTTAGCCCCAAAAGGAGTATCCAACCAGATCAACAAGTTGTTGAGAGATTTTTTTATGGTCTGGTGGGAAAAACAACGGAAATAAAATCCATTTAATCAATTGGGATATCATCACGCAGCCAAAATCCTCAAGGGGCCTGCAAATTCGAGACCCCTATGACACCAATCTGGCTTTAGGCAGTAAGCTCCTCTGGAAATCCTTCATAAAAAACATCATTTGGTTAGTCAAGTGCTCAGAAAGAAATACTTAACTAGAATCAATCTAAGATGTCTTGATCAAAAACTAATCACCAAAGGATCCAGAATATGGGCATTATGCAAAGCTACCTGGGATTTTTTCTCAGAAGGTCTCTACTGGGTCCCCGACAATGGCAGGAAAATTAATATGTTTGCAGACAAGATTATGAACAACGAGGTTCTTCAGAACAACCAAGAGCTACACGACATTGCAGCTTGGCTTAGGCATCATGGAATCACCACTCTTAAAGAATTCAGCACATGGGACTCATGGCAATTGGAAAAGCTGGAAAACTATAATCATCCCTCCCCATTTAGAGGCTTCCAACAATATACTCATTGATACCTTAAAAGGTTGCGCTCCCCTAAATGT
Organism: Larix kaempferi; assembly: GCA_027924585.1. NCBI lineage: Eukaryota > Viridiplantae > Streptophyta > Pinopsida > Pinales > Pinaceae > Larix > Larix kaempferi. Next base: position 8,778,912 of record BSBM01000087.1, on the reverse strand, counting down.
CATGGAAAAAGATGAATGAGGATGGGGCCCCATAGGTACATACACCTCGATTCTCAGCTACAAAGCGCTTCAATCCCATGATGATGCTAGAAAAGATGTATGGAAAATAGACTGGAATTCTTTCGGGCTTCCTAAAATTAATTTCTTCACATGGACTTTAATTCATTCCAAAATTCTTACCGGCGACAACCTCATCAGGAGAGGCTTTCATGGGCCTTTTTGGTGCCCCCTTTGTCACAATAATTTCGAAACTCTAAACCATCTATTCCTGGATTGACTTTTCACTAAACTTGTCTGGAAGATTCTCCTCTTCGAACTCATTGATACCCAGCCAACCTTCAATTCTGTAATTCATCTCTTCCAGGACTGGAATTCTGTTTATCCCACCCGCATTCCCAACAAGAGTCTTTGGCAGTAGATTTGGATCTCCATACCCAAATTTATTTGTTAGAAAATATGGACCACCAGAAATGAAGCAATCTTCAACGAAAAGCACTTCACCCCTATCCAAACTGCAGGTCAAGCAAAAAGTTTGTTATTAGACTGTTTAAAAAACTCCATCTACAAAGAGGATGCAACACTTAGCATGAGAGAAATGAATTGGATAGGGGGCAATCTCCCTGATTCAAGCAAAAATTGCAGTCCTCATCATCATCCTGGTTGGCATATCAGGCTCACCATCCCCGAGTTTCATGAATGGCGAATCAATCAAGCTACAGACAGTCTGCACTTCGACGGCGCATCAAAAAACAATCTTGTCAAAGCCGGTGCAGGAGGAATTCTGAGGACAAGTGATGGAACCATCAGAATTAAGTACAATTGGGGTTTGGGCATCTGCTCAAATAATACAGCAGAAGCATTAGCCTTATGGAAAGGATGCCAAATTGCCAAAGATCACGGGATCAACAAATTAAATGTTTTTGGCGACTCTCTGCTCATCATTGGGGCTCTAAATGCAAACACAAATCTCAAAAACCTTGCTCTAAATCAAATCATTTAGCGTATACTGCAGATCTCCAGCACATTCACTGAGTTCAAAGTTTTTCACATTCCAAGGAATCTCAATGAGGATGCAGACAGTGAAGCAAATGTTGGTGCCAATCTTGAGTGTGGAATTCTAAATCTCTCCAACAACAATAGCCATTTCCACCAAATCCTTTAATCGAGTTGTCATTCTCTTCAGAATTCGAGTGATTGGCATCAACATCTCAGCAATTGATTTTTTAGAATTGGCAAACACTGAAGATCATTGCACGATTCACTGGAATTTCTCTGTTCTGAAATGAACATATCCCATCATCCACATCACTAGCAACTGAAATTCTAACAATTCTGCAATCACAATCTCATCAGATTGGTTGTTCTTCAGCAGCGACTCAGAGACAGATCGGTTCTTCTTCAGCAGCAATCACAATCTCAGCGATTGGTTATTCTTCAATAGTAATTGAAATTTTAGCAACTCTACAATCACAATTACAATTTCTTTAATCTCGTTGATCTCAATTATGTCATGCAAGACTCTTAATTTTGGTGAAGACACATCCATCAAATCTTCGTGCCAGTTCTCCAAGTTGTTCTCTGATTTGGAAGCTGGGAATAAATATTTATTCTCTACTGCAATTGGTCTTCTTGGGCTTCATATTTCTGCTGCTTCGAAGGACAGATATGCAATGCAACTGGTCTTACTGGGCTTCTGAGTTACACCATATTTGCAGTTTTTCCATTTTTCGAAACAATTTTGTATTCACTTTGAAAAACACTGATTTTAGATTAGTCCTCTGTAACCTGTCGATTTGGTTTACAAACCACGGTCATACTTTTTTTTTAATATAAATATTCATTTTGGTTAAAAAAAAAAAGAAGTCAAAATGTTAACATGTAGGTAATTGTTACATTTATTGGTAACCCATTTTCTTCCAATTGGGACACTATGTCCAATACATTATACAAAATGTTTGATTTTCACAATCAATTATTTCAAAATATACAACAACTTGCATTAACATCCAAAATATATGGATCATCATTCTGTGTCGGTACTATTATCAATGCTTGAGCCACTTGGATGACTTGGGTTATTTGGCTGAATGTTTTTTAATGGCCTCAATTGTTTTCCTCTTCTTCAACTTCCATCTACAAACATAAAAATAAAGTGTAATAAGTGTATGTACATTTTTTTGATAAGCTATAACTTCATATATTAGTTGGCAAAAATAAAATTACATTGGAGAGCCATTATAGCTCATAATCAACAGTCGAAACAAAACTATAAACATTGTCTTCCCAAAAACTATTCCATCCATCCCAACCACTCCTCCTCACACCAGGCATTAAGCTAGACAAAAATATTTGGCCCCTACTAGAGCACCGAGACACAAGACTTCATCATAGTGACAACTGCACAAGACTTATACCCAAACACTAGGACTAACATATTGCAGATTATAGACTATCAATGTTAATTTCAGCCAAAAATCTCATATAGAGACTTGCTTCCAATTATGGCACCTGAAATTTCTTCGACATGCCGACCTGGAGAGCCTCATGAGGGTTAGCTAGGGATCCTGCACCAACAACAGATTGGTAACCAACTCCCCAATCGCCAGCACGCATTCCAGGTGAGACACCAGTAGGTTGAGCTTGACCCTCTTTCAAGCGAGGTAGAAAGGGTATGCGCAAGAGTGGTGCGCGATGACATCAATTTCCATGTGAATGAGATGTGAATTGAGTAGATGTTCCTTCCATAAGTGAGCAAGGATATTATCCCCCGAAATCTTCGTCTCATGATCCTGAAGGAGATGGCCAATTAGTCCTTTTATTACCCAAAACATGGAGGCGACCCGTTCATACAACCAGATGTGGCCTTGAGTGGACCTAGGGTCTGTAATACAGTGCTTAAGCACCATAAATTCCTCTGTTGGATTCGATACCTCTAGGTTTTCCCATAACTCCTCCACAAAGTCGATTTCCACCCTGATTTCCTTCAGTGTTGTTTCCATGTAAGCCCAAGTTGCCTGGGCCGCCCTCAACTACTCTCAGCTCACTCTTTTATGCCCTCCCGTGGGCCTACCTTGGATGGCCTCCTTGACATTCTTTTGATCAAACATGTCTTTCGCATTGCACTTCCAACCACAATAACCAGTCAGTGATGAGATTAGTCTCACCACCTTCAGTGGATAGGAGATAGTGTCAAGCATTTATATAGCACGAGTTGTCGGCTTGTTGACCTCAGAGCTGAGGATGAGCACATCATTCTGGAGGATAATCCATTCCCTGTCATAACCATGCCAGCACCAGGGCTTGTCCTCAAACGGGACAGAAAACACATTTCGCACTTTTATCCAACTCTTACCATTAACTGCCATAATTGATACCGTACCTTCCCTCCCCATGTCCTCTTGTTTCGTGGTACCTTCCCACATGTCAGGTATAATTCACTTGCTTTCAAATTGGATCCTTGTCCATCCTACACGTGGTGGTCCCAAATGTCCATGTGTCATCATAATCTCCTCTCGTTTGTTGTCTCATCACCCACACCTGGGGTGAGTGTATCTACATTACTGGTAATAATGAGAATAAAATAGATAATATACATGACTGTAAATTGAAAAGCGACGTACCATAAAAAGAATTGAGTCCTAAATGATACACATTATTTCAAAACCAAATCTCATGCCTTCTCTCAACAAGTCTTTTGTTGGCTTCACTCCATACTTTGTTTCCTACAAGTTTTAAACCACGTAACAAATTATAGATTTAATATAAATGATTTTTGTTGAGCTAATAATTATAAAATGAGAGAAGTAAAACAACATAGATACTTACAATTCCACAATTAAGTTTTGATATGCCAACATATCCTCACAACCCTTAACCCAATGTCAAGCAATTCATCTGATGGCTCTTCTTTGTATGTTAACACTTGTTTGAAGGCATCCAACGATGGTCGCAGTAAAAAAAAAATTAAAATATAAAGATCACAAACAATATGAAATTTTAAGCCGTTATAAGGAAATCACAACTACTCACAAAATTTGCTATCAACCCCTTTTTTCCTTGCCGTCCTGTGTTATGTGGTGAATGGGTTCCATTTTGTTTTCTTTTCTACGATAAAAACAATTGAAAATTAATATTTAATGCTAAATTAATTAACTAGATGTATATAATAGAAAATTTCAATGATTTCATACATTTGAAGCATGTTGTTGAGATGGATCCTCCTGCGATGCAATTATGTCTAGCAATTCTAGTCAACATTCAACATATGTTGTTTTCTTTTCTACGATAAAAACAATTGAAAATTAATATTTAATGCTAAATTAATTAATTAGATGTATATAATAGAAAATTCCAATGCTTTCATACATTTGAAGCATGTTGTTGTTGAGATGGATCCTCCTGCGATGCAATTATGTCTAGCAATTCTAGTCAACATTCAACATATGTCCCGACCTTCTGGTCAACCCCCCCAACTTGATCCTTCAAATTGAATTTCGATGGCACCTCTAAGGGAAACCCAGGATCATCAGGCTATGGAGGAGTAATTAGAAACCACGAGGGCAAGATTTTGTGGCTCTACTTTGGGTACATAGGCCACGATACTAACAGTGCAGCGGAACTTGAAGGCCTCCTCTATGGTCTCACTCTGATTGTGTGTAAAGGATGGGACCCACCATGATCGAGGGTGATTCAAGGATCATCACCCAGATAGTAAAGAAGCTGCATAGAGGGCAACAATTATCCAAGGTGGTAGAGAGATGGAGGTTAGTATACAAGTTGGAAAAGTTGGAGACTCTGATAGCAAGGCCCCATGCTTGGAATTTCTGCCACATCAAGTGGGATGGGAACAAGGTGGAGGATCACCTTGCAAACATGGGGGAGAGGGAAAGAAAAATACTAATGGAAGGACAGTTGGACCCATTCGTATCCCAAGAATGGGCCATCCATTGCTCTCAATTGGCGGTCAGGGACATTAATTCCTCGAGGAGGCTTGGCGGTGACAGGTTCCATCCTCAGGCGCCCCAAGTTTCACTCCACGCAGTCGGTACACCTCCCACCTAGAGAAATTATAGGCCAACTCGTGACAGTGATACAAGTAAGAAGGAAATCAATGGCCAAACGAACGAGCATTCACACCCCTGTGCGAATAATGGGTAAGGAGGAGTATGGTCTAGTCCTCGTTTAGAGGACGCAATCGAATGAATTGATGAGAAGCAGTGCATTGAATGCAGGGATCGTCCTTCATCTTAATGGAAATGGCAGAATGATGATGGAGGCTATTAATAAACATAAATGTGATGAGGCTATAAATGTAGAAGGAAATATAGTTCCGGCTTGCAACTTTCCTAGCCTTGTCGATATCTTTGAGCTTTTAAGGTTTATTGTTTTGGAAGGCCTATGTCAGGAGTATCAGCCAACCCCTTGGAAGTTCGTCATGGCACCCAAGGGGAATAAGGTTTTGAAGAGAGGGAGGAAGGGTAAGGAGGTCACAACCACACGAGTGAGTTGTGAGCAAAGACGAGCCTGTAAAGCGACTTATTTTTTCAGAGATCGAATTCCCCAAGCTATCCATGGGGAAATAGAGCAAGTGGAGAAGAATTTATGGGATCAGGTCAAAAGCCTCAAGATGAAGGATGTTAGGGAGGAGGTGGAAGAAAGGGTATAGGACTTGGGGACTACTATTGAAAGGATGGATGCTTATGATAGGATTATAGTGACATACTGGGTGACAAAGGGGCTCTAGTCCCACGTCGTTACTGAGTGCGCAAACAAAGAACTGGGGGATGAGGAACCAATGCAGGCTTGGAAAGAGCATAATCAGGATTGAATACTTATGCACAAAAAAATCGATATCATGGCTGGAAAGATGGGGATTCAGTTCTATCCCCCCTTGCTTTGGGCTCTGGTGAGGGTCTCACTCCTGAGAGTGTGACTGTTTCGACAAAGGTCAAGGGCAATAGGAGCTTTGTGGAGACGAAGGATACCCTTGGAGAGACGACAACAATTGGCAAAGGAAAGGCAAAGCAACTGCGGACCGGTCCAGTCGTCGGGTGCGGGTTCGTCAAAGGTCATATAATGGTCGTCTTGGTCCCTTTTTTCCTTTTTGTTTCATGGCCCTTGTTAATATGTGTTTCAATTGTTATACATAGATTAGTAGTGTATTTTCCCATTTCAATTTTCTATATAAGAAGAACAAGAAGCAATATGCCTGTATGAAGTCAGGATTTGCAAGGAATTCAGTTTTTTTGCTTAAGTGGATGAATGATAGGGAAAGGAAGGTTATTGAATATCTGGTTGCTATGCTTTCTCATATCCAACAAGGCCCATTGTAATAAAGCCATGTACTCCTTTTTGATATTGTAATATGATGTTTTTATTTACAAAAAAAATCATTCAACATATGTGAATTAAATTGTTTGAAACATGAATATTCTTAAGTACAATATTACTCAAAATTCAAGAAAAAAATCGTATTGATTTCCTTTTTATTCACTCGATTCATCTCTCTAGTGCAACTTTTCCATCAAGTTTTTACGCTCTTCTGCACTTAGATTGCAAATAATCTTATTGCGCTTCCTCATTTTTTGGCTCTGTATGTCACACGTTAACCAATACATATTAGTTAAATTTAAAAATAATTCAAACATTTTAATTTAAGACAAAAATTACAATTTTGGATGTGCTCCCACCATGTCGACTAAAATTGTTGTTCATTGAACTCTTATCATGCATTTTCTATCAACAAACAACCTAGACCATTAAATGGAGAAGTTATTAAGTATATTATACAAATAAATTAAATATCTTCAAAAAAATAGTTTGCCATTTCAGTGCGTTTCAATATACACAACGCACCAATGCTTCTAATACTTGAATGCACTGGTGCATTGTAGTTGAACGTGCTGGAATCTTATTAATACTGAGAGGGGGGGAGTGAATCAATATTAGCGCAGTTATGAACAATTTTTACTTCTTATCAAGTAAAATTTAACTTAAATTATGCATCCATTATAAACAGAAACATTCACCGTCACATGCGCAATACACAAAACACACACATTTTTACGTGGAAACCAAGATGGGAGAAATCCACATAATGATATCTTATATTAAAAAGATTACATTCATGGAAGCACCAACTGGAAGGAGGCATCAACCCCCTATTTTTATAGGCTATGATCTTAAAGAAGCACTGAATCCTTGATTTACTAGCTTCAACTGGAAGGAGGCACAGACCCCCTGTTCCTTAGCCCATCCTGCACCCTGATATGATTGTAGAAAGTATTTCTTTAATTTTCTACTGATCCACACACTCTTCATATTGTCTGCAACTCATTATGTTGTGCACACCTTCTGTATATAGAGATCATGCAACCGTTGAACTATTTCACGTACTTTACTTCACTTTATCATTGCACACTTGACTTCATACTTCACAAACTGTGTGTTGCCTCATCGTACCACTCGGTTTCTTCACACTTAACTGATATTCTGCATCTTGAGCTGTGCTTCTATTCTTATTTTGCGCATCTACAAACTTAATTGATACTGTGCATCCAGGTTTATGTTGTTGTTTTGACTTCGTGCATTTGTATTAGATCAATCTACGCACCCTCAACTATGCCACACTTCTGTCTTGGTGCATCCGTCTTAGATAATTTGTGACCTTCTGTGTACCATCTGTGATACTGCCTTTCTGTTCTTCGCACTTGTCTTAGATTATCCTCATCATACTGTGCATCTTCTGCTGAGCTGCAACTCTGTCTTCGCACATCTGTATTAGATAAACTACTTTACTTCGCGCATCACTAGCTGTGCTTCAAGTCTATCTTTGTGCATCTATCTTAGATAATCTGTGACTTTCTACGTACTATTTAGGATATTGTCATTTTTTTCTCACATGCTTGCGCATCATCTATAGTCCTTCATTTATATCATGGCGCAACTATCACATATAAACTACATCATCCCGCGCACCATCAACAACTCTGTTCTTTTGTTCATGCACACTTGGCTCTCTACTACATCATGTTGTTATGGTTCCATGAGCCATTAATACCCCAAAATAAGAAGCTTTCCAAATGAGAGTACTACCACATTCGCATCTTCAAGCTTACTTCACTCTCCAACTTGGCTTCTTATTTATACTTGTCCTGCACGGATAATATGTCCACAAGTTGGTCGTAGCATCCCTTCTTCCTTAATTCACGGTTCCTCTTAATTCACACTTCCTCCACTTGTCATGTTCTACGCCACTCAGGTGTCATCCCTTGTGGGTCTTGCGCATACATGGTACTTTGCAGATTGGGTCTTGCGCACTTTGGAACAACTTCGTGTGGGGTCTCACGTTCTTGAAGTATCATCGCTTATGGGTCTTGCACACTTCTGGGACTTGCATACTTGTCCAACCACTTATTTCTCTCGTGCTTCTTGCACACTCCAAAACTTGTCCAACCAACTCTTTTGGCTTTTCCTTGACGTAACCTGACTAGGTGGACTTAGGACTTGTGCATGTACCATATGTAATTCTTCAAGCTAGATGTACTTCTTCAAACTGGCTTTCATATACTTCTTCAAACTGGTACAAGGACATTGAATCCTCTTTGACATCAGTTAACATCAATGACAACCAAAGTTCAACAATATCACCCTTTGGCATTGATGTCAACACGTCATGAAGATGTGCATGTCAATCACCTCATGAAGTTGTGTGCTTCATCTGTTCTGTTCGCAGTACTCCCCCTGTGTTCTTGCTAGTTTGAGCCTTTGCTCATCTACACATCCGGTTGTCAGTGATTTTCTGCTATCTTTCATTTCTACGTGGAACTTTTCCACTGATGCATGCTTCCACTATATTTCCTCCTTGTTCCTTTGTGCTACCATGGACCAGTATTTCTCTACTGCTTTTCATCTTTGCATTGATCGCATGATTCATGGTATTTTTCTCTTGCTTTATGGTCTTTCTCCCCCTTTGACATCAATGGAAAAGAGGTGCCTTTGATGTACAATTTCGGATTCTCGTTTCTTTGGTTTTGTGCTTTCCTCCATACAAATGCTCTCTTTGATTACTCCCCATGTATCCATGCTTCATTCTCTTCCTTTTGGTGTGGCTGATGCTCACATTCTTGATTGAATTGTGGTTGCAAACTTTCACAGATTTACCCTTGCAGCTGCAAATTTTTCCTTCATTTTTCCTTCCTTGGTTGAGATACTCTCTTCCACTTGCTCATCAGGAATTGACTTTAGAGTTTCTACCCATTCATCAATTGTATATCTGATTTCCCTTTGTAATTACGGGAAGGATTCTGTGATGTTAAAGGCTTCTTCCTGTAGTGGTTCAAGTCTTTTAATTATTTTCCGTTGTTCTTCCCGAATTCTATTTACTTCTTGCCGCCACTTCTTGTACTCTCCCATTTTGTTCATTTTCTCAATAGCTAGTAGGGAATTCAAGATGTCACGGATCGTTTGTTCCAATTATTGCGCAACCTGTAGCCTTTTACCTACTTCCTTCAGTTGTTCGTCTTCAACCATTTATTCCCATAGGTGAGCAATTTCTTCATGCAGCTCTACACATTTTAATTCCAAGGTCCTAATGTTATCAATTGCAATGTTTATTCTCTCCATCTTGTTTTCACGTTCTGCTCTAACCTTTGGAGGTGTTCCCGGTGGTTGGTTTTATGATAGTTCTTCAACTTTAGCCTGCAGTCCTTTTATGGCCTCACCTACCTTTACCACGTTTCTCTTTGGAGAAGTTTCTTCGTCATCTTGAACCTCTGGAAATGCATTGTACACTTCTTCCATTACCTTCTGTAGCTTTAAGTCTTTCTGTTGTATTCTCTCCACTTCCTGCTTTAGTTGATCACTTCTTGTGACTGCTTCTTCTGCTTTCTTCTCAAACTCCGGTGTATTTTGCACAATCTTGTCTTTTTCTATCTTTAGCCTGGAACATTCTTCTTCCAGAGTTTCCTTCTCATTCTGACTTTTGTACCAGTCAGTTGAAACAACCTCATGTCTCCATTTGATATCCTGTGAAATAGTTGTATGCAGTGCATGTAGCTCATTTAAAGGTAACTGTGATAGATTTATTTCTACGTTACTTACAACTTTCTGCATCACTCGAGTGGGAAGTGCCAGAGCTGCAGATGAAATATTTAGTTTTTGATGTGGCTCAGTTTCCTTCGTCTGCGTAATAGGGTGTGCATGTGAACTACCTAGATGTGCGTCTGAGCATGCTTCCTCATCATTTCGTCCTTTTCCCTTAGTCGTTTGTATCAATTGCTTCATTTCTGCAAATTTTTCTTCGATCTTAAGTAGGATTTCCTCTTGCCATGTGACACGATCTTCAACTTCACCCATTGTAGCCATATTCTCCATGACTTATTCAATAACAATCTTGATTTCTATGCCAATTTGTTCAACATCATCTGCAGTCAGTGTCTGAAGAAGACTGGATTTGGAAAATTTTCTTTTCTTCTTTGAAGACCCTCCAGGTTGAGTTGTCTGTGTTCTCTTCTTAGATGACGCAGATTTTTGTGTGGGTATAGGAGGAATTCATGCGTTAATAGTTTCCTCTTCTATGGGTGTTGGCTTTATTGGGATGTTCCTATTGTGCAACCTCTTCTTCTATTAATGGAACCTTCCACACTGAATCACATTCTTTGACGATTTTCACAGCATCATCCTCAAAACAAATAAACATTGTAGGTTACCACTGCTTGTCAGGATCCCTCTTGGTTTGTATGTTACTATGATGCATTCCAATTTTGAAACACACAATTAGCTTGTATGCCTCGACTATGTGAGGTTGTATGCGTGGATTCTCCTGAAAAATGAACTTAATATCTTCACTATACAGATTAAAGTTGATGTTGTTGTCTTCCTGTCTATGCACGATCTTAGAAAACCACAAGTTTGTATATCTGACTGCTAAGAATGGTCTTACGTTCCTGTCAAAGAATTGACTACCCTTTCGTTCCTTCCATATTCTAAGCACAATATGTATCAATAACCAAGTATAATTCAAGTGGTTACCTTTTTCTTGCACCTACATGCGATCTTCTTGAAATTCATTCAACAATAATGTTGACAGTTCATTTGTACTCCCTCGACACACTTCTCTGTGGCTGCAATGATTACTGCTGAGACCTGGTCCTGACGACTCTTTCGGAATAGCTTGCATGCCAGTAACTGGACAACAAATCTCACTGCATTTTCTTTTATTTGTGCTACTAAGAATCCTTTGCTAGCCCGTTGAGTTCCATACTTTTCAACCATCTTCTTTTCAAGGGCTTTCTCTTGTCTCATGTCCGTAAGAAGGCTTACAGATTCCCCTATTGTAGGCATCCCTATGATCATCTCAATTGTCTTAGTGTCAATGCAGATAGGCCTGGCTAGCCACACTGTACCCACCATGCACATGTGGTAACAACAGTTTTGCACACATTTTCACTTGTGGGGGGACCTTCCAAAGTGAGGAACTTCCAACAAGTTCGGTATCCCTGATTTTGAGAAATCATTTTCCCATGTCTTGAGCTCCATTACAACTACTATCTTAGGGTCTGGGATAAATTTCTTGTCCATGTAGTTGTCCATAACTAGTTCAGGGAATTTCTCATCGTCTTTAACATCATGATCAACAAACATGAACTTGTGTAGTTGTCCAAGTAGATATTCTTCAACTATCACACCTTCAGAACCCTTTTGTGCATGTACGTTTGTGTCTTATACATTGGGCAAGTTAAAATGTTGTGCATCAGGTTTTCTGGAAGGAATGTAGTCACTAGGAACCTTTATAGGCTTTTGAAGAGGACGTACCTGGGGTTTGTGCAAATTCTCCCTGTACATTCGTTGATGGGTTCTTTGATCTGCATTGTCTCCTGGGTGCCATGGTTTTCAAGCTTCAACCTTTCACACACTGTTCACTCTATAGCTAATGATATCAATAATCATGGGGGTTCCAGACTGAAGATATTCACGAATTATAAGGACCTAGAAACCTTCCTTCGTCATTAATGAAGTATGTTCTTTACAAATTTACCTAGATTTGGTCAATTTTCGAAAACTTGAATGTTTCGATTTTATCAAGATTTTTTATTGATATTTTCCAAATTCAATTAACTATCCTCTACGACTAAATGTTAATGCCTCCAAATAATTAATTACCACAACGGTCACTAATCCACTAGTCATTAATGCTTACCTTTTGTTTCAATCTACTTTGGCACACAAATATTTTACTACGAGAGGTCCGTCTCTACGTGAGTTAAGCTTGTGTTGGAGTGGAGATAGATTGGTCTCCCAATCTCTCCACATTTTCATTTAGTACAACGAACTTGACAATTTCTAAGCTATTACCTTCACCTGCAAACTTCCTTTTCCAAATCATTCTACATTGTTCTTTTCTTGATTTGTAGGGGTATTGCTTCTTTTATAAAGAATAGGTTGGGATTCCTCACCTATTTTCTTCATCCAATATTTAATGGATTTCCTTGACTCTCCACAATTCAAAGCTCTGTGGAAAATTTTATTACACTTGTAAAAAACTATATTGTTACAGAATTTTCCAACATGTCCAACCATTGTGCACTTCCAACATTGAACAGTTATGTGCAAAGATAGTTCCTTTAGTTGCGCACTATTCTTTTTCTCTTGATTTGTTTCCTTGTTTTCTTTCTTCTTGATGCCACCATCGTAGCCTACACCAGATTTGTTAAATGGCGATCTCATCTTGCTCAAAATATCATTCAATACTTCTGTTCTCTTGGAAAACTTCTCATTTATCCTTCGTTGAGTTTCCAATCTTTGAACTTCTTGTTCTTTTTCCCATATTTGAGTCTTTTGTTCATCAAGCATTCTCTTATACTTGGAATTCTTCTCTTTTTGAGAGACAGTCTCAACTTGTCTTTCTTGAATTTGAATTTGATGATAATCACTTTTCTTTTGGAGCTGATCTTTTAGTGACAAGATTTCTTCAATTGACCTAGGAACTTTTTCTCCCTTTTCTTGTTTAGTATCTTCTAATTCTTGCCTAAGAAGTATGATTTCATTGTATAACTTTTGATTCTCTGCAGCTGATTTCTTAAGTTTGCTTTCTCTTAAGTTTGATTTCTAGAGTTTCAATCTCCAGCTTCTCAATTTGACAAATTTTATCCATCTCCTATAATTGACTAGTAAAGTATGATGCCAATCCTTTTGACTCTTCTTCCTTTCTTTTCAAAGTTTGTATAATGTTGGTTGCAACCCTTTTGACCTCTTCTATAGTTTTTCTATGTGTGTGAATGGTATTCCTTGCTTATGTGTGAGAGAATTTCTAGGCTATCATTTTCTTGTAACTATGGTGCTTTGCTTTGAGAGGATTTTTCCTTTCCACCCATAACCGTGCAAGGATCTATCTTCCAGATGTCAAGCTGTTATAGAAGACACTAGCTCTGATAACAATTGTTGGAATCTTGTTAATACTGAGAGGGGGGTGAATCAATATTACCACAGTTATGAACAATTTTTACTTCTTATCTATTGAACTTGAACTTAAATTATGCATCCATTATAAACATAAACATTCACCATCACATGCATAATACACAAAACACGCATATTTTTACGTGGAAAACCAAATGGGATAAAACCACATAATTCTCTCTTTTATTAAAAAGAGTGCATTCATGGAAGAGCCAAGTTTCTAAGTTCTCCAGCACCAACTGGAAGGAGGCGCTAACCTCCTTGTTTTATAGGCTATGACCCGAAGGAAGCACTGACTCCCTGATTTACCAACTTCAATTGGAAGGAGGCACCGACCCCCTGTTCCTTGCGCCATGTTGCCCCCCTGATATGACTATATAAAGTATTTCTTTGATGTTGTACTGATCAGTGCACTCTTCATATTGTCTGCAGTTCATTTTTTTATGCACACCTTCTGTATACTAAGATCATGCAATCTCTGAACTGTTTCAGGAACTTCACTTCACTTCATCATTACACACTTAACTGATATTGTGCATCCCGAGTTGTGTTATTGTGCATCCTGAGTTGTGTTGTTGTTTTGACTTTGCACATCTGCAAACTTAACTGATATTGTGCATCCGGTGATGTGCTACTGTTCTAACTTTGGGCATCTGTATTAGATCAATCTACGCACCTTCGAATATGCTACACTTATGTCTTGGTGCATCTGTCTTATATAATATGCGACCTTCTGCAATACTGCTTTCCTGTTCTTTGCACTTGTCGTAGATTACCCTTGTCATATTGTGCATCTTCTCTTGAGCTGCAACTCCATCTTCACGCATCTGTCTTAGATAAACTACTTTACTTCGCACATCACTAGTTGTGCTTCAAGTTTGTCTTTGTGCATCTGTCTTATATCATCTGTTACTTTTTGCTTACTATCTGCGATACTGTCATTTTATTCTCACGCACTTGCGCATCATCTGTAGTCTTGCATTTCTATCTTGCTGCAACTGTCATAGATAAACTACATCACCTTGTGCACTGTCAACAATTCTGTTCTTGTGTTCGTGCGCACTTGGATCTCTGCTAGATCATGTTGTTCTGGTTCCACGAGCCATTGATACCCCAAAATAAGAAGCTTTCCAAATCATAGTACTACCTCATTCGCATCTTCAAGCTTACTTCAACTCTCCAACTTGGCTTCTTATTTATACTTGTCATGTGTCCACAAGTGGGTCATAGTGTCTCTTCTTCCTTGCTTCACGGTTCAGCTTACTTCACGCTTCTGCCACTTGACATGTTCTGCGCCACTCAAGTGTCATCCCTTGTGGGTCTTGCGCATACTTGGTCCTTTTCATAGTGGGTCTTGTGCACTTTGGAACAACGTCATGTGGGGTATTCTGCCCTTGAAGTATCATCGCTTGTGGGTCTTGCGCACTTATGGGACTTGCATACCTTTCCAACTGCTTCTTGCTCTCACACCTCTTGCACACTCCGAAACTTGTCCAACAAACTCTTTTGACTTTTCCTTGAAGTAACCTGACTAGGTGGACATAGGACTTGTGCATGTATCGGATGTACTTCTTCAAGTTAGATGTACTTCTTCAAACTGGCACAAGGATGCTAAATCCTCTTTGACATCAATGACAATTGAATTTCAACAGAACGCACAGTTAACCAGAAAATAATAAAAAAATTCATATACACATTTGTCGATGTTGTTTATTTATTATAAAGCATTGGTAATCAAAATGGTTCACTTTTACAATTAACGTACCAATGCATTAGAACAAGTCGACCGCACCGACAAATGCATGAGCATTTTTTAAAAAAGAAATTAAAAAATAACAACCCCGACATTACCAGTGTGTTATTATTATAACTACACCGGTGCGTTTAAACAACATGGCCACACTGAAAATTGTGTAAGCATATTTTTCTTTTAAATTAAAAAAAGAAGAAGGAAATGACAGGCCCGATAGGGTTTTAGATTTGACCCAAGAAGTGGTCCCATCACACCCAATGCCAAATGGTTGACCTTTTTCGAGATCACTTTCTCTCTTTCGTGCTCTAGATCTGAAATATGAAAGAGATTCCAAGCGCTTTTCACACATGGGTCATGCTTGTTAAAATTGAGTAAAAAAGTGTCGAGCTCAGTCCGCTTTACTCATACTCGTAAAACAATGAGGAAAGTATCAACCTAGTATTATTTTATCTCTTTTTCGGACTAGGGTGATGAACTCACGAAAAAGGGACCCCGCGGAGTTTTCTTTAGGCTCTTTTCAGACTCTCGAAATAAGAAAATATTGCCAAGTGAACTTGTCTCTTTCACACTTGAAAAAGTATTTGAAAGGTCGTCTATTCAGTGATAGTTTATCCCTTTTTTCTGACTGTTTAGACCATTTACGAAAAAGGCACACCTTAGTCAACCTTTGATTAGGAGAGTTCCTCCGGACATTATTTTATACTTTTTTGGGTCCGAGGACTAACTTTTACGAAAAATTTAAATCTTGGAGTATTCTTTAGGTTATTTCAGACTCCCTGAACATGAAAAATTGTCAAGTTTACCTTCTTTGGACTCGCAAAATTAAACATCGAAGGATCCTTATGGGACCAAACCTCTCCTTCCTTGGGTTCATAAAATGTGCAAGGTTGGACTCATCTAAATATGAGCTATATTGAGCACCTGTTATCCTCCTCAAGCTCGTTAAAAAAAAAGGGGGTACTCGTTAAACATGATGGGGGGGAATGGGGGGAATAAGCCGAGTTTAATTATTTTTTGGCATCCAGTGAGTCGTTACCTTTGAACATGGCATATGTCCTCATCTTGTCCTACAGTTGGGTATTCAGTATGTTTCTAGGTCATAACTAAAGTCGTGAGTCGTCTTCCTTCTTTGAGTCATCCAAAGATCACCTCAGTTATAGTCATGTCATGTTTTGGTTTTTGCATCTTTTAGTCCATGCTGCCAAGTCGTATGTCATGTTCATATGTCCAAAGGAAAGTGTCAGCCCGAGTCAACTTTCTGCAATATCATCAGCCTTTACATCCTTGTGTCAGCCCATACTCATCAGATTCATTACTTTGTCCTGTCGATTTTGTGTCGATGATGTGGGATTCGTTATGACCCTCCTTCGACGAGTCTATTCCTGTCGACTTCAACACATCATCCAAGATTTAGACTTAGGGACCATTTTAGTACCTTGGTACCTGCATCTCTGAATGGTAGGTTTCCTCGTATTCAACAGTAGGTTTTTAATATTGACCTATGATCGAATGATCTCACAGATATTTGACATTAACTCATCTATTCGCATTTCATCAGGATGCACTATGATACCTTGGGGATCATTGTCATCATTGGTGATTTCCCTTGCACTTGTTAACGATTCACACCATTGACCGGTAATCAAGTGGTTTCTGCCATGTTTGACTTCAACACCTTGTAATCACATGGTTAGATTCATATCGATTTGGGATCGGGTAAAAGACCCTGGATGTTTCTGAAGTTTATATCTAGGTTGCAATGGCGGTTCATTGAGTAGGCTTCCACATGGGCATCATGTTGGTGACCTCACTAATGTACTGTCACACAGATCCACTCTTGTATTGGTTGTGGCTGTGTTGTTTTTATATCATGGATCTATGCTTGTGATCTAGTAGCCATTATTTCAGTCATGTGTTGAGTCAGTACTATCATGGATCTGTGATGTATTGGTCGGCAACCATGCTTTGAGTCAGTTGTTCCAAGCATGGGTATGCCTGCCTTGGCGATGATGCAGGTATGTTGATCTAGCTCTCCTCCGACCTTTCTTCCGGTTATCCTTTGAGAATCTACAAGTTAGTAAAGTGTTTCAACCATCAGACTTTTCTGACCTCACACTTTAGGGGGCATCTGTTATACCTCATTTTGCCAGTTTTGGTCATGTGTGCTTTACCACCATGGGAAGTGTGCATTACATGACCTCCTAAGTGTGTTAAACCCATTTTTGTATGATAAAGTCATTATACACCTAAGTTGGAGAAGTCACCCAATTTCTTGGAGCCGAATCCCACCTCACCTAACCACTTGCAACCATTCATGGAGGAATTTTCACGCCCTATTGAACTATGGAGGTGCGAAAATACAAAATTTCCGCGCTTTATTGAACTATGTGGGTGAGAAAATTACAACTAAGTCGCGCTTTGCTCAGTGTCTGGGGTGAGATAATTTTGGTTAGCTTGTTGTGCCTTAAATCTAGGATCCCTCATCTCAAGAATCTCATCATCCCTTCGAGATCCAATCTTGTTTTTCCTTATGAAGAATGTTGGGAGATATGAGATCCATGATATCCTCTCTTGATCCACGTCATTACAAATTGTTAATGACTTACTTTAGTATGATCAAGGGTTAAAATCAGGGCATTAAATCACTGTACGACGTAATGGTGTGTGTTTAGTATTACTTGCATAATATGATCATTGTAATCAATGTGTATTAAGAGATGTCGAGCACTATGTGCCATGACAACTCAGTGCATTGCTCAAACTATTTTGAAAACAAATATTCCTCTACGGTACATTGTGTTCAATTTAGCATGTTGTCATTATGAAAGGCCTTGTTATGGCATTCACTCTCCAATGTGCTTGGCTCATGGAGCATCAATGCACTGGTGCACACCAAGAAAAAAATGGTGCGACGGAGGCCAATTTCTACAAAACATGCCCCACCACCTTTGCCATAGCCTCTACTAAAAAATCTTCACAAACGAAAAACCGTAAAAATTGCCCCTGTGAAAACTTTGCAAAAAGCCCTTTTCTTATCACCAAAAGACAAATAATTATAAACAAATATGAATTATGCAAGATTTCATATGCACAGAAGAATATTGTCTCTATATACTACCCATGAGATGCACCTATCCCAGCAAACACAACTCTCCATAATGATTGATAATGAAATTATGTTCATCACAAATTATTTTCAATTCCAAGAAAAAAATCACATTTTTTGTTTCAACGTTGAATGAAAAATACATTATTTATATGTACTTGGCACTATACAGGAGTGTTAAAAAGGGATTCTATGAGAAAATACAATATGACTCCAACTATATCCTAACTAATACTACCTGAGATTGCTTTTATCACAAATTTTTAGTCTTGTATTCTCCTATAACTTTGTCATCTAGGTGACCAAGACAAAACAACATTTTCCACAAAAAATATAGGCCATTTTGACAATAAAAGATAACCAAAGTTGATACAAATTACATCACACAAATAATATAATTTCATAATTATCTAACATAATGCAACAAATTAAATGTCTAAAATGTGATGCCTTGACTAATTCATTGTCTCGCTTAGGAGATCCTCCAATATTGCGTTTGCTTCCATTAGTTTCAGGACAATATTTAATAAAGAGTCCGATTCAAAGTTCAGTGCCCAAAAAGAACGTGTAAAATGATCTGATAAAAATACAGACAAACCTCCTTAAGTTGTAGTCCATGGGACTACAAGGCAAGATTGTGAATGACCTATTTGTTCTTCATACATTTTATGACCAATAAGGAATTACCAAGAACTAAAGTTCTTGGTCCCCTTATTCACTACCAATTTTAGTAATGTCCTTAATACCATCATGTCAGCATAATTATTTGTTCCAGTTCCTTGTCTGCCTTTAAAATTTATAAAATGTCTGTTAGAGAAAAAGAGTAATTCACCGAGGCTGTTGTAACTCTTTGTACCTTGATAAGCCCTATCAAAGAATTCCCAAGGATTGGCAATCACAATTATGATCTCTCCCAATTGTCTTGGAAGTTCTTGTTTGGCTAACATTGGATATTTCCAAAAGATTGAACACATTGAGCAACTGCTCACAGAAATAGATCACGGATCAACACACCGGGTTTTTACATGGTTAAAACCCTCAAAGTGGGAAATAGTCCACGACCCCAACCAAATAGCTACTTGAGGAAATATTATTATGCAAAGGAAAAATAATGTTACAATGAGTTTCTCACAATTGATCATCGAGCAAATGACCCTCCATGCTCTTTAAATAGAGATCGTGGACCAATCGGGTGCTAAGCCACATATCAATGGTGGTTAAGATCGAAGAAAGGATGAACCGTTGGCTCCCTCTACGTCTAGAACATATTGTGACTGTCGGATTACATATGTACAAATGCATACTAAGAAATCACACTTTACCTAAAGATACATTATACTAAGTTGATCTTAACTAACTCCTAAGTGTCTTAATATCCTAACATCCCCCCTTAAGAACAACTTAGGATAGGATTGAAGGAATTACAAAAGTGGCACTATAGGATAAATAAGGAGGTATTAGAGCCTATTCCCCCTTAATGACAAATTCTTGAACTCCTAACATAGACCAAAGTTTAAAAAACTTTGCTTCTATAAGAGACTTTGTGAAGATGTCTCCAACTTGATAATTTGTAGGGAAAAGGAGCACTTCGAGAACACGATCATGAACAAGCTTTCTAATGAAGTGCATGTGTAGCTCAATGTGTTTGATGCACTGATGTTGAACTGGATATTTTTTGAGCTTGATGGAACTCTAATTGTCACACCAAAGGGTAGTCAAATGCTGTTGTAAACTCTAAAATGATCCATCGAAGCCACAAATCTTCCTAACTTGCATTTATTATGGCTCAATACTTTGCTTCTAAAAAAGAAAGATAAAAGGCTTGTTGTTTATTACATGCCCAAGTGATAGATCCAAAACCAAGACTAAAAACATAACCTACAATAGACTTTTGATCATTAAGGTCGCCTACCAAATCTGAATCAATGAAACCAACCAACAAAGGAGCCCCCCTGAAGTGTAATGAATACCAAACTGAAATGTAACCTAAATATACTGAAGTATAATTTGTGTTGCTTTTTAATGGATTTCACAGGGAATTTGCACATACCAGGAAACAAGACCAAGAACAAATGAAATATTAGGATGCATAATACTCAAGTATAAGAGAGTACAAACTAGATGACAATACAAGGTGGCATCTACTTAGGGTGAAGTGCAAGTGGTAGAAAGTTGGACTCTAGACTAGAAGGGAGATGGGGCCGGTTTACAATCTTCCACGTGAAAGTGACAAAGAAGGTCACAATCATAAGTAGAATGAGAAATAAATATTCCTTTTTTGGTTTGTAGGACTTAGAGAACAAGAAAGTAGTGCAAATGTCCTAAGTCTGTCATTTCAAATTTCTTCTTAAGGATGGATTTCACATGGGTTAAAAGGTTATGGTCACCACCAGTAAGTATATGATCATCAACATAAAAAAAAGGATGATGAGACGGTTTTCTACTTTCTTGGTATAGACATTGGATTCAAAATGACATCTAGAAAAACCAGTGTCAAGGATAAAGCTATCCATTTTGGCATACCAAGCTCGAGGAGCTTGCTTAAGGCCATATAGATATTTCTTAAGGCTACATACAAGGCTAGAGTCATTCTGAACATATCCAAGAGGTTATTCCATGTAAATTTATTTCTGCAAATCCCCATGCAAGAAGGTGGACTTAACATCCATTTGATGGACCTCCCATTTATGGGAGGCGACAAGGGAAAGAACAAGGTGGATCGAGTTCATTTTAGCTACAGGGGTAAAGGTTTCATTATAGCCAATTCCTTCAACGTAGGAAATTCTTTTGGAAACTAACCTTGCCTTAAGTCTTTCAACACTTCCATCAGATGCATACTTAGTTCAATATATCTATTTACATCTCACAAGTTTTCTTCCTTCCAAAAGAGGTACAATATCCCAAGTATCGTTCACCATTATGGTGTTGAAATTTGGTTGAGCTTTGATCTTTAATTCTTTTAGATGTATAGGTTTGAAGCAATGAGACAATTGAATCCATGAAATTCATACAACCATAACACAAGATATACCCTGGGGAAAATCCTCAAAATTAGGAGAACAAAAACCCCAACAATTCTTCTTAGTATAATATAATGGATAGCAAAGAATGCTTTATTTTACAACATAGCAGATTTCTTTCGGAAGATAAGAGATCACCAAAATTCTTGGTGAATATACATAAGCAATAGAGAAGATAGATCAATCAGATGTTTTCCCAACACAATAATAACAAGCACGAATAATACCCTGCACAAAGAGAAGCGCCTTGCCTTCAATGGAGAAGACAATTCGCTTCACACTGGATTCAACAATCTTGTATAACATATTTATACATTCTTCTCTTCTATTTTTAACTTCTAACTTCAGGATAAACTTTCCCTTAATCTGGATGCATTAATCTTGCATGGAGTGGTGCGCCCCACTTCTCATGCAGTGCTTCATCTCACTGAGTTGTCACTTAGGATGAAATCGCCTCTTAACTGAAAGCTTGCCCACTTAGTTAGGTGGCTAACTTAAGTGTCGACATGCAAGTGTCAAAACTCACGTGTCATCTTTTAGTTTAACGTAAGTGTCATCATGCAATAACACTTAGTTAACTAGATATTCTCTTTAACTGAAGTGTTGTCTTTTAGTTTAACTAAAGTGTAAATACTTTTGTTAACTAGTCCCCTTTATTTAACACTTAGTCAACTGAAATCATGTTGATTGATTTACTTGAAGTGACCACCGTGAGTTCTTTAGTTAACTGAGACATATCTTTAATTGATGCTTTAACTGAAGCATTGATACTTAATTGAAGCTTTATAATTGAAGCTTTAATAATTCAAGTTCTCTTTAATTAGCTAAAGTGTCTGCATGGGCAATTTCGAATTCTCTTGAACTCTATGCTTTATATTTTATTTATTTATCTCTTACTGCATGGTCAATATGTGCTAACTTTAGTTATACATCACATTACATTATACTAAGAAGAATTATCAGATGATGTGATCATATTATATTATTCCGGACCAAATGATCATATGCTAAAGTAATTCACTTTAGAGGTGATCAATATCTAAAGGAGACTTAATAGCAATATGGTGATCATGGTTAATAATATATCACACAACATTAAATGCTTTTAACAAGTAAAGCATTACCTTTATACGAAAGGTCCACCTCTATTTGGGAGGTCCATCTCATGGATACCTTTATACGGAAGGTCCACATGATAAGCATGACTCGATACACACATGTCCGAAGCCTTTTCCAACAAGACTTTACAACGTCATTCCTTTGATCAATTACCTCTATATGGGAGGAATAACCTTTACACGAAAGGAAATCAAAGTGCTCACCTCTATACGGGAGGATCAATCTTGACTGCACAAGATTGGCTTGGAGAATGTCTCCTGATGTTGTATATTTAACATAAGGAACAATATTCTTCATCCATAGTTGTGTCTCAATATGAATGCCCTGAAGCTTTTTCAAATGTCTTTGGATCGTGATTCTCTAAAACTCGAGCCAAAATAGAAGAGGCTCATTGGAACTGGGAATGTGTTTGGAACTGATCTCTAGGACCACCGACAAGATCACCAGCTGCTTTGCATGTTGTATAGACATATCGAGGAGGCGGTTGTGTTGGTGCAACTGGAGGAAAATAAGCAAGTGGAGGTGGATTTTCATCCTCATTGTCATCATCAAAAGAAGAAGTTGGAGTAAGAACACTATCAAGGAAGTTGGGTGTATAATACGACACAAGCACTGGAGACGACGCGCATGCCACATATGGCACAAACATTGAATTAAGCTAGCAGGCTGAGATATTTTCATCAAATTGAACATCTATTCTAATAATTATATCATTGGAATGTAGTTTAAGAATTCTACAACCTTTTACATCTTCAGAATATCCAACAAATATGCACTTTTCACTTTTAGGATGCAATGCTTTTCGTTTTTCATCAGGAATATGAGCCCATGCATCACTACTAAACACAAGGCAGTGGTTGACATTTTGTTTAATGTTACTCCATGCTTCTTTCGGTATTATATCTTTGAGATAATTAGTGGGAGCGTGAATAACTATGTAATTTAAACAATTAATGACTTCATCCCAAAATTGAAGACTTGGTCCCTTAGCTTGAAACATACAGTTAACCATTTATTTTATTGTGTGATTCTTTCTCTAAAAAACACCATTTTGCTATGGTGTATATGGAACAATATGTTGCATTTGAATTTCCTATGCAGTGCAGTAAGCAGTAAAATTGTTGTTTACATATTTATCTCCATTATTTGTTCTTAACATGTGTATTTGACGTCTAGATTGTTTCTCTACAAGGGCCTTGTAGGCCAAAAACTTGTCAAAAAAATCACTCTTAAGTTTTAAGAAGTAAACCCAAGCGCATTTGGAGAAGTCATCGATGAAATTCAAGAAATACTTGAAGCGGAAGAAAGAAGCAGAAGGAAGTGGACTGCATAAATCACTGTGAATAAGCTACAAGGGGGCTGAGGCGTGCCAAGAGGCACATTTTTCAAAACCTCCTTGATGATGTTTGCGAGGACAAACAATATCTTTGCAAGGAACAAGAGGAAGATCAATCGCCATATTTTTATTACGAAGTTGTTGAATTGAGCGATAGTTTAAATGACCAATTTGTTCAAGTTAAAGTTTGCTCAAGTCATCACCATGAGCAATAGAAGTTGAGGGAAAAGGTGATGACCCAAAGTGTTTGAATCTGTATAACTTGATAATATCATAAAAAATTCTAGTAGGTATGACATGCTAAGGATCTTTGAAATCCTTGATTACAACTTGGTGAGGTATAAACATTAAAGACTTACCTTCACCAGAATGAGTGATTTGATACACTGAAAACATATTGGAGGAAATTCTTGCAACACATGATACATCATTGAACTAACCATCATCTACCTAAACTGTTCTAGATCCTACAACCTTAAGAGATCTATCATTACCAACAAATATTTTTTTGGTGTTGCATTCATTTAGAGCAATAAAAATGGCTTTAGCCTTGCCATATGATAAGATGCTCCATAATTAATGAGTCATTCATTAGAAGAAGAGGAATAAGATGCATTGAAGGAAAAACCAGAAGCACAAAGTGCATATCCATGCGTTGTAGAGTCATAAGATGAATCAAGGTTGATGTTGTGCTTCTTCATTATTGTTTCCAAGGTTGCCATCTTCTTGAAACACTTAGATTCCACATGACCATCTTTCCTGCAAAAATTGCAATGGCGCTTAGTCTTCGTATCTTTCAATTTGGTTCCCTTGTTACCATTGGAAGGATGAGCTGGCTTAGAGGGTTTGGGACCCATGTTTTGCTTATTATTACAAGGATTTTGCTTCTTGGGATTCTTGGTTTTGTTCTTCTATTGCACCACTAAGGATTTGTTAGATGTATTGTCATTGTTGATTACTCCAAGATGTATGGGCTTATCTTTCTCTATAATCAAGTAATCACAAAAATATTAAAGAGCGGGTTATTTATAGTGATTCTGTAGATATTCTTTCATGGAGTAAAAGGTACATTCAAAAATAGGATAGCCAGGACCAAGCTTGGAAAGAATAACATAAATACATTGCTTTTCTATCATAGTTATTTTGCATTCTATAACTAAGGTTCTAATGGTTTTGAATTTATACAGGTAGTCTTGAATGTGAGGAAAATCACTTGGATTTAAAGAAACCAACTCACTTTCAAGTTAGTGACCTCAAAGCTCATTGTGTTTACCAAACACAGTTTCCAATTTTTCCCAAGTCGTATCGAGTTCATCAATTCTTTAAAGGTGGAATTGTAAAACATTAGAAATCGACATCCCGATTAATGCACATGCTTCATCACATTTATTGGCCCATTTTATTTTCTAATCATCATTAGTGGGTTCAATTTTTTGCCATGGTGATCAGGTAAAGTCCCTACTTCATAGTAAATCCTACATACATGCTTTCCAAGAGAAGTAATTGGTGTTAAGTAGAATATCACATGAATAAGACATATTGTAAAGCATAGGTAATATGGATTCAAAGTAGAAACATGATGGTCTTAATGCAAAGATCTTGAAAAAATAGGCAGTTAAAAAAAATCATTGAAAACGAACTCTGGATGCCAAAGTTATGCCCCTTTTAAGAAATACATAAAAGGGAACCAAGGGGCCATGTGGCAGACAAAGGTTGATCCACATGAAGTAGAGAGTCCCCCCTACTAACTTTTCCTGTAAGCTCACTTTTACAAATAAGTTGCTTTAAAATAAGTGACCCACTTTTATTAAACAATTGGGAAACACTTTTACAATGTAGTTACTTTATAACTTAAGTTTTTTTTTTCAACGAAAAAAACCATACTATTGCTATTTATAGGAGAATCAAATAGTACAAATGTTCATCATTTCAAGTAGATGACTTATCATATAGATCAAAAGAGCATCCTAAAAAGAGTGCTATTTGAATTTCATCATACTGGAAGAAACTTCAAAAACCTTCCTCAAAAAACCATATAAAGTTGACCTTACAATCAACACAAAAAAAGTTATATGAACTTTTACAAGAAGTAACAAAAAGAAGGACTTCAACCTAAGACCTCTTACTTTTTAAAGTGAGTTTCAAACAAGTGAGCTAAACAAAATATTTAGTAATTGTATGGAGGAGAATGGAGTTGTTGTTGTACTTGGAAGAGCGTGCCTACCCCAAAAACTTTGCTTTTTGGCATGCAAGACACTTTACACAACCACACAAATACTAAAACTAAAATGTCTCATATTTGGGGATAGTCCTTGGTTATATTTCCCATAAAATGTAAGTTTTTTTACTATTTCTAGTTTACTGTGTTCGCATAAAACGCACAACAAAGAGCATATGTTGTAAAGAAAACCCTCTCCACTCTGTTTCTGATTTACTGAGTTCATATAGAGTGCATGACAAAGAGCATATGTAGATTGCAAATGCAACAAACTAGATATAAAATAAAATCCAAGCAAACATGTGAAATAATATGAGAAAAAAATTTAAAATATGCATAACTGTAAACAATATACACCTGGATCTAGTAAAATGGTCGTATTTTGGGCAACCATAATCCTTTTAGGTGAAAAAAAATCATTTCCAACGGAAAGCAACGCTCCAGAAACAATGGAACAAATATATTAGCCCATATAAATGCATAGAAATATTAGAAATTAGAAACCCTTTGACACATACAACAACACCAGTTCAAGATCTCGATCATCAACGAAAGTAGAACTTCATAAGAGCTTTGATACCATGTTCGACTAACACAAGATATTTCCATAAGATTGAACACCTTGAGAAGTCGTTCACACAAACAAATCACATATCAACATGTTGGGTTTTTACGTGGTTGAAACCCTTGAAGAAGGGAATAGTCCATGGCCCCAACCAAATAGCTACTTTAGGAAATATTATTATGCAAAGGAAAAATAATGTTGCAATGAGTTTATCACAATTGATCAATGAGAAAATGACCCTCCATGCTCTTTAAATAGAGATCATGGACCAATCGGGTGCTAATCCATAGATCAATGACCTTTAAGATCGAGGAGAGGATGAACATGAATATTTTTCTAAGAGGGAAAAAATTCGCTTTCTTGGAGGAAACTCATCACATTTGAAAGATCAGGCAAAAACCTTGAAACCCCGAGAATCACAGAGAGTCGAAGTGTTAGCAAGTTAGCAGAGTGTGATGAAAAAAGAAACAAAAGAAACTCTACGTTGAAGTTTTGAAGTTGCATTGAGTGATTAGTGTAAAAGATCTCAGAGACGATGTTTCTGTGGGATGTCAATTAATCAAGAACCACCAAGCTTCCCACGCAGAACACGTTGAAGACTGGACCGTATCCATAGTGCTGAGTGTACAGGATAATAGTGCTGATTCGTCTAATAGTGGCTGCTGGAGGGGGCCCCGAGGCTTTCCCTCCCCTGTCCAAGATCGTTGCGTTCAAGAAATTGGTGGCAGCTTGTGGGATACAACCTCCTAGTGAGCAACAACAGAAATTCGTCAAACGTATGGCCAGTATCCCCACTGTTGACCTTTCGGCTGAAGATCCGTGCAGATCAGCATTGAATCTAGCAGAAAGAGGGCTCATAGGGCAGTTCACCGGCCTCTGGCCTTCGCCTAAAGTAGTGGATACTTGGGTGCAAAGAAACTGGCGATCACTGACCCGAGACAGTATCAACAGTCATCTGGTGGGTAAGGGATTCTTTGTTTTTGTTTTTTCCAATGTAGAGGATAGGAACTTAATCTTCATGAATGGACCTTATTTTATGGGCCCTCAAGGTCTATATCTGAATAAATGGACACCGGATTTTGATCCGATGCAAGATATGCCCTTGGCGGTCCCAGTCTGGGTCCGTTTGCCGCATCTTCCCTTGCACTGTTGGAATCCTAAATCTTTGGAAGCCATAGGTAATAAATTGGGGAAATACATTGATCGGGCATGAGAGAGGATCAATATACCTGCGTTAGAATTTGCATGGAGGTGGATTTGGAAGTAGGGTTGCCCGAAGCAATAAAGCTCACAGTGGCGGATTAGGCTTATATACAAGAGCTAGACTACGAGCAGCTGCCATTTAAGTGTAGATTTTGCCATGAGTATGGACACTTTGCCAGACATTGCAAAAAGAAGGGAGAGGAGGTGATTGAGGAAGCCAAAGGCACTCAATTGATCCCAGCTAAGAAGCCAATTGTAGCAAAACAAGCCATAAGATCAAAAGGCAAAGGAAATCCTATAGGGAATGAAGGCCCATCTTGTAGGTAGCTACAAGGTGAAGGGAGCTCAGGGCCATCAATGAGGGAGACAAATCTGTTTGAAAAGCTCAGAATCCCAGAGGAACCCTCAATATCAGCTGTAGAAGAAGTTGAACAACAGCCCAATTCAATAGCTGAAGACAAATCCCATGAAGAAACTGCATCTCTACAGGATGGATCCCCTATTGGAGTAACGAGCCCTCTCTCCTATGTTGAAATGATAAGAAAGAAATCCCTGGAGATCTTAGGCTCTTCGGAATATGAGACCTTTGAGAGGCCATCAAAACGAGTTGGGAGAAAATCTCACAGAGAGACAAGGGCAGAAGAAGCAGAGAGGCAAAAAATGAAAGGTAGTCAATCAACGATCGAGATGTCTATTGGCAGAAATACCAGAAACAGACCTCCCAAGGGAGGAGCTTCCCCCCCATCAGCCAACAAATAATGTGTCTAGTCTCTTGGAATTGCCGAGGATTGGGGAACCCCTTAAAAGCTGAAGCAGTTAAAAATTTAGTGAAATCGGAGTTTCCTGAGATCCTCATGCTCCAAGAGACTAAAATTGAAGGGGAAGCCCTCCTTCTGCTAAGTAAATTGAATTGGAATAAGAATGCTGGGAGAGCTGTCAGTGCAAGGGGCACCTCTGGAGGGCTGGCTACTCTGTGGGAGGAGGATAAATTCCATCTCGAAAGTTCCTTTGAGACACAGCACTGGATTTACACCGATCTCAGGCACAAAGTGAGTAAGATGTCCTTCGCTCTTGTCAATTTATATGTCCTTGTCCATTATGCTGAAAAGAGAGAGTGTTGGCACACTTTGTTTGTCTTCCTAGAGTCAAGATCCCTTAAGAATATAATACTTGCTGGAGACTTCAATCTCGTTTTTGAACCAAAAGAGAAGCATGGTGGAAACAATAACCGTGATTAGTTCCTTCCCTTGGTCGAAGATCTTCTTCAGAATTGGGATCTAATTGATATTAAGGCTAAAAAAAGATTATATACTTGGACTAATAATAGAGTTGGGGATCATCATATTTCTGCCCGTCTAGACAGATTTTTAATTCAGAGCACCTTTCTGCTTGAAAATAAGATAATCTTCTCCAAAGTTTTGCAAAAATTGACTTCAGACCATAAGCCTATTTTACTGCAGTTTGAGGAGGAAAAAAATTTGGGACCCATTCCATTTCTGTTTAATCCTCTCTGGGTTGAAAGAGATGGATTTATGGAAACTGTTAACAATGCCTGGAGAGTTCCAGTTAATGGGTTGCCCAGCTATGTTTGGGAGTAGAAAGTGAAGGCAACAAAGGTGGCTCTGAAAACTTGGATAAAAAAGTCCTCTGCATCTCCCATGAGCTGTAGAAAGCAGTCAACTAGTCAGCTAATTGACTTGCAACTTGAATTGGAATACAAAGATATCACTTATTCTGCTATTCAAAAGGAACAAGTTGCCCAGCTCAGTTCTTTTCGATCCTACAGGCAAGAGGAAGAACATTGGAGGCTCAAATCAGGAAGTCTCTGGCTGAAATCGGGAGACAGGAATACTCCATTCTTTCACAAACAATTCAAAGCTCGCCTCTCCTGGAATCATCTGGATGAAATCACTACTACTGATGGGATTGTCCACAACGATACACCTCAGTTAAAAGATGTAGCAACTCATCATTTTCAGGATCTTTTCACTGAAAAAGGAATGGATACGGAGGAGGAATTTTCTGAATTTCTCACAAACATCCCAAGACTGGTTGGAGAGAATGATAATGCAAGTCTCATGAAGCCCTTCACTAAAATTGAAATCAGCAATGTTATTTGGGAAATGGAACCAGACAAAGCCCCGGGGCCAAATGGCTTTTCCATACACTTTTACAAAATTTGCTGGGAGATTATCAAAGTGGATTTAGTCCGTATGATCAGGGGATTCCATAAAAAATCCAAGGTCAATGGCAGCATCAACTCGACATTTTTGACTTTAATCACAAAGGATTCAAACCCCAGGACCTTCAATAGGTTTAGGTCTATCTCGCCGTGCAATGCTTCATATAAAATTCTGTCTAAGCTCATGGCCAACATAATTAAGCCATTGTTGGGTAACCTCATCTCCTCCAGTCAGGGTGGGTTCGTGAAAGGTAGGAATATCATGGATAATGTGACCATTGTGCAAGAAACCATTGATTCCAGCCACCAACACAATGAACAAGGGATGATCATAAAACTTGATATGGCCAATGCCTTAGACCGGGTAAAACATTCTTTTTTGTTTCAAGTTCTTATATCTTTTGGCTTTAACACTAATTTTGTAAGACTGATCAAAGCTTGTATAGGAAGGACATGGATTGCTCCTTTAGTGAATGGTAGGCTAGCAAAATACTTCCAAAGTACTCGGGGTATAAGGCAGGGCTGCTCGCTGCCCCCTTTCTTATATATTTTGATGGTTGACTCCCTCAGCAGAAAATTGAATGCAGAGAAGGCTGTAGGAACAATTCTTGGCATTCAAGTGACGAAAGACCTTATCCCCATTAACCATGTCTTATTTGCAGACGATTCACTCCTTCTGGGAGGAGCCTCGGTCAAAATTGCAAGAGGTTTTAATGATGTAATACAAAGCTTTTGCAATGTCTCGGGAGCCCTTGTCAATAAGAGAAAATCTGTTGTCTATGGCTGGAACGTGAATCAGGCTACTATTCAACGTATTGTTCAATACTTAGGCTATACAGGATTTGCTACTTGGGAAACCTTTAAGTATCTCGGCTTGCCATTAACCTTGGGCAGCACTAAGGCTCCTCACTGGCTCGAGGTGATAAGCAAAATAAAATCCAAATTGGCAGCTTGGGGAGGACAATGGATAACGAAAGCTGGAAAGTTAATTCTCATCAAATTTGTTGTCTCATCTCTGCCTCTCTATCAGGCTACGTTTTTAGTGGCACCTAAGTCGATTACTGAGCAGATAGCTAATCTTATTCTATCCTTCTTGTGGCAAGGAGGTAAGGGAAGTCAACAAAAGTACCATTTGGTGTGCTGGGACGTGGTGAAAAAACCGTTCACTGATGATGGATTGCAGGTCAGAGATCCCAGGCTTGCGAATTTGGCTATTGGTGGGAAGTTGCTATGGAAGATCTTCTCCAAGCCCAGTCACCCTGTCAGCCGTGTTCTTATTAACAAATATATGAATGGAGTCTCAGTTCCCAATATGGATGAAGCTAATGTCCAAAAAGGCACCACGTTGTGGAAATTATGCATTCAAGGTTGGGAGTTTTTCAAAAAACATCTTTATCGCATACCTGGAAATGGGAGACGCATTTTACTGTGGGAAGATAAGATAATGGGATGACCTCCTCTCAGGAAGAATGATGAATTCCATGAATTAAGAAGCTAGCTTACCCAGCATGGCATCACTAAACTCGTTGACATTTCAAATTGGGACCAGGATGGTAATTGGTGTGATTGGAACCTTCCCAGGCCGGCTAACACGATGCTAAACCAATTGAAATTGTTGACCACAGCTCTGATTGGATTAGCACCAGTTCATTTGCGATTAAGGGATAAATGGGGGTGGGGATTGACAGGTGAATATACTGCAGCATTGGGTTTTGCTGCCCTTCAGACGCAACAGCCATAGATTCAGACTAACGTTAAGTGGAAGCATGTGTGGGACACATTTGGCATTCCAAAAATTAATTTCTTCAATTGGATTCTCTTGCACAGAAGACTCTTGATTGGTGAGAATCTTGTTAAGCGTGGAATTGTCGGGCCACACAGATGTCCTCTTTGTCATGCAACCTAGGAAACAATTGATCATTTGTTCATTGAATTCCCTTTCATGCAGGAGGTGTGGCAGCTGGCATTGCAAGGTCTCAACGTTCACACCCCATCTCAGTGCAATATTGTTTCCTTATTTTCCATTTGGACCGAGCATTATCCTCTTGCGATTAAGAGCAAATCTTTGTGGTCCAAGATCTGGCATGCAGTCCCAAAATACCTATGCTGGGAAGTGTGGTTAGCCAGGAATGAGGGCATTTTCCAAGACAAATTGTGTACCCCTGCAGTGGTGGTTGCTAAAGCCAAGGTGTTACTTTTGGAAACATTGGAAAATCATTCCTTTAAACAGAATAAATTGCTTCTTCCTGCAGAGAACAGCTGGATTGGAGACCCTTCGCTGCGGACTAGGAATAAGATTTCTGCTAGACCTTTCAGCAACCTTGAGTGGCGGATCCGACTCAATGAAACAAAATTTCAGCAGTGGTGGAAGTGTCAAGGTAAAGTCACTATTTTTTTCGATGGGGTAGCTAAAGGAAATCCTGGGAGAGCTAGAGCTGGGGGGGTTTTCTATGCTCCTGATGGTCATATTAAGGGAAGCTTCAGTTGGGGGTTAGGACAGGGTACTAATAACCAGGCTGAAATTTTAGGTTTGCTCAAAGCTTGTCAGATAACTCATGGAAATGGTGATCAAGATATTAAGATTTTCAGAGATTTGAAAATCCTAATTAAACATTTAAACACGGAAGACCACTTTAATAATGCAACGTTAAATAATATTTTGCAACGTGTCCGGAATTGGCTGCAAAATTCAATTCTGCCTCCTATTTCCACATCCTTCGGAGTCTAAATCAGGAAGCTGACTTCAGGGCCAATGTAGGCTGTCATTTAGCTCCAGCAGATTTGATACAGAATGATGATATTCCTATATGGTCTCCCATCCCGTAAGATGGCTGCTTCTAGTATATTGTAAGTGTAGGAATTGGATACCTCTGAAATTTGTGCTCTTTGGCATTGTATGATGGGTTGATTAGGCGTAAGCCTAACCGTGTTTTCTCCAATAAAATTTATCCGTTCTTGTTAAAAAAAAAAGATCGAGGAGAGGATGAACCATCAGATCACTCTATTTCTAGAACATATCGTGATCATTGGATTACATATGTACACATGCATACTAAAGAAACAAACATTACCTAAATATACATTATACCAAGTTGATGTTAACTAACTCCTAGGCGTCTTAATATCCTAACATTTTTTATTTAAGGACATTCTATACAATTGAATAGAAGCCCATACATGTGCTAAAAAATCATTATGAGTCTTATGATTCAATAAATATTTGTCTTCAAAGTGGGGACTCTCACTTTGCTAGAGTTCAACTATCATTAATCAATCACAATTCATATAATTTGTTTGGTACACAAAGGATTTTGTTCATCACAAAGACCGTGAATTGGGTCACTTGAGTGATCATAAGAATGTTGCACATAAACTAACCCCATATTGTCGATCACTTACTATTCATATATAGATGCCATTGTTGCTAACCTAGTTGCATGCTTGCTTGGGCCTTGCGACCATGGATTTGAACCTAAGAGGGTTCATCCTCCCCTTCCTCATGCGAGCGCAATCCCTTTTCATGCCGTTGTAGTATCTCTAATAAAATCACTCCAAAAATCCCAATCTTCCAGGGTCACCAAGAAGATGCATCAAATTCCAAAAGTGAATCTCCCCTCACGATCCTTGAGGTACATACCTTTGGCTATAGCAAAAAGAGGGTTCATAAGGGAATTTACTAGCATTTGGATCTCACCTAGATCAATGGATATTTGGATGTAGAAGAATTGGATCCCCATAATAAGAGGGAAGTTGACATATTACTTTTGTGGAAAAGGGTTTACACTTTTCTCTTTAAATCCAAAGAGGATAGAGTTCTCATCTTTCAAAACAACCTTTACTTCTTTGGAATCATAGGAACCTAGTTGAATTGTTGGATTTTGATTTCAATCCAAAACTCGGTGTCCTATTTGTTGTCCTGGTTTGGGTTAATCTACCTCACTTAAATTTGCGTTGTTGGAATGAATACTTGTATAGAAGCATAAGCAATACATTGGGAAAATACATAGATAAATCTAATCCAAAAGTTGTTATGTTAATATACGTAGGGCTTTGTGTTGAAGTAGATATTGATAAAGCGTTATCGAAATCCATCCTTCTCACATTGGATAATTGGAAGCATGTGTAGAAACTATAATATAAATAGCTACTAGTCAAATGCAAATCCCACCACAAGTATGGGCACTTTGCCAAAAATTACAAGAATAATCTGCCCCAAGTTCAAGCAACAATGGACAAGGAGGAACAATGGAAAATGTTCGAGAAAAAACTTGCCTTAAATCCATCTCATCCCTCCAATTCAAGTAATCAAGCCCCCATGCCATCGAAGATTACTGTGTGCTTAGGTTCTACCCATGTAACTCAATGATACCAATAATTGCATCATCAACCCAAAAATGTGCAGCCTTAGCTGGTGTGGTCTCACAACCATCTAATTCAATCTCATTCGAAAACATATTTGAAGTCTTATTTAAACTTGAAGCAACCACAAGTGTTGAAGAACCCTTAAAAAAAGGTTTTGTTGATACTCATGTTGTTTTTCCCCAATCTTTCCAAAATCCCATCTACTAAGAAACACAAGTGGAATCACCCTTGACCTTGGAGGAAAAGCTCATCTTTGATTAATAAGAGGAGATCGTTCGTGTTCTAGAGAAACCCCATCCTCAATCTAGTGGGATGTTGACAAGAAAAAAAATCCAAGACATAACTTGAAGAGGAAGAGATAGACGAGGAAAAACTCATAAATAAAATGGGGAGAAAGTGTATGAAGGACAAAAGAGAAGAGGCAACAAACAAGGAAAAAAAATTGGGGATTCATACTAGTATCGAAAGCTATTCAAGCACAAGTTCAAAAATTCATTTGCCTAAATCCCTAGGATCTCATGTGCCATTGGATAGTAAGAAAGGTGGCATTTCCAAACCCTCCAATGTTAGATAATTATACTAGTCTCGTATAATTGTAGAGGTTTGGGCAGCAAATATAAGGAAGAAGATCTTAAAGATTTTAGAAGATTGAAAAATATTGTTCTCCTATGTTGGGAGACTAAGCCAGAGGAGGTCAACATGTTGAAAATCAACCAAAAGCAATGAAAAGTTCATGAATGCATAACAACTATTTCTATAGGACCTTCAAGAAGGATCTACAATCTATGGAAGCTATATTTCTCTCATCAAACCCAACATTGGGTAATAATTTGTCTCATTCACCAAGCCACATGTAATAAATTTCAAATTTTGAATGCTTACATGCATGCTTTTTACAAAGAAAAGGAAGCTTGTTGGAAATCACTACAGGTATTAAAGGACTTAAATTTCACATGAAAGAGCATTGTGGTTGGGTATTCAATGTGTCCTGTCAAACAAAGAAAAATAGGGAGGTAACATAGTAAAGGATCCCTTCTAGGAATGCATGGAAGATATCATGAAAAATTGGGACCTTGTGGATGTTAAACCTACAAAGGGAAGTATACATGGTCTATAGACGATTAGTGTTGGGTCACATAGCTGCTAATCTAGATTGATTCCTCATTTGGAGTGAAATTATCTTAAGCAATTAGATTATCACCTCCAAGATCATCCCATTGCGAGTCTCAAACTGTAAGGGTCCTACCCTAACTCGCCTTACTCTAAGAATTGATCACACATTGTATAAGCCATAACTTTGTAATAGGGCCGAATAAGTTACTGTTCAACAGTCAATGTAAAGAGGGTCTCTTTATTGATTAAAACCCATTAGGAAGTTGTATTTTGACCATGTCAAGTAGTTAGGGTTTTGGACATTTGAAGCCCGTTTAAAGAGCTTGAAGGCTATGCAGCTTTTGTGAAGAATATAGTAATGAAGATCTTCTCAAGAGAATGGTCTCCCTATCATAAGAGGCCCATGAGCATTGTTCCCATGATAACAAATCTCTTTCCCTGCCATATTATGCTATTATTGTCTTGTATTTATGGTTTTGTGTTGCTTATTTTTGGTTTATTGCATGCTAATGTTGCTATATTCTATGTGATTCTCAAATTTGATGGGTAAAGAACACCACACAGACCACAAGCCTATCTCACTTACCTTTTGACAACATGAAGAGTTTGGGTCGATACCTTTTATATTTTTCCCCTTTGGCTCCATAACCCAAAGGAAATGGAAATCATAGCAGTAAAATGGAGCATATAGCTATTTGGATCTCTTTCTATGTTTGGGAAAAGAAGTTGAAAGTAGTGAATATTGCATTAAAAGATTGGGATAATTCTTCCTGCACATTGCCAACCAATGAAAGACTATCATTGCAAAACCAACTCTAACATCTTTAGGAAAGAATGGAAGAGGAAGAGGCTACAAAGCAAGATCAACTAAAGCAACTTGAACTGTGTAGTAAAATACACAAAGAAAATAGGAATGAGGAAGAAGTGTGGCATTTTAAGTCCATGAGCCTTTGGTTGTAGACCGAGGACAAAAATGCATCTCCCTTTCATAAGCAAGTTAAATCAACAACTTATAAAAATTTCATCAAAGAAATTACTCGTATTGATGGTGTTACCAACCAAACTAGCAGTCTTGGCACATGCTAATGATTGGCAATCATAAGAGAGGAAATCTAAATCCAATGTCACCTTAATTTATTTCCTTAGACTGCTCTAGGAGTTATTCACCTAGAGGAGATCCCTTATGATACACCTGCCAATGATCTTAACACAACACAAACTCCTTTCTACAAACTTGAGATCAGAACCAATGCGTTTAAGGGATTCTAATAATAAATGAATAAGACATATTAGATATTTATAGGAGTTAGAATATAGTATCCATTTAGGTAGTGGACACAAAGTAGATCACTGCAGGTCAAATGTATCAGCTTTATGAAGTGCAAAATAATATATCAACATCTAAAACTTAGTAGACTTGTAGCATGGAAGAATTCCGAAACAACATGCCAAATAATGATCAAAGTAATATGCTAGTACTAATAATAGACATAGATCATGGAAATAGTGCTTGTTTATCAGTGATACATGTCAGTGTATGATATCAACAACATTAGTTAACATGAGTATCAATCTTTAGTATCTAAAATCAGTTATCCTTCATAACCATACAACATTGTAACAATATATTTGTGAAACATGTATCATCACCAATATTTGTAAGGGTAGCTATGACTGTATATCAGAGTTATTGTTAGGTAGTTATATCAACATTTAGCATCCACAAGCATGACGAATAATCAATCATTTGCATCCGCAATAATGGACCATCAATACAAAGAATATAAGGTCTTACAATAAACAATTATCATTGATATCAATCACGTCAGCAGTAAATGAAACCATTTATCAGCAGGTATAAACACTGAAATATCAACATTAGCAAACATTATCAGCTGATAAGTATAATCAATGATAAGTATCAACACATAGGCATATTATCATCGCTTAAGTTAACTGTAAATAACACTGTGTATCAGCAGGAATAAACAATGCAATATCAATAGTGATTACACAGTCAAACCATTCTTGAAAGGGGGTTTAAAACACCCATAAAAGTCTTCCCTAATGAAGAGAGTAACCACCCAGGCAGGTCGAAATCCTGTCACCATTGGAAGTTGTCTACAAGTCAACCCTACTCAGATTTGACAGTCTGCAAAAAATTACAGTCTATAACCTTTTTCCACAGTAAGTATTGAATCATATCTAACCCTTTTTCCACCACAAATAATGACGCCCTTTAGTATTTTACGATAATTTACCTAGGGAAAATTAGGTCAAGGGCTTGGGTTGTCAAATTTTGAAGTATTTTTTGGAGTTTTGAAATTTTCCAATTTTTAGGGCTTTTTAGGGTTTTATAATTTTAGGGTCTTTTTAAGGTATAAAACACAAGAAATTTGTAAAAAGAGTAATTTAACAGGGGCTATGATTATTCTCTCATCCCCTAGGGCATGAGGTATTGATGATCAACTTCCCTCCTAGAATTTGTTTCTCTAAGCTTGCAAACTAGGGAATCCACAACAACCTCTAGGGTTTGTTGTAGGAACCTTAATCAGGGTAAAAGAAGAGATCCAAGGCCCAAAAACAATGAAAAATTCCTTCAAGAGGACGTTTTTCACCATACAAATTGACAAAATATTGACAAGAAAACCTTATCCAAACAAGAGGAATACACTTAACAACACCATTCAATAGAAGGTAGAGATAGACTTACCAATATTTAACAAAAGATGAGCAAATATTAGACAATAGGTCACCTTTTGTGCATGAGTTCACCAACCATTTTAACATCAAGATGTATGTGCTAAGAGAAACCCTAGAATTCACCTTCATTCACTATTCAAGACAAGAAAACATCATCCCAAGAGGTGTCCATCACATAGAAGCCTCATACAAGAGGTAAAAAGAATAAACATAGTCTTATCCCATGTGTTATGTTATGTTTTACAAATGAATTTGGATAGGATATTTATATCCATCCTATCACAATATTTAATTTTATCAATCCTACATGTCTTAATTTGTCAATTTAAAATTAAAACAACAATGATTCTAAAATAATCTAAAATAAGACTAAATTAGGGAATGCTACGCACATGTTGGGAACTAGACCCTAAAACAAGCATAAAATGATGAAATATGCTAAGATAAGCAATCTAAAGACTCACTTTGATGGAGAGAGTGAACTCGAGGGGGATGTCATGCCCCAACTAACCTTAGAGTGATGAAAAGTCCCTTGATGTCCCCCTTGCATTAGCTTGAGGCTTGATCAAAAGGATGATGTCATAGGGTTGTTTTGGCTATAGAGGGTCAAAATTGTTGTAGGAAAGGTCCAAGTCGGGTGAGAGAGGGGTGATGAACTGGGGATGATATCCCTATATGAAATGTAGTTTCCCTCAAAGCAAAAAAAAAACACGGTGGTCATGCGACCCAATTTCCCACCCTTGGAAGCCCCAGACACCAACCCCAGGAAAAAAAGTCCTATAAAGGGGTAGTCAGCAATGCCACTAAGCCATAGTACTTCCAAGAGTAAAACCAAGGAGCCAAGTCATGTCCAACCATACACAGAGATCCTCACACTTGGCCTTTCATTTTTTTTATCTCTCTTCTACCAAACAACCTGCTGTAATGTTGTAAATTGCAGAAGTGTAACCGATGGCACGATCCAGAGGGAATTACTTGCCATCAAAGATGTATCCTGATCCTACTTTTAAACTCTGTATATGGAGGGAAAATATATTGACCCTGACTCAATGTCAACAATTCTTGGCAATATCTTAATGCTAATCACTGAAGAAGACAATGCAAGTCTCTTTTAAACATTGAAGAAGACAAAATCACAATAGCAATCTAGGGGCTTGCTCCTGAAAAGGTTAAGCGACTGGATGGAGGAAGTCAATGCCTCACCATTCTCAAGATTATAGCTAATATCTTTTTGTAACTCCTGATATAAAGTATTAACCAAGACTATGCCAAATAGGCTCAAAAATACCCCCCCTGATATTATCTTTGGAAATCAAGGAGGGTTGTGCAGAAAAGACAAATCATTGACAAAATATAATATTGGCGCAAGAGGCAATACACTCTAGCAGGGTGAATAAAGAAAAATGGATGATAATCAAAATTGATATGGCCAATGCATTTGACCGAGTAATACATTCATTTCTTTTGTTGTTCTTCACAACTTTGGTTTTAATGAACCTTTTATCTCTTGGGTGGAAGATTGTATCAATCATTTGTGGATTGCTCCCTTAGTGAATGGGATGCCCTTTTCATTATTCAAAGGCAACATGGGTTTATGGAAAGGTTGTCCCCTCTCCTCCTTGTCATACATCATAATGACAAATTCGTTGAGTACAATACTAGTGTTTGAAAGGGCCTTGGGCAATATTCATGGAATTAGTTTTGCTACAGGGATCAAAGGGATCAACTACTTACAATTTTTTGATGATACACTCCCTATGAGAAGAGCATCCTCAACTATAACGAAGTAGTTCAAATCTGTCTTTGATCAATTTCTAAATGCATTTGGGGGTAAAGTGAACAGTGGCAAAAGCCAAATATATGGCTATTATATAAGCACCCTTCACCTACAAGTCATTTCCAAGATTCTTGAATTTATTTGGGTAACATCCTGGACCTATTTCAAATACCCAAGGATGCCTAATTCTTTATGTAATCCCACTTTCTTTGTTTGGAAATGCATAATAGGTAAAATCAAAGGTAATCTACAATAGTGGGGCTCATAGTGGTTGAATCCAGTAGGTAGAATTGTCCTCGTCAAATCTATCTTGACGACCCTTCCTATATATTAGTACTCAACCATGCTGGTGCCAATTGGGGTTATGCATTATATTGCTAGATAAATTCACAAATTCTTGTGGCAAGGGTGGAAAAATAATACTGAAATATTTCATTTAATCAATTTGAATACAATCAAGTCCCCCAAATATAGTGGAGGGATAATAATAAAGGACCCAACTCCAATGAACATAGCACTGGGGGCAAAAGGTATTATGGTTCTTGGTGTCTAGCAAGTTCGATTGGTGGAAACAAGTTTTGTTCAAGAATTATTTCCTAGGTAGTAGAAAAAGATGCTTGGATTGACCATCAAAGGACTGTTGACATGGGAAAAATGCCTTGTTCAATAGTAGGGGTTCTCCTCAATACAAATTTTTGTCTAGACTTCACAATGTTTAAAGTAGGAAACCCATCTAATTTCTTTCCCGATAATCATTACCATTTAAATGGGGGATGGAAAAAGAGTAAAATGCAAAAATGCTTATGATCTATATGCAGGGTGCAATTCTATTCTACCTTTCCTAGATAGGAGCATGTGACTAATCGGTGAACATGAGAATAAACATGCATTCTTATAATTATTACTATAACAAAAAGTTGTTTAAGAAACAACAACATGAAAATATATAAATATAAATCAAGTTAAACTTGAGATAAGTGGGTTATTAGATAACTATCGATGGCCTTACATTCACCATTTCAAAGCAAACATATTAGATAAAACATAGTAAGAACATAAATTTATGTACAAAAAATTCTATAGAAAAAGTGATACAATCTCAGTAAAAGCAAACAATGGAAATGGTAGAAATAGGCCTACAGCACATGATCTTCCAAAATTGGCCTTGAAGGATTCTCCTTATTGAAGTTTTATAAAAGAACTTACAAAACATTCATGTTAAACAAAAATTGTCTTTCACACATGGTGATTACATTTATAACCCTAGTCATAACCGCCTTGTGGTCTCTTGAGTTTCCTTCTTGGCACTTATGAATTTTTCAGTTTCTTTCCTTTGTCATTTTCAAAGGAATATTCTACATTAAGCTTTGTCTTTATTGGGGTCATAGTCGACCATGTGCTTTATTGTCCAAGTAAGTTGCATACACTTCATGTTGGGATGATATGCTCAATATGCGCCTAAAGATTAATTAATGAAAGGAAACTGCATAAGCCACTAAATCCTTTAGCATGAGTCCCATGCCTTTTTTGAGAGTGCTAAGATATGAATTGATTAAGTTGATATCTCTTGAAGGATTTGCAATGTATTCCTTCAATGTCTCCTTAGAGATCCTTGAGTTTATGCCTATGGATATTCTTTTTCATTTGATGGTAAACTACCAATAATTCAACACATTGGTTGCTAGTTGTGGTGAACTCATTTACTTGAGTGGTGGAAGGTGGCATCATTCAATCTCTTTCAACAACAATATGCAAGCACTAACAATTACTCGCCGAGGTGGTCATGTCCTTTTCTAGAGAGAAACTTGCTAATTGGCAATTTGCTAATGCAATGTAGTTGCATTGACTCTCCCTCTCACTCATTTGGTGAAGGTCTTCAGGTGGAACCTTTGCTTATGTTTTCCATTTCTGCAACTCATCTAAGCCCATTTGGACTTCATGCAATATTACCTTTTGTTAGGGGTCCTACCCTAACTTGCCTTACTCTAAGAATTATTCATACATAGTATAAGACCATAACTTTGTAATAAGTACAAATATGTTAGTGTTCAACAATCAATGTAAAAAGGATCTATTTATTAATTAAGATCCATTAGGAAGTTGTATTTTGACCATGTCAAGTAGTTAGGGTTTTGGATATTTCAAGCCTATTTAAAGAGCTTCAAGGCTCTTAAGTGTTTTGTGAAGAATATTTTAATGGAGCATTGCTTAAGTGAATGGTCTCCCTGCAATAAGGGGTCCATGAACATTGTTCCCATAATAACAAAGCTCTTTTTTCCATATTATGTTATTACTATCTCATATTTATGGTTTTATGTTGCTTATTTCTAGTTTATTACATGCTAGTATTGATATATACTATGTGATTCTCAAGTTCTAGGGGCAAGGAACACCACAAGTGGTATCAGAGCCACGATCTTGAGACAACACACATCCGAGAATTGATATATTTTTTTCAAGGCTAGAGACATGTTTTGACGTCTTAGAATAATTGCAAAGATTTGTCATCCAACGGATAAACCTACGAATGGGGAGAAATACACGTAGAGAATATAGTTGGTACTTAGTCACGTTGTACCCTTGTTTGGTGCAATTCTTGGACACTAATGTAACTCATGATGGTACCGCTTCGAGTGGTACCGCATTATATAACACCTACACACAATCACTTCCATGTATTGGAAGTCCCATAGGTCACCTGAAACTAGCTTACAATCGTCTTATTGATATAGTGGCATCGAGAACAACACTCGATAAGATACTCTTGTGTACCTAGAAGTCAAGTAATATGGATAAGGGAATGATTGAGCTTCCTTAGTTAGTTTCCTAAGATACTAGGTTGAGCATTATTGTTGGGTTTCGCACATATATAAGAGAGCTATAATGCATGATAATCCCTTGACTTCAGAACCTTGAAAAAATTGAAAATCCTTCTCTTTGCAACCTGTTTGTGAGATTTCTTCGTTCAGTCTAAGAAACAAGCAAATCTCATAGGGGAGGTCATGTGAAATTCCTACATCTTTGAATCCACGTTTGAATCTAATAGGAACTTGGTAATTCTGTAAGTGTAGTAACATTCAAACCCCAACATAATTTAATTTGGAGGGCCAATAAAACCCTTATTTATGACATACCTCATTGGAATTCCGGCATCGTGTTGATCATTTTAATATATAACTCTCATAACCTTTTTTATGAGTCCCAAAACCCTTATTGTGACCTACCTCCATAAACGCCTTATCTCCTACTACTTTTTTTGACATATATCTCCCATAACCCTGTTCTAGTAGACCCAACCCCTCTCCTCTCCTTTTATAGTCCCTACTTTTCTGGTCCCATGGCAGACACCCGCCACTAGGGAAACATGGAGAATACCAACCAAAATCCACCCCAACCCAATCCAAACCCCCCCACTCACCCTCTTTACCTTCAAACCCTCACCTCTAATGTGGGCCAACTCACCTAGCGGTTGACCGAACAAAAACATAAGAACTGCAACATCTAATTCATGCTAATTGCTATTGCCCAACATTGCATATATGTTCCACCCTTTGACACCCCCACTCATGAAGTTGTGTCCATGGAAGACCAAGGTTCTCACTTTCTATTCCTGGAACACTAGTATCCCTCTTTGAAGACAAAAATGTGTAGCACTGTTTTCCGAAGATTGAGATGTGAAAATTTGATGGTTATGATCCCTTAAGTTGGGTGACTCAAATGGAACATTATTTTTCACTCCATGGCATTAAAGATGATCTCTAAAAGTTGAAAATTGGGTGTTATACTTAGATTCTAAACGATGGTAGTGGTGGAAATGGTACCATAAATCTTATCGTCATTATGTCCCTTGGAGCCAATTTTGTGAAGATCCTTCATGAGCATTTTGATTGTGACATTCATTATTTAGGTCGATTGACTAAACCACGTCAAAGAAAGCATTGTTATGGACTAAATGACAACATTTGAGCCATTGGCCATCCACACCGAAGGCCTCTCTAATTAGTTTTTTCAAGAATGTTTCATTAGTGGCCTCAAAGAGGCAATTCGTGCACATGTATTCATGCAATGTTCCTTCACTAGGTTGGAAGCTTGTGATACAACTTTTGAAGTTGAATTGGTCACCATTTCCCAAACCAAGCACCCTTCATTTTCCCCTCGCACCATATTTCCCATGGCTTATCCTCCCAACAACTCCCCCACCTCACCTTTCCCCATCCATAACCTCACTCTG
Source organism: Larix kaempferi (assembly GCA_027924585.1). Taxonomy (NCBI): domain Eukaryota; kingdom Viridiplantae; phylum Streptophyta; class Pinopsida; order Pinales; family Pinaceae; genus Larix; species Larix kaempferi. The sequence continues at coordinate 8,734,766 of BSBM01000087.1, read as the reverse complement.
GAGGCCATGGTTGAATGACAATGCCTCGACCTTTTCTATAATTGTGACGAAAAATAGGTTAGAGGACATTAATTTACAGAACATAAAATCTTCTTGATAGTTGAAGCCACCCCCTGAGGTACTAGAAGCCAACACAGTGGAAGCTCTATCCAAACCAGAAGGTGATGACCAACTGCCACCTTTTGAAGATGCTCCATTTATGCCAGTTCCATAGGAGCAAGGACACATTTCCCTTCATGCTTTATATGGGTTTTCTAGTCCTCGAACGATGAAATTGGTTGGCTACATAAATCACAAGAAATTCATCGTGCTAATTGATAGTGGAAACACGCATAATTTCATCCATATGCATGTGGTGGAAGACACCCATTGCTATATTTTCCCCATCTCCATTTTCCAAATCATGATAGCCAATGGGGATACAATGAAATGTGGCAGTTAATGTGAGAATGTCAAAGCTATTGACATGGGTGTCTGTGATATTTTTTTGGGGATTGAATGGCTCAGGACCTTAGGTCCTCCCACAATGGATTTCCATGAACTCTTTATCCACTTTACTCGATCTGGGCACACATATCACCTTCGGGGAACTACCCTGGTTTCTCATGAAATTATCTCTTCCCACTGCATGGCGAAATTGTTAAAGAAGGTCCACTCAGGTGTTATTGCACAGTTCCATGTCATACAAGTTTTGGACACACCACCCTCAAATATTCACCCCAACTTACAATGGGTTATCTCCTAGTACCAATGAGATTTTGACGCACCCAAGGGTTTACCTCCATCCCTTGGGGAACATGGCCATTCCATTCATTTAATTCCAGGTATTCAAGCCCCCAATGTCCATCCTTACAACCAACCTTTTCCCCAAAATAATGAAATTGAATATCATTTAGTAATTGTTGTGCGCTAGTGTTTTTCATCCTAGCACAAGCCCATATTCTTCGCGTGTGGTTATGGTCCTAAAAAAGGAAGGTGAATGGTGCATGCGTCTTCTGATCTCTCAACAAAATCACCATCAAAGACAAATTTCCTATTTTGGTCATTAATGATCTCTTAGACAAGTTGCATGGTGCCAAATTCTTGACCAAACTCGGCCTTCATTTGGTCTACCATGAAATTTGGATGAAAGAGGTGGATATACCCAAAACAACTTTCCGTACTCATGAAGGTCATTATGAGTTCTTGTTCATGCCCTTTGGCCTCTACAGTGTCCCATCCATTGTTCAGAGTCTCGAGAATAAGTTTTTTTGCCCCTTCCTCCGCCATTTTGTCATGGTTTTCTTCAATGATATGTTGTTCTATAGTCCCACTTGGGAAATCCATCTATAGCATGTTTCTCATACTTTTGCACTTACTATAGGAACAACTATTATTTGTGAAACACTCCAAGTGTGCTTTTGGGGTGACTGGGGTTGAAAACTTGGGCCATATTGTGAGTCGGGATGAGGTTTGGGTGGATGACAAGAAAGTGGAAGCTTGGAGAACTAGCCATGCACCAACACTCTCAATAGCTTGAGAGGATTCCTTGGCCTTACAGGTTATTACCATAATTTTGTGGAGAACTATGGGAAGATTGCAACTCCTCTGACAACATTACTAAAAAATAATGTATGTTCCTGACATGAAACAACATAGCAAGATTTATGCCCCCTCAAGGAGGCCATGTGTACTACACATGTGTTATCCATGTCAGATTTCACTAAGACATTCATCTTAGAATGCGATGCCTCTAACCGTGGAATGGGAGCCATATTATTACAAGAAGAACATCCCTTGGCCTTCACTAGTAAGCAAGTAAGTGACAAAAACTTGGGCAAATCCACCTATGAACAAAATGATGGCTATCCTTCTTGTAGTTGAGACATGATGCCCCTATCTAATCGATGGACACTTCTAGATCAAGGTAGACCATCATAGTATCAAGTATTTCCTCAAACAACACCTTTCTTCACGTGAGCAACATAAATGGGTCACTAAGATGTTGGGTTATGATTATGAAATCATATATAAGAAGGGTTGCGATAATGTGGTGCCTAATGCCCTATCAATGGAGCTTGACAAGGAGGGTTCACTCTTCAGCTTATCCCTACCAGTACTAGGATGGCTAAATGAAGCGTGACATGAATGGTTTCCCAAAACATAGTTGGCCACCTCATCAAACAAATTCAGGAAGACTTGAATACCTTACCCGGGTATACATGGAACCAAAATATTTTGAGGTATAAGGAGCACATCTTTCTCACATTATATTTAACATTGAAACCATGAAACTCTACAACACTCTTTCTTTTGGGAAGGCATGAAAAAATATATTCATACTTCCTTGTTGTCTACAAGACTTGCCAACGACATAAGGGTGAAATAGTGAAGTCACCAAGGACTTTGCAGCCACTCCCTATTCCTAACCATATCTGGATGAACATCTCTATGGATTTCATTGTGTGGATTCCTAAGGTAGGCCATAAAATAGTCATTGTGGTGGGAGTAGATTGTCTGACCAAATATGCCCATTTTTCTTCCTTACCATTCACTTTTACACCCTCTTTGGTGGCCCAAGTTTTCCTGGATCAATTTTTCAAACTCCATGGCATGCCCACTTCTATTACGTGACCCCACTTTTATGAGCAAGTTTTGGAAAGAGTCGATCAAACTTCAAGGCACTCAGTTGAATCTCAGCATGGCATACCATCCCCAAACAGATGGTCAAACTAAAGCAATTAACAAGTGCCTAGAAAACTACTAACACTGATTTGCGTCAGATAAGCCACACCAATGGGCTCACTGGCTCCCCATGGTTGAGTGGTGGTATGATGCCACTTATCATGGTTCCACAAAGATGGCACCATATGAAACAATGTATGACCAAAAACCCTTATTAATGATTTCCTATATACCAAGTACCTCACGGGTTTAGGTAGTGGATGATGCACTCTGCACCAGAGTTGAAATTCTACAAATCCTTAAAGATAATATGATTATTTCCCAAAATAGAATGAAGCAACATACCAATCAACATCGCTCTGAGCGCTCCTTTGAAGTCGGGGATCATGTGTTTCTTTGACTACAACCATATAAACAAACATCTCTCAAGGCCCATCTACATCAGAAGCTCGCTTCGAAGTTCTATGGACCCCACACCATTCTATAGTGCATTGGATAGGTATCCTATAAGCTTGCTTTTCTAGACCACTCCAAGATTCACCTTGTCTTCCATGACTCTTTCCTAAAAAGAGTGGTGGGATCAAATTGCAAAGTACAAACCAGTTTACCAGAATTTGATGAGGAAGTCTCTGTTTGTCTTAAACCGACTGTAGTATTGGCTTCCAAGGAACGAAAATTACGTGAGTGCACCATCAAGGAAGATTTTGGTTGGTAACAAGACATGCCGCCAGAAGATGCAACTTGGGAACCAACCAACATTTTACAACAATTTCTGCACATTAAATGTTGATAACAACGTTGCTTTTGAAGGGGGGGGCATGTTAGGGTCCTACACTAACTTGCCTTACTCTAAGAATTAATCATATATAGTACAAGGCCATATATTTGTAATAAAGATGAACAAGTAAGTGTTCAACAATCAATGTAAAGATGGTCTCTTTATCAATTATTACCCATCAGGAAGTTGTATTTTTACCATGTCATGTAGTTATGGTTTTGGATATTTGAAACCTATTTAAATAGCATCAAGGCTATGAATTATTTTGTGAAGAATATTGTAATGGAGCTTTGATAAAATAAATGGTCACCCTATTATAAGAGGCCCGTGAACATTGTTCCCATAATAACAAAGCTCTTTTTCGTGCCATATTATGTTATTATTGTCTCAAATTTATGGTTTTGTGTTGCTTATTTCATGTTTATTGCATGCTAATCTTGCTATATACTATGTGGTTCTCAAATTTTAGGGGCAAGGAACACCACACCTTATTGTCTTTGAGCTTATCTAAGAATGCGAGTTACTGGGCAGCATGACCTTGAAATTATGCAAATTATTGTATATCAGCCGTTGTATAATGTTCAATTCAAATTGTAATTTGTAAGCACAGGCCTTGAACTTAGCCATAATGGTCATATTTAGTTTGTGATGGGATGCCTCTTCCTCCAGGAATTTAAATTTCACTTGCAACTTTCTATTTCCTTGATCATGTTTCTAACATTGAATTTAGTTGCTCGGGAGAAAGCAACTTTTGCAGAAGTAGTGGCTATTGGGTTGGATTTTGTCTCTATTGTCACATGAGATTTGGTGGTGACTGTAAGCTCTGGAATCCCTGGCAATTCAAGATTTTTTTGTGATTGTTTTACCACTCATTTTTTTGATCGTTCGAATACATATGTGTCTACGATTGTGATTGCATCGGACTTTGTGGGGGTGAATTTTCCTAAACCCAACTCTTAGAGGGGAAAATGGCTTGTTGTGATGGATGGCATTAGGTAGCTGAAATATGTTTTAAGGTTAGAGGCTCCTATATCTATATGCTCTATATTTTCAACCTCCTCATCCATTTTCTTCTTTCCTTATTCCCTTGCTTTTTCTTATGCCTCTTCCCATTCCATTTTCTTTCGAGCCTTCGCTTCTTGGGAAGGTGTCACGTCCCCTCCCGTCACTCCGATGCAAGGAAGGGAACATGACCAAACATACTGGGCTTATTGACAATCTCAGCCCCATTCATTACTAAGAAATGCATGGATAAATAAAACTTGTGTATACATATTCATACTCAGCAAGCACAACGGAATAACCATAATAACACACACGCAGAAGGGAATACATCATCCTATTTCTTCCAGGAAGAATAATGAAACAATCATACAATAATCAATCCCATCCTCACGCTATGCACATGCTTCATGCCAACTAGCTTAAGATAATCATTTCATTCAATTAACATGAATAATTAAACATGCAGAACAGAACACATAATGATCATACTTTAACCGCACAAAGCACTTATCTTTAAGATGAGACTATCCAACAATTGGCTATGGGAGAGAAACGTTCCACCCAACCATAGGTCTCTGTCCAGCCTGTATTCTTTCAGCTGAGAGACCACCCCCGAGCTGGGTTGTGTATACACTAAGGAGGAACTAGATGGGCTCACTCACAGCCATGGTTTCACTCAAACAACCATGCTAAGCCAACACACAGTTGGGTTTATCAAGCATTCAATAAGCAAAGGAGGAGGATGTTAAGCCAATGAGCTCAACCACAGAGCTACAGACATCTAAAGCTAAACTCAAGCAATCCAATCCTCTGTTCAAACATCCACACTAGGATTTCTCATAATTCTGTCAGCAAATAACTCAATCCCGTCACTGGATTTATGGGCTATAAAAACTGGGTTTTCCAATGGATTTCGGGGTATCTAATACTCTCAATTTCACCCCAAGGTTCATATCTATGGAACCCCCATTGGATTTCACTGTCAAATACCAATTTTGGGCATTTATGGCTCTTCAAAACATGGGTTCTTGCAGAGTTGCGATTTCTGGTTTTTTTTCACTGCTGGGCATTCGTGATGGATGGAAACCGATGCTGGGATCTTCAACCATTGAATGGGAATGAAGAAGAACCCATTCCCACGAGGTAGAGTGACTTGTGGGTCAAGAAAATAGAGCCCATACTCTGCCATATGAATTTCTGGGCTGCCCATGCTCCATTGAAGCCATGGACTGAATTCTTCAACAACTTCCTTACAACAGAATTAAATGTCAGCAAGGAAGGTCAAATGGGTTCTCACAATGACATTTGGCAGCATACGGTTCAATCCCACAACCCCCTCACCACTCCCTAGTGGATACACATTGCCCCTTCTCATTAGTTGCTTCCATAGCCAGTTTTGGTATTGTATTACATGATGTTTATTTACATCATTTTTACAATGTTCCATGGCTTCATAGCACATGGGTAACATAATATCAAATGCTTGCCTTTTAAATAAAATTCGAGCATCCATTAGCGGGGCCTTGGCCTTGAGCTCCTCGCTATGAATACATACATCACATGTGTACAATATTTACATTAAAAGCTAATATATCCTAAGGGTCAAAATGGGGTATTACAATCCCCTCCCCCTTAGAATAACACCATCCTCGGTGTTCCAATGCTTAGGAATACATATACAATTTACAAGTCCAAAATTTTCAAAAAATTTGCAGATCTGCCCTGCGTTCTATCCTTTAATTTGAACCCTCCGGAACAAGTACTTTAGCTTCCACAAGCTGCTCCTGCTGGCTTTGATCTTCTAGCTCCACAGGTGGGCATTGCTCCACAACAATCCCTTCCCTTTATTTACCTTCCAGTTGATCTACAAGTCTGGAATTTTCGTGGATGCCATTGTTTTTTTGCTATCCTAGCAACTATTTGAGGAAGATTTTCAGTCAAATCAAATAGCTTTTGGCCTACTGCCATGATTAATGTACACAACAGCCCACTCTTTACTCGCTAGTACCACTGTTTTTGTAACAGCTGCAACCAATTAAATTCCACTTATCACCTGTGGAATACATCATTGCAATTTCTGTTAGGCCAAGCATAATATAAACATTAAAATCAGTCAATTAACTGCCCAATTGACATGGGTAGTCCATGCTTTATCCCTGAGACTTTCATACTTTTCATGCTTGCCCAACATGCACATGAGCTCATTCATGTCCATTCTTTCACAGGGAATTAACTATCTTAGCATTCACAATTTATTTCAAGCAAATAAACACACTCTACTTTTCAGCCATACATGCATTCAACAATTTTCTATTTTTATAAATGCATCAATAAAAAATGAAAGAGAGAGCAGTAAGAGTCTTCTCCTCTTAGTCTTGTTCCATTCTGGAACCCACACCACCACTGTGGTTTTCATGCTCCTAGCCTCTTTCACTTCAACGTGAATGCTTGACTTGCCCTTCTTTGTCAGTTTTTCATCATTTAATTCAATAGATCTAGGATCTTAACTGAACGAACAACATGTACAACATATCAAGCATAAGAGACAAGAGACAAGAGACACAAAACATTTCACTGGGGAAAACCAAGAAGGTGAAAAACCCTGCAACTTCCTCAGAGATAGAATAAGCATCAATACAAGGATCACAATGATCAAACCCAAGAGATAGATATCTTCAGCAGCATGCTCCTCCTCCACTTGTGCGCACTCCTCCTCTCTCTCACTAATGCGAAGTGAGTGAACAATAGAATGTGTAAAATGAGAGAGACACACTCTCTATTTATACACTAACTTGACTTGCCCTTTACTCAACTAGGTCGGCCCCAACTTAACCACTTAACATAATGCTGACTCTAGGCCGACCCCACTAGGGTTGTCTAATAACCCTTTGACCCACACAACTCATACAGGGCCGACCCCAGCAAGGTGGTCTGATAACCCATCAAATATAATTCGTGACACTTACAATAATACTTGCGACACTTGCAAGTACAACTGACGACACTTCCAATCGGAGGAATAATACATCTCCGTTGGGGATACAATAAAGTACAAATACAATATACAAGTGAATATCTTCCGAAGTTACAAATACATCAACACTCCCTCTTAACTAGGAAGGTATTCTCTTGACACAAGTCATCAATACATATATGCACAAGTCTTTAATTCTGGAGTTAGATCATCATCACTGGATCACGGAGCATCATCATCACTGTTGTTGCTATCTCAATCAATCTCTAATCTACTCAGCATAGGAAGTTCTACAGAGCCAACCCTTTTTCATGTTGGATGTAGGCCTAGCCTCCATGTAGGTCTTCATCATCTCTGCGAGCAAGCCATCAAGTAGGTACACCTCAGGACTGATTACACTACCTCTGCAAAACCTGCAAGATCTCCCAGGACTGATCATATGCCACCGCAAAACCTGCAAGAGCATCTCAGGACTTATTATATGCCTCTGCAAAACCTGTGTACCCTATTGTCACATCATCATCTTCAGATCACCTCATAGTCCACGGAGCACAACCTAGATGCACATCACACAACACTTACACTCAACGGCATGGTAAGACACACTTCAACCATCCGTGAAAGGCTCAGCACTTATATCTACGCCATGGCAAGACAAACTTCAACCATGCGAGAATGGCACAACACTTATATCATAGCCATGGCAAGATAAAATTAAGCCATGCTCGAATGGCCCCAGCACTTATATCGCAACCATGGAAAGACAAACTTAAACCATGCTCGAATGGCCCCAACACTTATATCGCAGCCATGGAAAGACAAACTTAAACCATGCTCGAATGGCCCCAACACTTATATCGCAGCCATGGAAAGACAAACTTAAACCATGCTCGAATGGCCCAACCCTCACATCAACGACCATGGCAAGACAAACTTCAACCATGTCGGAATGGCTCCAGCCCTTACATCAACGACCATGGCAAGACAAACTTCAACCATGTCGGAATGGCTCCAGACCTTACATCAACGACCATGGCAAGACAAACTTCAACCATGTCGGAATGGCTCATGTGCATCTGTGTCTCTGGACTCATCACTTCCTCTTGGAAGGAATCTCGATCTGAAGTACACTAAGCCTCTCTCTGAAGTACTCAAACTTCACTCTGGCCAGCGGCTTGGTCAATACATTGACTATCTGCTCGTCCTTCGCAACATACAGGAGCTTCACTGCTCCTCTCTGCACCATATCCCTGATATAGTGATATTTGATCTCTATGTGCTTTGACCTATCATGGAACATTGGGTTCTCAGACAACTTCACACAACTCTGGTTGTCACAAAATATATAGGTAGCATCAAACGGAAGATCAAATAACTCAGACAGTAGCTTCCTAAGCCATACTGCCTCACAACTAGCAGAACAAGCTGCAACATACTCTGCTTCGGCTGTACTCAGTGCCACACAGGACTGCTTCCTGCTAAATCAAGAGATCATATCGGATCCCATATTGAAGCAGCACCCCGAAGTGCTCTTCCGATCAATGGCACTGCCTGCCCAATCTGAATCAACATAACCCTCTAGGTTAAACTTTTGATTTGCATCATACTTGAGCCCATAATCAACCGTACCCTTCAGGTACCTCATAATATGCTTTACAACAACCATGTGAACACTTTTCAGATCCGTCAGGAACTGGCTCAATGTGTTCACAGCAAAGCAAATGTCCGGTCTCGTGTTCGTCAGGTACATCAAGGACCCAATCATCTGATGATACATCGTGACATCAACCTACTCAGATGAAGCATCAAACAGAAGCTTCAGGTTCGATGCCATAGGTGTGGCCATGGCCTTGCAGTCCATTATCCCGAACCTCTTTAGGATCTCTACTGCATACTTCCCTTGTCCAAGGAAGATCCCATCTGCACTCTGCCACACCTCCATGCCTAGAAAGTAGTGCATCATACCCAAGTCCTTCATCTTGAACTCGGCAGCAAGCTTCCTCTTCGTGTCGGCAATCAATCTATCCTCACCTGTCACACATATGACTCCCTGTCAGGTGTCTTAAAACCAAGTGGCTGCTCCACATACATTTCCTCTTCGACTACACCATTTAAGAAAGCTGTCTTGACATCCATCTGGTGTATCTTCCATTTCATCACTGCAGCCAAAGCAAGTACTGATCTAATGGAAGTGTATCTGGCTACAGGAGAAAAAGTCTCTTCATAATCTATCCCTTCTTTCTGGGAGAAGCCACAAGCCATAAACCTTGCCTTGTATTTCTTTATGCTACCATCTACAGCATGCTTGATCTTATAGATCCACTTGGAAGTCACAACAGACTTCCCTTCATGTCTTGTGAACCACATCCCAAACATCATTCTTCATGATCGACTGGTATTCCTTGATCATGGCATTCTTCCATTACTGCATCCCGAATCATGGGAACTTCAGATTCTTCAATATCTTCAATAGATAGTTTTCTTTGAACTTCGTTGCCGGAACAAATGTTGTAGTCCTTCTTTTGTAGGTGATTGTACACAATCTTTCCTACAAGTCAAATTTAATTGCATGATTATAAACTTCTCATAGTTTTTCAAAAAACACATTCTTATGCATAAAGACATATGTCATATAGTCATGCAATTATCTTTAGCCAATGCTTCAATACAATATTTATCCATATCCCGTAACTTTCTAGATGCCTTCCATCTCTACCAGAACATTTGTTAAGAGTGTGCACAACTCCCAACATGTTATCAAAGAGGTTTCATTCTAGATAAGTAGCAATGGAATGTTGTACAGTACCATAGACCACTTACCCATTACTTGCATATTAGTAGTATCTTGTTCATTAATGCAACTTTTCTAATATGCATAATACATATCCTAAGTCTAGGAACATAAGTATGTACATGACTGGACAACATCATTTAAGTAATCATATATACAAGAAATGACAATTCAAATACTTATCTTTGTTTAGTTGTAGGGTGGACTCCCTCTCAATCTTTGCTTCCTTGCAGGAACTACTGGAGTGTGCTCCCTCTTGATCTTTGCTTCCTGGATTACCTGTCCTTGAACTTATATTCATCCTGGACCACTATGCATGCTTAAGTGTGCACTAGTGTCATCCTCAAGATCTCATACATGATCATACATCCATTAGTATAATCTCAATACTATCAAAACATTATGATAAACTTAACATATATGGTCATGATTATTTCTCGCATAGGTAATTTATCACAAGCATTAGTATTCAAGGTTTCAGGGAGGACTTTTATTATTTATGCATATTCTTATTGACCATAGGACTCTTCTGGTTAGTCATATCATCAATCAAAGTAAGAAACATAATATGCATAAACTGTTGATTACTTGAACTTCTAACTTCAAGAATAATCATTCGTACAAAAGTATAAGATCCTAACACAAGGTAGGATTCTAACTTGATATAGGAAAAACATACCTGGTTATCATGTTTGCTACTTATGTCTAACATACCCAAACAATGTCTTCTTGTTCTCTTCAATGACTTGTGCTTAGTAACCTGCATATCTCATAGGTTAAGCATTATAGATCCAAATTATACATACCTCATAAGTAGAGTTTCTATGTGATCCACGAGTCTTTGTCTTCATGTCACCATGGTCATATGTTCTTGATCTAGAACTTTTCTTGATGTACCTTTCATGTTAGCGGACAACATCATCCTCATACAACACCACAGTGCATTAGTACAATCATAAGTGTCATAACCCTAATCAATGAATGTCTTCTATCATTCACATGCATTCATACTAGGGTGATGAGACAAGTCTAATATTAATCAAGATTGTACTAACCTCAATAATATGAAGACAAACGTATCATAAAATTAATCATGAACAAATTTCAAAACATACCTGTATCTCTTCAAGTCATACCTGTCGGGATTGCTTGTAGCCTTCTCATGTAAAGCCTCAGCCTCATCTCCCTCTGGAACTAGAACTTCTTCACTTATGCAGGTGTCCAATTCATTCTTTTATAGGATTAACCCAATCCACTTTGATTTGCTGAAACTAGATCTGGAGCTGGATTAGGGTTTGTTAGAGAAACCCTAAAAATTCAAACTTTGAATTTCAAACTTCTGAATGGATGGAAGGATGTGGCTTGCTGAGCTGATGAAGCTGGTATACTTCAATTTTGAAAACTGCAAAATTTGACCCCTCAAAATTGCCTTTGAAATTTTCGGATTCACTAGACATGATCCCGAACTAGGGTTTAATAAAGCCCACCCTTCTGCCCAACCAAAAGGTTCGATCCAAAGCTCTAAACTTTGATTTTTCTGAGGAGCTTCCAGCCGTGGTCACAGACTTCAAAAATTCCAACTTTTGCAGAAGCCCTTAATTTTTCATCTTTCCGATCAAAATCCCAAACTAAGGTTTGATCAAGCCCGACCTTCTACCCAACCAAAAAATTTGATCTTGGTCTCTAAATTTTGATTTTGATGAGGAGCATTTAGCCGTGGTCTCCGATTCCAAAAATTCCAACTTTCTCCGAAACCCTAAATTCCTGCAGCAGTGACAAGTCAAGAATGAAGGTGTTAAGAATCCAAATTTGTTTTGACAGAAATATGCACCTGATTGTTTCTGGTGCATCTCTAAAATTACAAATCCACGGGGTCTGAAACTTCGGCCTGTGATAGCCTGACCTGTCATCTTTCCAACCCCATAGGTCTAACCTCAATTGGATTATCTGAGAGAGAGTTATGCCAAGTGTCGCAACGTGACCTGTTTATGGGATAAAATAAGAGAGCGAACCTGTATGGAGTGCCACGTGTCACTGGTTCAATTTCGGCCTCTGAAAAACTTACCTGAGAAACTACAGTCCGTGATCTTACTGTCACTTTTTACGAAATTTCATTTGGAGCTTCCTAGCCCAAGTTGTGACCTTTTTTCTGTTAAATATTGTAACTTCAAAGAATATTATATTTGTACTTTATTATTCCGGAGATGATTCATTCCTCCGTGAAGATCTTATTGTATATCCGGAGATGTTTATTCCTCCGTCGGAATGTGGTAACTCGGGTTATTAGACTTCCCTAGTGGGGGTCGGCCCTAAATGTGTTATGTGGGTCAAAGGGTTATTAGACCACCCTAGAGGGGTCGGCCCAGTTAGTTGTAGTGGGTTATTTAACCTATTGGTTAAATACGAGCCTACGTGTACTTGTGTAAAATACATATCAAAGTAGTGTATAAATAGAGGAGGTGTGTTCCTCATTATATACACTCACTCATTCAAGGGAGGCGCACCTATTGGAGGAGAGGTCTGCTACAGTGGAGAAGGAGATCATGTCTTTGGTTTGCATCTTTGTATATTGCTGGTCATCTATATTGAGGAAGCTTTACTGGGTTTTCTACCCCATGAGGGTTTCCCAGGATAAATCTGTGTCTCTTGTGTTTATGCTATGCTTGTTGTTTCTTCAGTGATCCTGTATATGCTATTATTGTGAAATGGAATGTAATGCTGCTATTTTCTGTCTTAGCATATTGAATTTTAACATGGTATCAGAGCTAACCTGAAGGAAGACAAGGTATGGCACTAAAGACACTTGCTTTACTTACGACAATTTGAAGGTTAGGGTTTTACATAGCAAAAACCAGTCATCGTAGCACTTTCGCTATAAATCCGTTTTGGCGAAGTTTTCGGATCTGAAATTGTTACAGGACGAAGCTAAGATCTCCAGGTACCTTGTGTCCAAAGGACAACCTCTAATTCGTTGTACTTTGTGATTTATGATCTGTACAATATAGGGTTTCTGCCTCTTCCAGATCTGAGTCAAAATCAGGTGACCTTGGGAAAAAGGTCATAACTTGGGCTAGGAAGATCCAAATGAAATTTCGTGAAAAGTGACAGGTAGTACACAGACTGTACTATCTCAGAAAACTTTTTCAGAGGCCGAAGTTGAACCAGTGACACGTGGCACGCCGTACAAGTTCGCTCTCCTGTATTATCCCATAAACAGGTCACGTTGCGACACTTGGCATAACTCTCTCTCAGAGAATCCAATTGAGGTCAGACCTGTCAGGATGGAAAGATAACAGGCCGAGATATCTCAGAAAACTTTTTCAGAGGCCGAAGGTCAAACAGTGACACGTGGCACGCCGTACACGTTCGCTCTCCTGTATTTTCCCAAAACAGGTCACGTTGCGACATTTGGCATAACTCTCTCTCAGAACATCCAATTGAGGTCAGACCTGTCAGGATGGAAAGCTAACAGGTCAGGCTATCTCAGAAAACTTTTTCAGACCCTGTGGATCAAAAATTTCGGAGTTACACCAGAAACAATCAGGTACATATTTCTGTCAAAACAGAATTATTTTTTGGTACCTTCATTCATGGCTTCCGAAATTTAGGGCTTTGAAGAAAGTTGGAATTTTTGTAATCGGAGACCACGGCTGGATGCTACTCATCAAAATAGAAATTTAGAGACCAAGATCAGAATTTTTGGTTGGGCAGAAGGCCGGGCTTGATTAGACCCTAGTTCGGGACTTTGATCAGAAAAGTGGAAAATTAGGGCTTCTGTAAAAATAGGAATTTTTGAAATCTGTGACCACGGCTGGAAGCTCCTCAGAAAAATAGAAGCTTAGAGCTTTGGTTCAAACTTTTTGATGGGGCAAAAGAGTGGGCTTCATCAAACCCCAGTTCAGGGTCACGTCCAGTGAATCCGAAAGTTTCAAAGGCAAAATTGAGGAGTAAAACTTTGCAGTTTTCAAATTCTAAATATATCAGTTTGATCAGCTCATCAAGGCGCATATTTCTATCCTTTCGGAAGTCTGAAATTCAAAGTTTGAATTTTTGGGGTTTCTCTGACAAACCCATATCCAGCTCCAGGTCCAGTTCTTGCAAATCAAGTGGATAGGGTTAATCCTAGAAGAAGATAGATTGGTCACCTACATAAGTGAAGGGGATTGGATCATCCCTGGACTTTCAGTCCTAAAGAGAGCCGTAGACGTAAGGTCTCCGAGAATGAAGTCCTTAGTGGACAGTTGAGGGGATTGGATCATCCCTGGACTTTCAGTCCTAAAGAGAGCCGTAGACGTGAGGTCTCCGAGAATGAAGTCCTTAGTGGACAGTTGAGGGGATTGGATCATCCCTGGACTTTCAGTCCTAAAGAGAACCGTAGACGTAAGGTCTCCGAGAATGAAGTCCTTAGTGGACAGTTGAGGGGATTGGATCATCCCTGGACTTTCAGCCCTAAAGAGAACCGTAGACGTAAGGTCTCCGAGAATGAAGTCCTTAGTGGACAGTTGAGGGGATTGGATCATCCCTGGACTTTCAGTCCTAAAGAGAACCGTAGACGTAAGGTCTCCGAGAATGAAGTCCTTAGTGGACAGTTGAGGGGATTGGATCATCCCTGGACTTTCAGTCCTAAAGAGAGCCGTAGACGAGAGGTCTCCGAGAATGAAGTCCTTGGTGGACTTGAGGGGATTGGATCATCCCTGGACTCTCAGTCCTAAAGAGAGCCGTAGACGTGAGGTCTCCGAGAATAGAAGATAGGACTGCATCGTCCCTGGACCTTAGTTCAAAATGTACGTGATGGGGATTGCATCATCCCGGAACTGATAGTTCAAAATGTACGTGATGGGGATTGCATCATCCCGGAACTGATAGTTCAAAATGTACGTGATGGGGATTGCATCATCCCGGAACTGATAGTTCAAAATGTACGTGATGGGGATTGCATCATCCCGGAACTGATAGTTCAAAATGTACGTGATGGGGATTGCATCATCCCGGAACTGATAGTTCAAAATGTACGTGATGGGGATTGCATCATCCCGGAACTGGTAGTTCAAAATGTACGTGATGGGGATTGCATCATCCCGGAACTGATAGTTCAAAATGTACGTGATGGGGATTGCATCATCCCGGAACTGGTAGTTCAAAATGTACGTGATGGGGATTGCATCATCCCGGAACTGATAGTTCAAAATGTACGTGATGGGGATTGCATCATCCCGGAACTGATAGTTCAAAATGTACGTGATGGGGATTGCATCATCCCGGAACTGATAGTTCAAAATGTACGTGAAGGGGATTGTATCATCCCCGGACTTCGGTCCCTGAATTGATCCGTAGACGAATGGTCTCCGAGAAAGTGATGGTATTAATGATGTGGTTACTTGTATCGGTAGGATACTTGTATTGATGATGTGGTTACTTGTATCGGTAGGATACTTGTATTGATGATGTGGTTACTCGTATCGGTAGGATACTTGTATTGATAATGTGGTTACTTGTATCGGTAGGATACTTGTATTAATGATGTGGTTACTTGTATCGGTAGGATACTTGTATTGATGATGTGGTTACTTGTATCGGTAGGATACTTGTACTGATGATGTGGTTACTTGTATCGGTAGGATACTTGTACTGATGATGTGGTTACTTGTATCGGTAGGATACTTGTACTAATGATGTGGATACTTGTATTGTTATGGATACCTGTATTGATGACGATGATGATGATCGTGTGATGACGATGCTGATGATCGTGTGATGACGATGCTGATGATCGTGTGATGACGATGCTGCTGATCGTGTGATGACGATGTTGATGATCATGTGATGACGATGCTGCTGATCGTGTGATGACGATGTTGATGATCATGTGATGATGATGCTAATGATCGTGTGATGACGATATTGATGATCGTGTGATGACGATGCTAATGATCGTGTGTGACGATGCTGATGATCGTGTGATGACGATCTTGATGATCGTGTGATGACGATGCTAATGGTCGTGAGATGACGATACTGATGATCGTGAGGATCCAGATGTTGATGTTGTTGTAGTTGTTCGAGTGCTGCAGAAGATAAAGACTCAGTACTGAAGATGTTGATGTTCCAGTATTGAAGATGTTCCAGTAACTGCTTGAGTTACTGATGATGTTGAGAAAGCTTCCAATGATTTATAGATGTATCATGTATGATGTTGATGACTCCTTGATCGTGCAGATACTGTTATAATATCCTTCTCGTTAAGGGGGAGTGTTAAATATTGTAACTTCAAAGAATATTATATTTGTACTTTATTATTCCGGAGATGATTCATTCCTCCGTGAAGATCTTATTGTATATCCGGAGATGTTTATTCCTCCGTCGGAATGTGGTAACTCGGGTTATTAGACTTCCCTAGTGGGGGTCGGCCCTAAATGTGTTATGTGGGTCAAAGGGTTATTAGACCACCCTAGAGGGGTCGGCCCAGTTAGTTGTAGTGGGTTATTTAACCTATTGGTTAAATACGAGCCTACGTGTACTTGTGTAAAATACATATCAAAGTAGTGTATAAATAGAGGAGGTGTGTTCCTCATTATATACACTCACTCATTCAAGGGAGGCGCACCTATTGGAGGAGAGGTCTGCTACAGTGGAGAAGGAGATCATGTCTTTGGTTTGCATCTTTGTATATTGCTGGTCATCTATATTGAGGAAGCTTTACTGGGTTTTCTACCCCATGAGGGTTTCCCAGGATAAATCTGTGTCTCTTGTGTTTATGCTATGCTTGTTGTTTCTTCAGTGATCCTGTATATGCTATTATTGTGAAATGGAATGTAATGCTGCTATTTTCTGTCTTAGCATATTGAATTTTAACATTTTCCTAGGTCACCTGTTTATGACTGAGATATGGAAGAGGCATAAACCCTAGATTGTATTGATCATAAAACAAAAAGTACAACGAATTAGATGTTGTGCTTCAGACACAAGGTACATGGGGATGTTATCTATGACCTGTAGAAGTTTCAGATCCTGAATCTTCGCCAAAATGGATTTATAGCGAAAGTGCTACGATGACTCGTTTTTGCTATATCAAACCCTAGCCTCCAATTTGTCGCAAGTGCAACAAGTCTCATAAATGCCATATCATGCCTTCCTTCAGGCTAGCTCTGATACCATGTTATTTTTTCATCATTTAATTCAATAGATATAGGATTTTAACTGAACGAACAACATTTACAACATATCAAGCATAAGAGACAAGAGACAAGAGACAAGAGACACAAAACATTTCACCGGGGAAAACCAAGAAGGTGAAAAACCCCACAACTTCCTCAAAGATAGAATAAGCATCAATACAAGGATCACAATGATCAAACCCAAGAGATAGATATATTTAGAAGCATGCTTCTCCTCCACTTGTGCGCACTCCTCCTCTCTCTCACTAATGCGAAGTGAGTGAACAATAGAATGTGTAAAATGACAGAGACACACTCTCTATTTATACACTAACTTGACTTGCCCTTTACTCAACTAGGTCGGCCCCCAACTTAACCACTTAACATAATGCTGACTCTAGGCCGACCCCACTGGGGTGGTCTAATAACCCTTTGACCCACACAACTCATACAGGGCCGACCCCAGCAAGGTGGTCTAATAACCCATCAAATATAAGTTGTGACACTTACAATAATACTTGCGACACTTGCAAGTACAACTGACGACACTTCCAATCGGAGGAATAATACATCTCCGTTGGGGATACAATAAAGTACAAATACAATATACAAGTGAATATCTTCTGAAGTTACAAATACATCAACATTCTTGGCTATGACACTTAGTGTCTATGGTCTATTCCAGACCTCTCAACCATGGAGTTTCTCCACGTGGTTTGTCTACAACTCTTGGCTGCTAGGACCCACACAGTCCCACTAGCACCATCTTTCATTACTGCTCATGCGGAGCTCTTTAGGACGGTTACATGTCCACATGCATCTCTAGGATGCCTTCATAGTCCTTGCTCCCAACAATACCTACACTCAAACATTGAATTAATTCACATGTTTAGTTTATTTTCATAGGATTTATCTCTAAACAAGAGTTTAGGAAATCATAACCAAATCATATACACATGTATATTCATAAGCAAGAAGCTGCAAGATAACCAAATACTTATCTGTATTGTGTGTTTCCTCTCTAGTCCACAGGGTCCTGCTTTGCTTTGCAAGCCTTGGGATCGCCTATGGACTTGGATGTTTGGCCAGCGCGCGGGCTGCTCCAGAACAACAAATAATTTTGGATGTTCGGCCAGCACGCAGGCTACTCCACAACATCAAATAATCTTGGATGTTCGGCCAGCACGCAGGCTGCTCCACAACATCAAATAATCTTGGATGTTCGGCCATCACGTAGGCTGCTCCACAACATCAAATAGTCTTGGATGTTCGGCCAGCACGTAGGCTGCTCCACAACATCAAATAGTTAATGCTCAACCAGTCACTCTCTGGATTTACCAAGCAATTTATAGTTCTTTCAGGGTCCTTGCTTCATGTATTATGCGTTTCTAACCAAGAAACAACAGTGTATCAGCTTAGCTGTTAGAAGACTTATACCTGAAATCTTTATTATTCCAAACAAGAAATAAATGGAAATGAATACTTATCTGTATTATGCGTTTCCTCTCTGGTCCATAAGGTCTTGCTTTTCTTTACAAGCCTTGGGATCCTCCTGCGGACTGGGATGTTTGGCCAGCACGTAGGCTGCTCCAAAACATCAAATAATTAATTCCCAACCAGTACACCTTCACGCCGACTGGATTTACCAAGCATTTGGTGGTGCCCAACCAGTCCCATACCTAGTTGGCCCTCTACATTGTCAAGCTAGCACATCCTTCTGGGTCATCGACCAATGGAAGGAAACTGCACCACCGACCATTATAGGTCAAGGCTCTACTACTCTGCCTTAGGCTTGCATCAGCCTTTCACATGTGTCACAACCCCTCAATGCGCATAAAAATTCTTCACCCACACAAGGATGGCACTCCTTCTCTTGTGCAAACCGACGGTTCCCTTTAGGAACTCTTTAGGTGACTTTCTTGACTGTAGGCTAGCATGGCCCCACAATACCCACTCACACTGCACAAAGGTTACCACTGCTCATACAGTCCTCTTGAGTACCCTTTCTTTACTTTGTCGTTTATTGTGTAATCACCAAATTGCATCTGTGTAAGCTGATAGCACAAGAAGGATAAGCAGCTCATCAGTATTGCTGCTCTAAAATTGTAAACACATTTCATAACATTCACTATCCAACATTGAAACATCGGGAATGCGTCCATTCCCTTAGGGTGTAGTCAATATTGACAATCTTGTCATAACCCAACATCAGAAAAGTGTGCACTCCTTTCTGATGTGAGCCATGTAGGCCCTACTCATACTCAAGCAATCTGCCATAATGGAAATAAAATCAAAACATGCTCTACTTATTTAATCCCACAATTAAACATGCATATTCTTAGCTAGGGTTAGAGAACACTTATCCATTTGCAGATGTAGTATTTCTTTATTAATGAGGAATGGGGGCTCCCTTCTCTGAGTTGACAATCCCTTGGTTTGCCATCCCCACTCCTTTTGATGTTACATAACCCTCATATGTCTTACTGACATAATCTTTACCATCTCACTCATATTGTTTACCAATCATGCAGTGCAAATGGGACATTATCAAAATGTCCAATGGTGTTTCACTTGAAACCCATTTCCAAAGGATGGGGTCCTTCCCATCTAGTTTGGATTTGCAGACCATCACACATGGTCTTCCTACAATGTGTCATCCCGACACACTTATCAAATAGCAAAATAGTCAGCAACATTTAACAATAACTTCAAATATGATTGTTTCATAACCAATCAATGGCATTAATAATTAAATTCAAACATGAATTTACAATTCTGTCCTCCTACAAAAATGGATTGGTTTAACTATGAGGCCATCCTCATATTGTTTGGCTCTCGTAAGTGGTATTACTCTGTCCATTATGGTTTTACACTTGCTACCATACATGAACATCCACCTACAACGTGTCCTCCTGACACAATTTTATATAATCCAAACAATCATTAGCAATTATTAGCAAAATCTCAAATATGAAATTTGTAAATCTGTTTTCCTACAGAAATTAGATTTGCAACCATGAGAATATTCTCATGAACTTAAACCAGAAAAATTTCAGATTTGTTTCATGCATAATTTACAACCATGAGAATCCTCTCATAACCTTTGGCTTCTACACATGGTAGATCCTGGTCTTTACTATGGACTTATCCTCATTGCCATACGCAAGACTTTTCTACCTAAAATCTGAACTTCAATCAACCAAACTTGTTATGGGTATCTATGCATATAATCTTTTCATTGCTACAATAGTCACTGAAGTGATCTCAGAATTATAACACTCAATAATTCAAACACCCTCAGTTGTTAACATTTGAAATGCAATGAAATATACATATATCTATATATGCATCATTATCATAATAAAATTGCAAGACACGGGTACATTGCCCATGCAATTTAAATAAAATGTAAATACTCATTACTTCACAGCCATATTCTTTTTATGTAACTCTGTCCTTCCAGTAGAGCACTCTGGTAACCCATCAACATGTCTACCTTCTTTATGCAATCATTTTCCTGCATTCATAGCAGCTCATGAAATGGTCTCAATATTAACAATGGTTCACCATTTCATCGATTATCTAATTGCATTGAAACATACATATCACAACCATGCATTCTCACAATGCATCTCAACATGTGCACCCGCACATATGTATGCACATTTACATAATATTTTGATGTGCATTCACTTAATGCATAACCCCTCAGTACAACCTTGCATTAATCCATGAATACTATGCATTCCAGCATATTATGGGCTAACCATGGCCGTCTCATATGGCATGTACTACCACACCATGACTATAAGTCTTTACTTTCTTTGGTTTTTAAACTCACAACCAATATACACAAATGGCATGATGTAATTTTTCATATGAATGCATTGAGGTTTCTAAGAAACTTATAGGGCGCAAGGATCCTTGCCTTTACTTACCCGCACCTCACCATACTCGGTAGGTTGACATTCACATTCAGGAACTCAATATCACATGCAAACCAAATCAACATAGTTTAAACATAGTTGAAGGGATCTCACCAAATCCTCTTTCAACATTTATGCAATTTAAGCACAAATAACCATTACTTGCATGGTTGTCATTAACATTGCTTGATGTTACCTGATCAGTTGGACTCTTACCAAGGCTGCACAGTCCTTTTGCCAACAGCATGATCACAAATTTGTTGCACCGTCCTTTCCTCATAAGGTGGTTGGTCATATGCAACAACACCATCCACATCCTCAGCCATGCTTGGGTTTTCTTTGGTCCTACAACCAATGCGAACACAACTAATTATTAGAAACCACCATAGGGATCTTAAGTGGCTCATTGCATATGTAAAACCTCTCTATTTTACCAATATGCAGTATCATATGTGTGCACAAACATCTGCTCTTGCACTGTGCAATGTTTATTAATATGTCAACTAATGCATATTCATGCCATCCATCTAATCTCTTGCATTTTCAGCATTCCCATGCCATAATTTTATGTACATCAAACTCATAAAATATAAATACAATTAGCAAGACGGGGTTAAAGAATTTTCCCTTTCCAATCCCTCATCATGGCATGAAATCCCTCTTCTACATCATAGCTGGTCTGATTTCATGGCCTCTAGAAAACACACCAGGAATCATTGAGATATGATTTTATCACCAAGAATATACTCATGCATAATATTCCAACTTGCTACTTTCCAGGCATGCAATTCTAGAAATTGCCCATATTGACAACAATCTTTGTCAAACAGCCACTGGCACTTTTCTGCTCTACATAACTATGAGGTATGATAACCTCCTTCAAATTCTGGTTATGCACCATTGTTCCCTGCTGGATAAGCTTTCCAATGCCTATCCACGTGCTTCATTCTGACTTCGAGTGTGGTAATTACATTACTTCAAAAATGACACTTTTACCAAAATTTTGCACTTTTACACACAACTGTTTTTTGGTCTAGAATGCCAACTTCAGCCACTTGTAGAAGCAAATCTAGGAAGATTCAGGAAAACTTTTCTATGGGGAGAATTTAATCCATATAACAAGGAACACTCAACAACTCGCGGATCTTTGTTCCGATGCACCATTCATCTTCTATAAATTTATGGGTTTGACCACTTTTCATTTTTAACTCCCTGTGCAACCTGTGCAATTACTGCACAACCTGTGCACCACCTGTGCAACTCTTGCGCAACTTGTGCACAACTCATGCGCAACCTGTGCACAACCTGTGCAACTCCTGTGCAACCTGTGCGCAACCTGTGCACAACCTGTGCAACTCCTGCGCAACCTATGCGCAACCTGTGCAACTCATGTGCAACCTGTGCACAACCTGTGCAACTCATGCGCAACCTGTGCACAACTTGTGCAAATCCTGCATAACCTGTGCACAACCTGTGCAACTCCTACGCAACCTATGCACAACCTGTGCAACTCATGTGCAACCTGTGCACAACCTGTGCAACTCCTGCGCAACCTGTGTAACTCCGCAATTCCAACTGCACAACCTATGCAATTCCGTAATTCCAACTGCACAACCTGTGCAACTCGAAACTGCGAAATTGTGGAAACACCTCTTCCGCTCCTGCAAACTCGTGGGGCTCGTATATCCCTCCTCCCTTAACCAAATAAGACAAGTCTGGTACCATTGGAAAGCTCTTGGCGAGATCTATGCAATGGTGTGATTCTCTGCCACACCTGAGAAATCTGTTTTTTTCCATTTTCCCCAATCAAAATTCCGCCCAAACTTCATCAATACTGTGTTAAAAACACTCTGATATCTGCCTACAAACTCAGAGTTTGGCCTAAGCAGCCTCAATGCTGCAACATGGGCTATGATACCACTCTATCACGTCCCCTCCCGTCACTCCGATGCAAGGAAGGGAACATGACCAAACATACTGGGCTTATTGACAATCTCAGCCCCATTCATTACTAAGAAATGCATGGATAAATAAAACTTGTGTATACATATTCATACTCAGCAAGCACAACAGAATAACCATAATAACACACACGCGGAAGGGAATACATCATCCTATTTCTTCCAGGAAAAATAATGAAACAATCATACAATAATCAATCCCATTCTCATGCTATGCACAGGCTTCATGCCAACTAGCTTAAGATAATCATTTCATTCAATTAACATGAATAATTAAACATGCAGAACATAACACAAAATGATCATACTTTAACCGCACATAGCACTTATCTTTAAGATGAGACTGTCCAACAAATGGCTACGGGAGAGCAACGTTCCACTCAACCATAGGTCTTTGTCCAGCCTGTATTCTTTCAGCTGAGAGACCCCCCCGAGCTGGGTTGTGTATCCACTAAGGAGGAAGTAGATGGGCTCACTCACAGCCATGGTGTTATCACTCCAGGAAGCTCTCCTAGGTTGTATTTCAGAGATGCCTGGTAACTTAAACTTGTTTTGAAAGAAGGGGTTTATTTTGGATCAAGTTGGATGACAAGAATCAAAATTTACACGCTCACAACATGCATGAGGACGCTCAGACAGACAAGGCTTTGACTACGGTTGTTCAGGGGGTTGATTTAAAATAAAGAGGGTGAATCCTTATTGCATTCAGTAGATTCATACACAGAAGAACGTATATCAATGGCTAAGCACAACAAAATAAGATATATGTTCAATCCTTTAAAACAGAGATAGGATAACAACTATCTAGCAATAAAAGTGAACATACAGGAAATAGATCATTCACCATAAGCACAGAAACATGAGAAGAAGGAATCTGACAACCAATAATAAAAGAAGCTTGTATTATCTAGAAGGTCATAGAAGTCTGAGAATACAAAAGTCGATTAGTCTCTCCAAAGTCAAACCTCTATTCTACTTCAGTCCTCGGCTTTATAGGCATTACAAAGTTTTTCAGATCCCAAAAAGATGGATCGAATATACTAAAAATAACAATTGAGAACAGTTAATGAAAGATGTAACAATGTGTCATGATCAAAGTAACTGCTCCTTGCTGGTGAACCTACGCTTGACAACTGAGACGAGCGTCGTGGAGCTGGGGGCAAGTGTGAAACCGTTATTCTGCAAAAACCTGTAGGAGTGCTTTCCAGAAATAGGCAGGAATATTTTATTGTCAAATTTGCCAGCGCTCTCAGTCTGTGACCAGTGGCGATCGTGGTGCACTTGAACGCTTGTCAATCCCCTGGAAAACGCCTTCAAGACGCTAGGAACAACACAAAAGAGGTTTGATGCCCGAAGACAGGCCTGTGCGTTTCTTTTAGTTTTCGGTAGGTAACAAAACTGGGCTTGAAGGTGGTAAGCAACCGAAAGCCTAGCGTTCGGTGATTAATGAATCAGAGTAACATTTCCCCTAAACCATTGAAATGCTTAAGAGTGCTAGAAAACCTTATTTCTTTTCGGTATCCGGGAGGGCGTCGCCTGCACGTAATAAACTACCAGAACGGGATTTGGCAGCTAATGAACAATTTCGGTGTTCGCCCAAGCTGCCGAAAACCATGCATGATCCATACTGCAAAAATAGCAAAACTATGTTTCTATCCTCTTGCTACCTGGATTTTTCTTCCTCCTGGGACGAGGTCGGAGGATTGGCAAAGTTGATTACAGCTGCTGCCAGGGTCTCCAGGTTTGAATGTACCATGGGTTGGGGACTCTGAGTTTCTCTCTTACCTTCCAAAACTTCAACCTTCCTCCTCAATCTGATGTTTTCCCTGATAAGCCTAATGTTTGTGCCCCTCATTTTGCCATGTTTCTTGGTCAATCCATGAAAATATACGTAAAGCTCGTTATACCTCTTTGTCAGCCTTTCATTCTTCTCTTTAATGACCCTCTGGAGTAACTCGCGTTCATAAGCCTGCTGGAGGAGCCGATTGATTTTCTGTGAGGCAGAAATCTTTGCATTTTGGGTTGGTCCATCGACCACCTGCTGACTTTGTTCCTCCACAGGTGTAGGGGAGGGTAAATTTACATATCCCAAACCTTGCTCTTCCACAGAGGAAAATGGAGGCAAATTGACATAATCATCCTCCCGCTCCATCATGGCTGGGGCTGCTTCTTGGGGTTTCTGTTCTGTTTTCTCCTCCTCAATTTCTGCTCCAGCTTCCTACAACCCCTCCTCCTCAAAATTGGTGTATGGGAGGTTTAAAATATTTGTACTTCTTGAGGGGGTCTCTTCTAAAACAACCCCCTCGTCCTCAGCCTTGTCTTCAAATTCCAGCTTCCTTCTGGATTTCTTCGCCGGTGGGACTGAGGAAAGGGGTTTGATTGAATTTAGGGGAATGGCCCTCCTCCTTCGTTTTCCACTTCTTGGGGTGGAAGATTTCTTTCCCTCCTCCGGCTGTAATTCTGTTTCGAGCCCACTCCAGAAAAGAAAGAAGGTCCATTTCATGCCTTTCCTCTGCAATAACTCGGATACCAAAAGTTTAATTAGACCATGGTGGAACAACCTCCCTGCAATTTTGGTGGGTTGAGCCTTTACTTGATGCACCATTTTGGTGAGGCTCTTGTGGAGGTAGAAAGGGAGGTTTAAAGGGCTCTTACCCGGGAAATGATCCAGTAATCTAAAATGATAAATTAGGACCCTGTTATACCTACCCTCACAGGTTATATAGACCAGGATGGACTTCAACAACAGCTGCCAATTATCCTCCAAAAATGACATAGGAATGTCTTTTTTCCAAACCTGGTTCCTATGTTCCGGTTTCAGGTATGATTGAAACTCGAAATCCTTCTTGACAGTGGTCTTGAACCAGCTTTCCTCGGTCGTTGGAAATTCTGTCACCTGAGCTATAAGGGCCTCGTCCACCCGGAATTCCTCCTGGCCTATCACCGCCCTTTCTCCGTCATATGTGAGGGAAAATGCTTCGGCCACCTGTTGATGAGAACCCTGTAACTTTTTGCAGAAATTATAACAGCCCACATTCTTGAAAAATTGACATACCTCGGGGTGAGCTTCCAGGTAGCAGATGTCGCTCAATTCCTTTCTCAGGACTGCTCCCCCTCCTTTTGGCATCGGTAACCTGCTCGCTGGAGCCTGCTGCTCAAATCTGGACTGGGGAAGAGATGGGAAACAAGGAGGACACGAAAGAGCTCAGTCGATGCGGTGAGGGCAAAAACGAACAGATGGTGTGGCTTTCGGGAGCTGACTCCGAGGGTATGAAAAGGTGGGCAATCATGAGGGTGGAATGATGATTACTGAGACATGATTGTGCCAGAGGAACGGATTTTTAGAAAAGTTGTTATATGGATGAAAACGAGGTCCGTCTGGTCAAAGTTATGGCGGTGGCGTCCGACCTTCCCTCGGGGTGAGTCCTATTTTCGCTGAATTGACTCTTTCGGTGGCTACACCATGATGAGTTCCCTGTATCATGACCCAAAAACCCCGATTTGACGTGGTCGTCGGTCGACGTAACTCCCCCTTCGGCAACCGATAATCCACCTTTAAAACTGGTATGCCGCCGGAACACGTCTTTCGCCAACGCCTTTTTGCTTTCGGCAGTTGTAGCTAACCTAACCCATTGGACGGCAAGCTGCAGAAAGTGTGCTTGAATTTCGGTGGTTAATGAACACCGTCGTGTTCACCCAAACCCCCGAAACGGCTTCATGAACCGGGGGCGTAACTTTGCCTTTCGGCAGCTAAGGAAAGTTTCGAACTTGCCCTGGGAACTGTGGAAAATGCCCAACTTTCGGTGGCTAATGAACACTGTCATGTTCGCCCAAGGCACCGAAAAACTGTCCCTCCACTTCACGTGGTAATTTCACCCTTTCGGTGGTTGGAGCGTTCTGCTTATCACACTGTAAGCTGCCAAAAACAGGGTTTTTGGTAGCTAATGAACCAACACCAGGCCCGCCTAAGCTACCGAAACCTGAAAATTGCCTTCGGAAGGAGAGCCAGCGTAAAAAATGTTAACACAAACTTCATTACCTTCTTAAAACTGTCAGACTAGAACTCAGACACATGCAAAGAAAATAAAAAATTAAAAGATTTCCTATCACCTAGATGCCATGATTAATCTATGTTTATTGGGGAGATAACACATGGTTTCACTCAAACAACCATGCTATGCCAACACATAGTTGGGTTTATCAAGCATGAAATAAGCAAAGGAGGAGGATGCTAAGCCAGTGAGCTCAACCACAGAGCTACAGACATCTCAAGCTAAACTAAAGCAATCCAATCCTCTTTTCAAACATCCACACTTGGATTTCTCACAATTCTGTCAGCAAATATCTCAATCTCTTCACTGGATTTATGGGCTATAAAAATTGGGTTTTCCAATCGATTTCGGGGTATCTAATACTCTCAATTTCACCCCAAGGTTCATATCTATGGAACCCCCATTGGATTTCACTGTCAAATACCAATTCTGTGCGTTTATGGCTCTTCAAAACATGGGTTCTTGCAGAGTTGCGATTTCTGTTTTTTTTCACTGTTGGGCATTCGTGATGGATGGAAATCGATGCTGGGAACTTCAACCATCGAATGGGAATGAGGAAGAACCCATTCCCATGAGGTAAAGTGACTTGTGGGTCAAGAAAATAGAGCCCATACTCTGCCATACGAATTTCTGGGCTGCCCATGCTCCATTGAAGCCATGGACTGAATTCTTCAACAACTTCCTTACAACTGAATTAAATGTCAGCAAGGAAAGTCAAATGGGTTCTCACAATGACATTTGGCAGCATACGGTTCAATCCCACAACCCCCTCACCACTCCCTAGTGGATACACATTGCCCCTTCTCATTAGTTGCTTCCATAGCCAGTTTTGGTATTTTATTGCATGATGTTTATTTACATCATTTTTACAATGTTCCATGGCTTCATAGCACATGGGTAACATAATATCAAATGCTTTCCTTTTAAATAAAATTCGAGCATCCACTAGCGGGGGTCTTGGCCTTGAGCTCCTCGCTATGAATACATACATCAAATGTGTAAAATATTTACATTAAAAGCTAATATATCCTAAGGGTCAAAATGGGGTATTATAGAAGGCCTTATATATTCATTTATTTTATTTTGTTCTACCTTTTGCTACATTTTTTTTGCTTCTTGTTGTTTCAATGCTTCTTGTTGTTTCAATGCTTCTTCTTTTCTCAATGTCTCAACTTAGTGCTTTGACTGCTTCTCATTTCACTCCATTTTTGGATTCTTATGGTGGTGTTGCTTCATTTTTCCTATCTTCCTTCATTGCCCTTTTTTTTTAAATTCCTCACTCATATTGTCTTTCCCACCTCCACCCTTGCCATTGATTCTTAGTGATACCTCATCTAATGATGCGTCTCTTTGGCAAATTGTTTCTTCCTACCAAGCTTCACTCTAATTGGTCCATTTGTATTTGCATGCATGACAATGTTGGGCTACTACATTGAGGGGTTCATGCCTTTTGACCTCTCATTAATATATCCAAATAAAGTTGTCTCAATATTTTGTGATTTTTCATAGATTTGAAATGGGGTGACCAAATGTTCTTCTATGCATGAGGCTTGTCTAGCACATGAAGGCTTATGTTAATCATGAAAAGTGGGAATTAGGTCTCTCGAGTAATCATAAGGATGTCGCACATAAAGATGTGGATCCAAAAAACAACAAGTAAAGAACATTGTTACAACAATGATGTAACACAAAACTTGGTCTTAGAATCTGGTTTTGTAATTCAAGATCTCCATAGATCACTTGCCTTCATTTTTTGTGGACTTGAAATGGGGTGACCAAATGTTCTTCTATGCATAAGGTTATGTTTGAGATATATTATCATGTAATTGTTTGGGATTCAATTTTATTGTTGAAAACATGTTTGATTTGAATTCATTGTTAGTCTTTGATGTCATATTTGAGATGGTAAAGTTTGGTTCTCAAATATGTCTACCAAAATTGAAATATGTTACCAAAAAATGAAATGAAATCCAAAATTGAAACATCTCAAAAATAAATGAAGTCAATTTTGGGAATGAAGGAAGGGGATTTTCATAGTCACATAAATCTTGCCAAGACATTTAAGATAGGTATATCTCCTTGTTTTCTCACAAGATGGACATAGAATCAATCAATCAGGCTTAATCATGTCGTAACCAGTCAATTAAGCACAATCATCCTCCAACCAATTAACCATTGTGTTAGTAGGTGGGTCACTACCTTGGTGATTGTAATCATTGGCATAAAGATCATAGTGTAGGGATTATATGCTATTGGAAACCAATTGATGCAACCAATCTAAAATAGAAGAGAGAAATATTATAGTCATAACAACAATGCCAATATGTTAATCAATTGAGCTATGATTAACACGTGGGATTTTTCCTACATTGGCTTAGGTTTAGTTCCCAGTACAAGGGGAATTCTCATACTGATTTGTCTCATGAGTGAAATTTTGTTAATGCTGATATGATCTTAGTAGTTAGAAATAGATTATGATAGTGGGTTGGGGAGAAATAAGTCCTAGCACTTTTTTTCACATAGAAAAAAATACTATACTTGCTATTCATTTTGAGAATCAAAGTACATAATAATAGACAGTCCATGGTAACTAACATGTCTAAATTCATTGTTCTCCCACCAAAATTTCTAGCCATATAGCTCCCATACATTGCAGCTAATATTTAGTAATTCTTGATGTCTTAAATTGACCACCACCAACTTACTAACAAATCTATTAACTATAGTTCACTAGCACTATAGCTGAACAAGCCACTATAAAGACATATACAGTCTTCTAGTAATGACAAAAAACAAAAACTACAGCCATAAAAGACCATACTATTTATCCACCAAACACTCCAGCAAGGAAATCAATATGACAACCACTAATATATAATTACATATATCAAACTCAATACCCATATTAGAATATAGAAAGTGTGCCTTGAGACACCATTCTTGAATCCTTCAATTCTTCAAAGTGGATTGATCCTTCTACCGAATTCAATGCTTGTTTTGAGAGAGCGTTTGCTTTAGTATTGAACTCTCTATAAACATGTTGAAAATGGAGAATTATAAATGCTTCTTGTAGTCTTTGACTTTTTGCTTTCCAGCCATCCAATAGAACCACCTATAATTGGCATTCCTGTAATACCCAATCTATAATCACTTTGGAGTCTCCGACAACCTGCAAATTGGAAATATGTTGAGTTTGTGCAAAAAATAAAACTAGTCCCCACAGTGTTAGAAGTTCTCTTATGGTATTTGTTCCCATGCCGCAACCCATTCAAATATCAAAGAAATGTGAATCATTGAATTTCAATGCATATTACTCGCTGCATAACTAACACCATCATCTTGTGAAGCCCCATCAAAGAATCCAATTGGCATATGGGAGATAAAACAAGGATATGTTGCTTCTCTTACATTTATGTTGCTCTTTTCTTTATGATATCCATTACAAGAACCAATGGAATTTAATGTGATTCTCATAACATTTAAGAATCTAGGACTCTTAAATACATCCTAGGCTCTAACTAAACAATAAGTAGTGTTTCGAGAAATAAAAAAAAAACAATAATACAAAAATGTCACAAAAATAAAAGGACCCGCCATGAAAAAGAGACTTTGACAAAACAAGAAGGGTTGTTCTAGAAAAAAACAACATTACAAAAAAGTTATAGAAATAAGAAGACGTGCCATCGAAAAGAGTAGGTGTCACGAGCCCACCAGTATGACCCGAAACTGAGGCTTCGTCCCACCCGATATGCCATGCAACATTGCCCGGGTCTTTCTTAACGGAGGTGAGACCATCATGGGTTGGAATCCTAACAAACTACGCCTATAGAAACACTCCACACTTCAACACTTAATCTTATTCATGTTTATACTTAGCCATTATATTTGTTAACACTTGCAATAGTTACACTTAACCAATAAACAAGAAAGACATGCACATCAGAAACGGGTGCGTCTACAAACCATGACTCGGGAGAGAAAACCCAAAATAAATACCTTAGCACAAGACCAAGCCCTTTCTCTTATTGTATATTCCCTCCTGAAGTAACCCGTATGGCCACCTTCGGTGACTCTTGTTCATTGAGCCCAAAAGTCACACTAGTCTACCAAGCCTTGCATTGTTGCTTGGATGCCTTCAACTTGATTGCGCCCAACCCGAGCTGCAAACTTGAACTTGTGCCTACTTGCATACACTTGGTTGAATCCGAATTGATGAATCCTTTGGTCACTAGCACATCTCTCTTTTATAGCTGCTTGTTTTCCCACATGCATGACCAAGGGCTTCCACCCTTGTGGTCGCGTGACTAGCCAACTCAACCAACAAGTGATGTGGTGCCCACTTTCTAGATGGGGCTCCTCCTAAGCCCATCTTGTCGTGGGTCCACAACTCCTCGTGCCAACCACTGTGCCTAGGAACCTCACTTGCCTTGGGCGTTTTCCCCCTTCTGAGTGGGTGCATGCCCCACCTTCCCTTCTAGATGGTTTCCATGTGACACGCCCCATGTTAGTGTGGGATCTTAGCCCAGCGTCAAGGAAAGACTGTGACACCCTCTCCCACCCAACTTGTTGGCGTTTCAACAACATTGTCGGTCACATTTGTTCCATCTTGGCAACAGTCTGTGTGCTTCCTTGAATGCCCAAAGATTCTCTTGGAACTTCCACAAGGACTCCTTCCAGTCCTAATTGTTTTCCTCCTCAACAAGTCCTTCCATTTGACAAAGTATTCAAGATGCATTGTTGGCCCATGTCTCACATGACGGTGAGCCAACACCTCTTCTACTTTGCGATCTGGTCGATCCACTACTAAGATGAGAGCTCGACTTGTCATGTTTCTACCTGGTTCGCCTTCATCGAACTGGCATGCCTTGAGTTGGCTCACATGGAAAACTGGATGAATTGATCTCATATGTTCTGGGAGCTTCAGTTTGTGGACCACCTTGCCTATATTGTTAATCACTTCGAAGGGACCGTTGAACCTCTACAAAAACAAACCTACCATTCCCGCCGGTGGAGTGAATTGCTCCTTGCTATGTTTGAGAATCACTTTATCGCCCACTTGGAACTCCACTTCATGCCTCTACAATTTTCCCATCTCTTCATTCTGTCAGCTACCCCCATCATCTGAACGTGCACCATTTCCAACTTGTCTTTCCAACTCTTCATGAAATTCATAACTGTTGAGTTTTTCCCAAAAGAATTGGTTGCAACTATGTGAGGATTCAATAGTTGTTTCCCAGTTCATTCCAACTCAAATGAGCTGTAGCCTGTTTCCGAATTCGTCGAGCATGTTGTAATTGAACTGTGATGATGCTCTAAGAGCTCCAACTAGTCCTGCTAATTTTCCCACGCAAAGTATATTAGGTAGTTCTCCAATATACTATTGATTTGTTCCGTCTTCCCATCTGTCTATGGATGGTAACTTGAACTCATCAACAACTTGGTTCCCACCAGGTTGAAAGACTGCTGCCAAAAACAACTTGTGAAATGGGTGTCCCAGTACGACACTATGCTCAATGACAGTCCCCAGTACTTCACAACATGTTTGAAGAACATCTTTGCTACATCTTAGGCTTTGCAAGGCATGTTTGAGGGCACAAACATGGCATACTTCGAAAACCTGTCCACCACGATGAAGATCTCATTGTAGCCTTGGAAAACTAGTAGTTGTGTGATGAATTCCATTCAAACACTTGCCCAAAGTTTCTCTAGAATCAACAACGATTGGAGTGTACCTGCTTTCATCTTGGAACTGGGCTTGTCTTGTTGGAAAATAAGACAAGTCTTGACATACTCCTCTACATCCTGTCTCATGTGCTCCCAAAAGTAACCTCTCTTCAAGAGAGCTAAGGTCCCATGTTGCTCAAGATGACTTGCCCAAATTGAGTCATGACACTCCTGCAACAAGTCTCTCCTGAGGTTAGCTATCCACGACACATACAAGCATCCTCCAAAGAATAACAACTCATCCTCCATCCAGAACCATCTCGTCCTGCCTTCCTTCACCTGCTTTATGATATTCTTTGCAGTTGGGATGCCCTTCAACCTGTCCTGAATCTGCTATCGCAAATCAAAAGTGACCTCTGCCATTGGTCCATCTAGTTGCTCCTCCTCTAAGGCAGCAATCTGTGGTTTTTTGCTCAATGCATCCGCAACCAAATTGAGCTTATGGGGCTGGTACTCAAACATCATGTTGAATCCCGCCAAGAAGTCCCGCCAACGTGCCTGCTTGGGTGATAGTTTTGGATGCGATGCAAAGTAGGTCATTGTGACATTATTCATGTTCACGAAAAATAGAGTGCCCAACTAGTAATATCTCCAAGCCTTCAAACAATGCACTATGTCAATCATCTCTTTCTCATGCATGGGATACCTTCATTCCCGAACTTGCAATTTCCTGCTCTCATAGGCCACTGGGCGACCTTCCTATGTCAAGACCCCTCCAGTGGCAAAGTCTGAAGCATCCGTCTGCACTTCTAACGTTTTCTCAAAATTTGATAGCCTCAACACGCGTTCCATTGCAAGTCTATTTCTTAGTTCGCAAAATGCCTCTTGGCACCATGACGTCCAACTCCACAACTAGTTCTTCTTTATCAACTTGGTAAGAGGGGCTTCGATTTGTGAGTAGCCTTCCATGAAATGTCGGTATTAGTTGTACAAGCCCAAAAAGCTTCTGCACCTCCTGCACCATTTGCAGCTCCTCCCAATCCTTAATTTCCTTAACCTTCGGTCGATCCATGCAGATGCATCCTTGTCTGATCCAATGGTCTAAGAATGAGATATCTGCTCACCAAAACATATACTCAATTTCTTGAAGTATCGCTGATTTTGCCTCAGCGTCTCAAAGACTTCTGCTAAGTGATTCTTGTGCTCCTCCATGCTCTTGCTGAAGACCATGATGTTGTCAATATAGACCACCATCAATTTGTCCAAGAATGGTCTCAACACATCGTTCATGAGAGTGCAAAATGTTGCGGGAGCATTGCACAAACCAAAAGGCATCCAGGAATTTGAAACTCCCATACCTTGTCACGTAGGTCATCTTGTGCTCACCCCCTTCCAATTGTCACTTGATAATAGCCTCATTTCAAATCCAACTTTGAGAACACCTTGGCCTTAACCAATTTGTCAAAACAATCTGTTGGCAACGGAAGTGGATGCTGGTTCTTCATCGTCTGCCTGTTGAGTGCTCTATAGTCCAAATAGAGCCTCAAATCAGGTGTATCCTTCTCCCGTTGAAACAATATAGGTGCACCATATGGAGACCTTGAAGGTCTGATGAAGCTAACATTTGTAAGCTCTGTTAACTGCCTAATCAATTCCTCCAACTTTAGTCTCAACAAATAGTAGAGAGTCGTTGCCACGAGCCTCGATCTTGGCTCAAGCTCAATGCGGTGATCAATGGTATGCCGCGGTAGGAGCACTTTCACTGTTCGACATCAAATCCTCATTCGCATCCAAGACGTCGGCAAGCTAGTGAGGCACAAGCGTCCCCGTATCCCCCATAATTGATTCACCGAGCAGTGCTACGACATACAAACGTGAATATGGATGTCAAATGACTCTTTTCATGCTAAGTGCAGCCATCAGTCACACTCCTCCATCCAACCTCTTTGTGGTAGTGAGCACCAAACATAGTTTCTTTCCATCTAAAATCACCATCCGTCTTACAAATGACAAGAGAATAACTCGAGATCTTCTCAAGAAGGCCTGTCCTATAATCATCTCAAAGTCATCTAGCAACATAATCATAAATTTTGCTTGGTCTTCCCATCTTCCCATTCTCATGTGCACCCTGGAAGCAATTCCTGCTGTCGGTTTGCTAAGAAGTTCATGGCTTTAAAGGTTGCTCCACTAGGCTGACCCCTTAGTCCAATTTCATCTGTAATCTCCTTCCGTACAAAGTAATGTGAGGCTCTTGTATCCACAAGTTCCCTCACCTTCCATCCATTCACAACTAGTTCCATGAAACAAAGTTGGTTCAACTTCCGACCACCCCTCATGGTGCCGATCTGCTGAATAGATCTCGTTGAGTGAGGTGCCTCCCTCATCCCATCTGCTGAAACCTTCAGTTTGCAGCTCTATTTGTCTCTTGCATCGTGAACTACTTGGATCCATTGTGTATCTTCAACTGCATTGGACTACTTTTCGTTGTGCAAAAGTCCCATGGTGGAACACCCAAGTCTGCTAAACTTAGGGCTCTTCGGCAAAACGTCTTATGTTTTGGGTACTAGCACGTCTGCACTATCCAAGAGTGCGCCCAGTCGTGCCGACAACAAGTTCGTCCAACCTCTTTCCTTCTTTACAACCAACTCTAAAGGTGGAGTTCCTTTTCCATTTACCCTCGTCCATTTGTCCAACCTGTCCAACTACCATTCTAATGACGGTTCCTTGGGCTTTCTCGGTGGTCAGGTTAGCAGAAGCCTCCATAACCTTCGATGCTTCCGTCGTGTCATACCCACCAAAGTATGTTTCTACCGTGTTCGCTAAGCTCTGATACCACTTGTCACCGTCCTCTTGGTTTGACCCAATATCGAGGCTTTGTCCCACCTGATAGGCCGTGCGACACTGCACAGGTCTTCCTTGCTGGAGGTGAGACCATCCTGGGTTGGAATCCTGGTAGAATACTCCTATGAAAACACTCTACACTTTAACACTTAGTCTTATTCGTGTTTATACTCAGCCATTATATTTGTTAACACTTGCAAGATTTACACTTAGCCAATAAACAAGAAAGACAAGCACGAAGTATTGTGGCACCCTAAGCAGGGCGTGCCGAAAACCTTTATATATATTGAAGAGCAGATTACAAGTTACATCAGAAATGGGTAAGTCCGCAGACCTCGACCTGGGAGAGTGCCCACTGGCAAGTCTCTCTAGAAGCCCCGAATAAATACCCTGGCACAAGACCATGCCCTTTCTTTACCTGTCGATTCCCTCCTGAAGCACCCACAGGGATACCTCCTGTGGCTCCTATTCACTACGCCCATAAGTCACACCAGTCCGCCAAGCCTTGCACTGTTGCTCAAACGCCTTCTGCTTAACTGCGACCAACTCAAGTCGTAGACCTGAACTTGTGCTTACTTGCTCACACTTGGTTGAATCTAAATTGTTGAATCCTTTGGTCACCAGCGCACCTCTCTTTTATAGTAGCTTGTTTTCCCACATGTGCAGCCAAGGGCTTCCACCCTTGTGGTTGCGTGCCTAGCCAACTCAACCAACAAGTGACGTGGTGCCCACTTTTTGGATGGGGCTCCTCCTAAGTCCTTCTTGCCACGGATCCACACCTCCTCGTGCCAACGGCCGCGCTTATGCAGGTCACTTGCCTTGGGCATTTTCCCCCTCCTGGGTGGGTGCACACCCCACCTTTCCTTCTGGATGGCTTCTATGCGACGCGCACCATATTGGCATGGGCTCTTCGCCCACCACTAGGACAGGACCGTGATAATAGGAGTCATAAAAACCCATTACTATGGTTAAGTAAAATATAGTCTCAATTAAATCCAACTTGGGTGGTTAAGAGGAGAAATTGTTATCCTTTCCACCAACATTCAACTCTTGCTTGTGATATGGTTGTCTCTTGTGAATTAATTAGTGTTAGCAAGATTGGAATGATCTCACTCTTGCTTAAGTGTTTAGGAGTGGGATGCAATTTTTCCAATTATTGAAGCTATGTGTTTGAGGGTGGGAAGAGTTCTCGTCCCACATCATTAGATGTTTCCAAACATTTGACTTCAAGTAATAAATATTATTAGATATTTGGCTATTTCCATGGTTACTTAAATTCGGCCCATATCCCTTATTACATCGATTCAAATCCACATACAAAGAACACGTGTACTTAGGCCTTCCCCCACACACAATGTGAGAGCCAACCCCTTATTTTCCACTTGACAAATTTATTAGAAAATGTGAGCGTTATTAATGATTGTAAATGAATACGTCAGTCATCGACATGTGAATTAATGGTTGATTAATGCGTCGCTTATTATTAATGGTTGATTGCTTCGCAAGGCAGGTGCGAATTTCGTTGTTCCGGTATCTTTTATAGGTGTTTTTAACACTCATCGCGGTCTGTGTTCCTCCCTGCATTCAATTGCTCAATTTCTCCAGGTACTCGCTCTTCCTCCAGGTACTCACTCTCATGCTGCAATTTTTTAATTCCCTTCGAGTATCATTCTATTATATGTTCATCTTGCCTCTATAGGTTACATTTCAATTAATGCAGATATACATCAGTGCCTTCAGTCATGAATGTTTTCAATAACAAAGGATGAGGACGAGTGGATTGAATTGAATTGCTCTCAGAAAATTTAGCCATACATCCCAGTTGGCGTATGCATCTCAAAGATGAAATTATTCTATTCTGAAACCCAAGTGCCCGTTACACTTCATGCTCTTCTTCATATAGCTTACAGCCTGTTGGGTTATTGCCTGTCAATCTCAAACCCTAATTGGCTAGTTATTCTCCACCTATAACGTCCATATATATACCAACATATAGTGTGCATATTCTTTTTTTTCCCTTTTTTCTGAGCCCCGAAGCAAATTTGAAGCCGCTTCCATTTTCCGAGGGCTGATAAACATATACCATTTCTTTTCTTTTATAAGTGCTTCCTTCAAACTCCTAAAGCATTGCTATAGGATCCAATACTTCATACACCACAAGCAGTCCGCTTTCATGACATGGGCATGTTGGAATCGGCTGAGTTCCCACGACATTGGGTTACTTTTCTGTCAAAAACGCCCTATGTTTTTGGGAGAATTGAAACTTGGTGGATTGCCCCAACTGCTTATTGTTGTCTCTGTGAGAATTGGAACTTGGTGGATTGCCCCAACTGCTTAATCTTGTCTCTGGGAGAATTGAAACTTGGTGATTGCCCCAACTCCTTATTTTTGTCTCTGGGAGAATTGAAGCTTGGTGGATGGCTTGACATTCCAGTGCCTTCATTACTGAACCAGGACCCCATTGGCAAAGACCATTTAACTTGATAATGGATGGTATTAAATAAATGAATGTGTAGTATTTTTTCTTGGCTGGACACATTATGTTTAGCAGAGATTTTATCCATTCGTATGTTAAACTTCATCTGGAATTAAGGCCCAGTTTAGGTGAGCATTATTGAAACTTTTGATGTTTCTGTTTTGTTATGTTTAGAGGAAGGTAGTGCTTGCTCTGTCTTACACAACCACATAGCCTTTTCTGTTATAAATTATAATCACAAGAGAGGCTTCCTTTCTAGACGGTGCTTTTTTTCTTTGGCCATTGAAGTCATTAATCCATGGGCTGTTCACTGATATCTCTTTCAAGGCATTACAGTGTTGTCATACAAAAATGTAATGTTGAATTAAAAAATTCAAAATGAGGGGCATCCTTTGTTGACGGGCTTTTTTTCATTGATCATTTAAGTCAGTAATCCATGGGCTGTGTACAGAGATCTGTTTCTGGTCTGTTAGGATACCATCCTTGTCTTACCTAGCATTATTTATTTTTCCTAGTAGTTGATGATGTCATTTGTCTCCTTGTGGTGTGCAGATGTCATCAGGATCCATCTACCACCTTCTGAGCCCTGCATGGATCATTTTAGGACCACTTGAGTTAGTTCCCTATTTTATAGGAACAGTCCACCTGAGTTAGCTGACTCTTGTGGGGGGTTAGAGCTCCGTATGCCACTGATTGTGGCCTCATGTGCCCATTTCTGATTGACATGCATGACAAACTCATTATTGCTCCCTTCTTAGTCAGTTAACTGATTGTGACTTCAGTTAGCTGAGTTTAGGTTCAGTTTAGTTGAGTTTAGTCTTCTGGAGCACTCAAGTGTTGATAATCCCTATCCTAGACCAACTGAGGTTCGAATTCTCCTAGGTGATTTGAATTCTCTCCATTGTAATATTATTGTTGATTATACTAATTATTAGATAGTGTGACATTATTCTGCTTCTATCTGAGTTCTACTGCATAGTTATTTTTCTGCTCTTTTTTACTACAGTTTTCACTCTTATTCAACTTTTCTGCTCATTCTTTCTTTGTGAAGTATACTCAGCTCTTAGATTTGTTGTGACATAGAATTTCACATGGTCGTTACACTATTGTCATTCAGAAATGTAACGTTGTTGAATTAAAAATTCAAATTGTACTTAAAAGAAATTGTATGCTAATATTTGATGTATGCAATATTATGTTAAATAGACAATTTAGGTCACTCCAGTTGGGGACTTTCGTGTATTTAGAGATTTTGCATCCGCCGATCTTTATATTGACAAGTAGACCTTCCAGTATATGCTATATGCTTTAAGTTGCAATACCACTTCCAGCCTGCCACAAATCTCTTGCTTTG
This sequence comes from Larix kaempferi, assembly GCA_027924585.1. NCBI lineage: Eukaryota > Viridiplantae > Streptophyta > Pinopsida > Pinales > Pinaceae > Larix > Larix kaempferi. Next base: position 8,695,126 of record BSBM01000087.1, on the reverse strand, counting down.
TATAGTTCCTATTCGAATTGTTAGAGTTTTGCTTGGTCTCACTTAATGCTATTACATATTGACAGAAAAAAAGGTTTTAATTGTGTTTTTGTTGAATAATCATGTTAAGCAAGTGTCCTAGGAGGCTTATTTGGATGTCATATTACATTATCGTAAGATAACATAGCAGCCTAACTGAGTTGGCCGTAGATTGATTGAGTGAAGGAATGCTGTGGTTTGTCTTTGCAGGCTCAGTCATTCGAAATCCAAACTGACTGAACAATTCAACTGTTTTCACAATGGTACGCATTTTAATTCAATTCATGTGCTATTTCAAATATGGCATTTTTATGGGAATTTAGTTTGATGTCTTATGCCAGGCTGATAAAATACTGTCATTTAAAGGAACATCTCATCTCTTGTTTTTTTCATGTTTAGACATCAAATAAAAGCAAAATTTTCTCTCAAACAATGGGCGCACTGCCACTAAGATCTGATGATATTTGGAAATGTCTGCAGTTCTTTGGGGGTTATGGATATCCTGCTACATCATTCGAGCAGACTTATAGATGTTATTCGGCTTCATTTATTGACAAGGTATTATTTTTATTAGTAAAATTTGATTTACAGATTGAATATATGATACTAAATCAGGTTTTATTATTTGGCTGAATTACACAGGTAGCCAAATTTCCCCTATCTACTATAGTGTTTCCAGAAAGAAGAGAAGATAATTTAAAGTTACCATCAGTGAAACACTGAAATCACTTATTTTATAAAAACAAAAGGATTTTATATTGAGATAAAAAATTTTCCAAGCTGCCTCAGCTATATCTATAGGCAGGATATTATACAGCGCTTTCTAGAAAACTTACAAATTACAAGTTGATTACAACTATTCAAGGCAGAAGCCAGATTACAAGTTGTAGGCAATCTGGTTGCTGTAGACAGCGTTTTTTATTGATTTGGAGTTTTACGCTGTAGATTGTTTGAGGATGAATCGTCCATATGATCGATTATCATCAGTGGATTGATCTGTTAGCGTGACAGTGCCAATCAATTTCCCATGTGCGAAGTACCCATTTTGGCATCTGTATCTCTTATATAATCTTTTTCATTCCTCGCATTGGAATTCCTTTTTGGCTACTGTCAACTAAGTCTATCTGTTTGAGAATCTTTTCCCATGTGCAATGTGCATTGATCTGTTGGAGTGATTGTGCCTATCAGCTTCTAATATCTGAAATACCTGTTTTGGCATCTGGATCTCTTATATATTCTATTTCATTTCTCACATTTTAATTCCTTTTGGATACTGTCAACTGATAACTTTTATCTCTTTGAGCTTCTTTTTGCATGTGCAATCTCCTTTGTTGAGATGGCAAATTTCAATCTTAAAGTGTCAAACTACTGGTTGAGGGGTTATTCTGTCAGTTGAGTCCGTATATCTAATTTTGCAGGCTTCTGACAGCATCTTAGAAGGTTCTGGGTACTGTTTAGAGTTTTGTCATTGTAGTAGCTTCAGGAATAGGGAGCAGGAACATGGATTTACTAGGGGAATGGCTCTAGAATGGTGAAATATTCTTTGAGTACCAGCAGCCTTTATAGCAATGACACTGGCTAGCCTATCCAATTTCAAATTCAATTTTTTTGCAGCATGTCCAAAGCTAACTGACTCAGCCTTCCTTGACCTGCCTGATATGGCTGCAAGTCCTGTGCAGATAGCGATGAGATTGGCTAGCCTATCCATTTCAAATTCAAATTTCTTGAGACATGTCCAAAGCTGACTGACTCAGCCTTCCTCAACCTGTCTGATGTAGGTGCAAGTCCTTTGCAGATGTGATTGTCTAGCCCATGCAATTTCAAATTCAAATTTCTTGAGACATGTCCAAAGTTAACTGACTCAGCCCTCTTGAGTCTTTGACGTGTCTGATGTTAGTGCAAGTCCTCTGCAAAATTATGATGTCAGGATGTGATTTATTCTCTCAAATCATAAATATTCAGGTTGAATTTCCTATGCATTGATGCTGCAAACAGCTTTTGAGGGCCAGCTCAAATCCACTAAGGATGCCATGTCAGTCTGCCTTACTTTTATGTTGTATTTCCTAGGCTCAAATCAAATTTGAAACTTGAAAATCTTCCCAGGTGTTGAATGAGCCCCTTAGCCCCAGCTCTCCTTAGATTTCCTTTCGACTTAAATATCTCCCAGGTGTCAAATGAGCCCTTAGCCTCAGCACTCCTCAGATTTCTTAAAATAAGAATTTTTGATTTTGAGAAGTACAGTATTCTCCCTAAGTGAATAAACTAAAAATATTTGTTTCTTTTGCCATTTTTCTCGCTTGGACCAATTGCATAGCCGCACCTTTGGATCCAAGACATCTGCTTTGATTGGTATTCATCTTGTTCATGAGTCTTGGGGGCTGGGGCAGTTCTCTGATTGGTATTCATGTTGTTCATGAGTCTTGGTGCAGATCTCTGATTGATAGTCGTGTTAATTTTGCTGACTTCACCTCTTTGATTGGATTGTTTATTGTTGATGATAGTTTTATTTATTCAATATTGGTATCCAATCCCAAATTAAGAATTATGATTTTGGAAAGCTTCCTGTTCCTAGTAATAGAAATATCCTCCTAATTTTTGAGGAAATTGGGTGTGCTCAAGACCAATGCCATTGCTAATTTAAACACACAAATCCTTTCTGACAGGGTAAAATTCTCTGCTCCATTCTTTCTTATTTTTAAACAGATTGGTCATCTTGAAGGTCACCCTATTAATCTCTTTAACAAGTATTTGGCTGTTAATGGATTTTTATGTGCAAGGAACTAGAAAAAGGTAATCCTTTCTGACCGGCAAAAAAAACTTATCCATTGTTTCTTTTTTTTAAGACAGACTGGCTATCTTGAAGGTCACTCTATTCATCTCTTTTGCAACCATTTAATTGTTAATGGTTTTTTGTGTAAGGAACTAGAAAAAGATAATTGTTTAAGGGATAGCATAGGGGTCTGAAATTTCCTACATTCAGTTTTGAGGCTTTATTTGCTCCTATCATTAATGTAATCCTACAGCATTTGCCTTATAATCAGGCTTTCTTCATCCAAATTAATAAATTTGATCTGTGTTAGATTTGTACCTTGCTTTGTTCAGCATCGTTTCTTCTCCTCTTTTGGCCTTTACTGCTTGGAGGTCTGGTTGCCTTTATTTGTTGGCTGCTTCTTGCTGCATTCTTGCAATCTTACTGCATACTTGTTATTGAAGGCACAGAATTTTCTGAATCTTCAGATGAGGTTTGCAGCTATTATGTCATCTGCTATAGATAGCATGGTGATAATTAATCCTTATCGTCGGCCAAATCAGTTGGGCTTACTTCTTGTCCTATTACTATCTCCCACAATTGTTCAAATTGGAGATTGATTTCATTTTTTGTTTCCAGATGGGATAGTTTTTCCCATTGAGTAAATCATTTGCTGTGGCCACTGTTTCTACCCTGCAACTCAGACTTTGTGGCTCCACCTTTTGGTCTTGTTGGTCATTCCGGGACAAATGAATGATTAGCATATGTCAAGTGAGTAACTCTTCCTGGACAACAGGTTACTTCATCACGCTCAGCATGTACACAGGCATTCCTTATTCTCAAAGCTTTTCCTTAGGAAAGGTTCAAAGCTAAGTTGTACGATATAGAGAAAAGTGTACAAGTTTCCGAAACAGACATGCACTGGAAATGGGGAAACACAATATATGTGTGTGTGTCTGTGTGCTATTTTATAAATGACACATTTTATTAAAACTTTGAAAGAAAGCATTATAAATAAATGAGCAAGAGCATTTAAAAGACAACACAAATGACAAGCTATATTTCACACATGGGACACATCTGTAAAGTCTGGAAACATGTTTCCAAGCAGTACCACATGCGTTTCCCTGTTTCCATACCAAAATGCACATGTTACGGCCCCTATTCTGGTGTTTCCTACATCTTAGGATCAAAGTTAGTAACTTAGTATTCATGTATTTTTTAAGCATTAGATAATATGCAACAGATATGTGTTGATAACAGTTTTCATATTTTTCTTGAAACACCAGTGAACTTGCAATGAATTTCTTATTATAATAGTGTTATATTGTACTTGAAGCAAAAATTCTTAGTAAAAATATAGTTCTTATGACGATGCTTTGGTCTCTTGATGCACAGCCTCAGCTGGAAAGTGGTGACAAAAGTACGTTCCACATTCCCCTAGTTTGTTCTACAGCCTTTAGTAATTTTCCTTGTAGACAGTTGAATTTAATTCCAAGAAATAATCTGATTGTTCTTTCTGTCAATTACCAGTTATAATGCCTCCGTCAGCTCTTGATCGTCTGGGTGAGTAAATGCTTTATTCGTGTTTTACTGTTTGTTCTATATCCTGTTTTACTATTTGTTCTTAATCACATAACATTGCAGAGACCATTATTGTAGAATAGGTTTAGGGTTGATTGTATGCTTAATAATTCTTTACACAGAAATTGTCATATCAGTAGTGTTGGCCATTTTACTTTAATGCTACACAAACAAAGTATAGTGGCCATTTGTACTACTTTGTTCATCCTTTTCTATGCGCGTTCATCCTGGATGGTACAAACTACATACTACATTCTCCTGCCCTGAAGTAAATCTCATTACCATTGTTTAATGGATTTGCAGCATCTCTACACATAGATTATCCAATGCTTTTTGAGCTTCATAATCCAGTAACGCAGCGTACATCACACTGTGGAGTACTTGAGTTTATTGCTGAGGAGGGCATGATTTATATGCCATATTGGGTATGTGTCAACATGCTGTCTTGGAAAATTTGTGAGAACTGTAAGGTTTATTTGTTTCAGGATTTGATACTATCTATCAGTTCCTTGAAACCTTTTATGTTCTTTCGTTTTTTCAGATGATGGAAAATATGGTTTTAAAAGAGGGAGATACACTGAAAGTGAAGAATGCCACCCTTCCAAAAGGGACATATGTTAAACTGCAGCCGCATACAAAGGATTTTCTTGACATATCTAATCCTAAAGCAGTGTGAGTGCTTAAGATGAATGTTAAACAGCAGCCCCATACAAGGATTCTGTTACATTCTGCTTAATTGGAGTGTATAGATTTGTAGAGATTCAAATCCTGCATGTAAAATGATGATATTTGGCAAAATTTAAATGTGTGAAATAAGGCATTTGCATGTTGCGATTCTTGGTAGAGTACAGTTAATTTTATTTTCAATTATTGCAGGCTGGAGACTACTTTGAGGAACTTCACCTGCTTGACCACAGGTGATAGCATCATGGTAGCTTATAACAACAAAAAATACTACATAGACATAGTTGAGGCAAAACCTGCTTCTGCCATAACTATTATTGAGACAGATTGTGAGGTGGATTTTGCTCCTCCTCGCGACTACAAAGAACCAGAAAGAGCACCAGCCAAGCCTGCTCCTTCTGCAAGCACAGCAGTATCTCAAGGTCTGTATTGGTTGGCCCTTTTTTCCTTTCATTTGCTGCTTCCATTAGAAACCTTTGGTGAAAATTGAAGTGGAGGACAAATATGTATTCAACACAAATTGAGCACTTTGATTTAAGCAAGGTGCTTTTGAAGCTTTAAATCCTTTTTGTGACAAGTGACTAATATTGTCCAGGACAAATATTTGCCTCAATTTTTTGAAAACTTTGCTGTTTATTATAGTGGATGCTTGTTGAAGTATGTTCTGAGATGACCTAACTGCACACTAAATTTTAAGAGTAAATAGTCACCCTGAAGGCTGTAGTATAGTAAATGCGATACCATGAGTGCATGTTTCTGAGATTATGCGATTATTTTGCAAGTGTGCAACCTTTTTGACTCCCTGACATTGATATAAACCTAATTCTAAGCTATACGTTGTAGGATGGACTCTACATATTAATTTATCCTTTGGCATCTTTAAAAGAATAGGCAAATCTGCATTATTTTGAGAGTGTTTTAGTCTTCTTGCAATCCGTAATGGCTAGGCCTTACAATCGTTTCTTTGACAACCAGTTATGCAGTGTGAAAAAAGATATTTTGATAACTAAAAGACTTAATAATGCACTCATTCAAGGTCTTCTCCTAAGGATTGTAATGACACACATGTCGTGAGTACACAACTTTCTCCTCTCAGCAGCAATGGTTTATTGGTCTTGTGATGTTGTACCTGGAATTTTAATAAACAGGAGAAGGTTATTAGGAGAGCACAGAATGTTTTCATACTAGGAGAGCACAGAATGTTGTCATCGAACACACAAATTCTTTACCAGAAATAAATGATTATTACCTTTTTCTCCGAACTAACACTGGCATTTCACCAAATTCAGAGGAATCAAAAGATGTCGAAGAACCGAAATTTAGTCCCTTTACTGGAGTTGGAAGGCGTCTGGATGGAAAACCGTTGACTTCATCCGGAAGTTCAGAGACAACATCCCATCCTACAAACAATAAATCATTAGGGCCCAGTTCTTCTTCAAGTGCTTCACAGCGCCGTCCATCAGGAAAGCTTGTATTTGGCTCAGGCACGGGTAATATTCCAGCGGATGCTTCTGTTGCTTCTAAGGTAACTATACATTCTTTCACCTCACCGGAAGAGAGTTCACTCTCCTTAATTTGCTATCAAGGGTCATTCTAACTTTGTGGTTTTAACTTTTAATATATAGCCAACTGTGAAGGAGGTCAAACAGGAGGTGCCGAAGGAAGAACCAAAGTTCCAGGCATTTACTGGCAAAAAATATTCGTTAAAGGATTGACGAGCACTGCTTTGCAATTTTTATGTGCTGTGGTAATCTGTGGCAGTGTATCCATATCTTGGAGCTCTGTATGATGATTGCAATGCGAAGTTCTCTAGGATCTTTGCTTGCAATGTATGTGTTTGCACAATTTTTTTGTGCAAACACATACATGTTAACTGTGGTAATTTAAACATGTTAAATCCTAGTTAACATAACTAGGATTTTTTTGTGCAAAGTTATATAAATCTCATCACCTGAGGTAATCTAAACATGAATCTCATCACCTGAGTTAATCTAAACATGTTAACTGTGGTAATCTGTGACAGTGTATCCATATCTCGGAGCTCTGTATGATGATTGCAATGTGAAGTTCTCTAGGATGATGGATCTTTGCTTGCAATCTATGTGTTTGCACAATTTTTTTGTAAGTTATATAAATCTTATCACCTGAGGTAATTTAAACATGTTAACTAATATATTCTCTTGCCATTAATGCATTTTGTTATTAAGGCCCATAAATATCGTGAGTTTTAATAGAAATATATTGCATTTTTGGCAACATAGTAGAAGTTCAGAATGCTTTGTTTTGCTTTAGATCAAGACATGGATTGAAGACATGAATGCCTCGTCAGAAACTAAAACGATCAACAGTCTTAAATGTGTGAAAAAGGTTATGTTCTTTTGAATGTACCCCCAATTTAAGAACAATATTTATATTGATAAGCATGTATAAATCTCAAGGCATGTATTTATGTTCCAAAATGGAAGTTCATACATATGCTTGTGAAGACAACACTTTGTATATGTACAATCAATGTGTGGCTACAGGGTATTGTGTTGATAAACAACCCTTGAAGGTACCGAGCCATTAGGCGGGAATTATTAAACTTGTACAATGCATAGTTCTGGGGAAGGTATCCTTATAAAGCAATTGTTAACAGTGGCTTTGGATATATGAGGTGTGTGTATAAATGATAACGTTCTTCAATTTTTATGAAGTTTGGCTTTATGTATATTGGGTTATAATGTATTCTTTAATACAGGTATTGAGTGTACCTTTATGCACCTTTTGGTTAAGTATGTAAGAGGAAAACCTTTTTTTTCCTCAGAAAATATTTCGCAAATAAAACCACATTAACCCAGGCAAAAAGCCTTACATAAAAGGCAGTAGTAAACCAAAAAGACAAGAAACTCTAAAAATCTGGGTAAGACAGGATTTTTTAGAATGTAGAGGAAAAGCTGTATAAAGGATGAAATGATATATTTCAAATAGTTGATATGAACTTGCTTGAGATATGTTGTAAAATCAGAGGATTCTTTCCATGTGCTTGGATTTTTTTTAATTAATTGACAACCAGTATATGGTTGAGTTACAAAGGGATGATTTGTACCCAATCTACCCTTGGGTAGTTAACGAAACATTTGTATTTAGGACGCAAATATATATAACGAAACATTTGTATTTAGGACGCAAATATATATAAAGCTCTCATAAAAGTGTTGTGAAAAGTCACTTGAAGTGAAAGAATGCACTTGATATCATCTTTAACTTTTATGATCTTCATAATTATTATATTGTTGAACACGATGAATGGCTTCACCCCGAAATAATATATTCATTTAGTCACAAAATCTTATAAACTCATAGAATGTTTATTGATAATTTGAATTTTAACAAAATGCCACTCCATGAACCAAACCTTTGACAAAACCTTAACAAAACCTTATAAACTCGGAGAATGTTTATTGATAATTTGAGTTTTAACAAAATGCCACTCCATGAACCAAACCTTTGACAAAAACTTTAAAGAAAATGGTAGGGAACTCAAATTTATATATATGTGAAATGAGATGAGATAAAAGCTATCAATAGTAGAAATAAAACCTAATAGCAAGGAAAGATGGTGAAATCATAATTAGACATATATTGATTAAAGGTGTACACAACTACCACGAGAGATAGTGGATGCCCTTATTGGTGATAGTCAATTTTGAAGAAAATTGATTGAAATTTAATCCCATGGTTTGATCAAGACAAGAAGTGGAATATACTTTTCCAAATCCCAATTGTTGTTTTGGGCTAGTAGAAGTACCTTTGCAAGTTGGTGATTATCTTCTTTGGCCCAAAGTATCTTGGTGTACTGAAATGGTGTGCCTTATGCAATAATTATGACTATCATTAAGGTACATAAATGACATTCAACTTGTACAAAATCCCATCCTTCATATAATTGTGAAATTCTTCACCTCACACTAAATTCAAACTACTATAATTGAGCAAACACTATCAATCTTATGACTCTCAATAGGAAATAACAACCTCGCTTGTGCTTCCTTTGGATAATGTCCATAACTTTCCTTGAAAGCACCAAAATTCAAACTACTATAATTGAGCAAACACTATCAATGTTATGACTCTCAATAGGAAATAACAACCTTGCTTGTGCTCCCTTTCTAACCATGGTTAGTGTCTCTAGAAATTGGACATGCTTATGATAATTGTGGATAACAAACTATTTTCCAAGAAAATAATCTCTCCATTACTAATCAAGTAGAAATTGGACATGCTTATGATAATTGTGGATAACAAACTATTTTCCAAGAAAATAATCTCTCCATTACTAATCTACAGCTTGAACTGATGCCTACTTATCTCGTTCATATATTGAATATTAAGTGCTATGCTTAAAGAATGTCGAAGTGTTTTGCAACAACTTTATTGTTACATCAAAATTACACCCATAGCATATCTAGAGATGCCCAAATGCTGGCTGAATATTGTGTAAGGCAAGTCCTCGAGTATTCATAACTCAATGCTTAAATATTGTCGAATATTTTAGCGATGACTGGTTGACAATGGTTCAGATATTTGTTTTATCAATGTCTAGTCCATGTATAAACATATGTGTGTATGTGGTTGTTTTGGATTTACGTACTATTATGTGAGATCGTGACTTTGATTATACATCCCTACTTTATGATGTCTGTTCTAGTTTATCTAATTTTATATTTGTATGCACACAATCTTACTTGCTAACATGTAAGCAATCTTACGTGAGGTGGTGCTAACATGTAAGCAATCTTACGTGAGGTTGTTGATTATGGTGTATGTGCTAACGATGATCCAACCATTTTCAAATTATGCTTTCCATATTGTGTGTGTTAGTATGTAGATGATGATGTTTTGAGATGGTAGTTATAATGTTCATACATATGTTTGTTGATGAACTAATTTGTACACTGTTCAATACATAGGAGTTTAGTGGTAGTAACACCATGCATAGCTTATGATTGCGAGTAGGTTGCTAAATTATTATCATGCGATATGATGCTTTGATGTTTTTTTGTTAATTGTGATGTGCAAGAATGTACACGTGGCTTTTTGAATTGGTTGCTCATACAAATGTAGCTTGGTATGTGGGGTATATGGATGGATATGGTTAAAGGACTTGTGACAAAATCATGGCGGCCTTAGACCTAATTGTTAGATGGGTTATGTGGACATGATTTCTCCAACCCCTATTTTGTGAACGTAAGAAGGCATTCCTTCTAAGTAGAGAAATAAACATCAAGTAGAGATAGGGTTGACTACCCACCATTGCATCCTCAAATGACCTTGGGATTGTGTAAATCGAAGAGTAAGTCCCATATCCCCTATACAAATGTAGATATTGCCAAAATGTCTATCGTGAGACACAAGATTGTTATGGCCTCCTACTCATGGAGGTTTTATATAAATGGGCATCTTTGAGGTGGTATATCTTTACTGACATGGCACATCAATGCTCCAATTTAGGTATGCCACGCCATGTTCTTGTTTTCTAAAAGAGTAATAGAAGATAAAGCCTCTACAAATACATTTTAGCAATAGTTTTATTTTATTAGATGTATTTGTATAGTGTCTTCGCTAAACATTTATGAAATGTTGCGCCCTTTCCTTATACATGAGCACTTGTGCACCAAGCCGGATAATGATCCCTAGTGCACCTAAGATAGAAGCAAAGTATTAATGAAAACAACTAAAAATCTTCAATATTTTTTATACTATGAACAGTGCAAACCAATGATAGCTTGAGTTCATTTCATCACTTTGGATATTAATTACTTGTACTTGTTGTACTTCTTATTTTATAATAAGAAGATAATGTTTAGATGATAATGGGGAAAATCCAATCATGGATTGTCATGTCCACATTGTAATGTTTTTGAAATTATTGATAACATAAAAAATTATAATCCCTCTATAATTATAAATTTGCTTGAATCACCTTCTATATTCCCACTTCTCCATCATTCCATAGTCCATGTTTAACTATGAAAAGCACTTTTTCCTTCCTTCGCTATTCCATTGCAATACTTAAATCACCATGACGAGAGCAACCACAAACACATAGAGAGAAACCAAAAAAGAGAAGATGGCTAAGCATGAACAATGAAAACATCATTAAAAAGTCACCATCCAATAGTTTTTTAAACAACAACTACCACCAATAGTTTGTTTGGATCAAGTACCTCCCACTTTCCATCCACCAATGATTATCATGTTATGGCGAGTCTCTATTATTAATACCTCATCCTATGGAAAAAATAGTCCATTTCCTCGCAAATTGTACAAAAATATGTGAGTAAGGAGTAAAAATCCCAAAGCCAAGCGTAATAACACCCAACTCCCATTCCTCATTGCTAACATTCAACTTGTTACATCTCTACTCATCATCATGACGATCATGCAATGGAAGGATGGAAAATATATAATGTATGAAATGGAATATTTAGTGGTGCCCATGGATGATTTTAGAGGTCTAATAGGCTTGTGAGAATAAATAATTATAAAAAATATAACATATTAAATTGATAATTAATAACTGGTTACTTGTGGTAATTGAAGATGGGTATGGAGGATAACATCCTCACACGCTAGACCCAAATGGCTTATTATTAGTTAATTATTATGTAATCATTAATTAAATAAATAATAAGTAATATTAATTACTAATTTATTAATAATAACTTGCTTAATTTGGAAAACCAAAAAGAGCTAGGAAATTACTAATCACTCGAGCTAGTCTCTATGATCATTGATAATAATTACTAATCAATAATTTATTAATAACAGATCAAGAACAAGAACAAGATATCCCATCCCACTCTCCTTTTAGAAGTTGGGCTTTCTTGCATTGAGAGTAAAGTTATGATTAGGTACCTAATATACATGCATAGGTTAACATGAAGTATATAAGGTTTCCTAGCATTGCTTCTAATTCTAGTAAGTGCCACTAGAGGCTTAAGAGAGATGGAATAAGGATGCTCTTTGTTGGCTAAAAGGAGGACAGTCATGACCACTATCATGTAATCATTAATTAAATAAATAGGTAATAATAATTACTAGTTTATTAATAACAACTTACTTACTCTAGCCAACCAAAGAGAGTTAGGAAATTTTGTGTCTAATATTTTCCGATCATAAGAACAAAATGTTAAAACAAATCAATTAATTCCTTGTCATTCTTCTTAAGGTCCAATAGACTGAAGTTAGTATTTATGATCATCAATAATAATGATTGATTACTAATTTATTAATAACAAGTAATAATAAAGTTTTGATTAGGTACCTAATGTACATACATAGGGTCACTCAAGGCTTAAGAGAGATGGCACACAGATGCTCTCCGTTAGTTAAAAAATTGAAGGAATCAAGAGGACACTCTCCAAACTATTGATAATATCAAAATCACTATCACTACTAGATTTAAGAGAGTCTATGGCGCCACAAGGAAATAAATGATAGGAGAAAGCAAATGTACTATAAAGAGACAATCAACCTAAAATGCATTGTGAAGAAATAATATGTAATCTTTGTGATACGATTCCTTGAACACACGAGGTCTCAATTCTACAATATTTGTAACAATAATGATCTTGATAACTTGTTAACTCATGAAAACCAAAGAGAGCTAGAAAGTTCCAATCACAAAATAAAATCTTAAATCAAATAATTCATGATCATATTTCATCAAGTTCGATAGACCAAAGTTGGTCTTAGTGGATGGTAATCATCATCATAATCATCAATAATTAATTAGTAATCGGAAAATTATTAATAATTTTATAATTAAAAGGGGGATCCTTTTTTTATCATAAGGGAAATAAGGAAGAAGAATGTGTGGGTATTGGGAATGATCACACAATGAAGCAAAGTCCATGGTAGCTTTCCAAAGATTGTGCATTCTCAAAGAAAAATGAATTAGTATTGTGGCGATAGTAGGGGACTCAACCATAATCATTAGAGGCCTAGCCATGCAAATAATTCCTTGACACTTGGAATTGGCAAGGATAGTTGAAAAGGCCCTAGACATTGCTAAATATACTAGCCCTCTAGAGTTCTATTAGGTTCTTAGACACTATAACAAAATGCATGGATTGCCAAGGCAACTTTGGGGTTGGCATAGAGGAAGGATCATTATTACTAAGTGGAGGAATGATTATCCAAAGCAATCCCATAATGAATCCTTCTAACATTATGATGAGTTCCACGGAGAACAGTTGTAAGGCAACAAACATGGGATAGGATGGCTCATTAAACCCCACATCAAATGCTAGTATCATCACACTAACATATGCTAGTATCATCACACTAACATATGATCTTATACTTATTATGAAGGGAGCTTGGTCTCTTGCATGTAAGTTTCGAGGTTTGGCTTTTGGTTTTGCTTGCAAAATGGTCAAAAATTGACTTCGTGAGCACAAAATCAATTCTAACTAGAAACTTTATTTTCAAATCAGTTCTAACTAGAAACTTTACAGGCTTAAAAAATAAACGAAAATGATTGATTGTCTTTTTAACAGCGAGGATTTCTTTGTGGCTGGATGCATAATTGAGTTCTGCATATTTAAATGATCCCGAGGCATAGCCACAAATCTCTTCTCTCTCGCCATGCTTTTCAATTAGAACTCTACCCCATGCATTTGTCGAAACATTTGTTTCAATTACAAGATTACGAGTTCCTTGGGGAAGAGAGAGAGCAGGGAGTTGCTGCACTTTTGTTTTAATTTTCTGGACCGCAACAGTCAAATCTGAAGACCATTTAGGGGGATTATTTTTCAATCTCTTCTGAAGGATATGAATATCTTCAGCTTTCCCTTTATAGAATGGTCTGATGTAGTTGATACTTCCTAGAAATCTCTGAAGTTGAACTTTTTCTGATATCTAATCCGGGAAATGCGAGAACACCTTTAAGACATGGTCTTGAAGAATTACTTGCCCTTTGTTTATCTTGAAAATGAGAAACTCAATTTCAGTCTTTTTGATTTCCATGTTGCTCTTTGAGAGAACAAGACCATGCTTATAAACTAAATGATAAAATTCCTGTAAATACTTTAAATGATCTTGCAAATTCCTAGAGCATATTAGGATATCATCTATGTAGACTAATGCCTCTCTCTTTTCTCTGAAAATATCCTCCATTCTCTTTTGGAATTCAGAGGGGGCATTGTTTATTCCAAAAGGTAAGACTTTCCATTGATATTGGCTATGGGAAACAAAAAAACAGTCTTAAACCTATCTTTTGCTTCAATCCCAATTTGATAGAAACCGGATTTCAAATCAAACTTACTAAATATAGTACATCCAACAATCTGTTGGAGAAGACTAGCTTTATGAGGTAATGGATACTGAATTTTCTGGAGCACTGCATTGAGAGGTTTATAATTCACAACCAGTCTTGGCTTACCTCTCTTAATCTCTGAGTGTTTTTTAACAACAAAGGCTCTGCAAGCCCATGGAATCTTAGAGGGTTCAATTAACCCTTTTGAAAGCAACTCTTTAATTTCACTGGCACAAAATTCTCTCTCAGAGGGAGACATCAATCTAGCAAAGGCTTTCATTGCTTTATGTTTTACCAGAGGGTCAAAAGGAAGGGAAACAAAGTATTTTTATTTTTCTTTGGTCCAGAAAGCATTTGGGCTTTCTGAAGTGCAGTCTTTCTCAATCTTTTCAGAGATATCAGCAAGGGCCTTGTCCTTATGCATTTCTGCGTAGGCAATGCATCTCTCCATTTTAAACAATTCTGCAATGTTTGTTTTAGAATCAATTCTTTTCACGGGGCTTTTGCATTTCAAATGAGCTTCAAAGGATAAAGGGAAAGAAACTGGCTTTCCTTTATAGTACATTTAAACAACATCTTAACATTGTCAAAAGTAACAGGGCTCACTCTATTTAGGAATTCAGAGCCTAATATACAATCTTCTTTTATACTATCCAACCTATTCAAGGATAAAGCTTCTGTACATCCTTCTATTTGAATAGGAAAGTCTGCTACTCTACCCAAAAGTTGTACAGGGGTACCTTCTATAGCAACTCCGTGTTCTGAAGCCTTCTCCCAATAGAATGGAGGGATTGCACTTCCTTTTGCTAAATTCATCTGACAACTTGAATCAATCATGCAATCTAACTTATAGGGCTTGAACTCTGGAGGACAAAAAGAAACTTGAATGTACATTTTAGGACCTGTGAAAAGTCCTAAGGAAGGTTCAGGGAAAATAACATCTTCTTTAGAATCTTTCTTTTCATGCTCAGGGCTCTTAAGACCTATGTCATATTGTCGACACATCTCATCTTCAGAAGACTGATCTTTTTCCCTGACTGTTGCTTCAAGCATTCTTTTCCAATCTTCAATTTCCCTTACAAGCTTCCTAAGGAAACTCTGTTTTTCTTTGATTTGCAGGCGAAGCAGATTTTCTTTATATTTTCTGAACTTCTGCCTATCCTCATGCTCAACATGATAGTGCTCATATAAATCTACAGAATTGTAGAATGCAGGATGATGGGAAGGAGAGAGTTTACCTTCTTCTGATTGCTTCTCTTTTCCTTTAAGTAATGACAATAGCTTTTTTTTTTCTTCCTTTAATTCTCCTATGAGAATATACTCAAAAATAGGAATCTCAGATAATTGTTGATCAATTGCAGCTAATCGTTGTGGAGGAAAAAAACATATAACAAGAAAAATCAAAGTTTGGAGGTCCCTCACACCCTCCTAAATTTGCTTCCGAGGCAAAATCAGAGTTTGAAGAGGAAGAATTAGACCTGGAGGGAGCAAATTTATTCAGATGGATATCATAATCATTATCAGAAGAATAATAATCATCAGGGTGAAACATAATTTCTCCAAAAGGATACTGATCTTGTTCACAAAAATAAAGATCCCACCAAGCTGGATCTAGCTGTTCGAAGAAAGCCGCAAGCTTTGGTTTGGATTTCTTTTGTGGACATTTGTTTGCCCAATGACCTTTCTTTCCAAAAATAAAACATTTTTCTTTGTCTGCTGGCTTAAATTTTTTTTCTGACATAAGATTTCTTATAGAATGGGTTTCTAATTTTTTTCGTATAAGACTTGTAAGTCTTATGCTTGTAGGCTTTGTCAGGATGATATCTAGGAGTACTTGTATGGAATCCTTTCTTTTTCTTCTTGCAGTGGCAGGATTCTTTTCCGAAATGCCCTCTATTGTAAGCACCACAACCCCAATCAGGCATTTTGCAACATCTTTACAGAAACTAGGAGAATACATAGATTGGTGCCTTTTGAAATCCTGACTGACTCTCTTTTCTAGGCAATGTTCTTGCCAAGTTCCCATGATAAAAGCATGGAGTTGTGCTAATGAGATTCCACGAAGATTAATCTTCTTATCTTTAAGAAATTGTTCCATAGCATCTGGAACATGACCAGGAAAAATTTTAAGATAGTGTTTCAAGTATGTTGGTTCACCAGATTTTCCATAAGAGATAAGAAGGTTCACCAGAATTTGGTTACATTGTTTGCAATGGGAAAAATCCTAACCGTTGTTGGGTCCCTTGACCATTCTAGGATCCCCCCTAGGGAAGTTCCTCCACCTTTCCTTTTCATTAATAGCTTGAACACTATCGTTCCCTCCTTTCATGGCACCTTTTCTGACTCCTCCCTCCTTCCAGCTGGGCCTCCTCGTTTTTGGCTCCAAACTCGCACGCTCCTTTTATTGCCTTCACATGGGTTCATTTACCATCCCTGTCTTATCTCCTACCCCGCCTCAAACTCCCTCCTCATCTTCCTTCGGCTCTCTGCTAGCGTTTGGGTTTGATCTGTAATGGGTGATTTGTCTCTTGCGCCTTCTCTAGCATCCTTCCTGGGTGCTGGCTCGTCAACCCCTGATTTCAATCTCCCGTCCTTGTGTCTCCTTTGCAAGAAACCGTTCTCCCTTTCTCAAGCTCACGAACCTTCTGGCGCTTGTCTGCACTCTCCTTTGCATTCCCTGGGTGACGATCTTTCCATTCTTAATCTTCTTTCCTTGGAATATCTTAGCCCGCTCTCTTCCTTTTCTCACCTTCTAACCAGCTCCGACCCTGACTCTGCTATCAAAAATTTGCTGGAATCCATGGAAGACTAAGTTCGTTTAATCAGGGCAGAAAATGCATAAATGAAAAGGACTATGTCGAGAATGTACACTCTGATACAATCCATAGGCACCGAAATTAGGAACAATAACAATTTGATGAATAGGAGAATCTCTACCATCTCCGATACTGTGGATTATGTGGCCAATAGAATAACTAATGTTGATACAAAAATAGAAGACAACTATTCGAGCATCTCAGAAGTGGAAGGTAATGTCGACAAGCTCAGAGAAGACATTGCCCGCTACATTCCAAGCTTTCACGACAGCAAAGGATCAGGCATTGGGCATGAACAATCTCTGGAAAGCATTCCTGGACCTACTGCTCAGCATCCTCGTTAGCTCAACTTATTTTCCGTGATCTGGTTTTTACATAGTCCTCTTTACTGTCATGCAAATTTCGGTTTTTTATCCACTTTTTGTAATCACTAGACTAGGAGCAATTTTGGCTAACTCATTAGCAAGATGAAGCCTATGCTACATGTGGGATTCAGTCCATTGATCCATCATTGTAATTTTCTGCTACATTTTTTAATATAAATGCTCCCTAACCGTTTTTGTTAAAAAGAATAAAATTCAATCAAACAATTCTATTTTTCTCATTAAACTTATTTGCATATGAATTATTGTTGAAACTTGGCTCTTTAAACCATATATGTATATGAATTAACTTATGTAACTTGTTAGTGATCTAATTTTTTTAAATCACTTATACAATTATTAATATACTATAAATTAAATTATACTAACAAACCCAAACTTCTAAGATATTCTAAATTTATTGGTTAATCTTTCGTAACATACTTAGTATTCATGTAACAAAATTAATCAACTATTTTCTTATACACTTTAAATTAGATGATACTCAACTGAATGTTATTAATTTCACTTACTCGATATTATTAATTTCATTTAATAGGTAGCTATTAAGAAGTTTGCTGCTCATTCAACTTGTTAAATTAGAGGTCTTGAGTTTAAGTCTTTATTTTTTTGTTTAAAGAAGCTTATGCAACTTTTTAATTGTAAAGTGCATTTCACTTAATTATAAGAATAATTCACCTATAAATTAAATTTGATGTTTTTTTAAATTACTTTTATATGGAACTTAATTTATAAAAAAATGTATATAAGTAACTTATTTGTAAAAGTAAGCTTACAATCAAACTTAAAGGGGGGATTTCAATGCTATTTTTTAAAGAGTTTTCTATATGGACATTCAAATTCTACCTTTGAAATCATTTTGCCTGCATATTATAAGATGGCTTGTCCAAGTGATCTCATAATTACCAATTCAAACTACTCATGAAAATCTCAAATGGAGGATTTATTATGAAATAGGGGGCTTTACCAAGTCACTTTAAGAACATTAATTTTCCATTTTAATGGATAAAGAAAACCAAATGCGACAATGAAAATGACGAAACACATGGATTAATCAGAATGTTCATCTCTAATGACATTTAGTCTTACCTTCAAGATATTGTGACCCTATATATATCATAACAAAAACTGGAAACCTTGGTAAACAAAATGAGTTTCAGGTCCACTAGCTTGAAAATCCATTGATTGCTTTAAATCCTAGTGAATTCTCTTTGCATCAAAGATTTTCCATGTAAGTTAAAAACACTTACTTTACTTGCAAAATGTAAAATAAAAATAAAATGATGAACTCATATATGTTATTCTTGCTAAGTTTGGTATTGCTTATTCCATTTTTTATCCACTTTTCATTCCAAAAAAAAACTCTTATTAGTCAAGGAACTCATATTTTGACACTTTTTTATTTTTTTATTAGAGTGCAAGATAAGCTCCTACATCTTGAAGTAATCAACACTACAAGAATGTCTAACAAAGCCTTAGTGGTGCAATAGATAAATAAAGCCAAGAATCCGAATAAGCAACACCCTTACAACAATAAACAAAACAAGCTCCTATCCCCAATGGTGATAAAGGAACTAAATCAAAAGGCAAAAACACTTAGAGACAATGTCATTTTTGTGGGAAAGATGGTCATTTGGAGTCAAGAAGATGGAATCTTAGAATGGGTAGATGTAGAATTGACAACCTAGTTGTAGGCATCTCATTCAAATGCCACCTAAAAGTTCGGTTATGAGATGACAATGGTTGCATTGCCTACTAGCTTACTTCCAAATATCTCTAAGGTTTGTACCACAAGATTCAAGCTAGATAGGGAAATTGGCAATGGATACAAGCAACACTCCACCAGTACCATAGACAAGGAAATGGCTCCTCCATCAATGCATACTAGTACGACTTTGAGCAACTCCCTCCAACAACTTGCACCAAGACAGGTAATAAACTCTCCACCAATTTTCCACCACTTGTAAAGAAAAACCTTTCCCAATGCTAACATGGCACAAGTAGACACTTTGTTAACTTACTCACTTCTACAAATACCCCTCTACTACACTATGCCAATATGGATTCCATGCTGAAAATATCTTTGCTTGGTTCAAACATCCCAACAATGAAATCTAGACTTTTTGTGGGTAAAATCTTAGCATAAAATTTCAACCTTTGCTAAACAACATATTTTCACATTTCCTTTCCAAGCCCACACAAGAATGACCCAATAGTACAATAATAAACAACATAACATGGGCAAGTCTACAAGTCCAACAAAGAACCCATGCCACAAAGAACAAAGAACTCAAGAACCCATGATGGAATCAAGTGAAGAGCCAAACAAAATGAATAAGCACCATCCAGAGTTTCAAAGGACCCGTGATGGGATCAGGTGGGAAGAGCCAAACACAATGAATAAGCACCATCCAAAGTTTCAAAGGACCCATGATGGAATCGAGTGAAGAAGAGCCAAACAAAATGAATAAGCACCATCCAAAGTTTCAAGGAGGTATGTACAAACTATATGTGCTATATTTACCAACTTGGGAGAGCGAGGTATCCAAACATTCATGTGTTCATACAACCTTTACTAATTATGAGGTATGAGTTAGCCAAGTGCCTTGTGCCTTGACTTTGTCACCCCTATGTGCAAACTATATCCGGTGCATTTACCAACTTGGGAGAGTGAGGTATCCAAACATTCCCTTTTGACTTTGTACCCATGCCTCCTTTACTAATTATGAGGGATGAGATAGCCCATGGACATGTGCCCTAGATTTGTATTTTTTTCCATGCCACATCATAACCCCTTACTCACGTGATAGTAATTGTCATGTTTTTAAATTCAAATGTTTTTCTTTTGAAATTGCATCATGCACAAAATATGGCTTCATGACCAACTTAAAGAACACAAAAATTGTCGAGTAAGCTAATATGTTTCCTAGTGGGGCCTTGGTTTTGGGCTCTTTCTAGACACTTTTTTTTCAAAAGAAAAAACCAATAACTTACTATTCAATAGAATCAAAGTTATTTTTACAATAAGTCATAAAAGACCGTCCATTAGAGAAAAAGCTAGAAGACTAAGTTTGAGCCTAACACAATCGGCAAAAGACCGATAAAACACCAAACGGACTAGGAGGAAAGTACACTCCCCAACAACATAAATAGCCCAGTTGTTTTCCAAAATCATCCAAACAGTGACCAACTATTACAAACACAAACTGAAAAGAAACAGAAAAATACATATGTTCAATCAATAAGGTTGTCTTAACCAACCAAATAAACCTACTAACTGCTATGTAAAAAAAACACTGCTAATAATACCTAAAGAATCCTTGGTCCACAAGACTATTTGTCGACGTACTTCTCAAAATAAATAATACCTTCTTCAGTTCTAAAGACTTTTTTGAAAAGTAGATCTGCAATAATATTGTTTTCTCTGTAAGTATGAGAAAATACAATATAAGGAAAGCACTCGCTAGGCACTTTACAAGGTCACACAACTTAGTTCATATATACAAATATATATTGAGTGCCTTTTATATAGTCTTCATGACTTAGCACTTAGATGAAGGTATGTACACCATAATTACACATTGGCTTATGTACATAACATTGGCCTTTGTACATACTAGGGGCATCGAAATGGGAAATGGAGTATTACACTTCGTGTAATGAAGTACTTTGAGGGTTCATCCTCTCTTTTGAACCAATGGAGGTAGGCATGGATTTGTGCAACCTTCATTTTCATTATCCAGGTCACTTTGGTGCAATGCCTAAGATGGGTGGTTGTCTTGTAAACTTTCACATTAGTGTATTTTTTTTAAATTACATGATGCAATGAGCATAGCTTCATAACAAACTCAAGAAATGTAAAAATTGCCAAGTAAGCTAGTGACTAGTGTATTTACTAATGAGGCCTTGGCCTCCCACTAGAGAGTACAAGGTCGCACAAATTATTTCATATCTACAAAATGCATATTCACTAGAGTGTACAAGGTCGCACAAATTATTATCTACAAAATACACATCCACTAGAAAGTACAAAGTTGCACAAATTATTTCATATCTACAAAATATATATTGAGTGCCTTGTATAAAGTCTTTATACTTAGCACCTAGGTAAAAGTATTTATAACATAATTACACATTGACATATGTACATACTAGGGGTATAAATGGGGATTTTTAACTACGCTAAGGTTAATGCTCTAATAAAGTGTTTTGAGGGTTCATCTTCGATTTTGAACAACTTGTGCTCCCTTCACTTTCGTTATCTAGGCCACTTCGATTCAATGCCTAAGACTGGTGGCTTCGTCTTATAAGATTCATCTTGCAAAAGTTGCACAAATTATTTCATATCTACAAAATATATATTGAGTGCCTTGTATAAAGTCTTTATTACTTAGCACCTAGGTAAAAGTATTTATAACATAATTACACATTGACATATGTACATACTAGGGGTATAAATGGGGATTTTTAACTACGCTAAGGTTAATGCTCTAATAAAGTGTTTTGAGGGTTCATCTTCGATTTTGAACAACTTGTGCTCCCTTCACTTTCGTTATCTAGGCCACTTCGATTCGATGCCTAAGACTGGTGGCTTCGTCTTATAAGATTTTATCGGGATAAGTTTATTAATTTTCCTAGTTTCTTTGACCACAACATTGTATATGCCTTTCCTTATGGCTGCAATTTGTATATGCCTTTCCTTTCCTTTCCTTATGGCTTCATTCCTAACTCTTAATTTTAGCATTTGATCCAATTTGAATCCCCGCTCCTTGGATTTGAGATTAAATCAAGATCTTTCACAAGGTTCCATAGAGTGAGACAATGCCATGTAACGTAATCATAGAGTGCATAATGCTTTTACATCTCGTGAGGCAAAACAAATTATTGTTTAATGGTCCAAAAACATTACCTATGTGAACACTTGCATTACCACTGAGATAAAGCAATCAAAGCCGAAGATCATCTAGTCTATCATCATGGTTATGTCCGATGACATCAAGGCTCTATTACATTTGTGAAGTTGGACCAAGTATCCTACTCAAACAAAGTATTCTTTCTATAATTATTGAGGTAAAAAAAATCCAAGATTGTGCCAAGCATCTTGCATGTCCATGGACCATGCATGGCCAATAACCCTTCATCATCTTATCACATTTTCTATAATTATTGAGGTCATAAAATCCAAGCTTGATTCATAGATTGTGCCAAGCATCTTACTTGTCTATGGACCATGCATGGCCAACAACCCTTAGCAACCCTTCTTCAACTTCCATAAATTCCACCATATTTAAGGAGAAATAATGAAATCTCATCATCCAAATATGCATCTATATTAAGATAGCTTACGACTATGGACACATAGATAACAAATCTAACATGATTAAAATTTAACATACCTAAAGAGAAAAAATGAAATCTCATCATCCAAATATGTCTATATTGTAAGATAGCTTGCGATTATGGACATCACATAGATAACAAGAAGAAGCCAAAGAAGGCCAATACTGAAACAACAATGTCAGTATTAGAATGAGGGGGAATGTCACCACACCAACACCCTGGGGCATATAATTCCTAATAAACAACCTTTGACTCATAATTGTAATCAATTTGGGATTATTCACAATATACGACAAATAAGTCAATTCACTTTAAGGAACTAATCAACCGTCCAATATCAAAATCTGAATCATTGAGCTACATTACCAGCCTAGATCCAAATCCTAGGCTCTATCAAACGCCGAGAGGGATCAAATCTCCCGAGGTGCAAACCTCTCCTTGAATAGCTCTTTGAGTGCAATACGCGAGCCACCTAATCCTAAGCTCTAAAGTCTCTAGTTTAAGTCTCATATTTCTTTTTTACTTTGTATTATTCTTTTTTTTTATGGCCGACATAATATTTATATTTTTTGTTTACTTTGTATTATTATGTTACTGGACAAACACTCCACAAACACTATAAAGTCTCATATTTACTTTTTATTTTGTATTAAAAATAAAAAATAAAATCTCTAATTTAAGTCTCATATTTACTTTTTACTTTGTATTATTCTTTTTTGTTTATGGCCAACATAATATTTACCACCTAATCCTAAGCTCTAAAGTCTTTAGTTTAAGTCTCATATTTACTTTTTATTACTTTGTATTATTTTTTTTTGTTTATGGCCGACATAATATTTATTACTTTTTACTTTGTATTATTCTTTTTTTGTTTACTTTGTATTATTTTGTTACTTGACAAACACTCGACTAACAAGATCTCCCCGATACTGGGCTGTAGAATAATCCATTCCAAACTTAGTAGAATAATCCATGACAATCTTTTAAAGGGTCTACCCCCAATTCTACAATAGTGTTAACAAAGCTAAGCAAAAGTTTAATGGCAACAACCCCATTACCCCTCTTTATGGAAAGAATGTTTTTTTTTGCAATAATCAGGTTTATGCCCCATCATATTATAGTCTTAATAAAGTTAGGCAAGTGGTTAGCTCAACCAATTGTCACCAATGTAGTTGAACGTTTGGCTAGCTCTTTGTCGATAAATGCCCAATTCAAACACCCCGAGACGGCATACTAATCTACATCGACATATTTACTAATGATCCATCCACAAAGATGGAGAAACATATTTTGGGTTTCACCATGAGAAACTACCCTTGCCCCTCTTCGAAAATAAGAGTTAGACAATTGTAGAATGGTCAACCCACCCTTACCCCTCTTCGTGGAAAGAATGGAAGTTTTTACATGCTCAAATGAACAAAAACACAATATGTAATTGCACTGAGTAGCGGGGTGCTCTACAACCCAGTATAGGGCATATGTTGTAACATTATCAAAAATAAATGTAATTAAAAAAGTTTATGTTGGCTCATAAAATAAAAAATTAAAACCAACATAGATCCATCTTAATCCGAGATTTATCAAGCATAAAAAATGATCCAATTTTTTGAAGTGTAAAAAAAAATCACATTAAGAAATTGAATCTCTCTCGATGCTTAATAGATTTGGGTTTAAGATGGATTTATATTAGTATATACCAAATTACTTAATAACAAAGAATATCTACATAATTAATCAATCTCCTATTTCTACCTACGTAATTCCCACAAATGCTTGTCAACCCTCAAATATCCCACAAATGCTTGTCAACCCTCGAATATTCTGGAGATAGCTTTCATTTATAAGATTCAATTAGAATTTTCACATCCATGTCCTCTTCGATATTCTGAAAAAGCCCCCAATCTGGCAGGGGGATTGTAGGTTATTAGGTTTAATCCAAAAAATCAAACAAGTTAACGACCCTACATTTTGGTTGTTGGAACATTAAGGGTGGGGACAAATGGACATGCCTAAAGATTAGGCCCACATGGGACTACACCTCAAGAACTTTGGCTAGCATTGCTAAGCATCAACCAGAGATAGAGCTTTACTTCTTTCTTTCAGATTTGCAAAAGGCATGCAATTTATGATTGTTTCTTGCATTTCGTTGTCTAGCACATATCCGCCACTTCAAGGACGGGAGGAGCCGCGGGGTGAGGATTGAATCTCAACATTGATTACAAACAACTAATAGTCTCTAATCTTTTGGAGTCCGGGCTTTAATGATATCAAGCCTTGAGGGGATTGATATACTGAACAACGAGATTTCTTGTTTCCCACTTGTATTTCGACAAAAACTTTGAGATCCTAAGCATGAACTTCGACACAAATATGCATATTTAAGCTAGGTTTTA
Source organism: Larix kaempferi (assembly GCA_027924585.1). Lineage (NCBI taxonomy): Eukaryota > Viridiplantae > Streptophyta > Pinopsida > Pinales > Pinaceae > Larix > Larix kaempferi. The sequence goes on along the minus strand of BSBM01000087.1, from coordinate 8,669,855 downwards.
AACATACGATCTGGTTCGTGGCAAACATGTTTACCAATAGGCTAAGCAAAACGTTCCAAAAATTGACGTGATATTAGGTGGATAGAAATTTAAAGAGGCATTGATTATTAGGGTTAGAGTATGCCTCTAATTCCATTTAGGGCAATCCCTTCTCTATATTTCAATACTTTCTCAGGCATCATTAGGCTATGTTAGTAGTTACGGCCTCTCCAATCTAAAGGAACGACGCCTGCGAGTTCGTGATAGAGGTGGAGGATTTGGATCATAAGGCTGGGCAGCTCAAGAACTTTAGTAGAAAATCCACTACATCACGTTCTAGGACATGCATGACATAAGATTTAAGATGGATATTTAACCTGATACTATTAAGTTCAACGCCAATTTCTCTGAATTGTCTGGAAAACACTATAAATATTGCTGGAGGTTGCAGGACAAACATAAGGCCAATCTTCAGGATGAGTGCATATTTGAGCAGGACTGCAACCAAACCTGATCATGTTGATGACACATCCAAAAGCAATGATGGCAGCCTCCAACAGTCTCAGGATGAAATAAGAAACATCAAGATGGATTTCATCAAGCTGTTCAACAAGATCTCAAACCACTCGCAAGCACCAATAAAATCTGGGTGAGATGATACTCTACCTTGAAAATACAGTGAATTCTATTAGCTGTAATTTTGATCTATGATACTGTTATAGCCTTGTCAAATATTAAGTTGTCCTTAAAATAAATTCATCTGCAAAAATATGCGAACAATCTACGACACTTAAAAGCACATGGATCCTATAGGGTTATGGAGTATTTTCTTTGAACAACTAAAATTGTATTTCTCATTTTTTTCTTGTAAAAATAATTAACAGATAAGAAATTTATATTTCCAAAGCATTGATGATGGACCAAAATTCTGAGAAGCGGGCAGCAGAATTATCATTGAATAATCCCATCAAAATCGATGCATTATTTCAAGAGTTATATGGACACGAAGAGAGTTTAAAACCTAAAAACACTACAACCGTTGAATTGATATCATTAACGTGTTGTCTCATTAGGCACATTGCTAATGTTTGATGGTAGCAGATCTTTACTTACAAGGGAATGATCAAGATATAGCATAATCACCTCAAAAAAAACAATGCAGTAATTTAATATATATTATTGTCTCACAGTCAAAGCACTCGGTACATAAATCTTACTGTTGCATATTAGATCCAATAACAGATCTGCAAAACATTCCTGGACGGATATAAAAAAGAATATGCCACACTGAGTCATGCATGAACAATAATTATGAAGACATCTATGTCGAATGCAATAATTTAAAAAATATAATTGTCTTAAGAGACAAAATACTGGGTACATAAATCCCTGTAGCATATTAGATCCAATAACAGATCTACAAAATATTCCTGGATGGATGCAGAAAAGAATATGCCACTGTGAGTCATGTATGAACACTGATTAAGAAGACATCCATGTCTGTGTCTGAACATTATCTATGCTTCTCACCCTTGCACTAACTCACTAAAAAGTGTTCTCTATAGAATCATCTTGAGAGACCTGTACTTGGACTTCTACAGGAAATCTTGACCTCATTAAGATATATCCCGCTAACATGCAAATGTTATATCAGAATATAAGCAAACCATACGTGTAAGATACACTTCCACTTGAATACCATCCCCCTCTTTCTGTTCCTAAGTTTTCTATTTAACAAATATATGACTCATCGGTTGGTTATTTCCGTTTCTGTTTATAGACAGAACAATGATCAATCTTTATAGACAAAACAATGATCAATCCTATCTACCTTCTTTCTCATCCTGCTCGTTGTCACTCTCACTCTCTTCCCCTTCCTAAATGGACACCTCATCTTTATAAGATCCTCCCCATAGACAAAATCTCTGCCTTGGCTTATTGTGGACTGACTTCAACGTATCAATTCACTTGCATCTAAAGCCACACCAAGCAAAGCCCAAAAGATTGAAAGAGCCCAAGATTTCCTTCGCAAGAATATCCAACTGTGGCAATATACCTTGTGTTTTGTTTGCAACTGGTATTCTAAACAAAAGGGTAAAAACAACTTTCAAGGTGCAGTATGTCAAAGAAAAAATATTGACAGCCAATTTAAACATTTAATTCGATTGGAGGCAGATAAAAAATGTTGCCTGCCACAATGTAGTGGCTGCATATTATTTAATTACTCTGTTGTGGCATATATGAACATATACATGCACCGTATTTCTTGCTCTGCGATCTAAGAAATAACCATAAACCATCCAAGGTATTTGAAGACACCAGGAATGCTGTGCACTAATTATTTATGGTACTTCTCTTTCAGCTTTAAAGCTTATTCTGAATACCAGATGGCCTTGACAGTACAGCGACAGTGCTCATCACTACACAACACCTCTTGCAACACCATTATACCATCCCAAGTTCCTCTATAATCTATTACCACAAGATAGATGTCCTAACTACTTTTGTATCCATCCAAATCAGCATTCGTCACAAAGACAATCGAATCATCATAACTAAAAAATCTTTCTCTTCCATCAGGTGTAACCAGCTGCTGAGGTATGGCCAGTGACACAGGACAATTAAATCTTCGAGATGACCGAGATGACGCAGTTGAAGCAACGATCTTGTTATTATCCCTGTGTTTCTGCTTAGTGTAATCCTGCACTGCCTGTAGAGAAAAAGCCAGTCTCAGATCTTCACTTGGTCTGGCAATGCTCAAATATACAGTGTAACAGTACTGAGTAAATAGATATTTGCATACCTGCCACTGGGAAGCTGCTAGCAGAACCCTTGGTCTTTTTGACCTTACATAAGCATATGCATCAACAGGACTCATTCCTTTGTGTTCCACCTGCCCACAATATTTGCATATCCTATTATTTGATGGCAATAATCTATAATGTTTCCCTATTATCTAAAGGTGATCAACAAAATAAAAATTAACTTTGGTGACAGTCATCACATTAAACTTTATCAGAATCACAATGGAAAATAGCATGCCAACTTAGTACCGATTTAGACTTTGGGACCTATTGACAGCAAGAGAGCAACCAGAAAGAGGCAGGACACAACTACAAAAAACAAGAGTAGGATTACATTTAGAGAAATTGCAACCCAAATTAACATGTAACAGAGCACAAAATCACCCTTAGCGATCCATATAATAGATTTCTGTAGGTACTATTTTAGTTAGACTGCAAAAGTTATAAATTTTGAATATTAACAACCATTCTTTTAGCCATAAGACTGATTTCTGATGTTAAGATAGCTGCCTCTCACAAGAAGTCAAACATAGAGATCTTACAACCAGGTTGCAGTTTCCCATAGTTATTAATAAATGTGACATTTGATTTATGTACCTGCTCTGTACGTCAAAACCTAAGTAAGACAAATCTGATAGGAACAAAGAGTCAATGGGACATAGGAACATATTTCCAGTACAGCAGGGCATGGTCAAATTTCAGGGAACAATACCAGGGATGGCTGGAGACAGATTAGGTTTGAACTTTACTAGGCCTTCAGCCATCCCTTGAATAAAATATAGTGGCTAGGAAGTTCCTCGCCCATTCCTTGTACACATCTCCAACCACAGATGATATTTCCCTTCAAAATAACATTGCCACATGAAAGGAAGAGCGCAATTACAGACATGGCATTCACAATGGTTAGAACTCTGCCTTTTCTCTAAAGAGAACAGTTTCCCTTTGCTTAAATATTAGTGAGACAATGGGATACATATCCCCGACGCTTTATAAAAATAAACAATAAACAGCTTTGTAGTCAAGCTGAAACAAACAAAACACACAATTAGCACCCAAGAGATTGTCATCAAACAAATAAGCATTATGGCTCTCAATTGTACCTCTCATGCTAAACACAGAATATAATTCTCCTTCATCGTTTTTGAAAGAAAAAAATTGAGTTAACAAGGATAGAAGGTGAAAAGCATGAACTGTTTGCAGGTGCTATTCTAGCATATATTGTATAACATAAGGCACAAGGTTGAAATAGATGGCTTGTCTTCTAAAGCCCAAGGAATTAGTTCAACCTGTTGTTGCCAATGTTGTTCGGCATTTTGCTAGTTCGGTGCCAGCAGGTGCCCAGTTTGAATCCCCCTGGGTTAGGTGCAATAGTCTACACCAGCAGGTTTACTACAGATGACATCCACAAAAATGGGGAAGTATTTATTGGGTTTCCCCACAAGGTTTTCCTTGTGGAAAAGAAAAAAGATTGCTTGCTGTGTTATATCCTGTGCATTAGAAGAAAAATCCATGTTCGTCCTTTCAACCAACCACTAAATGCATGAAAAACTTATTAAATATTGTTATACTTGTTTAAACACATGATGTCTATAAATGCCACACAAGAATTATGGAAGAAGTCCCTCGTTCCCTGAGTAGTTTGTTATATTAAATTCTTCAACAAATAACGAAAGCATAAGCTCCTATTGTATTTGTTGAAACCTCAATGTCTCCAAATTGCTCCCCAATAAATTACATAGATTTGTTCCATTGATAGGATGCCCAACTTAAGGCTCTAGATTGGTTGAATTGCATCAAATTTTCACACATTAAAACATTAGGTGGAATTTAAAGATGAGAAACCTAAAATAGTTCGTAATGCCTAATGAAACACAACAGTTAATGCTCCCCAGCACTAACATCACTTGCTGGGAATCAAAGTGTGTGGACCCACTCGAACTAATCCCACATTCAAACATTGACTAGAATCACAAAACACAATACATGCCTAGAAAACTATTAGTTGTTATCTTTGTGTTGGGGCTATGGTCCCTCAAATTGTTTTGGTTAGCTCTTGATCTAAAATCAGTACTTTGGATGATATGGAGAGGCTATAAATTAATGATTTCAACAAGGAGAATATATGGATGTTTGGATAAAACTAATTTTTAAGAACATTTTGTATCCATTGTGTGGCATATAGTATTTTTGTTCAATGTTATCGGCTTTCAATTAAAAAAAGGATGTCTAAACTCTAAAAGGAGCCTTAAAGGGCAAAAGGCCTAAAAGGAGCCTTAAAGGGAAAAAGGGCTAAAATAATATGCTAGTGCCTCCTAAAGTATGAAAGCTATAGCTACTTGATATCCAGTAATAACATGCATTGGTGTCAAATGTGCTACTGCTCCTTGATATCCAGTATCAATATGCATTCCTTTCAAACGTTCGGTATCAATGTGTAGGTCCTATCTGAGGTTTGCATATGCCACATCACTAGAGTTATACTTAAAGATGCATTTAGATTTCTGAACCTTTGTGACAAAGCAGAGTGAGATAAGAAGGAAACAACAATTTTCCATCTTTCCTACTGGATCTGCCTGATCTATTCTGGATACAGATTCATTTGCGATCCAGCTAGGATCCATAAAAAATTCATATATATATGGAATACAATAATACAGCACAGATCCATTACAGCATAGTGTCCATGATACTCTAACACTGACGCAGATGCAAACCTTGCATGGGTGAAGCATGTGATGGCACAGATATGATCCCAAAAAACATAACAGATAATATAAAAAGCAGGGCCTAGAGGAAATATTCTATAAAGGAAATCAAGAAAATAGTCATCAAAAGATGAAACAAGATAGTAACTCTCTGCAACTTTTGGCTTTTGCATTGGATTCTAATTAGAAACATGCTAATATGCTCTTGGTGCCAGGGAAAAAGGGGCCAACAAGCACAAGGAACATGCCATTAGATAAGACTTATAGAACAATTTCACAAAACAGTAGAGTGACATTTGATATCTGCCATGAAATTTCTATATTTGTATCATCAAAGGGTATGCATGCAGTTGTAGATGCTATGACTGAAAAGAACATGGAACCTATTGAATGAACTGTTATGATGCAGATACCAATCATCTTCAAACTTTGCTTTTTGGCTTCTATCACAGATTGTCAGTTCCTTGTCAACTAAGAAGAACTGGAAAATTTATGGCTTCATCCATTCGGTAAGGCAGAACATATTGGCAACAGAAAAGATTAAGGAACCTGCATTTGTCTATTCCAACTTCCACCTATCATAAAAGAGACCATATCGTATAGGAAGGGGAGCCTAACAGGATATGGGAAATAGAGCTAACAATGATCTGGGCATCTACCAGTGCAGTGTCTACATCAGGATCTAATCTCCCTTCATCTTCTAATATTTTGGCCCGCCAAGAGAATATTAATGCTGTAGAATTTCAGTAGTGATATGATGACAAGGATGAATTTATTAAATGATATGTAGATCAACTGATGTTACAAGGACTTCTGAGGCACTATCATGTATGCATTGCATAAACACAAGATCTTATTATTTATGGTAATCCAAGCCTCTGCTGCAACTAACCGTTCTAGAGCAAGCACGACACATTCCTCTTCATCACTGTACTACATCGATGTCTCATAGAGCTTCAAGGGATCAGCATATGCATATGCAAGTTGGAAGGTTCAACTTGAAGGCAATTCCAATATGCTTGATGATGGTATAAGGGTTATCCGAGCAACTTGTCTTTATGTCTTTCAATTTAAAGCACTCCCTTTTTGAAGGTAAACCCAAAATATATATCCTATACAAAACTGATGATTTGTGTAGCATTGATGTACAATAGCGTCCTTCCCTAGCATCACCTTAGGAATAGAACCAAGAATAGTTAATGTATCCTTTAAGAAATATCAAAGACAAAAGGTTGTCTATGGTTAACAATGCACAATAATTTAACAATAGTGCAATTTACTACCTTTGGTTGATCATCTGCCTATGGATGGAAGGCAATAATCCTCTTCATTTTGATGTCCATCAATCCCCATAGCCCCTGCCAAAAGTAGTTGAGAAATCTACTTCATGATTAGAGATGATCAATAACAGTAAGCCAAAGTGTACCCAAACTTGTTCAAATAGCAGAGCAAGTGTGCAGCCTACGTGTTGTAATTGTTTTCTTGCATGGCATCATCACAACCATTTTGCCTAAGCAATCCATTACTACCACTACATAATCATTGCCCTTACTGGTAGTCAATAGACCTCAACGGAAATCCATTGAAACCAACTCCCATGGTCTGCTCACGATTGAAAGCAAAATATATTTTCCCAATTTCTGATTTGCTAGCTTTGAGATATTACAAAGGAAACAACTTCTAACAAACTTTGCTACCATATGCACCATCTTGACCAATAGAAATACCTTTACACATTCACAATCAACTTATCCACTCCAAAATGTTCCAAGATCTTGGAATAATGCACTTCACACGACAATTGTAGTATGCAATCTCCCTAAGGAACACAAATAGCACTTACCTTGTAGTATGTACAGTCTCCCATCCTTCAACTCGTAGTCACCAAACTCTTCATTTGGTGGGAACATCACGGAGTTCTACAAGAGTACATAAATTTGTGCAAAGTATGGACAATGCATGTAAGCTTCTCTTAAAGTATTGAGTAGTTAAAAATAGTTAAGTCTAGAAGTGGTATGTGACAAGACCTCAATACTACATCAATATGGCACTTATGGCATATCCAAAGACATCCCCACCTAAATCTTGATGGCTTGATGAATTTCAAGTAAGGTGAGAACAAGAGAAGTCAAGTTTGTACTCAGTCTCGTCAAACACTTTTGTGCAATACCCCAACTGAAAGTGATTTGGTCATGATTTAGTGCATTACAAGGGGGTGCATCATAGGAAAACTACTCAATGAATTTCATGAGATAGTTCGCTATTCCCGTGAAGTTGCATAGGTCATGTTATCACCAAACTTGTAGTTGCCCCTATAAGATGGATCCGTAAGGATGGTAGAGGGGATGGGCAACCGAAGAGGTGAAACCAAGATAGCCTCAACTCCCAAATGGATGGTTGTCACGCCAATCGAGGCAATCTTCACTTGATGTTGTCTTAGCCCAAGACAACAATGGGGGAGACCCAAATCTACTCCCGACAGGAGAGATCAAACCAACACACCGGTTCAAACCAATGGAGGATGAAGTACGTAAAGTGTAAGGTGAAATAAACCCTAGATCTATAGATGAAGTCACAAGGTGAAGTATGGGTTGGATCAAGATGCTTAAGATATGAAGTTGATCCAATGTGGTAATACAAGTGACTTATGAGATTAATTATCAGATCCAGAATCAAGGTACTAGCAAATGATATGAAAATCCACTGCCTTGGGAACTGTGTCCAATGCAGGGAGGTTAGGAACAGGATTGGGGCTACCTAGTACCAATGGATAGACTTGTTTGATGGGTATGACAACATCAAAACACACAAGCCTTAAAGATAAGATCAAAACATTGAAAAATTGGCCAAGTGAGGGAATGCGCTAGGTTTGAGGGATTAGTGCCTTGGGGTTTGGGCATTGTGGAGTCACCCAAGCATGACGCCTAGGAGAACCCACTTTGGGTTTGACCCGATCTACAATACCCAGAAATAGTTTTAAGTGATGGTTTTGACAATAAAATAAAGATGCCAATGGATTGGAACCAGGAAAAGAAGAACAAACCCGTGCATCTTACCTGGATAACCTTGTAGATGCCTTGATGATGATGATCTATGCCTTCCCGATCAATTTGAGAAGATTTGGATGAGTATTCTATGCAAATCGATTTTTCCTAAGGAGCCAATGTGCCCTCCCTCCTGCACAACAAACGTCAACAATATCAAATTTGATGCATCAAGAGAAATGGACAAATGCTACAAAAGAAATAACAAGATGAAACCATAGATCACAATGATACTAATGATAACCCCCTGATACAAGCGATGCCAAACAAGCGAGTTGAGGAAGCCCTGCAAAAACGCCCAAGTGAAGTCGCCCTCCTGTAGACAAGACAAAAGTTCCACGAAAATATAGATCTCACCACAAATACTCAAATGCTAGGATGCAATAGACTTTTCAATCACCATCGAAGAACACCAGATACAAAGGAGACCCAAGAATTTCCACAATAAGTTTTTCTATTATCAAGATTCCAAGAGCCAAAGACCATTTACAATGAGAAGCTCTCTCCTTTAAATATGATGGAGAGAGACCAAAACCCTAACCACCTTTTGAATGGATGGCAAAGATTAAAAGATCAACATGATCTAATCAATGGTTGAGATGAGCTCAACATAAAGTACATGGATCAATATAAAAACATAACATATCAATGGACCAAATCGCCCTAGGAGAGGGGGTCCCACTCAACATGATAAAATAAACATGAATAAAGCTCATGGTGGGTCTAGGGGGTAATGTCTAACACCCCTAGTGTGTCCCCATGGCACAATAACATCAAATGGCAAATCCTAGCACCAAATCGTGCCTCTCTGGGAAAGTCGTGAGCCTCCAAAGGCTCCAGAAAACCATAAAAGTACCAGAGAGATGGGTGTGGACCCCACTGAAAGTTGAAACTGCTGTGGAAGGTCTAGAAGACATCACACTCATCGTCAAAACTCATCCCATGCCATTTCCTTGCCTCAGTAGCCCAAATCGAATTCTTCAGTAGCCATTTTCACCATTTTTAATCTGCCTTGGGAAATGTGAACTTGCCCAAACTGACACCTGGAGTGCTTGCGCTGTCCAACTGAGCCCACCAGGCTCTCTGGGAGGGGGCTATAATGGTAAAATCAAGTGGTTGGACCACGCCCTCCTCATACAGCGCCCTAGGTGAACCAATCAAAACATCTCTTTGCTCTGATAGGCCATTTAACATGGCAAAACTACACCAGAAAGGCAAACCGAAGGAAATCATCACTGTAATTGCCTGAAACTGAAAACCAACTGTCTCAATGGACTCAGAGAGCCCAAATCTATCTAAGGTGTGTACTCATACACGCTATGAATCTCTGCATGATCATATAAAATATCCAATATGCCCAGACAGATAAAATAATAATAATAATTTGTAAATGTTGAAAACCACAAATCATCATCATAAACCTATAACCACTGCATAGAACCATCTAGTGACCTGTAATAGACCACATATCATGTATCCGCATCATCCGAGGTCTATCCACCTCATGTCCTGTAGTTGACCTTGGTCAAACTAGGTTTGACCAAGTCAACATGACCAATAATATGACCCAGACTAACATCAAACTGCTGCAAGTGTTAAAGGTTAAAACATGCTCTACAACTCATTCAAATAACAATTGTAACAAGTAGCAATCATTTCACTGGCGATCTACCAACCAAATATAGAGAGTTTTTAATATTAATTATGACTCAGACCAGACTTTCAAGACCATACTCACTTCATAGTTGTGATCAATTTGCTAGTGAAGGGTGAAGGCTAAAAGGGTGACTACTATCTTGACACTGTGACACTTTGGAAATGGAAAGGGGATACACACTCTAGCATATGCTAGACAAGCAGTAACACAAGGAATGGCCGTGTCTCACAAATGGGTAAGTTACTTTCAGAGGTGCTTATTCATCTTGACAAATGCTCACAATCCAAATCAAATACAAGTGAGGCCAGCAATCATTTAGATATAGCTTTTAAGAACCATTGCTTTTTGGGCCTTTGAGTTTCCATAGCCTTTGATCTATGTGTGTTTAGAAACACATTGCATAGATTTACATTTATTTAGGCTTTATGCTCCACGCGTGTTAAAAAACACTTGTTACATGGGCTTTTCATTTCACATTTCACATTTCATTTCAAAGCCAATTTCATTAGGCTTGCCTTGCATTCATGTGTGTTCAAAAACACTTGTTACATGAATGGGCTTTTCATAAGATATACATTTCATTTCCAAATACATTGTATTGATGGCAGCACTATCTGTTTCAAGTTTAGCCTACACAACCTAGGCAACTCAGAGCCGAGACACAATAAACAGGGGGAAGCTCATCCAACAAAGAGGCTAAAGTGGGGGAAGGTCCTCCATGCCACTAGTCAAGTAGTAAATCAGGGTAATAACATAACTGGAAGGTAATGGATGGGTGGAGAGAGTGAATAATGAGACCAACACTAGCAAGCCAAAGAATCGTGGAAATGATCACCCCTATTCTCCCTAAGGAGGGTAAAACCAATGAGTATGGGTCAAGAACTTCTAAGTCTGAGTAAGGACATGTATACATAATAACAATACAACCAGGTCCAAATATCTATATGATCGCCAGATCATGATACTAAATGCTAAGACATGTCACAAGAATGAGTATAAAAGCAATATAACCATAACACAAGAATATACATGCTGAGTCATATACCTAAATGTACACAATCTGAAACCTCATTCGTCCAGTGAGAACCTGCTGCTGCAACTCTGGGCAATATTGACTGCTCTGTAAATGGCTAAATGGCTACATCAGTCCTCAAATCTAAGTGTCCTGAGACTCGGTCATGGCATAAGAATAAACTGTTGTCCATAATCAACATAGTGATCCATCATAGATGCTCATCTCAACATCTCATATGTAAGGGAACTGGCTAAAAAGTGTACTGGAATCTGAAAAATAGAATATGTTAGCCCGACTACTATATATGTGATAACAGGTCATGAGTGTTCTTCAACAGTGACAAATACAAAATGGCTGAAATCTTTATCAAATCAATGTAAAGTCCATGCTAGTTCACACGAAATCCCAAATGAACAAGTTTCACTTGTCTGAATGTACACTTCTTCAAGTCCACAACTAGCTTCTCTTGGAAAAATGAAGCAAATACTTGGTCCACGTGTTTCAAGTGGCCCTCCCAATTTTAATTCAAAATCAGTATGTCTTCCAAATACACGATCACAAATGAGTTACAATACGATCTGAACATTTCATTCATTGTCCTTCTGAAACGCTTCCAAGGCATTAGTAAGACCAAATGACATCACCAAAATTCAAATAGTCCTTGGCATGTCGTGTAAGAAATGGAGGGGTAGCCTAGCTATCGAAGGCATGTGGTGGAAGAATCAGCATATTCTCAATAAAAGAAAATAGTGCAAGGGAAGAAGGGGTAGAGTAGGAGAAGGTGGGGCATTGGCAAAGATGGAGGATATTAGGAGGGCAAGGTCTACGAGATTGAGGGGGGTGAGAACTTAAAACTATCAGATGTGAGGGTGTAATGCCTAGTTGGCCAGGACATCATCAACCAAACTAGCCCTGTCACTATGGGGAACATGTAAAGACCCCAAGTCAAGGTAGAACATAAGACCATAACATCATTTGAAGAGACAGAGAAAGTGTGGAAATTTCATGAACTCAGGGAATTAGTGCAACACTGAAATTTTACCTTCTTCCTAGAAGGTTTCTTGGATCTTAGCCTTAGAATTTTCATCCTCGATCACTGTTGTAAATTAAAGAGTGTATAACAACAACAGAAAGATCACAAAAATTCACTTCTAACAGCCCAAACTTCACAGCAATTCTAGGAAAAAAGATATCAAACCAAGACATCAGTTTTCAGCCCTTCTAGGGCAACTTAAAGTGTAAAACAACAACGGAAAGCTCACAATAATTCACCTTTAACAGCCCCAAACTTCACAGCAATTCAAGGAGAAAAGATAGCAAACCAAGACATAAGTTTTCAGCCCTTCTAGGGCAACTTATCAGCCAACAAGCAGATCTGGAAATGTACTTTAACAGCAGTATAACAACTGTAAATGCAACTTATATTCTTCCATTATATGTTAAAATCACTTAACATTTTTCTCTTTTACTTATGTCAGGTCAACAAGACATAAATAACTGTAAATAGCAAAACATAAAGAACAGATAGCTGGAAATTCAAATCTGCAAATGGCACAAAATATGGACAGCTATAAACTTCATATATAAGTTCAAGATGAAGTACAAGTACATAACATAGCCTTCTCAGAAGGCTAGTACAAAAATCAACCATCCAAAAAGCCCTACCTAGGGTAAATCATCAAATCCTAGATAAACCAAGAAGATCCAATGTGGAAGAATCTCTCCAACACATCTTCCAAGGCAATATATCTTTTTCTTTTTCTTCACAAATCCACTCTAGGTTCTCTCAAAACCCTAAATCTCTAATCTCCAAGGCTAAAATCCTAACCCTAGAACTCCAAGATGGATAGGAAGACCAAGAAACCCTAGCACTTCAAGAGTGAGATATACCAAGTACAAGTGAAGAGTCCAAGAGAGAAAGAGAGAGAGGACAAGTGAACTCCTCTTCTAAGTCCCTCTTTACACTAGAGTGAATAAGAATGAACACACAAGTGATATGATCATCTCCAACGTCTTCTTCTTCATAAGAGAAAACCCTACTAACAAGAATCAAGCTCCAACAAAGACGTCTCCTCTAGACTCCATAACTCCTAGGGTTCATGAGGAAACCTTAACAACTCCGTCTAAGAAACTAAGTAAAAGAAAAAAAGTACAAATGATGACATGAATGGAAAGACTCTCTCCTTCCTCTATTTATATGAGAAGTAAGGGAAGCAAACAATACTATGTGGGCACAAGCCCTTACAAGCAAATTACATGAACTTGTAGGCCAACACAGATGATATGTCCACTCTAAAGTACATGCGTCATCCTCCAAGGTGTGATGTCATAAGCAATAAGAGCTCCAAAGTGATGTACCTACACAAGGAAAGTCCACACCACTCCATCATGAGCATCCAACAACTCCATCTATCCTCCAAAGCAAAGTACTCAACTAGGTCAACTACCCTTGCAAGAACATTGTTGAAGCCCTCGACGTCCTTGAGCCATCTCCAATCCTCTAAGCAAGAAACCAAGCTACCACATGCCAAATAGGGCTTGAAACCCTCCTCCATAATGCAAAATGCTCCACATCTCCTGAAGGGTGCTCTCCAAGTAAGTGGCTCCTCCACAAGGCCTCAATGAAGGGTGTACACCAAACTACAGGAAGATATTCAATACCTAAGGGAAGAATGCTAAACCAACACCATCTTAAGGTCAAGCATCCACTAACCATCTCTCATGGTACAATCCATCTCGAACCATCTAGGGGCTAGTCATACACTGTGTACCCCAAATCTCATGGAGAACCCCCAAACATGGTGTAAACACTTACAGAGTAACCCAAAAGTCTACCAAAAAGAAGGCAATGATATGTTATGAAGGTTGAGATTATGTTACAGCATGAACTAGTAGGTCTAGTTAAAGCACCAAAGAACACATCTAGACCAACTATAACTTAGAGGTGTTACCCACTGTCACCTTGATAATCACCTTTCTGCACTTCCAGTTTGTTCTTATCCAACTCGAGGGGGCTTCCTTAAATAGAATTACTAGGCTATGGCAATGAGGGCACAAGGTGATTTGAAGAGTTAGCCTTAGCAAAACTTGAGGTCTTTCTTTGTAGTATAGATGTGGGAAGGTTATGAAGACTAGTGCCAATCCCCAAGGCATATGGAGTCTCAAGATAATCCCCATCGGGCCTTGTTTGTATGTGTTTGACCGAAACCCCTACAAAACGCATGCAAAATTCCTACCCCAAACAATTTGAAACTTCCTGCAAATTTCACCAAGGAAGAGTAGCCTTTAGCATACACCTTCAACATATCTATATAGCTCACCCTTGGCCTATGCAGAATTGATGAGAACCCCTCCTACCGATGTCAGATAGAGCTAAAGTGTGATAAACCAATGGAGTAGCGCTACCCTTCTTGTGGATTAGATAAACGACCTTACAATGCCAAAATGAACAAGTTACTCAAAGATTAAGTCACCAATAGAACTCAAGAGAAGAAATCCTTCATACTTCAAAAATGCTCCATAAAATATATGACACTTACGCTCCAAAACAGAGAGAGAGCTCTCAAAATCCAACCATGACAAATGAGGGAGAGAGGAAAGCCTTATATAACTTTAATCTCATCAAGCTCTTACAATAAAGTAATCATAAATCCCTAAGATCTAGCCTAGGGTGGGGTAAAAAAATGACAAAAACCCCACCTAGCTTAACAAACTTATAATAAATGCATAAATAAAAAACGGTCAGAGCCACATGTACAATGCTTCATCTAGGAGATCCATGGAAAAAAGGATCACATGACATGTCAAATGTCCAAAAGATAACGACGTGAGCTAACCTCTAGATGATTTGCACCCAGAATCCGGAAATATTTTTGACCAAAATCCAGCTCAATTTGTTGAAATCGCAGTTTGGGGTTGTTGGAATTGCATAAGCGGGGTGCCCGTGGGGTAATCGAGGGTGTTGAATCCATGCCTGCAGTCAAAATTGCAATTCCAGCAACCGAAATTGCAATTTCAGCAATTTCTTCATCGTCGGATTCTAGCGAAAACCACCATCCAATAAGAAATCAAGTAATGGCCATGTCAACGTTCAATAGTTAACCATCCCAAACTACCCAAATGCAGCGTTGAAGCAAGTGAATCCACAAAGTAACAAACAAAGTCCTCAAAAGTAGACCATCCCATAGATGTATGCCCACGTTCATCTGATCATCCTCCAAGAAAAACGCCAAGGGTCAAAATCCTCCACGAGTCGAACCATGCTAAGTTGCTAACCAACTCTTGCCCACATAGCAACAAAACCTCCCACGGCATCACTTCCAATACGCCCTCATACTTCAGCACCATAGTTTCATGCAGATTCAAAGAACATAAACCTTCTCTTAAGCTTGGACACTCCATCAACTACCACAGCCCACAGACACTTATATTTGACTGGACCACGTTGTTAAATGCTAAAATACTTTGTTGCTTCCAAAGTCATAGCCACATTGAACCAAGAATCAACTGACTTGGTTGAATTTTCGTTAGTTAAAGAAAAACAAATGTTGTGCTAGATTTCGGTGAATTTTCCACTGGCACTTTCTTATACAACCGCATAACGCAAAGCTAAGACTCTATGTGGCTTGGTCCCTGCCTTTCACTTCCATCTATGCCCGATTTTCATGAGTTGTAACATGGCAATCCACAAAAATGTCTTGAATCCACATTGTATGCATTCATTCATTTTGGAATTGGTGGCTTAGATCCAACACACTCCCTGTCGACTAGAAACATGGTTCAATAATTGTGAGTGTCATGGAGCACCAGAAAAAGATTTATGCACTGGACACCGTGCCATACCAAAAAACAGGGTGAATCCCCCATCTATGTTGGACGTCGATATGCCACAAACCCTCATGCGGACAAAAGAAATAATTCCTCCGGGATGCAATAGACAAGTTTCAACCTTCCTCCATATACTTTCGATCTACACAAGCCTGCCATTAATCAACCGCAACAGTATTGAGTACTTAAGGAGGTCGCATCCATATCTCATAATTGCACCATAACTGGACCTTCATATGTAGAATCACATCCAGAGATAAGCAGATTCTGATCGCAGACCTCCATAGCATCAACAGAAAAGACAGCCATTTTCCCTGCTGCTTGTATCTGAAAAATCCAAGCCTTTCCAACCAGGTGCAATTCCAAACATGGCATCTTCCAGGAGAGCATTGACGAAGTTTAATGGAGATACCACCACTGTCTTGCAGTATCTACAAATTACTGTTTCTTGGACCGATCTCATTACTCTGGGTAGATATGAGTGCACTTGGGACACTCCCAACAGCTTTATTCACTAATCGAACCCATCAAACTTAAAATCCCTGAAAAGGGAGCAGCTACAAAGCAAACCCTGTGTTCCGGTAAAGGGAATGTCATAACAGATATGGCTTACCAGAAGTCTGCTGTAGATGACCTGAGGAAGTGTAGTCTGTACTTCTACTGCCTTTTAACAAATTGCATATGCCAAATGTGGCACAGGTCTTAAGCTCGGTACAGTGCCTTCACTAGTTAGTCCTTTATGGCCTAAGGGCGACCTTTCCCATATGCACTCAGGATTAAAATGCACCGATATGACTTACAGAAAGTATCTTGCTGTTATTGATAATAATGCTCCCCGGGTTTAGGAATCCGCTTAGTAATTTATGACTTGTCATGGACCCTTAGCTATTCCTCACGGCTCCACATTCTCTCTCAGTTGCACTTATAAGTTTACTTCTGCCCCTTTGCTTCCATGCAAAGCTATTGATCTGAGAGGACAAATCTGAATGCTCACAGAGACCCAAGTTGAGAATCTCTTCACTCTTCACACTGCTGCCCATAATTTCTGGGCGACAATAAGGTGGATAAAATATTATAATTCTGCCCAGGTTTTGGATTTCAACCCTTTCACTGGATATGATACTGTTTACTGCTGCTCTGCGATATGCCCAAAATGCATTTTTACTGCTGTCACAGGCAGAGGAATGTCATTTTTAACCCAAGAATGTTCAACAGACCCAATGTTTGCAGCAGACCATAACATAAGCCAAAAGTATTCCCTTGTCACCCCCTTGCAAAGATGGGGGTAACAGCTTCCACTCATAATCACCCGCTAAGTTGTCCATCCATGTCTACACCCCCCCACTGAATTGAGTTGTGCAAGTATGCAACTAGAAGTGCACAACGAGGTAGCAAAACAAAACTACAAGTGTAACATGTGCAGGTCATAGCACTAGATAGCACTACAGACATATAATGTCCGTAACAAAGCATTGTATTGTCACTCTAATGTTTGCCAAGACGGCCATTGCAATGTACATTCCACACCAATGGTTATGACTGCCTTTGCACCTCTAATATAGCAACCAAAACAACACACACTCATACTTGGACAATGTTAGAGGCTATACTTCTCTCTAGCACAACACCAATGATGGACTGTCTATCTCACTTGATCTAGGATTAAAAAAGCAACTTGAAAATGCTTCCGACAAGACTTACAAATAGTTATTTATTCAATGTGGGCACTAGGCTATACCCGATTTATCATTATTGTTTTGAGTTATAACAGAAAATAAGTTGTATTTGTGTTAGTTTTTTAATTGTGTAGCTCGAATTGTGTTCCGGCTACGGTACCTTCCAGTGGAGTAGATAACAGTGACAATAATACACCCTCCTTCAGTAATACCGTACTGCCATTATGAGGAATCAGGAGCAATTATGGAGGAGAGATATAGAGGGCCATGCCAAAAGCATGCATGTGCCATCCTCAATTTAGTTCCAGTTTATATGTTTTTCCATATATAGCAGTAAGTTCTATTTCTAAGTTTTGCTTTAGTTAGTAGATGCATGCACAATTAGTTAGAAGGTGCAGTTCCCTAGTTAGAGTAGGTGCATACATGTGCATTCCCAGTCTTAGGGTGCAAATCTCTAGGAGGATGCATGCTTGCATTCCTCAGTTCATCTCCAGTAGAAATGCACTCCACTTGGCTCTTCTGTCTGTGTAAGGAAAGCATATTACGATTAGGCTTTGATACTTCTCCTTTATGTGTTGTGCATGTATCCAAATTCTTTGTACCTTCTGTTCTAGGCTTTGATACTTCTCCTTTATGTGTTGTGCATGTACCCAAATTCTTTGTACCTTCTGTTCTTCCTAGTCTATAAAGGAGAAGCATGGCACACCACTATGTTGGTTCGAGAGTGTTAAAACCCAAACCCTCACTTCTTGTAATAAAGCACAAGCAAGACTTCAGTTGAGTTAAGAAGAATGCCACTATCACCTCACCAACCCTCTTCTACTCTTTAGGCTGGCTTTCCTCCAGCACAAGGGGGACTTCCCTAGGATTAGGATTGCTAAAGTTAAATCATGGAAGAAGCTCAAGGTGAGAAGGAGAAGTTTACTTTAACAAAAGTTAAAACATGGTTGTGAATGATAAAATATGAAAAGATGGGTGATGGGAGGATCAAAACCAGTGTTAGGTTCATGGGCATATGGAGTTGAGGGATATAGAACATGTGAGGAGACATCTTTCAAAGGGGATGAGGTAAACAACCTGATAAATGGCTTGTATCCTACTTACCTTAATCAACATCAAATGGTATGAAAAAGGCGATCCTTCAAAGGGTGTTAGATATATCATAATAAAGTGGTTTCACTCACATTAGAGGCCTTCAACCATATGAAATGCATTAATAATTAATAATTATTTTGGAACATTGCAAAAGAGTCAAAGTACTAAGGTATTCCACCTCCATGAAGATTTATCATGATAAAATATTTGAAACCATAGCAAAACCACCTTTAATTTTATCATCACACCAACGCACAATTATTAACAATTTAAAACTTAGGGAGATCGTAAGTTGTTGGGTTCCCAATCCATAAAATACTAAGTGTGAAATAATTGCATCAATGCTATGTAACCAACCTCATCAAAGAGGGAGGGCACACCACATCATCAAGAGTTTTAATCACTAGGCACATGCTATTTTATCCATACAACAGTTACTAACAAGCATCATCAACATCAAATCCAGCACAAAATAGCATCATCACTAAGCAAAACCAAAAATGCACCCTCTGTCCATCAAAACATCTAGCAATGTGCTCCTACAAGCTTGATCCGTGTGACAAAAATTCACAAGTATTGTCATGAAAATCACAAGTGCAAGCCTCAAGCAACATCAGGGGTAACAGAGAGTTTGAGTTTTTGAGCCATAGCATTGTTTAGTTTATTATTTTCATATTTAATAAAAAAACAATGATGTTGTTTTGAGAGTTTAGATTGACGTGTTCGTTGTTCATACTATCATGTGTTCATAGGTTACAGTACTATATAGCTACTATTTGATTGGTCTTTTCATTATTTAGCTATATGGAATTTTCAATTAAATTCATAAGTATAGAATCTACTAATCAGAGCATGTTTGTTGAAACCTTCAAGGGATCTGTGTATATACCTAAGTCACAGGGTTTGGCGAACCTGAATCATGAGGTTCAAGGTTCAGCGAACCTAAAAAAACTTGAGTTTCGTTCAGGTTCGGCAAACCTAAGAGACGAACCTAATCCCGAACCTCAAGGTGAACCTAAACGCAGTCGAACCCGAACCTGAAGGTGAAATTTTTTGAGGTTTGATTTTTTTAATGAAAAAAAAACGAAATTAAAAAAGTCGAATAGCAAGATACCTAAAAATTTTTTTCCCTCTCTTTCATTTCAATGGTTACCTTTGGAGTTCAACACTGCCGCCATTACATCCATTTCATGCATGCTGTGAGTCCGCTTGGCACTTCACAATTCCGCCATTAACTAGCGATTAGGCTAGCGATCAAGCTCCTTAACCATTCCTCCAACGACCCGACAACCAGCGATCAAGCTCCTTCACGATTCCGGTGAAATCTGTGGGCAGTGGCACCTGTGTAGCTCGAACGGTGGACCGTGGAAGACTGGAAGTATATACAGTCCCAGTAGTCAACATTTTGACAGGGTTCCAGCGGATAGCCAGGTTCCCAACCTCACGGCTCAGTCCAGACTCCAAACAGTATACCTCCACAGCCCCCAAACTTGCATATTTTCGCAGGTTGTCTGGTAACTAGATTAATGGGTTCCAAATGCTGGTGTGGGCACTCCATTCATTTAGACCATTATTGTAAGGAAAAATAACAAGAAGAAATTTCAATTTGCTCCTATGCATTGATTGGTTGACCGATTTACTGCCATTGTTTTGTAGTTGGTTGTTGAACAGTGAAGACTCTGTTTTACAGTTTACAACTTTACCCCCTTAAGTCTAGATTCTATAGAGAGCTGTTGTGGGAAAGCCCTGCAAATCCAGGACCAGATCTAGTGCTCAATGCTCGTAGTAACTGCAGTCTGCCAACTGGTAAGTTGAAATTTATTTAGTTGAGTAGATTTTAGTCTTCAATATACACAGAAATTCTGTATCTATTTTTTTTAATAATTTTTTGGATTAATTATTTACTGATTAATGCCATTAATCAGTAGCTTGTAAAGTGATAGGCAGTATGTGATTTTAA
Source organism: Larix kaempferi (assembly GCA_027924585.1). Classification (NCBI taxonomy): domain Eukaryota; kingdom Viridiplantae; phylum Streptophyta; class Pinopsida; order Pinales; family Pinaceae; genus Larix; species Larix kaempferi. Next base: position 8,649,093 of record BSBM01000087.1, on the reverse strand, counting down.
TCATAATAAGCAAAATTAGAAAACAAACCAATCAGATTCTAAAACATGATTTGCAAAAACAAATAATGCAGAAACATTTGCCATGGCACCTCCAAAATCATCAGCAGAAGCATGGAAACATGTGGAAAAATCGGATGGGCCAACATTGTGAAATGCAAGTTATGTAACATTGAGTTTGTTGGGTCTTTAACAAGAGAGTAATGGGCCACCTGCTTTCCATCAGTAATGGTAGAGGAGGTGGTGTTGAAGGCTGCAAAGCAGTGTCTGCAGAACTGAAGGAGATACTTCAAAAGGATTATGACAAAATAAAGAAGGCCAAGCAGGTGCAAGAAAACAAAAGATAGCGTGTTCAAGCATAGATTGAAATGAATTATAGCCCATTTTCCTCACCTTCTTCAACCATGTCTAGAGCTGGAAATTCCAATCAGCCAGTAAAAACAAGCCGGGCAGCCACACTAAACACTTTATGGAAGCCTGTACAAAAGCAAGAAGTTGATGATGCTTTGGCTGACATGTTCTTTGAATCTTCTATCCCATTTAATGTGCTTCATAGTCCTTACTTTATCAATGCATGTAAGAAGTTATCAGATTTTGACAAAGGATATGTACCTCCCAGTTCTGAGACAATGAGGACCACTCTTCTCAAGAGGTCAAAAGAAAGGGTGACAAGTAGATTGGATGGCATCAAAGAGTCTTGGAAACAAACAGGATGCACCATTTTATCAGTCAGATGGTTGGCCAGATATGTGTCATAGGCCGCTAATTAATGTGTTGGTTTATTGCCCCAAAGGGGTATTATTTTTTAAGGTAGTTGATGCATGTGGGCAAAAGAAGACTTCTGAATACATTTTCAAGATTTTAGAGTAAGTCATTCATGGAGTTGAGGAAGAAAATGTGGTCCAAGTCGTAACTGATAGTGCCTCAAATTGTGTGGGCGCTGGAAAGATGATAATGGAGAAGTTCCAAAAAAATTATTGGACATCTTGTGCTGCTCACTTCATATTTAAACATCACCTCACATTGAGCTTGTACAGGAAGCAAGCAACTAAAGAGCTACTAAGGCCCTGTGATACTAGTTCGCCACATATTGTATCACTCTTAAAAGAGTGGTTGAGGAAAAGGCAAGTATAAGATGTGTTATTTGCAATAGTGAATGGGAAAACTCTCGCCTTTCAAAAGATGCTAAAGGGAAAGATGATAATGGAGAAGTTCCAAAAAAATTATTGGACATCTTGTGCTGCTCACTACCTTGACTTATTGTTGCATGATTTAGCAAAAATTCCATGGATTAATGATGCAGTTCGGAAGGGGAAACAAATTTCTCACTTCATATTTAACCATCACGTCACATTGAGCTTGACCAGGAAGCAAGCAACTAAAGGCCTTGTGATGCTAGATTCGCCACATATTATATCACTCTTAAAAGAGTGGTTGAGGAAAAGGCAAGTATAAGAGGTGTTATTTGCAATAGTGAGTGGCAAAACTCTCACCTTTCAAAAGATGCTAAAGGGAAGGAGATGGAAGAAATCATTTTAACCAATGCTTTTTGGGAAAGTGCTGCAAAGGTTTTAAAAGTATGTGAGCCAATTGTTGATATGCTTCGCATGGTTGATAGCGACACCCCTTGTATGGGTTTTGTTTATGAGGTCATGGATCATTATAAAGAAGCTATTGCAAAATCCTTTAACAACATGGAAAATGAGTACATGGAAATATGGGAGGTAATAGATGAAAGATGGAAGATGTTGCATAGCCCTTTGCATGCAGCACCTTCTTACTTGGACCCAAGATTGTTTGGGATAGAAAGAAATAATGATGCAGAAGTCATGAATGACCTTTATGAAGCTATTGAGCGGTTGACTTCAGATATGGAAAAATCCAGGAGGCTTAGAGAGCAGCTTCGGGCATACAGGTTAGAAGAGAATTTATTTGGAAGAACCTCCGCCAAAAATGATAGGGCCAATATTCTTCTAGGGACATGGTGGCAGTTTTATGGAGCAGAGTCATGTGAATTGCAACGTTTTGCAATTCGTGTTTTGAGCCAAGGATTAAGTGCATCTGCTTGTGAAAGGAATTGGAGTAACTTTAACCATATTCAGTCCAAGAAAATAAACAAGTTGTTGTCTACATTGTACAAGGTTGGAAGATCTTGTTTATGTGCACAATAATTTGAAATTGGCCATAAGCAGTGGCAAAAGATTCATCTAGTTCCTCTCACCCATGGATTGGGCATATTCCAAGTGCAGAAGAAGATGATCTTGGCATTGATGGCGACACTAGTGATCAGCCTAGTGAATACAGAGATCCACATACTGATGAATTTGATGACCACAGTTCTGGTGCCTTTACTACCCCATGTGATATTGATGATTTAGAGCTTTATGATGTTACCAGTAGGCCACAAGAATAGATATTTTGATTATGTTTTAAATTTTGTGAAACAATTCAAGGGATTATCACTATTTGACATTATGGACATCCTTTTATATTTTGAAATTTGAAGAATATGTTCTACTTCATTTTGCATTTTGAAAAATAGGTTTCTACTTCCTTTTGCAATTTGCAGTTGCACTATAAATCTGTATGTTTAAATATTAATAAAGCATTAATGAAGCAGACCCATTAAATATTAATAAAGCATTAATGCATTTTGGTTTGAGGTATGCTGGTGCTGGAGAGTTGGTGTTGCTTGGGTTTCCAGATTTTGATTGGGCAAGTGATGCTAGTGATAGGAGGAGCACTTCAAGGTGTTGCTTCAGTTTAGGTTTAGCTATGGTTTTCTAGTTGAATAGGAAGCAGAATTCAATATCATTTAGCTCAACAGAGGCAGAGTACATGGCGACCAGCTTTACTAGCTGTGAGGCCATGTGGATTCGCAAGTTATTAGCAAAGCTTACAGATCAGACTTTGCACACTACCGTGATTTACTGTGCCAATCAAAGTTGTATCAAACTCTCTAAGAAACTAGTGTTCCATGATTGATCCAAGCATATTGAGATCAACATCACTTCATTAGAGACAAGGTCCAAAAGGAAGCAGTGATTCCTCAATACATTCCTATAGATCAGCAGGTTGCAGATATCTTGACCAAGTTTACAGGGCTTGGAGTGGTGGAGAAGAATTCCAACTACGGCACCTTCTTCCAGTAGAGTAAACAGTGGCAGCAGTACACCCTATTTCAACAGTTCTGTACAGCGGTAATAAGGGTGCAAAAGTATTTATGACGGATAAAGAGATAGAGGGCACATGCATGCCAAAAGGGTGCATGCACCATCCTCAATTCAGTTCCAGCTTAGATCATTTTCTATATTCAGCAGTTCATTTATATTTCTGAGGTTTGCTTTAATTAGTAGTTGCATGCACAATTAGTTAGGTGTAGTTCCCTCATTACATTATGTGCTCATGCATGTGGATTTCCAGTCTTAGTTAGGGTGCAGATCTCTAGGAGGATGCATGTTTGCATGCCTCAATTCATCTCTACTAAAGGTGCACTTCACTTGCCTCTTCTATCCATGCAATGAGAGTGCATTAGGGTTAGGGTTTTATAACTTCAGTTGAGGCACTGTTCTGTATGTGTCCAGAATCATTGTAACTTCTCTTATTCCTAGTCTATAAAGGAGAAGCAGGGCGCAGCACTTTGGTGGTTTGAGAGATTGACTTTTTGAACTATATCATAGTTTAGTTTACTGTTTGCGGATTTAATGTAAAACAGTGATGTTGTTTTGAGTTCAGCTTAGCGTGTTTGTTGTTCATATTATCAGCAGTATGTGCTTGTAGGTGAATGTATTCTATAGCTGTTATTTTGATTGGTGTTTTCAGTATTTAGCTATTTAAAATTTTAGGTAAAATTCCAGAGTGCAGAATCTGCTTGCCATGGTATTATTTTTGACAATCATGGATGCAAATAATCTTTCAAAATAGTTAAGGTACAAGGTTTAGCTATTCAAATTAGCATATTTAATTCTCTGAAATCTATTAAACAAGCAATCTATCAGATATACAAATTGATGCATAACAATTTTATCTTAAGCCTAACAATTTTGCCAGTTTAGAAATCTGCCATTAATTGCTAGTAGCATTAGTGAAGAAAAGGAATTCTCCTGATTTAGAAGATTAGGATGGGTAGCTTATAAAGTGTCCAAGAGAGTTATAGTGGTATAAAGCCGGTTTCATTGAAGAAACCCACTTTAAGCAGGGAATCTGCTGTCAAAGTGACATCCTTGATTTCTACAGGTGGATTAACTGAAATGTTTATTGAAGGCTCATCCAGGTGACTTCATATTTTATAAAATCAGGAACTTGTATATACAAACTGGCCAGATCATAAGCTACATAAGTTCTTGCTTTTTGTAAAGCAAATCCTGATTATCAAAATAGCAGAAATAGAATTTAATCAGATCTGTAACGCTGTGAAATGTGATTGGTCTTAGAATACCAACAATCGCTCTTGAGTGATCTTTGAAACTGAGTAGCACCTTGCATTTATATTACAGGAAAAAGTTAACACATTTTTTTCTAAAAGAAATAAATCTATATTGAAAAATGTTAAGAAAGCAAGCCACATTGTTAGTATCTATTTTGACCAGCCACATGCTATAGATACTACTTTAGTAAAGTTCTCAAATAACAACCTGCTATTATGAACATGGAATCATTCCATCATATGATACTAGACTGCAAATGGAGAATCTACTATCAACGTACGTATCCATCAATAACACAACCTCCCCAATGATAACCTCAAAACTATGAAAACCAACTAGCAGAGAAAGCCTAAGGTAATAATTAAACAGGCTATAAACAATATCGCATGCCATTAATAATATCTATCAATAAATATATATGCTAAACTGGATTTCTATCTATAACTAGCTCATACATCCAACATGCAATAAATACTATAATTTCGGATTCACCGTTAGTTAATCCTAATGCTAATAGCTATATTTGGTTTAATACACAATGCAATATCATTAAATAATCGAAGACAAAATATATCAAAACATCAAAAACATACCAGATAACAGAGAACAATAGTTGTACTACGCCCTCGTCCAGCTTTACAATGAACATAAGTTGTCTTCCCACCTTTCACATGCTCTATAAAACAAATATTAATTAGATAATAGGATATGAGGTCTGATGAATGACCACAATAATTAGGTCAGTGGAACCCAAAAGTACAGCCTGCATAAATACATAGTTGGAGTACAAAACCAGCTCCTATCACTACATCAAAAACAGATCTATCAAAAGCAGAAAAAGAGCTAACTGTCTAGTCAATAGAAATGAAAAGTAGTGCAGATGCAAAATGATGTTGAGCATAAAATACAAATGTCAAGGCATGCTGCAGCTAGAAGCATAATGAAAGGAGAGAGAGGAAGAAGAGGGCTCCTGAACAGAGTTTTCAATCACTACAACGGAGCCACTACGTTGTCCAATAATGTTGTCTAAAGAAAACCCAATGCCTAAGGGGCTAGTTGAGTAACCCTAGGAAGAGCAATGGAACAAAGAGGCCCATCACTCCTACATCCAAGGCTGGGGTGAAGAATCTTTGCATAAGCTTTGTCCGGCCCACAGTTCTGTATGAATCAGAGGTGTTGGGGCCTTGTTTGCTAGTCTAATTGGGCCTTAGACGAGAGAGTGCAGACCCTTCTCCTTCGATGCATCATCAAATGCAAGCATACAGTACCTCAACCCATCATTCCTGCAGTGATCAATGCCCGAACCCTTCGACTTGAGACTGTGTTCAGCCTTGTTTCACTTCTGCATCGCATTTGGAGTTTCACCGACTCGGCAAAAGGATGAGACCAATATCCATACTTCGCATATTGTTCATCAAAGTCTATTACTTCAGTTAGCCCTCCTGACTGTGCCCAATGTTGGTTTGCAGGTATTTCAGACCTTTTGGAATCAATGGGTGCTTCGATGGACTGTCTCCTCTATTCAAAATTTCAAATACTAATTAGCCCACGGAGTATCAGACTTTATCAGGAGTACCATTGGAGTCAAGCAGGGTTGTACCCTATCCCTATATTTGGGATATACATCGACGAGCTAGAGTCCTTTCTACAGGAGCACATCCAGGACGGAGATGGGTGTCTTCTCTATCAAGTCTTGATCTCGATCCTACTCTTCATCGACGATGTGGTCCTCTTGGTCACCTCTCTAGAGGGATCGCAGAGATAGCTAGATGCCTTGGCCTTCTTTTGTGATCTTCATTAGTTGACAATCAACTTGGGTAAAACCAATGTCATGATCTTCAACAGGTTGATGAAACTCCTCACAGATCTTCATTTCATTTTTAGAGGTGAGGAGATTGAGATCACTAGCACTTATACCTATTTGGAGGTACAGTTCACAAGACCTCGTTTCAATTTACAACATGCCCTTCAACCCCCACTCAACAAAGGATATGGATCCTTAACCCTTCTCGATAAACAATGCTTCAGAAACCATTTTTAGGACATCTGATCCAAGATGTCTCTCATGGACACTCTCATTCGACCCACGGTCCTCTATGGTTCAGAGTTTTGGGGGGCTTGTCTACTAGACGTGGATTGGGCCTTAGCAAGTTAGCAGAGAGAGTGCAAATCCTCCTCCTTCGTCGCATCATCAAATGCAAGCAGACAATTCCTCAACCCATCATACTTGTCGAGTCTGGTGCCCACCCCTTCCAACTTGAAACAATGTTCCACCTTATCTCACTCTTACACTATCTATAGAGCTTTGCTAACTCGACGACAGGGCGTGATCGATACCCATATTTGGCCTATTTCTCATCGCAATCCATTGCCTTAGCTAGCCCTTCAAGTGGCACTAGATCTAGGTATGCGAGGGTTACAAATCTTCTGGCATATGTTGTTATTGCGATGGACACGCTTCCTCCATTTAAATATTCCCTAGATGCGTCGGGCCTCCTATTACCTACCAGGAAGGAGTTGAATAGAATCATCCAAGACAACATTTATAGGTAGTTCATCCAGGTCACTTGGATCAACCCTTAGGACAGGTTACATCCAAAGATGGAATTTTATGTTACACATTTCATGGATCTAATGGATGGTCTCATTGTTTGGCCCAATTTACACACTCCTCCATTGGACACATGCTCTTTGTATTCCTTTAGGCCAGATCAAAGTGGGTTCTCATCGTCTCAAAGTGCAGACAAATCACCATATTGATCAATCAGACAAGATTTGCCAAGTGTGTCATCTTCGTGAGGTTGAGACCAAGGAACGCATCATCTTTCAGTGCCCTATCTACTAGAAGATTCCCGAGCAATTCCATTATCTCTTTAGGGACTTTCTTCTCATGGAGCTTCAGACTCTAACTAGCTTCTTCAGATATCCCAATCAGAGATGTCTGACCTTATACTTGCAGGGGCCCTCCAACTTTGCTCCCTCATCCTCCAACGACATTTGCAGTCAATAAAGGCCTCCACTCAGTGGATCACTTCCTTCTTCTCGATGCTCCCTTCCTCTAGGGGCACCAAGAGGCTGGCACTACTTCTGACTATAGATCAGATAGGACACGAAGAACCACCTCCACTTCACCATGGCCAACCGCGACCCCATCCCAACAGCCAGACGACTTCATCTAGATCCAGCAGCAGGCTCCCCACTCCATGTAGCGGCACACTACCCCTCTCTTCCTCCAATTCTTCCTCCAATCAGAGTGTTATTTTGAGATTCTTTCCTTCGGCTTCAAATCTTAGGAGAGATGCTTGCAGTAGTTCCAGTGCTTCTAGTGCATCATGACATACTCACCATTTTTGTACTCTCCTAGTACATTTTTCTTTTGTAATCGAATCTCTCTATACAACTCTCTTTTGGATTTACTCTCCATCTTAGGAGTTAGCTCTTCTTAGTTTTTGGGTTTTTAGGTTAGAGACTTACCTCTTTCTTTTTGTATTGACATCATGGTATTTCACAATCCCATTGACCTACTTATGTGATCATTTGTTGGACAGAAATAAAATTATTGTTCGAAATCTTATTAATACTGAGAGCGGATGTGAATCAGTGTTATGCACAGATATGAACAATTTTCACTTTTACCAAATATAAACAGCAATTATATTATGCATTTATCATAAACAATGTCATTCAACATTACATGCGCAATACACAGAACACAAAGATTTTACGTAGAAACCCAAACGGGAGAAAACCACGGAATGCTTTCTTATATTATAAAGATTACATTCATGGAAGCACCAACATCCAAAGTTCTCCAGCACCGACTAGAAGGAGGTTCCAACCCCCTGATTTACACGCTACAACCTGAAGGAAGCACCGACTCCCTGATTTACCAACATTGACTGGAAGGAAGCACCGACCCCCTAGTTTTACTGGCACCGACCTGAAGGAAGCACCAACTCCCTATTCCTTGCCTCGTCCTGCCACCCTGATATGTTTGTAGAAGATTCTCCTTTGCTTTCTACTGATTTGCGCACTCTTCAGATTTACTACAATACATTTCGTTGTGTGCACCTGCTATATACTCTGATCTTGCAATTGTTGTACTATACCACACTTCACTTCACTACATCAATATTACACACCGGTTCTTGTATTTCATAACCTTCTACAATCTGCGTGTTGTTTCAGCATGTTATTTATGTTTCTACGCATCTGCAAACACAACTGATACTGCACATCCTCCATTATTCTGCAGTTCCGTTCTTGCGCATCTGTATCAGATATTCGATAACCTTCTGTGCACCATCTAGGATACTACCTTTCTGTTCTTGCGCACTTGTCTCAGATAAACCTCATCATACTGCTTATCATCTGTTGTGCTGCTCTTTTGTCTTTGCGCATCTATCTTAGATAAAACACATCATCCTGAGCATCGTCTGCTATGCTGCATTTATGTTCTTGCGCATCTGGCTCTCTGTTAGATTATGTTGGTCCGGTTAAACGAGCCATTGAAACCCCAATAATTCGAAGCTTGCAAACTACCACTTTCGCATCTTCAAGCTTACCTTACTCTCCAACTTGGCTTCTTATTTATACTTGTCTTGCGCAGACCGTGTGTCCACAAGTCGAATGAATACATCCCTTCTTCCTTTCTTCGCGGTCAAATTGACTTACGCATCCGCCAATTGTCTTGTTCTACGCAACTAGGGTATCATGCCTTGTGGGTCTTGCGCACACTTGGTCCTTTGCATAGTGGGACTTGCACACTCGGAGACCACTATGTGTTGGGTCTTGCGCCCTTGAAGCACCATCGCATGTGGGTCCAACCACTTCTTGCATCCAAGACACTTGCGCACTTCCGAGACTTGTATACTTCTTTCGCTTGGTGGCTCTTGCACACTTTCGAGACTTGCATACATGTCCAACCACTTCTTGCTCCCGAGCCTCTTGCGCACTTCTGGGACTTGTCCAACCACTTCTTTGACAATACCTTCGAAGTATCACGACTAGATGGATTGGAACTTGCGCATGTACCTTATGTACTTCTTCAAACTGGATTTCATATATTTTTTCAAAATAGCACAAGGATACTAAGTCCTCTTTGACATCAGTTGACATCAATGACAACCAAAGTTCAACAATTATCTTATCTTATCTTATCTAGATGCACTTGGCCACCTCTTACCTACCAGCCACGAGATGAACAAGCTCATTTGAGACAAAGTTTACAAGTAGTTTGTACAAGTCATTTGGACTAACCCTCGGGGTGGATTATGTTTGAAGATGGTCTTTTACGCTAAGAACTTTTGGAGGTGAGGGACTCATTATCCAAACCACGTACACCTCTTATCGTTGGGTGCACTCCCTTTGTATTCCCTTGGGCCAATGCCAAGTGGATTCACATCAATGTTATCAGAACCAAACCGGTTTTGACAAAACCAACCATTTGAACTAGTTTATAGGGTTTTCCGGGCCAAATCATGAGCTCAAACCGCTTTTGGCTGGTTCTGTATGGAATTGACCGACTTCAATACGGAACTGACCGATTTTCTCCAAACCGACTGGTTTCGTAAGGAACCGTATGGTTCCATACAATAAAGCTAGGGGGCCCAAAAACAACGATTTACAAAAAAAATTAATAAAATAAAAATAGGGATCATGTGTGAGATTTTAATTTGACCCACGACCCCTTCTAACCTTATAAAAGGAGGTTCCCACCCTCCATATCAATCACATCTCATTTTGGAAATTTTCCTTTGTTATTTTCCTTGTGCAGCTATGTACAGACTGGTTAAGGGCTAAAGTACAAACTGTGTACAACAAAGGTGGACGGCTCATTGTATAGAATGTGTACGAACCACGTGTTAGATTTTAATTTGACCCACAGCCCCTTCTAACCTTATAAAAGGAGGTTCCCACCCTCCATATCAATCACATCTCATTTTTTGAATTTTTCCTTTGTTATTTTGCTTATTTACCTGTGTACATACTGGTTAAGGGCTAAAGTATAGGCTATGTACGACAAAGGTGGACAGCTCAATGTACAAAATGTGTACGCATTGTGTACGACATAGTTGGATGGTTGATTTGAGGAGGTTTTACAACTAATTGAAGCTTGGTTTTTGGGCTGATTGAAGGCTGATTTTTGGGATTGTGGAGAGTCAGCCAACAATATTTGACAATGAAGACCTATCTTAGATGGACCTCGACCCACTTCCATAGCAAGAGGATGTGGACATTGATGTTGTAGTTAGACAGGTGCCTTCTGGCCCAAGGGAGTCAAGCCATGCTCATGTTGAGGATGTAGATGATGACTCTGAGTCTGAGCATGAGCACTTAGATAATTATGATATATGATTAGATTGTAGCTTCTAGAGTCTAGACTATTTCACTTGAGAGGAAATGTAAAGCCTCTTTGTTTATGTACTTTTCTTTAGATATGCATTTGCACTCGGTGTTATTTTTGGTTTATACACTCTTGCTATATAATGGTTTGAATTCAAATGGATGCACATATATATATATATATATATATATATATATACATGAATATTTTATGTACTTTTGCTCAACCGATTTTTTTATCTGGTTTGTTTCTCGGTTTTTGTCCTGTTTCGGTGTCTGGGGTCGGTCGGTTCGAACCGGTCCGGATCTAATAACATTGGTTCACATAGACTTTGGGTTGAGGTTGACCACTAGATTTATCGATCAGACAGGATTTGCTAGCTATGCAATCTTCGAGAGGTCGAGATAGAGGAACACTTCATCTTCTATTGCCCATGTACTATGAGATCCATGGGCGGTTCCATTGTTGGTTGAGAGGGCTACAAACCCTCTCCAATTTCTTCAAGTACCCCAACCAAAGATGCTTGGTCTTATACACACAGTAGGCCCTTAGGCTCCATTCCCACACTCTTCATCCTCATCCTGGATCGGATCCCACCCAGAGGATTACTTTCGACGTCTTGTTTTTTATAGGAGCCAATTTAGTGCTCCTGCTTTGTATTGACATCATTGTCCCATTGACCTACTTTCGTGGTCATTTGTTAAAACTTAAGACATTAATAAAATTTCCTTTTCTTATCTATAGGGTAAATCCATCCCTAGGACCCCCTAGAACTTGGTTTATTAGCACGTTGGAATACGCCTTAGGATTTGTAACTAGAACTCCTCAAAAATATCATGTAGGTTAAGGGGGATAGAGAACAAATTTGAGTTCTTATTGATCTAGTATCTTAAGTGGTATGAACCTCAACCTATTGTTTGTTGCGGCCAATGAATAGGACATTAGAGAAGAAAGAGGTGATACTCCAAATGGGATCTAGTTGGAGAGGTCCATGAAGGGTCTACAACCTATGTGCTAAAATCCTAAAACTGCCCTCGTGAAAAGAGCCAAGCAACTTTAGCTTGGATAGAAAAAGAAGGTGGGTTGGGAGCTTCTCGAGTCCTAGTAGAGGCAATAAAACCTCCCTCTTATCTAATAATAGAAAGGATACCTAAAGAGGACATGCTCCCCCGACTCGATCTCCTATAAGTGACATAGTTGGCAAGTCCTCTCAAACCATGAGATTTGATTTGCCTCAACTTGGTGATGATGGGAGCCCACTCTCAACTAACCAAGGGGGATCCTAATGTCGTGCATCCAATGTATGCTCATATATGTAGGTTTGACAATAAGGCCATCCCTCAATTGCATAAAGTGCTTGGACTAAAATGCCATCTTTGGGCTAAGGCGCCTGTGGGAGGCGATCAAAGTGACATGGATGTACTGGGTGTAGATATCTCCTCTGATCACTTGGCTCAAATCCTACTCAGACAATAAAAAGTGAACTGAAGCACCTAAAGAGTCTTTAGTTGATTAGGAGAAATGGCCACCCATTGACTCCATTGGGAAGCCTCGCGCCTTCTCCCAAAGTGCATGCTGAAGCAAGATCTTCTTAAAAACAAAGAGCTAAGTAGGGGTGTTGATCTCTACCAAAAGGAATTGCCCAAACTCCAAACTTTGTAGAGAAAGGAGACATGTCTAAAATTGGCCTCAATACACAAAGGATGGCCCCCAAACTCCACTTCAAAAATGGACTAAGGAATTGTCCATTTCGAACAATGATGTGATGTAACATAAGGATGTGGACTCTCTTTGTCCTAGGCTCCTAGCCTAATCAACACAAAGTAAACTAGGTCCCCAAACCTCGCATCCATAAAGGATAATGGGTCTGATGAGCATGTCCAAGAGGTACATCTTGGACAAGATATCTTGAAAATGAAGTTGAAAGTACCATCTCTCAAACCAACCAGTAGAATTATATCCCTAATTAAGTCAGTAATAGAAAGCATGCCTCAAACTGAACCAAGGCCCTAAAAATCGAACACCCAAGTATGTATAGGGCATAGTGATCTCAATCTCTTCCCCTCTTTTGTGGAAGTGGTAGTCGAAGAGAACACATTTAAACGTGTTGAAGATCATAAGTTTAATCTTACTAAGGTTAACAATCAACTGTCAAAGATATAAAAAAAAAACGAAAAAGGGCATCAATTTGTCTCAACGACCCCTTAGGTGTGAAGGGCAAGAGGATCACATCATTGATAAATAAAAGCAAGGTAATCAAGAAGTGGTGTAGAAGACGATCATCATTATATTGTATATCCTTATTGACTAGCTGGATCATTGAGGGGCATAGCAACAAAAGGGCCACCCAAGTCATTATTGAACCCTCTTCATGATTTCCCTTGTCATACTTTTCTAACCTTGGTTCAATGGGGATTCAGGAGCAAAGTTATTCAGATGGGTCTTATCTTTCCTTTCCATTTAGAGTCAGCAGAGTTAGCATAAATGGATTTCAGTTTGCAGTTGCAGCTCAGAGCAGGTTTATGCAAGAGGTATATTATGGAATTCATGATTCTTATTAATAGATTGACTATGCTAGATCTTGTTGTGCACTGATGTTCATACTGGTTGTTAAGGTTGTTATTAGTAGGACTTGTACTTGGAATGATATAGGTGCATTGGTGGTAGTTCCATCATCCATGTACATGCTCTTGTTTGGGTTAAGCTCATATGTAAAATATAGATCAATTCCCTCTCTCTTGATTCCATGCTTAGCCCTTTCCATCATCCATATCATCCATTGGTTGTTTGAAAATCCGTTGACTTGGACATGACTGATTAGCCTGAGGACCTCCCCCTTTGTGACCTCTTTTGATTGGATGACCTCCATGTTTTCCCCTAGTGTCTTGGCTCTAGAGTGTGTGGCAAAGTCTATAGACCTATTGATCTTTTTCTACTTGTAGCTCAGGTGGATTGAGTGCAGTTAGGAGGCATGGTCACTGGAAATGTATTCCCTAGAATCGAAACAAGTACTCCCATCCTAGAAGTTGGTTAGCGGCTAAAGGAGTAGGTACTCCTCCTTCATGAGGTCAACCTATTTGCCCTTAAAAAGGGCATTATTGTGGCAACTTGCTTGTTGGCAACAAAGTTAAGGTCGTGGCATAACTGGAACCCAGAAGGCTATCCAGGTCTAGTACCTTTTGGCCATTAGCTAACTAAAGGAATGCAAAAATGAAATGTGCTTCAACGATACCAAAGAAACGTGCAAAAAGTGAAAAAATGAGAAATGAAATGCAAAGTATAAAGTTGTGATATAAAAGGGGGCTTGCAAGAGTCGAAAGGGTGCCTTCTAAGCACTTCATCCATTTGTGAGACACCGTGCTTCCCTAGTGTTCATCATTCAAACAAATGTCACAAAGGACCCTAAAATCTCGTTGTCTCCAAAGGTAAATTAAGTCTATCCTTAGAGACAACCATTACTTTGCCCAAAGCCCATGATTGTCACTTACTCCATTTTCACCGAGGAGGACAAGGATTGATCTATGCATTACATTTGTAATTAATGTGAGTAAGAGTATGTATGTAGAATTGTTGCTCTTGTCTTATATTGCACTAGGCAATCGTCTTACTCTTATTAATTTTGGTTTGATCACCATTGTATTAGCATAACTTAGCATTTAGTTGTTTATCAATAATTGTCGTGATAAGTGCACTAACACCTCTTGCAGGCGTCAAATATGTTTATTTAACTTGGTCAAACCACGATTTGACTTGGTCAATGAGTCAAACCAACAGTGGGATCCTACTATTGTTCATCAATGATCATATCTTTTCCATTGGAGGCCAATTGGACCCCTCCAAGTTTCAGTTATGGATAAAAAGGCTTAATTAATTATTTTTATAAATTTTACGAAAAAATTATTAAGCCTATTTAAATTATTATACTTGGAGATTGCTTCACAAAGACTACATCAGATTGGTTATGGGCATATGAGTAGTGGATACTATGGTTTTGGATGTTAATGGATTCATCCGCGCAGTCAAATTTGCATTTTAGGCACGAAAATATCTAGATTTGAACAGATTCATGGTTTATTATTATTTCCAGCATAATAATTAAAAACTAAGTCACAAGATTCGGTGAATTCAAACCTTGAGGTTTGAAATTCATCGAATCTCAAAAAAAAAAATTCGTTTAGATACATCGAATTCCAAGGACAAATCTCAATTCGAATTTAAAGTGAATTCAAACCTAAAATGAATTCGGATTTTATCATGAATTTTAAGGCAAGTTTTGAAGAAATTCGAAAAAAATCAACCAAGGTTTAAACTCCACCCCGATTCATATTCGTTGGTTAATTTTATAATTGACATGAAATCCAATGTTTACAAAAACCGAACCGGTGGTTGAACCGGCCGACCCTGTGAACCGGAACCGAACCAAAACTGGAAAAAAAAACTGGATCACCAAAAATACATAAAATATTCAAATTTTGAAAAATTATATATATATATATATTCATGTGCATCCATGTGCATTCAAACCATTGTACACAAAATATGAAAAGCATCTCATTTATATAGCAAATAAGAGTGCATAGTGATAGAACCAAAATAGCAGTTAGCACTGAGTGCAATACATATCTGAAATTGAATCAAACATCTACTGGTTTTGCATCTTAGATGGTGGAAGCTAAGATCCCTTTAGGATATTCATTTGAAGTGAAATATAAATGAATGAACAATATAAACAATGAACAATATTTCAACTATCAACAACTCCAATACACTACTCCAATACACTAGGCAATCCAAGATAAAATATAGCAAACATATGTCAACAAGTTTCAGCCCTATAGGGCAAACTTTTCAAGCATAAACCAGATCTGAATTCACTGCAATTAATATGAATTTATAGCAATAAATATGCCCCCTTATTTTTTATATTGATGTTAAATCTCTTAACAATTTTAGCTTTCAGATTAGCATGGAAAACTAGTGCTGAAAATTGCCAAATCTTAAAGACAATTTCAGGCTGCTGAAAATCAAATCTACAATAAGACAATTTCAGACTGTTGAAGTTTTGATATATACATATAAATATGAAGTACATGTATATGCCACCGTCCACGTGGACAATTTCCCCCACCCACTTGCCTTTCTAAAAAAAAATAATCATAAAAAAAATTTTAAAAAAAAATTTAAATTTTTTTTTTCTCTGAACCAGTCGGTTTTCTCTGCCAAAACCGGTTTTGTCCTGAACCGGCCGGTTTTGACCGGTTCGGTGACTGAATCGGCCGGTTCAAGACAAAACCAGCCGGTTCAGGACAAAACCGACCAAAATAGGTTTGAAGGGCCGGTTCGGACCGAAAAGGTGCCGGAACCAGTCTAACCGATCGGTTTTGCCTAAACCGGTCCGGTTTTTGTGACATTGATGAAATCTAAGTGAAGTTTTAACTAAGCCCTAGTCCCTACTCCCCCACGCGTGTTGTGTTCTCTCCATTCTCCATCTCGGCTTGCCCCTCAACAAATAAACCCTCTCGAAAGGTTGATGCTAGACTAGTTGGAAGAACTCATGCACAAGTGTGACCTAAGGTCTCTTTCCTTGCTCATTCTTGTCAATGTTTTTACTTATAGCAGCATAATATATATAAGCAAATAAAAGGATCACTGAAAGAACAACTATGCACAGAAAACAATAAAGACAATGACACAACACTTTACCCTGGGAAAACCCAAACTCGGGAAAAACCCAGCAACCCTTTCTTACTCTGAGATTTTAGTACAAAGAAGATAAAAAGTAAAAACTGAGTCAATGCTCAAGAAATTTGCTCCTCAAGTCTTCTCCAACCCAAAAAATGCAAGCTCCTTCACTTGTGTGAATTGCTTGATGAGAATGGATCAAATGAGAGGAGTATCACTCCTATTTATACATTGCTTTTTCATAAATTCCCTAACTGGGCCGACTTGTCCTTTTACAATATAAAATTACATTTAATTGTTTGTTTTACATTTCAGGTCAGCTTGTGCTAGTGAGGATGCCTCACATGGCTATAACATCAACACTCCCTCTTAGCTATAGAGGTATCTTCACGTTGGAACTCGTCAATCATCATTTGGTCATCATAACTGGACTTGTACATCTGGGCATCATCTGAATGTCGCAACTCGACTTCATACATCTTGGCATCATCTGGACTCATACATCTCTTCATCATAAGAAAGGGTCAACATCGTCTACTCAGGACAATATCCCATACAGGGATTTAAATACACTCTATGCAAGAGTCCTCTCCAACCTGGAGAAGGTTCCATACAGGAAATACAGTCCTAACTGGACTAAGCTCATGGTCAACTGGATTGAACTCCTTGTTGGTCTACAAGGACCGCTTGCTCAATACTGGACTGACCTCATTATCACTCTACGAGGACCGCCTGTCCAACCTGAACTGAGTTCATTATCGGTCTATGAGAACCGCCTGTCCTGAACAGAGTTCATTATTAGTCTAGAAGGACCGCCTGTCCTACCAGAACTACACTCACTATGGTCTACGAGGTCCACATGTCCCAATCTAGACTAAACTTATTATCGGTCTACGAGGACCGCCTGTCCAAACTGGACTGAGTTCATTTCTGGCTGGGACTATGAGCACTCCCTCTCACTGAGGAACCATTCTCCAATACTCCAAATATTTCACGAAAGTACACAAACTTCACTCTGGAAAGAGGCTTGGTGAGAATTTCTGCAACCTGTTCATCTATCGGAATATACTGGAGTTGAACTGCTCCTCTCTGTACCATATCTCTAATATAATGGTACTTGATCTCCAAATGCTTCAATCTGTCATGAGATACAGGGTTCCTGAAAGCTTCAAACAGCTTTGATTGTCACAGTGAATAACGGTAGGCTCAAATGTCTACTTGAACAATCCTACAAAGAGCTTCCGAAGCCATTCTGCTTCTCGTGCCGCCACACTTGCTGCAATATACTCTGCTTCAGTAGTGCTCAATGCTACTTAGGGTTGCTTCCTGCTGCACCAGGTAATCACTACAGACCCCAAACTGAAGCAACACCCCGAGGTGCTCTTTTTGTCCACGACACTTCCTGCCCAGTTTGAATCTGTATATCCATGTAATCTCATGTCACTCCTGGAATCATATCTCAGTCCAAATTTCAAAGTGCCATGCAAATATCTTAGCACATGCTTCGCAGCAACCAAATGTACTCGTCTCGGTTCACACATAAACTGACTGAGAGCACTCACTGCAAAGCAGATATCTGGTCTAGTGTTAACTAGATACATTAGTGAACCGATCAACTGTCTGTACATGGTAGGGTCTATCAACTATGACTCGAAAACTGAGTCACTCAACTTCTTAAGGTTTATCTCCATAGGTGTATTCATGGACTTGCAGTCCATCATACCAAATCTCTTCAAGATATCAATGGTATATTTTCCTTGGCTTAGGAAAATCTCATCTTGTCTCTGCCACACCTCCAAACCTAAGAAGCAATGCATCGAACCAATATCCTTCATCTTGAACTCAGAGGCTACCATCTTCTTGCACCATTCAATAAGTTTCTCATCTCCTATGAGAAATAAATCATCAACATACAGTACTAGTATCAATGGTCTACCATCCTCAACCTTGTAGTAAAGGTTGGAGTCTACCTCACTCTTGGTGAATCCCATGCTCACCAAGTATCCATTAATCCTGGCATACCATGCTTGTGGTGTCTGCTTGAGGCCATGCAGAGCTTTCTTCAGTCTGCACACATAGGACTCCTTCCCATGAATCTCGAAACCCTCTGGTTGTTCGATGTAGACTTCTTCCTCAATTACTCCGTTGAGGAAAGTTGTTTTAAGTTTTTAACATCCATCTGATGTAGCTTTCATCCCATAGCTGAAGCTAGAGCTATGACTGATCTGTTGGTCATGTACCGTGCAACTGGAGCAAATGTCTCGTCATAATCAACTCCCTCTTTCTGGGAGAATCCTCTAACCACAAATCTCGCTTTGTGCTTCTTAATGCTCCCATCTGCTACATGTTTAATCTTGTAGATCCACTTGGAAGTCACAACTGACTTCCCTTCAGGTCTTGGCACCAATTCCCATACATCATTCTTGATGATGGAATGATATTCTTCCATCATAGCATCTTTCCAAACCTGTTGGTTTGCAGCCTCCTTGTAACTGGAGGGCTCAGAATCAATAATGTGGGACATCAGTGCTACGTATCCTGAATATCCTCGAGGTTTCTTGCTCTCCCTGAATGTACTTGGGAGAGCAGCATGGTTTTTTGCATCCTCTAAAGTCTGTCGAGCCCAAATAGGCCTCTTCCTACCAATAGCAAGATCTCTAGGAACATTTGTGGGCTCTACTGGATCAACTAGATCCATCGGATCTACAGAACCTACTGGATCTATCGACTCCCTCTGACCTTTTGAAGAGGGAGGGGGTAATGACTCTGTTTCTTTTGGAGCTTTTTGCTCCACACTGTCCGGAGATGATCTCCTAGCCTTTCTGAAGGAAATCTCCTCTTCGAAGGAAACATCCCTACTGATTTCAATCTGTCTCTAACTTGGGATGTAGATTCGATATGCCTTCGAGGATTCATTGTGCCCAACAAATGTACCCTTCTTCCCTGAAGGTTCTAGCTTTGTTCTCTTTTCTTTGGGTACATGAATGTATACTGGACAGCCAAATATTCGTAGATGACCAACTTCTGGCTTCACACCTGTGAAAGCCTCTTTTGGAATCATATTCTTCACTATTCTATGTGGACTTCTTTTTTGAACATATACTGCAATGCTGGACGCTTCTGCCCATAAAAACATCGAAAGATTTTGATCATGGATCATGGCTTTGAGTGCCTCCATTATAGATCTATTCTTCCTTTCTGCAACCCCATTTTGTTGAGGGTTGTAAGGAACTGTATATTCCTTCTTGGTTCCTACTTCCTTACAAAAGTTACTGAATTCTGATGAGGTGTACTCTCCTCCATTATCGGACCTGAGAATCTTTATTCTCTTTCCAGATAGGTTCTTCTCCACTTGTGCCTTGAATTCTTTGAACTTGTTCAGAACTTCTTCAAATTCTTTGGACTTCAAGAAATAGATCCATGTCTTCCGGGAGTAATCATCTATGAAAGTCACATAGTATGAAAATCCTCCCAACGATGTAACTGAAATAGGTCCACACAAGTCTATGTGTACCAACTCTAATGTTCCTTTGGACCTGGTGTCACTATTAGGAAAAGATCCCTTGGCATTCTTGACAAGTGCACATCCTTTGCAGATGCCATCGTGTTCCACTTGGAGTTCGAGAAGTCCTGTAACCATCTTCCTGAGAGGAGAAAGAGCTCTATAGTGTAGGTGAGCAAGTCTCCTATGCCATAGCTCAATCAAACTGATAGAGTCGTGTACTAGAGCCTGAACTGGCTGTATCGTCAATTTGTCTAAACTTTCTTCAAGAACACCAATTATTCTTGCGGAGTTGATAATGGAATTATTTTGCCATGCCAGAACCTTTACATCTGAGAAAGCAACTTTATAACCCTTGTCTTCCTAGTGCTGAGAGAGACAGGATTTCTTTTCATACCTGGCACATATAATACTTCTCCCAAATGCAGAGAATCACCAGAACCTAGCTGAAAGGAGGTTGCCCCAATTCCTTTCACTGCATATCTAGCATAGTCTCCAAGGACCACTCTTAGATGTGATTCTCTCTCATCTAGGTTTGAGAGAAACTCCTTATAACCTGTCATATGCTTAAAGGCACCACTATCTAACAACCAAACATTATTATCAATAGGAACAGTACTTGATAAAGTTGAGATGAAGAAGAATTCTTCTGTCTTCTTCAATTTCTTTGGTTGAGTTTCTTCATCCACATCAGTTGCAGAGGCATGTTCTTTCCTCTTCTGTGAATTGTATTGGCTATTGAAGTGGCCAAACTTTCTGCATTTATAGCATTGAACCTTCGACATGTCCTTCTTCTTCCTTTGGTCAGGATTAGGACTTGGTCTTCTGCCTTTATCTTTTCGTCCAAAGTTTTTTTTCCTTTCTTCTTGGTATGTGTAATGAGAGCTTGATCTTCTTCATGAGGTTCTTGAATCTTGCCTATCATCACAAGTCTTGTTTCTTCTTGTGTATAGTCTGCCCATATTCTTTCAAAATTGGGTAGTTCTGATCTTCCCGATATGCTTCGGATGAAGGGTTCCCAAGATTGAGGGAGACCATTCGAGGTCATCATGATCAACTCTCTGTCTGCAATAACTTCATTAATTGTTGCCAATTTATCTTTTGTCTTTGTGATCTCCATGAAGTATGAAGCTATGGTGTTTGATCTAGACATCTTGATGCTTGAGAGTTGTTGCCTTAGGGCAAGAGCCCTATTAATGTTTGTGTTTTAAAAAAACTTCTTCAATGAGTCAAACATTTCTTTTGATGTCTTCTTCTGAGAAATCTGAGCAATCAAATGATCCTTAATAGAATCTATTAGTATCCTCCTTGCCTTGGCATCATTCTTCTTCCATTGAGTCTTCTCTGAAGCTTCTATTGGTTATGTCACTCCTTCTAGAGAAATGAGCACTCTAGACTTCCATGAGTAGTAGTTTGAAGCTCCATCAAGCCTATCTTCAACCTTGATGCTTGACATTTTGACTGAATGCTAGATCTGCAGAAACCCTAGCAGGAGTTAGGTCAAAAATGAATTTAGGATTTTGAGAAAACCACTTACACAGATGAATTCACCCTCCTAAGGCGACTTGAATGAACCTTCTTTTCTTCCAATTCTATGTTCAGAAGACTGAGAACCAACAAACCTTGATTATGTAGCAACCTCAGAAATTAGGTCAAAATTGAAAATTGCCAAAATGAAATTCTGCTTTGATAGAAAAATTCGCCTTGCTAAGGCGAGCTCAATGAAGGTAAGATCGAACCAAATTAGTGGTTGGAAGTTGGAGAAACTTCAAACCCTAGTTCCTGGCAATAGTCACTTTCAGCATAGCTCTGATACCATGTCAATGTTTTTACTTATAGCAGCATAATATATATAAGCAATGAAAAGGATCACTGAAAGGACAACTATGCACAGAAAACAATAAAGACAATAGACACAACACTTTACCTTGGGAAAACCTAAACTCAGGAAAAACACAGCAACCCTTTCTTACTCTGAGATTTTAGTACAAAGAAGATAAAAAGTAAAAACTGAGTCAATGCTCAAGAAATCTGCTCCACAAGTCTTCTCCAACCCAGAAAATGCGAGCTCCTTCACCCGTGTGAATTGCTTGATGAGAATGGATCAAATGAGAGGAGTAGCACTCCTATTTATACATTACTTTTTCATAAATTCCCTAACTGGGCCGACTTGTCCTTTTACAATATAAAATTACATTTTATTGTTTGTTTTACCTTTCAAGTCGGCTTGGGCTAGTGAGGATGCCTCACATAGCTATAACATCAACAATTCTTGTTAAATGTTGGTAAGTTATGCTCCTAGCTTAGTTGAATGGTGCTTTTATGGTTCATTTTGTTGATTTGTTAGGGCTTTTTGTCAACATTTTAGCAACTTTTGTATGAAGGGGAACGTCCTCCATAGGAGTTCTCTATTGCTACTTGGGGCGTTGGACTTCTTCATTTGCCCTAGTTAGGTTCTCCTACCGAACCCTGGAGGTTGTTAGGTGATGCCCTACCTTGTGTTGATGTATTTGTAACTTCGAAATGTATTTCATATATGTATATTATACTCCTATAGATATGTTATTATTCCTTTATACGGAAGTGTCGCATTTGTATTTACAAGTGTCGCAAGTGTTGTAACTTATACAAGATGGGTTATTAGACCACCAAGTGTGGGGTCGGCCCTGAGTTGGGTTACCATGGGTTATTAGACTCTCCTAGAGAAGTTGGCCCTGCTAGTTTATTAAGCACTATAAATAGAGTGCAGGAGGCACTCTATTTGATCATTCACTTACACATCTATCTCTCTCATTGAGTGATGCGCACTAGTGGAGGAGCAGAAGCTGCTAGGAGTCTATCTCTTATGCTTGGGTTTCATATCATTGCTCTATCTATCTCTGAGGAAGTTATTGGGGTTTTTCACCTTCTTGGTTTTCCCCAAGGAAACTCTATGTCTATTGTCTCTTGTGATTGATATATTGTGCTTGTTATTCTCTCAGATAAGATCCTAGATCATATTGAATTAATGCTCAAAATCTAGCATGGTATCAGAGCTAACCTGAGAAGAAGACACTGTGCAGTTACGAAAGCTAGGGTTTCTTGTTTTTTGGGTTTCTCTCCACAGAGCTTTCAAGGCAGGAGGCTAGATTGACTCTCCTCAGCAAGGCGCATCTTTCTGTCCAATTAGAATTCAATTCTGAGCACTTTCAATTTTTGACCTAAAAATTAGGGTTTTTGCAAAAATTGAAATTTCTGAAATCTGAGACCATAGCTGGAAGCTCCTTGGAAAAATCGAAGTTTAGAGCTTTGGATCGAACTTTTTGGTTGGGTGAAGCTCCAGGAAACTCAAACCCTAATTCAGGGCCCTCCTAGTGAATCCAAAAGTTTCAAAAGCAATTATGAGGGGTGAAACTTTGCAGTTTTCAAATTCTGAGTATACCAGCTTGATCAACTCATCAAGGCGCATCTTTCTATCCTTTCAGAAGTTTGAAATTCAAAGTTTGAATTTTTAGGGTTTCTCTGACAAACCCTAATCCAGTACCAAATCCAGTTTTTAGCAAATCAAGTGGTAAGACCTAAATCTTTTTTATTTCCATTTGAAGTACTCTTTAAGATGTCTCACCACACCAAGCTTGAGGATAACCTTGAAGGGGTTGATAACTTCCGAGCATGGAAGTATAGGATTGGGTTAATCCT
Source organism: Larix kaempferi (assembly GCA_027924585.1). NCBI lineage: Eukaryota > Viridiplantae > Streptophyta > Pinopsida > Pinales > Pinaceae > Larix > Larix kaempferi. The sequence continues at coordinate 8,625,461 of BSBM01000087.1, read as the reverse complement.
AGAAGAGAATGAGTTGGACACTTACATAAGTGAAGAGATCCCTGTCCCAGAGGGAGAAGAGGCTAAGGCCTTACACAAGAGGAACTTGGTCAAGGCTAAGAGGATCATTGCTGATTCTATCAAAGACCATCTCATACCACATGTGTCATCTCTGAAGACACCCAAGGAGATGTTTGATTCCTTGACCAAGCTATTTGAAGGGAAGAACATAAATCGGAAGATGACCTTGAGAAATCAATTGAAGAATATCAAGATCGAGAATGCGGAGACCATGTAGTCTTATTTCTCAAGGGTCTCCCAGATAAAAGAACAACTTGAAGTTGTGGGAGAAGATATAGAGAATGGAGAAGTGGTAATGACCACTCTTAATGGCCTTCCTAGGTCATGGGATTCCTTCATCCAAGGAATTTGTGCTAGGAGGAAACTTATCACATTCAGTAGGCTGTGGTCAGAATGCTCACAAGAAGAAGCTCGAATTGTAGCTCGAGAAGAGAAGATGGGGAATGAAGACCAAGCTCTCACAGCACACTCCAAGAGGCATGGTGACAAGAAGTCTCACCACCATGATAAGAAAGAAAGACATCACCATCAGAAGGGTGATTTCAAACCTCAAAGGAACATGTCGTATGTCCATTGCTATACTTGTGATGAAAGGGGACACATTTCCAGAAATTGTCCTAGGAACAAAAAGAAGAACAATAAGAAAGACATCATGCTCATACTGCTGAGGATGATGAACCTCCTAGGAAGAAGACTAGAGAAGAAAGTGAAGACTCTTCAAGCGATGAAGAGTATGTTTTAATTTATGCTCTCACTGGTACCATTACTCATGGGAGCAATGATTGGCTTATAGACAGTGGGGCTTCCAAACATATGACAGGATTCAAGGAATCCTTTATGAATCTATCTGAACATGAATCACCCCACAAGGTGAAACTTGGGGATGACTACCAGTATCCCATAAAAGGAAGTGGTGAAGCCTCTTATAAGCTAGACTTTGGAAAGTCTATGAAAATGAAAGATGTACTATATGTTACAGGTCTCAAGAAGAACCTACTCTCCATATCTGCATTGGATGCAAAAGGCATGAGGGTTGCATTTGTAGATGGCCAAGTCCTAATGTGGCCAAACGGTAAAACTATAGATGATGCAATGGTGATTAGAGAGCAAGAGGGAGGTTTATGCAAATTGAAGGGCCAACCAGAACAAGCCTTGGTTCATGACTCAGTAGAGCCAAGTGAACTTTGGCATAGAAGGCTTGCACACATGCACTATAGGGCACTTCCAATTGCAAGCAAAGCAGTGGAAGGTCTTCCTGAAATCCAGACAAAACATGAAGGCATTTGCAAAGGTTGTGCAAAGGGGAAGAACACAAAGAAGACATTTCCAAGCAGTGAAAGCAAGGCAAAAGGAATCTTGGAAATCATCCACTCCGATGAATGTGGTCTGATGTCATCTAGTTCTCTGAGTGGGTATGTATACTATGTTTCCTTCATTGATGATTTCTCTAGGAAGACTTGGGTTTACTTCTTGAAGAACAAAGATGAAGTGTTTGACAAGTTCAAGGAATTCAAAGCCTTGATAGAGAATCAAACTGATAAGAAGATCAAGATCTTCAAATCCGATAATGGCGAAGAATTTACTTCAGGGGACTTCAAGAAGCTATGCAGTGATTCAGGGATTAAGAGGGAGTTGACTACTCCTTACAATACACAACAAAATGGGGTTGCAGAAAGAAAGAATAGAACCATCATGGAAGTAGCTAGGGCAATGCTTTATGATCAAGATCTACCAATGCACCTTTGGGCAGAAGCAGCAAGAACAGCTGTATATGTGCAGAACAGAACACCTCATAAGATACTTGACAACAAAACACTAGAAGAAGTGTTCACTGGTACGAAACCAGAAGTTAGCCATCTCAGAATATTTGGTTGTCCAGTATACACTCACATCCCAAAAGAAAAGAGGACAAAGCTAGATCCTTCAAGAAAAAAGGGCATATTCGTGGGTTACAGTGAAAGCTCAAAGGCTTACAGAATCTACTTCCCAGGATTCAAGAAGATTGACATCAGCAAAGATGTAACATTTGATGAAGGCTTAGCATACATCAAATCAAGGAAGACACCTATTGAAGACAATGAAGAACCCAGAATATCCAGAACACAAGACACCACCATGAATAAAGCAGTTCCTGAAGAAGATCGTGAGATGGAAGATCCACAAGAACCTATAGATCCACCCCGTGAGAAGAATTCTCACAAGAGGAAACCAACATGGGCTAGGGAGCTCATCCAAGATGCAGAAAGGTATGGCATTCCAGAAGAGGAACACAGAGAAAGGAAAAGGACAAGATCACACACCAGCTATGTTGCCTTACTCTGTGATATCATGAACAAAGAACCTTCCAGTTATGAAGAAGCAGCGGAAAAAGAAAGAATGGAAGGATGCCATGGTCGAGGAATACCAATCGATCATGAAGAATGATGTTTGGGATGTGGTCCCAAGACTAGAAGGGAAGTCTGTGGTGACTTCCAAGTGGATCCATAAGATCAAGCATGTTGTAGATGGTAGCATAGAGAAATATAATGCAAGGTTTGTAGCTTGTGGCTTCTCCCAAAAAGAAGGGATTGATTATGAAGAGACCTTTGCACCTGTGGCCAGGTACACTTCCATTAGATCAGTACTTGCTATGGCTGCAGTGTTGAAATAGAAGGTACACCAAATGGATGTCAAGACAGTTTTCTTGAATGGTGTAGTTGAAGACGAAGTGTATGTGGAGCAGCCACTCAGGTTTGAGACACATGACAAAGGGACTCATGTGTGCAAACTGAAGAAAGCCCAGTATGGTTTAAAACAGGCACCCAGGACCTGGTACGGTAGGATGGATAGCTTCCTATCCAGTTTGGGCTTTACTAAGAGTAAAGCAGATTCCAACCTTTACTACAAGGTTGAGGAAGGCAATCCAGTGATACTACTATTGTATGTAAATGACCTGTTTGTGACAGGTGAGGATGGATTGATTGCCGACACGAAGAGGAAGCTTGCTGCCGAGTTCGTGTTAGTTTTTGGCAAATTTCACACCATTTAATTTTAACCCCACCCAGTCTCAAGCCTTTTGGCTTCTCTTCATTCAGTTAAATGCCCAACCCAGAATGCACAAACATTTAAACAAACATTTGACTGACATGAAACACATGGAATTAAATATTTATTCTCCCAATTTCTCAACCAACTCAGAAAATGTATTTTCAGCCATTTATTCAACTTCAGAGATTTAATTACAAACAACAGTACTTATCTTTACTTTCACTCTCGGAAAGTGTGCCCACAAATCTGCCTCGAACTGTGTGCCCAAGCAGCTACTGTACAGTCTCTATTAAGGCTGAAGTACGACCTGTTTTAAATGCTGAAACAGTCCTGAAAGAACCTGCCCATTAAATGTTGTACGGCCTGCATTTATTGCTGGTCTGTCACCTTGGAAACAGCGCCCAGATTGAACAGTACGACCCTGCAATTAATGCACCAGAACCCTGCCTCGAACTGTGTGCCAAATGCTGCTGTACTGTACTGCATTTAATGGCTGTGATCTTCCTTGGGAATCATGCCCTTCTTCCAGTCAAATTCTCTCTCAGAAATTTAACAAGGGTTTGAAGCTTCCTTGGGAAAATCGCCCTCCTCTTGCTCTCTATTCTCCTCTCCTCAAATCTCAATGAGTGAAGTGAATAAATGAATCCATTTACCTTGCCCTTGCCCTTTTTGTTCATGGTAACCACTTTTTCAAATCAATGGCTAAGATGAATTTAGATCAATGGCTCTCATTTAATGCTCCATTATGATTTAATAAATGACATTAAGTGCACTTAAGTCATTCATTAAATTTAACTTTATGAAAGACCCTCATTAATTAAAAACCCACTTAACTTTTCATTAAAGTGAAACTTAGGATATAACCACAACTTAACTTTATCACAAAGCCACTTTAAGAATATAAAGTACTTCTCACTTTATGAACTTTATCATAAAGTCACTTCATAAACATAAAGTACTTCTCACTTTATGACACATTAATGATTAAATAAAGTCACTTTAAGAACATAAAGCACATCTCACTTTATTAATCATTAATGACAAGGGGTCCAACCTTTTTAAGTGACCTTGTCCACCCCAAGGCAATACCAGGTGAACAATCACTTTGCTAGGTAACATTTCAACACTCCCTATTACCGAGGAAAGTGTTCTTCACCACTACCATCTTATCCCTGAAATAGATATGCTTCCCTCTACTCAAGGATTTGGTAAGAATGTCTGCCACCTGCTCATCAGTAGAAATGTACCTCAACAGGACTGCTCCTCTCTGAACATAATCACGAATGAAGTGATACCTGATCTCAATGTGCTTGGACCTGTCATGAAACACTGGATTCTCAGAGAGCCTGATGCAACTCTGATTATCGCAATGTATCACAGTGGGCCCCATTTGCTGACCAAATATATCCACCATCAACTTGCGAAGCCACAAGGCCTCACAACTGGCCTGACTGGCTGCCATGTACTTTGCCTCTGCTGAACTCAATGCCACGGACTTCTATTTCCGACTGAACCAAGATATATTACCTGAGCCCAAACTGAAACAACAACCGGAAGTGCTCTTCCGATCCGAAACACTGCCTGCCCAATCTGAGTCTGTAAAGCCAACCAATCCTACTCCATCAGATCTCCTGTAGTCTAGTCCATAATCCACTGTACCTGCCAAATCCCGCAGGACATGTTTTGCAGCAATCCAATGCACTCTCCTGGGCTCCACCATGAACTGACTGAGAGTGTTGACTGCAAAACACATATCTGGTCTGGTGTTGACCAAATACATCAATGAACCAAGGACTGGCTCTGTAGAACTTCCTATGACGAGTAGATTGGAGATTGATTGAGATAGCAGCAGTGACGATGACGATGATCTCATGATCCAGAGAAGAAGACTTGTGCTAGAAGACCTGTGTCAAGAAATACCTTCCTAGTTAAGAGGGAGTGTTGATGTATTTGTAACTTCGGAATGTATTTCATATATGTATATTGTACTTCTATAGAGATGTTATTTTTCCTCTATACGAAATTGTCGTCATTTGTATTTACAAGTGTCGCAAGTGTCGTAACTTATACAAGATGGGTTATTAGACCACCAAGTGTGGGGTCGGCCCTGAGTTGGGTTACCATGGGTTATTAGACTCTCCTAGAGAAGTCGACCCAGCTAATTAATTAGGCAAGTCAAGTCAAGATTAAATAGAGTGCGGGAGGCACTCTATTTGATCATTCACTTACTCATCTATCTCTCTCATTGAGTGATGCGCACTAGTGGAGGACGAGAAGCTGCTAGGAGTCTATCTCTTATGCTTGGGTTTTGTATCATTGCTCTATCTATCTCTGAGGAAGTTATTGGGGTTTTTCACCTTCTTGGTTTTCCCCAAGGAAACTCTGTGTCTATTGTCTCTTGTGATTGATATACTATGCTTGTTATTCTCTCAGATAAAATCCTAGATCATATTGAATTAATGCTCAAAATCTAACAGCTTGCAAGTGTTAAAGCACATTTCAAGAAATGGACGTTGATCATTGATCTCTCAACGCCCTTGCTTGTCATTTATTTAACTTTTTTTATCAATTTACTCGTACTTTATTTTGCTGCAATGTTATGCATAAAAACCCTAAAAATCTTTAAAATTCCAAAAATTACTTGGAAGTTGGAAATTGTGGTCCACCCTACAAATTCGCCCTAGTGGATTTATCCACAGATCTCTGAGGGCGTCCTCTTTTACCTTGGTAAAAAACCCTAAAAATCATACATTGTCAAAAAAAACCCTAAATATTCAAATAAATTCAAAAACCTAAAAATATTTGCAACTTGGAAATTCTGGTCCACCCATCAATTTCGCCCTAGTGTATTTATTCATGCATCTTGAAAGACATCCCATTATTGCCATAGTGCATTGGGAAGTGAGAATTTATTGAATTAGGGTTTTTGCTAGGTATTTTGTAGCTCTGATTGGGCCAAAAAGTGCACCCTAGGCAACTTAGCCCTCTCCCCTTCAGAGGACACCTTTCGAGGTATTACCTTGGGAAGTGTGAAGCCCTTGCATGGGGATTTTTGAAGTATATTGAAAGTTGTGATATTGATTGATAAACTGAATTAACTCCTTTATTTTGATTTATGTATCTATATTATTCATTGTTTACTTTATATAAGGCACTGATCTGGTTACAAGGTTGTAAAAAGGTATTTGCATGTATCTTCTTGTTTGCTTTGCAGGTATCTTTAAGGGCTCTCTCCTAGGTTTAGGAGTTACCCAAAGAAGTTGAGAAGCTAGTCTGTGGTGACATTTGGGCCTAGACTTTTCCCATATGCTTACCTATCACTAGCATCAAAGTTACTTTCCATTGCTTATTCAAGACTGCTAGTTTGAAGGGTAACAGGGTGGAGAGCTCACACAGTATTATTTTTAAAAATTGTGCAAAGAATCGTAGGCAAAAATTTCAAAGGTTATTTCATGTGAAGACACCACCATTTGGAATGATGACAGAAACCAATTGGACACGGAATAGTCAACACTTAGTGATAAACAAATGAATGGCTCCTCAAACTTGCCTCTTTTAAGAGCTTGTTCTCATGGCTGAAAGCCTGAAACCCTGGGGGAAGAAGGCACCAATTCGCTGTGGTCTTCAACTGCAGGCATTGCAATGCAGCTTGCAAGGAGGGAAAAGACCAAGACCAAAACCACGACCAAGACCAAGAGGTACCGCAGGGTCTCTGGTGGGAGGTGAACTGGTATAGCCTTGTGGAGGCAAGGCAAAACCATGGATAATCACATGGAGGCTGTTTTCTTGTACTGCATTGTACAGTTCTTCTTTGGAACTAGTATGGAGATCTTATGGGTAGCACAACGTAAAAGTGGGTGGTTAGTCTTTGCCAGCCAGGCTTCTGTAGTCACAAATGGTCTTGTTGTTGAAGCAATCATGGGAGGTACAACGTATGCTGAATGTGGGGACATGTGGAATCCATGGGTTTGTTGGCTCATTCTATCTGCATAAAGCCACTTTTAATTTGTTTAGTTTAACCCTCCATGACTTAGTAGTTCTCTCAAAGGGTCTGATATGAAAGTTATACTTCTGTGTTTTTCGATGTTCTCAAATAATCGATGGAAGGCAAGCTAATGACATGTAGACCTTATGTGTTTTTCCCAGCAGCATCTGCCCTGATGAGGGCACACCAGAAGTAACTGCTAGTTAATGGTCCTCTACCACACCCTAGCTGGAGGAGTCAGAATTGTATCAGATCAGTCAACCTTGACCAGTTTGATTTTTGCCTGGTTAGGCATGTGAGGCAATCGCTGGGGTTTCCTGTTATTGCAGGCCATTTTTATTGTAAAATAGCTCAAAAATTTTGGATGCATAATTAATAAAAAACCATTTTAAATAAAAGAGGTATCACATGGCCTTAAGGGTTAACTGAATCAGTCATGAGCCAGACATGCGATCTTTCCCCCGAAGTTCAGTGGGTGGATCATGGGGAAGTATTTAGAGGGTTTTCTGCAAGGTTGTTCCTTAGAAAAAAAGGAGGTATCACATGATAAACCAATACAAAGGTGTTAAATTTTATAAACAAAGGTTTTACAGATATTTCGAGAAAAGACACCACTTTTGCAATTCATGCCTGAAATGTTCAAACGATACAGGTTTGAACTTTGAAGAGGAAGCAATCTTTGCAACCTTAACCAGCTCTCAGTCCTACATAGTAATCACTATGAACCAAGGGTTTCCACTGGATATATTTTGATTTCAAGTCAGACATGACATGCTTCCATTTTAAGTCTAGAGATTAGGAGTTCATGATCTTTCAAACAAGACACTTACGAACCATATCAACTGGGAAAAACACTCTACACTTAAAAATTAAAATGTCGAGATGCAAGTTCAGTTAAGTTGTACACTTTAATTGGAAACCTAAAAACATTGCGATAACATTGTGAGTTATCCAAAACAGTACCATAAATAGTAAATACTGAATGGATCAAATATAGATGGGGAGCAAGGCTCCAATTTATAAAAATGGTGGTGAGTTGCACAGTAATTATTAGGAAATAGGACAATATCTCCCAATAACCCCAAAAGGTAACAAATTACTATATTAAATAATCATATGCCTCGTGTGTGAACAAAAATAATAATGATTAATTCCCTATATATACTAATTTCTCAGTTATTCCTAGTGTAGATCCAATTTCTAGCCAGCGTACTATTTTACTTATACAAGTGGGTCACTTGTATTGGCTAGGGGGTTCACACCATTTGCGATGACCTCAATGACAAAAATTTAGCTACATGATTGGACTCCATTTAAAACCAAAAAAATATTGCTAGGACCCAAACACAGTTTCTGAAATAATTAGAGTTGAACCATGTTATTCACTCTAGGTTGGGTAGGGTATAATCCAATTTTTGAACAAAAACTGCTAAGTTCCCGATCTCAAACAGAACTAATAATAACCTCAGACTTGTGTTTTAGTTTGGTAAAACGAAACTTGACAACATCAATCGCTGCTACATCTGGCAGAGGATATTATCTGACATTCAGGTTTGCTTTAGCAATAGGAATTTGACAACACTTTCCAGGATACAGAAAGCAGATTATTGACAGTCAGAAGACATTACATGGCCAACAGTAGCCTTGACAATTTTGATCAATGCTTGGAATCATCAATAAGTTGAATACAAATATACACAAGTATGTACAACCATCCCAAGGCACTGCTTTTTGGAATGCATCCCCATAGCAGGTACACCTATAACAAGTGTCTTAAACTGCAAACTGAATCATGATAATCCCTAAACAAACCAAAGAATCAAAAGAGAGAGAATACAAAACTTTTGAAGTCAATTCAGGTTTTATGTATGAGCCACACTTCATTGTCATTTTTAAATTTCACAAGAGTTTCATAAATTAGGTCCTTTTCAGACCAGCCTCTTATTGCATCCATAGTGTGAATAAAACTGCGACAGTAAGAGACGAAAAAAGATGAATGATACCAAATCCAGTACAATAATAATCAAAACCTTCTCTTTTGTCAGACCAAAGAAGGGAGGTTACTAACCATGAATAAAGTCCACAGCTTGACAAATATCATCAAAGGAAGGAGCAAACAGATAATCTCTAGTTGGGATGACCAGGTGCTTGATGCCTTCATCCTAAAACATCAAAATGTAAAATATAATATAAGCATGCTAAATAATAATTACATGGAATGCTACCAACTAGAGCCAAAGCATAATATCTTCCTTCCAACGAATATGACATAGATTATATATGACTACGGTTTTTTGACAGATTGAAGCTGTCAAGAAACAGAAACAGTTGAGGGTTTTGCAGCAGAGCGATGAATCTGGCTTCTATGGAAGGAGACGTGATATTCAGTAAAATCCTACTAGTGATGTGCTCGAAGAAAGAAAAGGAGAGCAAATTAATGGCAGTCCATTCTCACAAAGAGGTAAATATCTTTTCCGAGGAAATCCTCACGGGATCTACAAAGAGGTAAATATTATTACAAGGGTACTTCTAATTACAAATGCCTCCTTGCGGCATGCTAATAACCAAAGGACAATTTGCCTCTGACAAGAAGCATGAACATGCAACCAACAACCAGTCCAGGTTCACAAACTTAAAACCACTGACGAAGGCCTTAAGAGTAAGAAAAATATAACCAAATCAGCAAACCTCATAATAGAGATACAGGTTGAATATAAAGCCACATGGAGTGCATGTGGCAGAGCAGATATGGAAAGGTGTATCTCGGTTGTGATGAGTGTCTGATTTTGTGGTTGTCATCTATGTTATGTCCATAACAATTGCAAGCTATCTTACCACTACTGGGATTTTGTTCCACATTAATATTCTCCTCCACCCATAAATCATTAGTGTATAATAATGTACTTTGCAACCGTAGATTGTTTAAAAGCCTCCCTTTATTGTAGTTAGTAAAGTGGGTTGAAGTTAGTTTTAGTGAGACAAAATAATTGTTTTTGGCAAGGGAGAGGGCATGATGAGTTTCCCACATACACCTAAAATGTTGATTTTTAAACCATGCTAAGCAGATTCTGCACTTCGAAAGAATAGCCTTAACAAGGTAGCTGAAAACTTGAAAGGTTCAATCAAAACAGCAGAGCTGAATATGCTAATCTACATTCTGCTGGAAATTCAAACAGCAAATACAAATATCTGAACTCTCAATCAAATCTATCTTCTATTGAATACTGAAAGAAGAAATATATTGTAATAGCTCAAACCAAAAACTTGCAAACCAACATAGTGGTGCACCCTACATCTCCCTCGTAGGATAGGAAGAAGAGGGAAAATACAAAGAATCTGGACACATTCAAAAGCCTACTTGGTTTGACTGTGCTAAACCCTAGCCCTAATCTGATCACCTAGTGCACTCTACTTGTATGGGTAAGAGTGCCATGTAAGTGCACCTCACCTAGAATATGAACTGGAGCATGCAACCATGCATCCCTTCCTTAAGAACTGTGTCTACTTAAATTAGAAACTTCTCATGCATGAGCACTCTAACTAAGCATATGCGCCCTCCTACTAACAATATATCATGCCTGCTAAGACTAACAAAGGAAAAGCTCAAATAGTAGCAAATCTCTATCTAAAACTGGAATTGCAAAATCTGAAACAACAACTAAACTATAATTAACCGAAGGTGTCACATGCATGCGCCCTCTACCAAACAACAGCCCATATCACTGTCTTTAGAACACTCATTCAACCTCTTTAACACTATTGTAAGTAAAGGCTAAAGGCACCATCATTGGAAGAATCACTAGAGCAAAAATTCTAACAGAACCTATTCGTGAGGAAAGTCTTCTCCACCAAACCCAGAGTCTTCTGAAGCATCTCAAACTTCCCCTTTGCCAGTGGCTTAGTCAAAATGTCTACAACCTACTAATTTGAAGGAACATAACCTATAAGATAATTGCACCCTTTTGAACTTTGTCCCCAAGGAAATGGCATCACATGGCTTGGAGCGGTTGTGAAACGCTGGATTCTTCGAGAGTCTAATACAATTGTGATTGTCACAATATACCATAATAGGCTCCAAGCTCTGATCGATAAACTCTGCAGTCAACTTGGCAAAGCCAAATAACTTACTACTAGCAAATCTAGCTGCCATGTGTTCTGCCTCTGTCAAACTAAGAGCCAGCATTTCCCACTCCCTATCGAACCAGGATACCATACCTAAACCCAAACTAAAACAAAATCCTGAAGTACTCTTCATGCCACCTGTTACCTCACAGACTAGCACCCCTCAAATTAGGTCACTAGAGACGGTGCTAAGATCAGAAACTTTCAAGAGATGCACCCACTGTCACCTCACTGCACAGTGCACTCTCCTCTCTTTAGGCCTGCTCCTTGCGCCACGAGAGGCTTCCCAAATATGATAGAAATAGACCTGTAAGATATACAACAAAGACAACTCTATCTCTACAAGACCTTCCCACTAAGTCTGTAAATTTTAATCCAGAGATCACTACTCCCTCTAGATAGCCCTGAGATCTCAAGCAGTTTGAGTCTCTGTAAATCAATAATACTCTAAGGACTTAAGAATCAAATCCAAGATCTCTTTACCACTTAAATACTGAAATACTCAATCAATCACACACGTAACACTAAATATACCCTGGAAACCCCAAATGGGGAAAACCAGCAATTTGTGGGGCTTTCTACTCTCTCGAGCCTAGAGCAATATATGAAATAAGCAAATACATACAATGTTACCTCAAATGTAACACTTGATCCTGACGGGTCAATACCCTAGATCTGCATGCATCAGTTGATGCATGCACTGAAGAAATGTGCCCTAGCTGTCAATCTAGATCTGAGTCTGTCTGCAGGTAGCTCTGACTATACTGCCTCTCCCACTGCTCTGCTCTGATCTGCTTTGCTACGGAAGAAAGCCAACTACTCAACTGATGAATGCGCCCTTCCTCTGCATGGAAAAGTGCGCCCTCCCTCTGGATGTCAAATGCTCGTACAAGATCAGATCTCAGCAGATCTAAGCTATGATCGTTACAGACTTTCCTCAAACACTTAGGCAAAGCTACTCTGAAAGTCTCAGACACTCAATCGACAGATCGGACTCTGAATGAGCTCTTCTCCCCTTTGGTAATGCAGCCCTCTCCCTCTCTGGAAATCGTCCTCCACAATCTCTGCAGAATCCACTCTAATGAACTATCTCAATCCACAGATATGGGTGCCAAGTGCCTCTGGGCTAGTGGTGTCTGATCCAGCTCAGATCACACCCCTGTCCCTCCTGCAGAAGCTTCTCCCTATCTAGAAAGTCGCCCTACGTGCACTAATGCGCCCTCCTCACTCCCGACATATCTCTCTCAGATAAGTCAACTAAAGTGCCTCGTCCGGGGACATCCTGCCTCTATATATAATCTCACCGATCAATTAGGTTTGGAAAAAACCTAATATCTGTGAATGCAAAAAGTCACTTTTGCATGCATCTTTTAATTACTAACTGGCCATGCAAATCTCATGCATGCAAGAGGCAAGACTCCAGGGAATGCCCGTATGTAGTCACCAATGGACTCATGCTACTAAGTAGAGTGTATCTCCAGGGAATGCCCGTATGCAGTCACCAATGGACTCATGCTACTAAGTAGAGTGTATCTCACCCTCTCCTCCACACTGATGCCTATACTGCTAATGTACCTCCATGCAAGGCATCTGAATTATGGAGGTCATCCTGAGATACCATAAACTCTAACAAAGTCAGGAGATCGGTGCCTTAATGGAGTCAAACAAGATATGCAATAAATATTCAATGACTAAGAACGTTTAGAAGCAATAAAACTTGATGTAGATTGATTAACAAGGTAAATCAATTTTCTATGGTAAAAAACAGAAACATAAACTTGGAAGAAAACCCAAAATCGACCGTGGAACTACCTCGAAAAATACCACTCGACGAACAACAACTCAAGGAGGCTCAATCCACCCTAGGGTGCACTTCTTTTGATGGATGAATGCGATGGTTTGGGACTGATTTGACCTTCAAGTCTATAATGTTTTGCAGTAAAGGTTGAACAACTTGATTTGGCACTTCAAAACCCCCTAAGTTAACCTTGGATGACTTGGAGATGAGCTAGGAACCTTTTCCAACCCCTAGGGCCTGATCTTCTTATAAAACTGAACCTGCAAAACACCTATATACCTGTTATCACACAACTTGTAGTCGTCCCTAAGGATATCCCATCCGGGATGGTAGAGGAGACAAAAAACTAAAGAGGTGACCCAAGAGATGCCACAGTTCCCAATGCAACCTGGGAGTCACGATAACCGAGGCACTCTTCACTTTAGATCTAGACAAATCAAGATCAAGGGGGAGACCCTATAGCCAATCAAAGAAGATTAGCCAAAACAAAGGTTCCTAGGGAGATGTGTAAATTGAGTTACGAAAACCAATACAAGCTTAGGTGAGCCCAAGAATTTAAGTATGGTTGAAGAGGCTTAAGATATGGGAAGTGTTTCAACCAATGAGTGATTTAGGCCACCTAGGGAGATCAAAGAGATAGATCTAGTACCATGAAATACACAAGTGGGGCCCACTTCCTTAAAATATGGAAATGGCCCAAATGGGACCCACAAGGTGAAGTTAGGAGTGGTATGGCACTAAGGAGTGTTTGATGATGTGAATCTATGGATCCAAGTTAGATTAGGCAACACCCACATATGGGATCTAGCACATGACACAATCCCCAAGGAGTGCAAATTGACCCAAGGAGACTAGTGCCTTGAAATGAAGGGGTAAATGGAGTCCAAAGTATGCCAAAATGTAGATCGAGATAGTTAAAGCAATTATCAAAGTGGGTTTTGAGTGGCATGCCCCAAGGTAAGCTAGACCTCCATAGATCTAAGGTTGAAAGTGCATCACCCAATGACCCAAGTGGGGCACAACCCAAAAAATGAGGAATGGAGCTCACAAGGAAAAAATCAAAGAAGTGAAGCACTAGGGGTAGGTTATCAAATGAGAGGAGTGCAAATCAAGTGGGATCTCACCTACCCAAGTCTTGGAAGTAGCAAAACTCACCCTCCCAAGGAGTGCGACCTCACCCAAGGAAGGCTAAGTGCTTTGGGAAGTGTGTCAAATGAAGCCCAATACACACCAAACTATAGATCCGAATTGTCGTGGATATACACACCAAACTATAGATCCGAATTGTCGTGGATGCTATAGAGGTGGGTTTTCAATATCTTACCCAAAGCCAAGCTACATCCAAGTAGATCTAGGAAAATAGAAAATGAGGGTTTTGAATTTTAATGAAGTTTGTGACCAATAGGATGGAGAACAAGCGAAATCAATACGTACCTTGTAAATCTTACCTCAAAGCTTGCGGCCTTTTAGCACATGGAGAATTTTTTCCCTCGTTACAATTCCAAGCTTGATCCAAGTGTCTTCAACCAAAAACGTCCAAGCCCTAGGAGGAGAGATGTCCCATGAAAACCTATAAATCAAACTACATCAAGTTAGATTTGATCCACAAATCCATAAGATCTAAGCATGTCATATCAAAGAAGCAATCAATGGACGAAGCACAATTGAAAAACTCCCTCAAGATGAAGACGTCTTGCCCATGAGGGATGTGAGCAACCCCTGCAATCTTCCCACAAAGCAAGTCGTTGAGCTAGCTTCAAGCAATTCGACATCCCTCTCTTGATGTCGATTTCACCTGAAAAGCAAACAATGTCTAGAAGCAAGAGATCCAAGAACATGTACAAGAGTAACCCAATCAAAGCCAAGAAGTAGATCTCCAAAATATTATTTTCATTCCAAGTTTTCCAGAGCCCAAAGGTGCTTTACAATGAGGGGGGTCTCCTCCTTATATAGGATAATAAAGACCAAAACCCTAGATCTCAAAACCACTTTACAATACAACAAGATGAGTTGTTGAGATTAAAAGATCTCATAATCAAATAAACGGCTAAGATGAGCCAACATAAAATATCACATGGATCAATCAAAATAGAGGTGACGTCATAGCCTAAAGTGACTCATGAAGGGTGACGTCATCACTAGGAGGGGGCTAAGACACATGGGCCCACCTCATATGACTAGGACATGACTCAATAAGCTCATGGTGGAGCTAGGAGGTATCAATCCTTGCTATCTCATCCCCATGGCACAATAATATAAAATAATGTCCAAATAATACAAATGATCAAATCCTGTCCTCAAAAATTTGTGAGAGAAATGCAGTAAAAGGCCTCCTGTGGCCTCTGTGGACCCCACTGACTGATGATATATGGCTGGAAGATAGGGGGTTCACCCTGGAAGACCTCTGTGAAGACCAAATGCCAAAACCTTGCCTCAGTTGCCCAAATCGAATTCCTCAGTGACCCTTTTATTCCATTTTTTATCTACCTCGATAACTGTGAAGCTGCCCAAACTGACACCTGGAGTGCCTACGCTATCAAACTAAGCCCAACATGCTCTCTAGGGGGGGCATAATGGTAAAATCAAGTGGTTGGACCACACCCTCCCCATACAGCACCCTAGGTGAACTAGCCTCTCATGGCCCCTGATGGACAGGCTGGGAAAACAGCCCCAAAACTGGTCATCAAGTGGATAACTGCATCTATCACTGTCAGAAGTGCCCGGAACTGAATGATAAGTGTCTCATTGGATCCAGAAGACCCAAATCTACTAAGAATGTATACTCATACACCATGGGTTGACCTGAGGGGTCAACAATATGGTCCACCATATCCAGACAGTGCATAATCTGATGATCTGGAAATAATAATAAATCTGTTGAATTGCATCAATCATCATCTAAATCATATGTCCACCATATGGTATCATCAACAAGGGTATGTGGGACCATCAATCATCATCCATAAGCATATATGGCCCACATCATCACGGATCCCAAGAATGACCATAGTCAAACCAAATTTGACTAGGTCAAGATACAACCAAGGACAAATTATATCAATAGACTAAGACATGTTCCGCTAATCATACTCACAGCTTAACTTAAAGTATAAACATCATTCAATGGCATTTATCATGTTTACATATTCCATTGTTATTTATATTCACTTGCACAATAGCTTAAATGACAGACTCACCCATTCGACTTGGACTAACTGCTAGCTAAGGGTGAAGGCTAAGACAAGGTTCGGCAAAAGGGGATGACTTGACCAAACTCAACTAGGTGACACTTTGGACGGGGAAGGGTTGTGCCTCACAAATGGATAAGTTGTTTAGAGTGTGTTTATTCAACTTAGGCATCCTGTCTACATCAGCTTGATCCAAGTTCATTAGGATCATTCATTTCATTTCATGGCCTTTTTGGCCTACATAACCCTTCGGATTTCAGATGTGCTAAGTAGCGCAACTAGTTGCAGCTTGCATCCAGGGCATGTTTATACATATACAAGGTCAGCAATAATAGATATAACTTTTGAGTAACATTTGCTTTTTGGACCTTTTCTATACTCTTCAAGGAGTATTTTTAGAAGTTCGTCGCTCTTGCCCTTTACTCACGTGTGTTAAGAAACACATTCTAGAGTTTACAATTTCCATGGGTGAATTTATAAAGATTTCCAATATAGGTAGTACATGAGCTTTCAGTTTTAGCCAACAACATCTCAAGTGACTAGGGGGACTTCTGTCAGTGCCAAACATCGGGACAACCGACCAGAATGATTTAGGCCTACAATCCAACTCACCAAAGGCAAGTTCTGTCACCAACTTAGAGCCGAGACACTAAACAAACATGGATGCAGTCCAACACAGATGTAGAAAAAGGGAAGTCCTCGGTATCAAAAAGTCAAGAAGGTAAGTCAAAGGTGAAAACCAAATAAGGAAGGTCATGGATGGATGGAGTCAAGTGAAAATGGTGCTTAAGCTAGCAGACAAGAATGTCAAGAAAGACCATATCTATGCATAGGAGGGTAATACAACCGGTGAGTTTTGTCAGGAAACCTAAGTGTGCAAGTAATAGGTCCATTTTACAATTGATAACAACATTAAGATAGTTCATTTCATTTTAAACAGTTTACCACATCATGAATCATATACCAAGCTAATGCTGTGAAGATGACTAAAGCAACAAGATAATAATCCATAGTCAATAATCATCATCCATAGGCTATATCACATCATAACAATAATCATCAATATCATCTGAAACACTGCTACAATAACATCACTGGGCACTGAACTGAAACTGTATGGAATAAAGGGTCACATCGGTCATCAAATCTAAGCTCCCAAGGCTCAATCTTGGCACAAGGTCTAACATAAGTCTGATAAAATACACTGCTCTAATCATGAGTGATCTCAAAATACAAGCTCATCATAGCAGATCTCTGTAGAAGCAAAGCTCTGAAATGTGCAGATATCTGCTAAGCAAGAATAATAGCCCTGCTACTATGGTGTGATAACAATACCATATCTGCAATAACTTTTAGAGTGATGTCACCCTCCCTAGGGTTGACGTCAACCCTTTTAAGGGATATTTAGCTACAAAACAACTTTTTATTGGATTCTTCATCATTTTTATGGATTTTTCAACAATAGAACTACAAAAATTCATTACCACAATACTACTTCAAGAATTCATTACCGTCGTAACTACTTCAAAAATTAAGTAAAATAATTTCAACAATAAAAATAAATATTTTTGGATTAAACTAGTTGAGAAATTAACAAGTAAAATAATTTCAATGGTAAAATACTAAAAAAAAATATTTAAAAAAAACATTTAATTTTTAAGGTTTTTTATATTTTTGTATTTTTTCAAATATATAATACAAAGAATTTTGTAAAAAGAGAGTTTGTGTGAAGATGAGGGAAATAGACTAAGTCTTATTCCTTTCAGGCACCAAGAAATCAAAATTAACATTTCTCCTAAGAATTGGAGATTCAATATTTTAATGAACTAGGGCAAAGCTAAGAAACCCCAAGTTGTGTTAGCTTTGACCTAGTTAGGGCAAAGAAAGATGCCAAAGCCCAAACAAGAGAGAGATTTCAATATGGATGTCTCACTTACAATACTATTATGCATAAAAACCCTAGATCACCCTTACCTTGGATGCCTTCGACGGTGCAAGGCAAGAGACTCAGAGATCTTACCACAATTGAGGAGAAAAAGGGAAGAGATTAAAATCTTACGAATCCTTTCCACCTTAGACAAGCCTTGAAAGATAGTAAAGAAACCTTATGCATCCACTTCAATCCTTGAAAACCCTAGAATTGACCAAGAAAGGAGGTGCACACCACTCAATAGCTTATCTACACAAGAAGAAATAAATTTCAGTCATGTTTGATCCCATGATCTTGATTACAAATGAGGAGTTGCCTTATTTATACTTGAAAATGCTAACTTAATCCTCCTTTAAGTCAACCTACCTAATTTGTCTTTTAAGGCAAGTCTTTATAAGATGTCACAAGTATGGCATCTCTCTTAATCCGGCTAAGTCAATGTTCGGAGTTTATGAAGGAAAATTGTTGGGCCATATTGTTTCAAAGGATGGGGTAAGGGTTGATCCCAAGAGAGTTGAAGCAATCAAGAAGATCCCTTTACCCGAAAAACAAGAAAGCTCTACAATCCTTATTTGGATAGATTAATTTTATCAGAAGATTCATCCCAAATCTAGCCGAGACAATTAGGCCCATGCAAAAGTTGTTAAAGAAAGATGCTAAGCTTGAATGGGCAAATGAAGGAAGGGAAGCCTTTAAGAGTATCAAGGATGCAATTGCTAGATCTCTCGTTTTGATTAGTCCTGATTACTCCAAAGATTTTCAAATAATTCCTTCACTTCAGAGCATACTATAGCAAGGGGCTTGCTTCAGAAAAATGATGAAAGACAAGAGCAACCCATTGCATTCATGAGCAAGGCCTTGCAGAATTCAGAGTTGAATTATACTATCATGGAAAAGCAAGCATATGCTCTTGTCAAATCTCTTAAGCATTTCAGAGTTTATGTGGGGTATTCAAAGGTAGTGGGGTATGTGCCTCACTTGGCAATTAAAGACATTTTGGCCCAAATCATTTGATAGGTCACAAAAGAAGAGCATTAAGGTTAAAACCATCTAAGTATTGCATAATTCAAGATGGATTAGGGTGGAGGAACCCTGATGGTTTGATACTTTTATGCATTGATGAGTTAGAGTCCAAGAGACTTATGACTGAGTTTTATTCACGATTGTGTGGAGGGCATTTTGCAGCAAAAACATAAAATCCTTAGAGCAGGGAACTATTGGCCAACTAGTTTTTCAAATTTCAAGTTTGTCAACAGTTGTTAGCAGTGTCAGTTGTTTACCGGAAAGCAAAAGTTGGCAACACGCCTTTGCAACCAATAGTAGTTGAGGCCCCTTCCAGCAGTGGGGCCTGAATTTCATCGGTCGGTTTAGAGATAATTCAAGTAATGGATATACTTGGATTTTGATGGCAATTGATTATTTCACCAAGTGGATTGAGTCTATACCCACTAAGTAGGCAACCGATAAGGTAGTCATGAACTTCCTGGAAGAAAAGTTAATCACAAGGTTCAGTGTGCTTGCCAAGATCACCACAGATAATGTCCAAGCTTTGAGTTCAGTAAACCTTTCCTCCTATTTTAAATATGGCATTATCTTGTCCCATTCATCAAATTATTATCCCCAAGGAAATGGTCTAGCCGAGTCAAGTAATAAGAATCTAATGACCATCATTAAAAAGACAATAGAGGATAATAAGAAATCATGGGATAGTAAGATCAAGTTTTCCCTTTGGGCTAAAAGGATTACCAAAAAGAGTGCGACAGGAAAGAGCCCTTTTGAACTTGTCTATGTTTGGATGTCACTCTGCCAGTTCACTTAAAGCTTCCAATGTATCAGCTTCTTCGGGGATTCAGTACAGATCAGGATGTAGTGCAGAACAGAGTCAATCAACTAATTGAGCTAGATGAGAACCGAAGAAAGGCAGTTGATCAGAGCATCAAGAATCAAGAAAAAGTTAACAGGACTTTTGATAAGTCTTCTCGACAAAGGGCCTTTCAGAAAGGTGATACAATACTGTTGTGGGTTTAACGCAAGGAGAAGCCAAGGAAGCATGGCAAATTTGACAGTTTGTGGACATGGCCTTACATTATCAATGATATGGCCACTGCCAATTCTTTCCACCTCAACTAGTTGGATGGAGAGAAATTGACTCTGTCGGTGAATGGGCAGCTCCTCAAGTTCTTCTGCAATGCTATCAATTGATGCCTATGGGGCATCCTTTGTACCATAACTCTTTCTAACCCTTTTCCTTGAGCTTTTATTTTGAGTCATTTCTTTTCAGCACTTAGAAGTTATAGTCTTATTTCTTAGTTAGTTTCATTTTGTTTTCCTTGCAAATAAAGCAACTTATGTTTCATTGGTGATTTTATATACATGGAACTGATGTTGGGTTGGCGAGACACTTGTTCGATGTTGTGCAGATTTACAAATTCTAGAGTTCTCGCATGCTTTCCTTGCCTAAAGATCAGATCAAGCACACGTACCCATATGGAGCCAATGTTACCCCCCAAGTTGCACTTGGATGGACTTGCAATTGAGCTGCCAAAGATTAAACATTCACTTCATCATTTTCAAAAGTTCAAAAGTCCAACTGGCCATTATGGCCCCATTTTTTTCACGCATGTTCCATACCCACATGGGGAATTGTAATAAACTGGTGTTGCATGATGACTCCTTGTAACAGGCTTAGTCTACTAAGGCTTGGTCATTAATACATTACTCTAGAGTGTTTTTTTTACTTGTTAATTATATTTTGTTTTTTAGCAATTTATAATTTTTGAGTTTTTTCACTCAATCCTCCAAAGCTAGAGTAATTGTCCTAGTGGTTAGGCCTTGGTGGGTTATTAAAGCCGAGTGTCTAATGTATATTACCATGCTAGTCATTATTCTAGAGTCTTATGGACATGCGTTAAGTCCAACTAAGGTTTTTTTTAATTTTCCGTTAATAAAATAATTCCCGTAAAACAAGATATTTTAATTGTAAAAATTGAATAAGTTAAAAAAATGTGGTACTGGGAGGCATAATATGCCATGGGGGTGCTCGTTTTCTAACTCGGAGCACCCAGTTTACCTATGTACCCATTTTGAAAATGAAATTAGTGATTTTTAATCATTTAATTTCATTTTCTCTTGAAAAAATGAATAAAAAGCCAAATAAATGGGGAAAATCAGCATCCCATAAATCTGGGAATCATGTCGAGGACATGTTTCAGTCAATTGGCAGTCTTCTGCAGTGGTGGTAATCATGATTGAGAGTTAAGTGAACTTAGAGGGAGTCTACTCGACCTCTCACATCCTGTTGAAGGTCTCGCACAAAGGGTGGCGTATATCTCAATGAGGGAGGGCGCAGTTCATATGGAGAGGTGGCGCATTAAGAGTGGGATGGTGGAAAACCTCTTGAGAGGTGGCGCCAACCTCCCTTGGATCACTCCCACTCACTTCTAGTTCATCCCTTGTTAACTCAACCTCTTCTCTACATGTGGCAATTCGCCCTCCTTGGGCAAATTCACCCTCTTGGGCTATTTAAGCAAGACAAACTCTCTTCATTTGGACGGTTGGAGTGTGGAACCTCTGCTTAAGCTTTGAGCTGATTGTAAGAGTGTTTATCAGTTGAATAGAAAAACTTTGGAGGTCCATGGTGTGTTGCTTCAGTGTGGATGTAATATCAATGGTTTATGAGGTAATTGTAGTGTAGTTGCTTTTATTTGCTTCTTTTGTTATCAATCTAACCTTCAAAGGATTGCTTTCTGTCAGTAGGATAGAGTGAATTAAATTTGGCTATTTCTTTCATTCTATTGTTTATCTATGCGTGGAGATCTAGGATTTACATGTAATATTTGGTTATATGCATGTTATTCTAATCCCTTGTCTAGAAAATACCATACTTGATACTTTTGTTGCAAGTATTCTTAAGCTGTGCAGATTTCCTAGCTTAATGAGGTGGTTGAGCTCAGTTGCTTCCTCCATCTTCTTCAACATTTTCAGAAGGACATATAGTCCCTCTGCTTCCCACCAACAGACTCCATTGATTTGGAATTCCCATTCCTAAGCTCTCTTCTATGTCTCCCTCCTTCATTATTATTATAAATCTTATTCTTGGTTACTTCATGCTTACAAAGTTTATGTAGTTCATTTTCTAAGATTAAATCTAAAGCTATTTAACATTGTTGCAATGCATTCTTTGTAGTTAGATTTAGTTTTATAATTCAAAGTTTCATCTTTTCTGAAGTAGGTCTAACCTTTAGCTTAGTTGAAAAAGTTTATATGTCAGATACTAAAGGATAGAAGTTTATTTCAGCTTTGATTTGACTTAGTTGGCATCTTTAGTGCCTATTAGATGTCTGTTTTTTACCTTTTGATGAACAAGTAGGAGGAGACTCTGGCGAAAGTTCAAATATTTGGACCATCCAAGACCCCCCCTCTTCTTCCTACCTTTCTTCTAAAGTAAATTTATTCCAGAAAATTGTAAATTTGGTTGTCCTGATTTATAAAGGACCACAAACACTTCTGATAAGCTTGTAATCTATAATAAAATCAATGGGCTACCCAATGCTTGGTCCCCATCCCCCTAGGAGATCCGCATCATTTTTTGTGATTGCATTTTTCTTTTTGCTTTTGCTTTTATTTGACCAGTCAAACATAAAATAAACCGTTTGTTGGTCCCTGACCACAAACTCACTACAAACATTTCATTTTCTTAGTTTCTAATAGATTTAGTTTCTTTTCATTTGTTTCTTTTTGCTTAAAGAGTAACGAACTCGGACTTGCATCCCCTACTATGCTCTTGTGAGCATTGCCTGATCTTTGGTTTCAATAAAAAAAAGGGATATCAAGTGTCTAGTTTAAATAGGAAAACCCATGGAATGATTATTGTTGAAGTTGAGAACCTGTAGTGAACTTGGCGAGAAGTCAGGGGGATACTCATTGAGATTCGTTCTCTCCCCGTTGGACATCCGGGATTGTTCTCTACACTCACATTAAGGATAACCTTTTAGAAGGCCACATAAAATCAATAAACCCACTCTAAGCAACTCATTTTTAATAACTAAAATTGTCAAGAGCACTGCAACACTTCCCTTCAGCAGCTTTCATTTTTCGACACCTGTCTAATTTTGTTTCAGTCTTTTACTGCAAGCATTTAATTGATTTGATATGTTGCTAGACTAGATGTGATTGCCACTCTTGTTTCAGTATTAACTCATATATTTCATTTAGCTATAGCTTACTTAGCCTTAGTTTATTTTTTTGGGACCACCCCCCTTGGCTTCGCTAAGAGTTGGCCTAGACGAAGGAGTCGAGTGTTGAGTGACAGTAACTTGACTTCAAGCTTGCCCCCACGGACACACCCAGTGGCTTGAAGGTTTCTGCCACTTTACCCGAGGTGTGTATTAGGCGACAACAAGACCTCCACCCATCAAGGGGTAGTCAAGAGTCAACAAAGCCACAAGGCTAACACTTCATTCAGATTCTGGATTCCGACATAACATAATCAGTTGCAAATGGCTTAGGGTCCCTTGGGGTGATTTCCATGTTATATTATAGTAAAGTATTGTTTAATGGGGAGTGTATATACTGTGTGCAAAGCCCCCCTCCTTAAAAAATGGTGGGCGCACTCCATTGAGACCTCTTATCACATCCATAGTAGCCGGGCTACCATGATTACAAAGCAGATTTTTGTACATTTTTGAGCCAAACCTTTACATCTTTTTGGTGAGATCATCCTATGATGACCAATACTTTTTTATTATCACTCACATATCAGAGCAGCCCCAGATCAGACGTAGTGAACCTTATGCCAAGACTGAGCCTCATGACCTCAGATTTGATGACTGAGATGACCATTTTCATTCCATACAGAGCAATGTAGTGCCCAGAGTTTCAACAGCAGTGTTTCCAGTGATTATTGATGATCCAGATGGCAAGTACAGGTATATGGCCTAGTAGGTATATAGTGTGCATTGGTTATGATCGTTTTGCTCTTTTGCTCATTATAGTAGCTTGACTTGGTATCTAGTGGTCATGATCTGGCGTTATATATATATATATGGACATGGTTACTTAATTATTATCTAAATGGTCTAATTACTCAAAGTTAGAAGTTCTTGTTTATACTCATTGGTTTTACCCTCTTAGTAGTATGAACGTGATCATTCCCACCATTTATGGCTTGCTGGCTTAGGCATCACCTTCACTTTCCTCATCCATCTATTCTCTCTCCCATGTTTGGTTTTCACCCTGATTTACACCTCAGCCTGTGATATGGAGGACCTCCCCACTTTTGCCTCTATGTTGGATAGCATCCCTGTTAGTTTGTGTCTCGGCTCTGAGTTGGCAACAGAACTTACCAAAGCCTTGATCCTTCTGGGCCAGGAGAACCCGCTGGTGTTGGTCTAGCTACTGATATAATTGAAGGAGCATATCATAACCATTTGTACTTGCAGCAGCAGTAATTCATGGTCTGGTTCATTATTTTGATCATTCTTGACCTGGTCAACCCAGTTTGACCAAGTCAACCGTAGAGTCCAGGATGAGTTTGGGCAGACAATGTTCGAGATGCATTATTCATGGCCCATATGTGTCCATTAGATGGTTCCATGCCTCAAACAGCAGTTTTAGATGATGGTTTGATGGATTTTTATGATTATTATTATTTACGGACCATTATTTTTATTATTCTAGGCATGGATGAGCTTACAGAGGTATATATTGATAGTCACATGGTGTATGAGTACTCATTCCTAGTAGATTTGAGCATTCTGAGCTCATTGGTGCACTCAGTTATCAGTTCCTAGCACTTACAAGTGATGATATGGTCAGATTGTCACTTTTCTCTAGTTTGCCATGCAGAAATAGCCTGTTCAACACTTGCATTGAGCTAGCACGTTCTCCTAGGGCGCTACGGATGGAGATAGGGGTCCAGCCAGTCGTTACTACCATTTTACCCCATCCCCAGACATTTTGGTACAGTCATATTTGTGTCTGGGACACTTGGCGGTATGTTACAGGCATTTTTGTACTTTCAGAGGTGATTTTCCGACAGAGGAATGGCTCATTGAGGAAATCGATTTGGCTTAGTGGGGCAAGGAAATGGCATGAGATTGGTCCGAGATATTTTGATGATGATGTCCCACCTTCTAGCACTTGTTCCGGCATCAGTGTGGTCCACACGTCATAGTATTCATCATTTTGGATATTTTATTGTGTCTTTGAGGGGGCCACGATTTGGTCATATGGTCACTTTATGATGTTATATTGTCATATTATTTGTTATTATGCCATGGGGCCATGCTAGTGAAGGATATATTACACCTCCTAGCCCCACCATGTGCTTATGTCATGTGTCTTAGTCACTTATCATGTGGTGCATCCCCCTTGGACGTTTTAGTGAGTGCACCCCCCTCTATTTGTGAGTTGATCCATGTATTGTATTGTCGGCTCATCCTAGCCATTGATTATTATTGTTATATCTTTTGATCTCCACCACTCATTTAAAAAGTGGTTAGGGTTTTGGTCTCTCTCATTCCTATTTAAGGAAGAGACCCCCCTCATTGTAAAGGAACTTTTGGCTCTTGGCTTTTGGAATACAAAGAAATATTTTGTGAGAATTCTTGTGATCTTGGGTTGGATGCTTGGCTAAGGTGATTTAAACTACTTTTCCATTGCACTGAAAGATCTTGGTAGCTATCTTGCATATTTTGTTCCACAAATTTTGATTTGCAGGTGAAGGAGGCGACTTGGGAGAGGGGCGCATTGGTTGGGGAGACCTACCCTACTACTTTCTGTCAAATCTTGGTTTACACAGGGAGTGATTTTGTCTTTGTACCAATTATTCTCTATCTTTTCCTTCTAGATTGCATCTACCTTCATCTTTGTTTGTTGATTGAACTTTGGTTCCTTGGTTTTGCAGAGAGAGGAGGACGCACTTGTGGATCTAGGCAATTCGTTGGAGTAAGAAAAGTGACCAAGGTTTCATTTGATCTTTGCGAGAGTAATCCTTGTCATATCGGCATTCATCTTCATCATCCAGGTATGCTCACAAGGTAGGTATTTAGTTCCTTAGCTTACCCATATGTCAATTTTATTCAAACCCTAACTAGCAAAATCTTATAACAATTCCCTAGCTCTTTCAACTTGGAATTTGGGCAAATGATTTCTGGGTGTTTCACTTATGGCCTAGCCCCAAGTGGGTCCTCAAGGGCGTCACCCTTGGGAGACTCCATCTACCCTAACCCCTAGGCACCGGTCTCTAGCTATTGCGCCCTCCTTGATTTTGCCCCTTTTTCTCAATTGTTTGAGTCTCATTTTTGGCTTGTGAGATTAAACACTGCCAGATCTATCATCAAGCTTTGCTAGGAATCCCCTAACCTCTAAGATCTACTCCTTGGGACCACTTTCCATCTTTTAAGTACACGTTTCCCAAGGCAACTGATTTTGACATTTACCCTAGCATCTCTTTCCTAGATTCATTCTTAATCTCGAGTTACTGTAATTGATCTAATTAACGCTTATATCTCATATCCCCTAAGCCTTTACAGTAACTCATTTCCTTAAATCTAGGGTTCATTACCTTTCACCATAGGTCCCTTATTGAATATCTTGATCTAGTGTTTGGTTTGGATCTCTCTCTCTGAGAGTAGATCAGGGTCTCCCCCTTTGTTATTCGGAGCTTGGATAGCAAGAAGCGAAGAGTGCCTCGATTGGCATCACAACCAATCCATCTTGGGAATCAAGGTCCTCTTGGGTCCAATGTTTTAAAACTCGAACTCGGACTCGGAATCGGGATCGGTCAAGGGTCAACTCGAACTCGGAATCGGAATCGGTAATGAATCGGTAATGACTTGACCGATTTGAATTTAATGACTCAGTTTACTAAAAAATACATACAATATTTAAATTTTGAAGAAAAACAATATTTTGAAGATTATAATCCATGATTCCAAAGCATTAGACACAAAATATCCAAAGTCTGGTCATGTATATACCATATAAGGATGAATTTATCAAAATTTCACGAAGTGTACTATTGAATCAATATGGATTCTGGAACAAAATACATAATCAATGAGGCCTAAATGACCTACAGAGTTAAAAAAACAACATACTATGATACCACTACATCATACATGTCATTGATCAACATGATCAATCATCAAACTCATCACCATTGCTAGAACTAGAAATAGAACTAAAATCAGGACTAGCAATGGCATAGGAAATAGTATCATCATCTGGCTCAAGCTCGAACTCCTCAAGGTCATCTACAATTGCAGTAGTAGTAGAAATAGATGAATGACTAGAAGCACGAGGTTAGGGTTCATCTTATAGCTTTAGGGTTAGATTCTAAGTTGCACGAAATGGGGAAACAAGGACGAGTTTCCGAAATGGTGACGTGTTTGAAACGTGGCCCCCAAAATTTTTGGAAATGGGGATATATATCAAAGTTGATCCTCCAAGAACATTCATCAATGACTCAACACCCTACAGTTTTGATGGAACTTCCTAATCCAATCGTTAAAATAAGGTATAAAAAGATTCCCAAACTTAAGAAGTGATTTTGCTTGAGTGAAGAGTACATTTTTTATTAAGTTCATGACAGAGGAGTTCAACCATCAACACCACCAACATCAAGGTATATAGAGGGGTTGATGTGCTTGATTAAATGCCAATCCCATAACCTCGTACATAATAGAATTTGGTGGAAACTTTGCAATCCTGAAATCCTGAAAATTGTTAAGTCTGTTGAATTCTAAATGGGATCTAAAATTCTACTTTTTGCATATGAAGTCCGATGAGGTTGGAACCACTCTCAAACATCCTGAACCATTTAGTACTGCCAAATCTACTAGGTAACTGAACAAAGCAAAAAAAAAATCTAGACAACTTGGCCGATTCAAGTTGGAACTCGGCTGAGTTGACCGGTTTGGTACCAAACTAGCCGAGTTGGACACCAACTTGGTCGATTCGGTACCAAACTGGTCACCCGATCTAGTTTGAAGGCCGAGTCAGCTCAGTGGAGGGTCCGAGTACGAGTCCAAGTTGACCAATTTTTAAAACTATGCTTGGGTCACCTCTTTAGTTGCATGTCCCCTCTACCATCCTGGATAGTATCACCTTTAGGGGCAACTACAAGTTGTGTGATAACAATTATGTTAGATTTTCAAACAATTTATATATTATCGCAATAACCATATGCAATAGGATCACTAAAAGATAGACAAGCACAACATAAACAAGAGAACACGAAGATTTACCTTGGGAAAACCCTCTCACGAGAAAAACCTAGCAAAACTTCTTCAATATAGAGATTCGTCACAAGTACAATGCCAAACTAGTACATCAAGAGATAAAGGCTCTTACACAAAGATCCCGAGAATAAGATAAGATAGAAAACCCAAACATAAGCTTCTTCCAACTGCAGCTACTCTCCCATGCGCACTTGTTCACTTGCTTGAGCGAATTTGTGATGATGCAAATGAGCAATTCAACCCCCTTATTTATACTCATGTTTGGCTGACTTTTCCACTATAGGGCCAACTTCACTAGGGTAGTTCTGCCCATTGTTTGGGGCAGTTTTGCCCACTGATTTCTGTGGGGCCGACTTGTCTATTTTAACATGATTTCTTTTAAGGTTTTTACATGATCAATTACAATATGAATATTTCTCAAAAGAAGTACAATAAGAATACAATAAGAATATCTTTTGAAGTTACATTCTTAGACACTCCCTCTTAACAAGGAAGGTATTCTTCTAGCATGGTCATCATCGTCATCATTGTCTTCCTCGTCGTCATCATCATCATTATCATTGCTGCTGCAACTCTATACTTTGATCATTGACTTGTGACATCTCTCTCCAATCTATACATCATATGAGGTTCTCTCTGTGAGCAAGCCATCTAATGGGTACAACCCAGGGGCACAAATTACATCACCAAGTGAGTACCCGCCATTACGTCACATCCAAATCATCTCATGAGTGTATCCTAGGAATACACATTACGTCACACAGTGTGACTACCCACTAACACGTCACATCATGTGGAGAACCCAGGTCTGACTCCTGCGTCTTCGCACATCAGGGCAACACGACTTTGTGAGTGTAGCCTAGGAATATACATTACGTCACACACAGTGACTACCGGCTACCACATCACCTCATGTGGAGATCAACCCAGGTCCACAACCTGAGTCTTCGCATATGTGTGTATGCCCGCCATAGCATCTTCGTGAGTGTAACCTAGGAATATACATTACGTCACACACAGTAACTACTTGCTCACACATCACATCATGTAGAGATCAACACATGTTCGTAACCTGTGTCTTCGCACATGTGCTATGGCACTCACTACTCCCTCTTTCGAGGAACATCGATCTGGACCACTCCAAGCTTATCCCTGAAGTACTCAAACTTTACTCTCGACAAAGGCTTGGTCAACACATCGACTATCTGCTCATCTGTTGACACATACTGGAGCCTCACTGCTCCTTTCTGCAGCATATCCTGGATATAGTGATACTTGATCTCAATGTGCTTCAACTTGTCATGAAACACTAGATTCTCGAACAACTTCATACAACTCTGGTTGTCACAAAAAATCCAAGTCACCTCTAACTCGAGATTGAACAACCCTGCAAATAACTTCCGAGGCCATACTGCCTCTCAACTAGCTGAACAAGCTGCCATGTACTCTACTTCGGCTGTACTGAATGCCACACTCATCTGCTTCTTACTGAACCAAGAGATCATACCTGATCCCAAACTGAAGCAGCATCCGAAAGTGCTCTTCCTGTCTATGACACTATCGATCCAATCCGCATCAACATAACCTTGCAGGTTAATCTTCTGATCTAAGGCCATAATCAATCGTAACCCTCAGTTACCTCAACACATGCTTTGCCGCAATCAGGTGACCGATTCAGGCGATTCAGGACAAAACCGGCCAAAAACGGTTTGAAGGGCCGGTCCGAACCGGAAAGGTGCTGGAACCGGTCTAACCGGCCGGTTTTGCCTAAATTGGTCCGGTTTTTGTAACATTGTTGTGGACAGAAATCTCAAAAATCTGATGCCCTAATTTCCCCGAGCAATAGTGACAGGGTCAAAATTCAAAGTTCTCGAATCTAGAAACTTCCTCCACAGAAAAATGCACCCTCCTGGGGCAAGTTGCTTTGACCTCCTTTCCAGGCCAATCTATGGTGAAAACCTTTTGAAACAAGAAACCCTAGTTTTCACTTCCGATAGTTTCTGCTGCACAAGGCCTTCTTTTAGGCTAGCTCTAATACCATGTTAGAATTTTGATACTTGCAGAATGATTATGTTAGATCTTCAAACAATTTATATATTATCACAATAACCATATGCAAAAGGATCATTGAAAGATAGACAGACACAACATAAACAACAGAACACAAAGATTTACCTTGGGAAAACCCTCTCAAGAGAAAAACCCAGCAAAACTTCTTAAATATAGATTCGTCACAAGTACAATGCCAATCTAGTACATCAAGAGCTAAAGGCTCTTACACAAAGATCTCGAGGATAAGATAAGATAGAAAACCCAAACATAAGCTTCCTCCAGCTGCAGCTACTCTCCCATGCGCACTTGTTCACTTGCTTGAGCGAATCTGTGATGATGCAAATGAGCAATTCGACCCCCTTATTTATACACATGTCTAGCTGACTTTTCCACTACAGGGCCAACTTCACTGGGGCAGTTCTGCCCATTGTTTTGGGCAGTTTTGCCCACTGATTTCTGTGGGGCCGACTTGTCTCTTTTACTTGATTCATTTTAGGGTTTTTACATGATCAATTACAATATGAATATTTATCGAAGGAGTACAATAAGGATACAATAAGAATATGTTCCGAAGTTACATTCTTCAGTGGGGCCAACTTGTCTCTTTTACTTGATTCCTTTTAGGGTTTTTACATGATCAATTACAATATGAATGTTTCTCGAAGGAAGTACAATAAGGATACAATAAAAATATCTTCCGAAGTTACATTCTTCAACAAGGGCACCCCGGGTTCTTGATGTAATAATAAGGCTCATGTAATTAAAAGATGTAAAGCTGGAAAGGGAAAGCTATACACACATCATAGTGACAGAAAAGGTGTGGTATTTGTATAAAAGTACAAAATGGTTCAAATTAGATCTTCCTGCCACCAGACTGCTCCCCACAGCTACATGGCCTATCATAGCAATGATTTTGATTGTGATTTTGAAAAGTTTTTCTGCATTGACAGCATGATTAAACTTTCGGACATGTGTTTGACTTTTTCACCCCAAATGAGAATTTATCTTCTTGGACAATCATGCCACATGATAGGTAGTTAAATCCTCATGCTGGTGCTAATGGCACCCTACTTTAGCGGCACACGTTTTTGTATTTAAATATGTAAGATTGTACCTCATTTGGTCTTCTACAACCTAGGAGGATGTATGGCAGTCCTGGGCACACTTGTGAACAGATCTGTGTGCTTCAGTTACAGAAGTTACAACTGGACAGTGAGGATGCACTTCCTCTCTTCTAGAATCAGCAGTATAGTACATTAGATTATGTAGGAGTGCTTGCTGTTCTATTTCTAGCAATCTATCCTCCATTGTTTGCATGTTATCCTCAGCAGTTTGTTAAACAGTTTGCATGTGTTAGTTCAGTTCTATTCTAGCATTCTTCTAATTTTGACTTAAGTCTAAGTTCAGTTAAGTAAAGGAGCATGCGCTCCAGTTAAGGACACAGATCTCTAGGAAAACACATGCTTGCATGCCCCACATCATCTCCAGTAGAGGTGCACTTTACTTGGCCGTCCATCCATGCAAGGAAAGTGCACTAGAATTAGCAGTTATGACCTTCAGTTGAGGTGCTGTTGTGCATGTGTCCACATTCATGTACCTTCTAGTCTATAAAGGAAAAGACAGGGGTATAGGTTTAATTCATTCAGTTCAGCAGAGAGCAGTGAATTAGTTTGCTGGTTTTTCCCTGTAGCAAATTTCAGTCATAATTAATGAGAAAGCAGTAACAGGTTTTGACAGTCCATCCACTGATTATCTGTTATATATTTTCTGCAGTATGTATTTATAGATTCTAGCATGATTAGAGTTGCAGTTTTGACTGGCTTTCAGCTTTCAGCTATCTAGCTTTTTTAGGAATTCTTTTAGTCCAGAATACTGTTTGGGTTTAGAAGATCTATCAGAATACTGTAAATATTGTGCCATACTTTATATTAATAGAAATTTCAAATGGCGGACGCCGCCTCTAAGGAGGGTAGGCACTTGGCACTGAGGCTGTGGAAGGTGAAGGAATTCCGTGATGGGGCATCACAGGATTATTACCACCGCCCCTTCATAGATGGTGCAGCACAGTGATTCTTGATTCTGGATTCGATGCTTCCACACTGTTTCTACTTATCAACAGAGGACAGAATGGACTGTTGTGTTACTTTTTGTCACTTTTTTTGTTTATTTGAGGCTCGGGGAGCCGGATGTAATTTAAACATATCAGACCTGGTATTCGATATATATGTATAGGCTCTATAACAGTACTCACGATGACGCTTATGATACTTTGTTATTTCTAACAGATACAGTCACTGCACTGGTTATCGCATGCACACTAGATGTGCATATACAGAATGTAATTTTGTTCGTCGCTGATGAAATAAAAATACGCTTTTTTTCCCAGGAAAAAAAAAGAAATTTCAAATGCATTTAATACAAAAAATAGTTCAAATTAAAAATTCATAACGACAAAAGTCAATTTCATTTCCATACTGTTAGCATAGGAGCAGTAAATTCACCTGGTACATAGAGGTAGGCACCAAAGTTTCATAAGGTTCATTTAGGGTGACAACAGCTTCTACGCCTAGCTCCTTCAAGCGATGAACATCTTTAGGAAACGGTACAGCACCTAAAAGGAGAAACTGAAAAACAAGTCATAGTCACCATGAAGTAATAAACAGAAACACTTGCAAAAGAGCTGTCAGATTGTAGATCAAATATAAAATTGATGCATGTCGAAGGAAAGAAAAACACTTGGCTAGTTTTTTCTCACAACTACAAGTTCACTTTTTTCACAATTCAATAAAACCACAGACAAATTCCCAGCTTACACAAAAGGATTGAGGTCAGCGTGTAATCTACATACCTAAGCCAAACACAAAGGCGATAATATTGAATGCATATATGAAGCAAATAATATTCCACAACTCCCACAACTCTAAAGAAGGAAAATTTTTCAACTTACAAGTTATACTCCATCAAGTTCAAATGACAGTCAACAACTCTCCATGCCCTAAATCTATTGAAAGATATTAGAAGGTTTACTGCTACATTAAAACAAATCAATTAAACAAACCAACGATATTAGAAACTCTGCATAGAGAAATAAAACGATACAAATCAAGGCTGTTAATCAAGATGCAGTAAAATCAACCCTAAAGCTAAACAAGTAAGCATCCATATCATGACAAGTTGACATATAAGAGAGAGTAGATAAGGCCATTGTCATGACAACATCATGGTAGAGGATTTAAATAGAAATTGGAGACCAAGATATCCAAAAAAGATGGCTCCTCATCCTTTTCTCAACAGATAAATTTATGTTCTGCCTCAAAATGTAGAGTTGAGATTTGAGGGTGTTGTCAAATGCAAGTAGTGGCTCTGAGAATAGCAAAGCAAATCTGCCTCTCGGGAATCTTAGTTTAAAGGGGGCTTGTGATAAAGCACTTGAGCTAAACTGTTGGGAGCGGGGAGCAGGAGTGGAGCGAAAAGAGAAATTTTCAAAAGCTCCCGTCTCAGGAGCATTTTTTATATAATATATATTTTAATATATTTTTATGGATTTATATCCAAAATACATGTAGGATGTTGAATTAGCTATAGAAAACAAGGCTTAAACCATATAACATCAATCATCTAGTCGTTATAACTTATAACATTGTCATCAAATGATCAACCATAACAGCTTTTATAAGAGCTTGGTAAAGAAGGGAGGTATCGTAACTTTGTCATCAAACGATCAATCTAGTATAGGAGAGGTAGGGAACGCTTCAGGAGCATGCTCCCAAACTGGGAGCGTTTTGGGCACGAGCTCCCGAAGGGAGCGAGCTTCGGGAGTGGGAGCCGGGGTGGGGGGGGGGGTAGGGGGCACTCGCAGCAGAGCGCTTGAGGTAAAAAGGACATCTTGCAAAATAGACTTGAAGCTCAGAACAGTGTGTAGATAGCTATAAGATGCTGCTGGGCAGCTACAATTTGCTCAGACAGTTCATATGGAAACAAAAATAAAATACTCAGATCTTTTCAACTGATCAAAGACCTGGAAAATTTTGATTGTGAACACTGACATATTCCAGTATGGTTCTGCTGGTATGGAGGAAGGAAGGGATAGGCCTGCAGAAATGCCTCTGAGCTCCTTTAAAAAATTGTCATTGAAGTGTGTTCATTATTCACGCCAACAGTTCTGATTAGTTTTAGGAAAAGTAAGAGCTAGAGTGTCAATAATTTCTGAAACATCTTTGGTTCCTCCTCTCATTGCATGTCTGTTGGCTTATAGATTCCTAAACACTCATGACACAGCCAGCACACTACCATTTATATAATTTTCTCACTACTATTTGCATGGTTGGTGTCCTCTGACAATTCTTGGCATCCGTGACTCTGGCTTTATGATGATTTGGCAATGTGCACACCAGTCCTTCAAAGCATCCATGCCTGCAGCTCTGTGCATTCGGTGCCTGATAACCAATTAAATCATTCCCCAAGATATCAAAGAGACAGAGTTCTTACAGTGCTGTTGACAAAAGCTACTTTCCTCTGATTACTACAACGAAGCAATGGCATAGCCTGAATAGGGTTCAGTTTGGTCAAAAGACTGATGTGATAGCCTGAATAGGGTTCAGTTTGGTCAAAAGACTGATGTGATAGCTGTCCTTTTCTTGACAACATAGAAACAATTTTAATTTAGTGATCCACATGCTTTTATGAATTTCAGGGTGGAGAAAATCGCACCTCGTCAATCTGATCCCACCATCTAAACTCTGGTTGAAGCTTGTTGCGGACAACGTTATATAAGAGTGTTGGGTAAAAGAGAACACGCGCACCTGCACCAACAAATGCCCTTTTTGCAGTCTTCTCAAGTTTACCATCACTGGCTTCGTTTTCACATTGAACACCATCGACAGGAACAGTTTCACAGTGAAAATTTTTAAGCCCCTCAGTCAGATCAAGTTTACCATCACTGGCTTTGCGTTCACATTCAACACCATCACCAGGAACAGTTTGACAATGAAAAGTTTTAAGCCCGGCTTCTTGAATTTTTCTACCCACCATTCCTTCCCTGGAAAAAGTAATGCTGTGTCTCCACAGGAAAAGTGACAGCACTTGTCGTGATTAGCGTCACAAAATTTTAAAGCTAAAAAATCCCACAGTGCATAAGCAACTCATTGTGCAATCCAGCTTGTAGCTCAACAATATTGCCACAATATTAAGAGATAATGACACGTGCCATTCACCTCAAAATTTGTAGAAATTATGTCTGTCAAGAAAGTAAATAACATTATCAGTCAAAAGGAAATTACACAGAATTAAAAACCATTATAAACAAACTAAAGGAACAAAATCTTTGATTATCTAGTACACAAAACAAAAACTGTTTCACTGCAAAAAACTCTTAAAAGATACGAGAAGCATAAATAAAGTTTCCCACCACAAAATCAAAGCCGCTGCTAAAAACACTTTCAAAATGCAAAAGCAAATTTAAAAAATACATATTTTTCCATAAATTGCAACAGTGCCTGTACTATAAAAATATTTCTAGATATACAGTGGAAAACTATGCGAATCAGGTAAGTTACCAGACTCGACGCAGAAAATGACTCCATGAGGCTGGGGGTGAAAGAGTAAGAGTTGAATTGGACTCCCCCCACAGAAAAAAGAAACTAGGAAGTCGACTGAGGAAATTAAAAGAAAATATTAAAAATACACTATATTACAGTGTCTATATAATGCAAATTTTCAATAATAACTTGTTTCGAGGTACATAGACGATACTACATACTACAAAACGCCGTGGATTCTGGATGATGTACAGCTTTGCTGGGTGTGTTTTCTGAAACTGGTTTTAGGAAAGACCAAAAAGGAAAAAAGATTTTTTCTTTTGTTTTTCCTTGATCTGACTTATATGTTTGACTTGCAAGTCTGAGTCATCTTTGGAAAAAGTGCTGGTTCTACTCCGTTTCCTGAGAGAGCGGAGCCAAACTCGGGAAGCAACTGGGGCTGAGAAGACTCTTGTAACACTGTTGAACGTCAAACATAAACCTGAAGATTTCTCTTCACGAAAGGAGTGTAAATTTACAAAAAATATAAACATCTAAGATAAGAATTTTAGTTAGTTTTATTATACACAGTGCACCTGGTGGAAAGCCACAAAATCATGTACTGATGAAAAGCAGGGTTATCGTATCAAGGTGTGCTACTGTGTTAGGTTTTCGATGTTGCTACCATTGCAAGTACATTTTTGCACATTTCATTAGTTAAAAAAAATCAGCATTCTGTATCATCAAACACTGAAAAACAAATGCAAATGGAAAAAAACAAAACAGGAAAATTCCAAACATTTTACAATGTAACATCAGTT
This sequence comes from Larix kaempferi, assembly GCA_027924585.1. Classification (NCBI taxonomy): domain Eukaryota; kingdom Viridiplantae; phylum Streptophyta; class Pinopsida; order Pinales; family Pinaceae; genus Larix; species Larix kaempferi. The sequence goes on along the minus strand of BSBM01000087.1, from coordinate 8,588,718 downwards.
TCATTAATCAAGCAAAGATTTAACAAAACTAAACCTTTGAAGACTTCAAGAACCTGGCAATGGCAATGATTCTAGACAAAGGCCGAAACCCTAAATGAAGAAAAAACGTTGGGCAAATCCAGCGGCTTCGGCCCGTCTTCATCAGACCCTGTCAACCTCTCTGCAATACTACATCATATGTATAACTCCGAAATGTGAAGCGTTTTTCAGCCGTGCAACAAATTTAGCGAAAACCACGTCAAACAGCGCCGGAAAACCACGTCAAACAGCTCCGGATTTCAATAGACTCGATTGTTTGCGCCAAATACTTTCAAAGTCCGCCCGGGATTCGAACCATTGTTGCCAATAAATGTAGAGATTTGCTGGCGGGCTGTTTTCCGTGGCGGAATTTGGAAGGTTTCTTTGGTCCGTCTTTACCCTAATGCCAACGCCAAACCAATTCCATAACGATCGGGTTACTGTACACCCATCCCTCTCATCATCATTATCGTTCACGGATGAAGTGATGGTTGCCACGTAAGCCCGATGAAATAAATTTAAAACGATGACACTATTCAACGTGGCAGTTATAAAGTCATATCGAACATTGACACTATTCAACGTGGCGGTTGTATAGGCATATGAAACACTGACTAGGATTTTTTTTTTATTGATTTTAATGTTAGAAAACACAGGTTAAAATGTGTTCTGATTTGAATTTTTTTCTTAAAATCTAAATTAATTGGAATGGTAGATATAAGTTGTTAAAATTTCAAATCTCGATATTTGATATTTGAAGACGTTAATTCTATTTATATATTTAAAGATGTAATTTTAATAATGAAAATTTGCAATTTAATTAAATCTAAGTTTAAATAGATAAAATATATAGTATAAATTATTCTAAAATAATTGATAAACATACTTTTCAACAATTTATAATTGAAAAATAAATAAATAAAATAAAACAGATTAATAAAATTAATTTACAAACAGAAAATAATCAAAAATTAAATTTATTTTAAAAAAAACTACTCATATAGGTTTTTAATTTTACACAAAATGGTTTATATTTTTATGCTAGCTAATATAAAAAATATCATTAGGAATAAAATAATTAGACTTATGTGGAAGAAGAAAGATGGTTCAGTGTAGAAAATAAGTGTGAGATTAGAATAATGTGGAAGAAAAAAGATGATTAGGGTAGAAAAAAGTGTGATATTATGGGTCAACTAACATTAATATGATGAATAATGAAAAGAAGCATGTAGAAGAAGTATGACTAACTAAGGATGAAGAGGAAGTTTGCAAGAAAAGTGAGTGATGAATAATAAGAAGAATCATGTGAAAGAAAGAGGAAGAGGAAGTTTCTAAAGAAAAAAGTGAATTTTGGAAAGAAAAAAATGAGGAAACTAAGTAGAGAATTTATTCCACTCTTTTACATAGAGAATTTATTCAACTCTTTTACATTACTAAAGCATGAAGAATCTATTGCTTTGTGTTGCAACTTTATGTAACATAAAGATTTTGTTTAATGAAATTGTTTCAACTTTTATTTTAATATGAGATTTGTAAACTTTAAATTATAGGATAAAATTTAAACCATATTAAAGACATAAGCTTAATATAAGTTTAAACATATATTTATCTTAACTTTAAATTCACTATGCACTTCAAGTGATATGATTATTCTTGACACTTGGTACATCTGAAATTTAAGATGGATCTATGTTGGTTTATTTTATTAGAATGATCAGTTTATTTTAGTTTTTTAAATTCTTTTAATTTAATTTATTAATGTTTCAACTCACTATAGATACACCAAATTATTCTTTGGGAAATCTATTTATAGATGCACCTAATTACTCTCTATACTTACAGATCTATTGACTACAAATAACAACAAAAACTACCAATGACATTCAAACATTATTATTATTATTATTTAGTTTTAGTTCTGTAAATTATTATATTTGGTTAACATACAAAAACAGAGTACAGTTATTTTATTATTAGATTATAAAAATTATTATGAAAATATTTTGTAATTATATTTATGTTTAACCAATTTAATGGATATCTAGTTTAAATTTTAGTAAAAACTCTACACTATATATGCTTTATTAATTTATTTTTCCCAAAAACATGCATTACCATACTTAAACTCTAATCATTTATTTTTCCAAAGACATGCAGTACAATACTTAAACTCTAATAAGCAAACCTTTGCAGTGCCTTTTTTCGAAACTGATTGTTTCATGTTCTAGATGGAAGAGAAGGAACGAATTAATGACGTTCGGCGAGTTTTGATCAACACTATAGGTTTGAATTCTAAGCATATTTTCATCCTTACAACAATAAAGAGCGTAGCCTTACACAAAACACAATAATAGTAATAATCACAATGGTCATTTACCTACATCTAGCAATTAAAGATGAATCTATAACGAAACAACTTATGAAATTAAAGATGAAACTATAATGAAACAACTTATGAAATTAAAGATGAAACTATAATGGAACAGTACTGATCCATTTTCATAAATTTCATCATGTTTTATTCTCAAAGAACGGTACTGATCCACAAAATATTCTAACCACCACCAACATGTGCTCTGACTCTTTGACTTGCAACAAGGTCGTCACTACTCCCAATCTGTGAACTATTATAATGGTAATACCTTAAATAGACATTGGATCCAATCTTGATAGTCTTTTGAATGAATCTCTGCAACTAGGTTAGGGTTTTGAGAGACGATTTCTGAGAAAACCTTGGCGGCCATGGCTCCTTCCATGGTCGCCCTTTCTCTTTGAGGGTTTCCCCTTTTGCTTTGGAGAGGAGGCGGCAACCTTTGCGCGGTGACCCATTGGGGGCAAGCATCTCCTGACATCCAGTGGCGGTGGCGACGGATTTTCGTGTTGAAGACCTGAACCTGGGTCGCGCCAACGGCGACGGCAGTAGCGGGTCTCTGAACGTAGGCCGAGGCTTACTTTGCTGAGGTCATCGAAGTACCCATGGCTCTGTGGCAGTGCGTTCCTGGCGAAAGGGCTCCTCGTGGGCTCTCACACATCGACGGGCGGCTGTCTGCTCGATGGTTTCCTGATTTCAAGCGGCCGCGGATCCGAGGGGGAGACATCTTCCTTACAGTTGGGTGTCTTCTCTCTTGGCTGCTCGAGGTTTCATTACAAAACTGGTGGTTCTTCCTTCCCTTGAAAGTTTCTGGGGTTCACTGTTGCTTGGAGCCTTGACTTTTGGGCATCTTTCTTTTCATGTAGCTCTATATGAGCGGGATTTTTCATTATATTTTTTAGCTGTAGGTTATTATTTTTCTTAGGGTGCTTTGGCACCTGATTCTCTGATTCTTGAAGCTGAAAAGCTTATTTCCAGAAAAGGCTCTTTGAACCTCTTATACAAAATGTAATTTGATTATTTTTTAATGAAATTACCGCTTTTCTTCCAAGGAAATAAAAAAAAAAAACATTGGATCCAATCGGTAGACTATTATAATGGTAATATACCTTAAATAGACATTGGATCCATGAGCAACAAGGTTCACACTGTGTGCATTTAAGAATTACTGCATTTTAAATTTTCCACTTGAAGTACAAAATAGTTATCCTTTCCGCTAATAAAATTGTCTCGTCGTTAAGATGGCTTTCACATTGCATGAAGAGGATTCTCTTCATAATCACAGGATTCTCTTCATAATCATTTATATAATCCATATCTTTGCACATCCCTGGGTTGATGTCTGATTGTAGATATCCTTAATCAATTTCTCCAGTCATTTTTCCATACTTATTGGTCTTTTAAACCAGATACGATCATGCTTTTTCAAGTTCTCCATCCCTCCAGATAATTGGAATAATACCCTAAAGAAAATGAAAAATAGGCAAAAGACTTGGCCGGTGGGGCTTTTCTTTGTCCTAATCTCATCATCCTTCTAAACAGAACATCGGATGTCCAAATGTCTTAATTCAGAACAGCTACAATTGATCACTACTTTACAAACCTAGAATCAGAACATCAAAATCGCATTTCAATTGAGACAAAAATATAATCTGCTTACCGATATTATTGACTTGTTAAACAAGGTATGATTCATAGCCTTAAAAAATATTTGAATGAAAAATGAAAACCATAGTCTGTACCATCCAAAATTATGAGTTGAAAATTCTGGAACTTGGTAATTATTTATAAGGGTTGTTGGGCCACTGAACCTAATAAAACTTACAATTATGAGTTGAAAATTCTGAACTTGGTAATTATTTATAAGGGATGTTGGGCCACTTAACCTAATAAAACTTACAATGAAACAAACCAGCAGCTGTATGGCAAATCGAAGAAGAAGCGTAGATAGAAACTCTTTCGAAACTGTGTAAACCAGCAGCTGTATGGCAAATCGAAGAAGAAGCGTAGATAGAAACTCTTTCGAAACTGTGTAGCAGACCAGCACAACCAAATTATCATTCTAAATACTCGCCGTATTATGTACCCAAAAGCTTGCCTTGGCCAGAACTACTGTTGAAAATTGCATTGCAGAAATTTTACATCACAAAATGTTTAATGTTTGCATCAAGAAGGCGCATGGTGGGGGAGAAGTGTATGTACGTTCCATTAAATAAATAAATAAATAAGAATGCATGCATCAGTGCGCTGTAGCATAGTGGAGCCCGGGTGGGGTAAAGTGTTCATCTGTCCCATAAAAATAAAAATAAAAAATAAGAATGCATGCATCAGTGTGTTGTAGAATAGTCGAGTCACGGTGGGGGAGTGTCCATCTATCCCATAAAAATAAATAATCAGAATGCATGCATCAGTGAGCTGTAGCGTAGTGGTGAGAGAGATGTGTATTATAGTTTAGTGGTAAAAGGTTTGCAGATTTGTAAAACCGGAATTATATGGGTCTCTACTGGTATTAATACCAATCATTGCATTCCTATAGGAGTTCACAACCTGCACGTAGTCTTTGCTTACCCCTGTACTAAGTAGCTCCAGGATGTGCAATCATTGCACATACGTTTCTGTTGTTTAAAAAGGACTCTTCCCTGTAGTCTCTTCCCTGTAGTCTTTGCTTGCCTCTGTACTAAGTAGCTCCAGGATGTGTAATCATTGTACATACGTTTCTGTTGTTTAAAAAGGACTTTACCCTATAACATATCAAACCCTTAATATGCATGTACGTTTTTATTGAAGCAGGATACAGAATGTTCTTTTTGGTGCAGTGATATGTCTCTGCATCATATGATAGGCACGTATTGGTCACATATGACCGGCTTCATTGCCAGAAAATAATATTCATGTACAAATGGAAATTATGATAAAATGCAGTTCTCTTCCTTAAATTGCTATGGTGAGAAAGCATTAATGTCATCTGTGATTACATCAAATAGTTAACAAAATCAATGTATGCAAAAGGGAGTTTCACCTCCAATCAGCCATTAACACTGGAAAAACATGGGAAAGGGAGAGTTGGTAAGCAAGATTCTAATAGCGGAGAAATTTGGCTTTGGTGCAAAGACTAAATAACTGCATGACAGAGAACTTCTACAGGTTTGGCATGCTTGTGAAAATTACTTATCCACATTTTGAGTTGCGTTGATTTTTTTTAAAACCTCCCAAGTCAGTATGCTTAACAAAATATCTTGCCATTACAATATATGTAGTTTTCGTAAATCTGAGGCACTGCTTCTGAGGCAATTTTAGGCTGCTAAACACGAGATCATAGATATGACTATCCTACAAAGTTGGATGCCTCATAATTTATTATAAACATTGTTCACTGACTCAGTTTTACTTTTCACAAACTTGTTCTTGTACTATTCAAAACTGAAATTTTCAAACAATCACAAATATCATATATACACCAACAAATCAAAGGATCCACAAGCATGTGTCCAAAGCTTAAATCGCTGTTCTAGTAAATAACACTTGACATGGATTCAACATACAAATCATAGTCTAAGTGAAACCTGACACATAACTGTGATAAGCTCAATTTACATGAACCTCTTTGCAAGGATCAGGATCATCGATGTAAAAAAGATGATGTTGACAACAACACCAAGCAGAACACATCATGCTAAAATGTGTAAAAGATGACCTTAAAGCTAATGTAGAAAGACACATGGGAAACGCTCTTCTGCTTCCTTAAACAGGCATATGCTGTTCCCTTTCATTTTCCCTGAGAGATTGTAAAGGGATTGCTCATGTCTAGCTGTTTTCTGTTTCTCTCCATCTCTCTTTAAGGGGATTTGAAAGTGTTTCTGTTGTTTTTCACTTGTGTGCTTCAAGGGAATCTGTCTCAAGTCAAATTCTGGCTTTCAATTAAGGGCCCTGTGTATAGCCCTTTGTGTGTCCCAAGACAACAGACTTTCTGCTGTCCATTTTTTGGTATCATGATCTTCATACCTTACTTTAATTATCTATTAGATGTAGTATATTTAAAAACAAAAGCAAATAAAGAAAGTTTGAAACATGTCTGTTGGTCTGTGGTTTAGTAGGTTTCTGGGTTTTTTTGGACAAAGGTCTTTACTTTTGCTTTGGTATGTGGTTTAGTGGGTTTATGAGTTTTTTTAAGACAAAAGTCTCCACAATTGCTTCTGTGGTTGAGATGGCGCACCGTCCATTGATTATAATTGAGATGTGTAAACAACCCAAGTTCAACAATTAAACAATTCTGTATTTATATCTCTAATATATTTTGACCTACAAGGATCTGCAATATTTTGATCCACCAGAACCAAAAAGCCCTAAATTTTAAAACTTGGCATTTTTAACCAAAATTGAACTCAACTCTTAATCACATATTTCATGCTCTACAATTTTAACCGAATTGAAATCAACTCTTATCGATAGGAAACGAAGTACAATTTTAACCGAATTGAAATCAACTCTTATCGATATGAAACGAAGTCCTAGGCACCATGCAGGTCAACAATTCCACAGTTCTGTATTTATAGCTCTAATTTATTTTGTCCCACAAGAACCAAAGCACCGTAAAAAATTTCGGTTCAACCACAGAAATGAAATCCTAAAAAACTGACATTTTATACCAAAAACTGAATTCAAGTATTAATGATATGAAATGAAGACTGGCGATTTTTAACCAAAATTGAAATCAACTCTTAATGATATGAAAAGAAATCCTATACACCAGGCAGGTCAATAATTCTTCACTTCTCATTGAGAAACAACTTTTTCAAGTTCTAAATCCTGAAAAAAACGATGAAGCTACAGTTGATCTGAGATAATTGAGTTCAATGTCACATATACAACACTACCAACACGAAAATGAAAACAAACGAATTCATTCTCCTTCTCACATTACAAACAAAGCAAACCAGTGATCGAATCCCCTAGGGCTCGGCCTTGACGAATACCATTTCCCTGTGGTTCAAATTATCCAGAGGCTCGTAACCCCCGTGCCTCCTGACGCCCAAAACCCTAGCGACCAGACCGCAGACGGCCAAAACGATGATCACGACAACAATTACATGAACAACGAAGAGAAGATCGAGAAGCACGAAGGCGCGCAGCTTGTACTCCTCGAGATCGCACTGAGTCGAACCCTCAACGTGGCCAGGCACATCCAGAAGGCGATGGCAACCCTCGGGAACGAAGCTCTCGACGTGCAGCAAAAACCCTGATTGAAGAAACCACAGCCCCTCAAGACAGAGCGCCGAGGAAAGCGCCACGTCTGCTACGAATGCCTTTGGCCGCAACGATAAGACGATTGCAGAGGCGCAGCAGAGGGCAGCCGTGGTTCCTAGCAGCGACTCGCACTTGCCCTCGATGTCCGATGTGAGTGACGCACCGATCCTGAGAACCGCCCACTGGAGTCCGAACCCCGAGGCGGCCATCAAAAACAGCGCCTCGCCGGGGATCGGCAGGCGACACCCGCCGTTGCTCTCGCTCGCCAACACTGCCACGACCACGATCAAGAAGACGCAGAGCACGGCCGCAGACTGCAGCGACATGAGGTGGTGCACAGGCGTGCTTCCCTTCATGAGCGGATCGAAGTCCGAGGAGATCGCAAGATTGTATGCGATGGCAAAGAGGATAGCCACCAATTGGAGGTAGAGTTCCAGCTGCTTACAGAATCCGAAGGGCAGGGGATGCCATAGCTTTGCTGTGTATTCTCTGGGGGTTTTCAGGTGGGCTTTGAAGGAGGCTACGAGGTGCCATAGCCCCAGAATGAACATGTACAGGGAGCCCACTATATGGATGGCGAGGTTGGCCATTTCAGGTGGTGGGATAATGGGTTTCAGGCATTACAGAGAACAGCTTAATATGGACTTGATGTCATCCGGCCGGCCAGAGGTGGAGTTCAAGCGTTTGTTTTTTTAAGTTGTCCATGCCTACCAAGAACAAAAAGCTCCAATGAACTCCAACAACTCCTTTGCGAGGTCAAACCGACCCGGTTGTGCTCGGCATTCATCACCTTACCATTAGCGAGTTGACAATATCGACAAGAATCCTCTTTGGTGCTAGTTTATTTATTAATGTTAATTTGGATCTATGTTAATGATTTTTTTGTTAAGTATGGGAAAAGCAACTTTCCAAGGGTATATCCAACAGTCCGCAAGCCAGATATACCAGAAATATACCATAAACTTGTGACTCAGCAGGGGTCGAGACGTCCTGAGACCCTTTATCCCAGGGGTCGCCTACTCTTCGAGCCTTGTCACAAGGGGCCAATGAGCAACCCTACCCCCCGCCGGTTTTGAACCTGTGACCGCCTCGGAGATAACACATGTTCTTACCCATTAGGCCCACTCAGGTGCTCTTAGATCTATGTTAATGTTAATATGTTAATCTAATTTGGGGGAGAGTAGGAGCTATTGGTGGTGTCTTATGGTTGATTTGATGGAGATCCAAGTATCAGGGCTCAATATCCTTTAAATCCTCTAGTTTTTTATGGTGACAGTTCTACTTGTCGTTGGGCAAATCATTCTCCTATCTCATATTAAGGCTAGTGTCGGCACCTAGTTTTCATCTCAGTCATCAAATAAAGCGGTTGCCCAAGTGAAGCAATGGTACGGTGGCTGAAATTTCCAAGATTCTAAAAAAAATAAAAAATAACAAAATGTTAATCTAAGATTTATTAAACGTTGAGATGGATCAAATTCATTAAGATGCAAAATTTCGTAACGTTTTGGTTATCATTATAATTTTTATCTTTGTCAACATGATATAAATTGGCATCAATGTTATCCACATGATAACATCTCATCGGCATTGAATTATATAAGCATTTCTCAATGTACATACATGTAGGAAGAGCTAGTTGTATATTAATATAGAAGTGACCGCATGAGTGCTAAAATATCCATGTGGGGGGTGTTTGATAGGTTTGAGAGGGAATATGCCAATCTTGTAGGGAAAACATCTCCTTTCTATGTACAAATTTGATAAGGACGCTACAAAACTTTTAGGTATAATCAAAGTTTCATCATGATTCAAGTTTTGTGCATGGTGGAATGATGCCCCGAGAAGTTTTGTCCAATTTTGAATCAATCCAAATAGTCAAAATTCGATTAGAACTTTAAATCAATGGAGAATGCTGCAAATATTTTAGGTATGATCAAAGTTCCACCATGATCCAAATTGTGTGCATGGTGGAACGATGCCCCAAGGGGTTTTTCCCAATTTTGAACCAATCCAAATGGTCAAAATTCAACCAAAGCTTTGGAACAATGGAGAACACTGCAAAAAAAATTAGGTATGATCCAAGTTCCACCATGATCCAAGTTTTTTGCATGGTGGAATGATGCCCTTAAAAGTTTTGTCCAATTTTGAATCAATCAAAATAGTCAAAATTCAATTAGAGCTCTGCATCATTGGAGGAGAACATTGCAATTTCTTTAGGTATGATTAAAGTTCCACCATGATCCAATTTTGGTGCACGGTAGAATGATGCCCCTAGGGCTTTTGCCCAATTTTGAATCAATCCAAATGGTTAAATTTCGATTAGAGCTTTAAATAATTGGAGAACATTGCAAAAAATTTAGTGATGACCAAAGTTTTGTTATGATCCAAGTTTTGTGCATGGTGGAACGATACTCCTATTTTGAATCAATCTAAATGGTCAAGATTCAATTAGAGCTCTAGATTAATGGAGACTTTGACTTCCTTTATTGACGAATTCTCACAATCAAAGGGAAGTTTGTTACAAGATTATAATGCATCATTTAAGAGTATAGATAACAAGTGAGTAGGTACTAGGTAGATAAAAGAAAAGGCACATAATGTGTACAAGAAAAAAAGGTCATGCAAGAAATCATGCAACCAATTCATTGTAAGAAGTTGAAGCAATAGGAAGCCTATAAAGAATAAATATCATGCACGACAAGTACTCAAATTGTTCATTTTCCAATTGTTTTCCAAGCGCGATTTTGCTTGCAATCTCAACAACACAAATTTGAATCTCACCCATTGTAAAATGAAATTTAAATGTTTGTTGTGGTATTTGAATTGACCCAAAAATGTTAAAATTGAATTTAAGCAACATACATAACAATTTCAATAATTTTTGGTCTGTAAGATTTCATTAAAGGTCATAAAAAACTATGTGTTTTGAGTGCCCTTTAGTAAACGCGGGATAAAACTATGCTGGTTATTGCAAAACGATCAATTCCCAGAGACGAGTTGGTATCCAAGTAAAGTTAATTCTTGAGAAAGAAAATGCAAACACTTGTAGAAATGAAGAAAGGGATTTACTATTAAAAGATAAAGCAAGACACTCAAATGATAGAAATATTAAAAAAAAAGTATAGAAAAGAAGAAGATAGAGGAAGATTATAGAAAAAAAAATCCAACAAAAAAAAGGGAGCTTGAGAAATCCACACAACATGGCTACCCAACTAAACTGAAAGTCCTTTATTGCCACTAGCTAAACTTTTTTTTTTCAACCAAAAAAAAGTAATTTGCTATTCATTAAAATCAAAGTTACATCGGTACAAAGCCACTTGGCCATTATAGAGCGGAGAAGCTATTATAAATGCTCAAAATTCCTGCCCATATAATATACCATCTTTATAAACAAAACAAAAAAAATTCAACTCCATGCCATCAAGCTTTAGAAACAGTCATGGTGCAGCAACAACATACTAAAAACTTCACATAGAGAGTCAAAACACACTAAACTTGAAAAAAGGAAAATGATCCTTGTCTATGAGGAGATCGTCAACAAACTCCTTACAAAAAGCAAACCATCCATTAATTCAACAACCTTCTTGGAAAATCAATCTACATCCATGTTTAATTCCCTGTACACATGTGTAAAAGAGATCTTCATTTGACCATTTCCAAAAGATTTGTTCAACTCCCTGTACACATGTGTAAAAGAGATCTTGACAAAGCATTTGACCATTTCCAAAAGATTTAAAACAAAATCTAAGATAGAGATAATCTTATAATTATTTTTTTTAAAGACGAGGACACACTATAATTATTTTTTTAAGGATGGGGACACAATCCTTAAGAATTATAAAGATGATTTTTAAAAATATATTTAAAGATGTAATGGACCTTAAGGCTAAGGTAGCGTGATATATTATAACTAATATTTTAATTTTAAAAAAAAAATTATATTTTAATATTATTTTATTCATTGTATTATTATATAAAATTAATTGAGAATAATTTAAATAGTTGAAAAAAATTGTTTTCTTTTTTATTTACTTCGAATCAAAATTTATTTATTTTATGGATGAATTGTATAAAATTGATTATTGATAAATTATTTATAATTTATTCAAGAGTTGTTAACATAATTTTATATTTTGAAGAAATTAATATTAATGTTAAATATCATCTTTGACATGAGAAGAGTGTTTACACAATTTTCTTTAAATTATTTATATATATATATGATGAGGAGGAGGAAGAGGAGGAGGAGTAACGTCCGGTGAGAGAACCTTAAGAGAAGAAAAATGAATCACTTAGATTTTTGTAAAATTTGATTCATTTTTTATAAAATGAATTAATTCTGATTTATTTTTTATAATATTAATGAATTTAAATAATTAAAAATATATAGTTGAACATTGAATTTAATGATGTCCATGTTCAAAGTGAACTTTACATGAGAAGGTGGTGAAATTTCTTAAATATGTATTTCCCTAAGCATTCTAAATTAGAGAATAAAATCATTCAACAATTTATTCATTAAAGTAGTTATTTTTCATTGTCAATCCCTTAAGCTCTTGTAATTTTGGTAATTAGCTAGGAAGATAAGTGCATAAACTTGGTAGCAAACCATAACTTTATAAATCATTTGATAAGTATTTATTTATTATTATTTATTATTTGTTAAATGGATTTAGTTTAGGTGGTTGAGAGGATGAATGTTATTTTATTTACTCAATTCAAATTTTGTTTATGGCATGCTCACTCTTCTGACTTGAATGTTGATTGGGACTATTAATGGATCTATTAATGTTGGTGTTGGCAAAATTAGACAAAGGATGTTCAATTTCCTATGGATAGGCAATAAAAGTAAAGAAGGGATACACTTAGTCAAGTGGGACATAATTTCTTTACAAAAAAAATTTGGAGGGTGGGGTTTGAAAAACTTATTTTGGTTTGCTCAAGCTCTAGCAATTAAAAGTTTATGGAGATGCATGTTTGGTCAAGGGATTTGGAGTGATGTCCTTAAAGCAAAATATTTAAAAAACAAATCTATGTATGAGTGGATTAGAAGTGTAAACAAGTATCCAGTTGTGACTTCTAACAGTTGGAGAAGTCTACTAGTCTCTTTTCCATATATGGGGAAATGGTTGGCTTGGAAGGTGGAAAAGAGAGATCAAGTAAAGCTAGGAGAAGATCCATTTATTCTAGGGAAAGAGTTATATAAATTGTCCCCAACCATTGTTGCATACTTAAGAATCAATGGCATTAAGTCCTTGACACATGTGAAAAATCTTGATTCAGGGTTTAGTGATCAACATTATTGGCTTCAGGCTGTGGATACAGGGCTAGAAGGAGTATTTGTTGAAGAGTGGTCTTCATTCATCAAGGGCTTAAGCCACAGTGGAATTAGATTAATATATATGGAAGATGAATTAGTATGGTCACATAATATTGCTACAGGACAATTTAGTGCAAAATTGGCTTATGAAGCAATTTATTTTTCTATGATGGAACATGAAGAAAAATGGTGGTATACATCTTTGTGGAAATATAATGCTCCTTTAAAATTGAAGTTGTTATGTTGGTTAGTTTTGGATAAAAAAGTGATGACTTGGGATAATTACATTAAGAGAGGTGGTATCGGTCCTAATTATTGCTCTTTATGTAATATGGGAGCAGAATCGATAGATCATATGTTTGTTCATTCTGGTTTTTCTCTCCAAGTGTGGCAGGAGGTGGTCCAATCTTTCAATATTGTTGTACATTGGGCACAAAATACCTTTGAAGAAAGCTTAGAAAAATGGGCAAGAAATGTATTCACATTTAAAGACTTACCTTTATTTGTCATCTAGAGGATTTGGAGACACTGGAATTCTATTCTCTTTGAAAATGCACAAAAAGGTATTTCCAGAGTCAGTTAAAAAATTGTTGGTGTTTATAAAGAATTTCATAAGGATGTGGAGGAAATTTTTGCGCATGCTATTAAAACTCCATGTATTTCCGATGATTATCATGTGTGGTTCTTTGATAGTGCATCATAGTTGGACCATGTGAAGAACCTGCAATAATTAATTAATGAAAACACACGAGATAGCAAAAATAACAAAACTCATAATAAATTTTATATTGATCGCATGCCACTTCGAGGGGGCAACCTCCTTTGAGCAATCTCAATACAAATAATTTCACGATACCTTCATTGGTCTCAACACAAACTTATATACTAAGTCTAGGCGCCAATACCATGGGTCAATACCATGGGTCAATACCATGTGTCAATACAAACCATGGGCCAATACAAAATATGGATCAACAATTACTACGGGACGACTGACAAAGCATATGCATCCAACAACAATAATACAAACTATGGATCAGCAAATACTACGGGACGACTTACAAAGCATATGTGTCCAACAACAATATACTAACAAAGTAAATAGAAGGGTTGACATGGGTTCCTAACATCCCCTCTCCCTTAGAAAAAGATTTGTCCTCAAATCTTTAGATGTGGAAATTGATGTAGAATCTGAAGGAGTGGTTCCCCTGTAGCATCCTCGGGTTGCATCCTGGCCCACTGATGCCTTTTGAGTTTCAGGGAGGATTACTTGGAAGGTTGTAGATGAAGAAGGACCATATCAGCTGCGTGAAAAGTGTGCTCAGAACAGTGTTGATCGGCTTGTTGTTTCAGTCGAATTCTATCCATGTGAAGATTGTCCTACAGAATGAGAAGAATCTGATCGCGATTTCGAAGAACCGAGTCGTCAATTGCCTGAACTGGGGAGCTACTGAGCGTGGATGGAAGAAGAACTGGCGGTGCCTGTCCATAAACTGCTTCATATGGTGTCCTTTTAGATGTGATATTGTACCACTGGAGCGCTTGTAGGAAATCCATAGAAATAGCTGTCCACATCTGAGTAGGGATGGGCAAGGGTTCGAGCAATCCCGAAAGGAGTGTCGTTTCACCCTTGTTGACCTGGAAAGTATCACACTCAACCACCATCTGGTGAATTTTCATTTTCAGTCCCTGCCAAAAGAAGTTACATTGTTCCCAGTCATAGGTTTTGAGGAACCTAGAGTGCCCTGCCTTTGAAGAAGCATGGAGTTCATAGAAGAGATAGCCCTGTTGAACAGATTGCAACCAATTTGGAACAAGCAGAGAAATAGCTGTAAGAGAAACTGGGTCATCAAATTGGATAGAAGGAGCATCTGCCACCATATTATCCTTACCCTTCTTGTAAGTGATCGCATAGTCATAACCCATGAGTTGGATAACCCATTTCCGGTGTGCTGGTGAGGAGACCCATTATTCTAGAAAATGTTCCAGACTCTGGAGATCAGTCTTGATGCAGAAATAATTTCCTAGTAGGGATGGCTGGCACATCTGTACTGCATGCAAAATAGCCATCATGTTCTGCTGAGATGTAGATGCGGCTAAATTCTTACCGGAAAGGTCTCTTGAAGGCGACAAGCCCACTGGTTCAACAAAGACACCTGCATATCTATCCAAGGAATTAGGGGAGACCGTTGATGGGTGCATCTGAATGGAATGGAGTTGAGCGATGACACCATGTGAATTCTTCTTAAGGATCTTTTCTAGGCGATGTGAACTAATGATGCGGAGAGACCCTTGTTGTAAGCCCTTAAATTTGTGTTGTTTCCCATTGACTGAAAACTGCATCCAAAGTTGAGCAAAATCCCATAAGATGGGGCCAAGTGTGCGTAACCATTGAACGCCCAAAACAACATCACATCCGCCTAGGGACAAGGCAAACATGTCAGAGCGCAGGTTATAATCTTCCAGAGAGATATGCACATTGTGACACTTCCCCTTGCAAGGTAAGGTGCCCCCATTGGCAACCATGACTTCAAAGTTGGAGCAAGGATGGACAAAACAATCAGCCTGTTTAGCGATCCGAGGGTCAATGAAGTTATGAGTGCTACCAGAATCAATGAGTATCATAAGAGGAAGCTTCTTGAAGTAACCCCTGACCCGCATTGTTTGGGGGTGGTGACATCGGATAAAGCATGGAGAGATATCTCTGGTTGTTCATCTTGAGATGGGGGGTCAATAGGCGACTCCTGAATGTCGACCTGATCATCCATTGTATCTGAAGCTTTTTCACCAATTTTAGAGGCAGGCGGAGAATCCATATCCAAGAGATAGAGCTTTTTTTGAACACATCTATGTCCCAGAGTGAATTTCTCATCACAATTATAACAAAGCCCTTTTTCTCTGCGTGCCTACATCTCTGTCTCAGACAAATTCTTGATAGAAGTTGGTTGAGGAGCTGGCAGGATGGGAGGTCGTTGAAAACCCATATTTCGGAAGGGAACAAAAGGGGGTTTGGAGCACTGTTGGGCTGCAAGCTTGTCTTCTGCCAACTTAGCCAACCCTAGGACTTCCATCATTGTGTTGGGACGGAAAATTTTAACCTATGACCGGATTTCATCCTTAAGACCACTGATAAAACAACTCCTGTAGAATTCATCAGACAATCCTTCTGTGTGATTGGCTAGTTTCTCAAATTATGTCTGATACTCTCTCACAGTGCCAATTTGACGAAGTTTAGTGAGTGCACCGGTGAAGTCATCAAAAGCACTAGGACCAAATCGTTGCAAAAGGAGTTGGTAAAAATCAGTCCATTTTGGCTCCTCATGAGCCTTGATGTACCAACGGTACCATTAAAGGGCTTCCTGTTCCAAATGAAAGGATGCAAGTGAAACTTTTTGGACATCAAAAGTATTATGCAGATTGAAATATTGTTCTGCACGATAGATCCATCCAGTCGGATCAGTACCATTGAAGCGAGGAAATTTAAGCTTCGAACCACGAAAATTGCTAGAAGAAGAGAACCCATTGGCTGCAGATTCTAATTCTCACTGTCGGTTAATGTTCATAGCTGAATGTTGAAGATGGAGGCTGAGAAAATTTTCATCCAGATCTTGGAGTTTGGTTTATGGCTGCAAGTGCTTCCTCCATGGTTTTTGCTCCTGCGCAGGTGACAACCATAACCAGGAGTTTTTTTTTTGTTTTTTTGGGGAATGGATAGAAAAACACAAACAAAAGGCTATGTAGTAAAGGGAAATTTGGATTTGGGAAAAACTCGGATGGGTAATTGGGGTTTAACTAGGTTCTGGACACTTTCTGATGGACAGGGAAGCAAAAAATGGGGATTTCAGAAGCGGGGTGAAAGAATGAGAAAATTTGTCAAAGAGGGACAAATAAGCAGAAATAGGGAATGAACATGGTGGCAAAATTTGGAGGCGAGTAGGTGAAAATTGAAGAAGTTATGGCAAACCCTAAAAATAGACAAATGTGAGATTTCTAGCTTTGGGAAGTAGAATTTGGGATAGGGTCCCCATGAATGAAATATGCAGAATGGGATTGCAGGGCTGTCCGGAAAGTTTCAAGGGAAACAGAGTTAAAACAAGGGAGATATGGCGAAAAAACATTTTTTTTTCTTTTCCAGAAATGGATTTGCAACGACGCGGAAGGGATTAGAACAATTGGATCTGAAACGGCGCAGAGGGGATCGAAAACGACTGATTTGAAACGACTTTCAGAAGAGATCTGAAACGGCTGGATCTGGAACGCCTTGGAATGGATCTGAAATGGCGCGGAAGTGATCGGCAACAATTCAACTAAAAATAGAATGGACCCCAGGTATGTTCGGCTTCCTAACAATTCAGGGGTTTCACTCGGCCACCAATGATGTCTGACGGCTTGCGTATTGGGGCAGTACCCCTCACTCCATGGCTCAGGTAAAACTGATAACCACTTTGCCACAAACGACAGCTCTGGTTTACCTCACGGGTGGGAACTAGTCAATTAGGTAGGGGTCGTTGCCCTTTTCGCTAGCAGGTCCTCTCAATGGGCCAGCTACTTTGGGGTTCCTGTGGTACTCCTCACAATGAGTTTTAGGGCTTATGCCCAAGTACTTCCCACAGTTAAGCGGATGGGGATTATTCCCAGATCTGAACTTGCAACAGATGCGAAAAAAAAAATTGGCAGAAATTCCACCCAACGAGCCCAAGAAAGTGCTCTGATACCAGATGTGAAGAACCTGCAATAATTAATTAATGAAAATACACGAGATAGCAGAAATAACAAAACTCAGAATCACTTTTTTATTGATCGCAGGCCACTTCGAGGGGGCAACCTCCTTTGAGCAAGCTCAATACAAATAACTTCACAGTACCTTAATTGGTCTCATCACAAAATTATATACTAAGTCTAGGCGCCAATACTATGTGTCAATACAAACCATGGGCCAATACAAAATATGGATCAACAATTACTACGGGACGACTTACAAAGCATATGCGTCCAACAACAATAATACAAACTATGGATCAACAAATACTACGGGACGACTTACAAAGCATATGCGTCCAACAACAATATACTAACAAAGTAAATAGAAGGGTTGACATGGGTTCCTAACAGACCAATGTGGAGCGGGAATGGTTTTAAAAAATAGAGGAAATCATTTCTTCTATTTGTGGATGGATTGTGGAGTCGGTACAAATTCGATAGTTGAACTCTTAGCTCTCTGGGGGTTGTTATATTTTTCTATTAATAAAAATATATGGTCATTACATGTGATAGGTGACTCTAAAGTAATCATAGACCGGGCTAGTGGAAAAACCAATCTTCAAGTGGTGCTATTGGATCACTGGAAAGCGAGAATTAGGGAACTTCAAGGAAATTTTTACTTTTTGACTTCTAATCATATCTACAGGCAATCAATGGTATAGTGGGAAGTTTGTCTAAAAAGGCCATTGGGAAAGGAGAACGTTACTTTTATTTCATAGAGTTTATGGATCAAGTATTCGTGTATGTTGGCTCCTTTCAAGCATATTAGTTAGTTAGGCATTAGCTCTTATGGTAGATTTCACAATCTTTGGTGGTAGTAAGGGATCTTCTATACTTTATCTCTTTCTGCATTAATGTTTTGTGAACTATGGTTGTGCTCGGGTTTCTTATTATATGACTTGGAAGATATGGATGGTGTGTTTTGTCAAGGTTTTGTATATCTATTTATGGCAGATAGTATGGGAGATTATATTTGCATTATCATATTATGCAAAGGCTTTTGAAGTTTGTATAAGTTGTTTAGTTTTTCGTTGAAGGTCAATAGGATAGTGAATCCCTAATCCGTCTTGAACAACTATGTTAGCTTTGCTATCTTTGATTCATATTTAATGAATATCAAGAAATAGACTTTTTCCAGGTGAAAAAAAGTACCAATAGTCTCATTCTCATGGACCTGGGAGTGAGATGAATTATATTTCAAAAAGAAAAATATATTTACTTACTATTTATATCCACTTATTTCATTAAAATAATTAAAGATAGAATAAACCCAAAAAAAAATACATAAGTCCATAAAATTCATTGACTTTACAAAATCTTTACCTAATGTCTTATTATTACTTGGCTACATTGTTCCCTCTATTTTTACGTCGTAGGCGTTCCTTCAACCAAAGACAATCCTCTGTACTGTTCCAGGATTCTTCGCTCATGCAGCCTATCGAATGATGCCACGTCGCAGCCAATAGACCGATGCCATGTCGCTTCCTTGGAGGTCGGCACGTCGCTTCCCTGGAGGTCATTTCATTCTTGGCATTGCATTCATGGAGCATGGAGGTTAAGTGACAGCAAACTGCAGCAGAGCACTGTGAAGGGACAGCATGGGAGGTTGAATGTCAATGCAGGTTTCATCAATCAACCACAACATCAATGCGGGTTTCATCACGACATCAATGCGTGTTTCATCACGACATCAATGCAGATTTCATCAGTCCTGCAGAACTGGACCCTAACCTCGACTTCGAGAACAAACTGTTATGACCCTGGTCCTATGCTCCGGAGAATGGAACTGCTATGACCCTGGACCCTAACCCCGACTCTCTGAAAGTTGACGGTTTACGAGGAAGCTGATGATGGGCGACAAAGATAGCAAGGGCGAGCGAGTTGCAAGAGAACAGACCTAGGATGGATAGGTCAGGTGCTGGTTAAATGTACTAACGCACCCATATCCTGTCAGGGCATGAATGCCCTTCTTCAATGCATCGACAATGCACCGCCTTTGCCTTTGTTCATGGATACAATTTATAGGTAACCATTGTTTTCTACGATTTATGTTATATTGTTATTATCTTCTTGTTTGCTACTATTTTTTTCCACATTTCTTAGTTTATACATTTTACCAGAGCACACGGTTCAATCAATTTGTTCCTGTTTTAGGGTCTACGACATACATCTGATCCAACGCTCGCAGTGAGTTTGGGCATTCCTGGGTTAAGTGAGGCAGGCAATATTGAGAGTTTGATAAAGAGAAGGTTGGTAGCAGGCAAGCACTAGCGCAGCCGAACAAGTTTATTCCTCAAATTTTTAATGGGTATCACTTAATAGGTCGGTGGATGTGCCCATTTGGGGATTTTAATTCTGGTACAATTCTGCGATCATGAGCGTAAAGGCCAACGAATAGTGTTTGACATCCACTGTTTTCCTCTTGTTTACCTTCGAATATCCGTTGCGTCTTCCAGCTTTATTTCTTACTCAAACCAAGTTTCAAATGGGTTGAATTATCCAATCCACCAGGTGCATTACAACAAACATCCCAAAACACTTTATCGGCATCACACACTCCTTGCAAAAGAACACTACAAAACCCATGAGAACACCAGTAATCCGCAGGCTTGTATGAATTCCTGGGCTTAAGCTGAAGCTTGATGTGGGTTCCTCCTATTGCCCCACGAACATTCGAAATCCCTGTATTGCACTCAAACTTGCTACTCAATCTCTTAATTCTCTCCTCAGTTGGGATCACAATATACTTTGAATACAGTTTCTTCCTGTTTTCCAGCACCTTGGTGATGATTTTAGTGTATTTGAAGTTCAATTTTTTGCCTTTGTGAAGATTAAAAAACCTATAGGTTTCTTTTAATTTAAAGGAAGCTAATGCCAAATTCAAGTTTTAAACATAACTACATACTTGTTTTTAAAATAATCACTAATTTATATTTTCTATGAAATTTCTTAATTTCATAATACATATAAATACAATTTATGCGTCCCATTCTATAAGTCTTTCTTGATTCTGTATCCTGGTTCTGACCATCCATAAGAGCCTAGTTTTGAACTCCTTCCTATGCAGTGTTGTTTCTGGGTGCTTTCCAGCATTCTTTATACAAAAAAGAGAGCCTTTTTGCAAACCAATGAACATGATTATGAATTGCAGTAGGCTTATGCTGATTAGAATTACCAAATAAAACTGGTTGCACCATCTGCAATTTAAACTGGCAGGTCAAGATATTTTTTGATAAAGGGGTACCTAAAAGTTAGCCTCCCAAACCAAGAATATGGATAGAAGTGAATTTCACTTTTTTTGCCTTTCTGAAGATTAAAAAACCTGTAGGTTCCTTTTAATTTAAAGGAAGCTGATGCCAAATTCAATTTTTAAACGTAACTACATATTTGTTTTTAAAATAATCATTAATTTATATTTTCTATGAAATTTTTTAATTTCATAATACATATAAATACAATTTATGCATCCCATTCTATAAGTCTTTCTCGATTCTGTAACCTGGGTCTGACCATCCATAAGAGCCTGGTTTTGAACTCCTTCCTATGCAGTGTTGTTTCTGGGTACTTTCCAGCATTCTCTATACAAAAAAGAGAGCCTTTTTGCAAACCAATGAACATGAATTATGAATTGCAGTAGGGTTATGCTGATTAAAATTACCAAATAAAACTGGCTGCACCATCTGCAATTTAAACTTAAACTGGCAGGTCAAGATATTTTTTGATAAAGGGGTACCTAAAAGCTAGCCTCCCAAACCAAGGATATGGACAGAAGTGAACTTCACTTTTTTGCCTTTCTGAAGATTAAAAAACATGTAGGTTTCTTTTAATTTAAAGGAAGCAAATGCCAAATTCAAGTTTTAAACATAACTACATACTTGTTTTTTAAATAATCACTAATTTATATTTTCTATGAATTTTTTTAATTTCATAATAGATATAAATACAATTTATATTTATATGTTTTTAAATACTTTGAAATACATTATTTTACAGGAAGGTCAATAACCTATATTTTTATATTTTTATAACTAAGGTAATTTTGTATTTTATATTATTATTATTATTTGAAATATTTATATTTTTATTCATTTACTGAAAATAGTTATGAATTTTTAAAATTCATAGTCAAAGAACATATTTCATTTTTCATATGTAATTTTTTATTGACTTATTTATAATTTGTTTTTAAAGTGGGAATGTTGTGCCAATTTTATTATACATTGTTATGTGGTGGTGGTTGTTTTAAGTGAATTTGATATATGAAAGTGATCATGACACAGTCCTGATATTGGATGGCGATATGTCTTTATTTTGCAAAATGGTAGTGAACTAATCATATATACTTTGTAAGAAAAACACTTTCTTCAAACTTGCATATCCCTGCATTTCATTTTTTTTACTTTTAAAATTTCAATTCACTGTGAGCATTCTAGATATCTAGCAACGTCTTTACAAACACAAGGGGATCAGCTGAAAGAAGTTTATTATTGTTAAAATTGACCTAGTTGACAAAAACCTAATTAAGGGCTCTTGCCCACCTAGGAGGTCAAATAAACTCTACGTCCCTTCCTAGTTTGCTTGAACATCAAATTAATTGGACAATCTATCTAATGCTCTCTCTGGTATGGGTCCCTCTCTTTTATTAGGCATGAGTGGATCAATGTAGTGCCTCATTCCCATGCAGCCTCTTCTCATGGGCTTTGAGTAATGAACATCTTATTTATTATGTTCACTTTATAATTTATGTTACACAATCATACATTGAATGGTGTTAAAGCGTTGGGTGGTGTGGGAGTGTAAGGACGCATATATAGGATGACTGGATACTCTGTATCTAATCATATTCATAGTCCATGATATCCACAAATTCATTAGTTATTACAGCCTTTAAATCATTAAAATTTTACTTGTTACACTAGCAATGTTGTGGAACCGAGTGCACATTTGTGATTTGGTCACCTAATTGAACAATTCACACAACTGCTTATTCAATTGAGTGACCAGAATATTTGTATTGGGTTAAAAAACCATTTACAATAGGTTCTCCTTGTATTAGCATTGGTCTACAAACAAATAATTTGGTATGAGCCATATCATCAATCCTGAATAGCATTGTAAAGTAGTGGTTCCCAAAACTACACCTATAACATAGTTCCTAATGACCAAAGTAGTTACAGAGTGTTGGGTAACCTTGGCTTTAGTTATTATGTGTTAACTAGTCACCTTGTGTGCAAGCGCACAATAAGAAACAAACGGTTGTGGCTTGGCATTTTGGTATCTTTACATTCTTATTAGCACTTTACATTGCAGTGTTATAACATGCATTGCAACCATCATAAGGACAAATATCTCCCTACAAGATTTAGAATAGAGATTAGATATCATTTTTACAGAGGTGTCCATGTTGGTGAAGTGAGTGGGATATAAGTCTCTCCTTTATGGATCATATGGTGTACAAATTTAAATCCTATACCATGATGTAGCTATCAAAACTTTGAATAGAACTATGCAGACCTATAGTGGATATAAAATAGCGGAAGGTTGAAATATTTGCAGGCCAGTAATGCTCAATTTAAAGAAGAGAACAAGAATGTGGTGTACTTAATCCTGCTTATAAGTGTGGTAGCTAGATAAACATAGATAGATAAATCTAGAATTATCATATTGTAGTGCAAATTAACAGAATTAATAAAATAAGCAACCTAAATGCAACAAAAATGGATATTCCATTATAATATTGAAATGATAAAGCAGTGTTCACGCGCCTCTACAGGTTGGTACACATAGAAGTTTCTATACTTGCTTAAATGCCAATCCATTAAGCTATATACGCAACAAGAAATCATTGCTCCTTACTTTTTTTAGGTCTTCAGAAAGCATAAACAAAAAACATCACTTCCTTGGTTTTGTAGAAAACACAAATTGCTTATTTGCTTTTTTTACATATTACATCATCCATAAGACCACTGCCTCCCTACCTTTGTCTCCCTGCTTATAAAGGGTGATGTTCTGATTACTCATAAAAATATTGCAAGTGTATTATATAAATCAAATCCATGTTTTTACCCATTCATTTAGTGGTCCCTTGTGCCACATGTTTGACCTTTACTATTTTTTTCATCTTCTTTTATCGTTGCTTCCAATTTCTACTTGTAGTTTGAAAAATAACTGATGTCCACAATATCCCTTTACTCTTGCTTGACATATTGTCTTCTTTCTTTATAATACAATTTGATTGTATTACTTACCTCACCAATTGTCAATTAGTTGTATTCAATTATCATCTTATTCCTAGCTAGATACAACACTCAAAGAACAAAGTAGGGCAATGCTCCATCACCTTTTACATAGTTGTCTTTGACACAAGTTTCAAAGCACTCCATACATTACTTTTTCCCATGTTCCTAACCTAATGATTGCTTGAAGTATTCTTTCCACAAATAATTTGAACAAAGACAATTGGCAAATATATGATCTACCTTGTCATTTCTATAGAATGAAAAATCAATCTAACTTCTCTCATCCTCTCTTACATGAAACAAAACTACCTACATACATACCCTTTCTTTATGCTTTTCACTTAATACCGATTCTTCCCTTTTTTTTGCAGCTCAGATTTGTAGTCCATCTAATTGCCACCACTACATTATGGACACTTTGTTGACTGAAAATGTTGTTTCACTTATGTTGCATGGTGTTGTTGACCTTTTCCCACTTTTACAAATTGTTTCTCTCAACCAAGTAAGCTCTCTTAACTCAACAACCACCCGATTCCGCATCTCTATCTCTGATGGGATTCATAAGCACCAAACGTTGCTTCCAACTATCTACAATAGCGTAGTGGAGGATCGGCAACTACAAGAAGGTTCTATCATCAAAGTCACCAAATGTACATGCAACATTATACACAATGCAACGTATGCTTCCTTTTTCCCTTCATTATTTTCACTTAATTCCTTTTGCACTCCCAATTCTTGTAACATAATTTTGCTTCTACTTACCTAACTTCGTTCTTCTTACCAGGACTATCACATTGCTCACGCTTGAAGTTGTCACATTGAAAGCACCAATTATCGGGGAACCGTCCCCTTTCAACTTTATTGCAGACTTTAACTCCCAAAGCAGTTCCTCTGTTTCAAAAAACATCCTAGTTGATCCCAAAACCCCTTCACTTGCCATACCTTCCTCACCAAATTCAACCCCAACCCTTGTTTCATCTACTATTCCATTCACATCACTCAACCCCGGTAGCAAAAATTGGGCCATTCAAGGCCGAGTCATTACCAAGACAAATATCAACGCATACAATAATAAAAAAGGACCAGGTAAACTCTTTGGGTTTGACCTTGTTAATGCTTCAAGAGATGAGGTCCATATCTCTACGTTCAATGAATTAGCAACATCATAGTATGGCCAGATACAAGTTGGCATAGTCTACATGGTCTCAAATGGCACAATCAAACCGTCCAACCCAGCATACAACCACTTGAAAAGCGATATTGATATTTTCCTAAGTCCCTCCTCAACAGTCCAAGCATGCTTGGAGGAATACCCCTTGATTCCTTTTCATTGCTTCCACTTTAAGACTATCCATGAAATCCAAACTATACCCCTCAATTCCATGGTTGACCTTATTGATGGTTTTAAACCTTAACAGTGCAGTAAAAACTCATACAGATTCTTGACCAATAACAAAAAATACACAATGGCACACGCATAACACAGAGATTTTCACCTGGAAACCCTTAACCGGGAAAAAACCAGCAAAACTTAGAGCCGCACAACTCTTTTCATTATATGTTTTCTTAACCATTTACAATACAATATATAGTATTCGCAGCATCTAAAACCCTAATTCGTTTACCCGAAATTAGGTTACAACCCTAATCCCTTTACCGGGATTAGATAGAATACAATGGGCCGAAACAACAAAAAAGCAAAAACAACCCAAATTTTTTTTACGGTCCGAAACAAAGGGGGGGGGACCCTGGCGGGCTACCCCCTCCTCCTGCCGCGCCCGGTGCAGGCCAATCGGGATTGTGGTGTACACGCACCCACCATGTGAAGAGATATAACACACCCAACATTCTCCCACTTGTTGTTCTCTTCACATATAGGAGAAATTTATGACTTCAACAGTCCAGGGCAACAATGCCCATGTTCTCTTTACACCAAGAGAACTTCTGAGTACTCACAGACTTTGTCAAAGAACCTGCAACATTTTCCAAAGTATCAACGTTCTCCAACAATACTTTGTTTTGTTCAACCATGTCTCTGACGAAATGGTACTGCACATCAATGTGCTTTGTCTTCGAGTGATAAGCAGGGTTCTTTGCCAGAAAGATTGCACTTGAGCTATCACAGCCTATCTTCACTGCATTCTGAACAAAACCGATACCTGAACACAAACTTTGCAACCATACAGCTTCCTTACTTGCATGGGTAGCTGCCATGTATTCAACTTCTGTAGTTGAGAGTGCAACTACAACTTGTCTTCTACTCATCCAATTGATTGCTCCTCCAAATAGTTTAAAAACGTAGCCACTTGTAGATCTTTTGTGATCAAGATCTCCAGCCCAGTCAACATCAGCAAATCCTTGTATATCTATCTCTCTGTTTAGTCCGGGTCTTCCTTGGTGGCAGATTGCAAAATTTGTAGTGCCATGCAAATACCTGAAGACTCTCTTTACTGCAATCCAATGTTCCTTTCCTGGTTTTGACATATATCTGCTCAAAAATCCCACTGCATGAGCTATATCTGGTCTAGTACAAACCATAACATACATCAAACTTCCAACAGCACTAGCATAGGGTACATGAGACATGTCCTCTACCTCTTCTTGTGTCTTGGGACACTGTTCTACAGATAACTTTACACCTACAGGAATGGGCACCTTCACTGGTTTGCTTTCCTGCATATTAAACCTCTTCAATATTGTCTCAACATATTTCCTTTGATTCAACCAGAGTTTCCTATTTTCTTGATCTCTTTTTATTTCCATGCCCAAAATAAAATTTGCAGCACCAAGATCTTTCTTGTCAAATTCAAATGACAACTGATTTTTGACATCCTTGATGATTTCCTTGTTGTTTCCAATTAGCAACATATAATCAACATACAATATCACATAAATAAAATGATTACCAATTAGTTTGAAATAAACACAGTGATCATCTTTGCTTCTTGAGAAGCCAAGTCCCAGTATATAAGTATCAAACTTTTGATACCACATTCTTGGAGATTGTTTCAGTCCATAGAGGGACTTTTTCAGCTTACAGACAAGCTCCTTTTTACCTTTCACCACAAACCGTTTTGGTTGCTTCATATAGATTTCTTCATTAAGTTCTCCATGTAGGAATGCCGTCTTCACATCCATCTGCTCTACTTCAAGATCAAAAGCAACAGAAATAGATAAAAGAAATCTAATAGAATTCAATTTTGCAACAGGTGAGAAAATCTCACCAAAATCGATGCCCTCAATTTGGGAATAACCTTTCGCTACTAGTCGAGCCTTGTACTTCTCCACTTTGCCTGCTACATTTAACTTCTTCTTGAATACCCATTTGCTTCCAACAAGTTTTCTTCCTTTTGGCAACTCAACCAAATCCCATGCCTCATTTTTGTCCAAGGCATCCATTTCTTCCATCATGGCCTTCTTCCATAGTTTACTATCTTATGAATCCATTGCCTCTCTAGCAGTTCTAGGATCATAATCATTAATAGATAACACAAAATTAGAGCGAAAATCAGGTGGACTATACCTTTCAGCTTGCCTTCTTACTCGGTCAGATCTCCTCAAGACTGGAGTCTGTGGTTCCGCCTCTTCATCTGATTCAGATGAATCTGCCTCTTCATCTAATTCAGATGAATCTGGTTCCTCAAATGAACCACCTCTTTCATCCTTAATATCAAACTGTAGTTTCTATGGATCCTTTTCCTTTGGTGCATCTTCAATCTTGGAAGTGTTTTCAACTTCTCTGAAGATCACATCTCGACTGTAAACTACTTGCCTTTTTACTGAGTTCCACAGCTTGTAACCTTTCACTCCATCCTTGTAGCCAATGAAGATACATTTTTCTGCTTTATTATCCAACTTGCTCCTTTTTTCCTTTGGAACATGCACAAAAGCATCACACCCAAACACTCCGAGATGCGAGAGAGAGGGTTTCTTACCAGTCCAAGCCTCATGAGGTGTCTTGTCAACCAACGCTGATGTGGGTGTCCTATTTACCAAGTAACACGCAGTATCAACAGCTTCTGCCCAAAATTGTTGTGTTAGCCCTGCACCACTGAGCATACTTCTTGCCTTTTCCATCAACGTCCTGTTCATCCTTTCTGCAACCCCATTTTGTTGAGGTGTGTATGGAGTAGTCTTTTGCCTTGCTCTTCCACATGTCTTATAGAACTCCTCAAATTCATTTCCACATAATTCTCCACCATTATCTGTTCTCAACACTTTTATTTTCTTTTCAGTTTGATTCTCTACAAGAGCCTTAAATTCTTTGAATCTATTCAAAACTTCAGATTTCTTACGCAGGAAATAAATCCATGTTTTTCTTGAGAAATCATCTATGAATGAAACATAATACACAGATTTACCTAGTGATGGAACAGACACAGGTCCAAACACATCAATGTGTATTAACTCTAATATTCCTTTAGCTCTTACAACACCAGATGAGAATCTTACCCGATTTTGTTTACCATATAAGCAATGTTCACAGAAATCAAAATCTAGTGTGTAATCAGACATGCCTTCAACCATACTTTTACCTTGTAATAGTCGAAGACCCTTCTCTCCAATATGTCCCAGCCTTCGATGCCATAGCGTTGTCTTCTCAATAGAGACAGTAAGCACTCTGTCTCCTTCATTTTTACCCTCAGGAACAATAGTACTATTACATCCATTATTAAAAGTGCTTCCCAACAACTTGTATAGAGTTCCAATCCGAACTCCCCTCATCAGCACCATTGATCCTCGAACCATCTTGCATGTGTTCTTCTCAAACATAGTTTTCACACCTGCATCATCCATTTTACTTACAGATATGAGGTTTCTACCCAGTTTTGGAATGTGCAGAACCCCGAGAAGAGTTCTAACCCTTCCATCTTTGAGCAGTAGCTTGATCTTTTCTCGACCTATGATTTTTGCCACCGAGTTGTCTCCCAGGAATACAACACCTCCATCATACTTTTCATATTTAGAAAACCACTCCCCGTGAGGAGTCATATGAAAAGATGCACCTGAGTCAATCAACCACGAATCATGTTCTGCATGTGTACTTGAAGATGCCAAGTACACATCTCCTCCTTCCTCTGTAGATTCTTTCCCATATGCGGATGGAGCATCATTAGATCCTCTGCTTTTATCAATATTTTTGGATTTACAATCCTTCTTGTAATGCCCAGCTTTACCGCACCTCCAACATTTTCGTACAGAAGGTCCTGGAGATTTAGATCTCCCTCTAGATTTAGATCTGCCACCTGAAGACTTATTTTTAGATCTGTCTCCAGGGCGACCTCTCACAAACAAGGCATCCTTGGTTGAACTGTCCATGGATTTCCACCTCATTTCCTCCGATAGCAGGGATGCAACCACATCATCAAAGATTAGGTTGGTTGCGTTACTCCCAACAGCTATAACCAGACTATCCCATGAATCTGGTAGAGAGCACAACAAGCTAATACATTTTTCATCATCAGTAATCGTAATACCAACAGATGTCAACTGACTTACCAGAGTATTGAAGGCATTGAGATGATCTGACACAGAGTCTCCTTCATTCATCCTTAGAAGGTACAATTTCTTTTGAAGAAATAACTTATTTACCAGGGACTTTGACTGATACAAATTTCCTAGCTTATCCCATAGTTTCTTTGCACTGTCTTCTCCAGATACGTTCACCAACACCGAATCTGAGAGGCAAAGTTGAATCATGCTCCTTGCTTTTCTTTCCAGCCTATCCCATTCTTCTTTTTCCATACCAGTGGGCATGGTACCCGGATCTATTGTGATCCATTGTTCTCTATCTACCAGAAGATCTTCCATCTTGAGCTTCCATAGCTCAAAGCTCTAACCGTTAAATTTCTCAATCTCGATTCTAGAAGTGCTCGCCATTCTTTCAACAAAAGAATAATAGCTGCAAAGCTCGCACTGAAACCATGTTTATCACAGATCCAAGAGCGAGCCAAACCCTTGGAAACAAAGGCGTCCCTCTGAACCCAATAATGCTATGATACCAAATGATAGTTTTAAACCTTAATAGTGCAATAAAAACTCATACAGATTCTTAACCAATAAAAAAAAATACACAATGGCACACGCATAACACAGAGATTTTCACCTGGAAACCCTTAACCGGGAAAAAACCAGCAAAACTTAGAGCCGCACAACTCTTTTCATTATATGTTTTCTTAACCATTTAGAATACAATATATAGTATTCGCAACATCTAAAACCCTAGTTCGTTTACCCGAAATTAGGTTACAACCCTAATCCCTTTACCGGGATTAGATAGAATACAATGGGCTGAAACAGCAAAAACAACCCAAAAAAATTTTGCACTCCGTGTGGACTCCGGGGGCTTAACGGCCCCCTCCGTGTCGTTTCGGAACCTAACGGTCCGAAACGAAGAGGGGGGGCCCTAGTGGGCTACCCCCCACTCCTGTCGCACCCGGCGCAGGTGAATCGGGATCGTGGTGTACATGCACCCACCATGTGAAGAGATATAACACACACAACACTTATTAGGATTGTCATTTATGTTTCCCCTACATCAATTATACGCAAAAGAGATGGATCTGAAATGATTCGCCGAATAATTGGCTTAAGGGACATGTCTTGCTATAGCATAGACATAACACTTTGGGGGGAGCACTGTGCAATTGAGGGTGCCCATCTTGCTAGCCTTCACGGTTTGCCTACTCACCCGATCCTTGCAATCAAAGGTGGTCTCCTTACAAAGTTCAATGGAAAAAATATTGGAACCATCTCCAATACCACCTTCTTATAAACCCAAGTATTGAAGAAACTGTACTTCTCCTAGCATGGTTTGATGACAATGGATTCCGTTTAGCCTCACCGTCCTTGAGTCGAAAATACAACTCCTCTCCTTCTGGTTCACGCAAACGCATTACCATCTATGAGCTGCAATCTCTCCAACCTTCTGAGAAGCTAACTTGGTATTCATTCCTTGCTACCATCACAAAAATTAACATGGATGACTTTCATTTCCTTGCATGCCCTCTATTTGTTGATGGGATACAATGTATGAAAAAAGTTTCCCACAAAATTGCCAATGTTTGGCATTGTACTAAATGTGACGAGGAGTTTCCAAAGTGCGATTACCGATACATACTAAAACTTGACTTACAAGATGCTACTAGACACCTATATAGTGTCGTATCTTTTGATGATCCTGCAAATCAACTCACGAGGGTCTCTGCAAAAGACTTGTGCCTTCTTACAAATGAACCAACAGCTCTCCTAGAAATTGTTCAAAGTGTTTGTGCTCGACACTTCCTTTTCACATTATCAGTCAAGACAGAGACTTTTAATGAAAATGCTCGTTTGAAGGTGCTCATTGTCATGTCAGAGGAGGTTTTACCATCATCCGCAACAAGCACTCCACTTGATGAAAGCCATGACATTGCCCTCAATAATCGTCCAGTTGTTCGCATGCTTTGAACTCCAACTTCACATGAACTTTTCCTCGGCATATATAGCTTCGTTTAACTTCCATCGTTTCTTACTTGCTTTCTCATACTTAGCATCTACAAACTTTATATCAACATTTTTTTCTTAAGTGCTACTTGTAGCCAACATGGACACTTTTTAATATTATACCATTTCCTTATTCTGTTTGTTTAGTTTCATAAACAAATACCATTGTTGAATTACATATTTATTGTAACCTATATGGTCACTTTTGAATGTGCTTGCTTTGTCATATTTAACAACTACAAACCAAGACTTAACATTGTTGTCTCAAATGCCATTTGTAACCTACATGAACAATCTTAAATATGGTATTATTTTCTAATTCATTTGTTTATGAACAATGTTCATGGGACCTAATTTTTGCTTGCAACAACTTCTCGTACCTTTCTTTACTTTTCCAATGGTTAGAAATACAATATGTTTCTCTTCCACCAATGCTACCATCAAGTTCATGACGACCTCACACTTTTATTGTAGGCATGCCGAACAATCATGACACTGATCAAATCAATGCACGAAGAAGAGTTGTATATGCACAGAAAAAACAACAAAACAACAAGCGACAACGTCTTCTTTATAGAGTTGCTCGTCAACTTGTGCATACCCCTTATCCATTTCATGTTGTTCAACATTCCATGGCACCCTCTCCTCCATCCACATCTGCACCAAACTTAGATATGCACCCACCGCATATTCCATCCAACACCCCCATCAATGGTGCACAACAACGTTTCTGGACAAGATTGGACAACACATCTCCCATGAATGTTTGCTCGATATGCATGGAATCTTATCCTGGCATTAAAACAAAAAAAAATATTGTGGTGCATATGCATGTTCTCGTTGCATTGTGGAAAGAAACGGCCATCGCTTTTCCATGGAAAACAACATGGATCCTGGGATACAACCATTTGTCCTCGCAGTACTTACTCAAGTTGAATAAATGCTCATTTCTCGTGTTAACCCAATCCTACAAGTCACCCACGCCCGTGGTGGACAATATACATATTCTGGCCACACTATTAGCTTCCCCCAAGACATTTCTAGCATTGCCACCTCCCTCCCTCGTTTAATTTCAGACCTTGACATCCTTATTGTTCACAAATGCAATCCTACAAACAAGCCACATGAATTCTTTGTTAGTCGAACACGTGTTCTTGCTGCTCTACAATACAAATTGTCAAATGATCCCTACTACAAAGATGTTCAAGTTAATCAAAATGCATTATCTTCTTTGCCTCTTGAACCAACAGACATTTCCTCCCTTCTTCGTCATGTTAGCCCCCATGGTACACCATTTGTTGACCGTAGCTCAAATTATACTATTCAATCACCCAACTTCCCTGAACCCCATAAATTACAATCCTCCTCCTTTATTTCTACACAATCAAATTGTAGAACTGAGGTTGAGGAAATAAGATGCTTCTTGCACACAAGAGATGCCCCACTTCCATCTTCCATTGATTGGCCCCTAATAGGCCTTTCCCCTATCAATGAGTACAACACAATAGGCCTCCTCTCTATGGCCTTCCCAACCCTATTTACACAGGTGTTACAATGCTTAAACAACCACACATTCAAGAGGTTGGGATGCACGATTATGCATTGCACCTAATTCGATACCATGACAATAGATTCGGGCAACATCCTCAATTTCATTATTACATATATAACCTCATGATGCGCCATCGTAGTCATGCTACTGCTTCTGTGTTTGTCAAACACAACCTTGAAGATACATTGCCCCCAACAATCACAGACCTTGTGCATCAATTACAAGACTTGCCCGATGCTAAAATCGATGAACGGGTCATGTGCTTTGGCTCCACCCTTCGTGGGACACGCTCCTATTGGAACAAAAGTAG
This sequence comes from Larix kaempferi, assembly GCA_027924585.1. Classification (NCBI taxonomy): domain Eukaryota; kingdom Viridiplantae; phylum Streptophyta; class Pinopsida; order Pinales; family Pinaceae; genus Larix; species Larix kaempferi. The sequence continues at coordinate 8,555,418 of BSBM01000087.1, read as the reverse complement.
GGGTGAGCTCACTGATATGATCACCCAACAAGGGACACCAACCTTGTTCTTTACTCTTAGCGTAGCTGACACCAAATGGAAATATTTGCATTCTCTAATGCCTGGCCAAGCTCCACCCACTGCAAATCAACACCACCAATGGAAGATTCACAACATTATATCCAATCCACATGTCGCATCTCAATACATGCACAATAGATTCAAAATATTCCTTGAATAAGTTCTTAAAAAAGGGCTTCATACAAAAGACTACTGGTGCAGGTTTGTAACAAATCATGTTCCTTTTCCTTATTTATTTATTTCAAAACCTCAAACATTTCCTTTCTAATATTTCCCTTTTCCATGTAGGTATGAACGGAAACATAGGGGCTCTTCGCATATACATGGTTTCTTATGGTTGGAAAATGCACCCAATATGGACACGCTAGATTGGGGGGATGCTTCCAAGGTCGAAGATGCAAAACATTACTTTGACAAATTTGTTACAACATGGAATCCTCATGGAAATCACTTGCGCACCTTTGGATTACATCACTCTACTGTAAATGATCCATCCACCCTTGGATTAGATTCCATACTTGCATCTGATCACTTGGGTGACTATGAAGAGCTTGTTAATTGTGTCCAACGGCACACAAAATGTTCAGAAGCTTCTTGCCTCCGCAAAAAAGGGTCATCCCTTAAATGTCATTATGGTTTCCCCTTTGATCTACAACCTACCTCTTCTTTGTTCATTGATGCAAATGGATGTAAAACATACACCCTTGCAAGGAACGATGCCCTCTTAAACATTCATAACCCTGACATGCTATCAATATGGAGAGCTAATGTTGATTGCCAAACTGTTCTTTCTAGACATGTTGTCCTTAAATACATTTCAAAATATGCAGCAAAGTCAGAGCCAAAGTCTAAAAGCTACCAAGAAATTCTCTCTCGTTTTGCACGTGCAACACCAGTTGATGGACCTATCCTACAACCAATCAGGCGCTTACTATCAGAAACAATTGCAGATCGTAACATCAGTGCACAAGAGACTTGCCACATGCTCCAAAAACTCCCTCTTTCCCTTTGCATCCGCTCCTTTGTTTCCTTGAATGTTAGCCGAAGTGTTTTCCGGCGTCTTTTTGATGACTCACTTGACACCCCGCCAACAACCAGCTTCATTTCTGCCTACATGCAAAGACCCCCTAAACTTGAACAACTTACCCTTCTTGACGTTGCATTCTCTTGGCCATTCTCACCTCGTAGAAAACACTCCCAATGGAAACCAATCTACCTTCCCAATATTGTTCGCATCTTTCCTCGCTTCACTGCCATTCCACCCTTTGATGCAGACTCCTTTGTTTCATTTTGTTGGAGCAAGCTCCTCCTATACAAACATTTCTGTACCCTCCCTGATGACATTGGATCCACAGAATTGGCCATCACTTCTCACTGATTTTGTATTAAAGACACATACATTGCATGACATATTGATCGGTTACCAGAAGATCCCTCTTCACCTCCCTCTGATGACTCTACCTCTAATCCAATTCACTTGCCCTTACCCCCTAACATGGCTGAATGGGAACTCCTTTCTCAACTCTGCCCTGGAAACAACATCCATGTTGATGACCTTGACATGATTGGGCATCATGATTTTGTCAAAAACCACAATTGGGCCCATAACAATATCCCTTCACACATGCATGAGACAGTCGTATCATTCATTGACTTTAACCGCTTATCCACCCAAGTACACGAAGACACTTCTTCATCTTCCTGCTCACCTGCCTCCTTGTCTCCGACACAACGCATGGCCTTTGATATTGTGCTTTCCCACTTTACAAACATTGCAACTTCCACCCCACTAAAAATGGTCATTCAAGGAACTGTAGGAACATGAAAGTCTTACTTGATTTCTTGCCTTAAATCTGCACTCCAAAATGCCTCTGCCCACAATGTTTCCCCCTTGCTCCTCCTTGCTCCAACTGGTGTTGCCACCTTTAACATACATGCACTTACAATACATTCTGCCCTTTGCATACCCATTTCTGAGATGCACCCTCTTGAAGGCCAATCTCTTTCAAGCTTCCAAGAACAGTTTCGCCATATTCGATACATCCTCATTGATGAAATGAGTTTCATTGGCCCAAAATTATTAACTCGTATGGATGACTGCTTATGTGAAGCCTTCCCTTCCCAATGTACAACCCCCTTTGGTGGTTGTTCCATCATTCTTCTTGGTGATTTTGGACAATTTCCCCTTGTAAAGGACATCCCCATGTATGCAGGCACCTCGCGAGGCAATTCTCTTTGGCGTACTTTTGACACTTTCGTAACCCTTTCAACCATCTTTTGACAACAAGGCAACACCCCTTCTCAAATTTCCTTTCGCCAACTCCTACTCAACCTTCGAAATGCAACACCAACTCTTGAAGATTGGACCCTCCTCATGTCAAGGACAACCTCCTCCCTTTCACAAGAAGAGAACCATGCATTTGAACAATGCAGTCACTTGTGCGCAACTAATAGCTCTGTTGCATTGCACAACAAACAAATGCTAAAACTCCTTAACATGCCAGTTGCGCATTGCTTCATAGAGCAAAAGAATCAACCAGTGCACGCCTCCATAGACAATGAACAACTTCCATTCAAGGTTCTACTAGCTGTTGGTCAGCAGATAATGTTGACAGCTAACTTGTGTGTTGGAACAAGCCTTGTTAATGGCTCACTTGGAAAAGTCATTGCGATTGTCTACAACTCCAACAATCAATTGCCTACTTTGCCATCTTTTGTTGTTATCGACTTCCTCCACTACAAAGGCCCCCCATGGGATGCTTCCAATCCAAATTATGTCTCCATTGCTCCGATAACAGGGGTTCATGGAGGAAACTACCACTTCACATGGCATTGGGTTTAACAATCCATAGAGCATAAGGCATGACCCTACAAAATGCAACAACAGATATTGGAAACATTGATCGACAAGGACTTACATTCACTACAATATACAGAGTTAAATCTTTGTTAGGACTTCGCATATCTCCACCTTTCTCATTTTCTAGATATTCTCAAATGCAAAACAATCCCTATGTCCAACTCATGATACAAGAGGAGACCTTGCTTGCTTCTAAATCTTTGCAGCCACACCTTCCATAAAAAATGCATTTATTTCTCCCTTTACACCTTTTCTTGGCACTGATATTACTTTATTCTCTTCTCCTTGGAATCACTACCACTTGTATATTTTTTTTTCCAGATCTTGTATTTCTATTACTACCATGATTGAATAGTTTCCTACAAAATACAACAAATACAAAGACACATTGCTTTATTGCAAATTCCTCTTTTTTCCAACAAATATACATGTTTTATTACTAATCTATATTATTTACTTCTATGTGCTTCTATTTATTGTTTAAAAAGGAAAAAAAAATATCACCACTTCATGCCATGATGCTCTTTTTTTCCAACAAATATAAAATGTTATCTTACTACTATACACTATTTACTTCAATATGCTACCATCAATTGTTTCAACATGTCCATGTTGCATTAGCTATATAAGTTTTTTTATAATTAAAGCCTATCTGTTTTTTTCAAACAAGTCAATTTTACATGTGCTAATCTCATTTTTTGCTTATAACATGCAAAGACTGTAACATTGTTCGCATACATTGTTTGTTTGCCTATTGCAAAACATAAATGGATATGGCTTTCCTAACAACACTTGGCCACTATTCTCAACAAATTAAGGAGCAACAACAAGCTTTACAACATATATCAACACGATTCCAACCATAAGCTTTGGTTCCACTTGCTCGGCTTCGCCCAACTATTCAGTTGCTCTTTGAATTGAAGGCCCTGCTTAAACGTCTTATCCACTTGCATGAAAGAGATGCAATCAGACGAATACGGGTAGACTTGGTACTACGACATCCACGTCTTGCTCCTTCCATTTCCTGTACTTGGTGTTGCCACTGCCAACAATCTTGGTGTATATGTGATTGATTTGCACTACATTCTTAGATTTTGGTATTCTAGATACTTTCCTACTCTTTTTTCATGTACTGTTTTCTAACAAACTTATACTCCTACGCTCATTACATATCATCTCCCTCGTGGGGATCCTTGTATGCATGTGTATAGTTTTTCTTATTTCCCATGTTTATAGAACTTTGAATGTACAAACTTTTTCTACAATCAACATCCCTTATAACATGTTTCAACTCTTTATATTAGCATACTATTGAAGACAATATATATAATTCCATCTTTGATTTCGATACAAAGTTTGTTTTTATACTCTTCTCAAATCTTCACCTATTAGTTTTCTTTGTACTTCCTATGCAACTATTAATTCAACTTTGCTTTGTTGCACTTTCACTTGTCTTATCGCATAATCTTATGCAATACTAGATTTTCCTACTTTTCTTGCTAAGTCAACTTCAAAATGGCATTTTATTATGGTATCACAATGTGTTTTTTCATAATATTCTTTACCTTCACCTTGTATCCACAAAATGTCAATAACGCACAAAAATGCTAACTCTAAATGCATTGTGCCCTCGATATGGAATATGCTTTGATAGGTTTTTCATTTCTTTCTACTTTGATAGATTTATCAGTTTTTTAGTACTAACATTTGTTTAGTACATGTTAGTAAATTCCTTTTTGGTTAAATGCCGTCATCAATAAAGTAGTTTGATCAACTATATATTTTCATCTGATGAACCTGTTCAATGTGCCATAATATTCAGGTGGCTGCTTATGCCTTATTTTTCCTTTGTAAAAGTTACATTTTTTCTTTGTATACAAATAATTTCTACTATTTTAGATTTTCAAAGCAATGGAAAGTTGCTTTCTACAGCATACAAATACAATGAATTTGTAACTCATGTCTACAATGATGGAAAGTTACTTTCTGCAACATACAAATACATGGATAATTTGAATGTTTGCTTCTTTCGTTTTGGATTAGTTAAATTCTTTGCAATATATGTGGTTCAATTTCATTCTTCTTCTTGGAATCTCAAGAACACGGAGGTTAAGGTGTTATATGCCAGAACAAATGTACCCCTAAGGTAATTGTTGTTATCCATGTTAGAACAAGGGAACTCTTGCAAAGAGCTCTTCAAAGTATAGGCCAACCATAGAAATCTTCCCTGCAGATCATGCTACTTTCCAGTATTTGAGCTTAGAGCTCTTTATCCCATTAGATGATACAAATGAGTTCAAACTTCGGCTCGGGAAGGCCACTAACTCGACCAAGCGTCCTATAATCAATGCTTCTGAGCATCACTTCCTCATTCATACAGACCCAACAACATATTCACAAGATTGTAAGTATGCTCACTAAATTTCACATTTTAAATTTTGCTGATATTATAATTCAATGTCTAACTAAGCCGTACTTAAACTGAAGTGCACGCTCTGGAAGTTATCAAAAACGAGCTTGACATGAAATATTGGATTTCCAATACTTCCTATGTGCTTCCGTGCGATGGAATTGGTTGTGATAATAACAGATCTCCAGGCATAAGAGTTTCCAAAATGTAAGTTTAATTCCTTTCATTTGTGTTTAAAGATCATTACTAATAATACTTGAGAGATCTCACAATGTTAGTATTGCCCAAAATTTGTCAAGAAGGAATCAAAGAGGATCAGTGCCTGCTAATATTGAACAGTTGACTTCCAAAGAGTGACGTATCTTGTGTTATAAGAAGTTGATCGTATGCTTGACATGGGTTTTGAACCATAGATAAAGAAAATTGTTTCTCAAGTATGTATCTTTGCCATTTAATTTATTATAGGCTTAATTACATGGGACAAATTGCATATTCATTGCAACTTGACATGTTTTTGTGGCCTTAATTTTGGTTTCCATCGCTTATTGGTTCAGATAGTAAAGCTGTTTTCATCAGTAGTGGATTTTTTTGTCAATTTTGTCCTTTTCTGGTTAAGGAAATAGGTTGGGATTAAAACTGGAACTGTGGTTTTTGAATTTATTTTATGAGAGCAGTAGTGTCCCAGATTTTGATTTCGATCATTTAAAGTAGAATTTATTAATATAATCAGTGTCTCCAAAAGTTCATGTCCATTGTTTGAATACAGTTGTTGCCTAAGCATTGTTAACACATAGAAGTTACATATTATGAGCTTTGCCCTTGGGTATGGACCAACTTTGGAAGATCTTCTGTAATCAATGTTTACCTCCTGGAAACAATTTTAATTAACTGTATGGAATGTTTTAAAGAGCCTATCCTTTACTGTAGGTCTTCTCTTATGATCCTCCCTACACCATTTCTCCCATTGTGACATCAAAGTTATTCATTGTCTATTGTAACCAATTCTTTATCTTCTTTGATATTCAGATTCGGCCAGATCGACAAATGTTATACTGGAGTGCAACCTGGCCAAAGGAAGTCGAACTTCGTTCCAGGCAATCTCTGCATAATCCTTACAAGTGATTTCTTTTCATCTAGTCTGCATGTGAGAAAACTTGGATCTGCTTTCCTGGGGTGCCAAGTGACTGTCTATGTTATGTTTGCAACTTTATTATTGTTTGGGTCTATTGGAAGTTTTCTATTACACTATCTAAAACGCATGTGCTCCTAGGTAATAATTGGCTCACCAGACCTCAAGGAAAACCATGCAACTAAGCAAATTGTGGAGATTGTTTTTGAACATGAGAAGTATACAAGGTTGTAGTTTATGCCTTTTCTACCTGCTGTGTTGTTTATAGCTTTTTGGTTGTGCAATGCACCCATGAATTAAGACATTTATTTGTTAATTTTTGAGCATTAATTCAACATACTCTAGGATCTTAACTGAGAGAATAACATGTACAACATATCAATCATAAGAAGCAATCACAAGAGACAATAGACACACAGAGTTTCCTTGGCGAAAACCCCCAATAACTTTCTCAGAGATAGATAGAGCAATGATACAAAACCCAAGCATAACAGATAGTCTCCTAGCAGCAGCTTCTCCTCCTCCACTAGTGCGCCACTATCCAATGAGTGTATGAGTGAGAAAGTGAATGATCAAATAGAGTGCGTCCCACACTCTATTTATACTTGACTTGACTTGCCTAATAACCTTTACTAGGTCGGCCTCAACTTAACCACATAACATAATGCTGACAGGGCCGACCCCCAATAGGGTGATCTAATAACCCTTTAACCCACATGAATTATACAGGGCCGACCCCATCAAGGTGGTCTAATAACCCATCAAGTATAATTTGCGACACTTACAATATAAATGACGACACTTCCGTATAGAGGAATAATACCATCTCTATAGGAGTACAATATACATATGTGAGATACATTCCGAAGTTACAAATACATCAACACTCCCTCTTAACTAGGAAGGTATTTCTCAACACAGATATGCTGGCACAAGTCTTCTTCTCTGGATCATCGTCACTAGATCATCGTCATCATCTCCACTGCTACTATCTCAATCAATCTCTGAACTACTCGTCATAGGAAGTTCTACAGAGCCAGTCCTTTTTCATACTGGATGTAGGCCCACCACCTGTAGGTCTTCATCATCACTGGCCATACTGTGGAATACTCAGGACTGATTATGTGCGTCAACAAAACCTCGAAAGAGCATCCCAAGCATTTTACGAGCACACAACTCAACCTATAGGATCTCCCAGGATCTTTTACATGTGACTGCCACAAAACCTTAAAAGAGTGTCTTGCCTAGCAAGATCTCTAAAGAGAATCCGAGGCCTGTTATGTGTCTAACACAACCTGTCCGGATCTCGAGGACTTATTACATGTGACCCCTACCACAAAACCTTAAAAGAGTGTCTTGCCAAGCAAGATATCTAAAGAGCATCTGAGGCCTTTTACATGACTAGCACAACCTGTCCAGATCTCTAGGACTTATTACATGTGGTCCCTACAAAGCCTTAAAAGAGTGTCTTGCCAAGCAATATCTCTAAAGAGCATCCGAGGCCTTTTACGTGACTAGCACAACCTGTCCAGATCTCCAGGAAGTATTACATGTGGTCTAGCAAAACCTTAAAAGAGTGTCTTGCCAAGTAAGATCTATAAAGAGCATCTGAGGCCTTTTATGTGACTAGCACAACCTGTCCAGATCTCCAGGACTTATTACATGCTACCCTTGCACAACCTGTCCATGGCCATAGAGTATCAACCTGATACTCACCATACATCATCCTGATGTACATCATCACATGATCAATCCTGATCATCAACATAGCATCATCCTGATGCATATCATCTGGAGCAACATCTTGAAGCTCATCATCCATGATCATCCTGATCATACAATGTATCCACCTGATACATATCATCATACATGATCTACCTGATCATACAATGTATCCACCTAATACATATCATCATACATGATCTACCTGATCATATAATGTATCCACCTGATACATATACAAATACATGATCCAACTGATCATATCCAACATCCAACATGATGCATATACATATACATGATCCAACTGATCATATCCAGCATCCAACATGATGCATATAGATATACATGATCCAACTGATCATAACAAGCATCCAACATGAATCATACTGAGCAGTAACTGGAGAATCGTCCTGATACTCATCACACAACGCTTATATCCATAGCCATGGGAAGGATCCTCCTCTCACCATGCTTGGAATGGATCCTGCAAATGTGTTCATCACTTCTTCCTTGAAGTGTCATCAATCTGAAGAACACCAAGCCTCTCTCTGAAGTACTCAAACTTCACTCTGGCTAGTGGTTTCGTCAGCACATCCGCAACCTGCTCATCCGTTGCAACATACAGGAGCTTCACTGCTCCTCTCTGCACCATATCCCTGATATAGTGATATTTGATCTCAATGTGCTTCGACCTATCGTGGAACAGTGGATTCTCAGACAACTTCACACAACTCTGGTTATCACAAAAGATACCAGTAGCCTCCAATGGGAGATCAAATAACTCAGACAGTAGCTTCCGGAGCCATACTGCCTCACAACTAGCTGAACAAGCTGCAACATACTCTGCTTCGGTTGTACTCAGTGCTACGCAAGACTGCTTCCTGCTAAACCAAGAGATCACACCTAATCCCATACTGAAGCAGCACCCATAAGTGCTCTTCCTATTTGCAGCACTGCCTTCCCAGTCTGAATCAACATAACCCTGTAGGTTAAACTTTTGATTCGAATCATACTTGAGCCCATAATCAATTGTACCCTTCAGGTACCTCAGAATATGCTTTACAGTAACCAAGTGAACAACTCTCGGATCCATCAGGAACTGGCCCAATGTGTTCACTGCAAAACAAATATCTGGTCTCGTGTTCGTCAGGTACATCAAGGACTCAATCATCTAACGATACACAGTGACATCAACCGACTCAGATGAAGCATCACACAGAAGCTTCAGGTTCGATGCCATAGGTGTGGCCATGGCCTTGCAGTCCATCATCCCGAACCTCTTCAGGATCTCTACTACATACTTCCCTTGTCCAAGGAAGATTCCATCTGCACTCTGCCACACCTCCATGCCTAGAAAATAGTGCATCATCCCCAAGTCCTTCATCTCGAACTCGGCAGCAAGCTTCCTCTTCGTGTCGGCAATCAACCTATCCTCACCTGTAACAAACAAGTCATCCACATACAAAAGTAGTATCACTGGATTGTCTTCCTCAACCTTGTAGTAAAGGTTGGACTCTGCTTTACTCTTAGTAAAACCCAAACTAGATAGAAAGCTATCTATCCTACCATACCAAGTCCTAGGAGCTTGCTTCAAGCCATACAAGGATTTCTTCAACCTGTACACATATGACTCCCTGTCATGTGTCTCAAAACCAAGTGGCTGCTCCACATACACTTTCTCCTCGACTACACCATTCAAGAAAGCTGTCTTGACATCCATCTGGTGTATCTTCCATTTCATTACTGCAGCCAGGGCAAGTATTGATCTAATGGAAGTGTACCTGGCTACAGGAACAAAAGTTTCTTCATATTCTATCCCCTCTTTCTAAGAGAAGCCATGAGCTACAGATCTCGCTTTGTACTTTTCTATGCTACCATCTATAGCATGCTTGATCTTGTAGATCCACTTGCCACAACAGACTTTCCTTCAGGTCTTGGGACTACATCCCAAACATCATTCTTCATGATCGACTGATATTCCTCGATCATGGCTTTCTTTTATTACTGCATCCCGAATCCCAGGAACTTCAGTTTCTTCAATATCTTCAATAGATAGTTATCTTGCTGAACAAATGTTGTAGTCCTTCTTTTGTAGGTAATGGTATACGATCTTTCCTACAAAAATAAGTTAAATTGCATGATTAGAAACATCTCATAGTTTACAGAACAAATTCTCACATAAAGAAATATGTCATACAGTCATGCAATTATTTTAGCCAATGCTTCAATACAACATTTATCCATATCCCGTAACTTTCTAGATGCCTTCGAATCTCTACCAGAACATTGTTAAGAGTGTGCACAACTCCCAACATGTCAACAAAGAGGTTTCAAGTAGCAATTGAATGTTGTACAGTGCCATAGGCCACTTACCCATTACATGCGTATTAGTAGTATACTGTTCATTAATGCAATTATTCTAATATGCATAATACACAACCTAAGTCTAGGAACATAAGTATATACATCTTTGAATAGTATTATTTAAACAATCAAATATACAAGAAATGACAATTCAAATACTTATCTTCGTTTGTTTGTTGGGTGGACTCCCTCTCAATCTTTGTTTCCTTGCAGGAACTACTGGAGTGTGCTCCCTCTTGATCTTTGCTTCCTGGATTACCTGTCCTTGAACTTATATCCATCCTCGATCACTATGCATGCTTACTAGTATCATCATTGTGTTATCCTCGAGATCTCATACATAATCATACATTTATTAGTATAATATTAATACTATCAAAACACAATAATCTTAAGCATGTATAGTCATGATCATTTCAAACACAGATAATAAGCATTAGTATTCAAGGTTTATATAGGATTTTTCTGGTTAGTCATATCATTAATCAAAGTAAGGAGCATAATATGCATAAACCCTCGATTACTTAAATTTCTAACTTCATGAATAATCATATACAAAAGTATAAGATCCTAACATAGGGTAGGATTCTAACTTGATATAGGAAAAACAAACCTAGTCATCATATTTGCTAGTTATGTCTAGCAATGTTTTCTTGTTTTCTTCAATGACCTGCATAACTCATAATTTAACCATTGTAGAACCAAATTATACATACCTCCATGTGATCCATGACTATGGATGAGTCTTTGTCTTCATCTCATCATGGTCTTGATCTAGAACTTGATTTGTACCTTTCATGTTAGCGGATAACATTCTCCTCATACAACACCACAGTGCATTAGTACAATCATAAGTGTCATAGCCCTAATCAATGAATGTCTTCTATCATGCATTCATACTTTTACTAGGGTGATAAGACAAGTCTAAAAATAAACAAGATTGTTACTAAAATCAATAACATGAGGACAATCATATTATAAACATAATCATGAACAGATTTCAAAACATACCTGTAAGTCATACCTGTCAGATTGCTTGTAGTAGTAGTTGTTGTTGTTCCTTTTGTTCTTAGGACAATCTGAGGAAAAGTGACCTCTTCTTGGTATGTGCTGTGAGAGATTGATCTTCATTCCCCATATTTTCTTCTCGAGCTACAATCCGAGCTTCTTCCTGTGAGCATTCTTCCCACGGCCTATTGAATGTGATAAGATTCTTCCTAGCACAAATTCCTTGGATGAAGGAATCCCATGACCTAGGAAGGCCATTAAGAGTGGTTATTAGCACTTCTCTATTTTCTATATCTTCTCCCACAACTTCAAGTTGTTCTTTTATCTGGGAGACCCTTGAGAAATAATAATGCATGGTCCCTACATTCTGGATCTTGATGTTCTTCATTTGATTCCTCAAGGTCATCTTCCGATTTATGTTCTTTCCTTCAAATAACTTGGTCAAGGAATCAAACATCCCCTTAGGTGTCTTCAGAGATGACACATGTGGTATGAGATGGTCTTTGATAGAATAAGCAATGATCCTTTTAGCCTTGACCAAGTTCCTCTTGTGTAAGGCCTTAGTCTCTTCTCCCTCTGGGACAGGGACCTCTTCACTTATGTAGGTGTCCAATTCATTTTCTTCCAGGATTAACCCAATCCTATACTTCCATGCTCGGAAGTTATCAACCCCTTCAAGCTTGGTGTGGTGAGACATCTTAAAGAGTACTTCAAATGGAAATAGAAAATATTTAGGTCTTACCACTTGATTTGTAGAAATTTGGATCTAGAGCTGGATTAGGGTTTGTCAGAGAAACCCTAAAAATTCAAACTTTGAATTTCAAACTTCTGAAAGGATAGAAAGATGCGCCTTGATGAGCTGATCAAGCTGGTATACTCAGAATTTGAAAACTACAAAGTTTCACCCCTCAAATTTGCTTTTCAAACTTCCGAATTCACTAGGGAGGACCCTGAATTAGGGTTTGATTTTCCCGCAGCTTCATCCATCCAAAAAGTTCGATCTTGGTCTCTAAACTTCGATTTTTCAGAGGAGCTTCCAGCCATGGTCTCAGATTTCAGAAATTCAAACTTTTGCAGAAGCCCTAATTTTCGGCTTCACTAGACAGGACCCCAAACTAGGGTTTGATTTTCTCGGAGCTTCACCCAACCAAAAAGTTTGATCCAAAGCTCTAAACTTCGCTTTTTCTGAGGAACATCCAGCCATGGTCTCAGATTTCAGAAATTCCACTTTTTGTGGAAACCCTAAGTTTTAGGTCAAAATCTGAAAATGCTCAGAATTGAATTTTGTTTCGACAGAAAGATGCGTCTTGCTGAGGAGAGTCAATCTAGCTTCCTGCCTTTCAAGATCTGTGGAGAGAAACCCAAAAAACAAGAATCTCTAGCTTCCGTAACTGCACAGTGTCTTCTTCTCAGGTTAGGTTTGATACCATGTTAATTTTTGAGCATTAATTCAACATACTCTAGGATCTTAACTGAGAGAATAACATCTATAGCATATCAATCATAAGAAGCAATCACAAGAGACAATAGACACACAGAGTTTCCTTGGGGAAAACCATAAAGGTGAAAAGCCCCAATAACTTCCTCAGAGATAGATAGAGCAATGATACAAAACCCAAGCATAAGAGATAGTCTCCTAGCAGCAGCTTCTCCTCCTCCACTAGTGCGCCACTCTCCGATGAGTGTATGAGTGAGAAAGTGAATGATCAAATAGAGTGCCTCCCGCACTCTATTTATACTTGACTTGACTTGCCTAATAACCTTTACTAGGTCGGCCTCAACTTAACCACATAACAAAATGCTGACAGGGCCGACCCCCAATAGGGTGGTCTAATAACCCTTTAACCCACATGACTTATACAGGGCTGAGCCCATCAAGGTGGTCTAATAACCCATCAAGTATAAGTTGTGACACTTACAATATAAATTACGACACTTCCGTATAGAGGAATAATACCATCTCTATAGGAGTACAATATACATATGTGAAATACATTCCGAAGTTACAAATACATCAACATTCTTTTCTAGGTTAATACATCTCTTAGAGGAGATCATGGATGGTAGTAGCTTACTTATCTTTTTGGAAACTAAGAAAGGCTGTGACCAAGTTCCTAGGAAACTTCATTTGGATAGATGGCCAGCACTATCAATTCGTGTAGATAAAATCCAAGCCGAGAGAGACTGGATCTTATCAGAATTTAAGGCTGCCAAGAGCCCTATTATGATTGCTACAGATGTTGCTGCATGGGCCTTGGGTATGTAGGCCTTTGATGTATTAAAGATTCAAAAAGTTTAATTTTTGTATAACAGAGTGTTTACAATTTGGCTTTTATCTCCTATTCATGGTTAAATGTTTTATGTTTTAAAATGGATGAACCTGATGATTGAATTAGCTATGTACATTCCAAACTTCTTATCTTTAGCTCCAAGAGCTTAATTGACTTGTTAATGAGATGCATTAGAACTAATATTATTTGAGAAATAAAGCACTGGTTGAATTTCAGCGGATTGATTTTTACAAGTTGTGGGGGGCAAAAATAAACTTTTATTGAAATTTAGTGGGTCGCTATTTGCAAGTTGGGGATCCTTTGGGCTGCATTCCCATGGATTCTACTTTACCTTCTATCAGTTAACTTGTAATATGGATTCTACTTTTATCTTTGCATTCCCATGTCTGTCTATTCCAAAGTAAACAATTATAGAAGTCAATCTCATGAATATTAAAATTCTCCATGTAGCCAAAATGCATACTTGCCTTCTATGCATAGAGAAATCAGTTTTAGGTGAGGCTTGAAATTTTGGCCAACATTATTAATAATGTTGTGTTAAAGGTACCGCCCTATGGTAGTTGCATTCATTGATTTCTGTTTAATTTTGCAGGTCTCTTCACAATAATCATCTCATCGAACCATTCCAACTTTATTGGGTCACACGATGTTGGAGAGACTGTAAGTACTTTATGCTAAACATAAACCATTAGTTTATCCGTCTTCTATTTTTATCCAATTTGTTTGTGATTTACAAAGAAAATTGCATCCTTTTAAATAAAAGGGTGCTTCTTTCAAATTCAAGTAATGTAATTTATTATGTAACATTTTTATATAACATGCAATTAAGTAATACAAGATTGATCCCTACATATAACAAAAAAAAAATGAAACAATATTAATACCAAAACTATAAAAAGCATCAAAGTCATTATGGAAATCTCTTTATTTGGATTAGGTGTGTTCCACCAACTCCAAATAAAGGGGAAAAGTATCCAAGAAAATAATTCAAGAAAGGACACGCTAAGTGTTGGGCTTCACGAACATTACCAACACCTTCCATGAATTGGAAGGAGACCATCTTGATAAATTTCAGAAACGCTATGCAGGCCCTATCAGACCCATCATCCCTCTACTACTGGACTCTTTCCTAAGCGACCAATATCTCAGCACGCCAACAGCTTGACTGGCCTCGGTAAAGTTAGAGTAGTTGGACCGTCATCTCCAAATTCAGTCGTTTACATCTCTTTCGGAAGCCAAATTTTAATCTCTCTTCTCAGGAAGGTATTTTGATTTTCACCCTAATTGTTTTCTAATTTTCCATTTCATTTCTGATTTCAAATTTATCGTCATATTCTTCTCATTCTATCTTCTTTCTCTTGAATCTTCATTGTCCATGTCTCACAAGTCCAAAATGCAGCTTGATCAAGCATATGAACATGCTATTAGAGGTTAGAAAATCCCCTAACTTGTTCCTTGGTTTACTGTATAAACTTTCAAACTAGAAACGCAACTCAGCCCTCAGCTTAAGTGCATCAGAGATGGATGGGCAATGTTTAGGTCATTATTGTGCTTATGAAATATGTAGATCAATAAAACAAATAGAAACCAAAATTCAAGATGTTGATTATGATCCCCAAAATCTAAAATAATGGAATATTTTATGCATTTCAAGACATATCTCCTACACACTAAAATAAATCCAGAACTTGGAAAGCAGAAGAAAAAGGGGGAACCTGCGAAACAATCCTGGAGTTGGTTTGGAAACAATAGGTAGAGGCTGCAGGTCCAAATCATTATCCATAGAAGGATGAAATACTTGAAAACGCAGGTATGTTTCACACATCACAATCCCAATCAACCATAGACGACCAGTTCCTCCATATAGAGAGGGGGTGAGTATACAAATCTCACTATAGATTTTTTAAAATCCTTTAAAATTTTAATATATATTGAATTAAAATGGATTTACATATCTTAATGGATTAGATGGACCATGTTAATGTATTTGTAACTTCGGAATGTATTCACTTGTATATTTTATATTGTATTTGTATTTTATTATTGTACCTTCGACGAAGATGTTTATTCCTTCGGTCGGAGAAGTCATTATTGTACTTGGGTCATGTAAAGTCATTGAGGTCAATCCTCCCATGTAAGTCAGGGCATTAGTTCCCCTAGAGTCATTTGTATTGGGGTGTTTAAGTCCCCTAAAGGAGTCGGCCTAGTCAACTTTAGTTGAGGCTGACTTGTCAAGTGGTAAAGGTAAAGTATAAATAGAGAGCTAGGCTCTCTATTTATTCACTCACTCATATTCACACACTCACTCACTTCGCATTAGTGAGAGAGAGGAGGAGTTTGCACAAGTGGAGAAGGAGGAAGCTGCTGGAGACCATCTCTTTGTTTTGGGGTTTTGTATTATTGCTCATTCTATCTTTGAGGAAGTTGTAGGGTTTTCTCCTTTATGGTTTGCCCGGTGAAATGATTTGTGTCTCTTGTCTCTTATGTTTGATTTGTTGTGCATGTTGTTCTCTTAGATAAGATCCTAGATCATATTGAATTAAATGATGGAAAACTAACATGGTATCAGAGCTAGCTTGAAGGAAGGCATTGTATGGCATTTACGACACTTGTTTCACTTGCGACAATTTGAAATCTAGGGCTTTGTATAGAAAAACCTAGTCATCGTGTAACTTTCGCTATAAATAAATTTTGGTGAAGGTTCAAGAGGAAACCAGCATGGGTACAAGAGGCAAGTAAAGATGCAGAGAGATATGGCTCTCCAGAAGGAATGCACAGAGACCGAGGCCATACTCCAATTATGTAGCCCTGTTGTGTGACATCATTAAGAAGGAACCTGCCAACTATGAAGAAGCGACAGAAAGAAAGGAATGGAAGGATGTCATGATGAGGAGTACTGATCGATCATGAAGAATGATGTCTGGGATGTGGTCTCGATACCAGAAGGGAAGTTTGTGGTGACTTCCAAGTGGATCTACAAGATCAAGCATGCTACAGATGGCAGCATAGAGAAATACAAGGCAAGATTTGTGGCACGTGGCTTCTCCGAGAAAGAAGGGATAGACTATGAGGAGACATTTGCACCTGTAGCCAGATACACTTCCATTAGAACAATACTTGCTCTGGCTGCAGTGATGAAATGGAAGATACACCAGATGGATGTCAAAACAATGTTCTTGAATGGTGTAGTGGAAGAGGAAGTGTATGTGGAGCAACCACTCGAGTTTGAGACACATGACAAGGAGACTCATGTGTGCAAATTGAAGAAAGCCTTAAACGGTTTGAAACAGGCACCCAAGACATGGCATGGCAGGATAGACAACTTCCTGACTAGTTTGAGCTTTAACAAGAGTAAACCAGATTCCAACCTTTACTACAAGGTTGAGGAAGGCATTCCAGTGATACTCCTACTGTATGTAGATGACCTGTTTGTGACAGGTGAGGATGGGTTGATTGCTGACACGAAGAGGAAGCTTGCTGCCGAGTTCGAGATGAAGGACTTGGGTATGATGCACTATTTTCTAGGCATGGAGGTGTGGCAGAGTGCGGATGGAATCTTCCTTGGGCAAGGGAAGTATGCAGTAGAGATCCTCAAGAGGTTCAGGATGATGGACCACAAGGCCATGGCCACACCTATGGCATCGAACCTGAAGCTATTGAGTGATGCTTCATCATAATCGGTTGATGCCATGATGTATTGCTAGATGATTGGGTCCTTGATGTACCTGACGAATACGAGAGCAGATATTTGCTTTGCTGTGAACACATTGAGCCAGTTCCTGACGGATCCGAGACATGTTCACTTGATTGTTGCAAAGCATATTCTGAGGTACCTGAAGGGTACGGTTGATTATGGGCTCAAGTATGATACGAATCAGAAGATTAACCTGGAGGGTTATGTTGATTTAGATTGGGCAGGCAGTGTGTAACATCCCAAAAGATACCAATTTTTTTTTTTTTTAAATAACAATAATTATCGAAGTTGTTAATGCGGAACATATAAAATAAATAAATTTCTTAACTAGGATAATTAATAACGATAACACGTCATAATTCTCAAATAAAAATATGATGCAGTTGTATTTGCTATTTTAGTTTTAAATGGATGCTAAACTCCTTAACGAAAGATCTCTTATGATTATGCACAAGAATACAATTTTTAGATCTGCTTAAGTTCTAAATGCGATTACATACTGTACAAAGGTTTGTATTATTATGATGTTCTTGACGATGTGCTGACAGTTTGATTTGTATGATGATGAAGGGGTCCTACGAGGTACCCTGGGCTTTACTTAGCTATGTTTAGCTAAGGCATTTGAATCCTTTTTCCATGTGCAGAACGCAGGTAAGAAATTCTACGACAACCATGTGTCTTTGAAATCATCGTCAATAATGTATGAAAATGCTAAGTACTTCCCTGCAAAATAAGTTACTAGAGGTAAGGATATTTTAGTTTCAAATCTAGTTTAAGTGCTGGCTTCCAAACTCTTCAGTGTTAAAATAATCATGTCGTCTTTGTATGTTTATATTGCTATAATCATTATCTATGAAAAATCATCTTAAAATGACCATTGTCATTATCGTCAAATGTTAATACCAATGTCCAAAAGTAACTCTATTGGCAAGCTTGTGGAAATAGTATCTATGCTAAATCAAAAGAACCATCATTATAATTTTGCATCAATAGAGCTTTAGACTATCCTAAGTCTCGCATTCATCGTTTGATTAACATTACAATATATGGCTTAATACATGGATTTTATTGTAAGTATGGTACTCATGCTATGAATTAGCATTATCATCACAACTTAACTCTACCTACATGACTATGCATATATTATAGAAATGACATATAACATTCTATAGTGGCCATGCATATAATATGAAAATGAAATATAATTACTCTACCTTAACTATGTATTTTACACTTTACAAAAGCATGTGATATTATCACGATGCCTAACCAATAAACCTTAGGATCTAATAAATGATATGATCTAGGAATCTAACATTGCAATAATTTTGATATTGTCAGGATATTAAACTTGGCTTGCTTTCCAACTGGTGTTGACAGGCCTAGCATTAACGTCGTTCAACGTGTGAAGTGAGGTGGAAGCTCGGTTGTAAGGTCTTCATGTGAATTGTGTTTGCAATGAGTACCAAAATAAGATGAGTTGTGCCATGCACAAGCTCTCGGTCTGCTTACTTGGGAAATTGGTAGATGAGGTAATTCAATGCAATATTGATTGCAATCGTTGCTCGATTATCAACGTGCCCGACTGGCAGTTGATCCACCGTTGATCTTTATAAGATCTAGGGTTGAGAATGAAGCCCTAATCTCGCGTTGGTAAGTAATGAAATTTGGTTTTTATGGCATTCATTGTTGCGTTTAGTGGTAAGGTGGACGAGCCGACCGTTTGATGCAAGTAGGGTTTAGTGGAGTTCTGTGAGGAGGACTCCTTCCTCGGTTTTGAACCTTGAACCTGTGAGAGATAGTTTAAAAGTTACAGGCTTACGCTCTTTGCACCATAGCCACGATACGCCATTGTAGTGATGGGGATTCTTCTGTTAGTGTATTGAAAGTAATTCGAATTGGGGTTCGATCCTCCAATTTGTGAAAATGGTCTTCTGTGTTTAGCTCGTGGTTGCTGTCAAATTCCATTATGCTTCATTGTTTTGATGGAGTAGTGTGTCAATGTTCATGAGCTTCATTTCTAAGGGTAAGTGTTTTATGATAGTGAATGCAATGCTGTGATGCTTAATTTTATATTCGCGTTTTCTTGTTTTAACCCTTCAAACTGTGTTTTGGCAGGTACCCACTTCGTAGGAGGTTGCTAAGCCAAAGATTTGGAATGGAGATAGTGCATCTATTTCCTGGTAAGCCCCGGTGGTTCTTGAAACCTCATAGGTGCCTTTGGCATGGTTTTGATGGTGATTACTGTGTGCCGAGAGTTGGAAATATTCGACCTTAATTGAGTGATGGCCGAGTGTTAAACTTTAATGTTTATTTTGCTCCATGCCGTAGAGAGGATAACCCTCAATTTTTTACATTGCTATTCGGCTCTGTGATGCCTAGCTGCGTTGTTTGAAAGGAACTTCGATCTTGTATTTGTACTGCTATTTGTTGAGGGTTAAACCCTGTGTAGTTTTGGAATCGTGAAAAGTCCGAAATGTAAACTTTGTTAAAGTTTTAATTATAGTTTTGAATGTGAATCAAGAGCCGAGGGTTCACCTTTTTCTGTAAAACAATGGCTCGTTTGAAAAGAAATATTTTGTTTAAAATACTGGTTGAGAAAACAATTGTATAACTATTGTTGTGATGCCGAACAACGATAGTTGTCCTTGGCCGAGAGTTATGGTTTGCATAACTGTAGATAGTTGTTTCATGTACTTCATTATTGTTGTTGATATTTATGTTTTAGAATTGTGATGAAATAAAGTTTGGTCTGTTTATACGTTTTCGAAATGGCTATTGCCTCGGGGTTTTATTTTGTTTCAAAGAATGAAACCCTACCTGTAGTTTTCATTGGCAACCTTACTTGTACAGAGAAGTTTCAAACCACGACTGAACCTTAACTCGTACATGTGAATGTTTTGATACTATGTATGTTTGCTTACTAGGGTTGTGAGCTATTGTTAGACATTGATACTGAATCGTGCTTTCAGCTAAGTGATGCTTAATGTCTTGTTAGTAGTCTCGATATGTTTAAAAGATGGTAAGGTTATATAAAATGTTAGTTAGGGTTTGGAAATTCATAACTGTTATAACCTCAGAAATAAATGTCTAATGTTGGCCATGAATGGCTTGATGAGAGTTTATAAACTGTGTACTAAATAAACATTCAGATTCTAGGTTTTGTGATAACTTAGAGTTTTGATTTTTACAATGACAGTACTTGTATCTGAGATTGAAATCTATATTAATCTAAAATAGATGGAGATGAAATGAAAAGTATGGATCTGTGCAGAAACAAAATGTGTTTATCTTTTATATAAGGAATAGATGAATGCTATGCATCTATTTATACTATACTGTAATATTTCCTGCGTTTTAAACATATGATGGAAATGACAGAATTTAACAAGAACACTACTGTATTCATCTTTTCATTCAAATGGCATTCTGCCCATCATTTATCTCTATTAAATTTGCTTTTCTGTACTAGAGTACTATACAAATAACAGTATGGGAAAAATACAGAAAAGAATTAAATCATTCATTTAATTCATGTGATCATTCTTAAAACAAAACATCTTTAAATCAGAAAATGAATTAGTTCTTTCTGTATAATTGTAATTAATAATTCTACCATACAGAAAACATTTAATTGTAAACAAGAGTAAGAATAGTAGAACCTGGTTGACTGTAGGAGAAACAAACAGCCCAAGGAACCTGTTCCACCCAACCTATTCCTGAAGACAACCAAGTTACTTGCCTTAGGACCCCCGAGCCTGTTCACTGAACCACCAGGAGGAAGATTTTGTAGAAGCCTTAGTACATCAACTTGCAGTAGAATAAAGATTATCCAGTCATAAAGACTCAGCAGTCAAAGAGACCTGCACCAGCACCTCTGGTTTTCTTCTCAGTATAACAAGCAGACTCACAGTTGCACTCTCACATAGCCACCCTATTCGAATCTCTCAGTGATCACCTGATGCACTTGAGGAATATTTCTGCAGAAAATATTGTAGGAGATTCATGCTCAATTCAAATTGCCTTATCTAGGCTTCTTAGGCCTTTTAGTGGTTAATTGGTCATTAATGAGATGCCTGCTCTCTTCCACCCACCTGGGGGATAATGCCACAAATTTAGGGGTAGTTGTCCCATAACCAACAACTAGTGGTGGAGTGAAAATGCTACCATCTGTCCCATGCCTTCTAACAGCTTCCATTCCTCCTAGTGGGTCAGTGAACACTCATTTAATAGTTCCCTTGGGTGTTTGTCTCCTATTTTAATTTATTAAATATTAATAATCAGTAATTACAATCATCCTTGACCAAACTTGGTCATAATTACAAAACTTTGTAATTATAATTTAACATAAAGTATTTTTGCAAATAAAATAATATTCTCAGAATTTGGGTAGGTGACACAGTTCCATTGATAGGAAGATCACTTTGGGGTACTGCTTCAATTTGGGATCAAGTGTGATCTCTTGCCTTAGCAGGAAGCAGTCTTGCGTGGCATTGAGTACAGCCGAAGCAAAGTATGTCGCAGCTTGTTCGGCTAGTTGTGAGGCAGTATGGCTAAGGAAGCTACTGTCTAATTTGTTTGATCTCCAATTGGATGCGACTTGTATACATTGCGACAACCACAGTTGTGTGAAGTTGTCTGAGAACCCGGTGTTCCATGACAAGTCGAAGCACATTGAAATCAAGTATCACTATATTAGGGATATGGTGCAAAGAGGAGCAATGAAGCTCCAGTATGTTGCGACGGACGAGTAGATAGCCGTTGTATTGACCAAGCCGTCGGCCAGAGTTAAGTTTGAATACTTCAGAGAGAAGCTTGGTGTACTTCAAATCGAGGTTCCTTCCAAGGGGAAGTGATGAGTCCAGAAGACGCAGATGCACATGGGATTTTCTAACATGGTTAGAAGTTAGTCCTTCCATGGTTAGAGGTTAGTTCCATAAGCATCATCCTCCAACAATCTCATAAAGGAATGCTACAGGATTAACCACCTGTGCCTCAATTCCTGTGTTTTGACTTTGAGTAATGAGCTACTATTATACACCATCAAAAACTTGACTCCTCTTGTTAACGCAAGAAATTCAATGTTACTGCAGGAAACTCAAACTTCTGCAGGATTACCACGTTGCTCAACCATTGTTAACTGCCAATTTTGCATTTGTTAACTGTGTGATGTGCATTTTTTTTTAATTTGAAGAACAAAATGCATTTATTCATTGTATAGGTTTAGATATTGCATTTATTAGATGTTGCTCATGGAGCATTATTTCAAGAAACATATTGTTTGTCAACCAAATTAGATTTGTTTTCCTAGGAAAAAAAGCGTAATTTCATTTCATCAGAGGTGAACAAAATTACATTCTATATATGCACAATCCATGTGCATTGCGGAGAGATACCACAACTATTTACCAGACCATAGTCTTCTGCAATTTCTCTGTTACATAACTATTATAAAAAAAAACAGTTACCAAATAAAAAATGCCTACATAAACGGCTCCCCGAGCACTAAAAGTTCTTGGATAATATACCATAAAATTGAACCAAAAAAACCAACATCACCATCGAGTGCATGCTGTAAAATAGTATCAAAAAAGATAAAGAGTAGTGTCCAAAGCTGTCAAAGAGGGTTCATAACTTGTTCTATAAAAGGATGATGTTAGTATTCCTGCACAGTCCCATCCCTAAATTCTATCACCTTCCAAAGCCCCAGATCCAATTGCAAGCCTTCCTTCGAGGCCAAGTCCGCATCTTGGTTGTTTTCCCTATAAACATGTCGGCAGGAAAAAGTGTCAAAAAATGTTGCAACTCCCTGATAACCAAAAATAAATTAGTTATTCTGATGTCTTTGCACTATTGAGTCTCGTTAATCCAATTAATGACATTCATAGAGTCACCAAAAATGTTGAGGTTGCGACAACCAATCTCAGTGGCAAAGATTAAAAGAAGTTTTAGGTTCATGAGTTCGGCATAGCTGTTTCCACCTTCCCCCAGACCCATGATCAGAGTATAGTAATGTGTAGCAGATAGGAAGAGTACTGCCCCACCCCCATAGATCTCATTTTGTGCTTCCTCGTCAAAAAAACCCCAAGGAACTGTTCTGTCAATATCCAAGTCTAAGACCTCCCTTTGTTTCGCCACTCTCACATGATGTGGAAAAGCAGTAAGGATACCACAGGAAAGAGTAGCAGAAATAGCCGGTGTACAATTCTTCTCAGAGAAGATGAGATTGTTGTGGGCCAGCCAAATGCCCCAACATACAAGTAATGGGAGAGCTTTCACAGTGAGTGGTATCGGCCTGACGTTCCAGTTTTCCAATGCTTGTAACACTGTTTTTCCCGTCCAAATGCAGTTTGTACCCAAAATCCTTGAGCATTCATCCCAAACTTCAATCGTGTAAGGACACCGAATTAAGAGATGTGGAACAATTTCTTCCGTGGCTTTACAAAGAATGCATCACCCAGGCCCTTGCTTGTTCTTCTTCTGTAAATTGTCCCAAGTTGGAACTTTATTTTCCAGAGCATTCCACATAAATAGTCGGGTTTTAGGTGGACACTTAAGCTTCCAGAGTTTCTTCCACCACCAAGCAGGTTCACGAACATTTCCAAGAGCACTAAGGCAAATATAACCACCTTTTGGTGTATATCTTCCTCCAGGATCCCCTTCCCATAATAATTCATCATCCCCGTTCCTCAACACAACCTGTGATCTATTGAGTTCCTGTAAATAATTAGCCACTGCTGCATGATGTTGTACCGAAAGATCCAGTGTATTCACCGCCCTCCACGACTGAATCCATGGCCTATCCTGGACCGGATCGACTAATTGAGACAAAAAAAGTAAAACCACATGCCCTTAGGGACGCCACCGTATCCTCCTGCAGAAGGTGTCGCCCAGCAAAACCAAACCATGGATCCTCACCAACCCTGAGACAACACCCATCACCAACATTCCAAACCAAATTAAAGCCAATCACCGGAAAGGAGGTGACCACTGCCTTCCAAGTGGCTGATCCCCCCCACATGAGACTTCCCAGGGTTCCTAACCCAGTCAATAACAGAACCTGGAGCAATATATTTCTGAATAACAACCTTGGTCCATAAATTAGTAGATTTTGAAATCCTCCATCCTCCTTTAGCAGCTAGGGCTTTAGAAAAGAGGAAGATGTTCTTTAAACCCCACCCCCCCAAAGCCTTGGGAACAACAATACGTTGCCATCGAACCCACGGGGAAACAAAAGTGTCATCTTTCCCACTCCATAAGAACCGAAAACAGATCTTCCTGACAGTCTCCAAGATCCCCATGGGAATCCATGCCAAAGGGATTGCCTCCAAGACGGATTTGACCAACACCAAACGACCGACCCTCGATAACCACGTATGGCTCCAAACCACGAGTCTCTTGTGTAATTTCTCGAGAAGCCAATGCCAATCCTGTTTCTTATAAGCATTAGGCTTCAACTGGAAGCCCAAGTATTTAAGTTCGTTGTCAACCCCTGAGAGTGTATAAGGGAATACACCACTGAAAGTTCGAATCTCTTCATCCCTAAGAAAATTAGTAGTAAGAGTAAATTTCCCTACGTTAATATCCATCCTAGTGGCATTAGAGAACAATTCTTGAATATCCCGAAGAGTTTCAGCATCTCTGACAGAACCAGTGCAAAGATGAGGATATCATCTACAAACAAAAGATGTGTGATGAAAATATTAGGAGCCACCTCAATACACTTCAAAGTACCCTGTCGCTTCGCTTCCCTCAGGGCCCTGCTAAGACCTTCACCCACCAGGAGGAAAAGTAAGGGGGACAAGGGACAACCTTGTCTGAGTCCACGCTCAGAGTGAAAAAATTGGGAGGCCGACCCATTGATGAGAACAGAGAAAGAAACAGTGGTTAAGCAACTCATAACCCACCTGATAAAACCAATATCAAATCCCAAATGAGTTAGAAGCATATGAATGTAGAGGCAACTTACTTTGTCGTAGGACTTAGAAAGATCAATTTTGAGGATAGCCCCTTTAAATTTTTTGGTTTTAATGCTTTGCAGGCCCTTTTGAGCAACACCAATGGCCTCATGGATCTAACGACCTTCCAGAAACCCAAACTGTTCATCAGAAATATTCCTGGACAAAATACTTTTAATCCTTCTAGCAATGATTTTAGTCACAACCTTATACACACAATTACATATAGAAATAGGCCTAAAATCATTGAGTGAGGAGGGGTTGTCATTCTTTGGAACGAGAGCAATAAATGTTGAATTAAAACTGGCTGGGATCCTTCCAGAGAGTCTAGTGTCCTCCACCACTTGAAGTAAATCTTCCCCCAAAAAGTCATACAATGCTAGCAGGAATTCAATAGTCCAACCATCAGGTCCCAGACTCTTGTCTTTATGAAAGCTTTGAAGGGCTGCTTTAAGTTCTTCTTCCGAAATATCTTCCATCAGGGCACGGTTATCAACTTCATCCATGAATCGTGGGAAGAGATGAGCCACTCTGATCACCTCTGCAACAGTGGCCTGGTTAGGCGCTCGGAAGAGTTCTTGAAAGTGTTCAACCCCAACCCTGGCCAACCCTTCAAAAGTAGTATGTGACACACCATTAGCATCTTCCAAGTTCCACATAGTATTTGTAGCCTTCCTCCCTTTAGTGTAAGCATGAAAGAACTTAGTATTCTCATCCCCGATTCCAGCCAAGTCGCCCTGCTCTTGAGACGCCAAGTTTCTTCCTTTTCCAGTAAAAGAGTATTTCGCCTTCCTTCCAACCTTACCAAAAGATATTTAGAATCACGAGATCTCAAACCACCACCCTCTCTGTCATAAATCTCAGCCAGGTCTGCTTCAATCAGTTTAAGTTATCTATCCTCTCTGATCCTTTTTTCACGGGCCCAATCTTTAATTGGCCCCTTGATCCTCTTTAGATTTGCAGCAAACTGAAAAGTGGTTGAAATATTAGCCCCAGGGTTGTAGGGTATCCACAGAGAGTGAACCAGAGTAAAAAGGGAATTATATTTCATCCAAACTTTGTTAAACTTTAGAGGACCAGGAGGTTTAGGAGGACCAGGGAGTAGTTCAATAAAAATAGGAAAATGATCAGAGGCACCCCAGGATACAACCCATTGACGCAAGAGAAACAACCTATCCACCAGATGTTCTGAAACTAAAAACTAATCCAACCGCTTAGCCACCCTACTATCCCCAATGCGATTGTTTCTCTAGGTAGGTTTGAGCTTAATGGGTCCAATGTCAATCAAATTTTTATCAGTAAGTCTATGGGAAAAATAACCATCCAATGGATCCGTTCGGGCCCTAGGCCCCCAAACTTCGGATTGACCCAAGGAAAAATTCAAGTCACCACCCAGCACCAAAGAGTCCCCTTGAACAAGAGGGTTATTAAGAAGGGCATCCCAGAAGGGGACACGATTGAGATATGGTCCATAAACATTAACCACAGTGAGGACTTCCCCTAAGTCCAGAGCAGAGAAAGACAGATTGAGAACAGACTCCATACCCCAAATGTGGTGAATTTTAACTGAATTGACATTCCAACCAATGGACAGGCTGCCAGAATGCCCACGAACATCCAAGGTGACAAATGACCAACCACCAAACCAACTTTCCAAATGAGCCTTTACAACCTCCCCATCGCCCATAGTTTCTTGTAGTAAAATGATATCTGGGTGGTCCAGAGAAACCACCCTCCGCAGTGTTGATCTTTTATGGGGACCAGCCAGACCCCGAAAATTGAAGGACATAATCTTCATCAATGACCCTTCTTATGGGTTTGCACCGCTCTAAGCGCCTGTTCAATAGTCTGTTGTTTTCCTTCCAGTAGATCCAATTTTCCTTTGGACTGAGCCTTTGAGATTAGAGATTTCCTTCCCCTACTTTTAGCGGGCAAAACGTTCCCACTGCCCAATCCCCCAGAGGCAATTTTGGTGGCTGAATGGAGGAAGTAGCCTGAGTCAGAAGACTCCGTCGGGGTAGACGGGGAGGTCGCCTCCTCAATGGCTGGGTCAGGATCCGGGTTCAAATAAGGTACCAACTCTTCCAAGGGAGAAGGGGGGGTTTGATGAGATTACAAGTACTCGAAACCAAAGGTGGAGAAATTTTCAAGTTTTTTAGAGCCTCAATCCAGTCCATTCCGACAAAAGTAACATGATTCATAACAAAATTGAAAGAAGGAGTAATGTTAGAGGAAGAAGTACCCGCAAACTGAAAACCTTGCGTGTGTCGAAGATCAGAGGGTCCCCCAATGACATCCCCAGCTGCAGCCGAGACCTGTTCCTCTTCCGGTGAAGGTTCACCCTCCCGATCCCTTCCAGAGTCCTCTTGAACCGACGCAACAATGGAAGGCACAGTCGTTCCAACTGGTGCAGTATTTCCAACCCCGTCCGACCACCTATGCTTACCACCGTTCCGAGTCCGGAGTGGAAGTTTGCATTCAGCTGTCGAATGTCCATACACATGACAACGTCTACAGCGGAAGGGAACATTCTCATAGTCAAGTTTCTGCACATAGGAATAAGGGCCCCAACTCAAAGTAATATCTTCAGTAAGACCATCTCTGACATTCCGACTAACCAAAACCCGCGCAACCTTCCGCTGTTTGGTATGAAGAAATGAATAATCCCCCTCCAGGTAGGTACCAATCAAGTTCCCAATACCCCTGAAATGGCGTTCTGACCAGTAATGTAATGGAAGCCTTGGAATCCGAACCCAAAGAGGTACAATATCCATCCTTTCCCTGCTAGCATCAAACATCGGGTGCCAAGGCTTTAACAGAATAGGGAAATGGTCCCAACTCCAATTCCTATTAAGTAGCCATAAAGCATGTTCCGCCGAAAGAAAGTTAAATGCAAACCAATTCCTGGTTAATTCCACGATCTCAGGTACATACCCCAGATGAGCCAGCCAATGGCCTTCAGTCCATCCCACAATGGTCCGCAAGGCAAAGCACCGGCCCAAAGCTTTCCCCACCAACGTCTTATACGTCATCTGTATTATCTGATGCCACTCAATATCTTCACCAAGTGCATAGTTATACTTGTTGCGGCTAGATTTCAACCATCACTTCCAGACACGTTTCTCAGAATACTCCACACCATCAGAGGAACCCCCTCCTCCCTCCTCAGTACTCGTCCCAAAACCAGTCTTGGGACTGGCGAAACCCCGTTGTTCCCGAGCCCCAATGCAACTAGAGACAAAGACCTTCTCCGCAACCCCAACCTGACCACCACAATCCTGTGAATCTGAAGAAGAGCGCGGTAATACACCCGCAGTTGAACGCACACTAGCCCCAAGCTTCACCCCGACCACCGACCCACTGCAACCATCAAAGGCCTTAGCAACATGCCTTGGAGTCTAGAGAGGTATATCGACGCCATCTGGCAGAGGCGAGTCACCACAAACAAAAACCTGTGGAACAGTGGGGATATCCGCCTGTGACAGAGAGGAGACCAGGTAACCTGAGGGAGAAGTCAAGCAAATCAGATATTGTTCGCTACAACATTTTTTTGTCATTTTACACTTCAGAATCCCAATTTGGGATATCCATAAAGTATTTCAATAGCTCTATTTGATATCTAACATTTAAACATTTTTTTTTTCATGGTAAAATTACTCGAGCTGTAAAAGACAAATTCACACTTTCAAAATTGCGCCAAGATAAAAGGCCAACTCTTTTGGTCCTTTATAAACCGGTCAAAATAATGGAAAGAAATTGCCCATGTCTAAGCCATACCTGGAAAAAAATGTTAGGCTTATTGTTAATTGAATTTTCTCTTTCTGAAAGCGTGTACAAAGCAGCACTACTCTTACGCTTGAGTCAATGTCTAGGGCACATAGAGTTCAGTTAGAATTTTTTTTTTTCTATTAAAACAGGGATTCAATATTTTCTTTTTTGTCACATACTTTTTCTTATTATTGTCAATGTCTTTCTTTCTTTAATTAAAAGTCATTTGTTATAGCCTATAAAAAGATTTTAAGAAGTTGAACATTGAAACCTGGAAATATATAACATACTAATATAACTTGGGTAATATTACTACGGGTCTGCCATAGATGTATTTGCCAATTTTTTGGTGTTCGTGGAAATGTGTACTCATCTTTTGTGCTATCAATTGCATCTGTTAGTTCTTGGCTGAAACCTTCAGTGATTTTCAATGAAACTTGAAGACAATTGTCATTCTACTGAAGAAAAGAACAACAGAGAGGAGACATGCATAGTTTCTTTGCCAGTTCTGCAAATGTTATGTGTTCATCAGATTCAAGAATTGACAACATGCAAGGGTACAGTCAAGTACAGTAAATTGACAACATTTGACTTCTCTAAGGAACAAATATAAAACGTTATCTTTTCTTGCTGAGATAGATTTCTCTTAAATTTGTCTGAAGATGACTTTGCCATTGTGCCAACATGAACATTTAATTGTCTACTAGGACCATATTCTGAGAACTTTTGATAAAGATGTGACAAAGGCATTATACATTCCTGTGTAGAGATTCATTTATTTGTTTCTGTTATATACAATGTAGACCCTGGGAAATTTCAATGTCTTTTTTTGCAATGTTGCATAGGTGCATTTTAGATACAGGTAAAATAAGGATCTAAACGTTTTTAACTATGGATATGGGCATACATCTATGTGGGTTCTGATGGATATCAGTATGGCCTGCGTGTAAGGAAAAATATCCATCTAACTATGCTTTTAAGTATTTACTATTTTGTTATATCCACTTTACAAAACTTTATTTAAAATATTTTATAAAACCATTTTTCTTTTTTTAAATTGCCAAATAATTATTATAAATATTTATTAAAAGAAAAAATTGCCATATGGGAATAAATCTATGTGGGTTCTGATGGCTATCAGTATGGCGTGCTGTTGGTCGGAAAAACTACCCTATGATGAGGAAACGGACATCATCAACTGGAGGGGGAATGACAGGTAAGCATATTAACTGTATTACAGAGATTTTTATGAAAGGAAATAGGTTAGGTCCTAAGAACATACCTTTTACACGAAGTTTGATCCTTGCTTTAATCCGATCTTGCGCTTGATCCTCAAGTCAATCTCCTGTTCGATAAACCTGCAATACAAGTACCTTTCTCAGCGTATCTTGGATAATATATAATGATGAAATGGACAAATCAATTTAAACATCAATATTAACCAAAACATATCCAAACAAGTACAACATTCAATGAACACTTGATTTGGGACAAGAAAAATGCTTCAACCTTTTATTGTCAAATGCAAATTGATGATACAAAGTATACCTGACTTTGCAGCATGCTCCTGCAACCTGATCCTGGGCTCCTGCTATTCTCTGGCTTGGAAATCTTCCAGCATAACCTCCTTCAACACAAGCTTCTCTCAAAGAGTCTCTCAATAGCATTCATTTCTCTAACCCCTCTCTTCATTCCTCCTTGTATTTATAGGACAAGGGAGGCAGTTCAGGTCAAGAGATGATTATGGAGGAAGTTGGGAAACCAACTACAACTAATCCTCTTCGTGAAATTAATTATTTTTTAATCATCTTTTGAGGTGTACACTACTATTTCACAGTGGAGTAGCGCCCAGGGCACTACTATAGTGCTTTACATCTAGCGCTCATGACTTTTTAAATGTTGAGCGCTACTATATTGAAGAGGAGTAGCGCCCATGAGGTTTGAGTGCTACTATTGTACACTGGAGTAGGGTACATGCGCTAGTCTATTGAGATAGAGTAGTGCTCAAGTCTCAGAATGACATTTTTTAGGGTTTTGCCAGCTTGTAAGGAGATGGAGTAGGTCAAGGTGTCATCTAGGGTCAACATGCTCCTCCATCCAAGTTGTCCTTTTGTGTGATCAACAGAGCAAGGTGATCACGGACGGAGAGGTGCAGGTTTGACCTATAACACCTGCGTGTAAGGAAAAATACCCATCTAACTATGCTTTTAAGTATTTACTATTTTGTTATATCCACTTTACAAAACTTTTTAAATTTTTTTTTTTTTTTTCACAAGAACGGTTGAGAGATTTTATATATAAAAAGAGAGTTAAAACAGAGTTACATAGTGATGGAGCAGGTCTGCTCTCCGACAGGAAGGAGCTAACCAGTCTCTACATTCATATTTTACCAGCCTGCAGCTAACATAACACAGTTCTAACCTATTATAGCTATAAAGTCGAATAAACTACCCTAGGAGCTTTACGCAAAAACAGTACATTGATGTTTCATTTTTATGTTGTCATCTCCAGCATGATACAAAAAACCCAAAATAGCTACACAGATGTTTCTTAAAACCATAGTGAAAGTGTTCCAGATCAACCTAAACCGTACCTAAAGAGGTGCCCAAAAACCTGAGAAGTCGCCCAAGCTACACGCTAATGCTGATGACGGAGCTTTGGTTCTGCTCCTCCTTCATTGCCGCGTTTTGTCAGCAACTCTTGCTTCAGTTCTCGAATATCAACCCGCATTCCATCAATATTTCCCTCAATAACCCTGGCTTTGCAGTGAACCGCTCTAATTTGGGCATCCGGATTGACCAAGCAAGGGCATCCGTTGTCCAAGACTTCAGCTAGACTATCCACCTTCGAATTGAGTCCGATGTTGTTCTCATGGGCCTCATTGTTTGTTGCTTGAGCTACGATGAACGTATGCTACATAACCTTCTTGATTTCATAGTTTTCACCTCTCAATATGCAAACTTGGGTTTCCATCTCATGCATATATTCTGCGAGATTCTTAAGCTTTCTATCTGCCTCCTGTGTTGAACCTGAACCACCTCCATCTACCCTGACAGGAAACAAGTCTGAATTCTGCGTATGGCTATCATGCTACGGATTGTGCTGAAAAGAAACCAAGCTACCCTGACTCCCAAAAAAAGTGGGGTGTTTCTTCCTAAAATCAGGAACCGGAGGGATTCCGACGTGAGGGATGGTTTTCCTGCAAAGAAGACAATTGGCAGGTGTTCCAGAATCAGACATTTTCTCAAACGCTGAAGGCATACAATGCTTCCCTCCTTCCCACCACCTCACATTTAAGCTATGCTCGCCCGTTGTCCCTACTGTAATTAAGACGTGCATGCTGACCATGTGGAGGCCATCTGCTTCCGACGTGCAATCTTCCCTCCTCTCAAGGCGCAAGTTTGGGTCGAAAACATTAGGATAAGTTCGTTCTTCTAGTGAGGTTGATAGTTGGAACAATGTAGTATGTTCCTTGCTCCATCCCATATTTAAATGCTTCTTATTAGTTGAAGACATGGTAAGACAAGGATATTGCTAGGGGATCCAGACCTTATGAGTCACCTTCTGATTACTAACTAGAACACCGCGATCCTACATTACACCACAATTTGCCATAATGTCCGCCTTCTGATTGTTGACTCTCAAGATGTGAAGAAATTTTATGGTGGTGAATTCATTGACTAGGCACTTTAGGATCCGATGGATTTTAGAAGCAGGGATCTTGCGATTTGTGATAAAATTTCAAGCATCTCTAATAACGAACATTGAGTCCCCGAAGACTATTAGGTCTGTAAGGCCCTCGTCCCTTGCAATTTCCAAGCCTTTTATTAAAGATAACCATTCTGCGCTATCATTTGTCTTTCTTCCGAGTCCCCAAGCATAGTCTTTCTTTTTATTCCGAGTCATACAAGACTCCACCCGCACCTGCCAACCTTGACTTTTTTAAAAATATTGTATAAAACCATTTTTCTTTTTTTAAATTGCCAAATAATTATTATAAATATTTATTTAAAATAACAAAAAAAAATTGCCAAATAATCAGACATTCAATTTGCATTTGGGACTTGGTTTAGGAATGAAAGCGTGGTATAAAACAATTTTTTTAATTTATTTATTTTTTCCAAATAATTAGTATACATTTTTTTCAAATGCGAGTAATAATGTGCAATAGTTACAAACTTGAGACACTTTTATCCCTTGCAATTCTCTCCTTGAGGGGCCTTTGAATGCCACGTGGCCTTATCCTACCATTTCAACTTTGCTTGTTGGAGGTTTGGATGCTCAATAAAACATGAATATGAATAATAAGATAAATTTCTCTTAATAACTTTGTCTCAATTCTTCAAAGCCCATTGGATGCACACTACTGAATATTGGATGTTGAAGTGACCACTAATTTAAATTTACATTGTTCAAAGATTTAGAGCCTTTCAAAGTGGTTTTCCTTCCTTACCCTCTTTCCACTCAACGTTCCTTTTTCCCCTCCTAGGGCAATTGCTAGTTATACTCGTGTTAACAAAATCCCAAAAAGTCATTGACTTTACAAAATATTTACCTAATGTCTTAGTATATTATTATTACTTGGGCTATATTGTTCCCTATATTTTCATACTCTTGTTAAAAAAATCTTGTTTTATATTCACATTTGTGAATAA
Organism: Larix kaempferi; assembly: GCA_027924585.1. Lineage (NCBI taxonomy): Eukaryota > Viridiplantae > Streptophyta > Pinopsida > Pinales > Pinaceae > Larix > Larix kaempferi. The sequence continues at coordinate 8,521,499 of BSBM01000087.1, read as the reverse complement.
TATAAAGATAACAAAATCCCAATGTGTATTCACATTCATGAATAATATGAAAGTAACACTTCTACACATATAGAATGTTGGGTAAGCTGGAATTAAGTATGGCAATGAAGTAAACCATCCTTCAACTAAGTATGGCAATGAAGTAAACCATCCTTCAACTAAGATTGCAATGAAGTAAACCATCCTTCAACAAGATTTCTCATATGTCAACTAGATTTCTTATTTGTCAAATTTGCACAACCATCTTTACATATAGATCCTAAGAACTAACTCTCACCAAGAGTCAACAAATTTGCACAACCATCTTTACATATAGATCCTAAGAGCTAACTCTCACCAAAATTCAAAGTCTTATCCAACCTACTAAAGATAAAGTGAGTAACAACTTGAATGTAGAAAGTAAAGTATAGTTAATGTTTTAGGTTTATGAGGTGATTAAAGTTTTTCTAATACTTCTTCAAGGTTATTATTTTAATAAAAAGTTATTTAAACAAAATAGAGTTACACAACATCTAAGTCTTTGACTATGTTGACATGGAAAATAATTAAAAATAATAATATATATATTATAATTTGTACATTTAGTGAAACTAAGTCTGTAATGTAAAGTAAAGAGTTGTGTTTTTTTGCAATTCTATTGAGCAATGCATCAATTATCTAGAATATGGTTTGTATCCTTAGAGTAGTGCATGAACTTGCACACAAATATTGTTCTTGAAGCCTCCATATACGGGTCAAACCTAGAGAAGGCACTGTGGGAGTAGACATTAGAATCTCTAGGTAATTAAAAAAGGTAAAACTAAAAAACACATATGTTAGTAGAAAATTTTAATTAAGAAAGAGCATATAGAAAATACAATAAATTCATTAAAATAAACTATTAAGAAAAAAGAAAGTGAATAGAATGGTTATGAAAGAAGCAAATGCCATACAATTGTTGTCACCTACCCAATTTTTGAGAATAATTCTTTTCTACTATTATCCTTTTTGTAAAATACTTCGTGTTAAATTATTATTACAAGTTTTGTAATTATGACCAAATTAGGTCAAAGATGAATGTAATGACTCATTATTATTATTTAATAAATAAAAATGGGAGACAAACACTCAAGAAAGTTGTTACAAGAGTGTTCACTGGCCCACTAGGAGGAATGGAAGCTGCTGGAAGGATTGGGACAGATGGCAGCATTTGCACTCTACCATTAGCTGTTGGTATGGGACAACTCCCCCTAATTTTGTGGCATTTCCCCCTCCAGGTGGAGGGAGGTGAGCAGGTAGCTCACTAATGACTAGTTAATTACAAAAATACCTAGGCAACCTATAAAATGAAATTCACATATGAATAAGGGCCCCAACTCAAAGTAATATCTTCAGTAAGACCCTGTCTGGCATTCAGACTAACCAAAACCCGCGCAACCTTCAGCTGTTTGGTATGAAGAAAAGAATAATCCCCCTCCAGGTAGGTACCAATCAAGTTCCCAATACCCCTAAAATGGCGTTCTGACCAGTAATGTAATGGAAGCCCTGGAATCCGAACCCAAAGAGGTACAATATCCATCCTTTCCCTGCTAGCATCAAACATCGGGTGCCAAGGCTTTAACAGAATAGGGCAATGGTCCCAACTCCAATTCCTATTAAGTAGCCATAGAGCATGTTCCGCTGAAAGAAAGTTAAATGCAAACCAATTCCTGGTTAATTCCGCGATCTCAAGTACATACCCCAGATGAGCCAGCCAATGGCCTTCAGTCCATCCCACAATGGTCCGCAAGGCAAAGCACCGGCCCAAAGCTTTCCCCACCAACGTCTTATCCGTCATCTGTATTATCTGATGCCACTCAATATCTTCACCAAGTGCATAGTTATACTTGTTGCGGCTAGATTTCAACCATCACTTCCAGACACGTTTCTCAGAATACTCCACACCATCAGAGGAACCCCCTCCTCCCTCCTCAGTGCTCGTCCCAAAACCAGTCTTGGGATTGGCGAAACCCCGCTGTTCCTGAGCCCCAATGCAACTAGAGACAAAGACCTTCTCCGCAACCCCAACCTGACCACCATAATCCTGTGAATCCGAAGAAGAGCGCGGTAATACACCCGCAGTTGAACGCACACCAGCCCCAAGCTTCACCCCGACCACCGACCCACTGCAACCATCAAAGTCCTGAGCAACATGCCTTGGAGTCTATAGAGGTATATCGATGCCATCTGGCAGAGGCGAGTCACCAGAAACAAAAACTTGTGGAATAGTGGGGATATCCGCCTGTGACGGAGAGGAGCCCAGGTAACCTGAGGGAGAAGTCAAGCAAATCAGATATTGTTCGCTACAACATTTTTTTGTCATTTTACACTTCAGAATCCCAATTTGGGATATCCATAAAGTATTTCAATAGCTCTATTTGATATCTAACATTTAAACATTTTTTTTTTCATGGTAAAATTACTCGAGCTGTAAAAGACAAATTCACACTTTCAAAATTGCGCCAAGTTAAAAGGCCAACTCTTTTGGTCCTTTATAAACCGGTCAAAATAATGGAAAGAAATTGCCCATGTCTAAGCCATACCTGGAAAAAAATGTTAGGCTTATTGTTAATTGAATTTTCTCTTTCTGAAAGCGTGTACAAAGCAGCACTACTCTTACGCCTGAGTCAATGTCTAGGGCACACAGAGTTCAGTTAGAATTTTTTTTTCTATTAAAACAGGGATTCAATATTTTCTTTTTTGTCACATACTTTTTCTTATTATTGTCAATGTCTTTCTTTCTTTAATTAAAAGTCATTTGTTATAGCCTATAAAAAGATTTTAAGAAGTTGAACATTGAAACCTGGAAATATATAACATACTAATATAACTTGGGTAATATTACTACGGGTCTGCCATAGATGTATTTGCCAATTTTTTGGTGTTCGTGGAAATGTGTACTCATCTTTTGTGCTATCAATTGCATCTGTTAGTTCTTGGCTGAAACCTTCAGTGATTTTCAATGAAACTTGAAGACAATTGTCATTCTACTGAAGAAAAGAACAACAGAGAGGAGACATGCATAGTTTCTTTGCCAGTTCTGCAAATGTTATGTGTTGATCAGATTCAAGAATTGACAACATGCAAGGGTACAGTCAAGTACAGTAAATTGACAACATTTGACTTCTCTAAGGAACAAATATAAAACATTATCTTTTCTTGCTGAGATAGATTTCTCTTAAATTTGTCTGAAGATGACTTTGCCATTGTGCCAACATGAACATTTAATTGTCTACTAGGACCATATTCTGAGAACTTTTGATAAAGATGTGACAAAGGCATTATACATTCCTGTGTAGAGATTCATTTATTTGTTTCTCTTTTATACAATGTAGACCCTGGGAAATTTCAATGTCTTTTTTTGCAATGTTGCATAGGTGCATTTTAGATACAGGTAAAATAAGGATCTAAACGTTTTTAACTATGGATATGGGAATACATCTATGTGGGTTCTGATGGATATCAGTATGGCCTGCGTGTAAGGAAAAATACCCATCTAACTATGCTTTTAAGTATTTACTATTTTGTTATATCCACTTTACAAAACTTTATTTAAAATATTTTATAAAACCATTTTTCTTTTTTTAAATTGCCAAATAATTATTATAAATATTTATTAAAAGAAAAAATTGCCATATGGGAATAAATCTATGTGGGTTCTGATGGCTATCAATATGGCCTGCTGTTGGTCGGAAAAACTACCCTATGATGAGGAAACGGACATCATCAACTGGAGGGGGAATGACAGGTAAGCATATTAACTGTATTACAGAGATGTTTATGAAAGGAAATAGGTTAGGTCCTAAGAACATACCTTTTACACGAAGTTTGATCCTTGCTTTAATCCGATCTTGCGCTTGATCCTCAAGTCAATCTCCTGTTCGATAAACCTGCAATACAAGTACCTTTCTCAGTGTATCTTGGATAATATATAATGATGAAATGGACAAATCAATTTAAACATCAATATTAACCAAAACATATCCAAACAAGTACAACATTCAATGAACACTTGATTTGGGACAAGAAAAATGCTTCAACCTTTTATTGTCAAATGCAAATTGATGATACAAAGTATACCTGACTTTGCAGCATGCTCCTGCAACCTGTTCTTGGGCTCCTGCTCTTCTCTGGCTTGGAAATCTTCCAGCATAACCTCCTTCAACACAAGATTCTCTCAAAGAGTCTCTCAATAGCATTCATGTCTCTAACCCCTCTCTTCATTCCTCCTTGTATTTATAGGACAAGGGAGGCAGTTCAGGTCGAGAGATGGTTATGGAGGAAGTTGGGAAACCAACTGCAACTAATCCTCTTCGTGAATAAATTATTTTATAATCATCTTTTGAGGTGTACGCTACTATTTCACAGTGGAGTAGTGCCCAGGGCGCTACTATAGTGCTTTACAACTAGCGCTCATGACTTTTTAAATGTTGAGCGCTACTATATTGAAGAGGAGTAGTGCCCATGAGGTTTGAGTGCTACTATTGTACACTGGAGTAGGGTACAGGCGCTAGTCTATTGAGATAGAGTAGCGCTCAAGTCTCAAAATGACATTTTTTTATGGTTTTGCCAGCTTGTAAGGAGATGGAGTAGGTCAAGGTCTCATCTAGGGTCAACATGCTCCTCCATCCAAGTTGTCATTTTGTGTGATCAACAGCTCAAGGTGATCACGGACGGAGAGGTGCAGGTTTGACCTATAACACCTGCGTGTAAGGAAAAATACCCATCTAACTATGCTTTTAAGTATTTACTATTTTGTTATATCCACTTTACAAAACTTTTTTTAAAATATATTTTTTTCTTCACAAGAATGGTTGAGAGCTTTTATATATAAAAAGAGAGTTAAAACAGAGTTACATAGTGATGGAGCAGGTCTGCTCTCCAACAGGAAGGAGCTAACCAGTCTCTACATTCATATTTTACCAGCCTGCAGCTAACATAACACAGTTCTAACCTATTATAGCTATAAAGTCGAATAAACTACCCTAGGATCTTTACGCAAAAACAGTACATTGATGTTTCATTTTTATGTTGTCATCTCCAGCATGATACAAAAAACCCAAAATAGCTACACAGATGTTTCTTAAAACCATAGTGAAAGTGTTCCAGATCAACCTAAACTGTACCTAAAGAGGTGCCCAAAAACCTGAGAAGTCGCCCAAGCTACACGCTAGTGCTGATGACGGAGCTTTGGTTCTGCTCCTCCTTCATTGCCGCGTTTTGTTAGCAACTCTTGCTTCAGTTCTTGAATATCAACCCGCATTCCATCAATATTTCTCTCAATAACCCTGGCTTTGTAGTGAACCGCTCTAATTTGGGCATCCTGATTGACCAAGCAAGGGCATCCGTTGTCCAAGACTTCAGCTAGACTATCCACCTTCGAATTGAGTCTGATGTTGTTCTCATGGGCCTTGTTGTTTGTTGCTTGAGCTACGATGAACATATGCTGCATAACCTTCTTGATTTCATAGTTTTCACCTCTCAATATGCAAACTTGGGTTTCCAGCTCATGCATATATTCTGCGAGATTCTTAAGCTTTCTATCTGCCTCCTGTGTTGAACCTGAACCGCCTCCATCTACCCTGACAGGAAACGAGTTTGAATTCTGCGTATGGCTATCATGCTGTGGATTGTGCTGAAAAGAAATCGAGCTACCCCGACTCCCAGAAAAAGTGGGGTGTTTCTTCCTAAAATCAGGAACCGGAGGGATTCCGACGTGAGGGATGGTTTTCCTGCAAAGAAGACAATTGGCAGGTATTCTAGTATCGGACATTTTCTCAAACGATGAAGGCATACAATGCTGGCCTCCTTCCCACCACCTCACATTTAAGCTATGCTCGCCCCTTGTCCCTACTGCAATTAAGACGTGCATGCTGACCATGTGGAGGCCATCTGCTTCCGACGTGCAATCTTCCCTCCTCCCAAGGCGCAAGTTTGGGTCGAAAACATTAGGATAAGTTCGTTCTTCTAGTGAGGTTGATAGTTGGAACAATGTAGTATTTTCCTTACTCCATCCCATATTTAAATGCTTCTTATTAGTTGAAGACATGGTAAGACAAGGATATTGCTAGGGGATCCAGACCTTATGAGTCACCTTCTGATTGCTAACTAGAACACCGCGATCCTACATTACACCACAATTTGCCATAATGTCTGCCTTCTGATTGTTGACTCTCAAGATGTGAAGAAATTTTATGGTGGTGAATTCATTGACTAGGCACTTTAGGATCCGATGGATTTTAGAAGCAGGGATCTTGCGATTTGTGATAAAATTTCGAGCATCTCTAATAACGAACATTGAGTCCCCGAAGACTATTAGGTCTGTAAGGCCCTCGTCCCTTGCAATTTCCAAGCCTTTTATTAAAGATAACCATTCTGCGCTATTATTTGTCTTTCTTCCGAGTCCCCAAGCATAGTCTTTCTTTTTATTTCCTTCCGAGTCATACAAGACTCCACCCGCACCTGCCAACCTTGACTTTTTTAAAAATATTGTATAAAACCATTTTTGTTTTTTTAAATTGCCAAATAATTATTATAAATATTTATTTAAAATAACAAAAAAAATTGCCAAATAATCAGACATTCAATTTGCATTTGGGACTTGGTTTAGGAATGAAAGCGTGGTATAAAACAATTTTTTTAATTTATTTATTTTTGCCAAATAATTAGTATACCTTTTTTTCAAATGCGAGTAATAATGTGCAATAGTTACAAACTTGAGACACTTTTATCCCTTGCAATTCTCTTCTTGAGGGGCCTTTGAATGCCACGTGGCCTTATCCTACCATTTCAACTTTGCTTGTTGAAGGCTTGGATGCTCAATAAAACATGAATATGAATAATAAGATAAATTTCTCTTAATAACTTTGTCTCAATTCTTCAAAGCCCATTGGATGCACACTGCTGAATATTGGATGTTGAAGTGACCACTAATTTAAATTTACATTGTTCAAAGATTTAGAGCCTTTCAAAGTGATTTTCCTTCCTTACCCTCTTTCCACTCAGTCTTCCTTTTGCCCCTCCTAGGGCAATTGCTAGTTATACTCGTGTTAACAAAATCCCAAAAAGTCATTGACTTTACAAAATATTTACCTAATGTCTTAGTATTTTATTATTACTTGGGCTACATTGTTCCCTATATTTTCATACTCTTGTTAAAAAAATCTTGTTTTATATTCACATTTGTGAATAATATAAAGATAACCAAATCCCAATGTGGATTCACATTCATGAATAATATGAAAGTAACACTTCTACACATATAGAATGTTGGGTAAGCTGGAATTAAGTATGGCAATGAAGTAAACCATCCTTCAACTAAGTATGGCAATGAATTAAACCATCCTTCAACTAAGATTGCAATGAAGTAAACCATCCTTCAACAAGATTTCTCATATGTCAACTAGATTTCTTATTTGTCAAATTTGCACAACCATCTTTACATATAGATCCTAAGAACTAACTCTCACCAAGAGTCAACAAATTTGCACAACCATCTTTACATATAGATCCTAAGAGCTAACTCTCACCAAAATTCAAAGTCTTATCCAACCTACTAAAGATAAAGTGAGTAACAACTTGAATGTAGAAAGTAAAGTATAGTTAATGTTTTAGGTTTATGAGGTGATTAAAGTTTTTCTAATACTTCTTCAAGGTTATTATTTTAATAAAAAGTTATTTAAACAAAATAGAGTTACACAACATCTAAGTCTTTGACTATGTTGACATGGAAAATAATTAAAAATAATAATATATATATTATAATTTGTATATTTAGTGAAACTAAGTCTGTAATGTAAAGTAAAGAGTTGTGTTTTTTTGCAATTCTATTGAGCAATGCATCAATTATCTAGAATATGGTTTGTATCCTTAGAGTAGTGCATGAACTTGCACACAAATATTGTTCTTGAAGCCTCCATATACGGGTCAAACCTAGAGAAGGCACTGTGGGAGTAGACATTAGAATCTCTAGGTAATTAAAAAAGGTAAAACTAAAAAACACATATGTTAGTAGAAAATTTTAATTAAGAAAGAGCATATAGAAAATACAATAAATTCATTAAAATAAACTATTAAGAAAAAAGAAAGTGAATAGAATGGTTATGAAAGAAGCAAATGCCATTCAATTGTTGTCACCTACCCAATTTTTTGAGAATAATTCTTTTCTACTATTATCCTTTTTGTAAAATACTTCGTGTTAAATTATAATTACAAGTTTTGTAATTATGACCAAATTAGGTCAAAGATGAATGTAATGACTCATTATTATTATTTAATAAATAAAAATGGGAGACAAACACTCAAGAAAGCTGTTACAAGAGTGTTCACTGGCCCACTAGGAGGAATGGAAGTTGCTGGAAGGATTGGGATAGATGGCAGCATTTGCACTCTACCATTAGCTGTTGGTATGGGACAACTCCCCTTAATTTTGTGGCATTTCCCCCTCTAGGTGGAGGGAGGTGAGCAGGTAGCTCACTAATGACTAGTTAATTACAAAAATACCTAGGCAGCCTATAAAAAGAAATTCAAATTGAGCAGGGAGCTCTTACAATGTTTTCTGCAGAAACATTTCCTCATGTGCATCAGGTGATGGCTGAGAGATTCGAATAGGGAGGCTGTGGAGAGTGCAAGTATAGGTATGCAAATGTTATGAGAAGGACATACCAGAGGTGCTGGTGCAGGTCCCATTGATCACTAAGCCTGTAAGACTGATTTTCTTGCTGCTGCAAGTAGAGACCCTAAGCTTCTGAACTTCTTTCCTCCTGGTGGATCAGTGGACAGGCTCGAGGGTCCTAAGGCAGGCATCTTGGCTGCTTGGGAGCAGGTTGGGTGGAACAAGCTTCTTGAGTGATTTGTTTCCCCTATCACACCCAGGTTCTATTCTTTTTTTGTGTGTTTCCAATCACATGAATGCTCTCAGAAAGTGGATTAGAAATGTTATTAATGACCAGTAACAGTAAAATGTTAGATCTTGATTGATTTTAAATTGCTGAACTGATAAAATGACTCCTCTGCATTTTTACCCATGCGTGAAGCTGCATCGTACTCCAGTACAGAGAGGTAGCATTAAATCTGTTCATTTAAAGTGAAACCTAACATGCACCTAAATTCATATCCCCAAGAGTCACCCATGCACAGACTTATATTCCTATGCATCTTATTTTCTAGATAATTTTGCAGCTGCAAAATTAAATCTTTGCATGCACTGAATATACTGTTCAACTTTGTATGCTGAAACAACATACCATAAACTAGCTATAACAGTAATTTCCTTTCTGATTTCTGAAGGTGGACATGGTGTTAGCATCTAGGGTTTATTGATCATCAGTTATTCCTTCAAAAAGAAACCAATATCATGCATTCTGTTTAACCACATGCCCATTCTTTTATTTTTATTGTTATTTGAATCTGATCGATCTTTATAGAAATTATTGTCATCACTGTATTATTTTTGTGCAAAAAGAAAGGTATTGTATTGTTCTTTCATTTCTCCAGAGGTCCAAATTGGACAAATAAAGGGAGATAGAATTAAAGTAGACAAAATGTTAAACTAATCGGCAAATTAAACTAACTGACGAATACCCTGTAAATTTCCTTGATTCTGTATTATCAACTGTACGTGGCAAAATTTAAATCACAGAATAGCATGATCTTAAATAAAAAGAAAAGGATAGCAATTATTTTATCAACTGACAGAGTAAAATACTGCATCTCTACACCCAAACCAGGGTTTGATCTGTTCTTGCCATACTAATATTTACAAACATTTAACAGTTGCAAAATCAAATGTTTTCATTATCATAGATATTCTAACTATGGAAACAAGAACAGTTATTCTTGCATTTAAACATCATTACAGCCCAACACATTTCATTTTAGAACTCCATTCTTGCATTATCATCGATAGGCTAGGGTTTAACATCAAACACAATTGTATTCAAACCGAAACTAATACCCTTTTATTATCTGCTTAACTCAAAGTATGAACATATGCATTGCAAGCCAGGTATTTCATTATCGGCTTACAACCATTCTTTAGATAAACATCTTAAACAGGCTTTCAGAAACGAATTTGAAAATTAGAGTTCAAAACACTGAGCGTAAACATTAAACCCTAGCACTGAGCATTCCCATTTAATTATACGATCGCAGCATGCTACAGAACACCTTGTTTGTTTACTGAGTGTTTCATTCAAAACCCATTTTTTTTACACTACACAGCTATTGCCGAAACAAAACCATAGTCAACATTTCTATTCCTTACAGTTCAACATTTGTTTCCCCCATCGTTTTAGAAGTGCAAAAACTATAAACATTAAACGTTTAAATGCTGTAGAATTCATTGCAACAACGAAGGTTCAAATCCTTTCGAGTTCGTCGAGCCGAGGCATGGCTGGCCTTTTTAGAAATATTTACATCATCTACACTAACTAAAAACCATAACAGTAACGTTTTCCCCAAGGTTGTAGGTGAGGCAAAAGCCATTGCTGAGAAGACACATTCCAAAACCCTGCCGTACTCACTGTCGACCAAGTCCGAATCCAGGAGAACCACGAGGTAGGGTTACCACCGACGCTTACCGGTGGTTACGCTGTAGCTTCCCCGTCAACGTTCCAAGAATACTACTGTTTTCCGAGAGCTAACCTGTCAAGCAATCATGTTCAGGGTTAAACGATAGTTATGAAATGCCAACGCATGCAACAAAGAAAACTCTAAACTTATGCAACAACACTGTACCTGCGTCGTTGACAGAAGATTGATGAAGCCATCCATCCACTTTGAAGGAAGAAGACCCAACTCGTAGGGAACACTGTGTCAACGCTTGCGAAACTTACAACCCGATTTGAAACCCCAGACCCTTCAAGTTACTACAACGCCACCAACGGATGCACTCAGCAAACCCTGTGGTTGCTGCGCTATTCTTTTACAGACTCGGCCCCCTTTGATCGTATTCACTTACAGTTTGGAGGTTGCTGTAGGTCTCAGGTTTGAGCCTGACGGAGGGTAAGAACATCAAAACCTAAGAGCCTCTCGACCGGTTGATCTCACCCCAACCCTACCACCGAAACGAATGACCAAGAAACGTTACGAAAACTTGAAGATTATGTTTAGGGTTCATCACGATCCCAACGCACAAACAAATCGAAGATGGAGATCTACTTTCAAAGTGCCACGTTGGAAGGTGGTAGATACGGTATTAATTCACCCATTCCCCTCCTAACCATGACGTTGCCAACTCAGTCGACACCGAGGCAGGAGGCCTGTTACAACTTAGCACTGGTGAACCTTCTCACATGCCGGACATCCATTACAACGTGCACGTAATATTACCATTTACGTTGTGGCCAGGCGACTTGATTACAAACCCAATCATTTACGATACCTTTTAATTCATACACAGACATTTTATAACACCATCATATCCACCTGCCAACCATAGGATCGACGTCATTGCATTAACTTATAAATCATACCAAGGTTAAAACATATATCGGTAGCCTGCATAAAAGACTTCGTATGTTCCATTTAAGTCAATATAAGTGCACTCATAGCATAACACATCCACCTAGGTCGCATTCGATCCTAAGGTATGGATAGATTCCGCCCCACTTAATATAAAGTTCATCAAGCATTGCCCAAGTCATAAATTCATAAGATTACACCCCCTAAGGGTATAGTTGGCACATAAAACCATCGCATAAATTGCATGGTAAGATAATAAGGTATATTACACCTCCATTATAATTCCTTAGGGAACATAGAAATTAGAATCACTTTGTCACCTTCACTATGGTCTGCATAGGACCATGTTCCTTGTCTTACGTTTGTCATAAGTCGAAATTCATAAAAAAAGATTGTTTTAAAGGCCGTGAATCATTCGTGAAATGATAGAAAGTGAAGTCATAAACTCCTAATGCAGAAAATTAATAACAATCACACTTTGAAATTGACGACTTCTGCAGCTTTTGAGCTAGTCAAGTTACTTCTTACGGAAATTGAAAAGAAACCATACCCGTGGCGTCAAAATACTAGCAGTTTTCATTTTTGAAACAATTTTTAAACACTCTGAATTTATCGCTATCTCTTACCTGCGAATCTGCGCATGAAGGACAAGTACAATGCTTTAGCTGAGTAGCTAAGTAAGCCTTGGGGCACCTCGTGGGACCCCTTTCATCATCATCCAGAAATTTTAAACTGTCAATACTTGTCGAGGAGAATTTCGTTTTCCAAATGTATCAAAATTTTCAATCATTCAAGCATATAAATAATGTCATAATCATTAATTGGATTCATGACGTGTCGCCGACACGAAACACCATCATAAAACAAAGAAAAACACAGCAGTAAGTTGTCCCTACAAAATGACGTAATTATTAATTACTGCTTTACTAAACATTTATTATTTCCGCATTTTACAATTATTAGCATTAAATGATGATTTAGAAATTTTTATGAAAATATAGGGATGTTACATGTGGTATTAGAGCTCATGTTCGAACTCTAGGCCTAAAGACGGTCCAAGAAACACGTAAACAGAAAATTTATGACTGTGAAATTTTTTGCTAACTCAAGTTTAAATTATTTTGTCGTATACAGAAAATTGTCTTTGATTTACACATATGGAAGGATCAGCTGAACACATAAGGGGCAGATTTCCGCCAAACAACCCTAGTATGGAACATCAATTCTAGGGCAACCAGGGTAACGATTCGTCAGAATTATTGCGTGCTTTTCAAGAATTGAAAGTAGAGATCCGGTCAGTAAAGTAGGACAATGAAAGAATCCTGAGGACACAGGAGAAGTTGAAGCAAGCACTGTTCGACCAATATCCAAAATATGAACAGGACCTTGAACATACTTTCGAAACTAAAGAGCTATCTCATGAAGGCAAGGGTAAACAAACAGAAAAAACTGAGGGAAACAACAACTCAACATCATCAAGAACTACCAAAACATCCACGTAAAAAGAAGCATAACTACTCTAGTGACAGCAGTGAGGGAGACTTCAAGCCAAAAAGAAAAATAAATAAACAGTACGAACAGATATCTGGTGAATTCAAGAAAATCAAACCCCCAACTTTCAATGGCGAAACAGAGAAAGGAGAGACAGTGGAAGAATGGTTGTCCGGCATGAAAAAGTATTTTCAGATCTACGACTATTCGGAATCCTTAAAGGAAAAAATGGCAATTTATAATTTGACCGGGAAGGCAGATATTTGGTGGCAAGACCTTAAAAGGGTAAAAAGTATAAAAGACCAAGATGTGAGTTGGAGTGCTTTTAAAAGATACTTCAAGAAGAAATTCTTATCTGAGCAGTATTATGAAGAAAAATACAAAGAATTCTATGATCTGAAACTGGGAACGATGAACATAAAAGAACTGAACAACAAGTTTTTAAGTTTGCTAAGGTATGTGCCATATATGGTGGAAGAAAAATCGAAGGTCCAGAGGTACCTAAGTTGTCTACCTTTCCACATCAAGGACAGGATAGAGTACGATAACCCTAAGACACTAGAAGAAGCCATGAGGAAAGCAACTTTTTGCTTTGACCAGAATAAGAAAAGAGAAGGGGTACCTAGCTGGAAAAACCCAAAACCCAGTAATTTTGAACAGAAAAGGAAAAATTTCAGATATGGTGGAAATTCCGGTTTCCAGAGGAAAAAATTTCAATAGAAAAGAAATAATCAGCAGCAGAAATTTACAGCACCCAGAAATGTCCCCAAGGTTTCCAGGACCAATGAATAGAAGCCACCTATAAAATGCTTTGAGTGCCAAGGGCCCCATTATGCCTCAGACTGCCCCCTCAAGAAACGGGCGGCCAACCATATTCACTCCATACAGTCTGAAGCTACTGTAGGAGATGTGGCAAGAGAAGTACCCAGAATTAGTGCATCATTAGACAACCGGCAAGCAGAACACCAAGTCTCAATGGTAGAGGTTGAAGGTATGCTGCAAAACCACCCAATTTCTATTTTAATTGACCCTAGTGCTAGTCTAAGTTATATATCACCGGTTGTTGTAGAAAGTCTCGATTTGAAAACAGAAAAATTTGATAAATCCTGGTTAGTTAGATTAGCGACGGGAACAAAAAGAAAGGTTTCTGATTTTGTGGGAAATTGTGTTTTATGTATGAATCAACTGACAACGCAGGTTAAGTTAAATATTTTTCCATTGGGGTCATATGGCATCCTAATCGATATGGACTAGTTAGAAACCCATCGTGTCATTCTGAATTGTTATGAGAAAAGTTTCATTTGCCTGGATGATGAAGGAAAGACAACAGAAGTAAGAGGCAACCTTAGGAAAACATCCGTTCGGTAGATTTCAGCCATGCAAGTAAAAAGGGCAATCAGAAAAGGATGTCAGATGTTTGCAATAATGCGGTGCATGATGAGTCGAGTACTAAGGAGGACAAACTGAAAATAGAGGACATACCTGTCTTAAAGGATTTCCAAGATATTTTTCCTGAAGAAATCCCAGAATTACCTCCCAAAAGGGACCTGGATTTTACTATTGAATTGATACCTGGTGCAGTACCAAGTTCTAAAGCTCCATACCGGATGAATATACTAGAGATGAATGAGTTAAAATCTCAGTTGAAGGAGCTGATCGATAAAAAATACATAAGACCCAGTGTGTCTCCTTGGGAAGCACCGGTCATTTTTGTTAAGAAGAAGGATGGTACCCTGAGACTTTGCATAGATTATCGTCAACTGAATGAAATGACGATCAAGAATAGGTACCCGCTGCCCCGCATTGACGATCTTTTTGACCAGCTACGCTGAGCAACAATATTCTCAAAGATCGATTTACGATTAGGATATCATCAGGTTCGTGTGAAGGATGAAGTCATTTTCAAAACAACCTTTAGAACTCGTTATGGACACTATGAGTTCGTTGTCATGCCGTTTGGATTAACTAATGCCCCTGTTGTATTTATGTGTTTGATGAACAAAATTCTGCACAAGTACTTAGATAAGTTTGCAGTTGTGTTTATCGATGACATTTTAGTATATTCTAAGAACAAGGAGGAGCATGATGAACATCTACGTATCATTCTACAAGTTTTGAGGGAGCACCAGTTGTATGCTAAGTTCAGTAAATGTGATTTTTACAAAGACAAGATTCAGTACTTAGGACACATAATCTCTGAGGAAGGGATTTCGGTTGACCCCGCCAACATAAAGGCCATTAATGAATGGCCAGTTCCTAAAGATGTGACGGATGTGCGATCATTTATGGGCATCACTGGTTATTATAGAAAATTCATTGAAGGGTTTTCAAGGATTGCAAACCCCATAACATTGCTACAGAAAAAGGGAAAGAAGTTTGTCTGGGATCAAAAGTGTGCAGACAGTTTTACAAAGTTAAAGGAATTGCTGACTTCAGCTCCTATTTTGAGTATTGCAGATCCTAATAAAGATTTTGTAGTATGTACAGACACGTGCAATGATGGACTTGGAGGAGTCCTAACGTAGGAGGGACATGCTGTAGCCTATGAGTCAAGAAAGTTGAAAATACATGAGAAGAACTATTCCACCTACGATCTAGAATTGTTAGCAGTAATTCATGCCTTGAAAATGTGGCGTCACCACCTTATTGGCATAAAATTTACTTTAATGACGGATAATATGGGGCTGAAATATTTGTTAGATCAAACCAATTTGAATGCCAGGCAAGCGAAATGGCTAACCTTTCTAAGTGAGTATGATTTTGAAATTCAGCACATTAAGGGGAAGGAGAATAAATTTGCTGACGCGTTAAGTCGTAATGCAAGGATACATTTTATTTCAGCCATTATCACATACGCAACAGATTTGGAGAAACAAATTTTTGAAGGAATTAAAGAGGATGAGGAATACAAAAAATTACAGGAAAGGACAGCAGAAAACAATTCTGAAAATTCTATAGCAGATTTCAGTTTGAAGGAAAATGGCCTACTGCTGTACAAAAACAGATTGTTCGTACCAAACATACCAGCAGTAAAGATTCTGATTTTGGATGAGATGCACAAAAGCCACTATTCTTTCCATCCAGGTTATCAGAAGACCATATGCTACGGAAGGAGTACTATGAATATATAGCTAAGTGTTTTGATTGTCAAAAAGTGAAGGTGGAACATCAACATCCTGCTGGATTGCTGCAGCCCTTTCCTATACCCAGCTGGAAATGGGAAATCGTAAGTATAGATTTCATCACTGGGTTACCCAAGAATAAAAAACAACACGACTCCATCATGGTGGTAGTAGACAAACTTAGCAAGGCAGCCCATTTTATCCCTGTCAAAACTACCCATAAAGCTCCTGATATCGCAGAAATTTTTATGAACCAGGTTTTCCGACTGCATGGGATACCCAAGGTAATAGTTTCGGACCGAGATTAAAAGTTCATAGGTAACTTTTGGAGGTCCTTGTTCAAGGGGTTAAATACCACCTTAAATTTCAGCACTGCGTTTCATCCGCAAACAGACGGACAGACTAAAAGGGTAAACCAGATATTGGAAGACATGCTCAAAATGTATGTTAAGGATCAGCTTGGTAAGTGGGAAGACTACTTGCACCTAGCAGAGTTTGCGTATAACAATCACTACCATGCTTCATCCAAACTTAGCCCATTTGAGATTCTTTACGGTAGAAAGTGCAACACACCGGTGTCATGGAGTGATCCGGTTAACAGAGTCACTTTGCGGCCCGAATTGTTGCAGGAATTGTAACTAATCATGAAGCAAGTACAAGGAAATCTTAAAGCTACCCAGGATAGACAGAAAAGTCAAGCAGACCTTAAAAGAACTCATAAAGAGTTCCAGGTTGGTGAACATGTTTTTCTTAAGGTAAGGCTGAAAAAGAGTTCCTTAAAATTGGGAAGCTGTGCCAAACTGGCACCCAGGTATTGTGGTCCTTTCGAAATCTTGTCCAGAGTTGGACCTGTGGCATATCAATTAGCCTTACCTTCAAACCTCAAAATCCATAATGTTTTTCACATTTCATTTTTAAAGAAATATGTGCATGATTCTACTCATGTTGTAAATTGGAATAATGTTCAGGTGGAACAAGGCGACGATTTTCCGATGGTACCAGACTGTATTCTCGCAAGGAAAGAAACTCTACTCCGGAATCGCACCGTTGGCCAAGTAAAAGTGCAATGGAAGCACTTTATCCCAGCAGAGGCTACTTGGGAGTTGGAGAGTAGTATGCGGGTTGCATACCCAACTCTGTTCCAGGGACACTCAAGGAGTGAATAAAGCAACATCGAGGACGATGTTGAGGCTTAAGGGGGGGTGTATGTCACCTACCCAATTTTTGAGAATAATTATTTTCTACTATTATCCTTTTTGCAAAATACTTTGTGTTAAATTATAATTACAAGTTTTCTAATTATGACCAAATTAAGTCAAAGATGAATGTAATGACTCATTATTATTATTTAATAAATAAAAATGGGAGACAAACACTCAAGAAAGCTGTTACAAGAGTGTTCACTGGACCACTAGGAGGAATGGAAGCTGCTGGAAGGATTGGGACGGATGGTAGAATTTGCACTCTACCATTAGCTATTGGTATGGGACAACTCCCCCTAATTTTGTGGCATTTCCCCCTCCAGGTGGAGGGAGGTGAACAGGTAGCTCACTAATGACCAGTTAATTACAAAAATACCTAGGCAGCCTATAAAAGGCAATTCAAATTGAGCAGGGAGCTCTTACAATGTTTTCTGCAGAAACATTTCCTCATGTGCATCAGGTGATGGCTGAGAGATTCGAATAGGGAGGCTGTGGAGAGTGCAAGTATAAGTCTGCAAATGTTATGAGAAGGACAGACCAGACCACTAATCTTGTAAGGTTGATTTTCTTGCTACTGCAAGTAGAGACCCTAAGCTTCTGAACTTCTTTCCTCATGGTGGATTAGTGGAAAGGCTCGGGGGTCCTAAGGCAGGAATCTTGGCTGCTTGGGAGCAGGTTGGGTGGAACTGGCTTCTTGAGTGATTTGTTCCCCCTATCACACCCATGTTCTATTCCTTTTTTTTTTGTTTCCAATTACATGAATGCTCTCAGAAAGTGGCTTAGAAATGTTATTAATGACCAATAGCAGTAAAATGTTAGATCTTGATTGATTTTAAATTGTTGAACTGATAAAATGACTCCTCTGCATTTTTCCCCATGCATGAAGCTGCATCGTACTCCAGTACAGAGAGGTAGCATTAAATCTGTTCATTTCAAGTGAAACCTAACATGCACCTAAATTCATAACCCCAAGAGACACCCATGCACAGGCTTATATTCCTATGCATCTGATTTTCTAGACAATTTAGCAGCTGCAAAATTAAATCTTTGCATGCACTGAATATACTATTCAACTCTGTATGCTGAAACAACATACCAGAAACTAGCTATAACAGTAATTTCCTTTCTGATTTCTAAAGGTGGACATGGTGTTAGCATCTAGGTTTTACTGATCATCAGTTATTCCTTCGAAAAGAAACCAATATCATGCATTCTGTTTAACCACATGCCCATTCTTTTATTTTTATTGTTATTTGAATCTGATCGATCTTTATAGAAATTATTGTCATCATTGTATTATTTTTGTGCAAAAGAAAGGTACTATATTGTTCTTTCATTTCTCCAGAGGTCTAAATTGGACAAATACAGGGAGATAGAATTAAAGTAGACAAAATGTTAAACTAATAGGCAAATTAAACTAACTGACGAATACTCTGTAAATTTCCTTGATTCTGTATTATCAACTATACATGGCAAAATTTAAATCACAGAATATCATGTTCTTAAATAAAAAGAAAAGGATAGCAATTATTTTATCAAATGACAGAGTAAAATACTGCATCTCTACACCCAAACCAGGGTTTGATCTGTTCTTGCCATACTAATATTTACAAACATTTAACAACTGCAAAATCAAATGTTTTCATTATCATAGATATTCTAACTATGGAAACAAGAACTGTTATTCTTGCATTTAAACATCATTACAACCCAACACATTTCATTTTAGAACTCCATTCTTGCATTATCATCGACAGGCTAGGGTTTAACATCAAACACAATTGTATTCAAACCGAAACTAATACCCTTTTATTATCTGCTTAAATCAAAGTATGCACAGATGCATTGCAAGCTAGGTATTTCATTATCGGCTTACAACCATTCTTTAGATAAACATCTTAAACAGGCTTTTAGAAATGAATTTGAAAATCAGAGTTCAAAACACTGAGCGTAAACATTAAACCCTAGCACTGAGCATTCCCATTTAATTATATGATCGCAGCATGCTACAGAACACCTTGTTTGTTTACTGAGTGTTTCATTCAAAACCCATTTTTTTTTACACTACACAGCTATTGCCGAAACAAAACCATAGTCAACATTTCTATTCCTTACAGTTCAACATTTGTTTCCCCCATCATTTTAGAAGTGCAAAAACTATAAACATTAAACGTTTAAATGCTGTAGAATTCATTGCAACAACGAAGGTTCAAACCCTATTGAGTTTGCTGAGCCGAGGCATGGCTGACCTTTCTTTTTAGAAAGATTTACATCATCTACACTAACTAAAAACCATAACAATAACGTTTTCCCCAAGGTTGCAGGCGAGGCAAAAGCCATTGCCGAGAAGACACATTCCAAAACCCTGCCGACACTCACTGTCGACCAAGTCTGAATCCAGGAGAACCACAAGGTAGGGGTACCACTGACGCTTACTGGTGGTTACGCTGTATCTTCCCCATCAACGTTCTAGTTATACTACTATTCGCCGAGAGCTAACCTGTCAAGCAATCATGTTCAGGGTTAAACGATAGTTATGAAATGCCAACGCATGCAACAAAGAAAACTCTAAACTTATGCAACAACACTGTACCTGCATCGTTGACAGAAGATTGACGAAGCCATCCATCCACTTTGAAGGAAAAAGACCCAACTCGTAGGGCACACTGTGTCAACGCTTGCGAAACTTGCAACCCGATTTGAAACCCCAGACCCTTCAAGTTACTACAATGCCACCAACGGATGCACTCATCCAACCCTGTGGTTGCTGCACTATTCTTTTACAGACTCGGCCCCCTTTGACCGTATTCACTTACAGTTTGGAGGTTGCTGCAGGTCTCAAGTTCGAGCCCAAGGGAGGCTAAAAACATCAAAACCTAAGAGCCTCTCGGTCGGTTGGTCTCACCCCAACCCTACCACCAAAACGAATGACCAAGAAACGTTACGAAACCATGAAGATTACGTTTAGGGTTCACCACGATCCCAATGCACAAACAAATCGACGATGGAGATCTACTTTCAAAGAGCCATGTTGGAAGGTGGTATATATGGTATTAATTCACCCATTCCCTTCCTAACCACGACGTTTCCAACTCAGTCGACACTAAGGCAGGAGGCCTGTTACAACTCAAAACTCGTGAACCTTCTCACTTGTTGGACATCCATTACAACGTGCACGTAACATTACCATTTACGCTGTGGCCAGGCGACTTGATTACAAACCCAATCATTTACGATACCTTTTAATTCATACGTAGACATTTTATAACACCATCATATCCACATGCCAACCATAGGATCGACGTCATTGCATTAACTTATAAATCATACCAAGGTTAAAACATATATCGGTAGCCTGCATAAAAGACTTCGTATATTCCATTTAAGTCAATATAAGTGCACTCATAGCATAACACATCCACCTAGGTCGCATTCGATCCTAAGGTATGGATAGATTCCGCCCCACTTAATATAAAGTTCATCAAGCATTGCCCAAGTCATAAATTCATAATATTACACCCCCTTAGGGTATAGTTGCCACATAAAACCATCGCATAAATTGCATGGTAAGATAATAAGGTATATTACACCTCCATTATAATTCCTTAGGGAACATAGAACTTAGAATCACTTTGTCACCTTCACTATGGTCTGCATAGGACCATGTTCCTTGTCTTAGGTTTGTCACAAGTCGAAATTCATAAAAAAAGATTGTTTTAAAGGTCGCGAGTCATTTGTGAAATGATAGCAAGTGAAGTCATAAACTCCTAATGCAGAAAATTAATAACAATCACACTTTGAAATTGACGACTTTTGCATCTTTTGAGCTAGTCAAGTTACTTGTTACGAAAATTGAAAAGAAACCATACCTTTGGCATCAAAATACTAGCAGTTTTCATTTTTGAAACAGTTTTTAAACACTCTGAATTTATTGCTATCTCTTACCTGCGAATTTGCGCATGAAGGATGATTACAATGCTTTAGCTAAGTAGCTAAGTAAGCCCCGGGGCACGTCGTGGGACCCCTTTCATCATCATCCAGAAATTTTAAACTATCAGTACTTGTTGAGGAGAATTCTGTTTTCCAAATGTATCGAAATTTTCAATCATTCAAGCATATAAATAATGTCATAATCATTAATTGGATTCATGACGTGTCGCCGACACGAAACACCATCAGAAAACAAAGAAAAACACAGCAGTAAGTTGTCCCTACAAAATGATGTAATTATTAATTACTGCTTTACTAAACATTTATTATTTCCGCATTTTACAATTATTAGCATTAAATGATGATTTAGAAATTTTTAAATTTTTATGAAAATATTGGGATGTTACAATTGTGATCATTATAGAATATACTTTAAATAATAAAATGTACCTATCACTCATACCAGGAAAGAAAGAAGCAAATATCATATTAGGAAATCCTTTGAATTCCCCAAATTCCCCAAATTATATCGGTTGAAGAAGTGGATGAATCTACTCCATGGTGCTTTTTCAACAGAGCAGCTCAAGGTGACCCACTTGTGGGTGGAGCGGGTGGGATCATCTATCACTCCTCTCATCGATGGACTAAGTTTGATGCATCCACATGCCCCAGTTCCAACAACCAGGCAAAATTGATGGCCATCAAATATACTCTCCTACTGACATACTCTATTGGCATTTGTCGCTACAGGTTATTGGAGATTCTCTCTAAGTCATAAATTGGTTAAAACACATATGGAGACCCAGAAATATCTTCCTTGCTGGTATCTATGAGGATGTTGATAGGATTGTGAAACTTTTCCATTACATCTCTTTTCAGTATGTGCATAGAGAAAGGAACCATATGGCAGACTAGTTATCCAAGACCATGCTACTTTTTGGGGATGGCACTTGGCAACAATGAGAATGCAACAATGATAACATAACTGAAGATGATCCGGGACTAATCCCCTTTTGAGAACAGGGCTACAATCTACAAGATTATTTTTCTATAAATGGGATTGTAGTAAAATATTTTGATGTGTCGAGACTAAAAGAACAATCCATATGCTTATATGTATATGTTAATGATACAACATGTAATGAAGAGAAACAATACAATGAGCTCATGTCGGGACATCCCTGAAGACTAGATTATATGATGAGGTCTAAAAAGCTTAAAGGATGGTAAGGCAATGTACAATGTATGAGGATGAAAGGGGGGATTAAGGATATAATGAATATTTGAATAAGGAGGCCATTGAAAAAAATCTAAATAAGACAAACCAAGGAACTTTGAAAGCACATAAATGTCAAAATTCGAAAATTATTTTGAAATTTTGTCCAAAATAGACTCAACTAGCTTATTATTAGAAGTTTGGAAACTATAAAACAAAGAAGATGGATCAACTAAGACAAATGATATGTGTTGTGAATGTCTAGGACTTGTAAAAATTGAGAATGAGGCAAACATTGACTCGATAAACAAAACAACCACTCGCATGTCTACATAAACATATATATATGTCTACTAAGACATATAAATGATATCAACTAAGACAAATGATATGTGTTGTGAATATCTAGGACTTGTAAAAACTGAGAATGAGGCAAACGTTGACTTGATAAACAAAACAACCACTCACATGTCTACAATCAAATGCAAACAAACTTATTCAAATACCAAGCTTGCATGCATTTATAGATAATTTGTTGAAAGATTTAACTTTGATCACACTCTAAGCTTTAATAGCACTTGTAAGAACGATTCAGAATATTCAAAAAACAATCCAATGATGTTTCTTGCAATCTTCATAGAGGGAATACATATATCCCTTTTTTCATAATTTAGTTTCTTATGAAAGTTGACAATGAGGATTAAAATGGGTCAAAATTTAGTTTCTTTTTCCAGCGAAAAAAACTACTATTGATATTCATAGGAATCAAATAGTACAAAGAGAGTCTTGATTCGAATAAAATGAATCATTCATCAGAAACATCAAAAGTATGAAATACAAATGTTCATGACTTTCCAGGTCTCAAAAAAACTTTAACAAACAATCCGCTAAAAGAAAACCAGAGATATCAAAATGAAACATACTTCCAGTACCATACCTCCATCTAAATCCCGATAAAGATAAACCCACAGCATTAGACATAAAAGAAAGTGTCACCACTATCTATGATAGTGCTGTCACACCATTCTTCCTAGAGAAGTTGTCCTTCCATCCCCGCTAGAGCCTGTTTGGATAACTTATCCGCCAAAGAGTTATGAGCTCTATAAATATGTTCAAACAAGATATTCTGTTGTTGAGCAATTTCAGCTTGTGCACGAAGACACCAATGTCTCAAATTTGTCACATTCAGCTTGAATTTGCCCTCAGCCCATTTAATTGTAACACGTGAATCTCCGTACACTTTGATATTAACTAAGCCGAACATATTTGCCACTTTTAATACACACCAGAGAGCCATAAGCTCAGCTTTCATGTTACTGCCAGCTCCACAATTGAGCCTAACTGTGAAATAGTGTGATTCATTTAGATAAAGAACACCCCCCACTGCACAAATTCCATTTTGAGCCGCCCCATCGAAGAAGAGTACTGGTTGATCCACCTTGAGAGTGAACAAACTAATTTTCTCAATCTTTTGTTTTTGAATACCAAAACTGTAAGTAGAAAACATTTTTAATGCAATCAAGCTGCACTTTACTACATCCGGAACCAAGTTCTGGAAAATTGCACAATTTCTCGTGTACCATACTGCCCATGAAATGAAGATAGCTAGAGAGAAAAAAGGTTTGTTTTTCCTGTACCAATTCAAGAGACATAAGCTGGAATCTCCAACATCCCAATGATAAGAAAAATTTAAACTTGATGAAACAAAATCCCAGACTTTCTGTGTGAATTTGCATTTGACAAAAAGGTGCTGTAAAGATTCTGCATCACTGTGGCAAAGAGCACAAATGCTAGGGCCCAACCATCCACGTTTGATCAAATTCTCCCATGTCTTTAGTTTATCTTGCAAAGCAAGCCATATGAAGCATTTAACTTTTAATGGGATAGACCATTTCCAAAGATTCTTGAACCACCAATCTTGAGGAAAAATGAATTTAGTTTGGATAATTATACTATATGCAGTCTTGGCCGTGACAATACCAATGGACGGGTTTCCACCCCAAACTATTTGATCACTGTCTTGTATAAGTTTAACACTAGCAGAATTTAAATTATTTATATCTGAATCCCAGATCCGAGCTAAAAATCCAGACAGACCTAGATCTCTCGCAGATAACCACACAGCAGACCCATCAACGCCAACACTGTTAAATTGGATCTTATTCAAGGTGTTCAAACCAATAACCTGCAAATACTGAGTAATGGTAGAAGGGAGAAGATAAGAGTCTTCCATCCCTAGAATCGGGTCCACTCCAACTCTGATTTTCTCACCCGATCCCACCTGCCAAAAGTGGTCAGATTTGATCCATTTGAAAATTTTCATAAAGCCCCTCCAAATGGGAGAAAAATTCCAATGTCCCAATTTTGGGTTTCTTATCCAGAGATGTACATCCTGCTTCAGATATTTGCTCTTTATGAGTCGAGACCAAAGGGTACTGCCAAAAATACCCCTCCACATGCTTTTTAATCTGAGAGTAGAGTTGAAGACCTCAAGGTCTTTGATTCCCCAACCACCAAATCTAAAAGGTCTTGAGAGCATTTCTACAGCTACCATTGGTGTCTTCGAATATTCTGCAGTCCCTGTCCAGAGAAAATTAAAAAAACATTTCTTGATAGTTTTTATAATGAAAGAGGGGACTTCAAGGAGTGAAAACCAGTAAACTGGAATGCTCGAGAGAACAGATTTTACTAAAATGAGTTTGCCTCCCAAAGATAACAATCTATAGGACTAGTGTGCTATTCGAGATTCAATTTTTCTCACCAACCAGAGCCAATCTCTTATGAGATAGTTATTGGGATTTAAGTTGAAACCTAGATATTTAAATCCAAGGTCCAAAGAACAACAACTATAGGGAAGAACATAAGTGATATCCCTCAAAAGCTCAACACTCATATTATGATGATAAAAATTGGACTTGACAGAGTTGACCTTCATGCCGGAGGCATTATAAAATGTCTGAATAAGTTCTGCATACATTTTCCATTCTGCCACAGAATCTAAGCCTGCCATCAAAACATCGTCAGCAAATAAAATATGTGTGATCACACATTCCTTTGTCATTTTGATGCCTTTAATCTTTCCTCTATCGAGAGCTTGATTAACTAATCTGCTGAAACCATCCATGACCAAAATGAATAGAAGAGGTGAAAGTGGACACCCTTGTCTTATCCCACGGGAGCAATTGAAAAAAGAGGATGGAGAACCATTAACCAGCACTGAGAAATTTATGGTAGTGATGTAAGCCATTATCCACTTTATCACCAAAGGAGGCACACCAATTCTGATGAGAATCAAACGCAGAAAAGACCAACTAACTCTGTCATAGGCTTTTTCTAAATCCATTTTAAGTAACAGTGCCTTCTTCTTTTTATTTTTTATGCTATGCATCAATTCCTGAGCGATGCCAATAGCATCATGGATTTGCCTTCCTGATAAAAAACCAAATTGCTTTGTTGAGATATGTTCAGAGAGCACCTTCTTCATCCTTTCTGCTAAAATCTTTGTGATAAGTTTGTAGAGTAAATTGCATAGAGCAATCGGACGATAGTCCCCAAATGAAGTGGGCTTGTTCTTTTTGGGGATCAAGGTGATAAAAGTCGAGTTGAGAGCACCCGAAATATAACCATGGACTCTAGAAAAATTAACCAGTTCTTTAAGTTCCATTCCCAATATATCAAAGAAGTGAAGATAAAGCTCCACCGGCCAACCATTAGGCCCGGGGCTTTTGTCTTTGGCAAAAATTAAATTTAGTTTCTTATAAAAGTTAATGATGAAGGATTTAAAATAAATGTTCATCATTTAGTTTTTTTTATGAAAGTTGACACTGAGAATCAAAATGAGTGAAAATTTAGTTTTTTATAAAAATTAATGATGAAGGATTTAAAATGAATAAAATTACGTATATATTTGAGAACTATTAAAATTTAAATAATGCAAATTCTCTAATTCTTCATGATAAACATTAAAAAGATCTTTGAAAGTAGAAATCCACCACCTTGACTATTTATGGATGATGACTTTGTTCACAATTTAAATAAGGTGCCAAACACTTTTGACTATTAATGAAAGAGAAGTCTAAATGTGGCATCTTAAAGTTGGATGCAACATGGAATATATTTAAAATTTTAAATTAAATTTATTATAAAATAAGAGTCAGAAGGTGGCAATGTCGTTGACGTTGCATCTGCATTGGCTGGTGGTTTGCAGTTGCTAGGAGCTTTATTTGATATGATAAGTATGGAAGCAATGTTCACCAGAAACTGCACAAACATGCTTCAACATACTTTCATATATTTTCTATTTTCATTTTCTTTAGCTCCAGGACCGAGTCATTTGCTCGAGAGTATATATAAGGCCTATTGGGAGGGATTGGTAGCAAGTTCAAAGTACAAAAAACTCGAAGTAGAAGGCGGCTCGGCTAAGAATCGACAAAATAGAGTCAAACTTGCTTTAGGCTAAACAAACTTTCTTATTTTTCGTATAAAGTTTGATACCTTAGAGGATATCTAAAAGTGTCTTGCTTGTTGTATCATGTCACACTCCCTTTTTAATATTATTTGATTCTAACATGTTAAACTTTAATGATAGGCATATAACGACAACATAAGAGATTAGAAGACATCATTGGACTCATTTATGGGCATCATTTGACACATTTGTTTTAAATCAATAATGTCAACGTTTCCATATGAGTCTCTCAACGAAGAGAAACAACTATTTTGAGAAGCATTCACTGGGTTAGTGTTAGTATGATTATTAGATGCCAAGTTGCGTTAACGTTAACCAAGTGTGAAGCCTTGCATTGATGCTAACCAAGTGGTGAAGATCGAATATATGCCAACATAGTGGGTCAACGGAAAGTTTAGGCTAATAACTATGATAAATTGATGCTATCTAAATCAAAGACCTAGTTGTATTGTACTTTTCGAATCTCTCCCATGATCTATAATACTCATAAAGAGGAGGCATAATCAACTTCTCAAGTAGTACAGACTTAAGATGGGTCACTGAAGAAAGTCCTGGCAGCCCATTAAGTATTTGCATGATTCAAACTCTAATTGCATATGATAAGAGCCTTAAGCTTAGGCATGGCATGTAAAAATGTTGGAAGATAGTATTGACGTGCAAAAAAGAATAACACCAAAGCTTCCACCTCAGGAAAATCTATTTGACACCAATCTTGCTCTTCCATTGGACGTATATATTCCAGAAATGTAAAAGTCAGTATGTTGATAAAGATGCTTATCAAACACTTTATTAAAATTGGAAAATTAGTGAATTGAACTATTAGTCTAATAGTTTACTCAATGTTTAAGCAGAGAAAGAAATAAAATAAGTTTTAGGAGTTACATGTATGAATTGAAACAAATTGAGCCCTAGATGTCTCATCTTTTAGTTTTAGTCAGTTTGTAGGAATACTATCGTCCTTATGAGGCATGAAAAGCCTCTTACCATGAATGGCACTATCCTGGCTTGCCATATGCAAGGCTAAATCTCGCATTACATCATGTTGGGAAAAAGAAAGCTCACAAGCACATCCAAATGAGATTGCCAAACTTTTATGAACCAAAAGGAGTGAACTCAAAACCCTTGATTTGTACTAGCTTGATTTATCTTAACTTATCAGTGTCTTTCTCATTTCTAATTCTGTTAGAAATCATATAAATAATATAAACCCTTAAATTGCTTGTGTTCTTGTAGTCAACCTTCTACAGAGTTGATGCCCTTTGCCTTCTGCAAGGTTGATGCTCTACCAAAGGATGCCACAAGCACATCAAATTAAGTCAAGATACAATTAAGAAGAAAACCATACAATTAAGAAGAAGACCATACAATCAAGAGATAGATTTATAAAAAGGTAACAAATTTAAACGAGTTCTTGATAAACTTATAAAAAGGTAACAAATTTATACAAGTTCCAGATAGAGTTATAAAACGATAACAAATTCAAACAAGTTCCATACCCTGGATCGCATGTAAGACTTATGAGATTTTGACTTGCAAGTTCTAACAAGATCACAAAAGCTTCTTGCCATTCCATTCGATCCAATAGTGAAACTACATTGAACTTTTTACCATCATCAAGAACATCTATACTTGTTTCTAAGCAATTAAGAAGCTCCTCTCTATGATATCGTGATATAGATTCTACTCTTGAAAGTTTTTTCTTAGCATTTTCCCAAATTGGCTGAGGCTCATTTCGCAAAGAGCTTCCAATCACCTTGAGTGCAAGTGGTAAACCCTTGCACACTACTTCAACCTACAAATATAGTACTAGTTAAACATTGTGTTATTCTTCTACATAAATCTACACTATTAAAACCTTTTATGGAATTTTGTCACACCACACTATTATTGTTAAAGTTGCAAATTTAGAACGACAAAACAAATCATCCATAAAAGTGGCAGAAAATCAATTTGAATTTGAACATAGTATACTCTTGAATCTAAGAGAAGGATACAAAAACAGTTAGGATATGAGAATGAAATAATGAATAGTATTTATAATTCATACATGTTTAACAAGATCTTCATCTTCTGTTGACAGAATGGAAGGTTGTCCAAATGCCCAGAAGCAGAAAAGAGACAAGGCATCAAACTTCTGCGACATGGGTATGTTATACACATGGATACTGCTTGTACTTGGAATAGCGTAACCTTGCTTGGTTGCGATAACTATCTTGTATCCCTCTGCTTGAAACAACAACTGTTCCACATTTGATCTTGACCAAACATCATCCAAAACCAATAAAGTTTGCTAATTTCCTT
Organism: Larix kaempferi; assembly: GCA_027924585.1. Lineage (NCBI taxonomy): Eukaryota > Viridiplantae > Streptophyta > Pinopsida > Pinales > Pinaceae > Larix > Larix kaempferi. The sequence goes on along the minus strand of BSBM01000087.1, from coordinate 8,492,288 downwards.
TTAAACTAAGATTCTTTTGCAATTGGTAGTGCGCATCCTCTATGCTTTGAAAAACAGGTCTTAGAGCACCAATTATGTTATTCCTCAGGGTCTTCAAAAGGTCCTTTGCATTTGGAGTTTGTGAAACAATAATGAAAACTATATTGTTTTGGAAGAAATATGGTAATCACAATGAGAATATGCATTAAAATTAACATGAATGAGTAAAATGGAAGCTCGGAGTGAAGATTAAAATAGGGAATTGTTCTTACCTCTGGCTTGGGAATCGTTGCAAAGGCATAATGCAATCAGAATAATTGTAATCTGCTTCTATTATGTTTTCTATCTACTCAACTGACACACTATAATTTGGGACATCCATAGTCATGAAACATCTCCAACCAAGTACAATGTTCGACAACTTCCACCTCTTCTAACTCATAGCACCTGTATGCTCTAGATTTTTGAAATGGCGTATAAAAATCAGATGTTCCAAGAATACTTACCTAGTGGAAACAAGACAACTAGGGTAGGGAGTTGGCAATCACAAGAGGAAGAAGAATGAACAGTGATTGCAAAGAAATTTGAATTGTTGAATCTAAACCAGTCACTACGCATTCACAAGAGAGCCTATGAAGCTTGAAAAGAAGGTTGTGCTCAGACAAAAGGCATACTTAACTATATTTTTTTTAATGTATGAAATATAGCCTTCCTCACTACCCCCATGCCTCAAACATGATTCCGAGTGAAAGCATGCAAAATAAAGTCATAAAAAACTTAATGCATTCATAGTTATCAAGCATCACAAGATAGAAATATCCTTCACGGAAGAGGTTATAATTTCTAGATTACGAAGCTCGCATAACACACCAAGATAAGAACTCTGTTAATGAAATTAGGTGTTAAAGAAAATTAATAGTAACAAAAATCAGAAAAGATTGAAGACTCAGGCTTCCAATGTATGTAACATCGATGAAAGTGATAAAAGATGGGGAGATGCAAGGAAACTAGGGTAAATTGTCATAATGTACGACACAAAATTAGGACGTGCTGGTAATCTCGTACTTCTACTGTAAAGGGATTTGACAGCTTGCTAATTACAATATATGTTCTAACTTCTGAACAAGAGTTCATACCAATCTAACTATCAATTTTGTACCCTCTAGCAAGTTTCCATATAACTATAACTAGGATTGTAAAGAAAGCACCCAAAAAAAAATGCTAGATAGTTAGGATGCATGGAGTTTTTCTTATCTTTGTCTGATTAAACCTTAAATGTGTTTCAATATCAGTAAAAGAGTGGACTTCCAAATTATGAATTCAGAGAAAAGATGTAAATAATATTACTTATAAGTAAACAAATTCAAAATATCAGGAAGAAATGGTAGAGAGTTAATGTACAATACTAAAAATAAGTTGCAATGTTCTTTGTCTTATAGAATTATGAGTTGGGATAACTGTGAAGAATGGAGACAACTCTCGAGATATGATAGTCCATCTGCTTAATAAGAAAAGAGGAACAATATTAGCAATTATCATCACCACTACTGGATTGCTTCGTCTAACTTAAAAATCATGCCTATAAGAACAAGCATTCGTAAGTGCATTTCAAATAGAGACAATTTTCTTTTTGTTTTTATATGTATATTAGTGGAACGATAGCAGAGAAGCGACCTTTGAAATAATCAAATGGTCAACAAAGAAAGAAATTTTCCATCCAGGTGAAACGCCTGTCATCCAAGCTAATCTTTTAGTCTCGAAAGAAGTCTCATTTATAACTACTAATGCATGGATGGTATTCACGACTGTCGTACATTGGGAACCCATCGACATGTAACCATCGAAGCTTTGTCACCTGATCCAACCCTAGTATGTAATCAGCTTCACACATCCCTCTGTCCACAACTCCAAGATCCCAATGTTTCCATACTTGGCAGTGCTTCTAACTCACGCATCCCTCCGCCCACAACTCCAAGATCCCAATGGTTCCATACTTGGAAACGCTTCTAACTCAGAGCATCCATTGACATTGACATGCAACTGTAAAAGCCTTGCCATTGCCCCCACCCATGTATGTCCTTCAGCTTCACACATCCCCCTTGTAATACCTCTAGTTTTGACTTGGAATGTATTTAATCAAAATTATGTAAATGATGTAAATATGCTAGTATGGATTCCTAGTGTGGAGCTCAAGGCCGAGGCCCAACTAGTAAATGGCTAGGCATGTATGATGTATATATTTTTATTTGGACCATATGGTTGGCTTACTATGCCAATTCGAAATGTATGTAGATATTATGTTGGAAATAAATAAAATGGTCCAATATGGTTGTATAAAGAGCGTTGTAGGGGCTATGATTCCACCAGAGGGGAAGAGGAAAGGGAGGCCTATGGGGAAACCAAATCCTATATTTCCATGTGTCAACCTTATAAATCATCTAAAATCTTCCATGTGCCTTAAATGAGCCAATTAACTTGTCTTGACTTTTAAACCCAATCATTGAATGCATATGTGAGGTTGGTGGGAAAAGTCACTTCATGTAGTTATTGAAGCATGGGGGTTGTGACAATTATGTCAATTGTTAGTAGTCTTATTTCTTCTATGTTTAGAAGCTATGCCAGCTGTCTTTTCACCCTTACCTCATATCATTGGAGTCAACACTCTTTTGATCATTCTCTCATGCATGTTTTTACACTACGTAGAGTTTTCCATTGTTGTTCATAACCATGACCATACCGTGTTAACCGAGAAATTCGAATTTGAAGACAAAGCTGCATTTTTAGAAGGGAAAATAGATGGTTGTAGATGAGCATGGAGGTTGGGAAAGCTAAGAAACTTTACCCATTGAGTTCTTCTACTTTTGGATGCTTGAGAATCCATGGATTAATGTTGCAGGAGGTTCTCCAATAGCTTACAACAGATTGGACTCTTACTGCACACACTGGTAAGCACTATAAGGGTTGGATTTCCCGAGGTAAATGTGGATCAGTGAAGGGAAATGTATTCCTTGTGTTGTGTGGGGCAATTGGAAGGAGTGCCATGGCTATGAAGGCTTAGTGAGACCCCTGTAAAGCTCTAGTTGAGCTTTTGGCTAAGCACAGTGAGCATAATGGGTTGTGGGATGAGAGAGAGAATCCTGTAGGTGTTTCCTTCGCCCCAGTGGCCTCATACCAGCTTGGGGGTGGCCTCTCAACATAAAGAGTATATGCTGCATAGAGTGCCTATGGTTGGGTGGAAAATCGCTCTTGCACAGCCAGTTGCTTGGATATTCTTTGTTTAAAGATAAGTATTCCTGTGTATTTGATGTATAATGATTTTATTTGTATTCATGCGATAATTATACTTGTAAATTGCATGTTGTGTGTGTGGACCTAGTTCATTCTGCTATGTATTTTATTTTCATGTTTGCACATGCATTTTAACTATTAAGAATTCATAATTATGCTTATGGGCGAAATTTTGAGGCCTCGATTCAGTTAATGTCCCCTCCTACTGGCCGGATTGAGGGATGGGGACGTTGAAGAGTGGTATCAAAGATTCTGGTTATAAAACTAGAGATATATGGACTGGAAATGCACAGTTACAGGAAAAGAACACAAGTTGCAGATGAAATACTCCTATAGATGTTGGGTTCTGTTAAATGATAGATAAGGACCCAATAGTAATTTGATTTAAGTCCGAAATTTTAAAATCTTTGGGAAATTTGTAAGTTGGCCCCACCTATGCCATGTGGATGGGTGATGTGGAGGAACAACATGGGCATAAGGCATTATGTGGATCAGCCACATCAGACCCACGCACAGAAGGTTTCCCAAGATGAAGAGCTAGGAGGATGAAGATCTGACCGTCGAGTGCTAAGGCAGATCAACGGTTGTGGTGGATAGCGCATCGGTAACATGCACGCAGATTAATAGGGGGCGGGCGAATCTCTAGCGGTTTGATGGAAGGGAAGATCGATAGTCATGGTTCGTAGCACCTTGGAAAAGTGCATGATGGTTAGCAATGGGAGGGCTGATATCTGACCGTCAGATCTTATGGAAGATCAATGACCCAGACCCATCGTGGGCCAATAAAGTACACAATGTTTAAATTTGGACGAGGGGCGAGTTGTTCCCAAAACCACTTGGGGCGCGTGTCACCTTTTGATTGACTGCGCCTCCCCAAGAGCTGTTTTCCAAAACCACTTCGTGGGGGCGCATTGCCGCTTGTGGTAAAAGGGAAAGCCGTTGACGCACTCCCGCTCAAAGTTGGATGATATGGAAGCATGGTGACTTGGTGGCGGGAGGGAGGTGACATGGTTGCACTAGAAGGTGACAGGTATACATGTATTACACATTGACAGGGACATGTCAAGCCAGGTCGACACCCTTTCCACATCAACATAAAATTATATTTTCTTATGTGCCAAATTACGTGAAATTGAACTATTTACAATAATAATAAAAATGAGGGCGCTACCCTTGACCCACCCTGCAGGGGAAGGCCGCAAGGGGGCAAGCCCCCTTGACCCCCATTTTTCTTTTTTTTTAATCAACAAAGTTGGATGTGGGGTTTAACAACGACCATTAGAGCAACATAAATTAGCCACATTTTGGATTATGAGGGTGGATTCTACGGGACTGCATAATTTCTTTTTCTAAGTCTGGAAGAAAGTTGAGAAATATAACGTAGTCAATTCTAGAAGTTTATAGCAAGTGACTGGAGCATTAGATTGGAGAGCTAAAAATTGTTGAGTAATCCTGGTCAAACCTATTATCTAATCCAATAAGGAATTTATCATGGTTCTCCATATGTAATCTTGTGCAAGTGTCTGAAGTTGGCCTTTTGGGTTAAATTTACCTACAGGAAAAGTGCAGAATTTGGGCCAAATTAACAATTTTCAAGGACTGTAACTTTGTCCCCAAGAATCAGAATTGAGCATGCTTATAGAATTGGAAATCTTATCCAAAGGGGGAAACTTTTTACAAAGTTAAATTATGAATTGGTGATTTATATGCTTATAATTTGATCAGAAAAGTGCCTGTAGCCATAATTGACAAAAACTGTCAATATGGGTAATTTCCAGAATATATGAAAATTGATTTTTGATTTCATGTGAACTTAATAAATCTAACAACTGTGTTATACGAACACTTTTGCAGATTCAAATTCATATCAGTGACCGTTAAGGGCTCATTAGTGAGTATAGTGGGGTTGGGAAATATTTGGTCTTGGTTGGGCCAAGAAGGTCATCATCATGGATGATGCAAAGGATCCTTATAAGTTGAGGCAGATGCAATGGGAGAGAATACTCAAATTGAGAATGAAAAGACATAATCCAATGGTAGGAGAAACCAAGTGACTCCCCAGACATTGCAAAGACCATGAGGAGCCTAAGGGTGGAGCTGCAGAGTTATAGAGCAAACAATGAGAGGCTGTTTAGAGCTCAAGAAGAGCATAATTAGTTGAATGCAGCTATGCTCCAAAGTCTGACATACATTCAGAGGAATATTAGCTTTGGACATCATTCTGAAAATTAGGAGAAGAGTGGGAGTATCTCAAGGTGGCATTCTCATAAGAGGTACCATAGTTCAAAAATGATTTCTAGAGATAGGTCATCTACTCTAGAAATATCTTCTAGTGAGTCATATGACTCTAAGGATTCCACTGGAGGATCAATCTCCTCATCTCATAGGAATAAGAGGAAGTAGTATTCAAAGAACAACTCACATGAAGAATTTAGGAAGGCCAAACCTCCTACATTTGATGGTGAGATAAAATATGGTTAAGAAGCCGAGGCTTGGCTTCTTGGGATGAGAAAGTATTTTCAAGTCCAAGACTACTCTGGAAATATGAAAGTAAGAGTGGCTATCTTCAACCTGAATGGGAAAGCATCTATATGGTGGGATCACCTTAGGAAATTGAAGAATATCAATGGAAGGAAGATAGTGTGGAAGCAATTCAAGAAACACTTCAAGCAAAAGTACCTATTTGATAGGTACTATGATGGAAAAATTAAAGAATTCCATGAGTTGAAGTTGGGCCAAATGACTATGGAAGAATATGCAAATAAATTTTTGGAGTTGCGGAGGTATGTCGAGTATATTAGGGATGATAAAGTCAAAATTCAACGTTTACTCAGTAGAATTCCTCAATCCTACAAAGATAGAATTGAGTTTGATGAGCCTCAAACTCTAGATGAGACCATAAGAAAGGCTAAGTATTGCTATGATCAAGCAAAAAGCAAGCCAGATTTCCACAAGGCATGGAAGGACAAGAGTAATGAGAAGTTTGATCAAAGGAAGAAGGGGTTCAAGCCTCCTCATTTTAGAAATCATCCAAGGCAGCCACCACAAGTTCTGACAAATCTAGCTAAGATGATGGGAGACAAGCCAAGAGAGCCAAGAGAGGCACTTCAATGTTGTGGATGTGGAGAGGACCATTTGCTTAGAAACTGTCCACATTGAAATGGGAGTGCAAAGAAAATTCACAACATCCAAGAGGATGAAACTATGGGTCAAGTGGAAAGGATTGTCCCTAGGATTTATGCTGCACTATAGGACCACCAAGCATACCATCAATCAAATGTGGTTGAGATTGAAGGTAATATTGCTAAGCAATCTATTTCTATTTTGATTGACGCTGGATATACTCACAGTTATATCAGTCCTAAAATTGTTGAGATTTGTGCTTTTGAGAAAACCAAGCATAGTAAATCATGGTTGGTTCAACTACCCACGGGAACCAAGAGAAAAGTTAGTGAGATGGTGGATAAATGTCCATTAGAAATGGGTGGACTATCCACTTGTGCATATTTGAATATTTTACCGGTTGGTTCATATGACATTCTCATTGGAATGGATTGGTTGGAAGCATATAAAGTTAAACTGGACTGCTACATCAAGAGTTTTTAATGCATTGATGATCAAGGACCCAAGGGTTGTGAAAGTAATTCCAAAGGAAATTTCTATTAGGCATGTTTCAGCCATGCAACTGAAGAATTTTTGTAGGAAAGGTTGTCAATTGTATGCAACCCATATATTGGACAAAAAGAGAAAATGAAATTCCAAAATTGGATTACTATCATGTGCTTCAAGAATTCAAGGATGTGTTTCCCGATGAAGTGACATGAATTCCTCCCAAGAGGGACATTGATTTCACAATTGATCTTGTGCTAGGAGCTGCACCAGTGTCTGAGATCACCTAGAACAAACAACCATAGAAATATTGCAATAGAAAAAAAGACACACTAGAATTATTAGAGTTGAAAATGCAATGCAAGAATTATTGGAAAAGAAGTACATAAGGCCAAGTGTGTCTCCATGGGGAGCACCTGTATTGTTTGTGAAAAAGAAAGATGGTACACTCAGACTATGTATTGATTACAGGCAACTGCATAAAGTGACCGTGAAAAACAAGTACCCATTACCTCAAATTGATGATCTTTTTGATCAAATGAGAGAGGCAAGGGTATTTTCAAATATTGACTTGAGGTCCGGTTACCATCAAGTAAGGATCAAAGAAGAAGACATTCACAAGACAACTTTTAGAACAAGATATGGACACTATGAATTTGTAGTGGTGCCATTTGGTCTCACTAATGCACCAACTACCTTCATGTGTCTCATGAATAGCATTTTCCACAAATATTTGGACAAGTTTGTTCTTGTTTTTCTAGATGACATTCTTATTTACTCTAAGAATGAAGAGGAGCATGAAGAATATTTGAGAATAGATTTGCAATTGCTAAGGGAGCATAAGTTGTATGCAAAGCTACGCAAATGTGACTTTTATAAAACAAAATTCATTATTTGGGTCACATTATTTGAGAAGAAGGAATATCGGTAGATCTGGAAAATATTGAGGCCATTATGAATTGGCCAACTCCAAAGAATGTGACAGATGTGAGATCTTTTATGGGCCTTGCTGGTTACTATAGAAGATTCATTGAGGGATTCTCCAAGGTGGCACATCCCATCACTTCATTTCAAAAGAAGGGAATGAAATTTGAATGGACACATAAATGTGAGGAAAGTTTTCAGTTGTTGAAGAAGCTTCTTACAAGTGCTCCAATTCTGAAAATTGCAGACCCAAGAAAGGAATTTGTGGTGTGTACAGATGAATATAAACAAGGACTTGGAGGAGTTCTTATGCAAGAAAATCATGTGGTGTGTTATGAGTCTAGAAATTTAAAGGAACATGAAAAGAATTATGCCACACATGATCTGGAACTTGTAGCCATAGTTCATGCTTTAAAGATGTGGAGGCACTATTTAATTGGCAAAAAATTCGAGTTGAGGACATAGCATTGTGGTATGAAATATTTATTTGAACAACCAACATTAAATGTAAGGCAAGTTAGATGGCTAAAATTTTTATGTAAGTTTGATTTTGAGATCAAACACATAAAAGGAAAAGAAAATAAAGTGGTTGATGCACAAAGCAGAAAGGTGCATGTAGCAACCATCACAACTTGCCAATCAGATTTGAGACAGTAGATTGCCAATTCTCTTGCTAAAGATGAATTGTATGTGCAAATAAAAGAAAAATTGCAGCAACAGAATTTAGAAAAGAGGATGGACTTCTTATTTATAAAAACATAATTTATATTCCAAATGTGGCAGACTAGAGGAGAATTGTTATGGATGAAATCCATAAAATGTCATATTATGCTCACCCAGGATATCAAAAAACAATTGCTATAGCTAGGAAACAATATTTATGGCCGGGAATGAAAAAGGATATTGTTGCCAGTATATATCTAAATGCATGGAGTGTCAGCAAGTGAAAGCTGAGCATCAACACCCAGTAGGTTTGTTGCATCCTTTGCCAATTCTAGAATGGAAATGGGAAGTAATTTCCATGGATTTTATTACAAGTTTTCCAATGACCGTGAGACAACATGATTCCATCATGGTTGTGGTGGATAAATTGTCAAAATAAGCACACTTTATTCCAGTTAAATCCATGTAGAAAGCAGATGCCATTGCAAATATTTTTATGAAGGAATTTTTCAGATTGCATGGATTTCCTAAGGCAATAATTTTAGATAGGGATACCAAATTTACTTCAATTTCTTGGAAAAGTATTTTTGCAAACTTGGGAACACAACTGAATTTTAGCACTGCCTACCATCCAAAAACAGATGGACAAACTGAAAGAGTAAATTAGATTCTTGAATACATGCTTCACATGTATGTGATGGACAAACCATCCAAGTGGGAATATTATCTACACTTGGTAGAGTTTGCTTATAACAATGGGAAGCAAGCTTCGTTGGGCATGAGTCCATTTGAATTTTTATATGACAGAAAGTGTATGACACCAGTGGCATGGGATAATCCAGTGAACATAATTGTAATTGGGACAAAATTGCTTAAGGAAATGGAACAAGAGGTTGAAAAAATTATACAGAATTTAAAGGCATCCCAAGATAGGCATAAAAGATATGCAGATAAGAATAGAATGCATAGAGAATTCAATGTTGGAGATCCTGTTTACCTTAGAGTGAGGCCAATGAAGAGTTCCCTGAAGCTTGGAATTTGTGCCAAGCTGTCACCAAGGTATTGTGGGCCATTTGAAGTGTTTGAAAGAATATGGCCAGTTGCATATAGAATTGCATTGCCTGTTAACTCTAGAGCTCATAATGTTTTTAATGTTTCATTGCTTAAGCAATATGTACATGATCCTAGCCATGTGATTGATTGGGATGTGATTCAGGTGGAACCTGAGGGAGAGTTCCAAACCGAGCTACTATGAATCCTAGATAGGAAGGTAACATTGCTTCGGAACCGATCCATCAGACAAGTAAAGGTGCAATGGAAGCACTTCGGTCCCGATGAGGCTACGTGGGAGTTGGAGGATGCCATGAAAGAAGCATACTCATTTTTGTTCTGATTTTGAGAAAACACCGAGGACGATGTTAATCCAAGGGGGAGGGGATTTTAATACCCCTAGTTTTGACCTGGAATGTATTTAATTAAAATTATGTAAATGATGTAAATATGCTAGTATGGGTTCCTAGTGTGGAGCTCAAGGCCAAGGCCCAACTAGTGAATGGCTATGCATGTATGATGTATATATTTTTATTTGGACCATATGGTTAGCTTACTATGCCAATTTGAAATGTATGCAGATATTATGTTGGAAATTAATAAAATGGTCCAAGATGGTTGTGTAAAGAGTGTTGGAGGGGCTATGATTCCACCAGAGGGGAAGAGGAAAGGGGGGCCTATGGGGACACCAAATCCTATGTTGCCATGTGTCAACCTTAGAACTCATCCAAAATCTTCCATGTGCCTTAAATGAGCTAATTACCTTGTCTTGACTATTAAACCCAATCATTGAATGCATATGTGAGGTTGGTGGGAAAATTCACTTCATGTAGTTATTGAAGCATGGGGGTTGTGACAATTATGTTAGCTGTCAGTAGTCCTATTTCTTCTATGGTCAAAAGCTATGTCAGTTGTCTTTTCACCCTTACCTCATATCCCTGGAATCAACACCCTTTTGGTCATTCTCTCATGCATGTTTTTACACTACGTAGAGTTTTCCATTGTTGTTCATAACCATTACCATATTAGTGTGTTTAACCGAGAAATTCGAATTTGAAGACAAAGCTGCATTTTTGGAAGGGAAAATAGATGGTTTTAGATGAGCATGTAGGTTGGGCAAGCTATGAACCTTTACCCATTGAGTTCTGCTACTTTTGGATGCTTGAGAAGCCATGTATTAATGTTGCAGGAGGTTACAACAGATTGGAATCTTATTGCACACACTGGTAAGCACTATAAGGGTTGGATTTCCTCAGGGAACTGTGGATCAGTGATGGGAAATGCCTTACTTGTGTTTTGTGGGGAAGTTGGAAGGATTGCCATGGATGTGAAGGCTTAGTGAGACCCCTGTAGAGCTCTAGTTGAGATTTTGGCTAAGCACAATGAGAAGAATGGGTTGTGGTATGAGAGAGAGAAGTCTATAGGTGTTTCCTCCGCCCTGGTGGTCTCATATCCCAGGTTGGGGGTGGCATCTTAGCATATAGAGTATATGCTGGATAGAGTGGCTACGGCTAGGTGGAAAATCGCTCTTACACAACTAGTTGCTTGGATCTTCTTTGTTTAAAGGTAAGTATTCTTGTGTATTTGATGTACAATGATTTTATTTGTATTCATGTGATAATTATGCCCGTAAATTGCATGTTGTGTGTGTGTACCTAGTTCATTCCGTCGTGTGTTTTATTTTCATGTCTGCACATGCATTTTAGCTGTTAAGAATTCATAATTCTGCTTATGGACGAAATTTTGAGGCCTCGACTCAATTAATGTCCCCTCCTACTGGTCGGATTGAGGGATGGGGATGTTACACCCCTTCCCACAACTGCTTCAAAAATACCAATGTTTCCATACTTGGTAGCACTTTCTAACTCAAATCACCTACTCACAGTTGAAGTTTTGTCACCAGCTCCCAACCCCCACATGCTCTTTAGCTTCAATATTTGAATTTTCATGCAATTTTTTTTAATTGAATAAGTTGATTGGTTGGTCTTCATTGAGACTAGTGAGATAGTATTTTGTCAAGGTAGTTGATTCATTAATTTCAACACAACCTTTCTCAAAATCGGACAATGGTGAGAAAAAACCAAAGGAATTTTTAATATGTGAACATTAACAAGTTTTTTAAACTCAAATGTAGTGGTTTGTATTATCAATGAGATCGGTATTCAAATTATAATCAGTGCTTTTGAATTATTTTGGTGTATTGTAGAGACACCAATACGAATGCTGTAACAAATTGGTCTAATCTTGTTAAAAAAAAAAATTCTAAGTGTTTCAATAAACAATGATTCCCTATCAAATATATCTCTAGTGGATTTATTATTCAAAACGTTCAATACGAATACTATAACACATATGTCTAATTTTGTTCTTAAAAAAAGGTTTAATTTTGTAACTTTTTTTCAATAAACATCGATTTCCTATCAAATATATATTTAATGGATTTATTAATCAAAACGCTTTCATGTGTGAATTATTTGGGTGCATTGAGGCTATAGGTGATATGAAGATGCTGGCCTTCACCTGTGTTGAGCAAATAGAACACAAAACTACTTTCATGTTTTAATTTTTTGGTTACATCAAGGTTGCAGGTGATATGAAGACGTTGGCCTTCACCTGTGTTGAGCAAATAGAACATGGAACCGCTTCCATGTTTGAATTATTTGGGTACATCAAGGCTGTAGGTGACTCGTGAAAATGCTGGTCTTCACCTGTGTTGAGCAAATAGAACATGGAACCACTTTCATGTCTGAATCCTTTGGGTACATTGAGGCTGCAGGTGATATGAAGATGCCGACCTTCACCTGCGTTGAGAAAATAGAACATGGAATCGCCGCAATAAATTTTGTAAACCCCCCGAATTGTCGAATGCAAAGCTTAGTGTAAAAATGCCCGCCCACATTAAATTTAGCGTATGTGAAAAACCTGGCCTGGGGACATGACGTTAGCCCGCCGCCCCCTCCTCGGAAGGGAGAATTGAGGTTGACGTCACTGTTCTCCAACCAATAAGACTTTCAAAAAATACTAATTTTAAAAATTCAATTTAATATAATATAGTTTAAACTATAGACTTGAGGGAAAATTTGTAGGTTCTAGGGGCAAACTAGTGCGAAATAATAGGGGCTGAATGAAACATATATATCCCCTGTTGGGGACATAAAAATGGTAGTAAATGCAAGTTATTTAATTTAAAAGTACATCTAGATGGTATGACTTTATTGCACCGAGAGTAACATGTGCATATGTACCTTAGTATGATAGAGATGTTGTGTGGGTAACACTTGCATCATAAGTGTGAGCTTTAAAATAAATATAATATTTATAACAAATAATAATACGACATGTTAGCCAAATAAAGATACAAACATATAAAAATATCTCTATATATGGAAGTGAGAGATTTGATATGTATACCTAATATAAAAAACTACTATATAGAAAGACAAAAAAAATATAAGATATTTACACATAAATAGAAATACTATAGATATAATATTTACATTTGTTACAAAACAAATATAAATATCTTAATAATAAACAAAACTATATTTTTACATATTCATATATACCTAAGTTGTGAGTAATATTTGATAGGTTCATAATTAAGATGAATCTGTGCCCTTCACAACTATTCAAAATATTTATTATTTTTATAACTTATATTTATATTTTGAAATATAAACAATTGAAAAACAATATATATATATATATATATATATATATATATATATATTATTCAACAAATATTTATCTTTATCAATATATAAATATAAAATAAATAATTTAATAGTTTAAAATTTTTAAAACAAACTCTCATCCCCCCCAAAAAATAATATGTATATATATATAAAATTTTGTGTAGCTCGGTGGGTTAGCTCAAGTGATTGAGAGCTGTGAGTTGTAAGCAGAAATTCTCGGGGTCAAATCTCCGGGTGGTTATGCATTGATATATAAGGGCCTCACTTGATGTCCCCGGCGGGTTAGGCCCCGTAATCAGGGCTGGTGGTTTACCTTGGGTACCATCCTCGAAATGAGGGGAAGTACATGAGGGTTTCCCTACGACTTCTTACAAGGAAAATATGTATATATATATAAAATTTTGTGCCAAAAAAATAGTGGTTGAATGAATCAACGTTCAAAATTTTGCATAAAGCATTGTACATCCATTATGGATTTCATTATCGAAGCACATGGTATGCCATCTTTGAGGTAGTTGACACTATTATTTTATTGAATGTTTTTTTTGATAAAAATGGATAACATATTAATAAATAAAAATGTTTTTATTAATGTTTGATGTGCATTGTAAGATGATATAATAAAAATGGTTACTTATTTTATTCATTCATTATGTAATGTCTCTAAAATTTTATTATTAATCATTGAAGAGAAATAATTAATTTGGGTATATAGTCTTTATGTACAAATTAAATTTAATCATGAAAGGATGATGTAGGTCCACAAATTTGAGTATTTAATTATCAAATATTTGTTTAATGAGTTGGAAATGGTCTAGGTGGCTCAAGAGGGCACATAGGAAGATGGATAAGACCATATGAGTTGTCTCCCTCAAGAAATATGGGAAAAAACAACTCTTAATTTTCTAGAAATTTTCATGAGATTCTCCTTAGAAAGAAAGGAAATTGAACTTAGAGGTATTTCATGGAAACCCTCTAAAGTGATAATCTCTAACAACATGACAAAATTTGTAAAAAAGAAACACCATGGTATAATAGCACTCAACAAGATGACCATTAAATATAAATTTCATATTCTTGTTGTTGGTGAATTATTAGATGAATTTAAGGGAGCAATTTTCTATACCAAGTTGGATCTCTATTCTGGATATCATCAAATCAGAATGAGGCAAGAAGACATTTTGAAAACATCCTTTAGAACACATGAAATTTATTACGAATTTTTGTTGATGTCGTTTAGCCTTACTAATGCACCTTCAACATCTCAAAGATTGATGAATTCTATTTTTAAACCATACCTCTGGAAAATTTGTGATTTTATTTTATTTATGATATACTAATCTATAGAAAGCATTCGGAAGAGCATGTACAACATGTTGACATGGGCTTAAAAGTATTGTAAGAGCACCAACTATATGCCAAGCCTTCGAACTGTGTTGGGGTTTATGCAGTGGAATATTTGGGTCATATTGTATTTGATAAAGGCATTAAATTGGACACTAACAAAATTAAAGCTATAAAGGAATTGCCAATTCCCCAAAATCTTAAAGAATCTTAGAGGATTCTTAGGATTGGCGGGTTATTACCATAATTTCATAAAGAATTATGGTCAAATAAAAGCACCTCTAACAATATTTTTGAAAAAAGAGGCATTTTCTTGGACTCAAGAAGCAACTAAAACTTTTCAAAAATTTAAAGGGGATATGTGTACAACTCTTGTATTATCCATGCCTAACTTCAAAAAAACCTTTATTGTCGAATGTGATGCCTTAAGGCATGGAATTGGTTTAGTTTTAATGCAAGAAGGAATGGCCCTTTCCTTTGAAAGTTTCTAACTTAAAGGAAAAAACATACTCAAACCAATTTATGAAAAGGAAATGTTGGTCACACTGCATGCAATTAAGAAATGACACCTTTACCTAATAGGAAGACACTTCAAGGAAAGAACATATCATGATAGAATTAAGTACTTGGAACAATGATTATCTTCAAAAGAGCAACAAAGATGGGTTACAAATATGCTAGGCTACAAAATGTGGTGGCAAATACACTTTCAATGAAAGAAGGTGACATAGAGGGATTGCTTTGTACTATTTCCATTATGCAATCTAATTGGGTGGAAGAAACAAGGATTGAATATAAGCAGGGTAAAAAAGCATGGACTATAAGTCAACAACTACAAGAGTACCATATTTCATTAGATAAATTTGTGTGGAAGAATGACTCTCTGTGATACCTTGATCACCTATATTTATGTAAGAATTCCCAACTCAAATAGAAGGTCCTTTTGGAATTGCAAATCTATCGTATAGGAGCACATTAAGGGTTCTTGAAAACTTATCATATGATTAAGATGGATTTATTTTGGTAAGGTGTTAAAACTTATGTCCAATTTTTTTTGAAAAAATGTTTGGTTTTCCAACAGAATAAGGGAGAGACAATCAAGACACTAGGTATTCTCCAACCATTATCCATACAAAGTCAACATTGGAAAGAGGTCTCAATGGATTTTATCACAAGTCTACCAAATTCTGAAGGAAAGAATGTCATCATAGTAGTGGTGGATTGACTCACAAAGTATGCCCATTTATGCTCTTTTTCTTCCTTTTAAAGCAAGTACAATAGCTACAACATTCATGGAAATAGTTAAGAAGCTACATGGAATCCCCAAGATTATTGTAAGTGATAGAGATCCAATTTTCACTCGTAATATTTGGAAGGAAATATTTTCTTGTTTGGGTACTCAATTAGATCATGACTCCTCTTACCATGCTCAATTCAATGGGAAAAAAAAGATTGTGAATAAATGTCTAGAAGGGTATCTTCACTGCTTTGCATCTAATAAACAAACAAAATAGGTCAAGTGGTTTCCCTTGGTAGAATGGTAGTACAACATGTCATTCCACACCATAAAAAATGTCTCGATTTATGGCACTTTATGGCTATCATACTCCATCCATTACATCATCGTTGAAAGAGAAATATAGGGTTCAAGTAGTGGAGGATCACATAGAGCACCAACAAGAGGTTCTCCAACTATTAAAAGACAACTCGGCTATAGCACAAAATAGGATGAAACAACAAACAAATAAACACAATAGTGAAATGAAATTTGAAGTGGGGGATTAGCTATTTTTTAGGCTACAACCATACAAACAAATGTCCCTCAAGCAACAAAATAAGGACAATAAATTAGCACCGAAGTACTATGGTCTCTATAAAGTGTAGCAAATGATTGGAAGTATAGATTTCAAATTGGATTTGCCTCCATATCCACATGTACATCCAATATTCTATGTTTCTTTCTTAAAAAAGGTAATTGGAGACAAGATCCTAGTTCATACTGTTTTACCAGATATTGATAAACAAGGGAAATTCATACTAGAACCTAAAATAGTCCTTGAAACAATGATTGAACAACCATGAAATTGGGGAATTAATGAGTACCTCATCAAGTGGAAGAACTTGCCAATATAGGAGGCGATGTGGGAACATGAGTTCTTCATGCATAAACATCCACAATTAAACAAGTGTTGGGGACAACACTTGCTTGAATGGGAGGGGCACATTAAGCCCTAGATATCGTGACAATACAGTTATATTGTTATATTAGTATTGTCTTTATTGGTCAACTAGGACCTTAATTGTAATTGTATGGCCAACTACAACCTTAATTGTAATTGTAAACTTTTTCTCTTATATATGCCAAGGAGACCTAGATCATCTCATCTCATCCTTTTCATTTGATGCATTCTAAAAGGAGGTTCCCCCCTTGAATAGACTTGTTATTCATCTCTTTATTTCATTCTCAAGGTATTGGATTGGTATTTCTTTCTATTTTTATGTTCTTTTGAAAATTTGGTCCTTAACACAATGGATTTAAGGTGTGCACAAATTTATACACCCATTACTAGAGTAGAACAACATGTGCCACCTAATGCCTCTCACAATGCTCCATATGTTTGAGTGGTCCGTAATTTACATCGAATTGTAGAGATATATCATCAAGGATAGACTTGTCATCTATTGGCATGACCCTTAGGTCTAACAGAAATCAATTTTGTAGCACCTATGTGGTTACTTCCCATGAATACAACACTATCTTATGTGTTTTCCAACATTGGGTTGGGGTCTCTACCAAAGAAATGTCTAATACAATAATTATTTATGTGGCCATGATCTAGATTTCTAATTGAGCCATAAGAGCCTATGCATTAGACATGTTTTCAAACTTTGACTAGTCCTTAATCTATGCACCAATCCATCTACATACACACAATAATGCACACCGTTAGGTGGACTGTTCATAGTCTCAATTCTACCATTGAATAAAGTTTTCTTATGAATTTATTGCAAATGAACAAATGTTACATTAGCATATCTCTCCATCCACTATAAGATGGATGTAGTCCTCTAGATGACCTATGATAAGGTTATACAATTCATTTAGGGCACCCTCGTCCAATTAGAATTCCTATATAGGTTCTAAAAAGTGGGCACTTAGTGTGGGGTCCAATGGATGAATGACTTCATGTTGTTCTTTTTTGAATGACACATGCATAACCACTTATACTATGAAACGAGAACTCGACACAGTTCTTGTTTTTCTCTCTCCTAATTTTAGTAGCTATTTTTACCCCCGTTTAAAAAATGGTTGATGCCAGTATCACACATTTTCATTTTGAGACATTTTTTGAGGCCTTTGAATTATCTTTGTTGTAAAATATTTTTAATTTCGATTTTCAAGTGTGTTTTTTGAAATTTAACAAAATAACATACATTTTTAAGCAATTTAAAATGAAAAACATATACATTTTACGATTTTTTCGATAAAATAAGACATTTTTATGTACAAAATAAGGCATTTTTATTGACAAAATTGTAAATAATTTCAGAAAATAAAGACATTTAAAACCATTTTCAATGAATTTTCAAAGAATTTTTATCTAAAAATGATCATATTTCATATTAGTTATTGAAAAGTGACGACTCACATAAATTCAAGAAAAATATACAAATTATTTGTAAAAAACATATTAAAAACATTATATTTAGAAATTTTATTTCTAAAATAAAGTTTGAAAGTCAAAACATTACTAATATATATGATCAAAAGATTGTCAAAAATTGTCAAAATTAACATTTTCTTCAAAACATGAAACTATTCAACAATATCATGCATGCCGAATTCTTCATCGACATTGGAATTTTCTGGAGCTTGACTTTCCTCAGGGACATCAATGTCCTCTTCCATTGGGTCTTCTATGTCTGCAAGATCCCCAAAGTGATCCTTTCCAAACACCCCTCCTAACGGTGGTTGGGGCTCTTTTGACATCTTTGCCACAAGTGTTTCACTAAACTCTCCTTTCTTCAAACCAACTTCTTGCAGTTCATCTGGAAGAACTTGAATAGCCTTAATTCTTTGTTTTATGTAATTGCATTGGAGTGGATCATTATCAATCGATATGCAATTTCTTCCTTTCTGTAAGGAGCATGCTATTGTTGTACCTAATCACCAAAAACAAAATTAAAGTTAAGTGAAATAGCATAAAGAAGCATACTTTAAAACAATAAAATAATGAAGGATAAAACATACAATAAAACTTGATATATTATTTCATATGTAATATGAGAAAGTTTACCTGAACTCGAGAACAAATCTAAGACCCAATCTCCTTCTCTTGAAAATGTATCTATGAGATAATTAATCAATGCTTGTGGCTTTTGATAGATGTTTACAGTCACTCCTTTCAAATCCCTTTCTTCATATGTTAATTTTTTTACCATGGCATTATAACTCAATATCTGACTATGTTTTCCTCCTCTCTTTTCATTGATTAAAAGAGGTTCATAAGCATCCTCCTGTGTCCAAGTTGCAACATGTATGCTTTCAGCATCACTCAGGAATGGATTGCTGCCTGAGCTACGAACATTAGGCTTTTGCCTATAACAAAAATATAAAACAATTAATTAACTTCTCAATAAATATAATTGATTTATAAATTCAAAATTTTGATAATATAGTGCAAATATATTACCAATGAAGTTGCTTCCTTTTTTTTCCTTTACCCCCGAAGGCTGTCAACAAGCCCCCAATTGTGTGTCTGAATGGAAAACAACAAATCTCCATAGTGGTGATGTTGTGACATCTACAAATCCCGAAACCACTTTACTGAATGATTGGTAAGTATAAGGCTCACAATCATAAGTAGTGTTTCGGATATTGTATCCATGAGGGATATCTGCAATCACTAGTGTGTACTCCTTTTTAGGAACATGATTTGCAATGTTTGCACAGTCACCTAAAATGACTCTATATTGTACAGTTTCAAGCCCATTCCAAATATAATGATCAAGTGTATCATCAAGTTCAACATTTGCAAGACATTGTCTCCTTTGTCGTTCTATTTTGGCTCTTTGGATATGGATTTTGAAGGACTCCGGTACTCCAGCTCCACCCCTCTTTGGAATCTTCAAATGAAAATGATCTCTATAAGTAATAAAATAGAAATGAATTGAATTAGAAAATAAATAAAATATGATGTCTCATAGATCAACATACCTTCTTGAATGCAACAAAAAAATATTGTAAACTTTCTATCGAGCTTGAGTCTGGATAGTTGCATTTGACATCATCCCAACTCTTCTCACTCAACATTTTAACCATCTCGTCTTGTATTTTCATGTAGACCTTGTGACTAGACAATGAAACAATAAATGATGTTTACAATCATATATAATAATATAACAGAATACCTAGAACATAACAAAAATGTTAAACTAAAAAAAATGCTCAACTTACTTCTCAAGTTCACTGCACATTTCCTCCATGGATAATTCACCCGACTTTACCCGTGATAGTATTGTAGCTATTAATGTTTCATCCTTCACACCTTGCATTTTTCTCCAAGGTGTAGTAGTCATGTCTTCTGGCAGATTCTTGACGTCAGGACCTGCCTTACCACTGCTCCATGGAACAACTCTACCTTTTTTCACTTTTTGGTTTTTTATGCCAATATTCTCCCACAAGCTAAATATGTCATCAATCAAATCCCATGTTTTCCCAACTCTGAATGCCAACTGGAAATAGGCATCTACAGCCCTGAATGCATCACTTCCTCTGGAACTTTTTTGTAGCATAATATCATCTTTAATAGGGAGACCTATTTCCATACAACATTGTCTTTGAAAACTTCCATCAACTCTAGATTTTTCCCCACCACATATTTGCACAAATTCACTGTGTATAAATCTCACCCTTTGAACAAATGTCATTGTCAACCTATATTCACTATCTGTGTTATGATCCCATGCCAACAACTTTGCTTCAACATCTGTTAAACCAACATAAATGATGCATTTAACTGTTTCAAAAATAGGGTTATTGGGATATTCTTGCATCAACTCTCTTCTTGCCTCTGCAGAATGATTCCCTCCAAGAACATAATATTTGTAATGAAAACATCTTGTTTCATCAAATTCATCTCTAGTAGGAACAAATTCTGGGTCAACAAGGACTAGGTACTCAACAACATGTGCATAGGGATTGTGCCTCATCAATGCTTTCAAATTGTGAATATGCAAGTGATGTGGTTTTCTAATTCTAAAGTGATCTTTCCCTTCTGTGGGTTTATAAATTTGATTCACATTCAACTCAAATGTATGTCCATTGTTAACCAACTTATCCCTCCGCAATCGATCTCGAATGGCATTTTGTGTTGTCTTGACAATGCCATCCTCTAAATCAGCACCTGGAGTAATGATTTCCCTACTGCCACCAAAATTTTCACTTTCAGATTCAGTAATAACGTTGGTTTCAGCAACAATAGATCTCCTCCTTTTTTGATTTGAAGGGGTTCCTCCTAAATCTACAATGCCTTCAACAGGAATCGAGGCACTCTCAACCATATTTCTTTAACGAGATTGTTTGCTACTCTTACTAGCAGGAGTAACAAGCTCATTTGCAACAATTTCATCATGTTCAGTTCGGCGAGATGAAGATTTAAATATAACCCTTCTAGGTACCTGATTTGATTGTCGGATGCTCTTTCCTCTTTCTTCTTGTACTTCTTTAGTTTGAACATTTAACACTTGTTTTTTCTTCCTTGCTTCTGGCCTCTTTTGAATAGCGACAGTAATGACATCCATAGGATCGGCCTCTGTATAATAAATTCCATTCAACTTTTTTGAAATCGAAATGGAAAAATCCTGCAAAATAAAAACATTATCGTATTAAATCTATTACATTGTGATATCCAAGTTATAACAAAACCAGTTTAAGAATAATATCAATATTCAAACTTACTCTCCCGCTTTCAATTTCATCCACAACCCCTTGACAAAAATCTGTGAAATTTTCTTGAACATTATATTTTGCAATCTTCAAAGCATATCGGATTTTTGCAAAGGTCTTGGCTTGTTTCACCTGTGCATAAACAATATCTGTACCCGGCACTACACATATATCTCTCAGCAATCCCAATAGATTGTAATTTGCTTGAATATGTGGATCTGCAGAGCAAAATAAGAGAATGCTTTCTGGTTTTCCTTGATTTTTTTCCTTTAGATGCCAATGATACTCTGTTCTGTCTTCTTCTGCTACATGTTTCCATTCTCTAGCATTCTTCATTCTTAATTCTTCAAAGCTAAGAACTGTCTCTTGAGTCTCAACATTCTCAGATGCCTCAACTGTTTTTTTCGATGCAATGATTGCCGCTCTTGATCCAGAAACATTTACAGATATCCGCCTTGATGCTATTGTACCTATATCCAAAATGTAGAATTTTAAAATCAATCAACAAAAATTTATAATCTAAACAAAATCAACATCAATATTCACTATAAACTGTATTTGAAAAACGTTTTAAAAAATTTAAAAATATTCTTATCTTCATAATCATTGTTTTTTACGTTTTGAAATTTAAAAAAAAAAATGTAAACCTACACCCTACCCCTCTAACGAGCATAATAATTAATTTTAAAATAAAAATTACACCTACCCCTACCACATAAATATATAATCAAAATTTTAAAAAAGAAATTTAAAACTAACCTCCTACCCCCTAACCCCTTAACAATATAATAAAAAATTTAAAAATAACCCTCCCACCTAGCAATATAATACAAAATTTTTAAAAAAGATTAAAACTAACCCCACTAATAAAAATTAAAAAAAACAATATAAAAAAAAATTAAAAAGACAATACTTTAAAAAATTAAAAACCAAATATTTAAACTACCAACAAAAATATAGAATTAATTAAAAAAATTTAAAAAATAACTCTTCCCTTCCCCCTCCTCCCAGACCGCCCGCTTGGGCGCCAAAGGGCGGCCCTCATGGCCACCTCGATGCCGGGCATCAACGACGGCCGTGAGGGCCGCCCTTTGGCGCCCAAGCGAGCGGAGGTCCGCTCGCATGGGCGCCAAAGGGCGGCCCTCAGGGCCCCCGTTGATGCCCGGCATCGAGGGGGCCGTGAGGGCCACCCTTTGGAGCCCAAGCGGGCAGAGGTCCACCGCTTGGGCGCCAAAGGGCGGCCCTCACGGCCGCCGTTGATGCCTGGCATCGATGGTGCCGTGAGGGCCTCCCTTTGGCGCCCAAGAGAACGGAGGTCCACTCTCTTGGGCGCCAAAGGGCGGCCCTCGGGGCCCCCGTTGATGCCCGGCGGTCGTGAGGGCCGCTCTTTGGCGCCCAAGCGAGCGGAGGTCTGCTCGCTTGGGCGCCAAAGGGAGGCCCTCATGGCACCGTCGATGCCTGGCATCGACGGTGCCGTGAGGGCCGCCCTTTGGTGCCCAAGCGAGCGGAGGTCCGCTCGCTTGGGTGCCAAAGGGAGGCCCTCACGACCGCCATCGATGCCCAGCATCGATGGTGCTGTGAGGGCTGCCCTTTGGCGCCTAAGTGGGTGGAGGTCCGTCGCTTGGGCGCCAAAGGGTGGCCCTCACGGCGCGGAGGTCCGTCGCTTGGGCGTCAAAGGGAGGCCCTCATGGCGCCGTTGATGCCAGTCCGCTCGCTTGGGCGCCAAAGGGCGGCCCTCACGGCACCGTCGATGCCGGGCATCGACGGTGGCCGTGAGGGCCGCCCTTTGGTGCCCATGCGAGCGGGCCGCCCTTTGGTGCCCATGCGAGTGGACCTCCGCTTGGGCGCCAAAGGGTGAGGGCCGCCCTTTGGCGCCCAAGCGAGCGGAGGTCCGCTCGCATGGCGCCAAAGGGCGGCCCTCACGGTTGCCATCAATTCCCGGCATCGACAGTGGCCATGAGGGCCGCCCTTTGGCGCCCAAGCAGAGGTCCGCTCGCTTGGGTGCCAAAGGACGGCCCTCACGGCCGCCGTCGATGCCTCGCATCGATGGTAACGTGAGGGCCGCCCTTTGGCGCCCAAGCGGAGGTCCGCTCGCTTGGGTACCAAAGGGCGGCCCTCACGGTCGTCGTCGATGCCCGGCATCGACGGCGCCGTGAGGGCTGCCCTTTGGCGGGCATCGACGATGGCCGTGAGGGCCGCCCTTTGGCGCCCAAGCAGTGGACCTCCGCCCGCTTCCGCTCGCTTGGGCACCAAAGGCC
Source organism: Larix kaempferi (assembly GCA_027924585.1). Taxonomy (NCBI): domain Eukaryota; kingdom Viridiplantae; phylum Streptophyta; class Pinopsida; order Pinales; family Pinaceae; genus Larix; species Larix kaempferi. The sequence goes on along the minus strand of BSBM01000087.1, from coordinate 8,468,529 downwards.
GGCCCTCACGACACCGTTGATGCCCGGCATCGACGGCGGCCATGAGGGCCGCCCTTTGGTGCCCAAACAGCGGACCTTCGCCCGCTTGGGCGCCAAAGGCCGGCCCTCACGGTCCCCTCGATGCCGGGCATCGACGGCGACCCAGAGGTCCGCCCTTTGGCGCCCAAGCGGGGTGCCCGGGAGGAGGTGGAAGGTGAGGGTTTTTAAAAAAAAAAATTAATTAATTTTTAATATTTTATAGGGGGTGGGGAGGCAAGGTTGATGATAAAAAAACATTTAGAACATGGGCGGAGGGTAAGAAAAAATAAGGAATGGGGCATGGGTAGGTTTGGTAAAAAAAAAATAGTTTCTATTTTAAACCCAAAGCGAATATTCTTAGAATAAGGGGCAAGCCTTGTGGAATAAGGGGCAAGCCTTGCCTCGATTAATAATACACGAATTTAAAAAAAAAAACGTTTAAAAAAAAATATAAAACTAACCTGGAAAGTGGTAGAGCCTCCTCTGTTGAATGTGCTAGAAGTTCCTCTCTGCAATCTTCTTGTTCTTCTTGAAAACCTTCGTGAATTGCTCCAAAGACTAAACAATCCTGTATTAATAAGATAGATTAGGTTTAATTTTACCATTCTTAAGAATGTTAAAAAAACAAAAATGTAAAAGAATAAGTCAATAAAGCAATAAAACACATTACTAAATTAATAAAGCCATAAAACAATCATTACTAAATTAATAAAAAAATAAAATAATTACTAACCTTGCAAGTGTTACTAAATTGCTCCCAAATAGATGATGAATAGTAGGAAATCTCAAATGTTTATTTAGCGTAGAGTAAGTTTAACATTACTGTTTTACCAATGTGGGATAAAAAAAGGAAAGTAGTTAGTGCATTATTATTAAATTTATATAAGATAGGTTAAAATTAAATAATTACTAATGTTATGAATGTTGGGTAAAAAAAATGAAAATAATCATTGTTTTGTTACAAATTGTGAATAAAAAATGTTGTGAGAAATTTTATTAGTCTTAAATGTCTGGATAGAAATATGTAATTAGTTATTATATTATTTCAATTCTTTTAATATCATATGAATGTGCGCTTTAATTTTTTAGGGAAATTTTGGAGGGAATTTTTGGAGGGAATATTTTGGAGGCATATTTTCGTTCTCATAGCTATAAGATTGTCGGTCGATAGTTGCACCATTCTACTTTTTGGTGAGGACTGTGGTAAAATTTCTTTGCAGTTGTGCGATACAGATTTTTCTATAATTCTATCTTTTAGTGAGAAGTCATGGACTCATCTGAAGAAAATTCCAATGTCAATGAAGAAATGTACAGTTCATCTAGCCAAGATACTGGCAGTGCAAGCAATGTAATCAAGCATGTTATTTGAGAACTTCCTAGTTATGAAGATTTTGAAGACACTAGTAATGAAGAGAAAGAATGTGATGATGATGAAGAGGTTCCTCCAAGTGGGGATCTTAAAGACAACAAACAATATGATGACAATTTTCCTCCCAGCGAGGATTTTCAAGGCACCAATGATGATTTACCTGAAAGCGAGGATTTTCAAGGCACCAACGATGATTTTCCTCCCAGCGAGGATTTTTGTGGGATTGATGATGATATTCGTCCCAGTGAGGATTTTAATGGGATGGATGATGATTCTGGTGAAAATGATTTTCCTCAAAGCGAGGATTTCAATGGAACAAATGATGATTTTCCTCCAAGCGAGGATTTGAATGGCATAGATGATGAGTTTCCTCCAAGCGAGGATTTCAATGGAACGGATGATGACTTTCCTCCAAGCGAGGATTTCAATGGAATGGATGATGATTTTCCTCCAAGCGAGGATTTCAATGGCACCGATGATGAGTTTCCTCCAAGCGAGGATTTCAATGGAACAGATGATGAGTTTCCTCCAAGCGAGGATTTCAATGGCACTGATGATGAGTTACCTCCAAGCGAGGATTTCAATGGCACCGATGATGACTTACCTCCAAGCGAGGATTTCAATGGCAACGATGGTGACTATCATCCAAGCGAGGATTTCAATGGCACTGATGATGATTTTCCTCCGAGTGAAGATTTCATTGGAATAGATGATGATTTCTCTCCGAGCGAGGATTTCAATGGCACCGATGATCATTCTGTTGATGATGAAGCCACCAATGATGAAGATAGTGATTCTCCTCCGAGTAAGGATGTTACAGGAACTAATGATGAAGACAGTGATTCTCCTCCAAGTAAGGATTTTACAGGAAACAATGATGAGAATGTTGAATCTCTAGAGTTCCCTTTCAGTGAAGAATTTAGTGGCACAAATAATGTTGATGGTCACATTGATTTGGTAGCAAGTGATCATGACAATAATTTTCATAATGAATTTGGTGATGAACTTTTCAACGAGGGGGGTCATATGCATCACAATGAAAACAATCGTTTTGCTGAGGATGTTGTTGCAGACATAATGGTCCAGGAGATCCAGCGACATAATCCAATGCAGAGCAGGATTAAGTGTAGGACTAGACCTTTTTATGTCAATCCAAAGCATTCCAGTTATACAAGGTCTAGGAAAGAATTGCTCACAAGTCCAAGTTCCATTACTCATTTGATTTCGAGTGAGTGTTGCCACAAAAGTTGTTTGAAAAGTTTAGGCTACAATTATGTCTTGGAGAGAAGGAAGATGTATCTTTCAATGAACAAAAGCATGCAAAATTCATATTTAGTGGGGTGCATGATTTCTACCAGGACAGGCTATGATTATCGCGTTGGAAGATGCTTTGTAGAAAGGCATTCAAATGGATTCACTCAATTGGTAATCTTCGATTATCAAGAATCCAAACAAGACTAGAAAAGGATCCTACATTTTACACTGACGATTATCAGGGACAAATCACTGGGCCATCAACACACATTGCAATATCATGGATGCATGATTTCTTTTCCAAGCATGGAGAGAGTATGCCAAATAGAGAAACAATACACATTCCAGATAATTTCACAAGGCAGGAAATCTACAACTTATACAAGGATTATGTTCAAGGTGGTCAAGGAAATGACAACTTCATCAGATATGCATATTTCACAAGAGTATGGAAAAAGAAGTTCAACAATGTTCGCATTCCAAAGAGGTCAAGGATGGGGGTCTGCAGTACATGTGCTTCTCTTAAAGAAAGAAGGGATAGATCAGAAGGGATAGAAAGAGGTCTGTTTACAAAACAAAAAAAACAAATAGATAAATGTCAATTATTGAAGCTAGTTAACAATATTTTTTTGTTATGTTGTTTGTAGATTCCATAATCAATGCACTGCAAGAACATCGCAATCAACAATCAAATGAACGACAAAAATTGTACAAACATCGCAAGAAGTGTTACGATGCTCCACATAAGTATATGGGTTTGATAATTGATGGCATGGATCAGAAAAAAACACTCTTGCCACATTTTGTCCTTGTGCCAAAGAATTTAAAGGAGGAGAATTTTATTTAGTTTCACTTGGTTGGGTGTATGGTTTTTAATGGTGAAATGATTCCAAGGGTTTACTTTACAACTCCAAATATTCACAATGATGCAAATTTGACCATCAGCATAATTCACCATGTCATTACTCATTGGCCTGGTGATCTTCCAAAAGTTCTATATCTACAATTGGACAACACAAGCCGGGAAAACAAAAACCAGGTCGTGTTTGGTTATCTAATCATGCTTGTGGAATTGGGAATTTTTAAGAAGGTAAAAGTTGGGTTCCTTCTTGTTGGGCATACACATGATCATATTGATCAAATGTTCAGCCATTTTGCAAGGACATTGAGGAGGAAGAAAGTCGGGAGCCTACCATCGTTGATTGAAATTATAGGGAAAGCATACCATCCAGAGCCTACTGTACAGAAATTGGAAGAAACTGTTGACATGCGAAGATTTCTGTTTGGATCGCATGGTGAGGAAAGGTGCATTGAAAAACTTAATGAATTTATCTTTCAGCATCAATTTCGTATAAAAAAGATTGATGGAAAAACACTATTGTGGGGCAAGAAGTACTCAACTAGCACAGAATGGGGGCCTTCATCAGGTTTGGCATTTTTGAAATTCATCCCAAGTCGTCAAATGTATGCTTCAAATTTATTGTTATTGCAATCATCTACAGAGATTCATAATGCAAGGCGACATAGTAGAGATGTTGATTCTTCTCAATGCTTGGAAGAAATAAAAAAGCCTATTGAAGATACATATGAGTACTTTGATGTTGCTGATTCCGTTTGGTGGGAGTCTTTTTTCATGGAGTAGAGTGACATAATTTCAAACTCTACAAATGGAGATATATTTTTGAAGACTCCATTTGCTTGGCCACAAAGTTTATCAAATGAAAACAAGGTAACAAATGTTGAACCTCGAGCTATTGAGTTTTCTCAAGTAGAGGAAAGAGAAATGTATATTGGCTCTAGAAGATCACCCACAAAGCGTCGAGAGATGGAAGACCTTTACAGGGGCTCGGTACAAGATATCAAGGAGGGTTGCATGATTGCAATTTTGGCTACAGATGATCCACGTCAATATCCATTCTGGATTGCAAAAGCTATGAAGGTCAATAAAGAAAATGAAGAAGTAGTATCAGTAGAAGTACATTGGTATGCAACAGATACACACCCATTTGATGGTGTGTACAAGGCAGAGATGGTGGTTGAGAAAAAGGTTTGCAGAAAGAGAAATAGAAAGGGTCAAAAAATAAATCGCCGCCGCATTGAAATCTTGAAATTAGAGGAAGTTGATATACTTGTTTATGATTTCAAGTTGACAAAGAAAGACACTCTCCGCTCCAAGACTATAGAGATTATCAAGAGGTTGCTGCCATAGCCAGAAGTTGCAATATGGGAGTCTGTTAAACCAAGCCGTATATCCAGAAGGAATATGACATCTGAAGTGATGGGCATAGATGTAGACTTAGATGGTGCGCCCATTGATAATAAAGAAGAGTATGGGTCATCTACAGCTTATCAAGTTCTTCATCTGCAGAAAATGTAGATTCTGATGGGGTGTCAGAATCCATGGATGAATTTGAAGGAGCAGTGTAGATGCTTTTTATTAGTATGATTTTTGTAATTGAAACTCTAGAGGAGTTTTTGATGATGGGGTGTCAGAATCCATGGATGAATTTGAAGAAGCAATTAGATGCTTTTTACTAGTATGATTTTTGTAATTGAAACTCTAGAGGAGTTTTTGAATATTTATATGAACCATTTGTTCTTTTATGGTCTAATATATTATCTCATTATGAATCGCATCATAATTTCTTTGTTTTTATATGGTTATAATGGTGAAATTATTAGAGAAATTTGTTTTTTGTTTAATATGCAATTTTCCAGAAAGTTGTAATTTATCTCTTCAAGAATTTTTTTTTTTCAAATTTAAGGTTGATTTTAAAGTTTTGTTAAACAACAATATGGGATGTTTAGTCCATGGCTCTATTTTTTACCCTAAAAAAAAACGTGTATACTGGTATCAACACTTTTCTATTTGGGGGGTGTTTTTGGTGTTTTTTTTGCAAAAATCATCGTTTTTATGGGTAGAGTTCTTGTTCATAGTATATAGTTCTCGTTTCATAGTATAAGTGGTTGCATCTCCTTTAAGGTTGTGACAACATTGTTATCGAAGGAAATTAACTCCTAGAAGTGCAAGGTAGGGATCATTATCATCCATTATCCTATTAACTTCAAATTAGACATAAGTCTTTACACCATAAAAATCAAGCTCCACCTGCTCCATCCTATCTATCGAGAAGATCCAACACTAGTTCGTAAATTGTAGTTGTATCAATTAGTACACCAAACATGGCTTTCCATGAATTCCAAATTTTCCTCAGAAATATAGTACTATCCGATCCTAGATCAAGCATGACTTCTTATACCTCATTTTCCTCAGAAATATAGTACTATCCAATCCTAGATCAAGCATGACTTCTTATACCTCATATCCTCCAATTAGTGCATCATGCTAGAATTATTTTCCTAATTTTCTTCTTTGCACCTAATTTAATGGTCAATCATAGGTCATGATAGGTTGTCCTAGAACCTGCACAAGTATCTCCTTGAGATTAGTTTCAACTTAGTTGTCCTATAATATGTGCAGGAAGGTATTTGGTTGGACCTCTTCTTCATCTATCTACACTGGTAGGTTTTGACATCATATATGTGGTTGAATTGTTGTACACAATCTTTCTATATCCTTTAGGTCAACAGTTTGAGCAAATACAACTTCCCTCATGATTTTCCTACATCTCCCAGAAATTCCTTTTGTTGCGTGAAATCAAAAATTGATGCCTTTTGTGGAGCTCAACAAATTGGTCTTTGATTTGTGGCTCTGACATCTGTATCAATATTCACTCCATTACATTTGACAATATTTATGAAATTATACAATTGACTAACCTTAGCATCACTAAGGATACATGGTTTAGAATTAACCATGTTCACACCACATTGTCATATATCTCATGCCTCCCACTTTTTTATCAACTTAGGGAAATCCTCAATGTTATAATTGATTTTTCAATAGTGGCTACAAAGAGGCTAACATGGATACAAACACTTGCATGAAATATTACCCACTTCATTGAAATTAGAACATCGTGGTGGAGGTTTTTTCACATCATTCCTTAGTGCCCAATTATCTTGATTTTGATCTTACCCTTCGTTTCCACCTCCCCTTGAGTCTAACTTGAATCAATTCTTTTCAAATCTCTTAATGTGTGCAGATAATGTGTGGTAGTCCTCCATACAGTGAGTGCTTACCTTGTTGAAGTTGCAATATAGAATTGTTGTAGTGTTATTGTACTTCTATAATAATGGAAAATGATTTAGGTTATGTCCCAGGTCCTTGTATATTTCACAAAGTCCCACATATGATTTTCTTAACATGCTACCCAAGAATGGATTAGCCACTCCCACAACATATCTCTGAGTCATGGGGTAATCATTTTGTAGGTGGCCTTCAATCAGGTACAAAACATACACCATACTATATTTCTTCAACCTATCTAGGATTTTTCCATCTCCCGAATCTCCTTTGACAAAGGAGTCAACTACTACTATAACTACATTAATCTTGGAATTAAAATTTGGACCAAGGACACTTCTACCAATCTGCTTGTAGACTTTAGTCGCATAGAAAATTCCAAATATTCCCTTTGGGTCAACAATTTTTATTGTACCGACGATGTGTGCAGTTGAGGTAACAACCTACCAATAAAAAATTCTTTATATTTCACTTCTTAAATATTATAACTCAATCAAATTCTCAAATCCCAAAACCTTTGGTCAAGCTCCCAAATAGTCTTTCCCTTAATCTCCTCTAACTCTACAATTCTCTAAAGTTTCTAAAAATCCTTCACATAAATTTAGTTAGTTGGATCAAAGTCACACCATGGAATGTAATTCAACATTCTACTTACACTTCCTGTACCATTAAAACACTCTCCCTCACATCATTGTTTGGAATTCCACCAACTATGTAGCATTTGAGATTCAATGCACATTCCAAATGGCATCATAGAGGAACTGATGTTGCTTTTATGTCCTCATAACCTCTATTGTAGAGATGATTCAATCGGTTTATTCATTGCCATTCTCTGATGAATTTGAAACAACATAAATCCTTGGAGTGTCGACTATTATATCATTGAGGTTTCTCCTATGAAAAAACTTATAGAACTAGATAATATTGAAGACAACTTTTGGCTCCCTCAGGATGTCACACTCTCAATGCTCAAAACCAATATATTAGGATTACTTGAAATACTAATCAACCACACATTTTCACTCTATGCAACAACATTCTTAAGCTATTAACAAAGTTTAAAAGGCATAGGGGGTAGGATGTAGGATGGACTGGCTTTAGTGCCATTTTGGTCTGCCTCCTCTGTGGTATGGAAATTTGTAGGCTTTTAATACTAGAATGACACACACCCAAATACATCTTTCAACACCTCTTATTGGTCCTACACTTCCACAAATTTCACAACAACACTTGAGTTAGTAGGATTGACCAATGTCTCTATGCCTACGGTTCGAGTATTTATGTCCCCCATTTCATCATGCAATCACCACCTTGTTTCTTCAAAAGTGCTTTCCTCCTCTACAAACTCATGTTCTCTTTGCAACACCACACTTTCTTGATCTTTACTTTCAAGGTCTCCCAAACCTCCTTCTTGTACTCGTGTTGTTCAATGCATCATCTCACACTCAAGATGTAGTTAAAGATCATCTCCTCTTATTAAAAACACTTGACTAGTGTGGATATTTTCCATTTCTTATCGCCACTAGTGCTCCAAGATATTTTGGCTTCTTTGATGTTGTTTCTACCACACTCTTTAGATTCCACTACCTTTTCCATCATTGGTCCCTCAACCAACTTATGACATCGACTCTACCATCAAGTACTCCTAATGTTCCACCCCCCATGCATGGATTACGCTTTCATCTCCATGGGATAATAAAAATATCCCATTCCATACCAATATTTCTTCTAGCAACCTTCTATGTGGTAATATCTTAAAAAAATTGAGTACCTTGGTTAGATGTTGATGGCATTCTACTGCAAACTCCAAAGAATAACCTTCTACTACACCTTTGTTCTAGAAATTGTCTTCTTGGGTAAACTTATGGTCATATTATTGGATCTTGACCAAGTTTTTGATATCTTACTCAACTTTGCATGGTGATCACCAACACCAATTCTTTTCCATGGGCCTTTTCAACTATTCATATACATTCACTAGAAATTCAACCCAAAATATCTCATGTAGGCACCCAAACAAGTATTTCTCTTTGAATCTTGCAACCTCCTCCCCTATGTATGCACTTTCTTGATAAGAAAATTCATGAATCCTCCCTTTGATCCAATCTTGAGTCTCAACCTTCTCCAACCTCCATTACATCTCTATTACGCTACATTGGTTAAGGTCCTAACAAAGGAACCATGTTGTTGGCTCTATGATAGATCCAAGGTCCATGAAAGGTGTCCAATAATGGCCTAAAGTAGTCTAGTATGATGGCATACTCAACCTTCCTATAGGAAGAAGGTCTCACCCATGGTGTGTATGATAGTTTTCAATGTGATTAAAGTGTATTATTTAAATATTTAGTGGGGGTTGTATTCCGTACTAGTTTGTTAGTCACATTCATTTAAATTGTCAAAACTAACATCAGTCATATCAATTGCAAGCACATAGAAATCATCTAGATATAATAGGAACATAAACACATAAGAAAAAGGGTTTTCCGTTGTACTATTAGCATGAATGATATCACATAACTCTGGCGTATAGCTCCATATATAGTGCAATGGTCTTGACTATTGACTCTTAGAAAACTATCATAACTACATCATTCAAATAATTTACAAACACATACAAATAATCTAGATACAATAAGAACACAAACACATAAATATAACGATTCTCCATTGTACTAGTAGCATGAATGATATTACATAAATGACACGAAACTCAAGTTTGAGTGCACTGGTCTTGACTATTGAAACTGAAACAACTATTGGGGATAACATCATTCAAATAATTTGCAAGCACATACAAACCATCTAGATACAATAGGAACACAAACACATAAATGTAACACTTCTCCATTGTACTAGCAACATGGATGATATCACATAACTTTAATGATGCAGAACTTAAAATATATCACATCGCTCTTGACTCTTCACTCTTGGAGGACTTCAACAAACTCCCAATACTCTAATCAAGAACACTCTCTATCTAGTCCCCTCTAGAACTCTCTAATTACATTGCAAGCCTCATATATATAGGTGACTAGAGTGATTATATGTCACAACCTCCATTTTTGCAAAAATTTTTTTTTTTTTATAATTACACTAAAAATATAAGATTTCCTTTTCTAAATTAAGGATTCATACTTTCATGTCATTTTTTCATTTTAGATTATACATAATTTGTCCCCCAGAACATAATTTCATTCATCCTCATAAAGCATATCACTTTTACTTTTATAATCTAGAACTTACTCTTTGTTTTCTAAGCATATATATATATATATATATATATATATATATGCAGTTTAATAACTTAAAATACAATATCATCCATGAATTTCATGCGACTATCAATAGTTGACTATTTTATGTATAATGTTTTCATTTTTAATATGGCATAACTTACTACCTTGATATATGTCATAAGGTATATATCATATATCTTTTTTTTCCAGCAGAAAAAAGCGTACCAATGTTATTCAACCGAATCAAAAGGTACATGATTTTTACATGACTTCAAAAGACATAACTGAACAGGGACAAAGAGACATGCCCACTAATCTCAGAAGCATGAGTCAAAAAAGAGGACTGTTGATCATTACAAAGGTATTTAGCCAATCCAAAAAGGGTATAGACTATCCAAAATTATATAACCGTAAACTTGCTAGAAACGACAGTTACTGAAAAATATTCATAGATCCAAAATTCATAGCCTAAGAATTAAAAGATTCTTCCCAGATTAGAATACGAAAAGCCCCACTTAAAGCTTGTTTTGAAAGTTTGTCAGCCAGATGATGTATATACCATACATCTATATGGAAGGTAACGCCTTTATACTAATAACTAAATACCTATTTAAAACAACCATGCAAGAATGAACATTAAGGGAGTCCCCAATCAAACATATATGACTTCAATTCCCAAGTCTATCATTAACTACTCCATATTATGTAAGATACAATTTTTCCATAAAAAATGATCGTGAGTCATAATATAACTTTTCTGATTAATAAAAAGAAGAGGTTCTTTCCTACATTTCCTAGGCATGTATTTTCAAAACATATTACATGTTTTATAGGTTTATTTTATTGTAAAACAAATTCTAGATTACTCCCAAGGTCATTTATCGCATTTATTGAACCGACAACTACCAACCATACTAAGAATTTAACTAGATTATATCTCGAAAACAAAATTGATTAAAAACATGGGTATTCTAAAAGAAATACATTGCATTGATAAAGGAAGCATTTATTTACTGCAAAGGGTGCACATCAAATATATGCTCAAAACTAAAGATAACAAGAAAAGAACCAAGATTCATTAATATTTGAGAATCGAAACAAGTTGGGAGAAGAAAATATAAGAAAACAGATACAATCGTTCTAACTTATGCATGAGACCAGCTGACTATAATGGAGCGAATGTTATCTTACTGACTACATGACCTTCATTGCTTAGAAGGGAAGTCGCCATTCACTGCGTTTGGATGAAAAAAAGAAAATAGATCCTTGGAATGATCAACAACCATGTTCAGAGCAATTGGAGACATCATACGGTTTGGAGAGATGAGGTCTATATAGAAAGTTCCGCACGGGAGGTTTGCAAAATTTTTCTACTAAGCTAAAAAGGTGGTTCTTCATCCGAAAACGCCTTTAATTGATCAAGCAAAACAACACTAAAGTCTTGCTGTGTGAGGGTAATCTAAGAGATCACAATAGAAAATAGAACTCTTAGTAAATCTAAACTAAAAGATTTTCATGTTAAAAGATTTAATGCTCTTTTGTAGCCTCAGGAGGTAACAATGAGTTTAACTGGAGATGGACTCCCTTCGATAGCACAGTTCGAACGAACACCCAACCATGGTGTAGGGTTAACCAAAAGAAGCCATGGATTTCCTAATGGGGGGGGGGTTCTTTCAACGTTTGACATCGAATATAGCTTAGTGGGTAGCACAGGTGGAACAAAAGTGTTGGTAGAGCGACAATGTTCGGGTATTGGTGATATGAGATAGTGGTACTTGGAAATCTAGTTGGAGTGTTCCTGTAGCCACCGATTTAATTTCTAGAGAGAGAGAGAGCCCTCTTTGCTGTTGTCCCCAACAAGGTTCCCTCCCTCAATAAATCCCGATCACATTTTAAAAACAGATCTGTAAGTCGATCCCTAATTTTAAGAGTGATTAGGTTCATAAAAGAAAATCAATTTCAAAAACAGAGGGTCCCATCATAACTTATCTTTCTTACTACTGAAATAGCAGAGAGTCAGACGGTGTGGCTAATTTGAGTCATATGTTGTATAAGGTCAATGGAACCTATTTCTAAAAGTTTACCTTTCTTCTTCGGTATTATCAGGTGGAAATTTCATTACTATTAACTCTGCTTAACAAACAAAAATTTAGATCCGCAACAATAAACTTTGTATTACCACAAATATCATGTAGAAGTATGGACTCTACTACAAAAATGATTAAATTCTGTAATCCATAGAAAAATTTACGGAGAAATCATAGATGAACCCATTATTGAAATTGAATCGAATCTGTGATGAGAGAGATTTAATATTTCAACAGAGAAGAGATCTGTGAACCATTAACTAGGTAAAATTCACAGGGTAAAAGTCGCAGAGTAATTTGGACTCTACTTAGAATTGTATCTATAAAATGATTAATCTCTATAATCCACAGAATCCTTTACGAAAAATCATAGATGAACCCAGTTATTGAAATCGAATCGGATCTACAATGGCAAAGATTTAATATTTTGATAAAGAAGAGATTTGCGAACCATTTACTATGTAAAAATCGTAGGGTAATCTATCCGTTCGACATTATCATCTTCTTCATAGCAATTTCAACACGAGTAAAAAACATATACTGCTACATTCAATTATTATAAAAATCAATTTGAACAACCATATCACACTTACTTGGAAATAGGGAAACTAGCCGCTTGGAGAGTCAGCTCCTCCCAACCATAGGAGAGAGCAACTCGATGTTTGCTCAGCTCCACCCCCGAGCTGGACACCACCATGCACTGGAACACAAGCAATTGCTTCCTCGCGGCACTCTCTTCCAGAGTCCGTAACAAGCAAGATGGACTTATGAAAAGAGAGAACACTCAACTCATTCCTCTATGCACAACATGGTGTCCCATGCTATCCTGGTGCATCTTATTTATAGTTTTTGCCCAGGTCTTATGCCATCCCAATCAAATATCCAATCTATCCTTAAATACCTATGATTTAGGATCTTGTCTGGTTGTTGAGTTTCAGATTGAATTTGATTGGTTTAGTTATCTCTGGCTTGCTTACACTTGTTTTCTTGTGCCATGGTGGTGTCCCCTCATTTAGCTGAACTCTCCAAGTAGTCATTTCCTTTTTATTTAAAAATAATAATAAAAATAGTTGTTGTGCAAAGTGGCACTTTGTGTTTTTGAGTTTTAATAACTCTTACATAAAAATATTTATCAAAATATTAAAAAAAAAAAATGTTTTTGGGGGTATCACATTTATCCCCCCCTTATTCTTAACGCCGTCCTCAGTGTTCTTTATTCCGAGCTCCCTTGCTCATTCCAGAACATGGAGGGATATGATTCTCGCATCTTATCCTCCATTTCCCAAGTTGCCTCTTCAGGGATGAAGTGCTTCCATTTCACTTTTATTTAAATGATGGCTTGATTCCATAGCATACTTTCCTTCCAATCTAGGATTGAAAAATGTTCAGTCGGGAACTCGCCCTCAGGTTCTACCTAAATCACATTCCAATCAATTACATGAGTAGCATCATGTATACATTTTTTTAATAATGAAACATGAAATACATGGTGCACTTTTATATTAGGGGGAAGTGCAATCTGATAGGCTACTGACCCTATCTTAGCTAACACTTCAAAAGGTGCACAATACCTGGGTGCCAATTCCCAAGTTCAAGGCACTCCTTTTTTACTTTACCTTTAGATATACATGATCACCAATGTTGAACTCTCTTGGAGTTCTTTTTAAATCTGCATAACTCTTCTGCCGATTCTGGGTAGCTTTTAAATTTTGTTGTACCTCTTTCACCATCTGTTCCATCTCCTTTAACATGTCAGGTCCTAGAACAATCTTGTCAACAGGGTTATCCCAAGACACAGGAGTGTGGCATTTTCGACCATACAAGACTGCAAATGGACTCATTTTTAACGAAGCTTGATACCCATTATTATATGCAAATTCTATTAAATGCAAATACTCTTCCCATTTACCTGGTTTATCCATCACATACATTCAAAACATATCTTCTAACACTTGATTAGTTCTTTTAGTTTGCCCATCCATTTGAGGATGATAAGCAATATTGAAATTCAATTGTGTATCTAGACCTTTAAACAAGGATTTCCAAAAGTTACTTGTAAATTTTGCATCTCTATCAGAAATCACAACTTTCAGAATACCATGCAAACGGAATATTTCTTTCATAAAAATATCGGCTATGTTAATAGCTTTAAAAGTGGATTTTACCGGTATGAAGTGTGCAACTTTACTTAACTTATCAACTACTACCATTATGGAGTCATGTATTTTAGTTGTTTTAGGTAATCCTGTTATAAAATCCATACTTATTATCTCCCATTTCCATTCTTAAATGGGTAAGGGTTGAAGTAACCCGGCAGGATGTTGATGTTCTATTTTTACTTGTTGACATTCAATGCATCTAGCTAGGTAATTCACATCATCGTTCTTCATGTTAGGCCAATACTAGCTCTTTCTTAGTGTTGTTATCATCTTTTGGTATCTGGGGTGTCCGGAATATGGTTTCTTATGTAACTCATTCATGATTAATTGTTTAACTGCTTCCGAGTTAGGTATGTATAACCGATTTTTATAGACTAATAAGTCTTCCAAGCTTATGGAGTAAGCTGAAAATTCGTTTTCGTTTACATCATTTTCTAGTTATTCTTTAATTTTTAAGTACGCCTCATCATTGTTAGCTGCCTCCTTTATCAACTCTTCAAGATTTGTCTTGTAACTAATAAAAGCAGTTGAACAAAGTGGAACGACATTCCTACTTAGGGCATCCACCACCTTGTTCTCTTTTCCTTTAATGTGTTTTATTTCAAAGTCATACTCACTCAAGAAGGATAACCACCTTTCTTGACGAGCATTTAAACTTTGTTGATCAAATAAGTATTTTAAGATTATATTATCCAACATTAAGGTGAATTTTCTCCCTATCAAGTAGTGTCTCCACATCCTTAATGCATGTATTATGGTAGCTAGTTCCAAGTCATGAGTTGCATAGTTACGTTCATGTTGTTTAATTTTTCTTGACTCATAACTTATTACATAATCCTCTTGCATTAGCACGCCACCCAACCCTTCTAAGCAGGAATTCGTACATGCAACGAAGTCCTTGTACGGATATGTTATTCTTAGAATAGGTGCGGTCGTCAATAGTTGTTTAAGTTTTCAAAGCTTTCCTGACATTTATTAGACCATGTGAAATTAGTTCCTTTCTTTTCGAGTGAAGTTATCGGGTAGGCGATCCTGGAGAAATCCTCAATGAACCTACGGTAGTAACCCGTGATCCCCATAAAGGATAGAATCCCGATTACATCCCTAGGAACTGGCCAATCACTGATTGCCTTGATTTTATCCGGGTATACAGAGATTCCTTCCCTAGATATTACGTGTCCTAGGTATTGAATTTTATCTTGAAAGAAGTCTCATTTACTAAATTTCGCATATAGCTTATGTTCCCTAAGGGTTTGTAAGACTAGCTTTAGGTGTTCATTATGTTCTTCTTCATTTTTAGAATATATTAAAATGTCATCAATAAACACTATTGCAAACTTATCTAAGTATTTATGGAGGACATTGTTCATTAAACACATGAACATGGTCGGAGCATTGGTCAAGGAAAATGGTACAACCAAGAACTCGTAATGCCCGTACCTCGTTCTGAATGCGGTTTTATGAACATCCTTGTCCTTAATTCTTACTTGATGGTATTCAGACCTCAAGTCAATTTTAGAGAATATCGTTGCTCCTCATACTTGGTCAAACATATCAGCAATGCAGGGGAGAGGGTATCTGTTTTTAATTGTCATTTTGTTTAATTGTCTGTAATCAATGCAAAGCCTCAGTGTGGTGTCTTTCTTTTTAAGAAACAAAACTGGTGATCCCCATGGAGACACGCTCGGTCTTATATATTCTTTAACTATTAATTCTTGTAACTGTAATTTTAGTTCCACCAACTCGGGTGTATTCATTCGATAAGGAGTCTTTGAGACGGGTACCACTCCTGGTACCAACTCAATGGTGAAGTCAATATCCCTCTTCGGAGGTATCCCAGGATCTCTTCTGAGAAGACATCTTTGAATTCATTTAAGAGAGGAAAATTCTCTAAACTAAGTTTTGTCTTATCATCATTAGTTTCGGTGATGTGTACAACAAACAGTTTACATCCTTTTCTATCACACTTTTTCATTTGTAAAGCTGATATTTTTCTAGTAAGCACTTTTTTCGGAATCCCTCTAACCATTCTACTTTCACCATTTTCATCAATGCAATTACAATTTTTCTTGAAGCAATTTAGTACAACTCTATGTTTTTATAGCCAATCCATGCCAGTTAATATATCATAAGATCCTAATGGAAAAATATTCAAATCTACCTTTGTAATCAATTTTTTCATATGAACTTCACAATTAGAAATAAAGCTAGTTACTTTTCTTTTCGTACCGGTGTCTAATTGCACTAACCATGACTTTTCGAAATCATATTTTTCTATTTTACATTAATCTACTGGCTTAGGAGAAATATAAATTAAAGTAGATCCAGAATAAATTAATATAGAAATAGGTCTTTCAAAGATCTTACCATCTACCTCGATTATGGAAGGTTGATAATCCGCTTGATGATTGTTCAACGCGTCCCTAATCTGCGGTATATTCCAAGCAACCTCTCCAACTGTGGCTCCTTCACGGACTGTGTGAATGTTTCAATTATCCTTTTTATCAGGACAATCTCGATAATAATGACTCTCCCCACATCCCCAAAACTGTAGAGGTTCTCTTTTCACTTCTTCTTTCTTTTTATTAAAGAGATTATCTTTGTACTCAACAGTTCTCATGGGTTGTTTATATTAAGTCCTTATTGTTTGTTGTCTAGCTTTAAAAGTATTTCTTTGAAAACCTTTATGTTTGTTGAAAGGCTTGAATTCTCTTCTCTTGAAATTAATTCCTTCTCTTTTCTTGAAGTTATAAGGATTTTCATTCTTACTCTTTGATTGATCAAATGTTAATTTGTCCTTCCTCATTGCTTCATACAAATTTTTTGCTTCATCAAACTCCAACTTATCTTTATAAAAGTTAGGTAAGCAACCTAGGAATCTCTGAATTTTAGGTTTTTCTTCGTTTAGGTAAGGCACATATCTTAACAAGGATAAAAATTTAGTACATAATTCATGCATAGACATGGATCCTAGTCTTAGTTCATAAAATTCCTTAGCTTTGCCTTCATAGTAATATTCTAAGAGGTATTCTTTTTTAAATTCCTTTTTAAACCAGTTCCAACTTACTTTTTTATCATTAATCCTTTTTGCTCTTTTTAAGTCTTGCCACCAAATCTCAACCTTTCCGACTAGATTGAAGATGGCCATTTTTCCTTTCATTGAGTTGGAATAGTTGTACATAGTAAAGTACTTCTTCATCCCATAAATCCAAGCCTTAGCTTCTTCTCCATTTTTGACTTCGTTGTCAAAGGTAGGAGGTTTTATTTTTCTAAATTCTCATGTTAATTCATCTTTACATTTTCTTTCCTTTTTATGTCTTCTCTCGAAACTGTCACTAGAATATTCCGATTCACTAGATGGAGGGATTTCGTCAGAAGAGGGGTAGTCAGAGGAGGAGGTTCCGATTTTATGTTTCCTCTTATCATTAGTTATCTCATTCAGTTTATATAGTAGGGCTTCATTTAAATATTCTTGGGTTTTTGGTACCACCTCATGTTCAGTATTAAAGTTCATTAATTCAGTTTGCAAGTCTTTTGCTGTATGCAAAATCTCGTTATTCACATTATTACTCTCATCATTCAGTTCAATCCATACAGTTGGGGTGGAGGATCATCTTCCGGCCATATATTCTTGTACATTTTAGTAACACAAAAATTTCTTTTGGAGAAAAGATGAACAACATATACACAAAATTAGTTTTCATAATACTCAGTGGACACCATAAGGCTGAGTGCCGTAACCTAAGCTTTGATACCACATGTCACAACCTCCATTTTTACGAAAATTGAAAATAAATAAAACATTTTATAGTTACCCTAAAAATATAAGATTTCATTTTCTAAATTAAAGATTCATACTTTCATGTCTTTTTTTTCATTTTAGATTATACATAATTTGTCCCACACAACATAATTCCATTCATCCTCATAAAACATATCACTTTTACTTTTATAATTTAGAACTTACTCTTTGTTTTCTAACCATATATGCACACTTTAATAACTTAAAATACAATATCATCCATGTATTTCATGCGACTATCAATAGTTGACTACTTTATGTATAATGTTTTCATTTTTAATATGGCTTAACTTACTACCTTGTTATATGTCATAAGGTATATATACCATACATCTATATGGAAGGTAACACCTTTATACTAATAACTAAATACCTATTTAAAACAACCATGTAAGAATGAACGTAAGGGAATTTTAGTCCCCAATCAAACATATATGACTTCAATTACCAAGTCTATCATTAACTACTCCATATTATGTAAGATACAATTTTTCCATAAAAATTGATCGTGAGTCATAATATAACTTTTCTGATTAATAAAAAGAAGAGGTTCTTTCCTACAGTTCCTAGGCATGTATTTTCAAAACATATTACATGTTTTATATGTTTATTTTATTGTAAAACAAATTCCAGATTACTCCCAAGGTCATTTATCGCATTTATTGAACCGATGACTACCAACCATACTAAGACTTTAACTATATTACATCTCGGAAACAAAATTGATTAAAAACATGGGTATTCTAAAAGAAATACATTGCACCGATAAAGGAAGCATTTATTTACTGTGAAGGGTGCACATCAAATATATGCTCAAAACTAAAGATAACAAGAAAAGTACCAAGATTCATTAAGATCTGAGAATCAAAATAAGTTGGGAGAAGAAAATGTAAGACAACATATACAATTATTCTAACTTATGCATGAGACCAACCGACTATACTAGAGCGAATGTCATCTTACTGACTACATGAACTTTGTTTCTGAGAAGGGAAGTCGCCATTCACTGCGGTTGGCTGAAAAAAAGAAAATAGATCCTTGGAATGATCGACAACCATGTTCGGAGCAATTAAAGGCATCAGACGGTTTGCAGAGATGAGGCCTATACAGAAATTTCCGCACAAGAGGTTTTCAAAATTTTTCTACTAAGCTAAAAAGGTGGTTCTTCATCCGACAACGCCTTTAATTGATTGAGCAAAAACAACACTAAAGTATTGCCATGTGAGGGTAATCTAAGAGACCACGATAGAAAATAGAACTCTTAGTAAATCTAAACTAAAATATTTAATGCTATTTCGCAACCTCAGGAGGTAGCGATGAGTTTAACTGGAGATGGAATCCCTTTGATAGCACAGTTCGAACGAACGCCTGACCATTGCTTGGGTTAACCAAAAGAAGCCATGGATTTACTAACGGGGGGGGGGGGGGGGTTCTTTTACCTTTTGACATCAAAGATAGCTCGGTGGGTAGCACAGGTGGAACGAAAGTGTTGGTAGAGCGACAATTTTTGGGTAGTGGTGATAAGAGATAGTGGTACTTGGAAATCCACTTGGAGTGTTCTTGTAGCCACCGATTTAATTTAAAGAGAGAGAGAGATCCCTCTCCGCTTCTTTCCCCAAAAGGGTTCCCTCCTTCAATAAATCCTGATCACATTTTAAAAACAAATCTACAAGTTGATCCCTCATTTTAAGAGTGATCGGGTACATAAAAGAAAATTAATTGCAGAAACAGAGGATCCCATCATAACTCATCTTTCTTACTACTGAAATAGCAGAGAGTCATCCGTTATGGCTAATTCGAGACATACATTGTATAAGGTCAATGGAAACTATTTCTAAAAGTTTACCTTTCTTCTTCGGTATTATCAGGTGGAAATTTCATTACTATTAACTTTGCTTAACAAACAAAAATTTAGATCCGCAACAATAAACTTTGTATTACCACAAATATCATGTAGAAGTATGGACTCTACTAGAAAAATGATTAAATTCTGTAATCCATAGAAAAATTTATGGAGAAATCATAGATGAACCCATTATTGAAATTGAATCGAATTTGTGATGACGGAGATTTAATATTTCAACAGAGAAGAGATCTGCGAACCATTAACTAGGTAAAATTCGCAGGGTAAAAGTCGCAGAGTAATTTGGACTCTACTTAGAATTGTATCTATAAAATGATTAATCTCTATAATCCACAGAATCCTTTACGGAAAATCATAGATGAACCCAGTTATTGAAATCGAATCGGATCCACAATGGCAAAGATTTAATATTTTGACAGAGAAGAGATTTGCGAACCATTTACTATGTAAAAATCGCAGGGTAATCTATCCGTTCAACATTATCATCTTCTTCATAGCAATTTCAACACGAGTAAAAAACATATACTGCTACATTCAATTATTATAAAAATCAATTTGAACAACCATATTACACTTACTTGGAAATAGGGAAACTAGCCGCTTGGAGAGTCAGCTCCTCCCAACCACAGGAGAGAGAAACTCAATGTTTGCTCCGCTCCACCCCCGAGCTGGATCACCACCATGCACTGGAACACAAGCAATTGCTTCCTCGCGGGACACTTTTCCAAAGTCCGTAACAAGCAAGATGGACTTATGAAAAGAGAGAACACTCAACTCATTCCTCTATGCACAACATGGCGTCCCATGCTATCCCAGTTCATCTTATTTATAGTTTCTTCCCAGGTCTTATGCCATCCCAATCAAATCTCCAATCTATCCTTAAATCCCTATGATTTGGGATCTTGTCTGGTTATTGAGTTTCATATTGAATTTGATTGGTTTAATTATCTTTAGATTGCTTACACTTGTTCTCTTGTGCCATGGTGGTGTCCCCTCATTTAGTTGAACTCTCCAAGTAGTCTTTTCCTTTTTATTTAAAAATAATAATAAAAATAGTTGTTGTGCAAAGTGGCACTCTGTGTTTTTGAGTTTTAATAACTCTTACATAAAAATATTTATCAAAATATTAAAACAAAATAATAATGTTTTGGGGGTATCACATTTCTCCCCCCCTTATTCTTAACACTGTCCTCAGTGTTCTTTATTCTGAACTCCTTTGCTTATTCCAAGACATGGAGGGATATGCTTCTCGCATCTTATCCTCCATTTCCCAAGTTGCCTCTTCAAGGATGAAGTGCTTCCATTGTAATTTTATTTAAACGATGGCTCGATTCCATAACATACGTTCATTCCTGTCTAGGATGTGAAAAGTTTTGGTCTGGAACTCACCCTCGGGTTCTTCTTGAATCACATTCCAGTCAATTACATGAGTAGCATCATGCATATATATTTTTAATAATGAACCATGAAATACATCGTGCACTTTTATATTAGGGGGAAGTGCAAGTTGATAGGATACCAACCCTATCTTAGCTAACACTTCAAAAGGTACACAATACATGGGTGCCAACTTGGAACACCTTCCCAAGTTCAAGGCACTCCTTTTTTACTTCACCTTTAGATATACATGATCAACAATGTTGAAATCTCTTGGAGTTCTTTTTAAATCTGCATAACTCTTCTGTCGATCCTGGGTAGCTTTTAAATTTTGCTGTACCTCTTTCACCATCTGTTCCATCTCCTTTAACATGTCAGGTCCTAGAACAATCTTGTCAATAGGGTTATCCCAGGACACAGGAGTGTGGCATTTTCGACCATACAAGACTTCAAATGGACTCATTTTTAACGAAGTTTGATACCCATTATTATATGCAAATTCTACTAAATGCAAATACTCTTCCCATTTACCTGGTTTATCCATCACATACATTCGCAGCATATCTTCTAACACTTGATTAGTTATTTTAGTTTTCCCATCCATTTGAGGATGATAAGAAGTACTGAAATTCAATTGTGTATCTAGACCTTTAAACATGGGTTTTCAAAAGTTACTTGTAAATTTTGCATCTCTATCAGAAATCACAACTTTCGGAATACCATGCAAACAAAATATTTTTTTCATAAAAATATCGGCTATGTTAATAGCTTTAAAAGTGGATTTTACAGGTATGAAGTGTGCAACTTTACTTAACTTATCAATTACTACCATTATAGAGTCATGTAGTTTATTTATTTTAGGTAATCCTATTATAAAATCCATACTTATTATCTTCCACTTCCATTCTGGAATGGGTAAGGGTTGATGTAACCCGACAGGATGTTGATGTTTTGTTTTTACTTGTTGACATTCAATGCAACTAGCTAGGTAATTCATAGCATCATTCTTCATGTTAGGCCAATAATAGCTCTTTATTAGTTTTGTTATCATCTTTTGGTATCTGGGGTGTCCAGAATATGGTTTCTTATGTAACTCATTCATGATTAATTGTTTAATTGCTTCCGAATTAGGTATGTATAACCGATTTTTATAGACTAATAAGTCTTCCAAGCTTATGGAGTAAGCTGAAAATTCGTTTTCGTTTACATCATTTTCTAGTTCTTTAATTTTTAAGTACGCCTCATCATTGTTAGATGCCTCCTTTGTCAACTCTTCAAGATTTGTCTTGTAACTTCTAAAAGCAGTCAAACAAAGTGGAACGCCATTCCTACTCAGGGCATCCGCCACCTTGTTCTCTTTTCCTTTAATGTGTTTTATTTCAAAGTCATACTCACGCAAGAAGGATAACCACCTTGCTTGAAGAGCATTTAAACTTTGTTGATCAAATAAGTATTTTAGGCTTATATTATCTGACATTAAGGTGAATTTTCTCCCTATTAAGTAGTGTCTCCACATCCTTAATGCATATGTATTATGGCAGCTAGTTCCAAGTCATGAGTTGCATAGTTATGTTCATGTTGTTTAAGTTTTCTTGAGTCATAACTTATTACATAATCCTCTTGCATTAGCACGCCACCCAACCATTCTAAGTAGGAATCCATACATACAACGAAGTCCTTGTACGGATATGTTATTCTTAGAATAGGTGTGGTGGTCAATAGTTGTTTAATTTTTTCAAAGCTTTCCTGACATTTATTAGACCATGTGAACTTAGTTCCTTTCTTTTGGAGTGAAGTTATCGGGTAGGCGATCCTGGAGAACCCCTCAATGAACCTATGGTAGTAACCCATGATCCCCATAAAGGATTGAATCCCGGTTACATCCCTAGGAACTGGCCAATCACTGATTGCCTTGATTTTATTTAGGTCTACAGAGATGCCTTCCCTAGATATTACGTGTCGTAGGTATTGAATTTTATCTTGAAAGAAGTCTCATTTACTAAATTTCGCATATAGCTTATGTTCCCTAAGGGTTTGTAAGACTAGCTTTAGGTGTTCATTATGTTCTTCTTCATTTTTAGAATATATTAAAATGTCATCAATAAACATTATTACAAACTTATCTAAGTATTTATGGAGGACGATGTTCATCAAACACATGAACGTGGCTGGAGCATTGTTCAAGCCAAATGGTACAACCAAGAACTCGTAATGCCCGTACCTCAGTCTAAATGCGGTTTTAGGAACATCCTCGTTCTTAATTCTTACTTGATGGTATCCAGACCTCAAGTCAATTTTAGAGAATATCGTTTCTCCCCGTACTTGGTCAAACATATCATCAATGCGAGGGAGAGGGTATTTGTTTTTAATTGTCATTTTGTTTAATTGTTTATAATCAATGCAAATCCTTAGTGTGCCGTATTTCTTTTTAACAAACAAAACTGGTGCTCCGCATGGAGACATGCTCGGTCTTATATATTCTTTATCTATTAATTCTTGTAACTGTAATTTTAGTTCCACCAACTCAGGTGTGTTCATTCGATAAGGATCCTTTGAGGCGGGTACCGCTCCTGGTACCAACTCAATGGTGAATTCAATATCCCTCTTCGGAGGTAGCTCAGGTATCTCTTTTGAGAAGACATCTTTGGATTCATTCAAGAGAGGAAAATTCTCTAAAATAAGTTTTGTCTCATCATCATTATTTTCGGTGATGTGTACAACAAACAACCTACATCCTTTTCTAGCACACTTTTTCAATTGTAAAGCTGATATTTTTCTAGTAAGCACCTTTTTTGGAATCCCTCTAACCATTCTACTTTCACCATTTTCATCAATGCAATTAAAAGTTTTCTCGAAGCAATTTAGTACAACTCTATGTTTTTCTAGCCAATCCATGCCAGTTAATATATCGTAAGATCCTAATGGAAAAATATTCAAATCTACCTTTGTAATCAAATTTTGCATATGAAATTCACAATTAGAAATGAAGCTGGTAACTTTTCTTTTCGTACCGGTGGCTAATTGCACTAACCATGACTTTTCAAAATCATATTTTTCTATTTTACATAAATCTACTAGCTTAGGAGAAATATAAATTAAAGTAGATCCAGAATCAATTAATATAGAAATAGGTCTTTCAAAGATATTACCATCTACCTCGATCATTGAAGGTTGATAATCTGCTTGATAATTGTTCAACGCGGCCCTAATCTGCAGTATATTCTGAGCAACCTCTCCAACTGTGGCTTCTTCATAGATTGTGTGAATGTTTTGATTATCATTCTTATGAGGACAATCTCGATAATAATGACTCTCCCCACATCCCCAAAACTGTAGAGGTTCTCTTTTCACTTCTTCTTTATTTTTATTAAAGAGATTATATTTGTACTCAACAGTTCTCATGGGTTGTTTATATTCAGTCCTTACTGCTTGTTGTCTATCTTTAAAAGTATTTCTCTGAGAACCTTTATGTTTGTTGAAAGGCTTGAATTATTTTCTCTTGAAATTAATTCCTTCTCTTTTCTTGAAGTTATAAGGATTTTCATTCCTACTCTTTGATTGATCAAATGTTAATTTGGCCTTCCTCATTGCTTCATACAAATTTTTTGGTTCATCAAACTCCAACTTATCTTTATAAAAGTTAGGTAAGAAACCTAGGAATCTCTGAATTTTAGGTTTTTCTTCGTTTAGGTAAGGCACATATCTTAACAAGGATAAAAAAAATAGTATAGAATTCATGCATAGACATGGATCCCAGTCTTAGTTCATAAAATTCCTTAGCTTTCCCTTCATAGTAATATTCTGAGAGGTATTCTTTTTTAAATTCCTTTTTAAACCAGTTCCAACTTACTTTTTTATCATTAATCATTTTTGCTCTTTTTAAGTCTTGCCACCAAATCTAATCCTTTCCGAATAGATTGAAGATGGCCATTTTTACTTTCATTGAGTTGGAATAGTTGTACATAGTAAAGTACTTATTCATCCCAGAAATCCAAGCCTCAACTTCTTCTCCATTTCTGACTTCGCTATCAAAGGTAGGATGTTTTAATTTTCTAAATTCTCCTGTTAATTCATCTTTATATTTTCTTTCCTTTTTATGTCTTCTCTTGGAACTGTCACTAGAATATTCTGATTCACTAGATGGAGGGATTTCGTCAGAAGAGGGGCAGTCAAAGGAGGAGGTTCCTCTTTTACATTTCCTCTTATCATTAGTTATCTCATTCAGTTTATATAGTAGGGCTTCATTTAAATCTTCTTGGGTTTTAAGTACCCTCTCATGTTTAGTCTTAAAGTTCATTAATTAAGTTTGCAAGTCTTTTACTATCTGTAAAATATTGTTATTCACATTGTTATTCTCATCATTCAGTTCAACCCATACAGGTGGGGTGGGGGATCGTCTTCTGGCCATATCTTCCTGTATGTTTTAGTAACACAAAATTTTCTTTTGGAAAAAAGATGAACAACATATACAAAAAATTAGTTTTCATAATACTCAGTGGACACCATAAGGCTGAGTGTTGTAACCTAAGCTCTGATACCACATGTCACAACCTCCATTTTTGTGAAAATTGGAAATAAATAAAACTTTTTATGGTTACGCTAAAACTATAAGATTTCCTTTTCTAAATTAAGGATTCATACTTTCATGTCTTTTTTTTTTTCATTTTAGATTATACATAATTTGTCCCACACAACATAATTTCATTCATCCTCATAAAACATATCACTTTTACCTTTATAATCTAGAACTTACTCTTTGTTTTCTAAGCATATATATATATAAAACTTAAAATACAATATCATCCATGAATTTGATGCAACTATCAATAGTTGACTACTTTATGTATAATGTTTTCATTTTTAATATGGTGTAACTTACTACCTTGTTATATGTCATGAGATATATATACCATACATCTATATATGGAAGGTAACACCTTTATATTAATAACTAAATACCTATTTAAAACAACCATGTAAGAATGAACATAAGGGATTTTTAGTCCCCAATCAAACATATATGACTTCAATTCCCAACTCTATCATTAACTACTCCATATTATGTAAGGTACAATTTTTCCATAAAAATTAATCGTGAGTCATAATATAACTTTTCTGATTAATAAAAAGGAGAGGTTCTTTCCTACAGTTCCTAGATTTTCAAAACAAATTACATGTTTTATATGTTTATTTTATTGTAAAACAAATTCCAGATTACTCCCAAGGTCATTTATCGCATTTATTGAACCGACGACTACCAACCATACTAAGACTTTAACTATATTACATCTCGGAAACAAAATTGATTAAAAACATGGGTATTCTAAAATAAATTCATTGCACTGATAAAGGAAGCATTTATTTACTGCGAAGGGTGCACATCAAATATATGCTCAAAACTAAAGATAACAAGAAAAGTACCAAGATTCATTAAGATCTGAGAATCGAAACAAGCTTGGAGAAGAAAATGTAAGACAACAGATACAATCGTTCTAACTTATGCATGAGACTAGCCGACTATATTGGAGCGAATGTCATCTTATTGAATACATGAAATTCGTTGCTTAGAAGGGAAGTCGCCATTCACTGCGGTTGGCTTAAAAAAAAGGAAAATAGATCCTTGGAATGATTAGCAACCATGTTCGGAGCAATTAAATACATCAGATGGTTTGGAGAGATGAGGCATGTACACAAAGTTCTGCACGGGAGGTTTGAATTTTTTTTCTACTAAGCTAAAAAGGAGGTTCTTCATCCAACAACACCTTTAATTGATTGAGAAAAAACAACACTAAAGTCTTGTCGTGCGAGGGTAATCTAAGAGATCATGATAGAAAATAGAACTCTTAGTAAATATGAACTAAAATATTTTCATGTTAAAAGCTTTAATGCTCTTTCCTAGCCTCACGAGGTAACGATGAGTTTAAATGGAGATGGAATCCATTCGATAGCACAGTTCGAACGAATGCCTGACCATGCCGTAGGGTTAACCAAAAGAAGCCATGAATTTCCTAACGGGAGGGGGGGGGTTTCTTTCAACGTTTGAGATCGAAGATAGTTCGGTGGGTAGCACAGGTGGAACGAAAGTATTGAAATCGAATCGGATCTACGATGGCAGAGATTCAATATTTCGACAAAGAAGAGATTTGCGAACCATTTACTATGTAAAAATCGCAGGGTAATATATATGTTCGACATTATCATCTTCTTCATAGTAATTTCAACATGAGTAAATAAAACATATACTGCTACATTCTATTATTATAAAAATCAATTTGAACAACCATATTACACTTACTTGGAAATAGGGAAACTTGCCGCTTGGAGAGTCAACTCCTCCCAACCACATGAGAGAGCAACTCGATGTTTGCTCAGCTCCACCTCGAGTTGGATCACCACCATGCACCGGAACACAAGCAATCACTTCCTCATGACACTCTCTTCTAGAGTCTGTGACAAGCAAGATGGACTTATGAAAAGAGAGAACACTCAACTCGTTCCTCTATGCACAACATGGCGTCCCATGCTATCCCAGTGCATCTTATTTATAGTTTTTGCCCAGGTCTTATGCCATCCCAATCAAATCTTCAATCTATCCTTAAATCCCTATGATTTAGGATATTGTCTGGTTGTTGAGTTTCAGATTGAATTTGATTGGTCGCAACGCTGCCATGTGTCTCTGACTGCTCCAAAATTGCGGCACAAGCTTCCCTGCTTGCGCATTCCTTCTTCTGTTGGTGTGCCATCGACCACCAAGCAACCGGCAACATACACTTTTTTTTTTTTTTCCCGATGCGACTCAGGCATCGCATTGTTCCAAGCCCGACCGATAGGGCTTCAACCTGTGACCATTTACCAGCTTGGGGAGTATCGCCCCATCCAACTGCTGCAACTGAACCACGCCGGCTGAAGTAATACTATTGATGTGATAGGGACCCAGCCAATGCATCTGCAACTTCCCTGGATGTTTCATAAACTTGCTGTCATACAACAACACCAAGTTGCCTTGTTGGAACTATTTACTTTTGATGTGGTGATCATGCCATGCCTTCTCGCGATCCTTCTCGACCCCTTGGTGGAAACCAGTGATAAATCGATCTTCTTCCGGCTGTACCAGTTGTGCCAGACGTTCATCTAATGCTGCGACATCGTCCATACCCGTAACAGCCACAACCCACAGACTCAGAACAATGTACTCCATTGGAATAATCGCTTCTTTCCCATATAGCAGCCTAAAAGGTGTCTAACCAGTCAACCTTTTACATGTGGTGCGATAGGCCCACAAAACTGCAGGGATTTTCAGATCCCAATCGTCGCGGTTCGCATTGCACACCTTTGTTAGTGCATTCTCTAAGACCTTGTTAAACACCTCCACTGTCCCATTTTCCTGTGGGTGATAGGGTGTACTCTTCTTATGCTGTATCTGCAACTCCTCCGTCAATGCGCTGATGGTGCGATTAAGAAAGTGGCTGCCTTGATCACTCAACACTGTCTTGGGGCAGTCGAAGCGAGTGATAATGTGATCAAACAAAAATCGAGCAGCTGTCGTTGCGGAACAATCAATGACAGGTGTTGCCTCGGCCCACCAGGTCAAGTACTCTGTCGCCGTGATGATATATCGCGCACCTATGCGATTCCTTGGTGGATTGATCGGTCCTACAAAATCCACGGCCCATTTTTCGAATGGTTGCAACGTAATTTGAGGCATCAACGGCATCTCATCGCGTCGGGATGGTTTTCCAGTTCGTTGACAAACATCGTAAGACCACGCATAGTCTGTCGCATCGTTATGTAATGTGGGCCACCAAAGCCCTGCACGTAGTACCTTCCTGGCAGTTGCCCGACCGCCATAGTGTCCTCCCGCTACTCCTCCATGTGCTTCCGCCAGTATCAACGCTTGCTCATGCGGCAAGACACATTTGTGCAATATCTCATCAGCACCCAGTTTATACAATTCTCCTGCGATGAGTTGGAAGTTTGCAGCCTTGACTACCAATTGCTTCTTCTGACTGGTGGTGAACTCATCTGGTGCAGTGCCCGTTGTCAGAAACTGGATGATGTCATCAAAATAGTTATAAGAAATGTCAACCTTAAATAGTTGGGTGTCCGGTAACCCGTCTTCGATATTAGTAGGTTCCTCCCCTGTATCAATCCGCGATAGATGATTAGGACCGACATTCAATCGGCCTGGCTTCACAATGACTTCAAAATAAAACTCCTGAAAAAGAAGTAGCCAGCGGCATATCTTCCCCCCCAACACAGGCTTATTGACTAGGTATTTCAACGTGGAATGGTCAGTGAACATTTTAAAGTGCCCACCCAACAAATAGTGCCTGAACTTCTGCAACGTGTAAACCATTTCCAGACCTGCCCGCTCTGTGGTAGTGTAATTTTGTTCTGCAGAGGACAGCTTCCGACTGGCAAACACAATGGGATGATCAAGGTCACCTTCTGTAGGTTGAGCCAATACAACACCTAATGCAATTGATGAGGCTTCAACATGGACATGGAATTCCTTACTCCAGTCTGGAAAGACCAAGATTGTTGCCGACGCCATCTTCGCCTTGAGCGTTTCGAAGCTATCCTGACATTCCGGGCTCCACTGGAATGCCGCATCCTTCTTCAATAATTTTTCCATAGGGGCAGTAATCACAGCATAACCCCTGATAAACTTGCGATAATATCCCGTATGTCCCAAAGTCGCTCGCAACTGCTTAACGGTGGTCGACGGTTGCAACCCCAAAATGAGCGCAATTTTGGCTGGATCAACTAGCAATCCCTGTTTACACACAATATGACCCAGCAATATCCCAAACGGTGCACAAAAAATACATTTATTCAAATTCATTGATATCTGGTGTTGTTAGCATCGCTCAAGCATTAACCGTAGATTAGCCAAATGATCATGAATCAACCCATAAACTGTCCAATCATCCATATATACCTGCAAAAATTTATGAATAAAATCTTTGAACGCAGCAACAACGACCCGGGAGAATACCGCAGGTGCATTCTTCAACCCAAACGACATGACTATGTACTGAAAGCAGCCCCATTCAGTAACGAAAGTTGTCTTATGGTGATCTTCTTTGGTAATGCGAATCTAATGGTAGCCAGAGAACCCATATGTGAATGAGTACATCTCCTGACCGCCCACCCCTTCAAGTACTTCATTAGTAAACGGGGTCGGAAAAGGGTCATGCAAGCAGGCATCATTCAACTTCCTCAAGTCGACGCAAATGCGCACTTCACCTATTTTCTTGTCCTGCACCATCATAAGACTAATCCATTCAGACTCTTCCATAGGTTCAATAATACCATCATCCAACATGCGATCAAGTTCCGCCTTGACCTTTTCCTTATTTCGCGGATTCAGCCGATAAGGTCGTTGTCGGACTGGCTTAGCATCTGGTTTTAATGGAATCTTCATCTCTCCTAAATCACCCAGGATTCCTGTCATTTCAGAAAACTTCGTGGGAAACACGTCTTGAAACTCATGAAGTAACTCAGTAACCTTACTCATCATCTCATCATCCCAATAATCCCCAACATTAGCAAACTTGGGAGTAGCCTCTGTGCCGATATTCATCTTGAGAAGCTACAATGGTTGACCGAATAGAGTACTTGGCGCAACAGGTGGTACCACATCGTGACTTCCTTCAGATTCGGGAATGTTAATGTTACGGGGATCATCATCATCCGCTGGCCCTCCGTTGATGTTGAAGCATTCCATGAGAGACTGCATCTGACAGTATGTGTGCGGGTCAACCGGGTAGGCCGCTGGAACAACTTGAAGTACCACGTCATGGATGAGCTGTAAGGCATTATTGACATTAGGGTTGGCATCCGTAAAAGTGAACGTATGAGTGAAACAGACCATCAACTCCCCCCATGTTGTAATTTCTCTGTGTAATTCGGCTGCAGTATACCATGAGCATGGCATCTCATCCAAAGTATGGATAAAAGCATGGACCCACTCATCTCTGGGTTGCACTACCCATAATTGTTGGCATTCCATCACATGATCACCAGGATTATTCCGGCCATCATACTTTCCAGTGTGATAAACCACAGTATCACCAAACCGAACCATAATCAACCTCCGACACTATGACCAACCAACAATGGATTTCTTATCTGTCGCCCACCAGCGTGCTGGAGCAGCCTTCAGTGCTTCCTCCAATGCCAGCAATCGCTGAGGTTCTGAGACTCGTTCTTCAAATTCTGTCAAAAAGTTGGTTAGGCAAGGAAACCCTTCATAGACAGGCAATGTGACCGTTTTTGTTGCAACACGACATAAATACTGCATAACTAAGCCACATTTTCGGAGCGGTACTTCATGCAACCAGTTCTGCCAATGTTCTAAGGCATCATCGAAGTTGGAAGATGCAGAGCTCTCGCTGCGCCATCCCAGCTCACCGTGGGAGGTAGGGTGAATGTAGTCCTCAGAAATATTGAATGCATGGTCCCATCTAGTGGGATCATCATCTTTTATCGGCTCAACATATCGGCGTCCTTCAGCTAGATCCAACAGGTCTATGACTATGAAATCACGATTCTCAAAGGTCATCATGCTCTTCTTGAAGTTGATTACAACGCCACTATCGTTAGCCCATCCAATCCCTAAGAGCATCGGTTAAGAGATTCCTCCCTCAACCACTTCAATGACATCAAAGTCAGGATAAGTATTCATACCCTCAATATCGATTATGAGCCGTGGAACTCGTCCAATGGGTGTTACCTTCGCATGGTTAGCCAACCGGAGCTGCACAAGAGACCAGCTCAATGGGCGAATCCCCATTTTCTGCCATGCCTGCTTGGTTAAGATGTTAACATCTGAACCAAGGTCAAGAATAACAGATTCAACATTATATTCACCAATATGAATATTCATTCTCATCTCCTTGCCAGTCTTCTGTTGCTGTAAAGAGTTTACTGCAGACTCCTGCCGTCCTTTCGGAAATCACTGCAACCATCCCTCGATCTCAACCAGGGCAGCCAGGTGTCGGGCCAATAACAGACAGCTTTCAAGAAACTTTTGCAATGTCCCTGGTGGTGGCGGCCGATCATCGTCTGATGTAGTATCAAAGACACGTGGCATATTGCAAACAATAGCCTTACCGCAATCTTTCTCCAATGTGCGACGTGCCTCGAGGAATGTCTCCCGCTCTATGTCAATGTCAAAAGGTACCGTCTTCTGACCAGCCAACTGAATTAGTGGTTGCGAAATATCTTCCCCAGTCGTCTTGCCTCCACGAGTGACAACAGCCATCGAAGCATCTTGTGGTCGCGGTTCTGCAGAAATGGTCGCGATATTTGCACCCTACGTTTGGTTCTGCTGTAGATTCCTCGGTTGATTGATATTTTGATTGGCATTCAGTGGTGGTCGCGGAGGTTGGTTCTGTATTGGTTGCTGTACCTGATTTTGTACTAGTTGCTGTGGCTGGATCTACGGAGTGTTCCCAGCCTGCCATCGTGCGATCAACTGTGGACAATTCTCAACCGTATGATCATTACCAAAACAGAACATACACTGATTCTGCAGTAGCGGGCAGTCGCGCTGATAATGCCCCCATATCGCACAGTGGTAACATTGAACAGGTCCACAACCACCTCGACCTCCTCCTCCACGACCAAATCTGCCACCACGTCCACCCCTGTATCCTCCTCGATAGCCACCCTGTTGCTGATACTGAGGTTGGTTAAACTGTTGCTGCATCGGTGCTGGTGGTATCCCTTGCCCCTGCGGTGCATACTGCTGTTGCTGTACATACTATGGTTGTGGGGGAGTTATCTGCATCGGGGTATATTGCGGCATGAACTGCTGCGATTACTGTTGCTGTGGTGCAAACTGCATCTGCGGTTGAGGCAGCGGCTGAGCTACCTGCGGTTGCAGTTGTGGTTGTTGCACGACGCGTTGATCGTCCTTGACGTAGAATGCATCACACATTCTCTCCTGTAGCAACCCATATGCACGACAATCCTTGTCATCGTGACCCATCGACTTGCAGAATGTGCAATAAAGATTTCGCGGGGTTGTGACCATTTTCTGCATATACGGGCAATTATCGTGACTGTGCCCAAACACCTGGCAAACACGACACCACGACATACTTCCGCCATTCAATGGGTTTGGCGCACCTGACACCAAATAGTTACGGAAATCCAAGCAATTGTCCTTCGTATGCCCTTCTCCTCGGCATCGCGTACACCATACTTCATCGCACTGTTCCTTGTTCTTCTTCAAATCTTGCAATTGTATAGTCAGGTTAGCGAGCTGTGTTTGTATCTGCGACATCCTGGCTGCATTATCTCCAATCGGTGACACCTCCAATCGCATTGCAATCTCTAGAGCTTCTCTAGGCGTCGATATGTTTTGCTGCATCAGTGACAGCCGTATGTGGGGTAGCAGTGCCGCAATGAACCATTCTTTATGTTGAACGGCGCTCATATCAAAACTAACCTTTGCCATCAGCGTCTTGAATCACTAGTCGAAATCCCATACCGTCTCATTGGGATACTGCTTAATTTCCTTTAATTTAGTAATATATTGAGCCTCTGACTTGGGCTGTATAAATTTAGCAATCAACCCATCCCGAATCTCATCCAGTGACTTCTCTAGGGCTCCCGTAGGGACTAGAATAAACTTCATGAACCAATCTAATGCACGACCTCACAGAGTCGTGGCTAACTGTGCTTTCTTAGCATCAGCATCAATGATCTGTTTCATGGTCCAAACCGCTTCCCACAAAAACCAATACTGTTCTGGGTTGTCTGTCACTCTTCCGTGGAACAACAGTAACTTAGCATCATCGCCCGCCATTCTGGGCTGCCTTCCTCCTGTCGCTGTACTACTACCAATTAACTTTCATGGAATTGACAAACTTGGTGGTGTCGAAGTGGTATTTCTTGTTGTTTGTGAGTCAATGAGCGGAGGTGTGGATACGTTGGTGCCGGGGTTTGGTCCTGCCTCTATCCTGGGTGTAGCCTAGTCGTCCCTATTAGGACTGTGAGGTCACTTCGTCTCGTGTGGTCTTCCTTTGCGGTTTTGCGGTCCGATCGCAGTAGGACCTTCTCCTGTCCTCTGCCTCTTCTCCTGTCGAAACCTCGCTCCTCCTCTTGTAAGACCACTCTCTTCCTCAGCTTCGCTCACAGTCTCCTCATGGTATGCACCCATCTACCCCTTACCATTCCATATACCATTCCCCAGCAGTCGCGGTACCCACGGCCTCTGCCCATAAGGCTGTCTACTGATCAAGATGCATCTTTAATATACCCTTTTCGTAGATTAACATTTTAATCGACAACAGAAACCTTCCCCTTGGTCCGTGGAAGAAGTATCTTTCAGCTTCACTATAGGATTTTTGCGTGTCGACTGCAAATTCAGTGATATATCCCTCCAAGATGCTATTGAGCCAAACTTCGACAGCCTGCGATGCCTTATTATCAACTTCCTGCAGCTCCTAAATCAATTCCGGGGTCCAAGCCGTCGGCTCACCACCTTGGAAATTCCTCTTCTGGAAGGTCAGCTTTGACAACCATTCGTACAGAATGATCAGGAATTCACAGAAAAACCATTCGTGCGGACCGTCGTGAATATACCTTCCCAGCCAGTGATCTACGGTCAGTCGCATGTTCCGGCTTTCTTCTTCAGCAAAATCTCGCAATTTCTAATCAAACCAGCCCTGTATCTCCGGCTTCGTCGGGTGCCACAACATGACCTCCTTTTACTCTACACACGGTCCCAGCAACGAAACCATTTGTTGACCAATGCGACCTCGGTCGACAGGGGTTCGCCTCACTGTCGACACATACCACAGTCTCCCTGGGCACTGGCCTGGGCAGGTTCGAGCCCGCCCAACAACACCTGCAGAGCGGATGAGGTCTCACCCGAGGCGTCCAGGAAGAGCAGACGGAACCATGTTTCTGTCGAGGGAGGAGGCGAGTTGTGGCTGCACGGACTGGTTCTATTGCATTACTTAAACATAAACTTTAAACATTCGACATGGAGTTATAACATATTACTTAATCGCAACATTTCTCATCATAGCACAGTAAGCAGACATTGCATCAAGAAATTATAACAACATTCATATATCGCAACATTACACAAAGATCGTACCAAAACATCATCATTATATTACTGTCACAGACGTATACCAAAATCAAAACATAGATCTTTGTCTATGTACATTTCCTTCTCACTTCCTCTCGCTTCTACCTCTATATCTAACACTTACAACTCTAATCTATTTATAGGCTTCTGCCATTACAATGTTTGTCCACTTACTAACGACTTCCTAACCGACACTATGGACAAATGACCCAATGTTTAACTGACTTGGTCCAAATGACCCAAAAAATTGCATACCATGGTACAAATGACTCAATATTACATACATGTGGTCCAAGTGACCCCAAAACCCACCAACCGCGGTATACTTTAACACAAAATATTCCTTGCGCGACCTCGTCCGATGTGTCGCAGCGTCGGCAGTACTGCGACATTTCCTCATCGAACCACCTACCAACAACTTGCTTACACTTGTTCTCTTATGCCATGGTGGTGTCCCCTCATTTAGCTGAACTCTCCAAGTAGTCTTTTCCTTTTTATTTAAAAATAATGATAATAATAGTTGTTGTGCAAAGTGGCACTCGGTGTTTTTGAGTTTTAATAACTCTTACATAAAAATATTTATCAAAATATTAAATCAAAATAATAATTTTTTTGGGGGTATCACATTACAAAGGATTTTGGAATATACTATGGAATTTGCTAGTTGTAATCCACTCATTTTTTTCCAGAAGAAAAAAAGTTTCTTGCTATTCATTATTTGAATCAAAGAAACTACAATTGTTCCTAACCCATGGATAGATAGTCTTTATCGATATATCCATCTATATCAAAATCAAAAACCTATATCTACTTGACAGATTATATTCTTTTCATATAGTCACAATACCCCATTACATAGAAGCCAAATTGTGGACCGAGCACCAAAACAGAGCAAAACCATCAAATAGAGCAAAATAAAGCAGAAAGAGGAAAAATGAATAAGCCATCAGACGAGAAATAAGGTGAATACGACTGCCCTTTGCGACCATCAGACCCAAAACAACATTCAACATAAGATGGGCAACTCCACCTCCTCGGGGAGAGACGAACATAGAGCAGTGATGGGAGTGTTTCCTGCTACATACAATGCCTAGGAGACGAAACAATGACACTTCCTAACACAGGAGATGACTGTTGCGCTTTGTGTCATTTCCTTCAAGCCACCACGCACAAATGCCGAGCCTTGAACCGCCTTCACTGAGCAGGAGCAACAAGTAATAGGGAATAATTTGTCGCCCAGTTCACCACCATCGTGGAAACCAATGCCCATATTGCCAATTCTATGGGGAGCTTCGCCGAACCATGATCCACCGCCGCAACTGAGCAACACTGCCATCACCACACCTCTTGATCATGCACACATCATACTCTTGTCGCCACTCAAGGGGAGGAGAAGGACGACTAGGGAAAGATCTCTAGCAGCTTGTAACGGTGTTTAAGAACGACTCTCAAAACCCTAAGTTGCAGAGGATGAAGGATACTTGCCATTGTAATCCACTCATACAAAAGACCAAGGATTTACATTATGCATCATCTACACCTAGTTCCCCTATTCCTATACACATGTTTCTAATGATGCAAATGCTTTTCCACTCATACAAAAGAGTACAAAAGCATTTGCATAATTAGAAACATGTGTAGAGGAATAGGGGAACTAGGTGTAGAGGATGTATAATCTAAATCCTTGGTCTTCATGCACTTGGGATTTTGTGTTCTTACTATTAATGTGGATTCTTCTTCTACTAAACTTTGCTCTGCACTTGTAGTTGATTAAAGCTAAGCCACAATAGGAAGGCACAAGGAAGATGCAATCCCATTTTGTAGCGGGAAACAAAATGAAGTAGAAAGTAGATGTTAAGTTGGAAACATTGACACAAGAAATACCAACTATGTGGAACATGATAGATATATCTATAGTAGAGTGCACCTAGAATATCCAAGAGGCTATCACTGCTTGAAATCTGATTTTTGAAGAATTCAACAAGCTTAAGGATGTGACCATTAGAGAAATCCTTCAGCTACAAACCATTTGTTAAGGGTGAGACATGGAACCCAACTTGAGGACACATTAGAAGGTGTGTTCAGAGAGTTGTTGTGGCCAATTTCTTACTAAGTAATAACATAGAACTTTGTTCAACATAAGACAATTTGCATAAGACATGAATCCATAGAAGCTAGAGTATGTGAAATTGTAGAAGTCTAAGTGCACATATTCTTGAGAGTTGTCTCATAAACTCTATGTGCCTAGTCTCTTTGACCCTCTGCACATTTTCCTAAAGGCACATATGTTTTGTGTAAGTCCGGTTCAACTAGCAAATTCTCAAATATATTTGCAACTATTTTGTAATTGCCTATGTTTCTTATATATTATGGAGGATTGTTGTGTAATGACTAACGTTTTTTAGAGTGTCTTGTACTAAGTTATTTGGTCCATTGTTAGTTGGAGAGTTTTGAGCTCATGTTCTAATGTAGGCTTGTTCTACTCATATTTATGTGTTTGTGATGTATGTGAGTTGTAATTGTTCTATGACCTGGTTAGAATTTACATGGTTGTTGGCTTAGACTATCCTTCTCTTTATTTTTGTTGTGTATCCTTCTCCTTATTTTTGTAGTGGCTAACAAGGGGTTTGAGATTTATGTTGCATATCTTTCCCTAAATTTTCTTAAGGTATGGGGATTTTAGAGATACCATAGTCACACTTTAGTTCTGAGCTTGAAGGTGGATCTATTAGATAAGATCCTAGGGATCAATGAAAAATATTCCTCAATAACAATTACTGCAGAGCTTTCTTCAAAGACAACTATCGTGTATTTTTGTATTTTGTATGTTAGTTTTTTATGATTAAATCTTTGATCTTATTAACATTAGATTTAATATAAGTGTACATGAAAATTTTATAAGTTTTAGGTAGCAATTGAGTTAGTTTGAGGTGAATGTGGAAAGCTAAAGATCAAATGAAGATGGAATGTTAAGAGAAGGAAAGATTAAAAAAAAGGTAGGATGAAAAGAGTTGAGTTGACTTGTTGAGAAAAGACTTGGTTGTAAAGATTACGGAAATTTTGGTTTTTGGAAATGAGATTGGGTTGGCAACGAATTCAAAAGTTGCAAGTTGGCTAAAAGCTAAAATGAAGTTACAAGCCAAAAGTTAAGAGAGAAAAAAGAATAAATAATATTAAATTCAAATAATAACAATGTGAATTCATATATTATTATATAAAACAT
This sequence comes from Larix kaempferi, assembly GCA_027924585.1. Taxonomy (NCBI): domain Eukaryota; kingdom Viridiplantae; phylum Streptophyta; class Pinopsida; order Pinales; family Pinaceae; genus Larix; species Larix kaempferi. Next base: position 8,429,877 of record BSBM01000087.1, on the reverse strand, counting down.
AATAAACATTATGAATTTTTTTGCTTAAACATAAATATTTTTACATTATCTTCGATTCATTTCTTCCAATGTACTTATTGCCATGCAAGGGTTAAAAGTGCTCCTAAATAAAGGTGAAACTTAAGGGATTGTCAAACACCTATTTAAATACAAATTAAAATATGATTTAAATATCTGTATATGATAACTTTAAAAGTATAAAGTTTTGACTTATGATCTAAGAGATTAGTGGGTACCAATTTCTATGTTTGTCCACATGATTGGGTTGAGAGGCGCTTTACAACCTAGTATGAGGGAGAACTTATAACGTGTGTCGAGTGTTTGCCGATATTGTCGGTTATAAACAAAAAATAATAATACACAGTAAAAAGTAAATATGAGGGAGATCTTGTAACTTTTGTCAAGTTTGTCCATATTGTCCACCATAAACAAAAAAAGAATAATACAAAGTAAAAAGTAATAAATATTATGTCGATCATAAACAAAAAAGAATAATACAAAATAAAAAATAAATATGAGGGAGATCTTGTAAGGTTTGTCGAGTTTGTGATGGCCATAAACAAAAAAGAATAATACAAAGTAAAAAGTAATAAATATTATGTCGACCATAAACAAAAAAGAATAATACAAAGTAAAAAGTGAATATGAGATAGATTTTGATAAAAAAACATAGTTGCATTGATTTCAACAATGCGTAAAAGATAAAGAAGTAAAAAATATTATATTTGACATAAAAAATAGAAATATAAGAAATAAAATAAATAAATAAAAAATATATTATAGTAGACATAAGAAGTAGAAATAAAAGAAATAAAAGAAATATTATAACTGACATAAGAAATAAAAAAAATAGAAGGGATTTGAACCTTAATAAAAAAAAGGTTGCATTGATTTCAACAATGCTTAAAAGATAAATACATAAAAAATAGAAATATAAGAAATAAAATAAAGAAGTAAAAAATATATTATAGTAGACATAAGAAGTAGAAACAAAAGAAATAAAAAAAGATACTATAGCCAACATAAGAAATAGAAAAAATGGATGGGATTTGAATCTTAATAAAAAACATGGTTGCATTGATTTCAACAATGCGTAAAAGATAAAAAAGTAAAAAATATTATAGTTGACATAAAAGGTAAAAATATAAGAATTAATATAAAGAAGTAAAAAATATATTATAGTCGACATAAGAAGTATAAACAAAATAAATAAAAAGAAATTACTATAGCCGACATAAGAAATAGAAAAAATAGAATGGAATTGAACCTTAATAAAAAAATATGGTTGCATTGATTTCAACAATGCCTAAAAGATAAAGAAGTAAAAAATATTATATTTGACATAAAAAATAGAAAATATAAGCAATAAAATAAAGAAGTAAAAAATATATTATAGTAGACATAAGAAGTAGAAACAGAAGTACAGCAGTTAAACTGTTGCTCATTTTGAGAACAAGATCTTGATATGATATCTTGTAGCTTCGGTTTTCTCGAACTATCTTTGTATTATTTGATTCAATATGAATAGCAATAGTACGATTTTTTATTTTTATTTTAATTTTATTTATTTATTTATTTTTATTTTTTCCCCTGACGGAAAAGAAGTAGAAACAGAAGAAATACAAAAAACATACTATAGCCGATATAAGAAATAGAAAAAATAGAAAATATTTGAACCTCAATAAAAAACATGGTTGCATTGATTTCAACAATGCTTAAAAGAAAAAGAAGTAAAAAATATTATAGTTGACATAAAAAGTAGAAATATAAGAAATAAAATAAAGAAGTAAAAAATATATTATAGTAGACATAAGAAGTAGAAACAAAAGAAATTAAAAAAATTACTATAACCGACATAAGAAATGAAAAAAAATAGAAGAGATTTGAGCCTTAATAAAAAACATGGTTGCATTGATTTTAACAATGCGTAAAAGATAAATAAGTAAAAAATATTATAGTTAACATAAAAAATAGAAATATAAAAAATAAAATAAAGAAGTAAAAAATATATTTATAAGTAAACATAAGAAGTAGAAACGAAAGAAGTAAAAAAAATTACAATAGCCGACATAAGAAATAGAAAAAATAGAAGGGATTTGAACCTTAAGTCCAATCATCTCACTACTTACCAATAAACATAAACAAATGTTCTTAAAAAACACAAGATGTATGCTGATTTGATTAATTGCATTGACTTTAACAATGCATTGTTTTTCTTTTTTACATGTATGCATTGAATTCATCAATTTAATAAAAAAACATTGTTGCATTGATTTCAACAATGCGATGTTTAATAAATCACAAACAAATGTTCTTAAAAAACACAAGATGCATATTAATTTGATTATTTGTATTGATTTCAATGCATTGTTTTTGTTGTTATTTACATTTATACATTGAATTCATCAATTTAATAAAAAAACATTGTTGCATTGATTTCAACAATGCATTGTTTAATAAACCACAAATAAATGTTTTTCAAAAATACAAGATGCATATTGATTTGATTCCTTGCATTGATTTCAACAATGTCAGTCATAATAATTGTTAGATTTTATAACTAAATATAAGTCCAAGCAAAAAGGGTTTTGAACCTTGGTCTTTAAGTTAACACAAGCCCAATAACCTTATTGCTTACCAATAGACCACATACAAATGTTGTTAAATAACACAATATGCATATTTATTTGATTCGTTGCATTGATTTTAGCGATGCATATTTTGTTTTTTTTACATGTATGTATTGAATTTATCAATTTAATAAAAAGTAAAAAAAATGCATTGATTTAAACAATGCATTGTTTTTTGTTATTTACATTTATACATTGAATTTATTTATTTAATAGAAAAACTATTTGCAATGATTTCAACATATTAAAGTTGTTTTTTTTTATATTTTATTTTAGGGTATATTGTGGATCCTCATGATAATATTGCAAATAATGAAGATATTGATGATAAAAAAAAGAAAAGTACGACAAATTTATAGAAGAGAAAGAGAAAAAGAATCATCGGAACATATAGAAGAACATAGAAAACACATCTATGAACTAAAGAGATCATGAAGAAATGTTATTCATGCAAAGGGATTCTCAAAAACATGAATGTGAGATAATTTCAGGGTTATATATGAATCAATATATAACTACCAATGAATATGACATACTTGGATACATGGAATGTGATAACACGGAAAATTGGGACTCTAATTTTGTTGATATGGAAACTTCCAATCGTGCACTACAGTTCATATCTGAAAATTGACAATTGAATGCAACCTTATTCTCTTTACCTTTGACATGCTTAATTTCCAAATCAAACTCACAAAGAAACTCCATCCATCTAGTTTGTCTTGCATTCAGATTCGGCTGGTCAAAGAAATATTTTAAACTCATATGATTAGTTCTGAGCCCAAATCTTCTTCCCAAAAGATAATGCCTCCATCTCTTGAGAGCCTGAACTATGGCTGCTAGCTCTAAGTCATGGGTGGCATAGTTTCTTTCATTCTCCTTCAGCTTTCTTGACTCATAAAAAATTATAGAACCTTCTTGCATTAGCACTCCACCGAATCCCTCAATGCAAGCATCAATGCATACCACAAAATCCTTACTCGGATCTGCAATATTCAAAACAGGTGCATTAATAAGCAACTCCTTTAACTACTGGAAATTTCTTTCACATTTTTCAGACCATGTGAATTTGGTGTCCTTCTTCTGCAGTGAAGTGATGGGATGGACTATCTTGGAGAATCCCTCAATGAACCTCCTGTAGTAACAAGCAAGGCCCATAAAAGATCTAACATCTGCTGCATTCCTTGGAGTGGACCAATCCATGATGGACTCAATCTTCTCTGGATCCACTGCAATGCCCTCTGCTGATATAATATGACCCAAATACTGCACCTTCTCTTGATAGAAGTTGCATTTACTCAGCTTAGCATACAACTGGTGCTCCCTAAGGACTTGCAATACCATCCTCAAATGCTCATCATGTTCTTCTTCACTCTTGGAATATACAAGGATATCATCCAAAAACACAATCACAAACTTATCCAAATATTTGTTGAAGACACTATTCATGAGACACATGAACGTAGCAGGTGCATTGATAAGACCAAATGACACCATTGTAAATTGATAATGACCATACCTAGTTCTAAAGGTTGTCTTATGAATGCCTTCTTCCTTTATCCTTACTTGATGGTACCCAGACCTTAAGTCAATCTTTGAAAACACTCTAGCTTCCTTCATTTGATCAAACAAGTCATCAATCCTTGGCAAATGATACTTGTTCTTAATTTTCACCTTATTGAGTTGCCTGTAATCAATACATAGCCTCAATGTTCCATCCTTCTTCTTAACAAACAACACTGGTGCACCCCATGGGGATACACTCGGTCTGATATATTCTTTGTCCATTAATTCATGCAGCTGCATCTTCAATTCTACCAACTCTGGTGTGCTCATTCTATAAAGAGCTTTCGAGATGGGCGCTGCCCCTGGAACAAGACTAATGGAAAAGTCAATATCTCTTTGGGGTGGCAATCCTAGAACTTCATCTGGAAACACATCCTGAAACTCTTGCAATATCGAGAAGTCTTCTGTCCTGGGTCCTTTATCTTCTGGTGAATCTGATATATGTACAGCATATAACTGATAACCCTTTTTATAAAAATTCCTTAATTGTAGAGCTGAAATATGCCTTAATGAAACATGCTTTGGAATTCCTTTAACCTACCTTGGCTTGCCTTCATCATCAAGGCATTCAAGTGCTTTCTCATAACAGTCCACCTTGGATCTATGCCTTTCCAACCAATCCATGCCAATTAAGGCATTATATGATCCCAATGGTAAGACATTTAATTCTGCATGAGTGAGGAGTCCATTCAATTCAATAGTACACTCCTTCACTACTTCACTTACATTTATCTTCGTGTCGGTGGCTAATTGAACTAGCCAAGCCTTATCATGCTTTACTTTACCAAGAGAACAACTTTCAACTATCTTAGGAGATACATAACTATGAGTAGACCCTGGATCAATCAAAACAGAAATAGGCTGCTCAACAATCTTACCTGCAACCTCCACCACTGCTGATTGATGGTCTGCTTGATGATCATCTAGTGCTGCATAAATCCTAGGCGTTGCTCTTGACATATCCCCTATTGTAGCTGCTCCTCTAACATTTTGCAAGCTCCTGGGGTTCTTCTTTACAATTGGGAAATCTCTGAGCATGTGGTTCTCCCCACAACCCTAACACTGAAGTGCCCCCTTTGACATTCTATCTGCTGTTACAACTGGCTTGAGTTCTTTTCTTGCTTGTTGCCCCTGTGGGAATATCCTAGGCTGATTTCTGAATGGTGGTTTGAATTCACCTTTCTTATGATCAAACCTTCCCTTGGGTTTACCTTTGCATGCAGGCTGCACCTCTACTTTACCTTTACCCCACTCATAGCAATGTTCTGCCATTCTCATGGCTTCATCCAAGCTTGGTGGATTCACAAACCCTATTCTATCTCTGTAGCTCTTTGGTAGACTACCAAGGAAGCATTGGATCTTCACTCTTTCATCCCTAATGTAGTCTACATACCTCAGCAACTCCAGAAACTTGTGGACATGCTCATCCATGGTGTTATGTCCTAGTCTGAGTTCATTGAACTCTTTTCTTTTACTATCATAATACCTAGCTGATAGGTACTTCTCCTTAAAGTATCTTTGAAACTTTTCACAACTAACTCTTGTTTCACTGATTCCTTTCACTTGCATGAGGTGATACCATCAAATAGAATCTCTTCCGCTAAGGTTATAAATAACAACCTTAGCCTTTTCATTCTCTGAATACTCATGCATTTTGAAGCACTTCTTCATCCCAAAAAGCCATGGCTTTGCTTCTTGACCTTCTTTTCTTTCATCATCAAAAGTAGGAGGCCTTGCCTTCCTAAATTCACCCCGTGGAATGCCTCTGTACTTCTTTCCGCATTTACTCTTGCTGGAAGTGCGCCTTGGGCTCCTCTAAGAACCCTCAGAATCATCTGACCTACTAGAAGATGTTAGGAACCCGTGTCAACCCTTCTCTTTACTATGTTAGTATATTATTGTTGGACGCATATGCTTTGTAAGTCGTCCCGTAGTATTTGTTGATCCATAGTTTATATTAGCCCATAGTATTGACCCATAGTATTGTACGCATATGCTTTGTAAGTCGTCCCGTAGTATTATATGACTCATGGTTTTGACTCATAGTATTGGGCATAGACTTAGTATATAAGTGTGTGTTGAGGTCATTGAAGGCACCGTGAAGTTAATTGTATTGAGCTTGCTCAAAGGAGGTTACCCCCTCGAAGTGGCCTGTGATCAATATAAAAGTTATTATGAGTTCTGTTATTTTTGATATCTCGTGTATTTGCATTAATTAATTATTGCAGGTTCTTGACATCTGGTATCAGAGCACTTTCTTGGGCTCGTTGGATGGAATTTCTGCCAAATTTTTTTTTCACATTTGTTGCAAGTTCGGATCTGGGAATAACCCCTATCCGATTAACTGTGGGAAGTACTTGGGCATAAGCCCTAAAACTCATTGTGAGGAGTACCACATGAACCCCAAAGTAGCTATCCCATTGAGAGGACCTGCCAGCGAAAATGGCAACGACCCCTACCTGATTGACTAGTTCCCACCCGTGAGGTAAACTAAGAGTTGTCGTTTGTGGCAAAGCGGTTATCAGTTTTACCTGAGCCGTGGAGTGAGGGGTATTGCCCCAATACGCAAGCCGTCAGACAACATTGGTGGCCGAGTGAATCCCCTGAATCGATAGGAAGCCGCACATACTTGAGGTCCATATCTATTTTCAGCTGAACTGTTGCCGATCACTTCCACTCCAGATCCAACAGTTTTCAATCCCTTCCATGTCCTTGCAGATCCATCTGTTGCGGATCCCTTCCGCACCGCTGTTGCCGATCCATTTCTGAAAAAATAAAAAAATTTTAAAAAGAAAAGAAAAGAAAAGAAAAGAAAAAAAAGACCCTATCCCAAATTCTACTTCCCAAGACCATAAATCCCACATTTGTCTATTTTTAGGGTTTGCCATAACTCCTTCAATTTTCACTCAAACGCCTTCAAATTTTGCCACCGTGTTCCTTTCCTAATTCTGCTTCTTTGTCCCTCTCTACCAAATTTTTTCATTATTTCACCCCGCTTCTGAAATCTCCATTTTTTGCTTCCCTGTCCATCAGAAAGTGTCCAAAACCTAGTCAAACCCCAATTACCCATCCGAGTTTTTCCCAAATCCAAATCTTCCTTTACTAAATAAGCTTTTGTTTGTGTTTTTCTATCCATTTCACAAAAAAAAAAAAAAAAAAAAACTCCTGGTTGTGGTTGTCACCCACGCGGGAGCAAAAACCATGGAGGAAGCACTTGTAGCCATCCAAACAAAACTCCAAGATCTGGATGAAAAATTTCTCAGCCTCCATCTTCAGCATTCAGCCATGAACAATAACCGACAACCAGAATCTTTTGCAGCCACTGGGTTATCTTCTTCCAGCAATTTTCATGGGCCGAAGCTTGATTTTCCTCGCTTCAATGGTACTGATCCAACTGGATGCATATACCGTGCAAAATAATATTTCAATCTGCATAATACTTTTGATGTCCAGAAAGATCCACTTGCATCCTTTCATTTGGAACAGGAATCCCTTCAATGGTACCGTTGGTACATCAAAGCTCATCCCGAGCCAAACTGGACAGATTTTTGCCAACTCCTTTTGCCACGATTTGGTCCTAGTGCTTTTGACGACTTCACAGGAGCACTCACTAAACTTCACCAAACTGGCACAATGAGAGAGTATTAGACAGAATTTGAGAAACTCGCCAATCACACAGAAGGATTGTCTGATGAATTTTACAGGAGTTGTTTTATCAGTGGTCTTAAGGATGAAATCCGGTCAGAGGTTAAAATGTTCTGTCCCAACACAATGATGGAGTTCCTAGGTTTGTCTAAGTTGGCAGAAGACAAGCTTAAAGCCCAACAACGCTCCAAACCCACTTTTGTTTCCATCTTAAATATGGGTTCTTAATGACCTCCCATCCCACCAGCTCCTCGACCAACTCCTATCAAGCATTTGTCTGAAACCGAGATGTAGGCACGCCGAGAAAAAGGGCTTTGTTATAATTGTGATGAGAAATTCACTCGGGGACATAGATGTGTTCAACAAAAGCTCTATCTCTTGGATGTGGATTCTCTGCCTGTCTCTGAACTTGGTGAAGAAGCTCCAGATACAGTAGATGATCAGGTCGACATTCTGTAACCGGCGTCACAACACCCGCCTGTTGACACCCCATCTCAAGAAGACCCACATGCGATCTCTCTCCATGCTGTAACCAGCGTCACAACCCCACAAACAATGCAGGTTAGGGGATACTTCAAGAAGTTCCCTCTTACCATACTCATTGATTCTGATAGCACTCATAACTTCATTGACCCTCGGATTGCTAAACAGGCTGATTGTTTTGTCCATCCTTGCTCCAACTTTGAAGTCATGGTTGCCAATGGGGGCACCTTACCTTGCAAGGGGAAGTGTCACAATGTGCGTATCTCTATGGAAGATTATAACCTACGCTCTGACATGTTTGCCTTGTCCTTAGGCGGATGTGATGTGGTTTTGGGCGTTTAATGGTTACGGACACTTGACCCCATCTTATGGAATTTTGCTAAACTTTGGATGCAGTTTTCAGTCAATGGGGCACAACACAAATTAATGGGCTTACAACCAAGGTCTCTCCACATCATCAGTTCACATCGCCTGGAAAAAATCCTTAAGAAGAATTCACATGGTGTCATCGCTCAACTCCATTCCATTCAGATGCACCCATCAACGGTTTCCACTACTTCCTTGGATAGATATGCAGGTGTCTTTGCTGAACCAATGAGCTTGCCACCTTCAAGAGACCTTTTCGGTAAGAATTTAGTCGCATCTACCTCTCAGCAGGAAATGATGGCTATTTTGCATGCAGTACAGAAGTGGCAGCCATACCTATTAGGGAATTATTTCTGCATCAAGACTGATCTCCAGAGTCTGAAAATTTTTCTAGAACAATGGGTCTCCTCCCCAACACAACTAAAATGGGTTATCCCTATGCGATCACTTACAAGAAGGGTAAGGACAATATGGTGGCAGATGCTTCTTCTCGCACAATTGATGACCCAGTTTCTCTTACAGCTCTTTCTCTGCTTGTTCCAGATTGGTTGCAATATGTTCAACAGGGCTATCTCTTCTATGAACTCCATGCTTCTTCATCAACAGGGCACTCTGGGTTCTTCAAAATGTATGACTGGGAACAATGTAACTTCTTTTGGCAGGGACTGAAAATGAAAATTCAACAGATGGTGGTTGATTGTGATACTTTCCAGGTCAACAAGGGTGAAACGACACTCCTTTCGGGATTGCTCAAACCCTTGCCCATCCCTACACAACTTTGGCCAAATATTTCTATGGATTTCCTAGAAGCGATTTGGTGGTACAATACTACATCTCAAAGGACACCATATGAAGCAGTCTATGGACAGACACTGCCAGCTCTTCTTCCATACACCCTTAGCAGTTCCCCAGTTCAGGAAATTGACTCGGTTCTTCGAAACCGCGATCAGATTCTTCTCATTCTGCAGGATAATCTTCACATGGCCAGAATTCGACTGAAACAACAAGCTGATCAACACCGTTCTGAGCGCACTTTCCATGCAGCTGATAGGTTTCTTCTTCGTCTACAGCCTTCCAAGCAATCATCCCTGACACTCCAAAGGTGTCAGTGGCCCAAAATGCAACCCAAGGATGCTACTGGGGAACCACTCCTTCAGATTCTGCAGCAATTTCCCCAACCAAAGCTTTGAGGACAAAGCTTTTTCTAAGGGATAGGGGATGTTAGGAACCCGTGTCAACCCTTCTCTTTACTATGTTAGTATATTGTTGTTGGACACATATGCTTTGTAAGTCGTCCTGTAGTATTTGTTGATCCATAGTTTATATTAGCCCATAGTATTGACCCATAGTATTGGACGCATATGCTTTGTAAGTCGTCCCATAGTATTATATGACCCATGGTTTTGACTCATAGTACTGGGCATAGACTTAGTATATAAGTGTGTGTTGAGGTCATTGAAGGCACCGTGAAGTTAATTGTATTGAGCTTGCTCAAAGGAGGTTGCCCCCTCGAAGTGGCCCGTGATCAATATAAAAGTGATTCTGAGTTCTATTATTTCTGATATCTCATGTATTTGCATTAATTAATTATGGCAGGTTCTTCACAGAAGAAAACTCAGGAGAAGGTGTCCTGTGCTTTCTTCCCACAGAACCCCTTCTAGGGCTTGGATTTCTTCTCATGGAACGATCCCTAGACTGTAACACCCCATTTTTTACATTACTACCTGAACTGTTATTATATGTTGTATTTGTTTGATTGTGAGACTTCGTCGACACTGTGGACATATGGTTATATTATTTTGCCAATATATATATGTGTGTGTGTGTGTGTGTGTGATGTTAGTATTATGATCGGTAGTCATGTTTAGATATGTATCATGTGTTAATTATGTCTCATATATGTCAATTACTGAATGATGAGTACGTGGATACTGTTACAGTTATATGTTGAATAAATGAATGTTATGCCAGGTGCATGGCGAATAAATGAGTTTATTGTTGTTATGTTATGATGAAATGTATGTGTACATGTTGAGGATTTATGCACGATATTCTATATTGTATGTCAAGGACTGACTTATAGGTTGAAATGGTTGAGTGATAGCTGGATCCTATGAGGTGGGAGAGCCTCAGGGACATGGAATTCGATAGATAAATGGTATGCGAGTGATGCATTTTTTACTTACGCATGATTATTATTATGTATATTATGACATGGGTGGGGTAGGGTTTTAGGAAACTCAACCGCCCAGATTGGTTATACGATGATAGTCCGAGTACAAGTGCAACGCTGTTATTATGTCGGGTAGACATAGTCCCTAGTTCCATTAGGGGGGTGTAGGTTTTACCCACTGTTTATCCCCGAAACCCAGAGTCATGGGAGGGCTGTGCTACGATGCATTCCCCAAGGTGTGTGATGATGACTGGTGGTTTCCTGCTAGGGAAGCTTGGTCGATGTAGTCAACACTTCCGCTTATGGGTTCTAGCTGGATCCAGTCATGGCTTGACACTTCAGGGTAGTCCAGCAGAGGAAAGGATAGGATGTGGAAGTTAGTGGTGATGTAGGTAAATAGGTGTATCTTGAAGTTAGGATAGAAACAAGATCTAACTGTGTCTGTGGAAAACCCTTGATTGATTATGTGTCGTAACTTAGTAATGTATGAAGTGTCGTAACTTAATAAAATGCAGTTAGGTAAAAAACGACACATTGCAAACTTTGTTAAAACATGTGTCAGTAAACAATAAGTTTCGTGATTATGATTGATGTGTATGAATTATTATTGTTAGTGTACTTACGCGAGGTGTGTAAGCAGTAGCTACGCTTACATAACTCACCTATATATTTATAAATTTCGTGAAATAATACTGAATAATAATGTTAATTATTGTCGATTAATAAACAAAGCTATGGTTAACCTAGATAGTGACTAATGCAATTGATTAGAATGCTTGATTGATTGTTAATGAGTTTAATTAGCGAGGACTAAGGGTTGAAATGTTAAAATGTAATTATAATGTTAAATAACTTAATAGTTACTTGATCCCTTAAATTAATTATGTGTTAATGATGTTAATTAATTTTAGTGAGACTATGTTTATTTTTAGTAATGATTGTTAATTAGTTTAATTACAAACTAAGGTGTAATTAATATGGAACTAGGTAAATTAGACGATTAAATCTTAGTTAATTTTATTTAATTAATATAATTACACATTGATAATGATATGAGTTACATTGGTAGGATTATTATTCATAATTGATATATTGAATTAGGTGAAATTATAATTAGAAAGAATTAGCATATTAGAAATATTATAAATCATTAATTAAATAATTAGGTTAATAGTAATTAATCATCTGGCAATTATTGTTTATTAATTGAATTGGTGAAGCGTGTAATTTTAAAACTCTTATGGTTGGTGGGGGAACCAACCCCAACCCCAAAATTTATTATAAAAATAATATAACATTTATTATTAATTAAAAATTGTACTTTGGATCACGGAGGAGGTCGCGACAGGATGCAGACGGCGAGCTGGGCTATGAGGGTTTTGGGAGGGCCATCCCTGTCAGGGATCGGTCAGCCTCGTGAACAGCAATGACATGGGACGCTGATGGGATTATGGACTTCTATCCATCAATGGGGTTTTTTTATTATTTTTGACAGGAGGGCCGTTTGGCTATCTAGGGTTTGGAGAACTGTGACGGTTTGGAAGAACCATTTTTGCAGCCATGGATGAACAGGAAGCCGTTGGAGGTGTATGTGACAGGCTGGACGGTCGCGTTGGATGGGGGATTCCATGTGGGAGGGCACTTGATGAGCTAGTGTATTTTTCGGTGATGGGATCTGAGATGCATCAGCCGGCGGGAATGGAGCCGTTAAACTTCTCAAATGATTTTTCTCCATCTGCTCTCTTCTCTTCGCTGGAGCAGCTTACATCTGGGAGTGGGAAGGGCCCTGTGGCGGAACAACAGATGGTTGATCTGCTTGGGGATACGAGCTGGAGGGAAGCAGGGTTATTTTTCTCAAAGGCCCTAGGGTTTTCTGATGCAACGGCGCCGGGTGGGGCTGAGGTGAAGGAGGGTTGCGACTGGATTCCGGCGGAGGGTGTGGCCCGATAGGGTCGGTTGGACAATAGTTCTAGTGGGTTCTCGTCGGAGGAAGATAGAAGAGTTTCCCTCGAGGTTGCGGAGCAACGGGGTTTTGGCTCTCCGGAATGGGACGGGAGACGGGGGAAGGAGACCTGTGAAGCTGCTGAGGGTACGAAAAAGGGTGGAGGAGGCACTGTGAAGAAGCGGAGGAAGAGCGTTATCAAGATAAAAGTGGTCAGAAACTATGCGGTGGGTGAAGACATAGCATGGGGTAATGTTCTGCAGATGGCACATTTTACCCTCGTTGGCAGGGTTATGGGACGCAATTTCTCTAGAAAGTCGGTGGCGGATTGGGTTGGGGAAAATTGGAAGGATCTGGTGGGTCAGTTGTCGGTGGTGGTGGAGCTGAATAGGGGGTGGTTCACTTTTAAATTCTTTAAAGAGGAGGAGCTGCGAAGGGTTTTGAATAAGAATTGGCATCTCAATCATTCACCAATGCTGCTGAAGCCATGGCACTCTTTGTTCGATGCTAGCCGTGAAAGGGTGGATGCAGTTCCGCTTTGGGTTCGTTTGCCATCCCTTCCTTTGCACTTCTGGGACATACATCATTTCAAACGGATTGGGGATATTTTGGGGACTTTCCTGGAGGCAGATATGTCATTTGAGGAGACTCTATGTCAAAAAGTTGCGCGCATTTTGGTTAACATCAATATCAGAGAGGGGTTGGCTGAAGAAATTAAGATGGAATGGGGTCCGGAGACCATCACTCAAATTCTGGACTATGAAAATGTGTCGTTTAGGTGCCGACAATGTCATGCTTATGGACACCTTGTATCCGATTGCTGCCTTCCTTTTCGGAATCAGATGGGGGGTTGGAGAAATCTTTCTTCAGGAGATGAGGTTCACTACACAGAGATTGGATCGGGTTCTTCCGATTTTGTACTTTCCTCTTCAGATGACCTTGGGAATGTGCCGTCCGATGAGGAACCTACTCAGGTGTGTCCGATGGTGGAACAGGCTGCGGCTGAACAGATGGAGCTGGTGACTACACAGAAGCTTGAAGATGTACTTCGGGGACCTGACTTCCCTGGTATCTCCTCTCTCTCTTTACCCCATACTGTCAATTTATTTATGAACTCTGTTACATTAATGAGGCAAGATTGGGTGGAGGGTCTGAGCAACCTTTCTCTCTCCAGCAATGTGGGTCCTGGGGGGTCTCGGTCCGGTTTATACTATGGTAAGATGAATGAAACAGTTATGTTTTCTCCCACTTTGGAATCGGTATTGGAACCTGTTACTGCTAGTATCGGTGCTGTGGATGATACCCCACATGGATTATCTGACCCTGATCCCGGTGAAGCTCTTGAGGAGGATTACCTCTCTCCCACGGAGTCACATAAATCCGGATATTTACTTCGTTCCTATACGAAAAACACTTCTACGGGGCTGGGGAAAAATACTACTCCTGCTCGCAAGGGAAGGGGTAGAAAATCTAATATTCATAAGGCACAAACTAGGGCAAGGGTTGATATTATGGATGGGAAACAAATTTCAATTGTTAAGGCACTTAGAGCGGGGAATGCCTTGAAGAAAGGGCATTTATGAAGATAATGTCTTACAATTACCGGGGTCTGGCTGGGCCCATCAAGAAATCAGCCTTCAGAAGGGTGCTTACTCTTGAACACCCGGATGTGATCTTGCTACAAGAGACCTTAGGTGAAGGAGATGTTATTAAGAATCGTTTGGAGAGCTGGCTGCCTGGATGGTCCTTTCTCACTTTGGATGTAAAGGGACGTTCTGGGGGGCTGGCTGTGGGATGGAGGCTTAGTAATTTTAAGTTGGTGAATTCATGGGGAATGGATTCTGTTCTTTGTGTTGATGTTATGTCAGTTGAATTGGGGAACATTTTTAAGGTGATTAATATCTATGGACCTTATCTGCATCGCATTGAGTTTTGGGACTCACTGTTTGGAAATCCCCTAATGAGTAGTGACACATTGATCATTGGGGGGGATCTAAACTTTTCACTGGGGATGAATGAGGTATGGGGACCACATGCTCATATGGATTCGTTGGCTGGCTACTTTGTTCAGAAGTTAATGGTAAAGGGTTTGTTAGATATAGAACCACTCAAGCTGAAACCAACATGGAGAAATAACCGTAGTGGGGATGCTAGGGTGGCGAAAAGGATTGATCGTTTTCTGGTGGCTGAACAGTTGGTGGATAGATTCTTTCAGGTTCGACAGTGGGTTGGTAATGGGGGTATATCTGATCATTTCCCTATCTTTCTTGAGATACAAAAAGGGCCTACAAATCCTCCGAGTCCCTTGAAATTCAATAAATTATGGTTACAAGATGAGACCTTTAAGAATCTCTTTCTTACTAACTGGATACCCTTTGATAGGGATCAGGATCGATCTGCTACCTTTCAGTTTGCAGATAATATTAAAAAGATGAAAAGCTTGGTCAAAGACTGGGCTATTGCTAAGAAAGGTAGGGAAGATGCAGAATTGAAACAATTGGAGGATGAGCTCTTGCGGATTTATGAGGGTGAAGGGGGAGGACTTATCTCTCAGGAATCCAAGGAGGCTCTTATCAGATTGGAAGGGCGACAGAACAAAATGTTATGTGATATGGAGGAGACATGGCGGCTGAAGAGCAGAGCGATTTGGCTAGAATGTGGGGATGATAATACTAAATTTTTCCATGCTTATGCGAGAGGGAGAAAGGCAGCTAATACCATATGGAGTCTGAAGGACGATGAAGGACACACCCATATCAATTTCGATGATAAGGCCAGGTGTGGGGTGACACATTTCAAAAATTTGTTTCGGGCACCAAATCAGGCTACTATTGTTGAGGTGATCAAAGTGGCAGAGATGTTTCCTAGTTTTGTTGATGATGAAGGTAATAGGGAACTGATGAAGGCATTAACGGAGGAGGAGCTTAAGAAGGTACTCATAAGCTTTCAAAAAGACAAGAGCCCTGGCCCTGACGGGTGGACTATTGATTTCTTCCTGGATCTCTTTGAGATTCTGGGGAATGACCTTCTGGCAGTTGTTGAAGACTCCAGGGAATCAGGGAAAATACCGGCAAGTTTCAATTCTACTTTTATCGCCCTCATTCCTAAGTCTGATAATGCAATGTCACTAAATGAATTCAGGCCAATCTCACTGTGCAATTGTATATATAAGATCATCTCCAAAGTTATAGCCAGAAGGCTAAAAAGTATCCTCTCACAACATATATCTGCAGAACAGTTTGGGTTTTTGGAGGGTAGACAAATACATGAGGCTGTTGGAGTGGCTCAGGAAGGGATGCATAGTTTGAAGACCAAGAATCTGAAGGGAGCCATACTTAAAATTGATCTCTCCAAGGCCTATGATAAAGTGAGTTGGTTGTATCTTCGCCTACTTTTCACTCATCTGGGGTTTGGTATTGCTTTTATTAGATGGGTTATGTCCTGCATCACTACTGTATCCTTCTCTGTACTTATCAATGGGGCGGCTTCGACTTTCTTCCATGCTGAAAGGGGTCTTAGATAGGGATGTCCTTTATCACCGCTGCTCTTCCTGTTGGTTGCTGAAGGACTCAGTAGGGCCATTAGCAGGGCTAAGGCCGAAGGGCATTTTCAGGGGATTCCGGTGGCTACAAATCTGTATATTACACATTTGCTATTCGTGGATGATGTTTTAATCTTCTGTTCTGGAAGCAGAGGGGATACTCGGGTACTAAATGAGATTTTGGAACTGTTTTCTAAGGCCACTGGTATGGAAATAAATGCTGGGAAGTCTACCTTATCCACTCATTTGCTAAGACCGGAAGAGGAGGCAGAACTCACTAGGTTTTTTCCTTTCAACACTGCGGGACTTGAGGATGGTCTGAAATACCTTGGGTTCTCGATAAAAGCTAATTTATATGTGAAGAGGGATTGGTCTTGGTTGGTTGGGAAGGTGGAGAAAAGACTGATGGTTTGGAGCCATAGGTGGCTTTCACGAGCTGGCAGACTGGTCCTGGTCAAGGCAGTACTGGAAGCAATCCTTGTATACTGGATGTCATTAGCCTGGATACCTAAAGGAATCCTTGAAAGCATTAGGAGGATCTGTTTTAGGTTTCTTTGGAGCGGCAAGAAGGATGTACAGGTAACTCCTTGGGTAAATTGGAAGAGACTTGCAGTTCCAAAAGGTTTGGGGGGCTGGGGGATTAAGAACATTTTTTTGTTTGCTAAGGCGTTGGCAGCCAAGGGGGGTTGGAGACTGGTGACGACTATTAGTCTTTGGACCAGGGTTATCAAACATAAATACCTGGCCGAATATAGCACTGAAGACTGGATTAGGGTTTATAGAAAATCTCATTTTGGGGGATCGATGATTTGGAAGGCTGTGGTAAAATCATTTGGTCTGATTGAATCCAAGTTAGCCTGGAATGTGGGGAATGGTGAAAAGCTGCTGGTAGGAAGGGACCCATGGTTGGGATGCACATATGAACATATTCTACCTGGTCATGTTATTGCGGCACTTGGAATATTAGGGATTCACACACTGAATCGATTGGCTGATCCGAGACCTGTGGAGTCTTGGAGACAGAGATGGTATAGGGCAAACACACTGGGGCTTCAGGAACAGGAGTCGGCTATATTGGAGGTTTATATCCATCATTTGGAAGTGGCAAATGTATTGCTGAATGATGCGGTGGATTCTCTGGTCTGGGAGGCGGATCCGGAAGGTAAGTATACACCCAAGGCAGGTTATACCTTATTAAGTTCAGAAATGGAACAGAGGGAGGTTGTCTGGTGGTGGAAGTCTCTCTGGAAGTTAAAATGTCCTGCAAAATCGAAACTTTTTATGTGGTGCGTACTCAAGAACAAATCACCTACATGGGATAATCTGCTGAAGAGGTCCTTTCAGGGGCCAAGCTGGTGTGTGCTCTGCAAAAGGAAAACTGAGACTGCTTTACACCTGTTCCTTACATGCCCCTTTTCTGTTGCAGTTTGGAAGGAGTGCAAAGTCTTGGTGGGATTTCCTTGTCAATGGGTTGGAGAGTCGATTGGGGAAGCATGGGAAACATGGTGGAGGAGGAACACTGTTAAGATTTATAAGTGCCTACCTCTGCTTGTTATCTGGGGGATATGGACTGCACGGAACAATGCTATCTTCATTGAAAAGCCATGCCTTCCAGAGATAACTGCAGCTCTATCTATTGGTATCAGCAAGTCACTACCTGAACATATAAGGGCTGTCAATCAATGAAGGAACCTGGAGGTGGAGATTGATCGATCTCGGACATGGGCATTTTTCGATGGGGCCTCACAGCACAATCTGTGTGGGGGTGGCGCGGTACTCCATCTTTCAGATACGCATTCAATCACTCTTTCTATGGGACTCGGGGTGGGCTCTAACAACTTTGCCGAGATGCAGAGCTTGAAACTGTTATTAATCTTTGCTCTTGAGAAAGGATGCAACACATTGAATTGCTTCGGGGACTCAATGAATGTTATAAATTGGATCCAACAGATACAAGAATGCAGAAATTTGCGGCTGGTGAACATACTCACAACCATTAGGATGATCCTATTGCGGTTTGACAATTTTTCTTGCCGACATGTTTACAGGAATAACAACAAAGAAGCGGACACCGCATCCAAGGAGGGGCTATCGAGGGACTATGGCACTTGGCATGTGACAGAAACTCAAAATGGCCGGACACAGAATTACTATCATAGGCCATTTATAGAGGATCTATGAATTATAGCAGCACTTTTTACCTTTCAGTCACTATATTTTGATACTCTGTAAAAGCATATAATTTGACCACTGGTTTTTTATGTGACGGTCCAGAAACACTGACAGAAGTAAGTCATGAAAGAAGCCTTACGGGGCTGAGCTCCTTATCTATGCAGCATCATAGTATGTGTTTTTTTTTGTAATCTAAAAGAAGACATAACAGTTCCAACAAAGGAATATATGATCTTGAAGAATTCACTATTTTATGGTGAATCTACAGAATGTAATTTTGATCTCTACAGATGAATGAAATTACGCTTTTTTTCTTGGAAAAAAAAATAAAAATAAAAATTGTACTTTGAATAAGAAACAAATGTTGAATTATATCGAGTTAGTTAAATTAAAAATGATTTATTAGTTATAATTGAGAAACTTGAATTACAAAGTCGGGAATGTAAATTAGAAATTTAATGTGGTTGAATGTGTAAAGTGAAACATTTGTGGTGGGTAGGTGAACCCACCCAAACACTTATTTACACAATAAAATAATGTTTAAGTTAATGTTTTAAGTCAAAATGAGGGACTCGAGGAGGACTTGGGATTGGGGAAACATTTATGTTAGAGATAGGTGTATTAATGGCACGAGGAAAGAGTCGGCAAGGAGGATGGGAATAAGGTCGAGATGAGGAAGGAGGAGAGGGGCATCTTGACCTTAGGATATTTTGAGAAAGTTATAGAGCAGAGATAACAGAGTAGAAGGAGGTTCTTGTTGGAGATTTATAGGAGGGACATAACAAGTTGACTTGTACTCAGTTTGGGATCGGGTACCTTTGGAGCTGGGTGGTCGGCGAGACCTCGCCAGTTGGCAGGGTGGCATACTTGTTTGGGATGGATGAGTTTCATAAGGTCTGGGGGAAGGATTTGTTGCAGGGCATACAACAAGCAGGAAACAAAAGGGAGCAGCAGCAGAAAGTGGGAATCTACTAGCTAACTAATAGGTACTTATCCTACAGGTATATTTTACCATTTCTACCTCTGTCTAATTATTACTTCCAGATAATAAATACCATATGTTGTTACACCTGCACAAACAAAAAATGTTATAAATAGTAAAACAATACATCATTTTAGAGTGAAATAGCACACTTATTTACCAACATGTAAATGATATTTTTACAGGTTTTTACACTAACCAAAACTAGAAAACTAAACATGAAATCAGAAGTGAAAACATTGACAAAGTATGAAACAATAAAATAATAGATTGTATTAATTATAAACAGGAAAATTAGGGCTGAAACCCTACACTTGCTTTGGAAAATTAGGGCTGGAACCCTACACATGGTATCAGAGCCATGGTTCCAAATCTAGAACAAGAGGGCTCACTACATTGAACAAAACAGTATAAAAAAATTAACTGGAAAACATGACTCCGGTGCAAGTATTTGACTTGCATAAAACAAGAATAGGAGTTAGAGAATTACAAAATATATATATATATATATATATATAGAAAGAAAGAAAGGGGATTTACATTTACAATGAAAAGCTAAACTATATATAAAAAAAATCTACTACAATATATATGTGATATATATATATACTAAATAGATATTATATATATACGAACAAATGTTATATATATATGTGAAATGTGGTTGAAATATATATATGTAAACAAAATGTTGTTTAAAAAAAAATAATATCAAATTTTATTATCAAATCTTTTTTTAACTCTACAAATTTAAATATTACAAAAAATATGTATATATAAAAAGAGGAACTAACAAGTATATATATATAATGCATATATATATTATATACAAAAAAATTTAATTAGATTTAGAAATTTATAAACAAAAAAAACCATAGGAATTTTTTTATTATTTAGGGTTAGGATTTAATTAACCGGGCCTGGCCATGGCAGGCCTTGGTGCGGCAGCCACCGGCTGCAGTCTTGATAAAAAAAATATATAATATACATATATATTAACTAAATTGTAAAAAAAAAAAAAAATCTTTGCGTCAATCCTTGTTGGCACGACCATGAGCAGCTGGCCAAACAGCCAAAGGGTTGCGGCCTGGGCTTGGTCGATCTGCGCATGGGGGGGGAAGAGAGTTGCACCCTCTTTGAGTGAGGTAGCGTTCCCTCTGAGCTGGGATGTTCCCTCTCAAAAAAAAATATTTCTATTAAAATATATATATATATATATAAATGGCAGCCCATGCCATGAGTGCAACCATAGGGCGTGCAACTCGGCGGCCATTGGCTGACCTAAGTGCAACCCAGAGGGCGTGCAACCAGCGAAAAAAAATATACTTAAAAAAAAACTTTCTTGATAAGTAAATCAATCTACGAAAGCTGTCTCTAAATCTCTCTTAAACTGAGCAAAATATGCAGGCCTGGGCGCAGCCCAGCCAAGAGCCGCAAGCCAGAGTGGCTTTGTGTGTGGAATGGCTCTACGTGCAGGGGGAGGCTGCGTGGAGGAAGACCCACGCACAGAGGGAAGGCCGCGGGCCTGTTGTGTAGACTGGTGCTGAGAAGAGGTCGCGGTGTGGGCTGTGCAAAGGGAAACATCAATATTTAATTTAATAACCAACAAATACTTGTAGACATGCAATTAACTCATAAATTGGACATCAACTACCATACCTTTAAAAATCAAAATAGAACCAGAACGACTCCGTCAGCTAGTGTTGCAGAGCATAAACTCGGGGAAAAGGGTCGACAGACTGAGGAGGAGGCCGCATGGCCTTTAGAGTACACTCCGCGGTGCGGTGGATAGAGTGGAGAGACCGCGTGGGCGTAGGGCGCAGGGTTAGGTTAAGTCATTATATATATATATATATATATTATTTATTATTTTATTTTAATTATTTTATTTATTTTGTTAATTTTGTTATAAAAAAAATTAATTAATTTTGTTTACTTTTATTAAATAACAAAATTAATAAAATTTAATAAAATAATAATAATGAAAAAAAATGGTAAACATATTGTTATATTTAATATTATTTATTATTTATTATTCATAAATAAGGAAATTCTCATTTTTGTTATATATGGTTAGTATTAATTATCCTCATTAATAAAGATAATTATAATTAGTTAAATAAGGGGTTAATATTTAAAGTTAATAACGTAAGATTAACAAATTAATTAATTAATTAATTACACAATTACATAATTGTTTAAACAATTAATTAATTAATTGATTAAAGGTGAGGATGAAATACCACTAACTAGTTTATCTTCTCCTTGAGATTGCTCCTTGCCGAAACTTCGACATATAATCGAAGGGGCAAGACAAACATAGAATCTCGAAAACGAGACACCACGGAGATCGGCAAGATGAGCCGATCGCTAGGACATTGATTCTACCCCATGACCAAGTTGTTAAATAAACACGACCCTAGACTTAAAACTTAGGTTATGCTTTACTAAATTACTAAATTATTATTTATTAATGAGAAACGAGGCAATAAACGTTAATTGAATTTCTTATAGGGAAGAGTTTTCAACCTAATGGGGATTTGTGGAACCCTACGTAGAACTACTATAGTAGATTTAGTACCGAGTGGCCTCAAGATGGCCTGATTGAAATGTCCTGAACTATAGCTCTTAGAGTAAAAACGCTCGACAAAAAAAAAATCGTCCGACACACCTTTGGATTAACAGTTGTGTTTAATAGTAAGTAGTCACGATATCGACTTATGCTAATTATCATATTATGCCTTATTACAGGGATAAACATGGTAAGAACGTGAGTAGGTTGGGGGCATGGTCAAGAGACGACATTACCTGATCCGAATGTGTCGACACCATCACCAGAGACCATCCTTATATTGCGCTCACTGGAAGCAATAAATGAAACACTTTGGGGGCTACAAAGAGGAAGTGTTACCTTAGAGGCAGAAGTGGAGGCCCCTTCACTAAGGGAGGAAGTTCATGTGGTAGAAGTGAATATAGTACCGAGACCTTCACATCAGGATATCACAAGGGAGCTTCAGAAGATAAGGCTTCCAAAATTTTGGGTAGAGCAGGGATACGAGCAGAGTCTTGGTTGGAAGAGATGACCAGGTGCTTAACCTTACAGGAGTACACTTCCACGTCCAAGTCTAAGATTGCAATATTTCAACTAAAGGGGGTCGCATTGAACTGGTGGGGGCACCAGGAAAGGTAGCTACACCTGACACCAGACACGGTTCCACGGGAATTATTTGTGGAAATTTTCAAAGGGAAGTACCTACCCGCATCCTACAAGGAAGAACAAGCAGGGGCTCTTCATGCCTTAGTACAAAGGCATTTATCCGTGGAGGATTATGAAGAAAGTTTCATGGAATTAGTCAAGTATGTTCCCTACTTGGACAATGACGAATGCCAGGTTGAGCGCTTCGTGTATGGGTTCAATACCAAGATTAGGGCCGAAGTACGGATGTGGAAACCAACTTCGATTGCCGAAGCAGTTGATTATGCTCGTTACACGGAGGAGATGTTGGGTGCAAATCCCATCAAGTCATTCAACTCTCAACAATCTGGGTTTGTAGGGAAGGCCCCTCGAAACTACCCTTGGGGAGGATATGCAAGGCCACTTCCCTACGGAAACAGGTACACACCAAGGGTTGCGAAAGTAGACAGATCAGTGGCAACTAGGGCGGTGCCTCCGTCAGCAACAGGGACTCACTAGGGTGTGAGGAATTTCAGAGGATCAGATGGCAGGGGAAGGGGTCCTAGGGGGAGGAACCCCTCTCAAAGGTCTGAACAGGTTATCTCTCCCACACCATTACAGGTTTTTTATTGGGGATGTGGAAGTCCACATTATTAGCGTGACTGTCCCGAATTACGATTCGATACAGTGCATCGAGAAGGAAAGGCTCCAATGGGGAGTGGGGGTAGTAGACATCAGATCTCGGCAGTAGTAAACAACCATCAGGTACAGCACCAATCCACTGTGGTGGAATCATCAGGTACAGTCAATAATGTTAAGATTAGAATATTGTTTGATCCGGGTGCTACAGATAGTTTTATTTCACGATATGCATTGGACAAATGTGGGTTGGTAGCCTACGAGCATGACGATTTCAACTTAGTTGAAATGGATTTAGGGGTAAAGCAAGCAGTAAGAACTAGTGTCGATAGGTGCGTAGTGGATCTTGGGGTGTGTGTTACACAAGTCAAAGTGTACGTCACCACCCTCGGAACTTATGATATCATGATAGGTATGAATTGGCTTGAGGAACATCGAACTTTCTTGGACTATTATGGAAAGAAAGTTCTTTGCATTGATGACAAAGGAGAGGCCATCGATATCCAGGGTATCAAACGGAAGGTGTCCCTACGTTTCATATCCATGATGAACGTAAAGCAATGTATGCGACAGGGATGTCAGTTGTATATTCTTGAAGTGGTAAACAATGAGAAGGGACCCTCCTTTGATGAGTACCCAGTGTTGGACGAATTCAGTGATGTCTTTCCAAAGGAATTACTTGGGTTACCTCCTAAGAGGGAAGATGATTTTACCATTGAGGTAAAACCCGGTTCAGATCCAACATCGAAGACACCGTACAAGATGACAACCTCGGAACTCTGTGAGTTACAAATGCAATTGAAGGAACTGCTAGATCTAGGGTTCATCAGACCAAGTATTTCACCGTGGGGTGCGCCAGTAATTTTTGTGAAGAAGAAGGATGGTTCCTTGCGTCTTTGCATCGATTACCGAGATTTGACCAGATCCAATGAAGAATAGATACCCGATACCTCGAATTGATGATCTCTTTGATCAAATGAAACGGGCGACAGTCTTCTCAAAGATCGACTTACGATCAGGTTACCACCAACTATGGATTAAGGAAGGTGATATACCTGAGACTGCTTTTCGAACAAGGTTTGGGCACTATGAGTTTGTAGTGGTACTCTTTGGTTTGACCAATGCCCCAACTGTATTCATGAGCCTCATGAATAGCATGTTTCGAAAGTACTTAGATCGGTTTGTGCAAGTCTTCTTGGATGACATCCTTATCTACAGTAAGTTATCCAAATGCTCGTTCTATCAGAAGGAGATCCATTACCTAGGGCATATAATTTCCGGTGAGGGAATTTCAGTTGACCCTGAAAAGGTGAAGGCCATAATGGATTGGCCCATGCTAAGAAATGCGCATGAAGTGAGAAGCTTCATGGGGTTAGCAGGGTATTATAAAAAGTTTGTTGAGGGTTTCTCAAAAATCACAAAACCCATAACTACCCTATAGCGTAAAGACACTAGGTATGAATGGATGGATGAATGCGATGTCACATTCGCCGAGTTGAAAAGACTGTTGACGAGTGCACCAATTCTATGAGTGCCAGGTATGGAGAAAGAATTCACAGTTTGCACAGATGCTTCAAGGAAAGGTTTGGATGTAGTGTTGATGCAGGAAGGTGGGCTAACAGCTTATGCGTCGAGAAAGTTAAAAACAAATGAAGAGAATTACCCTAACCATGACCTAGAGTTGGCTGCAGTGATGTTATCTTTAAAGCTTTGGAGACATTACCTTGTTGGACGAAGCTTTGAGCTCAAGTCAGATCACCAAAGCTTGAGGTATATCTTCACTCAGAGAGACCTTAATGCTAGGCAAAGGTGATGGAGTGAATTCATGAGTGAGTATGATTTTGGGATTTCATACATCAAGGGGAAGGAGAATGTGGTAGTTGATGCCTTAAGCAGGAAACCAAGGTTTTTCTCTCTTATACCTTTCAAGTTTGATTTGAGGGAAAGAGTGTTAGGACAACTAATCGGGGATAGTTGGTACCTAAAGGTCACATCGGCACTCCAGAGTGGGAAACTGGTGGGACCTAAGTTTCAAGGCTATGAGTTGGAAGCCGATGGTTTGTTACGGTATCAAGGGAGGATGTACATTCCTTAGGAGGGAGGTATTAGAGAGGCTATCCTTAAGGAGGCCCACAGAGCAGTGTATTGTGCACACTCGGGTGTAAAGAAGATGTATGCAGACATGAAGCAACTCTTCTTTTGGTCAGGGATGAAAAGCGTCGTGGTCAAATTCGTCGCTAGGTTCCTTGAGTGTCAGCAAGTAAAAGTTGATCATCACCACCTGGCAGGACTATTAAAACCACATGACATTCCTATGTCGAAGTGGGAGGTTATCTCCATCAACTTCGTGGTGGGATTGCCTCTTACCTCTCATAGGCATGACGCCATTATGGTCATCATTGACAAATTGACCAAAACTGCTCACTTCATTCCAGTTAAGGAGACCTATGATGTCACGGATGTGACTCATGTGTTCATAAATGAAGTAGTGTGACTTCATGGGTTTCCCAAGAAGATTATCTCAGACAGAGATTCTAGGTTTATGTCCGGTTTTTGGACAAGTTTGTAGTCAGCATTAGGTACTCAGTTAAACCTAAGCACCGCATACCATCCAAAGATGGATGGGAAAATAGAAAGAGTGAATCAAGTGATGGAGGACATGCTGAGGATGTATGTCATGGATCAACAGATTCATTGGGAGAAGCACTTACCTTTGGTGTGGTTCGCTTGCAACAACAGCTACCATAGCTCAATTGGAATGCCTCCATATGAAGCGTTATATGGAAGGCCATGCAGAATGCCATTGAGTTGGGAAAGGTTAGAGGATCGAGTAATTATAGGACCTGAGTTGATTCAGGAGATGGAAGAACAAGTTGTTCATATTATACATCGGTTAAAGGAAGCACATGACAGACAGAAGAGCTATGCCGATGCGCATAGGGTTGATCAAAGCTATAAGGTTGGCGATGAAGTGTTCGTCCGCATCAGGCCTAGCAAAAGTACCATCAAGTTTGGGAAAGGGACAAAGTTGTCGCCACGATTTATAGCACCCTTTGAAATTTTAGAGAAGATTGGACCCATCGCATATCGTCTTGCGCTGCCACCCCCATTTGCACAAAACTCATAATGTTTTTCATGTATCTGTTTTACGACATTATGTAGTTGATGAGTCTCATAAAATAAATTGGAAGGAACCGCAGGTTTTGAACGAGGGGACCATCAGGGTCGAACCATTACGTATATTGGACCACAGGGTTAGACAACTCAGGCACCGTTTGGTAGACCAGGTTAAGGTCCAGTGGGACCGATTTAGCCCAGGTTCTGCTACCCGGGAGGACGCAGAGACTATGCATCGTGATTATCCCACACTATTTTGACCATAACTTCGGGACGAATTTTCCTGAAGGGTGGGTGTATGTAATGCCCCATTTTGACATTACTACCTAAACTACTATTAAATGTTGTTATTTGTTTGATTGTGAGACTTCGTCGATTTGACGACACCGTGGACATATGGTTCTATTATTTTGCTGATATATATATATATATATATATATATATATCTGTGTGTGTGTGTGTGTGTGATGTTAGTATTATTATCGGTAGTCATGTTTAGATATGTATCATGTGTTAATTATGTCTCATATATGCCAATTACTGAATGATGGGTACGTGGATACCATTACAGTTATATGTTGAATAAATGAATGTTATGCCAGGCGCATGGCGAATAGATGAGTTTATTGTTGTTATGTTATGATGAAATATATGTGTACATGTTGAGGATTTATGCATGATATTCTATATTGTATGTCGAGGACCGACTTACAGGTTGAAATGGCTAAGTGATAGCTGGATCCTACGAGGTGGGAGAGCCTCGGGGACATGGACTTCGATAGATAAATGGTATGCGAGTGATGCATTATTTACTTACGCATGATTATTATGATGTATATTATGACATGGGTGGGGTAGGGTTTCAGGAAACTCAACCGCCCAGATTGGTTATACGATGACAGACTGAGTACAAGTGCACGTTGTTATTATGTCGAGTAGACATAGTCCCTAGTTCCATTAGGGGGCTGGAGGTTTTACCCCCCGTTTATCCCCGAAACCCAGAGTCATGGGAGGGATGTGCTACGATGCGGTCCCTAAGGTGTGTGATGATGACTGATGGTTGCCTGCTGGGGAATCTTGGTCGATGTAGTCGACACTTCCGCTTACGGGTTTTAGCTGGAGTCGGTCATGGCTTGACACTTTAAGGTAGTCCAACAGAGGAAAGGATAGGGTGTGGAAGTTAGTGGTGATGTAGGTAGATAGGTGTATCTTGAAGTCAAGAAGGAAACAAGATCTAATTGTGTCTGTGGAAAACCCTTGATTGATTATGTGTCGTAACTTAGTAATGTATGAAGTGTCGTAACTTAATAAAATGCAGTTAGGTAAAAGATGACACCTTGCAAACTATGTTAAAACATGTGTCAGTAAACAATAAGTTTCATGATTATGATTGATGTGTATGAATTATTATTGTTAGTGTACTTACGCGAGGTGTGTAAGCAGTAGCTACGCTTACGTAACTCGCCTACATATTTATAACTTTCGTGAAATAATACTGAATAATAATGTTAATTATTGTCGATTAATAATTAATTATTGTTGATTATTAAACAAAGTTATGGTTAACCTAGGTAGTGACTAATGCAATTGATTAGAATGTTTGATTGATTTTTAATGAGTTTAATTAGCCAGGACTAAGGGTTGAAATGTTAAAATGTAATTATAATATTAAATAAGTTAATAGTAACTTGATCCCTTAAATTAATTATTTGTTAATGATGTTAATTAATTTTAATGAGACTATGCTTATCTTTAGTAATGATTGTTAATTAGTTTAATTACAAACTAAGGTGTAATTAATATGGAACCAGGTAAATTAGTCGATTAAATCTTAGTCATTTTTATTTAATTAATATAATTACACATTGATAATGATATGAGTTACATTGATAGGATTATTATTCATAATTGATAAGTTGAATTAGATGAAATTATAATTAGAGAGAATTTGCATATTAGAAATATTATAAATCATCAATTAAATGATTAGGTTAATAGTAATTAATCATTTGGCAATTATTGTTTATTAGTTGAATTGGTGAAGCGTGTAAGTTTAAAACTCTTACGGTTGGTGGGTGAACCAACCCCAACTCCAAACTTTATTATAAAAATAATATAACACTTATTATTAATAAAAAATTGAACTTTGAATACGAAACAAATGTTGAATTATATTGAGTTAGTTAAATTAAAAATGATTTATTAGTTATAATTGAGAAACTTGAATTACAAAGTCGGGAATGTAAATTAGAAATTTAATGTGGTTGAACGTGTAAAGTGAAACATTTGTGGTGGGTAGGTGAACCCACCCAAACATTTATTTACACAATAAAATAATGTTTAAGTTAATGTTTTAAGTCAAAATAAGGGACTCGAGGAGGACTTGGGATTGGGGAAACATTTATGTTAGAGATAGGGGTATTAATGGCATGGGGAAAGACTCGGCAAGGAGGATGGGAATAAGGTCGAGAAGCGGAAGGAGGAGAGGGGCATCTTGACCTTAGGATATTTTGAGAAAATTACAGAGCAGAGACAACAGAGTAGAAGGGGGTTCTTGTTGGATATTTATAGGAGGGATATAACAGGTTGGCTTGTACTCGGTTTGGGCTCAGGGGTCCAAAGGGGTACCTTTGGTGCTGGGTGGTCGGTGAGACCTCGCCAGTTGGTAGGGTGGCATACTTGCTTGGGCTGGTTGAGTTTCACAAGGTCTGGGGGGAGGATTTGTTGCAGGGCATACACCAAGCAGGAAACAAAAGGGAGCAGCACCAGAAAGGGGGAATCTACTATCTAACTAACAGGTACTTATCCTACAGGTATATTTTACCATTTCTACCTCTGTCTAATTATTACTTCCAGTTAAGAAATATCATATGTTGTTACACCTGCACAAACATAAAATGTTATAAATAGTAAAACAATACATCATTTCAGAGTGAAATATCACACTTATTTACCAACATTAATGTTATTTTTATAGGTTTTTACACTAACCAAAACTAGAAAACTAAACATGAAATCAGAAGTGAAAACATTGACAAAAGTATGAAACAATAAAAGAATAGATTGTATTAATTATAAACATGAAAATTAGGGCTGGAACCCTACACCTGCTTTGGAAAATTAGGGCTGGAACCCTACATAGACTGACTTTCTACATTTCTTTCCTCTCGGCCTTCGTGGCTCGGGTTAGAACCATTGTTTATCCTTTGCTGCAAGTCTGTAAGACTCTACAAAATGGCCGCATTGAGTTGATGTTGCTCTTCTTGCGCTTTCATCATCCGCTCGTTAAATCTTACCATAGTCTCGACCAAGTTTGGGGGCATCACCTACTCCCTTCTTCCATCAAACTCAGCCTCTGTATGTGATTATTGCACGTTCTCACCCATCACATCATCTTCTGGCCCAAATGGGTCCTGTGTATCGTTTAAAGTAACCATTCTTACACCGTTCTGTGCGTTTCCCCGTGATACAATTTGTCTTACAGCTCCTGCTATCTCTATGCATATCAGAGACATTCTATTAGATATCACAAGCATGCAAATAACTCTATCATACCCATTCAAACCAGGAACTATTCATTTGAACAATTAATTAAATCAAATAGTTCATCAACACCACGCCATGGGCGCATTTCTTGACCAAAATTTCATGCACGGTCCAACCCAAAAAACTCTCAGTGTCACAACTAAAGCTCTGATACCACTTTGTCATGTCCCCACTGACCTCCATGTCCACGGGAGACCCTGATACATTTTTTTTCCTTCTCCAAATCTGCCTAATCACACCCACAGTCGAAGTAGCTCGGGTTTGCAATCTGAAACCCGCAATCTGCAATTGCGGATGCGGAAGCACTAACTTCCAATGACCGGAAAGCTTACCTTTCCGCAATCCGCAATGGTGGACCCACAACTCGCAATCCCCAATAGCGAACTCGCAATCCGTAATCCGCAATTGTGGATGTGAAAGCGCCAACTTCAATTTTCGACAACGATCACTTCCACAATCCGCAATCCGCAATCCGCAATTGCGGATGCGGGCATGCAGAACCATACCCCTGTAATGGAAACTTTCCACACAAAATTTTGAGGTGCGTAACTTCTCCATCCTTGGTCCAAATGAGACAAGGTTGGTATTGTTGGAAAGCTTTTGGAGATATCTATCCAATGGTGAAATCCCGGTTCCATTTGAGCACTCCTTCCCTATCAAAATTCCACTGAAGTTATGTCCATAATTCTGCCACAAGGACTTAAAGTTTGATCCTGTCATGACTTTCCATTCCACCTGACCCATAGAGGGGTTCTGAAACACCTCTAGGGAATCCCCCTCCTTTCCAAGGATCAAATGAAAACATATAACTCATTCCAAGTTACTCATGCACAAGTCAATCAAGAAAATCATAACATATAAAATGCATAGAGTTAGATCTAACAAGCATCTAGCATATGGAAGGATTATAATGCATTAAACTCATGCAATACAATGATATACATATAACCATAAACTCAACCCTTTACTCAGGTCTGCACATAACTTCTGTCAAACAAATCCATATGAACATACATTCCACAATTGCACAATTGAACATAAGCAATCATTTCATAACAATGAAACATCATCACTTAACATAATAAGAAATACTTATCTTTCAGTTCTGAAGCAACTGGCTAAGTGAGAGAAACATTCCACCCAACCTTAGATCTCTGTCCAACCTGTACTCTTTCAGCTGAGAGATCACCCTCGAGCTGGGCTGTGTATCCACTAAGGAGGGATATCATGTTCTCTCACAGTCAAGGTTCCATTCCAATGCTAATCCAATATGTAGTTGGGTTTATCAATATTTCCAGGGCACCTACCCATGCTAAGCCAACTTATAGTGGGTTTATCAAGCATTCAGGGACACAATGGTCATGCTAAGACAACTTCTAGTTGGGTTTATCAAGCATACCAATAACAGGGTCATGTCAAGCCAGCATACAGTTGGGTTTATCAAACATATCAGACTAGTTGATCATGTTAAGCCAACATGTAGTGGGTTTATCAAGCGAACAAGGACAGCAAGGGAGGCATTGCTAAGCTAGTGAGCTCAACCACAAAGTTGCAGGAATCCCAACACTTAGCCGACCTGGAACACACATTACCTACCACATCCAACACAAGGAAGACCCTCTTCTCTGATGCACAGTCCCTCAAGGCCTCTTCCCTTCTAGTGCTATTCCAAGATGGGCATAGAAAGGTCCAGTTGCTAGTTCTATGAGATTCTAGCCTTCACTGGTTTTATCAAACATTCCAAGGTTCTTCCACAGTTCAATGATGTACTCCTTCTAGGCTTGCAGATGAGCTCCATTCCGCAATTTGTCTTCTACGATCCAAGCTCAGGCTCTCTCGCGGTTCTATCACTCTGTCATGGACACTCTGTCATTGACAGACTGGGTTCACACACACCATTCTCATGGCTATCAATTATCTAGTATTCTCTATCACACAGGGAGGCACGACTATCTTCAGGTTATACCACTTGGTTGACTCTGCGTATCCAGAGACGTATGAGCAAGCTCTCTCTCTGCGAGGCGGAGGATCCCGGATTGCTAGTGCGTGAATGGATGAATGAATGTGTGTGAATGTGTGTGTTTTCTCCCACCCCCGAGTAGTCAAACATGCTCTGCCTGTTCAGGCATTGAGTGTCTTTCCGAACAAGCAACCAGAGCCATGCCCTGCCATACAGAATCACAGGCATGCTCCATACTCCATCGGCTTCAGCAACAAGGTTCTCAACCACCCTCTGCAACCGCATTAATTTCAGTAGGGAGTTCAAATGGGTTCACAGTTAGACATGTGGCAACATGGGTAACCAATCCCATAACCCTCTCACCTCTCCCTAGTGGATACACGTGGCCCCTTCTCATTAGTTGCCTCCTTATCCAGCTTCTTGGTTATTTTATTCATTAATAATAATTACATCATTAACAACCCATGAATAATCAAACTGTCCAAATACTTGCCTATGCAATAAACTTAAACATCCACTAGTGTGGCCTTGGCCTTGAGCTCCACACTAGGGAAAATACACACACTGCCTGTATACAATATTTAAATTGAATCCAAATATACATGAAGGGAAAAATGGGGTATTACAGTGTTGCAACGTTTAATATATCTACATCAACAGTGAAAAAAAAAATGGGGATTAACATTGGAGAAGGAAACTATAAATATTGGAAACAAAGAACGACGGGGACTCCCATTTACAACAATATCATGAGTAAAAGGTCTAGATGGTCTTCCTCCTTTCACATATGATCGATACGAGAAGATGCCAAAGGGAGCAGGAGTGGAATCAAGAAAAAAGGAAGAAGAAATATCAAAGTTGATCACATTGTAATATAGTTGTATTTAAACATTATATAGGCTTATATTCTTTGATAACATCAACCAACATGTTGACATATATCATATTTAAACATCATCTCATTTGATCTGTATTCATCTGCATTGTTAAAAATTTTGATGAAATAATCCTCATAATACTTACATTATGATAATCCTCATAATTCTATCTGTGTTTTCAACTTAACATGTTCCTTATAATGCTGATCAAACTCTAGTTTTGTGTCACCGCCCACGACTGGAACCAGCGTATATCCAAATCCTAGGCTCTATCAAGCGCCGAGAGGGATCAAATCTTTCGAGGTGCAAACCTCTCCTCAAAAAGATTCTTGAGTGCAATACTTGAGAAGAGGTTTGCACCTCGGGAGATTTGATCCCTCTCGGTGCTTGATAGATCCTAGGATTTGGATCTAGGATGATTTTATAGGCAATGTATCTTCCAAGGGTGCAACAATTATATCACAAAATTTTGGACTATGTATAAACAAAAGGGCACCTTCCC
Organism: Larix kaempferi; assembly: GCA_027924585.1. Taxonomy (NCBI): domain Eukaryota; kingdom Viridiplantae; phylum Streptophyta; class Pinopsida; order Pinales; family Pinaceae; genus Larix; species Larix kaempferi. The sequence goes on along the minus strand of BSBM01000087.1, from coordinate 8,396,560 downwards.
TTGAATCTTCACATCTTCATTCATAACCTCATCTATGGGTCACGTGCTTAAGGAACCTTTTTAAGAAAGGGTTGTTTCCTTTTACTTTTATATATAGGTTTTTGTAGTTTATTTTAAGATGGCAGAGTAGGCATTAAGGAAGTTGAGAAAGGGAAATTAAAATGCCAAACATTGTTTTTTTTCCATTAAAAAAAATAGTGTGTTTTCTTTATATAAGTAAACACATTTTACATGATTGGAAATGGTCTTATGATATTGATTGTCTATCAAATATCATATTACAAAAGTGCACATACAATGTATCATCATACAAAAATATGATTTAGTAGAAGATCATTGCATCAGTCATACCAACATGATAAGTGCGTATACATCCATAAAAACAGTCATACTATAAATCAAAATGTGATAGGATCAGGGTCTACAAAGTTAATGTGCTCATGTTCATGTTCCCATGTCTGCCATAAGCCATCAACGAGTAGCAGTCCAATTTTTGATAATCAATCTACCTCAAAATTCCTAACCCTATATATGTGTTGGAAGGAAAGGCTATGAAAATGGTAGACCATCCTATTGACCTCCTCATAGATAGGAATCATAACAATTGTATTATTGACATTGTAACACTGTATTATTGATGGTAAGTTTAAGTTTCAATCTAAATGTATTTTCGTTTATTAGTGTATATGTGAATTTTGGTTTTCCAATTCAAAATTTCAATTTTGTTAAAATCTACAATTTAACTATAATTTTAATTAAAGATGATAGTAATTATAATTCATCAATTTAATTAAATATGATTTTGTTTAAACTCTACTCAAAAATTTAGATCGGGAAAATGAAGAATTGTTTTCCCAAATAATAGTCTATTAGGTGTAGCTCAAGTAGTTGGGAGTACTATTGATAACCTCCCTACCCAAGTTCAAATCCGTGTAAGTGACATATGATTCTCTTGTTGTTAAACCCCTAATATTTGGACTATGTGACATATGATGCTCTTGTTGTTGAACCCCTAATATTTAAAGTAAAGTAAATGGTAAATGATTTGTTTAGTATTTATTAATGTTTTTTGTTTTTAATGGAATATTATGAATTTATATTTATATTAATATAAATTATTTTCTTATTCATGGAGCATAGAATAGACGGTGAATTTGAAACTCCTTAGATATTAGCTTAAAAAATAAATTATTTTTCTCATTTTTATTGTCTAATTACATTTTTCATAAAATTTGTACACATATTTTTATTAAAAAAACCTTGTTTTTACTAATTCATCTAATTTATGTTGACAATATTAAAAAGAAAAAAATCCAAAATGTTTTTTTAATCACAATATTAAAACGATAATATATCATAAAATTTAGATAGAGTACATGTAACCTAGGGATGACAAGTATTTAGTGTATTGATAGATATAGCTAAAGAGGTGGGAGCATTGTTTCAAGAATTTGCATAACCATTAAAAAGGAAATAAGAAATGTTATTGATTGTTTATGTGATTGATTTATTAATTTATAAGAAATAAGAAATGTTATTGATTGTTTATGTGATTGATTTATTAATTTATGTGTGTGTAGTGTTATTTTTAGTAATTATAAGAAAAAATGGATTTAAGAAGTTGTTTTTATTATTTTTTATAATGATCATTATTATACTAAAAGCAAGGATAGGACAATGATAAAAAACTTTTTTTTTAATGAAAAAGAAAATATAATTTCTATTCATAAAAAAGAATGGATATCCATCTTACTTGTAATAAATCTACAACTAACTACAACATATATGTACATGTAACATAACTTGAAATACATCAAATAAATGTTAAGTCTCACTAGTGTAATTGGTTTCGAGGGCTTTTGTTTGTTGGGTGATACATGGTTTGAAACTCCGCGCTAGTGGGAGGAGACACCTAAAATCCAGGCATGTTAAAGGTTGGTGCGTTCTAGGTCGGGTGGAATCCCGAGGTGATTTTGATGGCTTAGATGCCCCTGAGTCGTTGTTTCCCAGACCATAAGCTAACCTTGCAAGACATGGGTTCTCTTGTAAACAAAAAAAAGAAATACATCAAATAAATGAAAACATGATATCCTACCATAGATCTATCCACACAACTCTATAAAATTATTACTTTTTCCATGAAAATAATTGTATTTCTATTAACCAGATTGGAAACAAAAATACATACGTCATGTACTAAGAACAAATGTTTTTTTTGTTGTAAATTGCAGACATAAATTTAATTAACATAAACAAAATATACATCGAGAGCCAAAGAGTTTGTTGCAGATTGGGGAGGCCTCAGGTAATGAACCCACCTTCCCAATTACTCAGAAAAACTAAAATGACTAACATAATACAAAATGTATACCCTATGGGTATGTTCTGCCCATGAAAAGACTGGGACTTGCTTCAAAATTAAATATTCATACTGTCTGACAGTGCTATAAACTAGACCATACAGGAAATAAAAACAAAAAAGATGATAATCACAGAGATGACCCAGAGCTATGGTAGCCCGATTAGCAATTTGCAGGTGGCTCTTATGGTTTTTCTTCAGGGATGGGTCAGGCGGCATAGAAGTCCTCAAAAGTCCCCGGAGGGGGAAGAGTTGGAGAGGGAGAACCTGGAGTGCACATACCATCCGGAGCAGTGTCATGAGCTAGGGTTGCAGGAGCTGAGACTTTATCCTTCCTAACCTTGGAATTTTTCTTTGTAGATCCAGTGGTCGGGGCTTTAGGAGCAGCAGGGTCATCATCATTTTCCTGCATGGCTGGTTCAGAGTTGCTACCCAGGGAGAAAATATCCCAAGTCATGTTGGCATCCAATGTGTTAGAGTGGTCCATGACCTCTTTCAAACTGGAATTAATATTTCTTACAATGTTGGAGCTGGCTTGCCAACTTGCTTCCATCTTTTCAATTAGGGTGCTCATCATGTTCTTGAGCAACCAGTAGCAATTTATAGCACCACCATTGCTGCTAGAGGCAAGGAGGGCCGCCACCCTACGAGCCTCCCACCCATCAACAAGGCTGCGAGTCCTCGCAGAGATGCGTTCTACGTAGCCGTCCATTATCGTCCAGTCCATGGAAACCTTGGGCCTTCGACTGGAGCTCTTTCGACCACTGACACTATGTGATAAACCTCTATTGCGAATCGTCATGGCTCTGAGAATAGCAGGGGACTCCACACAGAGAATCCCAAACTCATCAGAATTAGCCACGGATAATAACCAGAACTTGACGGTGGGAGCTGAATACATGCCGACTGAATGATTTAAAGAGTCGAGACAATAAATGATACAGTCTGTCATCCTCGTTGAAGGTGGCGGAATTGAATGCAGGTCACATTAGCCGAGGGAGAACGTCATTCTATATGCGCAATAGGGGATCGTTAATATCACCCTCGTCCTCCAGCCATAAATAAGCGCTGACGCCCAAGGTGGTATAATTATCATCGTTGCTGGTGGACAGGTGTGTGGCGGGGATCGTCTCATGATCAAGCTCATGCATGCGAAGTACATCTCCACGTGCAGTGGGGAAAGGTGGCATCAGCTCTAGGTCTGCAGTGGTCGAGGTGGAGGGTCTAGGTCTTGGATCACCCGCATCCGGGATACTAAGCACAAATGTTGATAGTTCTCCTCCTGCCATATTTTTTTACATAAAGTTTTGTATGTAACCATGTCACATAGTTTTGGAATTTTTAAAATGTCACAAAAGGTATATGTATTATCTCCCTTCCCTCTATTTAGTTCACTTTGTGTTCAACAATTTTATAATAGTAATATCATGACAAAAAAATAAAAACAAAACTGTTAAAAAAATACAGGGTGAACCTCCTTTCCTTAATCTCACCATCCTTGTATATTGTAATATAGCCAACTCCTTGTGATGAAGTGAACCCTTCCTTTGAGAGTGTGTCTGCTCTTTCATTCAATTCACAAAATATATGACAAACTCATAATGTATTAAATGCACCAATCAACTCTTTAAGGGGAAAATTGAGATTATGAAGTGAGATATTCTTTAAAGACCGAGAGCCTCTCATATTGTTAACAACCATATTTGAATCCCCATATAGATACATACATACATACATACATATATATATATATATATATATATATTACACATTCTCCTTCATCAAGAGCTAGTTTGAGAAGCGTCCTTAGTGCCGACAACTCAACTGTATTATTTGTCCCTTTACCACTATTTGCTCTGAATGAAATATGGTAGTTATCGGATTTAAACAAGATTCCTCCTAATCCACACGTATGCTCTAGCCTTAACATTCCCCATTGAAGAATCTCTATATGTTTCTTTTATTTATAACTAATTCACCAATCCTTTGTTGAACTGTGGGTTAGATATCCTCTCTAAAGTATTTCACCATCGTCAATATCTACACTGTGACTTGTAAAGTTTGTGACTGTGAGCCCTCAAACAAATTCGAATTTTGTGCCAGCCATATCCCCTACAGTTCCAACAAAGACACACATATGACCAACTTTAGCTTTGATCTTTCAAATCACTATTATAAACAGTCAACCACTGTATTTTTATCCCATATGTTTCTGATTTGTAGCCATCTACCCACTTCCTTCCATATTTGCTTTGTAAATTCACAATGTAGAAATAGGTGTTTCGTGATTTCCTTTATGTTCTTTCATAAGAAATGGAAACTTGGCCCTTATAAATCCCTCTATCCACACAACTCTATACATTACTTATGTTATATATCTAACATATATGTTATAAAAGTGCCCTGCCAATTGAACACACACCTCACTCATACAATTACACATTCAATGAGATGTATTATTTCCATGTATTGATACTACCATATTAACCCAAGAAGTGTAGCTCGACAATAATGGTTTTTGAGGATTAACAAAGTGTTTTAGAAATATAAAGTCATACCAAATCTTTCTATAGATATTGTTTTGAATTATGATGATCTGGTTTGTATTTTTTTAATTCATCGTATTTAGTTTTTATTTGTTTTAGATCATTTATTACAAAATTTTTTATAAAAAAATATTATTTATATATTAATAATTATTTATATAATTTTGTTTTTCACATTTAAAACCATGCAAAATTTGTATGATTAAAAATGATAATTCAAAATTATATACTTTTCACAAATCTAAATAATAAAATATAATAATTTCATTAAAAATAATTTGTTATTTCAATAATATTATTATTTTTGGAAGTTATAATTTTTTTTAATATCGCAATCCTCAAAATATTACACTTACCCTAATCTACACCTAATCAAAAGTTTGAAATTCCACCTAATAAAAAAGTTTTGAAATTCCACCTCATCAAAAAATTTAAACTCAAATATTTATGGTGATACATATTTTTGATTAAATTCCACCTAATCAAAAAGTTGTAAACTCAAATCTTAATGTTGACATAGATTTTGAAGTCACCTCATTAAGCAAAATGCAAGAGATAATAACAAGAATTTGGTTCCAAGGGAAATGCTCTATCTTCTATGAAGTGCTTATTTTTTCAAACTCTTACCCTAAATAGATTGGGTTGTCACTACTCTTTAGAGTTTATATAATTAAATTAACAACTTCTTATTAACATGATTGTATTTTTTTAAATATAATGAACAAGTTCTTGTAAATAGAATTATAATTATATCGAGATAATGAAATCTATTATACATTTTAGAATGAGAAATATATGGTATCTATAAATAAATCAAATATAATGTTTAACTTAAAAAACACAATTTTCATATAAAGAAAATGTGTTACATATATATTTATAAATAAAAATATTATAATAAATAAATAAAATATAGTATTATTAAAATCCTCTGAATTGATTATATATATTTATAAATCAAAATATAAACAAACTAACTTTTAAAATTAATATATATATATATATATATATATATATATATATATATATATATGGAATTGTATCTACACTTCTTTAAACAACCTAATGATAGGCTTATCTATCAACAACGATGCGAGGATGGAGAATAAATAAAATAATTTTTGCAAAGAATTTAGGTAATATCATAACATTGATATTACATATAAAGTATTTATTATATCATTTTAAGATAAATAAATTTTAAATTTTAAATCAACTTCAAATAAAACAATATTAATAATTATAATATTAGTTTAAATATTTTATGAATTTTGGAAGAAATTAATAATTTTAATTTAAAATTTTGTAAAAATTATTTTAAATTGTAAAAATTAAAAATATGTGTTTCTTCTCAAAATGTCATAAGTCATAGATTTAAGCCTTTGGATTTCTTTGTCTAAAAAACAAGAGATTTTTATATACCAAATTGATGTCTAGTTAAGAACATGTGTTAATTATATATTCTTGGGAAATTGCTAAATTATCATGGTTAAAAAATATATTATAAATTAAAAGTATTTAAAATTTCTAATTTATTTATATCTTAAAAACAATAATTTTATAAATTCAAAATTATAATTTTAATAAAAAATACATAAAATAATTCAAATACATAAAACAAAATTGTAATTTTAATAAAAATTACATAAAATAATTCAAATTCATAAAACATAATTATAATTTTAGTATGCAAATTTTCACAGTGTTTCAGAGTCTAGTTGAAGATGTGTGGAGTGTCCACTAGAAACACATCAATGTATTTAAACTCTAACATAATGAAATCCATAAAATCAACTACAACAAAATTATAATTTCCAATGGAGTCAATCTACAATTACCCTCCCTTAATTTGATAGATATTGGGTCAAATTTCTCAAGAAGGCTTTTGTGAAAATGGGGATAATTTGATTACTCGATCTAATTAATCTCAAGTTTATCCAAAAAAAGGATAATTTGTCTCCAAGCATCATCTTTGACAAAATACACACATCTCCATCTATTTCATCAAATACTTTGGTTAGTTAATTAGAAAATAATAAAAGTTTTCCTCATATCAAACTAGACTATAACCAACAACTGGAAATGTAATTAGCTGCAATTGAAAATTAATTCTAGGATATTTGTTCTAAATATACTATGCTTAAAAGTCAATTTTTTGAAGAAAAGTCAACACAATCAAATATTCTGATAACCAATGAATCTCATGTGCCTATCTATTCAAATGAGGAACTTTGACATGCGAAGGAAAACTAGGTATTGTACTCCAAGGTAACATCAAACGACCATGTTTCCTTTCAAACTAATAACGATGATACTTTTTTAAAGGAAACATTGCCCACTTATGATTGTGATTTTGATGAATTTCATCTCAATTGTGACTCTAATAAGGTATGTAGTCTTCCTATTGAATTGTTGCAAATATCAAACAATTTCCAACCTATCTTTTATGATCCGATTTATCTATGGTTGGAACGATCCTTCCTAAACAAATTTCCGAATCACTTTTTTGTAAATAGGGAATTAGACTTAATTTTTCAGTTTTTTGGATTTCAAGTATCATTATTTCTAGTATTGATGAATAATTTATTTTGTCTTGCAAGATTGAAGTTACTTGATTGGCTCCACTGGAAATTTAAAAAAATCTCCAATTACCCTTCCTTAATTTGATAGATTTTGGGTCAATGCCTTTCATTTATGCTTCTATTGATCATTGTTTGACATATTTTCAATTTAATCTCTAGTCCTATGCACATATCCTTTTCATTCAGTTGTTTCCTCGATTTGATGTGACGATTTGACCAGATTTGAATCATTCCTTAGACCAGATCATTTCTGATGTATCTGATCATCACATTGCTACTGGTTTCTGATAGATGGATGTATGTTTGATTTTATCTTCCAACACTTATCATATCTAAAACTTATTTTTCAAATAAATTTTTATTTCAGGTTCTCAACTTCGGGATGTTTGTTTCGAGAATTTTTTCTATTTGATTTTTACTACCTGAAATTTGTTTCCTGTTATCATCGCTATGCTGCTTTGGACCCGACATGTACCATCAATCGTATTCTAATTCATTTATGGGCCCGTCATTGCAGAATGGAGTTTTTTTTTTAAGCAAAAGAAACCATCATTCTATTTCATTAAGATAAAAAATACATTGAACATCTTTAGAATATGCTGGGTGCTTAAACAACCACCACTGCGATCAAAACCACCCTTTCTAAAATCAGCATGATCCCTCAACATGAACCAGAGATCATCAACACAACTATCCCGAACAAAACTAGTAAATCTTAACCACTTACTGTTAGCCAGCATAAAAATACTAGTGCTACCCCACACACCCAGACTGACAATAGGTCGAACCCTCATTACAAAAAGGATGCCGAAAGAACATGCATCACCCGACGAGAAAACCCAGTAGCATAGAACCAGAAATAAACCACTAAGATAAAAATGAAACATGCCGAAACGGAACAAAGCCGAAGCTAGAACCTATCATAATATAACCAAGACGAGACAACAACACGGAACCAGAAACAATCCATAGAAGAAAAGGAAGGAGCAGTCAATTATCCCGTCGGTCCGACCTTGTCCTCGATCACCACTACCTGTGGTACATCATTCGCTGCAACCTTGCCACAGAGATTAATCTCTCTTAGATTCTCAAACTTTTTAGGACGGGTGAGGAAAGAGATCCCCATGTCCGCCGCCATAGCATCCATTTTCATGTGAATCCATTTCGTCTCTTCGGCATGATCCTTACATCGTTCCTCCAGCTTGGTCATCCTCTAAGAGCCAGACAGGACATCAACCCTCTCCTCCAATAACTAGGTGATGAGAGTCTTAGTAACCCACAACATTACCACGGCCTGATTATACAAAGCCATTCAACCCCTGGTATTTCCAGGGTCATGAATCCAGTCCGCCATAGCAATAGCCTCCGCAGGCAACTCCTGCTCCCCCACCATATGCCACAAATTCTCTTCTAGTTCCTCCACATCACGCTGCACATCCTGAGGGAAAAAATGACGAAATAAAATAGCAGTAGCGTCAGTGCACCATTGGTCCCGACTAGGACTTGCCTGAGCCAAATTGCCCCTACCTACATTACTCGGCTCACCCTGCACTCGTCTTCCTTGCCTAGCAGGTCTCCCTCTCAGAGGCATAGTCATAGTTCCCTTACTACCACACTCCACCCCGCAATTAGACACAATAAAACTCAACAAGGCACCAGCGTTACCTAGGATACAACCATGACGACTGTTTCCATTCCTGATAACATAATTTAAAGGAATGCCACCCCTAATAGCCATTAAATCCACCATAATGAGCCAAACTCTATAATGATTCATCATGTCCTGCTCCTTCGTCATATCAACAGAACCCTTATCAACATTATCCAGATGAATCGTGAGAGGGTGATCTTCCATTAACATCTCACGCTCCAGATCACGTAACATAATTGACATAGACGATGAAAAATATACGGATGAAATGATATTAACACTGTTATTAATACTACCAGAATACCATTTGTCAGCTCTACCCTGAGTAGTGTACCAGTTGTTACATACCATCGGTTCTCTGCTTAGGAATGCCGCCAGCTGTAGGGTCCTTAACACCTCTGTCACAATCAACAATCATCATGCACTTGTCACAGCACGTGCTCGAGGGTATTTCCAAGGCCACACCTTCCCATCCTTCATCTTGGTGATTGGCACCTTGGTTAGCCAGTACATCTTCCAAACAGTTAGCACTTCGCCTCACATGATGGAAGGTGACGGAGTTAAATGACGCAATGGTTTTTCCAATACAAGTCAGACGCCATGCCGACCTCCACGACGGTGCCAGCTTGGCTGCACTGGTCCCATTGCTAATATTTATTACGATCTGGATAAGCATGTTAGAGTCCCCCTCCACGATTAAACAGGTTAAGCCACGTCGAACCTCCATGCACAAACCCTGCAACATAGCTTCACACTCGGCCACATTGTTAGTATCGCGGCCTAGATACCCATAGCAGCTATAAAGAACCTTTCCCTGGTCATCGCGAAGAACACCACCATACCCAGCATTACCCGGGTTACCTTTCGACACCTCATCAAAATTTAGCTTGAGCCACCCCAGTAATGGCGGAGACCACACCACCGGACTATCAGGAGAATTACGACAAGGATGGGGGTTTCCGACATAGCGAGGGAGAGCCTTGATGCTCCAGGTATGTAGAATGCCCAGCTCATTATCCGGAATGCTCATATCATGTTTAGTCCAAACAATTAATTGAAGAGTCTCAGTGATTCCATGTTGTATATGCCCCCAGACCATCTTGCAGGTATGTTGTTTGCTAGTAAATATACTTTTATTGCGTTCTTTCCAAACTTCCCATAGGAGAAAACCAGGAAAAAGTTGCCAAACCCGATTCAGAAGTCTCCCTTGGAAGGGGTCTTCCCTCCACTGTTTAATAGTTTCTCCCGGGTCAGTCCTAACTCTATCAGACAAGCGGAAGATCTTTGCTCCTTCATCCCATAAGGCCGAAGAGAAACTGCAACCATCCAAAAGATGGGATATCGTTTCTCCATGGGTACCACACAGAACACAGAATGCAGGTCCCTCAAAACCTCTCTTCACAATATTGTCCCATGTTATAATTATACCTTTCAAAACTAGCCATGGAAATAAAGTAATTTTAGGCCATAGTTTGGCTCCCCACAAATGTTTCCAAATCCGGTCCACAGTTTGATTCATCGGGGTGGTCTGCAGAGTGTAAGCCTCCTTAATGGTAAACATTCCTTTAGGGCGGTAACCCCACCTTATAATATCCATACCCCTCTAGATTTTTATTTTTCGGTTTATCAATATGTCATAGATTTTCCTTCCTATATCATCCCCATAGTTATCCATACACCATTTAAGCGGGTTCCAGACACGAAAACCCCTATCATTCTGACCCTCCTGTCAGTAACTGTTAACCGTCATCCAATTATGGTGCAAAACAGGGGAATCAACAGGGATATCATTTACCAGAGGAAGAAGAGTGGGCTCTTGTTTCCAGGCATTCGACCAAAGATTGGCTGAAGACCCTTCTCGTATCTCCCAAAAACTGTGTTTCCTTATTAACTCACTTCCAGCCTGCGCCATATTCCAGATGTGAGAGCCTTTCTCCAGTCCATCATCTCAAACCCAGTCCTGTTGATCAGTCAACGGAGCATACTTTCTTCCCTAAAAACTGTCCCATTTCTCATTTGTATGAGTAAGCCAACGCCACCAGATTTTAGCTCCACACACAGTGCTGAGTTTCTCCGGATCTCTAAGTCCTAAACCCCCTTCAGGCTTATATTTACACATTGTTTCCCAATCAACCAAAGGCCACTTCCTGTGGTCCATCGTGCCTCCCCACAAAAAGGTGCATTGGATATTCTGGATGTCCTTCATAACCGACTTAGGAGCAGCCATAACAAAAAACAAATACAAAGGCATAGCTTGCAACACAGATTTCACAAGAACCACTCTTCCCGACAAGTTCAAAGATCTTAGCGTCCAGTTAGAGAGTCTGTCCTTCATTTTATTTAAGAGGTCTTCCCAGGAAGCCTTTTTTAATACACCATCTGATAAAGGAGCACTAAGGTATTTGGTTGGAAGGGAGCTCTTTTTGAACCCTAAAATTCTTATAATATTCCTCTGACTGATAGGAGGAGTATTAAAGAAGAAAACCAATGACTTATCCATATTAATAGTAAGCCCAGAGGCTCTTAAAAAAATATTCAAAGCTTTCTTGATTTGTCTAGCTTCCTGGACAGAGGAGTGTCCCATAAGAAGGGTGTCATCAACAAATTGATGGTGAGTTATAGCTTTCTCATAGGGAGGGAACTAAAGACCTTTAATGTTGCCCTGGTCAACTAAATGAGAGATGAGCCTGCTGAGTCCTTTGGTCATAATCACAAAGAGGAAGGGTGAGAGGGGGTCTCCCTGTTGGATACCCCGAGAGTATTTAAAGATAGTAGACGGATGCTCGTTAATCAGGATGGAGAAGAAACCAGTAGAGGTAAGGTTGGCTATCCATTTAATCCAGACATCATTGAAACCAAAAGAGCTCATAATTTCTTTCATATAAGTCCAGTTTAGTTCATCATAAGCTTTGGATAAATCCAATTTAAGCAACATCCCTGCTTTCTTAGTACTCTGCAAGGAATGAAGAACCTCTTGAGCTAAGGTAATTCCATCCATAATTTGTCTGCCTTCCACAAATCCTAATTGTTCCAAAGAGATCAAGGAGGGAAGAAAGGGTTTGAGCCGATTTGCAAGGACTTTAGTGATAAGTTTATAAATGATGTTACATACAGAAATCGGTCTAAACAAATCATCTTTCTCAGCCATCGGAGTTTTTTGGATCAAGGTGAGAAAGGTAGAGTTCAAGGCCGGGAGAACCCCTCTCATTCGTCGGGATTCTTCCACCACCTGCCAAACTTCAATTTTAATCAAATCCCAGAAATAATGGAAAAAATTAGTAGTAAAACCATCTGGCCCAGGGGATTTCCCATCCTCCATTTGATTTATGGTTGTCTCAACTTCCTGGAATTCAATAGGCCGAATAAGCATCTCATTCTGCTCATCAGTAATAAGCCGAGGAATAACAACTTTGATTTCCCTACACGCCTCTTTTCGGTCTAAATGTGATTCAGTGACCACCTCCTTAAAATGATTGACTAGTTCCTGTTCTATTTCCTCATGGGATTCCACTACCACTCCATCAGAATTGTGCAGGTTACAGATCTGGTTGTATTGTCTATGCTGAATGGTAGCTCTATGAAAAAACTTCGTATTCTGACCCCCATCCTTCAACCAAAGATTACGGGATTTTTGCTGCCACAAGATTTCTTCTTGTGTCTGCCTCTGATAAAGTTGATTAGCAAGATGCTTTTCCTCTACTGCTAGCTCAGGGGTCATACCTGTCTACATGATACTTTCCTAGACATGTTCCATCTTTAATTCAAGCTTAGCTTGTTCTACCAGAATGTTTCTGAAGACATATTTATTCCATTTTTTTATCCTTTGTTTGAGCACCTTCAATTTTTGTTGAAAAAAATACATCTTAGTTCCTGTAGGGGGAGTAATAGTATGCCACCATTCTTCCACACAGGTTGGAAAATATTCATGAGTTAACCAAAATTTCTTGAACCTGAAGGGTTTGGTCATTCTCGTCTCTATATTGCTCCACATAAGGGACACGGGCCAATGGTATGAACCGGAAGATGCAATCGGGCGAGAAGTCAGAGTCCCACCCAGAAGCATAATACTTTTAGACAGAAGAAATCTATCCATCCTACCAGCCACCAAATGCTCCCCTCCTCGTCTATTGTTCCAGGTAAAAACAGTGCTTCCCATATCCACATCAATCAAATTACTTGCCTCAATGAACTCATCAAACAAAGTATTTTCGGGAGTAAGGACTCTTCTGCCACCTTTTTTCTCAGACAAAGACCTGATCATATTGAAGTCCCCTCCTAAGATCCAATGGGTTCCTTCAAACATTCTCCTCAAATTAGTCATACTCTTGATGAAATTTCGTTTTTCAGGGTAACTACTAGGCCCATAAACATTGGTCATAATACCTCTCACATTAGAACCTAAAACATGAAATTCTGTAGTCAGGCTGAAAGTATTAGAAAGAAAGTTATAAAGGGACACTTTCCTTGGATCCCACAGGACCGCCAGCCCTCCAGAATGACCAGTGGCATCAATCTCCATACTTTTACACTGTTTCCATATATTTTGAGCATTTACTTCCAGTTGAGCTCCAGAACACTTCATTTCTTGTAACATGACAACAATAGGTTGTTCCTTTATAATCTTACTCTTGAGAGTTTTAATTTTGTGAGGACCATTGGTCCCTTGAATATTCAAAGATAAAAATTTCATCAAGCACTATATCTTGCTGAGAGAAGAGCCTCCTGGATGGTAGGGTATTGGCCAGAGTCAACCAGTTTTGCCCCAATCTCCCCGATACGGTCCCTATTTGACCTCCTCCCCCTCTTAGAGCCTCCTTATTTGAACTTCCTTTTATTCTCCTTCAGTTTCAAAGGTCCAATCCCCAAGCTAGGAGTAGGTTTAGTTTTCAGTATATCTTCCTTCAGTAGTTGAAGTTGATTATTAGGAATAGAGTGGACCTCAAATTTTTTGCAAGCCTCTTCAATGCTATCAAGATCCAGGTCTCCAAGTTCCATCTCCTCTAGATCCTCATCCATACGCTCTGCTTCAAGAAGGTTTTTTCTAACAAATTTGTTTATATTGCCAGTCTCTGTTACCATCTCTATAGGTACAACTTCTTGCTGTGAGGATTCCTGTGATGCTGTTGGAGTTGGGGTTCCTAACAAATCAGGATCTAGAGCCGCAAAACTATTGGGATTAACTTCCCTTTTCCTCGAATTTGGGCCATTATGTCTCCTCCCTGTTCTTCTCCTATTTTGTACTTTAACAAAACCATCCATATATTTTTACTCCTGAGTGTTGCTACTAGGGATAGCCACGGGTAGGTTAAGGTGATAGTCCTGAGCCAGATGTCCGTGGGTATGACACCTCCGACATCGAAAAGGGATATGTTCATAATCAAGGGTTTGAAACCATTCAGATTCTTCCCAGTTTAAAGTGACCCCCTCTAGAAGGGTATTGGAAATATTCATATAAACATAGATGCGAGTATACGAGACATACCTTCCTTGCTTAGTTTGGTTAGATATTTTAACAAAATGACCCAGAGCTCCTCCAATAGCTTTCAGAATGTCTGGATCCCAGTACTCCGTAGGAAGCGAATAGAGTCTAATCCATACCGGGGCGATTGAGAGATCCTCCTTGTCCGGATTGAAATGATCCTTCCACATTCTTAAGAATAGACTAGCAGAGTAGTAGAAATAGGGTCCTCCCTCAAAAATACGATCTTTGTCCTCCACATTAAAGAAAACCACAGTAAAGAAACCCTTAGATCCCAACAAGAGATCAAAGTGGCCTTTCGGTTTCCAAGTATAGTTAATCCACCAGGTTAGAGCTTTCTTAGTAGGCCATATACCCATAAACTTCCCTATCAGGGCATGGTCCATCATATGTTGTATTCTTTCCTTTACCCATGTAGGGTTCACCGAAATAGCTGTGGTACTGTTTGATTTAGGGATACAGAACCTTTGTCCCGCTTCTCCTTTCACTGTCTCATGATTCTCCACCCAAGGACTCCGACCCTCTCCTCCAATTCCCTCCTCCTGAGTTTCTAATGGCGTAATCTCATTTTGCTTAGCTTTATCTTGTACCAGAGGAGCGGAGAGGCCCCTCCCCTGTGATCTCACCATCTCGCCAATGCTCTACCAATTGCCACAGTACAGATCCCATCCTTCACAGAGTCACCAGAGCCAAAGATCAACCGTTAGGGTTAATCACTTCTTGGAGCCCCATCGTTCATCTTCCCTTTCAATGAGATTTTTGTTAACGCTTTTTTATGGGTAATAATTCATGAACTTAATCCTCTTCGCCCATTTCTTTTGGAATTAATGCATTGTATACATATACAGCTCTAGTTTGAACTAAAAATTCTACTTGGTACCTCTAGGTGCACTGAGCAACATGGTACCTATTGAGATGGCTACTCCTTTCTGGTAATTGTATAAAGATCCATTACTACCATTCTAAACAAGTTTAAATGTTGCCATTAATTTATTTGATTGCCCATTTCTGAACTTGTTACAGACGAAAAAGAGTTGGCCTTAGGCTGCCGAATTCTAGGCAAGGAATCACCCTTGTTTGTGTTCAAGATGAACATCCATTGCATAATGGAGTTGTCAGAATGATCATTTTTTTTTATTTCGACCTTCCTGATGTTCCGATCCCGACATTGGCATGGTCGATGTAGCAAACCCGAAAAACTTTTATATTCTCCTAATTGATGTTTCGAGTCTGCATTTTTTCAGATTGACTTGATGTGAACTATCTGAGCATTGGTTTCTGATCGACTCGTTGGGTTGATATATCAAAACACGATTGTTACTTATATTCCATTTATATATACGTTGTTTCGATTAGTTGCATCATTTAGTTGATTCTTTTTCTGCATCTTAGGCAGCATTTGGATTCCTGTCACTCTTTGCTTGTTTCATCATGCTTGCATTTGCTTTTGATATCTGCTTGAGTTGGTTTTATGCTCTGGATGGGCTACCATGTTATTTTTGTATCCTCACCTAACTTCGGTCTTTATCACCTAAAAGGACTATCTGGATTCCTTGGTGGACTTTAATAAATTAATGAAAGGCTTTGCTTTGTGAAATTATCCTTGTATCTTAAAAGAATTTATATTAAAGAATGGGAATGAAGTAATGATTTTTAATTTTAGTGAATTGTTTAGTTTATTAATTTCTATTTTTATTAAAAAATCGATTCATTTCTACATTTCTCCATTCTTTAATAAGGTCGAAGTAATTAAAACAAAGCATTTCTATTTGATTTCATCTTACTCTTGAGGAGAGAGTATGTTCAAGTTAGTGACCGAGTTGGAGAT
Organism: Larix kaempferi; assembly: GCA_027924585.1. NCBI lineage: Eukaryota > Viridiplantae > Streptophyta > Pinopsida > Pinales > Pinaceae > Larix > Larix kaempferi. The sequence goes on along the minus strand of BSBM01000087.1, from coordinate 8,380,115 downwards.
TTTTCATTTATGCAAAAAATACTAATCTTTCAAAGACAGTAAACTCTCCAAAATAATACCCTTTTTTCCAACTTTGTTCTCTTTGGTTTGACTAAGCTATTCCATTAAGCTGGTTTTTGCATGCGATCCTTTTGTGTCTAAGAAGATTACATGCTCATGGATGATCCTTTTTACGCCATGCAAATTTATCTTGAATTAACATAAAGTTTGAAAATAATTAGTAACAAGAGCCACAAGGTGGCAATGTCCCCGACATTGCCACCTGGGCTAGTTGCTAGTTTTTTGCAATTGGCGTGAAAGGATTGAACAAATAGCACTATCGGAATAATGATTCTTTAGTATCGCAAAATATCCATTTGCAAATAAAGATTGCAATGTTGCTTCTAGTAACCAATCTGATTCTATTTAGTGATTCGATTCTGAAAATGATAATAGCACATATGTAATTGCACTCCATATCGTGTTGTATTTTGGTGATTTGAGAGGATTAATACTTATATGTCTTAAAATAATTGAGAGAGAATATGATATATACTTTAGAATATGATATATGCTTTTAGACAAGTTAAAAAACATATATAATGCCATAACTATCATTAGATCACATGATAATCAAATTTGTTAGGTTCAATGTTGTTGTTGTTATATCCTAAGTATAGTACACACATTAATACATTTTAGTACACATAAACATAACTAAGGCATAACCATAATAAAAAAAATTGTGCTAACTTAATAATGTAGGAAACTTATCAAGACATAGGTATCAGTGGTTGCAATGGACTAGAAAACTTGATTAACTAACAAGACATAGATATCAATAATTGTTTGGGCACCATCTATGAAGCCCTGCCAATGTCTTAGATTAAGGACCCTTTAAAGCACATGCTCTAGAAGTCAAGGTTATGTATTGTTTTTTTTTTAATATCGATGAATTATCATCATATATATAGAATCTATTGTAAAGTATGAAATATCAAAGGGGCCTAGTTTCTGACCATGGAACTTTTTTGCCAACCACTAGTATCAATATCATACTCAAAATAAGATTTCTGTAGGTAATATATGTTAATTTTTCAGAATTTACTTCAATCTGATCTAGGATCTTAACTGAGAGAACAACATGTACAACATATCTACAGCATATCAATCATGAACACAATAATGCAAGCACACAAGAGACATAGAGTTTACTTGGGGAAAACCATAAAGGTGAAAAACCCCAATAACTTCCTCAGAGAGAGATAGAGCAATGATGCAACCCAAGCATAAGAGATAGACATCTCCTAGCAGTAGCTTCTCCTCCTCCACAAGTGCGCCACTCTCCCGAGATTGTGAGAGAGAATAGAATGATGAAATAGAGATCTCCCGATCTCTATTTATACTAGACTTGACTTGCCTAATAACCTTTACTTGGTCGGCCTTAACTTAACCACATAACATAATGCTGATTGGGCCGACACCCAATAGGGTGGTCTAATAACCCTTTGACCCACATGGCCGACCCCCAATAGGGTGGTCTAATAACCCTTTGACCCACATGACTTATACAGGGCCGACCCCAACAAGGTGGTCTAATAACCCATCAAGTATAAGTTACGACACTTACAATATAAATGACGACACTTCTGTATAGAGGAATAATAACATCTCTATAGGAATACAAACATTTCCGTATAGAGGAATAATACCATCTCTATAGGAGTACAATATACACATATGTGAAATACATTCCGAAGTTACATATACATCAACAATATATCTTGTGAAAACAAAGTCAAGATCAACATTGAACCTCACAAATGACAATTGACATCTTGATTCAAACCCTAAACTCTCAATAATTTCTCATAACCCCTAGAGATATGAATGTGGCCCTTCTCACTGGGCTGGTAGGAGCGGGAGGAGTTCTCTATGACTCTGATGGAACCAAAATGAAATATTATGCATGGGGAATTGGAAAAAAGACCAACAACGGAGCTGAATGGCTCCTCTGATTAAAGGACTTGAACTTGCCAGAAGTGAGGGAATTGAGGAACTTGTTGTTTTTGGTGACTCGATGCTGATCATAAGGGAATCTAGGAGTCTGGAAAATTGTAGAAAGAAGCCCATCACCAAGACTCAGCAACTGTTGAAGCACATCATCCATGAATACAAAGTAATCAACTTTCTACACATTCTCAGATCCAATAACAAATACGCGGACAAGATGGCAAACAATGGGGTTAAGCTTGCTTGTGGGGTCTTGGTAAGCAAACAACAAGACCTTGGAATTGCTTGGGTTCCATAATCCCCCCCTTGTTCCCAGTGTATTTTCTCAAACTTATGGTTAACCCTCGAATTTGGCTTGGCCATGGCAATAACTCAGCTCCACTCTTGGCCAACTGTGAGCTCCTTAATGTCAACCTCAGTGCATCCTCCAAGATCATCAGTGCTGTTTGGAATATACGGGATCAACACACACGCACGACCCACATGGCTCCCATGCAGGGCGTAAATGTGGCCATCCCCCGTGGTAGCACGGGTCTTAAGCTTGGGGAAGACTCTATCAACCTTTCATTCGACTCCTGTTTCAGCAATGCTTACAGGCTCTGTTTCAGGCTCTCCAAGGTAAGACGACACCATAGTAAGCGTAGTATGGCAGAGGACCTCTCCTCGCTTCAGTCTATCCTGTGTGGAAAATAGGTTATTGCTCATGGGAGACCCCTCTATGATAATTTGAACCAAAAGGAATCGATGGCAGCAAGTGTTGTAACTAGTAGTGGGCACCTCCTTGCACAGAATCAAGGCAAAACTGTGTTTCTTGGCCAAGGGCTCAATTCAACTTTTGATGGGATGGGGTTTGATAACCTATCGACAGCATTCCAAACTTATTTGAAGGACTTGGAGGCTCAGATTCGAACTGTAAGCAATGAAAACTACGAATTAAAAAAGGCATTCACCCATCTCTTTACACTAGTGAATGCAACCAATATCAAAGTCCATAGTCTCAGTGCAAAAATTACAGCATAGGTAGCCTCACTAGTGGAGGAAAAACTGGAAAATTTGGATTCCAGAATGCTCGCAATCCATGACACTACCAAGGTGGTGACAGCCAAGCTTGATAAGATTAGTAAAGACATCAGCAACCTTGCTGCAGAGCCCAAAGGAAATGAGGAACGCAACCACAAGTAACTCGCTGCATCTTGATTTCATGTTGTTTTTTGGTTTTTCCTACGCGGCCTTAGAACCTTTTTTGAGAAGCTGTACTGTTTTTTATACTTATTAAGCAATGTTATGCACTTTCGTTTTCCTGTCAAGTCAGTTTGTAAGGAGGTTCAAGCTTCCTAGAACATGGTCTCGTTTTTAGTAGATTAGCATAGTTGATACCAAACTTGCAAGCTTGGCTCTGTTTCTTACTAGAGAGAAGCCCAATTGCATCTGTTTTATGTAATCCTTGTTTCAAGTTTTATATAAAAGCCGATTAAACGTTTCTGTTAAAAAAAAATGAATGCGACCCTTCTCTAACAATCGCTGGAAAAAATTACAGAATCTTCAACCTTTGGCTTACATAACAATGACACATGATTATGTGATTTCCCAACAACTTTTTGAAGAGTTAATCTTAATATTAAAAAGGTTAAGTATACATAGGTATTAGCTTTTATTTTTCATTGGAATCTACTTATTCTATTATATGAACATCAATATACAATTTTGAATTGGCAACAAATTGAATGACCATAGACTCAGATTACAGGTCTTTGAATTCATAGATTTTTAGTGTTTAGATGTAGAAACAATAACAACAACAGATTGCATAATGTAATAATTATAAGCTTCTTCATAAATACAACATCAAAATCAACTACGACCATTAAACAAAATAGCCTTCAACTAGCTTTCCTTCCCCGATCAATATCATAAAAAAAATATGTATCAATACATATATCTCGAATTGATCCGATGATCAAGTTTATGTATAGCTAAATTTAATGCCTCACATAGAAAGTGTATTGTTGGATATACATCAAGTAATACATGTTATTCAGATAGGAAATAAAGGCATCCATCTAAGAATTCTGTCATTGAATCACTTAGATAGTGTACCCAGTACTAGGCATTCACTTGGAAAACCAGAATTGTAGATTAAAAAATCTGTTGCTTGAGCTTCTCATGAATTAGTTCTTGTAGGTCAAGTAGAGTTTTGAAGTCCTATCTTTTGCTCATGTCTATAGCAAATTTAATGCCCTGGTAGATCAGTCATAAAAAAATTCTCTATTGTCCCCCACGACAGGTGCTCATCACAAGACAAGATAGACCAAGGGGCGGGGAGCCTAGCACTAGTTTTGAGGTGACAGGTGGCAAGCAGATGGGAGTGGGTACGTGCATACATAGGAAATGATACAAACTCTGTTGTGTGAAGGCTCAACAGGTCCCATGCAAAGGCGAGGTAAGGGAGATCGAAGGTATGAAGGCACCTGCATTCTAGTGAACCTGGTGTACATTCAAGTGGCGGCAAAGAAGGGTGGTGATGGTTAACTACAACCAAAGCCTCCATTCTGCCTATCCACTGAAGTTCTATTCTAAAGAGGTTTCTCTCTATGCAGTCGAGCTCTAGTGGGTTTACAATGTTGAGATTTAACAAGGGAGAAAGAGGTCTGAAGGGGCATAGGTTTAGCAATATGCGAGGGGTGGCGAAGGAAAGGAAGTTGTTTTCTCAGCTCACAAGTGGAAATTATAGTGTCAAACTTCTACTATGTTCCTATATTGGATTGATTTTTTTAATTTTTGGCAACATTATGGAGTTGATTCTAACTGTCAATTTTTGCAATTTGAATTCTCAATTTTTACAGGGTGCAAATGGTTGGGATGAGGATCTTCATAGTCTTGTTCAGATGGGATTTGTGTTTCTTCCCTTCAAGATGTAATAGAGTACACTCTTACAAATGATAATAAGAAGAATTATAAACCTATAAGAGGGATGGATCATGAATTAGTATTGACAGTAATCATGGCTAGTTTTACCATAAATATACACTTTACCAAAAATATATACCCTTTCCAGTATTCAAAATTCAATTCATCTAAGAAAATGAAAATCAATGCAAACATATAAATGGTATCTTATTTGTTTGTCCATTAAAATCCAAGCTACGCTGTGTACAAGTTGAAAGTAGTGCAATAACCAGAAAGGCAATAATTTTTTTTTTCATTTAATAGTATTTGTCACTTTAAGGAAATGTGTGAAAGTAGTTACCACCCAAATTAGCCTTTTTTCCTGAAATGGACTTCAATAAATAAAATTCAATTCTCGACCAATAAACCTTTTCTTGAGAAGTATTTTCCCAAGCACTCTCAATAATCTTCTAATAAATGATATAGCACAACAGCCTATATCAACACCTTTATAGAGAAATTCACTAATGTGAAGATTACAAGGTCATCATCACCCAACTCTTCCAAATGTCAAAAAGCCATGTAGTGATTTAACAATCTGGAAAAAGGAGGCTACCAAGCTCTTTAAAATAATCTAAGCAATAATATACTTAAGAGTCTTACCACAAACATTTATGGTACATACAACAAGAGTTGTAAAATAGAAGCTATTGTGTTAAGTGCATCACTACAGTTTAAGACTAGCAATATGGATCAAGTTTGTGCATTGTTTATTTGTAGTGAAAACAAGTAAAGGAAATGGCATAAATAACGTGGAATGAACGTGGAATGGAAGGGCCAACTTTTCTAGGAGACAAAAACTATTGCGGTTAAAATTATCTGTCGAAGTCAGTAGGAAACATATATTGGTAAACACAAGGAAATGAATATATACCATTCAAGCACCCTTTCATCTGTAACCAATAGATAAATCACATACATGATCAAATACTAACTTTAAAGATTAATCATATAAGTAATACTGGACGACTACACATTAGGATTTCAAAATGTGCCCAACATTATATTGTCAAGCTTACTTGATTGCATTTTACAGTTAATTTTTGTAAAGGACTTTTTATGGGAATCAGTATATTTTCTTCTTGGAATGGCCTGGAGTTGTATCAGCTCTAGGTACAAACAACAATCAACTCGGAAACATACTCTGAATAGATTTTTTCCTAAAATGGATATGGCATGGGTATGTAGAATGAATACATTTTTTTGTGAACCTCGTAATTTTGTGAAGTATGATGCCTTTCGGTATCAGATACCATCGTTATAAATTCTAATGAAAAAGCCACAAAATGAATACCACTAAGCTGTAAACGAGAAGACAAATCCAATTTCAAAAAGAGCAATTAGTTGGCTGAGCATTAAATCCTACGATAACCATAACAATCTACGACTATTGGCATAGATAGAAGCCTCTAAAGCAAAAAGGTGACCAAGCTATTATATCAAAATACACTTATTGTAACTGTCTGGGCAAAAGATACTCCACCTACATCGGAGAGGTTGAGATGCTCATCTGCCATTGATTTTCCCTTTGCAGATCCTTTCATCCCAATGCATCCAACACCCAAACTCCATGCATATTTGTAATGGCATAGAGGGGCGGGAATCAAGTCCAGATTGAGCTATCCGTCACCAGTGACTCGCTTTCTGTCAGGCATTAGAACAGGCCCACACCTATCTAGGATTTAACAACATATATATAGTAAGCTCTCTATCTAAAACTTGGAAACGAGCTGCTGTAATAAATAAAGAATCCATGTGGAACTTATTAATAGGGCTCTTAAACAGACAATCAAACTGCAATTACAACTATATCGCAACTTTGACTACTGTTGAATAGTTCAATTTCTATAATTAATTCATAGTTATTGATATGTTTAAAATAGGGAATAATAGCTCCTATGTATTATTTCAACGTTACAAAAATTTACACATCAACTTTCTTAGGTGGAAGGTGTAGCTGTAAGCGTTTCCAAAAAAATCCATTTAACAGTGATTCTAGAGTGTGTAGATTAATAAGAATGAATTCTTGGCAGAAGTGATGGGGTGTTTCCTGTGCACTGGCAGCCTCCCTCTCACGCATCCCACCAGCCCTGACCACCATGTGTTGCACGCTATGCCAAATTCTTCTTTGAAAAGAAAGGAAGCAGTAAAATATTCTGGCATTGTTACAATGTAGTTGCTCATCTATTCATAAAATAAAAACACCAAAAACAATTTCTAAATAATCTCAATCTTTGATACCAACGCATTGTTACTACGCATTATTACTGAATTCTCCAAGTGTTAACACCCAAAAAATGCTCACTAGCTCATTCCCATATCCTCATGACCCATTTGTCTACTTTTTCCACCATTTGAGCCTCTAAAAGCTTCAAAAGGTCACCAAAAAGACAAAAACCCATCTTTTTCCACTCAAAAGATGTATTTTTCCTCAAAAAAACAAAAAACCCTCAAAAAGGGTCCAAAATTCCCAAAAAATATTAAAAGGGATTAAAAAATAAAAATATATTCAAAAAAGGAAAAATAGGGAAAAAGAGGGAAAAATAAACCTAAACCATTTTGGTCAATACCATTGGTTTCCTCAAACCATAATGGTATTCCTCATCACCAAAAAACTATAAAAAGGTGATAGGGGCTCCTCACTATTCATCCACATTTCATCCTATCCTTATGCTGCCAAATTCCCTTTGAGAGCCCTTGCCTCCCATTTTGAGTTTGAAGATCCCCATTGAAGCATTGGAGAAGAAGAGATCATTGGACATTGGAGCACCTCAACCTTGGAGCTGCTCAAAACTCACCATCCTCACCATTTGAGGTAATACAAAAGATCAAATTTTCTATTTCCTATTTTCGTTATGAATCGCACTATTTACTTTTTTTAATTTAGTTTATTTACTTGCACATGATAGATTAGTTGTTTACTTCTTATATTCAACAAAGTTTTTACATATTTTTATTGAGACAGCTGCTACTAGTTAGCAGGTGCATCCTTGCACATGCTTGGTTGAAAAACAAGCAACACCAGGTCCTGCATCTTAATATCTCCAATAACTTGTATAAATCTGTAATCCGACTAATGAAAGAGACCAATTACTGAAATGTGGTCGCCATTTGTTGACAAACCACATAAATCCCATCTTCTTGGCATCATAAGCTTTGATGAGAGCCACATGAAGCAGGGGTACATAAAAGCTAGAGGAATGCTACTTATTCCCCCAACATCCCTGCAAATTTGGAGACAAAATGAAACACCACCATTGTAAACATAAATCAACAATGGTGTGAGTTTGAACATGACTGAAAGATGGGGTGCTACTTTGAAAACAAGCTGGGTGCAGGGTTCTTTGTTTTGAAATTGCAGCGTAGCTACTGCTCCTCTTCGGATATAATGATCTTGTCCTCAACAATATTCATATTTGTAAACAATGTGTTTCCACCATTTGCATTTCCGAGTAGCCTGAATGACAAGTCCTTGTGTACCCCTTTTCTCAACAATGATCTACAAAGAAGCTTTGAGTCTTTCAACAGATAGTGGCAGATGGCTAGGTTGTTTGCATGGATCAGAAAACTATAAGACCATGCACTTTTTTCTTTGCTAAGTGTTAATGTTAAATTGACATTTGTTAAATAATTAATTCATAGCTGCGGTAAATTAAGAAGCTGTCGCTTCTGCCAGCAACAAACCTCGGGTGCCGGTGACGGACCTATTGACAGAGGGCCACCAAAATGCCTCATTAATAGCTTACTCCATTAAACTTGACAAAAGCCTGCAACAAAATTAAAAATTAGAAGACATCATCTCGTCATCGCCTCTTGGGAAGGGAAAAACGAGGATGACGTCACAATCTACAACCAATAAAAATTCAGAAAATTTTATTTTTTTTAAATTTTGTTTAATAAAGAAGAAAATTTATAGGCTATACGAGAAAATAATAGGTTCTTGACAATACATAGATGATCCCCTTCTAAGACATAATAATAGATGATCCCCTTCGTGGAGACCGTATATGAGCCGGTGCGGTCACATCTTGGGATGCTGGAGGAAAAAAAAGCTTCCCTCATGCGCAAGGAGGAATAATTATGGCGCATTAAAAGGCGTGCTTTGTGGCTGGCCTGTGGGGATAAGAATACCCTGTTTCTTCATGCTTATGTAGACAATCACAAGAAGAAAAAAGTTATTTGGGAAATTGCTGCTGAGGAGGGACATTCCATCACTGAACATTTTGGCATCGCGGGGGAGGCGGTCAAATATTTTTCGGACATCTACAATGGTCATAGACCTTCCAATCTGGAGACTCAGTTACAGGTACTAAAGGTAATGCCTTGTTTCTTTTCTGAACTAGGTTGCAATTCTATTTCTGCTCCTGTTACTTTGGCTGAGATTGAAGGCATATTAAAAAGCATGGACAAAGAGAAGAGTCCAGGGCCAGACGGCTGGTCTGTTGAATTTTTTATTCAATTTTTGGATATTATGTGACCAGAGCTAGTTAGGTTGGTTGAGGAGGCAAGGCTGAAGGGCTCAATTCCTGGAGGGGTTAATGTCACTTTTATAGCTTTGATACTGAAGAATACAAACCCTCAGTCATTCCAGGACTATCGCCCTATATCCCTATGTAATTTGATTTATAAAGTCATCTCAAAAAAAATTGCACAAAGGATAAAGGTGGGTTTGTTGAGGGGCATCTCTTCTGAACAATTTGGTTTTTTGAATAAATGACTGCTTTTTGATGCGGTGGGAACAACCCAGGAGGTTCTACATTCTGCTAAGCTGAGAAAGATTGGTTCACTGGTTCTGAAACTTGATCTCATAAAAGCATATGATTTGGTTGACTGGACTTTCATCAGACTTCTGTTATTAAACGTTGGCCTTGACTACCAGATCACCCAATGGATTATGGGATGTCTGACATCCACAAAATTTGCGGTGTTGATTAATGGATGTCCCACTTCTTTCTTTAAGGCGACTAGAGGCCTTCAACAGGGTTGCCCTCTTTCGCCTTTACTATTCATTTTGGTTATTGAGGGGCTGAGCCGTCTTATTCATCAGGCGTGGGTTGAGGGGTTGATTGACGGTGTTAAGGTTTCCCACAACCTTCACATAACACACCTATTGTTTGTGGACGATGTCCTCCTTTTTGGGTTGGGGAATGAACAGGAATGGCTTCATTATAAGTTTATATTGCATACATTTTGGTGTGCTGCTGGTATGCAGATAAGTTACAGGAAGTCTTGCTTCTACTCTATTAATTTAGATGAGGAACAACTTTTACCTTTACGGGGGATCTTTCCATTGGACATCCAGAATATTAACCTGGGGCTTACATACTTGGGTTTTTTCCTTAAACCAAATGCCTATTTGGTTGCTGATTGGATTTGGCTGGTCAAGAAGGTTGAGGACCGGTTGATGTGCTGGCTACACCGGAAACTTTCTATGGGAGGCAGATTGGTTATTCTTAACACGGTACTGTTTGGTCTTCCTATATACTGGTTCAGTATTGCTCAAGTTCCATTATCCATCATACATATGATTCGCAAGTTATTTTATAATTTTCTGTGGAAGGGCAGTCATCTTTTTATGGGAGGACATTTGGCCTCTTGGGAACACATATCATCTACAAAGTCAACTAGGGGATGGGGAGTTCGGAACCTGTTTTGGGTGTATAGGGCATTGCATGCTAAAAGTCTTTGGAGGGGTCTTGTGGGCATGGGGCTATGGGGGAGGATTGTGCGGGATAAATATATCTATCCGGAGTCTGTGAATAGGTGGATCCGTGATGGGATGAGGAAGAAATACTGTAGCTCTACTACTTGGTCCGGGTTATTGGATGCCTCAACATTAATCCTTGAACACCTTTCCTGGCAGGTGGGAAATGGCTATCAGGTTATTTTGGGTGTGGACCGGATTCTTGGCTGCAATTCGAACGGTTCACTTTCTGTTGAGACCGTTCAACTGTTATAGGATAGGGGTCTTTTTTTCTTGAATCAGGTTCATAAATGTCATATTGCAAACAGGATGGATGCTCAATGGATGTCTGCAAGGGATCTACATCTTACTGGTACGGTCGGTGAGGATTGGAACTCTTATAAGTCTGGATTATCTCATGCTGGCATATCGCTCAGTAATGAACTTGATACTTTGGTATGGGAGGCCGAAGGCGGGGATGGCACAGTATCTACGGCTGTGGCATACAAATTTTGCGTTGCATCTTCTTTTCATCATCCCACGAATTGGTGGCTCACGCCTTTGTGGCAATGGGATGTTCAAATTAAGATCAAGTTATTTATATGGCTGGGTTTTAACAACCGCCTTATGACTGGAGACCGCTATCGATTGCATGGTGGCATCGGGCCATCGGTGTGCTCCCTCTGCAGGTATGCTGAAGAAACTTGTACACATTTATTTGTTTTATGCCCTGTAACATTGCAATTATGGGACGATCTTGCTATCTGCTTCAAACTATCGGAATGCTGGAGGGGGGATTCATCGGAAACGGTTATGAAATATTGGCATTTAAACCACCGGATACAAATTGCATTCCCTCTGTTATTCGTGTGGGGTGTTTGGAGGCTGAGGAATGTGATTCTGTTTGAGGACATGCCCTATTCTTTCAACAACTCTGTTTTATATGTCAGGACCTTTATGTTGGACGCCCAGCCTGCAAAATTGCCGATTATTAAGTGTACCCCGAGTGCTCCTGTCATATGCTATGGCAATCCTATTGGCATGTTTGATGGTGCGGCACAACTGGGCCTGTGTGGAGCTGGTTGTATCTTGATTCTTGATCAGGAGGAAATGTCTTTCAGCCATGGGATGGGGAGCAATTCCAGAGTTGAGTTGTTGGCATTATGGGGCCTTTTAGTGCTGGCAAAATTTTTTGGGATTCAATCAATGGATATTTTGGGGGATTCAACGGCGATTATCAACTAGAGTAAGGGAGCACACAGGCTACAGGTTCCGGCCCTTAATCATTGGAAAAATAGGATTATTCTGCTCAAAGAATCTTTTACTCACTTGAACCTTTGCCAGGTTAGTAGGGTATACAACCAAAGGGCTGATTCATTATCAAGAAGGGCCTCATTTATATGGAGGGTAAGGCCAAGATCACTATTTTTCAGAAGAATCAACTCATGGAGGAAAAGGAAACAGGCCTTTACTGAGTGATATGTTTCCTATTTTTGTTTTAATTATCGGCTTAGTTTATATAGTTTTGTGGACTTTGTTTTATATAGTTTGGACAGTCTGTCCCATAGGTGATACGCAATTACCTCTTTTGGGCAATGTTAGATAGAAGAATGTGGTGATTAAAAGTGCCTATAGTTATAGGCCACAGGACAATTGGAACAGTTATTGTTCCTGGTTTTTTATACAAATTGGCTATTTCAGTTCTACATTGTAATTAGTTTTTTGAATATGTCTTCGGACAAGACGCACTGTGTAGTTTCTTTGATTCAATTATGAATAGCAAGAAACTCTTTTTTCCCTTGGAAAAAAATAATATATAATTGTTTGTAAAGAAGTTAAAATATATATATTTTATTTTATTTATTATTTAGTCGATCTCAACTTTAGTTTAAATATAATATGTATACATAATACATATTTCAAATGTTTCTTTTATATTGTTTTGATTTTAGAATAACTTGTATATAATGTATATTTTGTTTTAGTCTTTTTATTCTTTGATTTATTTGATGTGTTAAGTTTTGAAGGGATGATTGGAATATAAAGTCAAACACGGGACGGAGCCGGGATCACGTTTTTGAATAGAGTACATGCATTCTTTTAATAATCAAAAGTGGTTCTCCGAAGTCGTCGGCCCGAAGCATTGAACCCGAGGCCAATCTCTTTGCGCCCGCAGAAGTTCCAAAGCCTAGGTTTTGAGGATGATGCCAATGGATCTAAAGCGAAAGCATTAAATAAAGTGCGTTGGTTGCGGTGGTCTTGTAAATAGGAAATTAGACTTAATTTTTTAGTTTTTTGCATTTCAAGTATCATTATTTCCAATATTGATGAATAATTTCTTTTGTCTTGCATGATTGAAGTTACTTGATTGGCTCCACTAGAATATCCAAGATGCTATCACTGCTTGAAATCTTATTTTTGAAGAATTTAACAAGCTTAAGGATGTGACCATTAGAGAAATCCTTGAGCTGCAACCCAGTTTTTAAGGGTGAGACGTGGAACCCAACTTGAAGACACGTTAGAAGGTGTGTTCAGAGAGTCGTTGTGGCCAATTTTTTACTAAGTAATAAAATAGAACTTTGTTCAACATAAGACAATTTGCATAAGACATGAATCCATAGAAGCTAGAGTATGTGAAATTGTAGAATTCTAAGTGCACAAATTATTGAGAGTTGTCTCATAAACTCTATGTGCCTAGTCTCTTTGACCCTTTGCACATTTTCCTAAAGGCACATATGTTTTGTGTAAGTGCGGTACAACTAGCAAATTCTCAAATATATTTGAAAATCTTTTGTAATTGCCTATGTTGCCTATTTATGGAGGATTGTTGTGTAATGACTAGTGATTTTGAGAGTGTTTTGTACTAAGTTATTTGGTCTGTTGTTAGTTGGAGAGTTTTGAGCTCATGTTCTAATGTAGGATTGTTCTACACATATTTATGTGTTTGTGGTGTAAGTGAGTTGTAATTGTTCTATGACTTGGTTAGAATTTACATGGTTCTTGGCTTAGACTATACTTCTCATTATTTTTGTAGTGGCTAACAAGGAGTTTGAGATTTATGTTGCATATATTTCCTTAAGTTTGCTTAAGGTATGGGGGTTTTAGAGATGTCATTGTCACACTTTAATTCTTAGCTTGAAGGTGGATCTGTTAGATAAGATCCTAGGGATCAATGAAAAATATTAGATAAGATCCCAGGGATCAATGAAAAATATTCCTCAACAATAATTATTGCAAAGCTTTCTTCAATATATTTTTGTATTTTGTATGTTAGTTTTATTTATTATTTGTATTTTATATTGTATATTAGTTTATGATTAAATCTTTGATCTTGTTAACATTAGATTTAATATAAGTGTACAAGAAAAATTTATAAGTTTTAAGTAGCAATTGAGTTAGTTTGTTTGTAGTGAATGTGGAAAGCTAAAGATCAAATGAAGATGGAAGGTTAAGAGAAAGAAAGTTAAAAAATGGAGGATGAAAAAAGTTGAGTTGACTTTTTGAAAAGAGAGTTGGTTGTAACTTGTAGAGATTTAGGGAAATTTTGGCTTTGGAAATGAGATTGGGTTGGCAACGAATTCAAGAGTTGCAAGTTGGCTAAAAGCTAAAATGGCAACGAATTCAAGAGTTGCAAGTTGGCTAAAAACTAAAATGAAGTTACAAACCAAAAGTTAAGAGAGAAAAATGAGTAAATAATATTAAATTTAAATAATAACCATGTGAATTTATATATTATAATATAAAAAATAATAAATATTATGAAAATTTTCGCTTAAAATAAATATTTTTATATTATTATTAATTTATTTCTTATATTGCCATGCAAGGGCTAAAAGTGCTCTTAAATAAAGGTGAATCTTATATTGTTAAGGGAATGTCAAACACCTAGTTAGATACACATTAAAATATGATTTAAATATCTGTACCTGATAACTTTAAAAGTATAAAGTTTTGACTTATGATCTAAGAGACTAGTGGGTACCAACTCCCACGTTTTCCCACATGATTTTATAGGGAATGTCTCTTCCAAGGGTGCAACACTTATATCACAAAATTCTGACTATGTATAAACAACAATGCAACACTTATATCACAAAATTCTGGACTATGTATAAACAACAGGGCACCTTCCCTTGAATCTTCACATTTTTATTCATAACCTCATTTATGGGTTACGTGCTCAAGGAACCTTTTTAAGAAAGGGTTGTTGCCTTTTACTTTTATATATAGGTTTTTGCAGTTTATTCTAAGATGATATATAGGTTTTTGCAGTTTATTCTAAGATGGTTTTTTTAAAAAGAGCGTGTTTGCTTTATATAAATAAACACATTTTATATGATTAGAAATGGTTTCGTGATATTAATTATCTATCAAATAACATATTACAAAAGCACGGATATTATGTATCATCATAAAAAAAATATGATTTAGTAGAAGATCATTGTATTAGTCATACCAAAATGATTAGTGTATATACATCTATAAAAACAATCATACCATAAATCAAAATGTGCTAGGACTATGGCCTACAAAGTTAATGTGCTTATGTTTATGTTCTCATGTCTGGCATAAGCCGCCAGCAAGTAACAATCCAATTTTTGATAATTGGTCTACCTCAAAATTCCTAACCCTATATATGTGTTGGGAAGAAATATTATGAAAATTGGAGACCATCTGATTGACATTCTCATAGATAGAAATCGTAACATTGTATTATTGATGGTAAACTTAAGTTTCAATATAAATGTATTTTGGTTTATTAGTGTAATGTGAATTTTGGTTTTCCAATTCAATTTCAATTTTGTTAAAATCTATAATTTAACTATAATTTTAATTAAAGATGATAGTAATTATAATTCATCATTTTAATTAAATATGATTTTGTTTAAACTATACTCAAAACTTTAAATTGTGAAAATGAATAATTGTTTTCCAAATAATAGTCTATTGGGTGTAGCTGAAGTGGTTGGGAGTACTATTGATAACCTCCCTACCCAAGTTCAAATCCTTGTAAGTGACATATGATGCTCTTGTTGTTGAACCCCTAATATTTCTCACTATGTGAGACATGATGCTGTTGTTGTTGAACCCCTATTATTTAAAGTAAAGTAAATAGTAAATGATTTGTTTAGTATTTATAAATGTTTTTTGTTTTTAATGGAATATTATGAATTTTGATTTATATTAATATAAATTATTTTTCTTAATCATGGAGCATAGAATAGATGGTGAATTTGAAACTCCTTAGATATTAGCTTAAAAAATAAATTATTTTTCTCATTTTTATTGTCAAATTACATTTTTCATAAAATTTGAATCCCCATACATCTGTATTGCACATACTTCTTCATCAAGAGCTAGTTTGAGAAGCGTCCTTAGTGCCAACAACTCAGCTGTATTATTTGTCCCTTTACCACTATTTGCTCTGAATGAAATATGATAGTTATCAAATTTAAACAAAATTCCTCCTAATCCACATGTCTGCTGTGGCCTTAACATGCCCCATTGAAGAAGCTCTAGATGTTTCTTTTATTTATAACTAATTCACCAATCCTTTGTTGAACTGTGGGTTTGATATCCTCTCTGAAGTATTTCACCATCACCAATATCTGCACTGTGACTTGGAAGGTTTGCGACTGTGAGCAAATTTGAATTTCGTGCTAGCCATATCCCCTTTAGTTCCAGGAAAGGCACACATCTGACCAACTTTAGCTTTGATCTTTCAAATCACTATTATAAACAGTGAACCAGTGTACTTTTATCCCATATGTTTATGATTTGTAGCCATCTACCCACTTCCTTCCACATTTGCTTTATAAATTCACAATGTAGAAATAGGTGTTTCATGATTTCCTATGTGTTCTTTCATAAGAAATGGAAACTTGGCCCTTGTAAATCCCTCTATCCACACAACTCTATACAATTACTTATGTTATATATCTAACATATATGTTATAGAAGTGCCCTACAAATTGAACACACCTCACTCATACAATCACATCCAATGAGATGTATTATTTCCATGTATTGATACTACCCTATTAACCCAAGAAGTGTAGCTCGACAAGAATGGTTATTGAGGATTAACAAAAGTGTTTTAGAAATATATGGTCATACCAAATATTTCTATGGATACTGTTTTGAATTATGATGCTCTAGTTTGTAGTTTTTTTAATTTATGGTATTTAGTTTTTATTTGTTTTAGATTGTCTATACAAAATTGTCCATAAAAATTTATTGTTTATATATCAATAATTATTTATATAATTTTGTTTTTCACATTTAAAACTATGTAAATTTTGTATGATTAAAATTAATAATTCAACATTATATACTTCTCACAAAATTAAATATTTATATACAATAATTTCATTAAAAATAATTTGTTATTTTAATATTATTATCATTTTTAAAAATTATAAAAAAATTATAATATCACAATCCTCAAAATCTTACACTTACCCTAATCTAAACCTAATCAAAAGTTTGAAATTCCACCTAATTCAAAGTTTGAAATTCCACTAATCAAAAAGTTTTTAAATTCCACCTCATCAAACAGTTTAAACTCAAATCTTAATGGTGATACATATTTTGATTAAATTCCACTTAATCAAAAAGTTTTAAACTCAAATCTTAATGTTGACATAGATTTTGAAGTCACCACATTAAGCAAAAAGCAAGAGATAATAACAAGAATTTGGTTCTAAGGAAAATGCTCTATCTTCTATGAAGTGCTTATAAGACGGGTTTGTTTTTTACAAGCAAGTAGGTGGATTGAGGTTAACCGGTGGATGCTTTTTCAAATTCCTACCCTAAATGGACTAGGTTGTCACAACTCTCTAGAGTTTACATAACTAACCTCGTGTTTTTTTTAAGTATAATTAACAACTTTTTACTAATATAATTATAATTTTTTAAATATAATGAACAATTTCTTTTTAAAAGAATTATAATTATAGCGA
Organism: Larix kaempferi; assembly: GCA_027924585.1. Lineage (NCBI taxonomy): Eukaryota > Viridiplantae > Streptophyta > Pinopsida > Pinales > Pinaceae > Larix > Larix kaempferi. The sequence goes on along the minus strand of BSBM01000087.1, from coordinate 8,362,532 downwards.
AATAACGAAATATATTATACATTTTAGAATGAGAAATGTATGATATCTACAAATGAATAAATAAATATAATATAATATAAATAAATTAAATATAATATTAACTTAAAAAACACAAATATAAAGAAAATGTGTTACATATATATTTATAAATAAAAATATTTAATAAACTATTATAAAAAATAAATAAAATATAATATTATTAAAAAATTCATAATTGATTATAAATCAACATAGATCCATCTTAAACTAGTATCTATTAAGTACGGCTAGGGATCCAATTTCTTGAGGTGGTTTAAGTTTTAAGTTTTTATTTTATAAACAAACATCTATTTTTTAATTACTTTTCATAATATTTTATTTTATGAACCAACATGGATTTTTTAAAATACTTTCCATAATTTTTTATTTTATGAGCCGACATTATTTTTGTAATTATTTTGTTAGTAACAAATGTTACATCTCCCCCACACTGGGTTGTAGAGCACCTCGTTTCTCGAGGTGCAATATTATGACAAGTAATTAAAAAATAGATGTTGGTTTATAAAATAAAAACTTAAAACTTAAACCGAGATCTATCAATCAAGAAGGATCAAATTTCTTGAGTTTAAATTTAAAAAAATACACCTCAAGAAATTGGATCACTATCGATGCTTGATAGATACTGGTTTAAGATGGATCTATACTGGTACTATAACAACAATATCCTAAATTATTAATTTAGTTAATATCATAGCATTGATATTACATATAAAGTATTTATTATATCATTTTAAGATAAACAAATTTTAATTTTTAAATCAACTTCAAATAAAACAACATCAATAATTATAATATTAGTTTTATTTAAAAAAAAACTATAATATTAGTTTAAATATTTTATGAATATCAGTAGAAATTAATAATTTTAATTTAAAATTTTGTAAAAATCATTTTAAATTATAAAGGTTAAAAATACTTGTTTTTTCTTAAAAAGTCATAAATTATAGATTTAAGCAGTTGGATTTTTTTGTCTTATAAACAAGAGATTTTTATACACCAAATTGATATCTAATTAAGAACATATATTATTTAATATATTCTTAGAAGATTACTAAATTTTTATGCTTAAAAAACATATTATACATTAAAAATATTTAAAATTTCTAATTTATTTATACAGTAAAAACAATAATTTTATAAATTCAAAATTATAAGTTTAATAAAAATTACATAAAATAATTCAAATACATAAAACAAAATTATAATTTTAATAAAAATTACATAAAATAATTCAAATTCATAAAACAAAATTATAATCTTGGTATGCAAATTTTCACAGGTTTCAGAATTGGGTTGAAGATGAGATGACATTCCACTAAAAACGCATCTATCATATTTAAACTCTAACATAATAAAATTCAGATAAAGTACAACAAATATAATTTTTAAAAAATTACATAAAACAATTCAAATTCATAAAACATTATTAAACAATCAATATTAACATTATCCATTCAATTCAACACACTATTTTGAGACCTATTAGAGAATTGTAGGCCCGTCCACAACCATTCACTCTGAGATTTCTAAAGATATTTTTATCTCTACGCCCTCGTGAATTTCACGAAGCACTCTTTCCAACACATCATATTGCTTCCATTCACGGCGCGTCTTGCGAGAATCTCAAGTGGCATAAAAAAATTCAAGGTAATGTCTCTGAAAAGCCATTCCATTCCTAAACTAAGCTTTCCAGCCTCGTTTCAATGGTTGACTTCTCAGAAGTATACAATGCCAAGAAGTATTCGCGCAGATTATCAATGCAGTTATGATTTTGACATGAACAGCTCAGCTGATCTGCTTTCTCTGGCTCACCTGAAAGCTACTTTAGGAGCTCCACATGAATACTGTAAGTTGAAATTTGAGATTGAGATAGGCAGTTCCAGGGATCTGATATTTCTTAGTGCATAATAGATTCAAATTATTAAGTGTAGTTTATTGATCCAGTCATTTATTTCATCTATTTGGGGGTGATCAGTTCAGTCTTTGCCTGCTGAGATTGTAGAGAAAGAGTTGAAAAGATGAAGAGAAGTTGCCTACAGAGATACACAATTTCCAGGATATTTGGGTGGCTTCAAGTAGTGCTAGGAGTGCTGGTGGTGGTGGTGAGTGTGACTAGCCTGCTGAGGTTTTATCATGCAGGCTTGTTAAACTTACACGATGATGAAATCTGCAGTCACTTTCAGAGAGAACCCACATCCCTAGAGTTCTCTTCCAGGCTTCAGGACATTTACCTCAAGGTCCAGGACTTGCAGGGAAAAGTAGAAAATGCAGTCAAGGAGATGGAGACAAATGCAGAACCCAAGGACCCAAAACTTTTCAAATCTGAATATGACAAGTACAAGAAGTTTCTTAGAGATGATGTTAAGGGACCTCTGGATACAGTCAAGCTTTCTCTTCGACAAATAAGGCCCTCTGCAGTGCAGGGAGTTGCAGAGAGCTCAGTAGATCATCAACAACAACAAGAAGTAGAAGGGGATCCATTGGAGCATTTCTTCTTGAATGAAGAACTACGTAAGTATCTTCATGTGAAAGAGAACAGGCTTGGAAAATTAAATATCTTAGGAGCCAATGGAACCTATACAACAATTGGGCATGCCTGTGTTCTGATGAAGAAGGAGCTGGAAATCTATATGAACTATGACATTGGGGGATATTGCAAAGATGATTGGAACTTGGGCCAGAAGTTGATGATACAAGGCTGTGATCCATTGCCTCGGAGACGATGCTTGGCTAGAGCTCCTAGGCTATTTCAGAAGCCTTTACCCATCAATGAATCCCTCTGGAAGGTCCCAGATAATAGAAATGTCAGATGGGATAACTACCAATGTAGGGATTTTGCCTGTTTGATGAGCAATAGGACAAACAAGGGCTTCTTCAAATGCTCTGGGTGTTTCAATCTGGCTAAGAGTGAGGCACCCAAATGGGTTAGGAATACTACAAACAATGCAGATTTTCTTATAGCTGAAGTACTCAGTATCAAGCCTGGGGAGATCAGAATAGGTCTTGATTTCAGTGTGGGGGTTGGCACTTTTGCTGCCAGGATGCGAGAACACAATGTGACTATTGTTTCTGCAGCTGTCAATCTTGGAGCACCCTTCTGTGAGATGATTGCTCTCAGAGGACTTGTTCCTTTGTATGTTACTATCAATCAGAGACTCCCCTTCTTTGACAATACATTGGATCTCATTCATACTGGTGGACTTCTTGATGCATGGATCGATTTGCAGTTATTGGACTTCATCGTTTTTGACTGGGACAGAGTGCTGAGACCTGGGGGATTCCTCTGGCTTGACAAGTTTTTCTGCACAAGGAGGGATTTGGATGACTATCTATACATGTTTTTGCAGTTGAGATACAAGAAACACAAATGGGTTGTAAGTCCCAAGAGTTACACGGAGGTATACTTTTCTGCATTGTTGGAAAAGCCTCCAAGGCCCTTCTGAGTACAATCCTCCTCTTTTCTCTTTAGAGAATGATTGATTATCTCATCATTTCATTTTTATTTCATTCTTCAAGTTCTTTTGCTATTATGGATCACTTTGCTCATAGGCTTTTATCAAAAGTACTGGGGGTGAATGTATTTTCTTTTAGCCGATGGAGCTTCCTTCCTTTCCTGAATGGATTATCACATGATCTGTCCATGAAGGAAAACCTCAGCTAATACAAATGGAATTTGTTCAAATAGGATCGATATAACTGCAACTGAGATCTGTCCATATAGAAAATGTTTTGGATGGATGGATGCTCTTGCTCATATGATGACAGACTACTTTTAATGGAGAATTCACCCCACTCACATGGTTGAATTCAGTCTTTAAATCCGATCTAGCATTTCAGTTCTCAGCTAGGATAAGGTTGTTCAGAAAATATATTGATTCTCTTGAAATCGGTGGCAAAGCATATATGCTGGCTCTCCTTGTCTATTTAAGGAAAGGCCTAGGGGTAATCCACATGTTGATGCTTTGGCCTGTTGATGTCTATTCATAAGACAGTGGTTTTTATGTGCATTTATGAAATATGAGATAACATTTTCACAAAAAAAAGAAATAGATAGGAAAAGGTTATCATAGTCAATAAAATGGGATTCACACTCCATCTCGCATCGTCTATGAGATGATTTTGTTAGCAGTTGCTCTTAACAATTGTATAAATTGCATTTAACCCTTCTTCATTATTGAATGGATGCTTTGTTAGGAAAACATGTTAGCCAGGAATGATATCATTCCTTTATGTTGCTGCAGGCAAGTTCTTGATTCTTCTTTCTGAGGCGCAGTCATGTTGTTTATGCTGAAGAAATTTATCAGTGGTATGGCTTACATGGTTGGGCACTTAGAATTTTGGAAGTGCGATATGAGTACATTGGTGAAGTTTTATCACATTTTCCTCAAATGTGTTTACCTTGCGCTGCTTAAAAGTTACATATCTTCATTTTTCTCATGTTACAGTATTCTATCAGGTTATTTCTTCTTTTAGTTATCTTTAAGTGCTTGCTGTTTTCTCCCACACATGCTGTCACTAAGCATTGACAAAGCTCGGTTTATGAATTCCATGTGGGGTCAGCTTTAAATCTATGCTACAGATATTCCTACTTTAGTTTATCTCGTCAGTTCTCCTCCAGCAGTTGTAGTACCTTTCATAGGCCTTAGCCTCGGTACTACCAGGCTTGTTTATGCAACCTTCTGCATCAATTGCTTTAATCGTCACTGCCTGTCCGTTAACATTATGCCCCTTTTCCTGATCTTCTCCATCTTCTTGTGGTATGCTTTGGTTTCATAGCGTCTGATCTAATTGAGTCTGTTTCAGCTTCATTTCTGTCATTATTCATCTTCTCCATCATATGCTTCTGCCTCTAATTATGAGCTGACCACATGTACAAATTTCTTGATATATATGTATATGTAAATGCTTCATATATTACTCCATGGAGCAAATGATTACATCATGGTACAGATAAAGTTATTCATGATATATTTTTTGAAAATAGAAATGGATGAAAGCAGCACAGACTAGAGATCCTATATTTTTCTTAACTAAAACCTACATGTTTTAGTACCTTTTAACAGAAACACAAATTTTCTTTCAGAAACAAGAGAGAGGGGCTTATTGTAGTCCAACATAGCAGAGGATCAGACTTCTAGGCATAGTGCCCGAGTCCACAAGTATCCACATCTAACTTTAAGTGCTGAATATAAGTGTCGGATGATGCTTGGAAACATTGAGAGATTATATTAAGGTTAAACAGATATTACTTTCCCATGCTCTAGTTTAGTACAGAATGTGTTCTTCTCAAGAAGCTAATGTCATCTTAAGTGCTTGGTTGAGCAGTAAAGGCAGAGGACTTCCTCTAACTTGACAAATATGAAAATTCACAGATCAGAAACTCAATGCAGAAATGGAAAATTACTTGTATAGGATTGTCCTTGGGTGCTACTCAGTAAACTTTCGGACTGTACCTTCGGACTACTACTAGTCTATGTGGCAGACAGCTGCAGAATTGAAAGGAGATCATTGTTTGCAAGATTTAGAGTGTTGATTGAGACACCTAGAAGCTTGTTTTTCTAAGAGACAAAATGAAAAACAAATTTCGTTAACAGTACAGAGATTACAAAGCATCAGCTGGAAGGCTGCTTAGAAATCTCACTGCTTGAAATGGCAATGACTAGACTGTTTAGACTTGTTTGACCATTGACTTTGTTACTTTTCCTAATTGGTGCTGCTACACCAAAGAACTTGTTATATACAAGTATAGATACATCTTACCCCAGATTCCTTAAAACCTGGAAGGATTTAAAAACTCAGATACAAAGCTCACTATTTTTTGACTGCTTAAAAATCTTACAACTGAAATGGCAGTTTGAAGACTGGTTAGACTTGTTTAACCATTGACTTTGTTAATTTCTTCCAATTGGTGCTGCTACACCAAGAAGGTTGTTACGATACAACTCATTTTCAAGGCTTTAAACCCAAACATGTCATCCATAAGACTTGAACATGGTCGGCACAATGACCACCCAAGATCTGTATCATTTGTCTTCACCCATGTTGACAAAGATTAAGTGGTTATATCAATATTCTCTTACCCATTATGCCTAGTCAAATTATTTATTTATAATAGACATGGTAAGTTTTTCTTTGGGGTAAATAAAATGCGGTTATCTATATTAACATAAAACAGCTATTTATGGTAAGAGTTACCTTGCTCCTCCAAAAAAACCCAAGGACCTCATCCATTTTGGAGCATGTATAATCGTTATTCTATTAATATTCCTTTTCTGGGTGGGGTTTCAGAAGCATATAAAAACTGAAGAATATTGCAGCCTGCAATTTTCTGGAAATACTGTTTATTTCATTCCATTGGATTATAGTAGATGAAGTATGCAATTTTCTGAAGATATTATCAACACTACTTATGTAATTGGATATATATATATATATATATATATATATATATATATAGTAGTGAAGTCCTTTATCTTTTGCAGCTTGTTTGATTACAACTTTGAAACTGCTTATGCTTTCCATATTTGCAATCGAATTTGAGCTGGATCAAGAAGCTATTGTTTTCATTTAATTTAAACTGGCTCCATTTGGTCCTGTTTTGACAAGAGTCAGCCAATTCACCAGAGAGAACTGTAATAGCCTCCATTCTCACAAAAAGGTATTACAAGTCCAATTGGGCTGCATTACCATAACTTATACAAGTGGACTTTATTAGTATAACATCTAAAGGATACATATTTTTACCATAACTTCTACAAGTGGACTTTATTAATATAACATCTAAAGGATACATATTTAGTGATTGCTCAGTCCTCTATGAACATTTGCCATGTCCATATCAAAATACCAGAATCTCTAAATTTTAATGAGCTAATAAAAACAACAAATCATCCTGCCTATTTCCTATGCTTCCTTGTCGGGCACATGAGCCCTTCACCTGGTTTCCTATGCTTCCTTGTGGGGCACATGAGCCCTTCACCTGGTTTCCTATGCTTCCTTGTGGGGCACATGAGCCCTTCACCTGGTTGGGCTTGAGCTCATTTTTTTGAGCCTGCTGTTTGTTTATACCGAAGGCGTAGGAAACTCTGGTCTTGTACAAGTGAAACAAAGCAACTGATCCTATGCTTTGTTGTTGGGCACCTGATCCCTTCACCTGCCTATTTCCTATGCTTCCTTGTTGGGCACCTGAGCCCTTCACCTGGTTGGGCTTGAGCTCATTTTTTTGAGCCTGCTATTTGTTTATACTGGAGTAGAAAACTCTGGTCTTGTACAACTGAAACAAAGCATATAATCAGGTGGAGCATGCTCACCAAGGTTCGAACCTAGCCATCATGGTGTTAACTGTTAAGCCCCCCCAGTTACCACTAGATCACAGCCTGACAGACAGTTGGGGTTGTGCTCCCAAGGTCTTTGAAAGAAGATAAACTATGTAAAAAACTCACAACAATGTGCTGCTATTCTGTTAAGTGCAATAGTATTTGGAGCAAACCAGATTGCAAGTCTGGAGAGGAGATGTCTAAAGCTGGACACAAAGATGGCTGTCATGCATCACATCTGATTAAAACCAAATCTGGATAGGGTGGCAATGGGCATGAGTGGCTCGCATGGTGTGGGACCTATAAGGCTACCATGTTCAGCCAGGGACAGATTTGAATAAACTTTGGCTACTTTATGTTTAGATGGTTGTTTTTATGTTGTGTCTTTAAGTTTAGATTTATTTACGACGACTCTAACATCACTATCGTGACTCTTGAGTCGATTTTAGAGACGTTTTAGAGTTGATATTAATGTCCACTATTTTTACAATGTTCTTTGAAATGGATGCAGATATTAATAAAATTGCATCTTATTGTAGTCATAATAATGTCAAAAGGTATGTCCAAATAAGTTTATTATAAATGGCTAAATCAAATGGTATTTTTTTCATATGTGCTAGTCAAATTTTAAATTTGGTAATTGCTTTTCTTTGGAGCAATTCCTTTGATAGTTACACCCAAGGTGTTTTTGTTAAGGGAGTCGTTCTCTCAAGCTTTTTTTGTTGTTCTTATTATAAATGGCTAAATCAAATGGTATTTTTTTCATATGTGCTAGTCAAATTTTAAATTTGGTAATTGCTTTTCTTTGGAGTAATTCCTTTGATAGTTACACCCAAGGTGTTTTTTCTAAGGGAGTCGTTCTCTCAAGTTTTTTTTGTTGTTCAAGATCAATGGACATTTAGAACTTGTCTAAGGAAACCCATTGGCCACTTGTCGCAACCCCTTGGATTTCCTACCCACACTCCCAACAAGTCACCCGCCATCATCAATTGTGAATCATGTTGTGTCTTCAATGGAAAATAGCATGGGAGTGGTTGTGACTGTTAAGGAGTGTTGGTCTCTTTGTTTTTTGGAAGATGCACATAGTGGTGAAAGGAAAGACATCACATAACTTTGACAGTCCGAGTTGTGCATAGTGATATGATGTAATGAATTATATTTATGTATTTGATGAAAGGAGGAGCTGCGTTACAATTTTGAAACTCTCGACATTTAGATCCCTACTCTGGGATCATCATCAAGAGACAGTTGAAGAATAAACCACTAAGTTGAATTGCATACGTAGTCCATTAACTCTACAAATATTAGTTACTTGGTTGTTCATTGGCTACTTTCTAAATGATGTTGGACTTCTTATGTTGTTGCAGGGCATGTTTTGTGTTAATTTAATTCTATTGTTATGATCAACCCATATTTTTGTTGTAGGTGTAATAGTGTATTGGATCTATGTGTTGGAATGGAGTATTGGAAGCCCCCCTATTTTTCAAATTGTGTCTTGTATATTTTACATGGATTATTTGTACGTTAGAACCTCCATTTACTTTCTATTAGAATAGCCTTGTCACTATGTTACAAACTTGAACATGTTATTTGTCTTGAAGCGTGCTTTGGGTAGAACTTCCCCTTGCAAGGATTGAAAATGCTCACACTAGACTACACTGGTATGCATTAGACTGCTCATCATATGGTATGGGGAACCCATCCAAATTTTTACCCGGAAACCATTACTATTTTTGAGATAAAATGTAAATGCTATATACATTATGCAACTAAATCCTAATATGAAAAATGAAACTAATCCTATCTACCCTAGATAGGAGAAAAAAAATCTATTAAGGAAATACAAGACAACAATCACAATTATGTTGTCAATTCCCGCTAACTCATTTGGCTAAGGTGTGGGTCTTGTCAGCAGGGCGACCCGGGTTCAATTCCCCTTAGGGGTGAGCTAGTTGGGAGGAGACACCCAAAATCCAACCAATGGAGGGTTGGTGTGTCCCATATTGGGTGCGATCCCCAGGTGATTTTGATGCTTTGATGCCCCTGGTTCATGGTTTCTTAGACCAAAGGCCACTCCTGCAAGTGAGGGAGATTCTAGCAAACAAAAAAAAACAATCACAATTATGTTAATTACTCTTGAAACAAAGAGCTATTTAAGAAATAAATACAAAATTGTGAGTATCAAATGAGAAACAACAAATCAAGGTATGAATAATTTGTCCCTGCATTACTATTAGCAATCTTGAACTTATCATCTCAAAGCGCAATAACATGAAAATAAGTAAATTGAATATGTTGAAACATAGAATAGTCTATACTAACAACACACACTTATACAAAGATTCTGAAGTTGAAATACGCAACATAAATAGTTCAATGCTTACAAATACATAATTCAAATTCCCCATAACATTGGCCTTGAAGGCTTTTCCTCATTAAAACTTCTCAAAAATAAATTTACAAAAATTCAAGGTGTAAAAGCCAAAAGGCCCTTTTCTCCTTTGCTCTAGCTTTCTCTTATAGAATTTACAAAGATAACTACTCAAGACTCTTGAGTTTCCTTCTTGGCAGTTATGATTGTTCATATTTACATTTTGTCATATTCATGAAAGAATATTTAAATATTTACTTAGACTCTAGTCTACCTTGAGCTTTGTAATCTAAATAGGTCACTACAAGGAAAAACACCTTCTAGCGGAGGTTTTTAGTGTTACAAGATTGGGAAAAATTGTCCAAAAAACCTCCGCTACAACATTCATTTCTGGTAGCAAAGGTTATAACAGATATTCATTATAACTTAAAAAATCTGGGCGGCCAGATATTTTATCAAATGTTTTTTTATCTGATGCTTTATATTTCTATAACACGCACCAATGTGTCTTCTACAATTGAAATGCACCAATGCATATATTTTAAATAAAACATACCAGTGTGTATATTATAAATAAAACACATCAACGCTTTTACAATATAGTGACAAAATCAATGTTTTCCAACGCATCGGTCAATATGTTTTAATGCACGCACACTGGTGCATGTATTACATTTTAACATCACTAGTGCGTGGTCCTAAATGCACTGGTGCCTCGAATATTTTATTAAAGCACCGATGAGTTTGTATATTTAAATGCACTGGTGCACATGTTGTATTATGCACAATATTGCACATTTTGTAATAAAATATAGCCGGTACATATATTGTACCAATAAGCACCGATGCGTATAGTATATCAATAAGCATCGATGCATATAATATACCAATGAACATTGGTGCGTAAAGAGCACCAATATGATAATATACTAATATGCTTCATATGATATGTAAAGAGCACCGGTACGTTTATTATGTGAAAGAGCACCAATGGCTAAAATTTGAGTAGGCATTAGTTCATGGAAATGAATAAAAGGCACTGCTTAGTTGAAATAACTAGATTGTGTGTTCCACTATGGTGACTTTTTTCATGCTACATATATGTAAATACAGTTTTTATTTATTTTATAGAGTGTGTATGGTGTTGTGGTGAATTTTTTCCATGCCATGGATATGTAAATATAGTTTTATTTATTTTATAGATTGTGTATGGTGTTGTGGTGAATTTTCCATGTTGTTGATATGTAAATATAGTTTTTATTTATTTTATAGATTGTGTATGGTGTTGTGGTGAATTCTTCCATGCCGCTGATATGTAAATATAGTTTTTTTTAATGAATTTTCAATTAATCATTCGAGAATCAAATATTTTTATAGTAATATTTATTTTTATATTTCAACTATTGTGTTTCGTTAAGCATGTTGATTACACCTTTTTTCATAGTCACAATGTAAATCATTCATATATTTAATAAACAAATTAAACATTTGGTGACATAAAACAATTTATTAGAGGAAGAAACCCAATTTAATGTATACGAATAAGAATCCAAAATATGAGACAACATAAAGGTCGTTGATGATCAAAATGTCATTTTGACATTGTCACAATTATTGATTACTTATCCTCATCCAATTGGGGTGATATGCCCACATTACAAAGAATGTTTATTTTTCACAGATAAAAATTCCAAAATATACAACTTGCAGTATCAACATTCAAATGTATTGATCATCATTTATCACTTGAAGTGTCGTAGTTGCTCGAGCTACTTCCATGCCCCATCTCTTCACCATCTTCAGTGGATATTGTTCCTGAGTTATTTCAAATGTTTTGTTGATTGATTTTATTTCATTCCATATTTTCATGACCCATCTACAAGCATAAAAATAAAATGTGATGAGTATATATACATTTATAAATAATATAATATACATAACTGTGTAAAGGAAAAAATGTACCAGTTCAACGAGTGAATCATAAAATTCACACATATTTTCAGAACTATTCCTCATGCAAATCGTCAATAAATCCTATGTTGGCTCCTCTCCATGCTTTGTTTCCTGTGAGTTTCATACGCCATAACAAAGCATGGAAAAAGTTTTCTTATTGTTCCATTAATTGTCAAATAAGGGACACCATAAAACAATATAGCTACTTACAAATTGTTCAATTAACTCTTGATACCCCAATATATACTCACGACCCTTAATCCAATGTCGACCAAATGATTGGATTGCTCTTCACCGTATGTTAGCACTTGTTAGAAAACATCCATGTACAATTTTAAATTAGTTATGATATAAACATCACACAAAATATGAAATTTGAAGCAAACCACAAGTACTCACAAAATTTGTGATCAACACTATTTTCCTTGTCGTCGTGTATGATGCATTGAATGGGTGTGATTTTCTTTTCGTTTCTGCTACAACAAAACAATTGAAAACTAGTATTTCATGCGATAATTAAACTCTATGCACATTCAAAATAAAACAATGATTACATACGTTTGATGCACATTGTTGTTGGGATGGCTCCCCCCGCGATGCGGTTATGTTCATTTCTTTGACCATCTCATGGTACAACTTTTTTGACATCCCTACCAACTTATTTTGAATATCATGTTGTTCTTCCTTTGAAATTTTAGCAATCTTACCAAGAAATGAAAAGCACAATGAAAAAAACGATAAATATTTATATGAAAATAAGCATAGAAAAAATATTAACGAAGTAAGTTTTGGACTAGTATGTACATATTAAAGATTTTTTTTACCAATAATACCTTTTAAAAGTTTTTTTTTTTTCCATTGTATTTTTTTCCATTGCAACTTTCACTAGTCTTAGTGCCCACTGCTCCAGAAATACTTCCTGTAGTTTTCTTAAAACTTGATTCATAGAGTCATTGGATCAATTTTTGTAGTGTAAATGAAAAATACATCTATATGTTCTTTCCATTATATCCCTCAAAGTTTTATAAAACTCCCCCCCCCTCTCATTAACTTCCAAAACTAATCCAATTGAGCTGATGACCAAATCATCATCATTACATTCTTCTTAATTTTTTACTTTTTAGTGAATCCTATTTCCCCACTCTCCGTCCCTACACAACATTCAACAAATTTGAAATCCAAAGTTTGAAACATGATAGTAGTTATTGATGAGAAGCATTGTCAATAACTTGCCATCTTATTTGTGTCTGTTTCGGGAAATTAATCCCTAATGGCTTTTTGGGTGTAACCACCATAGAGCGGATACCCTACAAGAAATCACTCAACAATTAGACAGAAAACAAATTTATAATAGTTTGCAACAAAATATTTTTTTCAAACAAAAAGAGAAAGTTTAAAAAGTGACCTACCTGGAATCCAACGTTCGATGTAGATTCTCCACACTGACAGCTTTAATCCTCCTTGCAACTCTTCATGGTTCAATCCGAAAAAATGAAAGATCGAAAAGAACAAGTAGTCACTGCTGCAAATGAAAATTTATAAACCAATTGCTAATTGAAATGACCAAATAACAAGAACATAAAGATTGCACATAAGATCTTGAATTGGACAAGAAAGAGTATTCTTTTATTAATAATGTACAACAAATTACAATTGAAATGCTTTCACCTGATTTATGTTGCCAACACCGTTCTGAAACTAGAACTCTGGGATCCTCCAGCCCAAGCCCTTCACACACTCATTCCAAATTCACTCTGAAAGATATGCCCAAAAAGATCACTACAATTATTTGGCATAATAGAGTCCTCCAATGATGACTGGGAATCAAGTCTCAGATATAGGAATAGGGTATTTGCAGACAAGGGAATAGGGTTTCAAATTTGGATAGATTTCAACAGCACGAGGATGCTCTCTCTTAGATTCAACATGCTTGATTTTCCTCTCCTATGTCATTTTTATATTGGTGTGGAGGCAGTTAGGGAGGTTGAGAGAGAGTTATTTACGGGAATGGGAAGTTGGCGAACGGAAAGAATCGTCAATTTCTGTAAAATAACATCTTATTTTATTTTTTACCCTCGCAGGCATGTACGTGGGTTGGGCACAGAGAAGTTGTGTGGACACGAGATGGCCATGCATATGAAATTTGATTTTTTGAGAGATATTTCCAAGGATAAATGTTTTTAACAGATGTTTTTAGGATTAAGGAAGTCTGTAAAGAGGGTTAAGGGTATGATTGGCCATCATAACGTCTATAGAGATAATGTGACAAAATGCACTATAACACTTCCGAAATCAAATCAATCCTTGATACTTCCTTGTGTTGGATGATGGAGGATGACTTAATGACTCCCGTCCAACAAGTCTCTTCCCATCAACTTCAATTCATTTTGCTCCGGGAATGAGATCTAGAGTTTTAGTAAGTACCTTGGGGCTTGCAGCCATTAGTGGCAAGTTCCCTCGTTATTGGGTAGTGGGAATTCATCAATGTCTCCTACTTGATAGATTCTTTAGGTGTTCTAATTCAAGAACATCTATTCACACCTATTAGAATGTACTAGGTACCTCGGGACCCATTATAATTATCAATGGGTTCTCTCACGTTTGTTAATGGTATACATCAATGATCGGTAATCAAATGGTATCCTCCATTTTTGAATTCAACTCATCTATTCATAGAGTTAGGATTTCTACTTTTAGGTAGTTTGGATGGAAGACGTTGAGCCAATAGTAGCATCTTCACATTTTTCTACTGCCCAAGTTACGGAAGACTGTACCATACCTCATATGACATTGGTACCATTGGGAGAATCACTATTCAACTCACTTGTCTATTGTTCTCCTGGTGCATGAAGAGACATAGATCCACTTTGTTCATTCGTGGTTGTGATATACAGATTGACATAGATCCACCTTGTATCTTTTTTTGGCTATGATCATTTGACATGCATAGATCCAATGTGTTCATTCGTGGCAATGACCCATTTATATGTCACATGAATCCACTTCGTATTCTCATAGCTATGTTTGTTATCTCAATTACATCCATGTCATGGATTTGCATTGTATTTTTAATGGCCATGTTCTATCGTCTTGAGGATGGACATGTTGGTTGTGGAGCTAGATCTTCTAGTCTCATAGATGATATTGTATTAGACGTGTTTGTACCCCAGTTCTATATGATGTGTAGGTGGACTGTACACTCACCCCAGCGGGGGGGTGTGGGGGGGCATCGCCCCCCCACGGGATTCCAGGGGGGCGCATCCCCCATGGCTGGGGGGTTCGAGGGCAACGCCCCCGAAGAAAAATTTTGGGGCTGTTTTCGCCAGCTGTTTTGCGGTCCCATGGTTTTGGGTATCCCGTGGTATTTTCCCATTGTATTTCCCTTATAAAAGAAAGACATTGTAATACGGCTAGGGTTGATGTATTAGGTTTTATGCATTGTAAAGATCTTTGAGATCTGGAGAGAGACTGTAAAACAGAGAAGAGGAAGTGCAGCGGTTGTGCTGCAGGTTGTATCCCTTCAAATAATAATAAGGACTGGCAAATTCAGTGGTGGACGTAGCCCAAGTTGGGGTGAACCACGATATATCTGTGTCTCTCTTGTAATGTGTATGTGTGATTATATTTGCATTTCTGTTTATTGTTATTGCTCTGCGATCCTGTTTTTCTAACAGGACATGTATACCCTAGGGAAAAGATTGTCTGACATACTTTTTTTGTTTTAGGTACTTTTTCGAAGATGGGTTTCTTGGAATGTCTGGTAATGTTTTTCCACATCCCATTCCATTGATTATTGTGATATATTTAGGCCATCATGTTCCCTTTTAACCTCATACATTAAGGGGCATCTGTTATATCCGAAATCATCACTTCTCCATTTGTGACGACAGTTACAAGATGACAATTCAAATGTTGATTGTTCACTCACACAAAAGGGCAATTATGGATTGAAGAGCCTTGATTTGACCTAAGTTGCTATGGACTTGCTAATTGAAGTCATGTTGTGGCCACAACAACTCCCATGCATTTTTGGCCAAAAATGAAGGGTCCCCCAATTAAAATTTCAAAAAATCTACAATTACCCTTCCTTAATTTGATAGATATTGGGTCAATGCCTTTCATTTATGCTTCTATTGATCATTGTTTGACATATTTTCAATTTCATCTCTAGTTCGATGCGCATATCCTTTTGATTCAGTTGTTTCCTCGATTTGTTGTGACGTTTTGACCAGATTTGAAACATTCCTTAGACCAGATCATTTCTTATGTATCTAATCATCACATTGCTATTGGTTTCTGATAGATGGTTGTATGTTTGATTTTATCTTCCGAAGCTTATCATATCTGAAGCTTGTAGGTTATTGGGTTGAATATTTGAAGCATATATGAGGAGAAAAGAAAGCTAGGACCAGCCGCCATAAGAAAAGTACATAATATTTCTCTCTTAAACTCTTAAAATAGAGTTGTTTGATCTTTTATTGTATTAAAGAGTCTAGTTTGCTTGCATTCAAACTTTAGATGTCTACCTTAGAAACCCTAGTATGTTGGTGATAAAGCTCAAATCATTTGTATAAATTCCTTTACAACAATTCAGTATTATGAAGATGAAACAAAACCAACTAGTACATGTGGTGTTCTTGTGGTTGAGGGTGAAACACTGAAAGTTGATTATTGGATTATTTTTGGAACCATGAGCAAGAATTGAAATTTCCTTACATTTTCTTAAGTTTTGGAGTGGTACTTAAGTTTGATAAACAAAAGAAGGGCCAATATTTTTATTGAAACCATGTACTAAGAGTAGAAGCTACCTTTAATATTCTAGGTAATGGTGTCATAACATGCTTTAGTTGTCTAATTGAGAAGGAATATATCATGTAATATACCATTTTGACATTCATAACATTGTTCTAGATAATATCCCTACATTTGCAAATATTATATTCTGAAAGTTTTTGTTTCCAAGAAAAAAAGCATATGTTTATTCTGATTTAGAGCAAAAATACATTCTTCAATGACTTTCGGTTGTGGCAAGAGCTAGAGATAGGGTCTATAGATCAAACAAAGTCGTAACAGACAAAAAAACAAAAAATAGTGCCAGCAAGGGCATGATATGCTTCACAGGATTGAAATCAAAGTTGTGTATATAGAAGGATCTGATAGTTAACAGTTGTGCCTCCTTGGAATTCTTCCAAGTGTAGAGCCTCGGCATGAAGAAGTAACCCTTGCTTAGATAGAGTTTCAGCTTCCATATTAAACTCCCGCCAAGTGTGGATGAACATGATAGAGTGAAAAGACTCCTTCATATTTTTCAGTTGATTAACCGAATATTAAAGACCGGCATGTGAAATTTCAGAAAGACCCTGTAAATATTTGATTACCAACTCAGAATCGCCCAGGATATGTAAGTTGAGAATATTCCTCGTATAGACCATCTTCAAGAGGAAATAAAGTGCTTTAAATTCAACTTGGTTATTGGTTCCAAATCCCATCCTGCCCCATCCTTTAAAAAAATGCAGTGAGTCCAAGAACAAGATGAAACCTAAACCACTAACCGAATTATGATCCTGGCTTGCCCCATCGAAGAAAGCCCAAGGTCTACCCTTATCAATCACCGGAGCCATAGGAGGTTTGAAAGAATTGAGAATAGGTTTCATCTTGAATGCATCGAATAAGCATTTATAGCCAACCACACCCCCTAGGAAACAATGATAGGGAGACTCCAGAAAAACTTGGTTCCTCTGGAACTGAAGAGCACTTGAAAACAAAGTTCAATAGAAGGTTCACTCCACAGAACATGACATCCCGTCAATCTACCAACCTCCCCCCATACATATTTGACAAAAGAGCATTGCACAAAAATATGTAAAGCAGATTCCTCCTCTTTTCTACCTAAGTAACAGATCCCAGGACCTTCGAAGCTAAAATAATGAAATTTATCCCAAGTTAATACTTTGTTATTCAACATTAACCAAAAATGTAATATACTCTTGGGAGGGCTTCTAATCTTCTAGATCTCCTTCCACCACCACTGGGGAAGACAAATCCCCTGAAATAAAGACTCATATCCCAACCTGGCACTATAATCTCCACCCAAAGAATCCTAACTGGAACTCCAAGTACCGGTTATACCAAGGTCTTCTGCCCCCAACCAATACTAATGCCAGATATTTTTACCCACAGACATATCAATCCTGTTTAAGGTGGAAAAACCCCGACTCTAAAGATGGGCTATGAGTCTATCTGGCAGCAGGCGCTCATTGGAGAGTCTAAAAATGGCATAAGACCCGATTCGCACTAGATGACCATTACCAACCTTCCAATCCAAGTGACTCTCCAAGACGAAAAAAGCAGAAGATAATGCTTTCCATTGGTTTGAACACTGTGGCACAATTTTCTCTCTTCTTCTAATCCAATCCATAGTAATGTACTTAGCTACTGGAGTAATGTACTTAGATACCAAAATCTTCTTCCACGGGCTGTCCTGCTTTAGGAAATTCCAAATGGTTTTGGCCGCCAAAGCTTTATTAAATAAAAATATATTCTTCAACCCCCACCAAAGCTTATACAACATGCTAAAACTAAATCTAAGTTTGTTCTTAATGATGACGGGAAGTGCATTGCATCATTCCATCCTTCAAAACTTGAAACGTATTGATAAGCTTTACCAGGCTGATGTGCATTTAACTAATGAATGGGTAGAGAAATTTTACAAAAGGCATGATGTTAAGAGAATTCTTGTTGGATGGTGTATTGAGGGTAAAATATTCATGTCAAAGAATGATGATTTATACTTGATCATAAATTTGGGATTCTCTTATGTTTATGCAATGGAAATTATATGTAGGTTGTATGGACAACATGATTACATCCACTTCAAAAATGCTTGTGTGCCAATTTTTCGTGCCATCATTACATCAGGATCAATGTTTAATTGGGCTAGTGTATTATCATTTTCTCTCCAAAAATCCATTGAGAATGCACAAAAGAAATACATTGGAATATTTCCATCTTTTTATATGTCATCTTACCTCTTTGTCAAAGAATTTTCCCTTCAACAATAAATTGTTATTCAATAATTTGTAGTTCTTATTTTCTTTATCTTTTAACCTAGAAAGCACGGACTAAGCTGCACGCAGCTCTTGTTTAATTAATATTTATATTTTATTTTAAAAAATTAATTTTTTGGAGTACAATACTTTTTTCAAAAATTCACTTTCATTTCTAGTCACATTCATAAAAAGTTTTTTATTAATTTTAGTTTTTGACAACTTTTCAATTTAACTTAACTATGGTTACATAGATTGTAGTGTAAAAAGTGAGTTGTAAATATACCTTCCCCACAAAATGACAAACTCATAATATTTTATTATAACTCTTAGGAGGCCCATTTTTTACCTCAAAATCCCTCTAATGCCTGTTGAGACGTCATTAAATATGACAAACAATGGTGATCTAGCTAAGTGAGACCCAATCTAGTATTATTGTTTCTCTATGGAAGAAATAGCTCATTGTCATTATAGGAATAATTGTTGTGTCTTGTGCAAGTTGGCAAAGGTTAAGCGATGGGTAAAGTGTTGTGGGAATGAGGTTGTTGAGGAACAATGTTGTGTGATGAACTTAACTCTCAAATGGAATTGTTGGCAAGATGCTTGGATCAAAATGTTAAGGATGAGAATCTAGTGCAAGAACAATGCATAATGGAAACCACCACTCAACTGCTAGAGCTCAAAAAAATGTAGCAATACCAAGAAGACACAACCTTCATGTAGATTCAAAGGAGAGGTTATTTGGAGTTGGAGGCTAAATTGGTTCCTTGCACTCTCATGTTTCTATAGTTTGGACCCACCTTCACCTTCCCTAGGAGGTGATATTGTATCCCCCTCCTTTAGTTTTTGTTTATATTGGAGACTTTTTTCAGTGCAAATTTTCTTTAATGAAGTACAAGGACATGGATGCTCAACACTCTCCTCATTTGTAAACAATAGTAATTGTAAATGAAGTTCACCATGTGAACCACTTAGACATGGAAATGCACTCTTTAGAGACAACTATGCCCTTTAAGAGTTACTCTCTTAGTTATTTTCTATATTTTTCATGTTTTATCATGTAGTTTTGTTGTTGTTCCAATTTGTAAGGTAATATTCATGCCAAATTTATAAGGATATGACCTCGTTAGGAAACTTTAAGGACTTTTTAACGTGTCCATTCTCACTATTTTTGTATTGCAGTGCCTAGACCCATCCTAAGCCACAAATTTTTCTATACAAAAATACACATTAGCTAATTAATAAGTTGATTTTTTTTTCATTCCTAAATTTTGCATATGTGAGATTCACAAATTTTGCAAATAAATGTATTATTTTTGGTGATATAATATATCAACACAAAATATTTAAAGAATAGATCTTTTAAGTTTTAAATCAAAAATCATCTCTAAAGGCAATAATTATCATCATTATCACATATACATATTTTAAAAAAAACAATATTAAATTTCACTAAAAAAATTAAAATCCCTATTTGATTTAAGTTTTTTCCAAACCCATGACATTAAAACTAATCTTAAAACTATAACAAAATAAATAAAAATAATAATCCAAACTATTTAAAAAAAATCAAATACATATTTGATTTTAACTTTTTTCAAATCTATCACATTAAAGCTAACCATAAAACTATAACAAAATAAACAAAATAAAAAGCTGCAATGCAGCTAATTCCCTGCCAATAAAGTATTGTTCGAACCATTGGAACACATGGCAACAGGTCGTGGCACAAAGGCATAGTTTGTGCCATGCCAAAAGTTAAGCCATCGAATAATGACATGTGGCGGCGAGTTGGAGCACATAGTCATAAGCTACGACTTGTTAAAGGTTAAGCGACTGATGCATGTTCCTGTTGATGCGACATGTTAAAGGTTAAGGCTCCGATGCATATTCCTATTGCTACGACATGTTAAAGGTTAAGCCATAGGTTGCGAAGTGCTGTAGGTTATAACAAGTCCATTATACTATTCCTATTGAGGGCTCTACCTACATGGACTGGACCTTCATTCAGTACTAATACTACTATTGAAATGAAGAAAATGAGCACCAACATGCCAACTACAACCTTCATGACTAATCTTCAATAAAACAAAACTTGAAAAGTATTAATAATCTCCCTGCAGGTATAATCTTGATTAATTAATTTATCATATCATAACTAGGAATCCATGATGAATCAATAGTTTGCTTTCGATGGTAAATGAGACACCATGATTCTCTCAAGATCTGAATGATATATATGGCCCTCTTGTGTGGATTTTCTTTCATCAAGATCTAATGATTTCAATTGAAAAGATCAAGCATGATACATCTCCTCGAGACCTAGATTTTCTTTCATCAAGATCTAATGATTTCAATTGAAAAGATCAAGCATGATACATCTCCTCGAGACCTAGATTTTCTTTCATCGTGATCTAACGATTTCAATTCAATGTCTCCATGTTTTGATTCTTCTTGTTTTCACATATATATTACGATGTTGTTCCGAGTCAAATGTGACATTAACTGATTAAAAGTATAGAAATCTTGACCATCTTCAACTTTTAACTCTCTCTTTTCTCTTTCTGTTACTCTGATTCTTGTATTGTTCCTTGTGAGCTTATGCATGGTTTCTCTATGATATGATTTTAAGGATAATCATGCCATTCATTCAGTAGAAGACCATTGCTTAACTTCCTGAACATTTTTACTCTAAATAGGGATTAGTTATCCAACTTCGTAATCAAGTTATTTCGTCACATAATAATATTTTTAACAATAGACAACTAATTATTTCCTACTTTGCAACGAGACATAATGTGGAGGCTTGACCTGCCATTGAACATGTGTAGTTTAAAATATTTTGTATTAACTCATCACTAAGTTCAAACCCAACTACTGGAAGCCAATCGATCATCGTAGTAAATGTAAAGGATGAACACATTTATGTTTATAGTCAAAATACAATTATGAATATATATTAGTCTGAATCTAGAAATAATTGTTGAATAATTTAGTCCAAATTGGCATGAAGAAGCTTAGAGTTCATGGGTACCACTTGCATTGCTTTAACTGTTTGTGGGCACTTTCATTGTAAATGCCATCCATTTATTTAATTGTTCACTCGGTGCTCTACAGCCCAGTATGGGGGAGATGTTGTAACGTGTATGTAGCGTTACATGTAGTGTTACATCTAATAAAACATAAAAAGTAATTTTTTTAATTAAAAAAATTCATGTTGGCTCATAAAATACAAAATTATGGAAAGTATTTAAAAAAAATCCATGTTGGTTCAGAAAATAAAATATTATGAAAAGTAATTAAAAAATAGATGTTCGTTTATAAAATAAAAACTTAAAACTTAAACCTGGATCTATAAATCAAGAGAGATCAAATTTCTTGAGTTTAAATTTAAAAAAAGAAATACACCTCAAGAAATTGGATCCCTCTTGGTGCTTGATAGATACAGGTTTAAGATGGATCTATGCTGGTTTATTTTAAAATTTGAAGTTCTTACGTGAAATGTTGGAGTTATCTCAATATATATTTTTTAAATGTTGGACGTGAATGAGAAGGTTGCCTACAACAAATGCATACTATTGGGTTGGTGCTAATCTGTTTAACCTCCATCATATATATTATCAGCAGTTTGGAATCCTCAATAACCAAAAAACATGAATAAGTAGGTAGTGAGAATAAATACGTAAGCATAGAAAATCCTTAGTTAGTAAGTTCAATGAATAAAATACTAAGCAACAAATAATATGAGCAGTATCTGCCTTCCAAGATAAGATAGCAGTTATGTGAAGATCCACAATTAGAGTTTGGGTATGCACTATACAAATATGGATGATCGATCTATCCAAAGTGCAGTGCTGGCACAAATCGCATATTTATCAAGAAACACAAGTATGTTATTGTGAGCCCTGCACAAAGGCCCAGTTTTTGAGAGATCTTATTGTGAGCCCTCTCAGCATCAAGGGGAAGTATGTTGACAACTGATGCTGTGCAAAATTATTGATAGTGTCTATTTTTTTTTCAGGTTGCATGTGTTTGTTAAACAATTAGCAGCAAACTTCACTGCATGCTAATGCATGTGAAGAATAAAATAAATTTGCAGAATTATAAATCAATCTACAACTAACTTTACGCCGTGTAAAGTAATGCTATGCAATGTAATCTACATATAAGTATGTAGCTGTGTGCAAGTTTAAGATAAACCTGAGATAAATAATAAAGGTTATCTTTTCCTGTGTTGAATACAAGTCTCTCTCTTGGTTTCTGTGTAGTTTTCCTTATGCTATTATAAATTTGGCTCTTTCATAATCTTCAAATAAAGCTATATGCAAACCAATTCTTCCCTGTTGCAAAGAAACTAACAATCATAGACAACCAACAAATAGCAAGAAGTTGGAGCTCCAAAGCATCAACCCCATGAAAATGGTAACAACCAATGAGTTTACCTTTGTGTTTTTATACAGTGTCATGGTTAGCCAAATTAGGGTTTAGATGAGATAATTTGATTACCAAGCCATCAACTAGAAAAACGCTAAAAGTAGAATAATAATAAGATACAAGAATTGACCAGGCTATTGGGTGTCTAGCTAAAGAAAGCTAAAAAGGAGATAAAAGAGTATAAAATGATATGCATAACTAACAATCAGAGACAAGCAACAACCTCGTGAAACCGATAAATGGGTAATGGGTTTAACCTTGTGTGCTTTTATAAAGTGCTATCGATAGGAAAATTGAGATTTAGATAAGATAATAAAAGACAATTTTAAATGCAGAAAGCTAAAATGTCGATATGATTCTTGAGCAAAATGAAAGGGTAACACTAAGGGTGGGCTCAAATGCAATATCTCTATCATAGATTGCCATGGAAAAAGAAAGTCAAACGATTCCTTTTTTGAAGCTGTAATAAATATAAATTAATCTAAACAAACATGCATAACCATTATCGCCATCTATCATTAATGTATTACTAGCTTTTTATTACATTTAAATATCATCATCATTAATGTATTACTAGCTTTTTATTAAATTTAAATATTAATAATATTTTTTTATTTCTCAAGAAAACACATATATTTTATATCAGATTAGATGATACCAATTAACATTGTGACCATATTTGAAATTAAGTGAATATTGAATATTTATAATGAAGTCATGCATGCCATATAAAAAGAATGAGCACTTTGCCTTCATCCATACAATGCTTACTTATGACCATCTTTGAAGTTAAAGTGAATCTGAAGTACTTATAATGAAGTCATGCATCCCATGTAAATAATATCACTTCATTGTTTTCATATAGAGAAAGAGATAGAGACTAGCTACTGGGTGTCTATCTAGAGAAAGCTAAAATAGAGTTAATATCATTAGACTATATGAGGCTCCAAAAAATACCGGTACAGTCTTTTTATCCACGTTCCCCACTAAAGGCACCAAAGTTATCCGTCTAGTAAGTACATGAGAGCGCCCCAACCCGAGGAGGGGGCATCCCCCAAGTAACACTAAACAAATTTTCCCAAAGCAGATCTAAGTTTTACACCTTCATTACATCTAAAACATGGAAAGTTCAAACATACTTAAAAAAACATATTCTCATACGTAGGCAAGCATCAACATAATAGAAACCACACTGTGTGAGATGATGCATATTGTCGAATGAATATCTCTGTTCAGCTTGAGTTTCTTAGGGATGCAAACCAAACACACGAACTGCACGATAGAGAAAGTAAAACCCAAGTTAAAATTTGTGATATTGATAAGTGTCGAGATGTAAAATACACGCCGATTACGGGTGCTACATACCAAACAAATAAAGATAGAATGACTGAGACAAGGAATCAAACATGATATAAGAGGTGACTGCTGACAAATAAAGCACCGATTCACATGATAGGCAAAAAAATTTCATCTGAAGCTGAAGATATTTTAAGTTAACGATAAACATTCAAAAAACCTTAATGCCCATGGACCCATTGACCAAATAAAGCCCATAGCTTGTCACTACTTCAATTTATGTTGGCCCAACGTATAACAATTTTGGCAAAAATATATGAAGAAAACTCATTTATAAACACTAGATATACTGAAAGAGCCCATCAAATCCTGGCTCATCAACACCCTAGTGTGATTGCAACAATCATTGAAGACTTATCAAACCCTGCATCATCATAATATAGATATGATTCTCCCCCTTGCTGCTCCTCCCACTCCACCCCTCTACTTCGAAATACTGCTATTAATTCACTTTCGCCAGAGTGGTTTTATGCAGGTACCATTTTCGCGGATAAGATTTCTCCCACGGGCTCCTGCTCCGCCCCTCTTTTCAATTCTACTCATTCCAATCGCTGCATCGAGATCGAAAACTATCTTCTTTAAACTAATCATAGGACAAATGGACTCTTGGGGAAGAGCTGCATAGAGTAAAAACTGGCCGTTAGCTTTTTGTGGCAAAATTCATCATATCCTGACTAATTTAGCATCTTACTGTCTCCATATCATATGGAGCTCATAGGATAAATTAAACCAAACACACGAACTGCACGATAGAGAAAGTAAAACCCAAGTTCAAATTTGTGATATTGATAAGTGTCGAGATGTAAAATACTCGCGAATTACAAGTGTTGCATACCAAACAAATAAAGACAGAATGACTGAGACATGGAATCAAACATGATATAAGAGGTGACTGCTGACAAAATTTCATTAATAATAAAAATTGTACAACTCAAAAAACGAAAACTGTCTACCTGCACCACTAAATTTCTTTCCAATTCTATCCATTCCAATATCCTCTGAAATATTATGATGCATCTTCACAAATGGACTCATACTACAACATATAAATGTTAAAATGGTATGTTCAAACACACCAAACACATGACCTAACTTTCTGCATGATCTAATCATGCGTTTGGAGCGTTTGGGATGGAAAGCATGACTGCTGATGTTAATCATGTGTTTGGGGCGTTTGGGCGACCTCACTTTCTGCATGATCTAATCCTGCGTTTGGGGCGTTTGGGATGGAAAGCATGACTGTTGATGTTAATCATGCGTGGGCATTTGGGATGGAAAGCATGACTGCTTATGTTTACTCTAGTTCCAAAAGTAGAGTAAAAATTCCTAAGAGTTAAGTAGGTTACCGAAAGGTTTATTGGATTATTGGAATAATCCACCATTTTTTTTGCTAATCCATTTCTCTTGCCATGCAGGGGAGCTAAAGGTCCACATTCTCCAGCATAGGGGCGGTGGGGAAGGGGAAGGAAAGCTAATGAATCGTTATGCAGAGATCGCTTGTCGACTCTCGGAGCGTTAAATAATAGTGCTATGGTCAGAATCCATCTAGGATGGATGGAGCATCCGTAACATCGCCATGTTTTTCCTTGGGTTTTTTATCTTCAAATATTCCCACAACCTATTTAAGATTGAATACTTTAGCCTGCAATGGATATTCAAAAGTTGCATATTTAGTTGACGTTGGTGTTTCTAAATTCTTTTAAAGAAACTCTTTGTAAAGAAAATAACATGTTTATTACTTGCAAGTTAAGGTGTGACCCATGAGTACTTGCAAGTTAAGGTGTGACCCATGAGTACTTGCAAGTACTCACTTTTGATAAGTTTGAATTATTGTGAAAAAGTAAAACTTGAGACCAAGTTAACTTGTCTCATGATCAATTCAAATTTAAGAAATTGATGTAAATGAATCAATCCTTTGCATGGTTGCTATTATTTAACCATAAAAACATAGATTTCAAGTACATAATAATATGACTCTTAATTTATGTCAAAATAGTTGTGGCCATAGCCATGGAATTCCTACTCAAGTTCCCCTAAACATAATAAAATTATCAAAAACCTCTTTGAATGTTTTCACTTCAATGATAAAAAAATTATCGCATACACTTTTAGGTTTTCATTATATCAACTCGACGGAATTCCGTTTTTTTAATGGAATTTTTTGTTGGACTTCCACTGCCATAAGGTGTTGGGCATTTGGATTATTTTCAGCAAGCTAGAAATAATTGTATTGAAAGCAAAAGATTGCCACATGGCAGTCTACTAATGTCGAAATTATGAATAGTGTAAAGGATTGTCGAAATATTCACAATAGGTTTGCAATATTTTTCTAATTTTGTTTTCAACGTTGTGTGAAATGTATTATCGTTGGGCTGAGATGAATTTTGTAACCAAATCTAGTAGTGATAATAACCTTAGTTTACAGAGAGCTTTTTGCATACTGTAATACACCTAAACTCAAGTACAACTATCTCTCTTCCTCTCTCTGGGATTAGCAACTCTATGGAGTTGTGTTATTGTATTTGGATATATTTTTGTGCTTAATTTGCAAGTGATAGGTTCAAATTTGTTGCATGTGTGTACACTTACTTCCCTTCCATTTCTCTTACCATTGAGGTTTCATAAGATAATTAATTTTTTTTCATTATTAACCTTGTATTTAATGTATTAATCAATGATATAATATTATTAAATTGATCAAATATCAAGCTTTTAATTCTATCGTCAATTCCATAATGTAAGTAGACAATTTCTCAAACCCACTCAATACATCTAATACATTAATATTGTTTTTACATTTTGCCACAAGCAAGGCTTGTAGAATTGTTTGTTTCTTTTATTCCTTCCTTATCATGTTATAAGTTATCATAATCAATTAGTGTTATATTTGTTTGATTTATAAATATTATAATCAACAAGTTTCAGGTTGGTTTGATTTAATCATGATAATATAGATCTACTTCTTGTTCTTTTCATTTATCTCTTCTTTATTATGTTAATCATAAATTATCATAATCAATCATTTTTTTGTTCGAATCTCTATGACTTGTGAGAGTGGCCTGTGGTCTGAGAAACCACAACTCAGAGGCATCTAAGCTGTCAAAATCATCCGAGGATCGCACCTGTCCTAGACCGCACCAGCCTCAACTTGACTGGGTTTTTGGGTGTTGCCTCCCAACTAAGTCACCCCTAAGGGGAATTGAACTCAGGTCGCCTTGTTGACGAGACCCATACCTTAACCGAGTGAGTGAGAGGGATTTTGACTTTTATGTTAGGAGGACATGGGGGTGGGCTTTGATCCGCTTATGTGTCCACGGGTCACGAGATCATTTAATACAATCTCTGTGTGTGGAACCACACGTTCGACCAGTACCTCAAGGTGCCCCCATGGCTCCAGGCTCAACCCTCATTGGAATTGAATCTTGCCCACTAGTGAAAAACTGCTTGCTCTTCACCAATGGATCCATCCC
Organism: Larix kaempferi; assembly: GCA_027924585.1. Lineage (NCBI taxonomy): Eukaryota > Viridiplantae > Streptophyta > Pinopsida > Pinales > Pinaceae > Larix > Larix kaempferi. The sequence continues at coordinate 8,334,547 of BSBM01000087.1, read as the reverse complement.
CTTTGAGCATAATAATCAATCAGTTTTAAATATGTTTGATTGTCATAATCAATCATTGTTATATATTTTCAACTTAAAATTTGTCATAATAATGTTACATTTGTTTGATTTATAGATTATCATAATCAATTACATATATGATAATTACCATAATCAATTAATATTATATTTCTTCAATTTATACATTTTCATAATCAATTAATTTTATATTTATTTGATTTATAAATTATCATAATCAATTATTATTACATTTGTTTGATTTATAAACCATAATAAATTACACTTTATTTTTGAAATTTAATCTTAATTATACATGAATACACCTAGCTTGAATGATAATTAAGTTTAACTATTTAAAGTAAACTTAAAGTAACAAGTAACCTAAATAGAAGTTGTGTAATGAAAGGCTACCTCTCAGCACGTCTTTTAAGGTCAAACTTACATGGGAATAAAGAAATAAGTGAAGTGCTTTATACCTTAAAGGATATGTGTATTAACCCCCCAAAAAAACAGTTAAAAAAACAGTTAAACAAAATTTTCAAGCATAATTTATTTTATTTTCATTTTTTAACATCAAAATAAATATACATGATCATTTTTTTTTTATATTTATTAAAGTTAAAGTTAAAATAAATACATCTTATTAATATTATGTTATATTTAAAAAAATGTAACCATAATTCATTTTGTGAACCAAGAACATATAAGTTTATAATTGGAATATTTACTATATTGATAAATAAGTTTTCATTTTCATGTATGTGAACCAAGGACACATAAGTGTATAGTTGGAACATTTTATATATTGATAGATAAGTTAATACATTTACTCCATAATTTAACTATTAAATAAAAGTGGTTAAATGTATATTCAACTTTTTTTTTCATAAAGAAAAAACAGCTTCGATATTAAGTAAATAAAAGTTGACCACAAGTCGTGATCTTATAAGCAGAATCAGTCCTTTCACCAGTGTCCATATGAGTCAAAAACACATGAACTACTCATACCTGTGCACATAATCTTATATGACAAAACATTATCCCTGTTTTACCTCCATCACCATAGGAGCCAAAATTTACAAAGATCTGGTCACAGTCCAGTTTCACAACAGATTGATAATCTATAGTGCAATCCAGAGATGGTAGATTAAACAAGTTTAAGCTCATAAGACTTGTAGAGCACCCCACCACGGAACTCTTCACAAAACAATCAGCCATTCATATCCCCCAATGCTCTCCTCGATAGTCGATCAGCTTCTCCATTTAGTTGCCTATAAATGTGCTTGAAATGTAGTGTTGAGAAAGTCTGCATCAACAAGTGAGTACGCTGCATCCAATGGTTCAGATTCAGAGCGTTAAGTCGACAGTTAGAGCCAGCCCCGTCCAATACCCACTTAGAGTCCCCAAAGATCCAAAGAGAAAGGATATCCAGGGAATGAGCAAAATAAAGGAGAGCCCAAAGTGCGATTAGCTCAGCTCGGGTGTTCGTTCCAAACCCGACCGTAAGAGACAAATGGTAGAAATGAGACGAGATGATGATTAAAATAGCACCGGCACCACACCGACCGCTCATTGCAGCTCCATCAAAGAACCCATCGGGAAGCGGATAATCTGTCGTCACCCTATTGATGAAGCGTGGTTGCCAAGCAGTCACAGGATTCTTAAGTGCTGAGAAGATGACAAATGTATGAGCAACCACCCGATGAGATGAAGGAGTAGTCCCATTGAACACAGCATCATTTATGGCCAACCACACACCCCAAAAACATATAGGCAACACGGCGACAGTCTTATAGTGATTACCACGCCAGAGGTGTAATAGATCCTCCAAGGATGAGTCCGTCCACGACAAATGTACCTTCAATAAGCCAGATAATTCACACACAGTAGCCTTAATCAATGGACACTTACCAAATAGATGAGCCATCAACTCAGTATCCAAGAGGCACAAAGTGCACTGTCCAAGGCCGATGTAACCACACTTTTGGAGATTCGTCCAAGTCAAAATTTGATCCATAAGAACCAGCCAAAAAAATAATTTAACCTTTGGAGGGAAAACCATTTTCCATAGCCACGAGATCCACCAAGGAACAGTGTGGGGACCTAAATCAGTAATAAGTTTAGTGTAAGTAGTAGCTGCCGTAACCACCCCAAATGAAGAATTTGATGTCCAAACCAGCTTGTCCTCCTGCTCAAAGAGCATAATTCCCGCTTGATATAGTGACTGAACAAATATGGTCCATTCCACCGCCAAATAGCCATCCAACTAAAGCTCATTAGCAGTAATCTAGTGAGAGTCAAACCCCGTCTCATAAACAAATGCTTGCTTGAGGACAATGATATTCTGATGGTGCAAAAACCTCAGCAGTGCGGGTGACAAAACATGATTAGTGTGACACCCTGAAATAGGGTCAATTCCAATGTAGATCTGCATACCACGACCAACATCCCAAGCAATCGCTAACTGAATGATCGGAATAGATTTAAGGAGACTACACCAGACAGTGGAAACAGTTCTACTGCCAGGAAATGTACCCCGAAACATGTAAGACACGGGCATACGGTTTAAGTACTTCATAGGAATGATCTTCCCCCACAAACCCCCATAGAATAGTGACCTCCAAAGGCTTTTAGAACATAGTGCCCGGTTAAACAGAGGCAGGTCCTTAATGCCCCACCCACCTAGATGATTTGGAAGAGATATAGTACCCTGAGCTGTCAGATGGAATTTCAGTTGGCCAAACTTGCCAACCCAAAGAAAATTGTAAAATAAACGCCTCAAAGCAGACAATATGCCAATCGGTATGGAAAAAAGAGCAAACCAGTAAACAGGAATCCCTTGAAGAACCGAATTCAAGAGAGTAAGCCGACCCCCCAAAGAGAGCCCCCGAAATGTCCAAGTGTTAAGTCGATGCTACACCTTTGAAATAAGCCATTTCCAATCCAATATGTGGTAACCATTAGGCTTCAAGTGAAATCTAAGATACTTGAATCCCGTAGTTAGTCCCACCCATTTATAGGGAAGAATCTGCTACAGGGAAGAGTGAAGAACCGGATCCCTAATCTGGTGAATTAGGGAGGATTTAGGGAGACTGACTTCCATCCCTGAAGCACTGCAAAAAGTATCAATCAACCATTATAACATCTCCATTCCACCAGTGAAGCCTTTCCAAACAATAGTACATCGTCCACAAACAACGAATGTGTAATATGACAAGCACTAGCCACCTTAACCCCACACAGAAGTCCCTTGGATTTGGCATCATTGATAAGTAGACTAAGCCCCTCAATGGCAAGAATAAATAGATATGGCGAAAGTGGGCATCCCTACCTGATACCCCTATTACCTTTAAAGAACCCCGAAGGCAAACCATTAATAAGAACCGCAAAGTTGGCAGATGTAATACAGGCCAAGATCCAGCCCGTGATTTCAGTAGATAACCCAATTTGGATAAGAATGAACCTCAAATAGTTCCAGTCTACCCGGTCGTATTCCTTTACCAGATCTAATTTCAAAATAAGAGCATCAACCTTCTTAGTCTTAATGGAGTGCATCCCTTCCTAGGCCAAGCCAACTGCATCCAAGATCTGCCTACCCAGAAGGAAACCAATATGTTCGTCAGAGATGAACTTCCCAAGATGTGGCTTAAGGCGAGATGCAATCACCTTTGCAATAATCTTGTAGAGGAGGTTACATAAAGAAATAGGGCAAAAGTCGTTAAAATCCCTTGACCTGCCAGTCTTAGGAACCAAAGTGATAAAGGTCGCGTTGTCACGTCCCCATTTTGACCCCCTTTTTCATTAAATCGTAAATGATATAAATATTGCTATTTAATCATGGTGAGGAGCTCAAGGCCAAGGCCCCACCATTGATTTAGTGTTTTATGTATCGACAATTAAAAATAGATGCCTATGGTTCTTGTGCTAGATAGGCACAATGTAAATTAAGACATCATGTAAATACAAATTTTAATGAAAAACCCACAACTAGCTATGCAATGCAACAAAGAGATGGGGGCATGATTCTACAAGGAATAGGGAGGGAAATTATTCAAACCCTTGAGCCAATGGTGTTAATCCATGTGTCAATGAGAAAACCCATAAACCACCAACTACCCATTTTGGGTTATGCACCCAATCATTTAATTCTTCCAAGAATTGGTTGAGGTAGTTAATGCCTTGGGAATGAAGAGGTATGGCAGCCAATTTCGTGTATGGGCAAGCCATCAACCTGGGAATTCGTATTTTTGCTTCTTGGGCAAGAAAACACCCACGAAATGGTGCCCAAAGCCATTCTGAACGGATAGTCTTTCCTCTCTCACGCAGTCTGAACTACTGGGTCTTTCCCCATCACGTTTTTCACCCTTTTTCCTACATTTTCCATGCCTGGGAGCTCGTTTTTGCATTGTACAACAGCTAGGAGAGAAGGGCCACGATTTGGGACTGTGATGGAGGTCGTTTTTGCCCCAAAATGCCCATGGACGTTTTTCTGAAAATGATTTCTGCTCTCCAGGGTTGTTCCCCAATTGCCATTTCGTTTTTGGGCTTTCCCGCATTTTTCTGAATTGGTAGAAACCCCCTCTTTGGACATCCCACTGAAGAAACGTTTTTCCTCATGCCCAACAATTGTGGTTTTGCTGTTATGTGCATCCCTGTTTTGGTTTGAATCTATGAGCAAGAGATTTGGAGTGGTAGTGGATAGAATTGGCTTGATAAACCTAGTGGGGGGAATAACCTCTCAAGAAGATCAAGAGGGCTGGTTACTCTTCTATGCACACCTGGGACACTCTAGAATTGGAAGGTATGGCTTGAGGGACTGTGAATTGGTGAAGGGAATACTTCCTTGAGTGGGGTGTGTAGGCATTGTGGGTGCCAAGCTAGATAGATCTTGTAGAGGTATCCATAGCTCTGTGGTTGAGCTCACTAGCTTAGCAATTCTTCCTTTCCATTTCCTAGCAGCCTGATAAACCCAATTGTAGATTGGCTTGGCTCATCTTGGTGTATGCTTGGCTATGTGTGAGTCTGTTGTTCCCTGGTTCCTTGTAGAGATCATGCCCAGCTCGAGGGTGGCAGTTGTATCAAGAGGCTGATAAGCACAACTGGCCTATGGTTGGGTGGAACGTTGCAGATGCATAGCTGGTTGCTTGGGACTACTTTGCTATAAGATAAGTATTCTCTTGTGTTAACCTTGCAATTATTTATTTGATGAATATCTTGAATGTATGATGAATGAGTAATTGATATTACTTCCGCTATGTTTTTCTTATAATTACACATTTCCATATGTCTTTTATATTATGTGAATGCTTATTTAATAAGTTCATGGGGCTAGATTCCCGGTTTAGCATCACGATCCTCTCCATCTATCTGGTATGATGGGAGGGGACGTGACATGTGTTGAGGCCGGAAGGAACCCAGTTCCGAGATCTAGTTTCATCCACAGCTGCCGTTAACTCATCCCCGAGCAAATCAAAGAAATAAAGGTAAAATTCCACAGTGAGGCAATCCGGCCCAGGACTTTTGTCATGTGTAAAACACTTGAGTACCTCCAAAATCTCCTTCTTCTCAACAGCACGACCTATGTTCTCACAATCAACAGAGTTAAAATACCGAGGAAACTTCATCACAGTATGTAGTTGATTCAACAGATAGGGTGGTTCCTTCCTTCTGAGAGAAAGTATCTTTGAAATGATCGGCCGCAACCACCTTGAGAGAGGATTGGTCAGAGATAACTGAACTGTCAACCAATAATTCCCAGATAGAATTGTTAAGGCGTCTCTGATTTGCAAAGTTCTGGAAGAACCCGGTATTCTTGTCCCCCTCCTTAAGCCAAATAACACGACTTTTTTGCCTCCAAGTCTCTTCCCAGAACTGCAGGATCTTCAGTCGCTTCGATTCCAAAAGAGCCAGCTCCAGAGCACGGCTCTCCGAGAAAAGATGATCATCCGTCAAGCCCGAGAGAGTTTGTATTCGGCTTTCAAGAACTTCCAAATTGTCAAATAACTGTTTTTTCCTTTCCTTTTCTCGTGAACGCACAACTTTAGTGAGTTGCTTCAATTTGTGCCAGAATAATAAAAGAGCTGACCTGAGATTACCTTCCAACATACGATGCCAAGTAGTATGCACCAGCGAGCAAAATTCAGGATCCTCCATCCACGTCGAGTTGAACTTGAAAGGGTAATAGTAAAAGGAACAATCGAAATCCAATTGAAGGATGAGAGCTCTATGATCCGAAAACCCCACATAATAAGACCAACAACGATACCTGTTGATGCTGGAACAAAGTGACTCAGACATATAGCAATGGTCCAGTCTCTTAGCAATGCCATCCACTCCAGATCTATTATTAGACCAAGTAGGCGATAGGACACCAGGTTTAATGTCCACTAGCTTCACACCCTCAAATAGGGCAAGGAAGTAATCAGCAAGCGGGTCTGTAGTTATTCCACACCCCCAAACTTCCTTTAGGGCCGTGGTGAAATTCATATCCCCAGCCACAATAGTGTGCCCTTCACAAAATAAACCAGAAGCCAACACATGGTCCCAAAAGACCTCGCGACCACAATAAGGAGCATATATGTTGAATATCCTAGCCGAATATCCAAAACCTTTCAAAGTCCCCTCGAGCATGATACCTGCAACAGTATGGAATGCCTTCAAATTATAGCGGTCGGGTTCCATGCGGCGAGGGTTCCCCCCGAAAGACCAGCCAAGTCAAGACCGGAAGCAAGCCAACCAGGCTTCAGTTTAAGAAATGTATTGACAGCAGATAAAGCAGAGGTCATAGCTTCCTGCAGTAAAACGAAATTAGGGTTGATAGAGGAAAGTAAGAGCTTTAAGGCCGCATTTTTAGGACCGCAGCCCAGTCCACGAACATTCAGGGTTAAAAAGATCATGAGGTAACCCCAGGGAGGGTTGTAATATCTCTAAGAGGCCTAGATGACGGAGGAAAAGATAATGAGGGAGATGGAAGACCTCACTCGAACAGAGATGAAATCGATGGATTGATAGGTGACCCCCTAGCCACCCCTTTGACCTTAGGGCCATGACGAGCCTTGTGAACAGTAACGTTCCCCCTGTAAATGGAGGAGATAGGCACTATATCCGGGTCAGAATGCAAAGAGGAAGAGTACATAGGGAGCAGACCGACAAACTTAGGGGAGGAAGAATCCGGCGGTTGTGAATCCCCTAGGTCACCAACGGGAGTAGGAGACAAATAAATGCCTAATGATGACGGATGGGAAACAAAAAATGGAGGGAAAGAGGTCAGTGAGTCCAGCTCCAGGTCGGTCTCGAGTGGGGAAGGGATAGGGGATGACGACCTCATGGGAGAACAGGGAAGAGAGCACGTCAAATCAGTAATAGGAACCGCACCAGGTGAAGGAACTAAGGGGGAGGGATAGTAACAGTCAGAGGAGTAGAGCCACAACCGGCCGACCGAGGAGAGGACGACACAGATGTTATCGTGTTAAAGAGAAGTAAGTTGCATTCTAGAGTCCAACCAACATAGATAAGATGTGTAACATAAAGCTAGTGAATTAAAATGAAAAAAAATGTGAGATTTTTATTATAAAAAGTAAAAAACATAAGCCAACCATAATAATAACCAACATAGATCCATCTAGAATAAAAGAGAAATCACTAACAATGATAATAATTGAAATAATTCTAACTACTACGGGTTGCATGAACAACAAAAGAACAAAGAAATGATGAATGGAAAATCAGTTATGCAACCACCCTTAGCCTTAGTAGGATTAATGTCAATGCTCCATGCTATGGTGCTCTTCATCACTTGCAAATCCTTTGAGAGGCACAATGACTAGGATGACTATGTCATCAGGACCTCTTGGGTTCCATCTCTACTAAGGGCACTTTTTGAGGGAGATATTTAGAAGGAAATGTGTCACGTCCTGAGTCACCTTGGTGTCCTTTAGAGGCCATGGGAGACAACCCTTGGATCTACCTGCTATTTTTTTTTCTCTTTTTCCAAGCAGTCCAAAGGTTCTGCAACTCTGCACCCGCATTGGTCGTCAGTCCGCAATCCGCAATTCCGCAAGCAGCAATCTGCAAGCCACAAGTTAGAATTCAGAAATCGGAACACAATTTGCAACTCCGATGAAAATCTCCTCTTAGACTTCCGCAATCCGCAATCCACCTTGCGGGAATCGGAAGTCAGAATCCCTAATAGCACTTTGTCGAAGAAATGCGCCAACGATATCTACAACTCGCAATACGCAGTGCGGAAATCGGAGTGCTCAATTACATAGCGCCAGAAACCACATCTCTGACTTCCGCAATTTCACAATCCGCAGTGCGGAAATCGAAAATCGGAACATCAAATTCACCACCTTGCTGAATGGCTCACCCAAATTCCACAATCCGCAACCTGCGTTGTGGAAGACGAAAATTGGAAACCTCAAATTTTCAACTTTGACGATTTACCTTTCTGAATTCCGCAATGCGAAACTCGGAAGTCAGAACTCCAACTCCGCCAACCTAGGAAAATTACCTCCCCGACTCCTGCAATCCCGCAATCTGCATGCGGGACTTGGAAGTCGGAACCACCATTTCGCAACCCCGTAGAGAATGCCCTTCCGGCATCCACAATCCACAATCCGCATGTGGGTTCAAAAAGTCGGAAGCCCGACTACACAACTTTTCCAGAACATAATTTCTTCATCCTAAGTCCAATTTGGGAAAATCCAGTACCATTGGAAATATCTTGGAGAGAACTATGTAGCTGCAGGGTCTTGATCCAAACCCGAGGACTTTGTTCATGCCCTTATTCCACTCCAAAAGATGACCTTAAGCCCCATTTATGCCTCTTTACCACTCTGTGAAGAAGCTCTGCTCCATTTTTCCCTGTCCTCTCCCCTTCATCTGGTCCAAATGGATCATGAACACCACAAGGGCATTTATTCCTTTCCCAAGTCCTGGTTGGAGTATCCTGCACACTTACCAGGCTTAGCCCTAATTCATCAATGGATCATTTAAAGACATTGCACCCATGGAAATGAAAATGTGGAGAAGTATAATAAGTCACTCTTGTATGCATATTCATACACCAATGAACACAGAAGGATAAAACATTATCCACATACATATAATGGAATACATCAACCTATTTCTCCCAGGCAGATTGGTGATCTAACTTGCTGAGACTTAGCCCTACTCCTCAAGCCTAAATACATATGAGTGCTAACATGATATAAAAATGCAAAGGTGCAGAAGTATGGCAATGACATGCAGAACAAAATGAATACATAATGCATAGGAATTCAACCCTATCACTAATTTGAATCAAATCATACATTTTGGCATAAATAAACACACATGCACAGATGTAGAATAGACATCATTCAAGGCACAAGGAACACTTATCTATCTATTGAAACTTCCAATAAAACTGGCTATGGACTGCAACGTTCCAACCAAACCATAGGTCTCTGCCCAGCCTGTATTATTTCAGCACTCAGAGACCACCCCTGATTTGGGGTTATGTATCCACTAAGGAGTCCCACTCAGGTTCACTCACAACTTGTTTCACAGTTAATCAGGGTCATCAACACATAGCTAGCTTTGTCAAGTGAGTGGATAAAGAAGGTAAGGTTTTCTGGGTCAATAGACTCCTCCATAGGGCTATGGGTATATCCCCAGACCTCATCCAGTTCATACACCCCCATCACCTCCCTTCCCGGCCTAAGTAAGGTCCCTTTCGATGCTGCACAATCGCTAGGGCGCCCCTTCCCTTAGCACCAACCTAGCAAGAGTGGTTGGTCCCGACTGCTAAATCAAGATAGTTGGGCCCTCACTGGTTCAAGCATGTAGCACTAAACCTTCCTGGTCTCTTCCCACTGATTTTCTGGGCATCTCACCCACTCAAATCCACCCAAGGATTTAGATATATGGATTTCTCATCGATATTCCTTTCCACGCCAATTTCTGGATGATCTTAGCTCTGTAATTTGCAGCTTTACTCAGGATCGGGATTTCTGGTTTTCTTCCTCTCTGCTCGGTCTACTGGGTCGCGTAAGGGTTCAACTGATGCCTGTATGATCAACCAAGGTCCGGGAATGAGGAATACGTCCTCCACGAGGTAGGGTGGCTTATAGGACAAGCAAGATAGAGCCCCATACCCTGCCTTACGGATTTCAGGGCAGTCCCATACTCCATCAACCTCATGAACAGTTCTCTACAGTACTTTCCTTACAACAACATTCAATGGAAGCTAGGACAATCAAATGGGTTTTCAAGGTGACATATGGCATCCTATGGTTTCATCCCACAACCCCCTCACCACTCCCTAGTGGATACATAGTTCCCCCTCATTTAGTTGCATCCATAGCCAACCCTTGGTATTTTTTATTTACATGGTATCATTTACATCATTTACATTTTTCATGGCTTATTAGCACATGGTTACCCTAATACCAAATACTTGCCTCTGTAAGGATGAACATTCACTAGCGGCGCCTTGGCCTTGAGCTCCACGGTAGGAATCATACATCACATGCATACAATATTTACATTACAACCAAAATATTCGAAGGGTCAAAATGGGCGTATTACAATTCCCCTCCCCTTAGAATAACACCGTCCTTGCTATTCCTATACTTAGGAATAACTATACAGTTTACACATGTCCAAAATTTACAAAAATGTTGTAGGGCTGCCTACATTTTACCCTTTACTTTGAACTTTCAGGGCCAAGTCCTTTTGCTTCCACAAGATGCTCATGTTGGCTTTGATCTTCCAACTCTGCATGTGGGCATTACTCCATAGCAATCCCTTCCTTCTCTTTAACTTCTAGCCGATCCACAAGTCTGGAATATTTATGGCTGCTAGCTTTCTTGCTATCCTTTGTTAGGCAGTTGCGAATGCAATGATTTCCTCCACATTCCCAACTTTTCAGTGGCTTATTTTTCTTTACCTGCTCAATTTCCTTGGAGTCTTCCCACTTGGAACATTTCTTAGTGGACTGATTGGATGAATGCCTCTTCATTGATCCACTGTTGGTTGCTTCCAAAATGCTTTTTACCTCCCTTTGCAGACAAATAGAGTCCTGAAAAACCCTGTGGTTCATCTCATTCTATTGCTTTTGTAGCTTGAGCATCTCTCCAATATTTTCTTGGGTCTTGGCAATTGTTTGAAGAATATTTCCATCCAAATCCAATAACTTTTGGTCTACTGCCATGGTTAGTGTGCACAGTTTCCCACACTTTGCTTGCTAACACCACTTGTCTTGTAATAGCTGCAACCAATTTGTTTCAATTTCTCACCTGTGAAATTCATCATTGCAAATCTTGTTAGGCCAAGCATAACATAAACATTAAAATCAGTCAATCATTTTCCCAATTGTCATGGAGAGTCCATGCTTTATTCATGAGACTTCCACACTTTTCTTACTTTCCCAACATACACATGAACTCATTCATGTTCATCCTTTCACAGGGAATTTACTATTTCAACATTCACAATTTATTTCAAGCAAATAAACACAATCAACTCTCATCCATGTCATGCATTCAACAATTTTTGGTTTTCTAATTGCATCAATCAAAAGGAAAGAGATGAGTAAGATTTTTCCCCTCTTAGTCTTGATCCAATCTTGAGCCCCACCACCACTGTGGTTCCATTATCCTTAGCCTCTTTCACTTCAATGTGAATGCTTGACTCGCCCTTTCATTGTTTTGGCTATGACACTTAGTGTCTAAGGTCTATCCAAGGCCCCTCAACCAAGGAATCCTTCCCCATGGTTTACCTACAGAACCTTGGCTGCTAGGACCCACACAAGTCCACTAGCACCATTCTCCATTACTACTCATACCGAGCTCTCTAGGACAGTCACATGTCCAAATGTATCCTTAGGATGCCTTCAAAATCCTTGCTTCCTGCAATGACCTAGGTTTCCAACAAAGAAACAACAGTGTATCAGCTTGGTTGTTATAAGACTTGTATATGAAATCTTTCATTATTAAGAATAAGGATTAGATTATAATTAAATACTTATTTGTATTGAACATTTCCTTGCCACTCCACAGGTTCCTTCTCTGCTTTACAAGCCTTGGATCACCTGTGAGATGGATGTTTGGCTAGCACACATGCTGCTCCACCACATCCAAGTAGTTAATGCCAAGCCATTACACCGACTGGGTTTATCAGGCATTTAAGGAATGTTTGGCTAGCACACATGCTGCTCCACAACATTCAATTCCCAACCAATGCATTGATTGGATTTACCAAGCATTTATGGTGCCAAACCAGTCCCATAACTGGTTTTCCCTCTCCATTTCCAAGCCAACACATCCGTTTGGGTCAACAGGCCAATGGAAGGAAACTACACCATGGCTAGTTCCAGGTCAAGGCTCTACTATGGAGCCATAAAAATCTCCTCACGCTCCATCCAATCTCAGAACCCACTTCACTTTGATCCTTAGCATGCATTAACAATATCACCACATCATTCAAGTAACTAATGCCAAGCCAATACATCGACTAGGTTTATCGGGCAAACAACAGCCCTTCACACACACAACAACCCTTCACACACAAAACAACCCATTCACTTTGCTTCTTTAGTGTGCAGCACCAAATTGCATATGTTTAAGCTGACAACACAAGATGGATAAGCAAACTCATCAGTATTGTTGATATAAAATTGTAAACATATTTCATAAACATTCACTCTCTAATATTGAAACACCAGGAATGCGTCCATTCCTTTAGGGTGTAGTCAATGTTGACAACCATAACACAACACAACACTCGAAAGGTGTGCGCCCCTCTATGATGTGAGTCATTTAGGCCCTAAACACACTCAAGCAGTCTAGAATAAGAACACAAAATCACATTCACATAGTTTGGAATAAAAGCAAAAAAATCACATTCCAATAGTCTGAAATAAAGACACACAGTCACACTCCAGCAGTCTGAAATAAAACATGCCCTGAACATTAATTCTAATAATCGAACATGCATAATTTTATAAAGGGGCACAATTAATTATATGTTTTGCAGATGTATTGTTTCTTCCTATACTGTGTCCTCCTCGATCAAGCTCAAATCTGAATTCACAATTTTTTTCACTACAGAATTTTGGTTTATTCAACCATGAGGCCATCCTCATATTGTTTGGATTTTGCAAGTGGTATCACTCTATCCATTATGGTCTTACACTTGCTGCCCTAACCTGGAAATCCACCTAGAACATGCTCTCTTGACACAATTGTAAGAACCAAACAACCATTAGTAATTATTAGCAAAATATTCAAACCTGAAATTTACAAATATGTCTTCCTATAGAAATTAGATTTTGCAACCATAAGGTCCTTCTTATAAACTTAAATCAGATTTTCTACAAATTTGTTTTACACAAAAATCAAATTTCATCTCCATGAGATCCTCCTCACAATTTTTGGCTTTGTACATGGTAGGTTCCAGTGTTATCATGGACTTACCCACATTGCCACACCTAAGACATCTCTACCTGTAAATTTGAAATTTCAATCAGCCAATCACTTGGTGAGTACCTATGCACATAATCATTTCATTGCTACAACAGTCACTGAAGTAATCTCAGAATTATAATTAAACAATAATTCAAACACTATCAGCTATTATTATTTAAAATGCAATGAAATACATTTTCTTTATATGCATCATTATCACAATAAGATTACATGATATGGTCACATGGTCTATGCAATTCAACCAATTTTCCAATACTTATGATTACACACTCATATCCATCATGCAACTCTATCCTTCCAATAGATCACTTTAGTAGCCCATCAAACAAAACTACCCTCTTCATGCAATTCTTTTCCCATAGCATCTCATGAAAGGATCTTAGAATTTTCAACAATTCTATCATTTCATCTATTATTCTAGTTTCAATGAAGTGTACACCATAGTCATGCATCCACACAATGAATATTAACATATATGTAACCACACATATGCATGCATAATCAACACGATTTACACAATATATTAATGTACATTCACTTAATTCACCCAATACAACATTGATCAAAAACATTGTTGCACCTACACAGGTTTCTTCCATGGTAAGTTGGGAATCTTAGTCAATGCTTCAACACAATACCCATCCATCTCCCTAATTACTTGGTTAACTCTCTGGGTGCCTTCTTTTCATCCAAACACAACACATCAGGAGTCCTCTCAATCCTTGGTTGTTGGAAAAGACATTTCATCCCAAATTAACATCAATAGGGAGTTCATGGGATACTTGTTGAGCACCGTGGACTTCACCACCCAACACACTCATGGTTTCACACATAGCATGCTCTTATTCTTATGGATGCATTCAAAAATTTAAATAGTTACATGGTATAATTCCCATTTCTTTACTATCACATACCTCACCATACCATGTGGGATGTAATTCACATAAATGCATTCACTATTACATGCATACCATTTTATGATGGTTAAAATAGGGTTAAATGATTCTTACCCATCCTTCCTCAACACTTGTACAATCAGTAGAATTAAACATTACCTACATGGCTGCCATCAACGTACCTGATGTTACCTGATCAATGGATTCTTACCAAGGAATACAAAGCCCTTCCACCAACCTCTTGATCATGGATTTGTGATCCAACATTTCTTCACAAGGCTACTGGTCGCATGCAATATCATCATCATCCTCATCTTCAGCCATGCTTCTATTATCTTGGTAAAATGAAGAACCACCGGAAACAACACTTTCCTCATTTCCCAAGCAAAGTGTAAGCAAGGCATCTCAGAAGTCTTTTCTACATATCTTTGTTAGGTGTGCATTCAAATTGTAATGCAATGTACTTCATTAACAACTTTTTCCAATATGCAATACCACATGCAAGCACAAGCAAGTTCACATGCACTATGCCTTATCTCTTACTATGCCTACTATGCATACACATTTCATCTATCTAATCTCTTGCATTTTCAACCTTCCTATGCCATAATATCATATATATATAACTCATAAAATGTAAATATAACAACAAGAGAAGGGTTGAGGAATTCTCTCTCTCCAATTCTCCATCATAGCATGGTCCAATTCATGGCATCTCTATGCCTGTAACTCATGCTTTGGCCCAAATAGTCCTAGTGTTGCAACTTGGGCTCTGATACCATTTGTCACCTCCCCGGTCACCTCAGTGTCCTTCAAAGGCAATGGGAGACAACCCTTGGATCTACTTGCTATTTTTTCTTTTCTTTTTCCAAGTAGTCCAAAGGTTCCACAACTCTGCACCCGCATTGGTCTTCAGTCTGCAACCCGCAATTCTGCAAGAAGCAATACGCAAGCCGCAAGTCAGAAATCGGAAATCAGAACACCAATTACAACTCCGACGAAAATATCCTCTCCGACTTCCGCATTCCACAATCCTCCTTGCGGGAATCGGAAGTCGGAATCCCCAATTGCACGTCGCCGAAGAAATGCTCCTCCGAGATCCACAACCCGCAATCCGCAATGCGGAAATTGGAAATAAGAGCTCCCAATTACATAGCACTAGAAACCACGTCTTCGACTTCCGTAGTTCCGCAATCCGCAGTGTGGAAATCGGAAATCGGAACATCAAATTCACCACCTCACCAAATGGCTCACCCGACTTCCGCAATCCGCAACCCGCATTGTGGAAGATGGAAATCAGAAACCTCAATTTTTCACCTTTGACGATTTCACCTTTCCGCCAACCCAGGAAAATCACCTCCCCGAATCCTGCAATCCGTAATCCGCATGCGGTACTGAGAAGTCGGAACCACCATTTCGTAACCCCGTAGAGAATTCCCTTCCAGCCTCCGCAATCTGCAATTCGCATGCAGGTTCGTAAAGTCGAAAGCCCGACTGCACAACTTCTCCAGCCCATAAATTCTTCATCCTAATTCCAATTTGGGAAAATCCGGTACTGTTGGAAAGATCTTGGAGAGAACTATGTAGTTGCAGAGTCTTCATCCACACCTGAGGACTTTGTTCATTCCCTCATACCACTCCAAAATATGACCTTAAGCCCCATTTGTTCCTCTTTACCACTCTGTGAAGAAGCCCTACTCCATTATGCCCTGTCCTCTCCCCTTCATCTGGTCCACAGGGATCATGAACACCACATGGGCGTTTATTCCTTTCCCAAGTCCTAGATGGAGTATCTTGCACACTTACCAGGCTTATCCCTAATTCATCAATGGATAATTTAAAGACATTACACCCATGGAAATGCAAATGTGTAGAAGTATAATAAGTCACTCTTGTATGCATATTCATACACCAATGAAGACAAGAGGATAAAACATTATCCACATACATAGAATGGAATACATCAACCTATTTATCCCAAGAAGATTGGTGAGCTAACAAGTTGATACTTAGCCCTACTCCTCAAGCCTAAATACATATGAGCGCTAACATGATATAAAAATGCAAAGGTGCAGAAGTATGGCAATGACATGCATAGAAGAATGAAAACATAATGCATAGGCATTTATCCCTATCACTCATTTGGATCAAATCATAAATTCTGACATAAATAAATACACATGCACAAATGTAGAATAGACATCATTCAAGGCACAAGGAACACTTATCTCTTTATTGAAACTTCTAAGCAAACTGGATATGGACTGCAACGTTCCAACCCAACCATAGGTCTCTTCCTAGCTTGTATTATTTCAACACTCAGAGATCACCCCCGAGCTGGGGATATGTATCCACTAAGGAGTCCCACCCAGGTTCACTCATAACTTGGTTCACAGTTAATTAGGGTCATCGGCACATAGCTAGCTTTTTCAAGTGAGTGGAGAAAGCAGGTAAGGTTTTCTGGGTCAATAGACTCGTCCACGGAGATATGGGTATATCCCCATGACCTCAGCCAGTTCAAGAACCCCTTTCACCTCCACTCTTAGCCTCAGTAAGGTCCCCTTCACTGCTACACAGTACCTAAGGCTCCCCTTCCCTTAGCATTGACGTGGAAAGTGTGGCTGGTCCCGACTGCTAAATCAAGATAATTGGGCCCTCGCTGGTTCAAGCATGCAACACTAAACCTTCTCGTTCTCTTCCCACTGATCTTTTGGGCGTCTCACCCACTCAAATCCACCCAAGGATTCGGATCTATTGATTTCTCATCGATCTTCCTTTCCAAGCCAATTTCTGGATGATCTTAGCTCTGTAATTTGCGGCCTTACTCAAGATCGCAATTTTTGGTTTTCTTCCTCTCTGCTCAGTCTTCTGGACCGCGTAGGGGTTCAACTGATTCCTGTATGATCAACCAAGGTATAGGAATGAGGAATACGTCCTCCACAAGGTAGGGTGGCTTACGGGACAAGCAAGACAGAGCTCCATACCCTACCTTACGGATTTCAGGGCAGTCCCATACTCCATCGACCTCATGAACAATTCTCTGCAGTACTTGCCTTACAACAGCATTCAATGGAAGCTAGGACAGTCAAAGGGGTTTTCAAGGTGACATATGGCAACCTAGGGTTTCATCCCACAACCCCCTCACCACTCCCTAGTCAATACACAGTTCCCCCTCATTTAGTTGCATCCATAGCCATCCCTTGGTATTTTTTATTTACATGGTATCATTTACATCATTTACATTTTTCATGGCTTACTAGCACATGGTTACCCTAATACCAAATACTTGCATCTGTAAGGTTGAACATTCACTAGCGGGGCCTTGGCCTTGAGCTCCACTCTAGGAATCATACATCACATGCATACAATATTTACATTACAACCAAAATATCCTAAGGGTCAAAATGGGGGTATTACAAAATGGGTTAACCCTCAACCTATTCTATTCCATTTAATCAATGGTTGCATTCATGTCCAATGCACCTTGGGCCACTACATTGAATCCCTTGCATGATATCCTCATCGTCCTCAACCACAATGTTTGCTTCACAAAAAATAATATATTTTGGAATATTATTGAAGGATTAGCCAATGATGAATCCCCTTTGTAGTCCATAAGAAATGGAGCAAATGGGATTGCATGGCCTTTTCCTTGAGGAAGCAGTAGCTGATGTGTAGCATGACCATTAGCAATTTTTTTAAGACCTCAATGCCCTGTCTAGTGTTGAGATTTCCCATGGACTTATGCTCAAAGATTTTGATTGTTCCTCTAGTTATATTTGAATGCATTTTGGTGCTAGTAAGACTTGCACATATGGAGTCTCTCTTTGCATATAGGAAGGTGGATGAGATTATTGGAAAATTTTATAATGGACACCCTATTAACAAATTGTTTAACGAGAATTCCACCTAGAAATTCTTTGATAAAATGCTATATAAATATTTCAAGTCTTTGTGAAGTCTCTTGCTAGACAAACCCTCTATCTGTAAATTAATTATATGAATTCCAATTTTTTTTTGAAGCGTAAGGTGAAACATAAGGAGGGGATACCACAAGATGATTAGTGTCTTCTATACACATGAAAAAAACTAGAAGATAGATTTATACTAGATGATTATGATATTAACAAAGATGCCATAGTGATTTTGGTGTTACACCTTGGTGGATCCCAAGGTACCAATGTGCTCACCTCATCCAAGTCCCACTACTTCAAGGATGTAGTGAAATCCAACTCTTGCTCCTCTACAAACACAAAGAAACCTCTAGGCATTACCTTCATTGTGGAGAAATAAGAGGATATCCAAATTTTAGGAGTGTTGGAATTGTTAGAATTTTAATACTACAAAGATGGTTATGTTAGATATTCAATCAATTTGAATTACATCACAATAACCATATAAAATTGGATCACTGAAAGATAGACAAACACAACATAAACAAGAGCACACAAAAATTTATCTTGGGAAACCCTCTTGGGGTAGAAAACCCAACAAAAATTCTTCAGTATAGGTTCGTCACCAAGTACAACGTTAATCTCGTACAATAACCCAAGAACAAGATAAGATAGAAAACCCAAGAAAATATGTCTTCAATGCAACTGCTCTTTCTCCCAAGCGAACTTGTCCTTCTTTCTCTACTCGTGCGAACTTGCTTGAGTGAGTGATGCACAAATGAGCAAGGCGACTCCCTTATTTATACTAATCATAAAGTGACCTTTTTACCTAACTGGGCCGACTTGTCCTTCCCTAACTGGGTTGACTTGACAGGGGCAGTTTTTCCCATTGTTTGGGCAGTTTACCCACTGGGTCAACTTGTCTATTTTACTTGATTTATTTTAGGGATTTTACATGATTAATTACAATATGAATATTCCTCGAACGAAGTACAAAAAAAATACAATAAGAATATCTTCCGGTGCCATCATCATCATTGCTGCTACAACTCTGTACTTTGACCATTTATTTCTGACATCTCTCGAATCTATTCATCACTAGAAGTTATGTACAGGAAAGCCATCAAGTGGTTCTATCCCAAGATCCCTCATTACATCACCAAAGCAACCACCTGAGTTACCACACTGTGTCCAGATCAGCTCATAAGTGTAGCATAGGATCCCAAAGTACGCCACTGAATTGACTACCCTCTAGCATGCCACATATCATCATGTGGAGACCATCCCGAGACCACGAATTACGCCACCTAGTGACTACCTGCATCTTCGCACATCTCGGCAACACGAACTTCGCACATCTTGGAAACACGAACCTGGTGAGTATATCCTAGGAGCACAAATCACGTCACTGAAGTGACTACCGGCGCTATCACGTCACATATCATCATATGGAGACTAGCCCAGGACCGCGAATTACGTCACCTAGTGACCACCTGTGTCTACGCACCTGTAGTGTATGCCCAACATAGCACCAGCATTCAGGAGACTCAATTGAGTCACCAATGTGACTACCTACTGCATCCTTGTGAGTGTAGTATAGGATCCCACATTACGTCACAGAAGTGACCACCCACTACCACACCACCTCAAGTGGAGACCCGCCCAGGAGAAAAAATTATGTCACTACATGACTACCTGTGTCTCACACGTGTTGTGTTTCTCATCCCTCTCTCTTTCTAGGATCATCGAACTGGAAAACTCCAAGCTTGTCCCTGAAGTACTCAAACTTCACTCTCGACAAAGGATTGGTCAATACATCGGCTATCTACTTGTCTATCACCACATACTGGAGCCTCACTGCTCCTTTCTACACCATATCCCTGATATAGTGGTACCCGATCTTTATGTGCTTCAACTTGTCATTAAACACTGGGTTCTTAGACAACTTCACACAACTCTGGTTGTCGCAGAAAATATAAGTCGCCTCTAACTTGAGATCAAAAAATCCTGCAAGTAACTTTCAAATCCATACTGCTTCACAACTAGATGAACAAGTTTCCATCTACTCTGCTTCAACAGTACTTAGTGCCACACTCATCTGTTTTCTACTGAATCATGAGATCATACATGATCCCAAACTGAAGCAGCATCCTGAAGTGCTCTTCCTGTCTATGACATGATTGACTAAATCTGCATCAACATAACCCTGTAGGTTAATATTCTGATCTGTCCCATATCTGAGCCGATAATCAATCATACCCCTCAGGTACCTCAACAAATGCTTTGCCATAATTAGTTGAACATGTCTCGGATCTACCATCTACTAACTCAATGTGTTCACCGTAAAGCATATATCTGGCCTCGTGTTCGTTAAGTACATCAATGAACCATTCATCTATCTGTATATTGTGGCATCCACTATCCCTGAAGAAGTATCACAAAGCAACTTCAAATTCGATGCCAATGGTGTGGCCATGTCCTTGAAATCCACCATCCCGAATCTCTTCAGTATATCTACTGAATATTTTCCTTAGCTAAGGAAAATATCTTCTGGATTTTGCCACACCTCAAGACCTAAGAAGTAGTGCATCATACCCAAGTATTTCATCTCGAATTCTACAACAAGTTTCTTCTTCATTTCTGCAATTAGATTCTCATCATCTGTTAGGAGCATGTCATCTACATACAAAAATAGTATCATTGGTTTTCCATCCTCAACCTTGTAGTAAAGGTTGGAATCTGCTTTACTCTTGGTAAAGCCCAATCTCGTCAAAAAACTATCAATCCTTCCATACTATGTCCTAGGTGCCTTCTTTAATCCGTACAAGGCCTTCTTTAACTTGCACACATGTGTCTATCTTCCATGTGTCTCGAATCCTTGTGGCTACTCCACATACACTTCTTCTTCTACTACACCATTCAGGAAGGTTGTCTTCACGTCCATCTGGTGTACCTTCCACTTCACCACTGCAATTATCATAGGTATAGCTCTACTCAAACTGTATATTGCTACAGGAGCACACTTCTCGTCATAATCGACTCCCTCTTTCTGAGAGAAACCATGAGCCTTGCCTTGTACTTCTGTAGCATGCTTGATTTTGTAAATCTACTTGAAGGCTACTGCTGAAAATTCATCACTTGTTCTTTGGAACAAGTCTTATTATCCTTCTCTCCTAGGTCATGGCACATGATTTTCCCTACAAGTCAAATTTAGTCATATGATTAGTAAGATTCCATGTAATGATAACTTATTATACATAATGTATGCAGTCATGTAACCAATACATCTTAGCCAATGCTTCAACATAACACTCATCCATATCCCATATACAAACGGTAACTATCTAGATGCCTTCCATCTCTACCATAACATACTATTAAGAGCATGCACTGCTCTCAACGTGTTAGCAAAGAGGTTTCATCCTAGACTAGCTCCATCAAGTGCTCATTGGATATTGTGTAGCACTATAGGCCACTTACCTATAACATGCACTACATGAGCCTAGTGCTAGTCAATCTTAGTCATATATAAGTGCATAAAAGAAAACTACATCATAGATCTACATGTAACTATTATGAGCAATATCCTTCAAAAAATACTCATGAATTCAAATGACAGTAAATACTTATCTTTCATGTGTTTTTTAGGCTCCCTCTTGGTTTCTACCTCCTTGCAGAAATTACTGGAGTTTCTGGAAGCGTACTCTACTCCATCATCTGATTCCGAAGACCGTGATATTCTTCTTCCTCTATTCTGGAACTTTATGAAGTCTTCATCCTTGGAATCATGTACTGGATTCAAGATATCCTTTTGCTTGGAAACAGATTCTTCACATATACTATCATGTTTTGTCTGGATCTTGGGCATATCAGTCACCATTTTGCTTACAATCGGTAAATTCTTGTAGTGTATATATATGCAAGACTTATGTTCCATGAACCAATGCTTGATCTAGTTGACCTTTTAATTTGAACAGGCCTCCCTCTTGCTCTCCAATTACTATCGTATCATCAAAAAATTTACCTTGTGAGTGTTTAAGTCAAGACATATTCTTCATCACTTGAGGAATCTTCCCTTGCTCTCTTCTTAACAGGTTCATCATCTTCTGCAACATGGGCATGATACCTATTCTTCTTTCCTTTCTTGTTATGGTCTTTTCTTATGGTGCAACATCTTGCAAGATGTACCTTTTCATCACAATTGTAACATTTGTATTTTGAGTAGTCCTTATGAGTTATATGATTCTTTTGGAATCTTCTAGGCTTCTTGTGAGAGTGTTCTTCTTTCTTGCTTGTTTCCTTCTTTGCATGAGTTGTTAAGGCTTGATTATCATCTTCACCTGACACCCATCTTCTCTTCTTTGGTTTAAATTATGGATTCCTCTTGAGTACAATCTCCCCATAGCCTACCGAATTTGGTGAGATTTCTCTTAGAACAAATCCCTTCGATGAATGATTCCCATGATCTTGGGAGACCATTCAATGTAGTCATCACCAATTATGCTTCTTCAACATGGTCTCCAATAGCTTCTAATTTTTGTTTGATTTGGGAGACCCTTGTGAAATAGGATTGGATACTTTCTGAGATCTGCATCTTCACACCCTTGAGTTGAGTTCTCAAGGTCATCTTCATATTAATGTTCTTTCCTTCTTATAGTATATTCAATGCATCAAAAATCTCCTTGGGAGTCTTCAATGATGAGATATGGGGGATCAAGTGATCCTTTATGGAGCCAGCAATGATCCTCTTTGCACTAATAAAATTCTTCTTGTGTTTATCCTTGTCTTCATCTCCCTCTAGCTCCACAATTTCCTCCTTAACATAGTTTTCCAAATCATTCTCTTCTAGAATGAGAAATACTGTATACTTCCAAGCTCAGAAGTTATCAACTCCTTCAAGCTTATCCTCAAGCTTGGTATTGTTTGTCATCTTGATAAAATGAAACCTCCAATAGAAATAAAGATAATAGTACTTACTAATCAAGATGCTCCAACCAAGTGCTTGATTCAATGCCTTCTGAAATATGCTACCTGATTGACCTAGGGTTTGTTAGAGAAACCCTAATTCTCCAAATTTGGAATCTTGTAAATATGATTTGAGGAAAAGATGTGCCTCCGTAAGGCGAGTTGAGCAAACCCCTCCTTCAGCCAAATATGTAGACAAAAGTATGAACAATCAAATGCCCTAGTTTTCCTGAGTAGTAGTGATAGGATCAAAATTCAAAGTTCTCGGATCTGGAATCTTCCTCCATAGAAAAATGTGCCCTTCTATGGTAAATTGACTTGACCTCCTTTTTAGGCCAATCTATGGTAAAAATCCTTCGGAATAAGAAAACCTAGTTTTCACTTCCGACAGTTTTTACCGCACAAGGTCTTCTTTCAGGCTAGTTCTGAAACCATGTTAGAATTTTAATACTACAAATATGGTTATATTAGATATTCAATCAATTTGCATTGTGTCACAATAACCATATACAATAGGATCAATGAAATATAGACAAGCACAGCATAAGCAAGAGCGCACAACAATTTATCATGGTAAACCCTCTTGGGGCAGAAAACCCATCAAAAATTCTTCAGTATAGATTCGTCAACAAGTACAATGTCAATCTCATACAATAACCTGAGAATAAGATAAGATAGAAACCCCAAGAAAATATGTCTTCAATGCAACTACTCTTTCTGCCAACCTCAAACAAACTCAAACAACCTCAGCAAAAAGATAACCCAACAAGAACCACAATAACCAACTCAAACTATAGTCCAACCACCACAAGGGAGAGCCATGGAGGAGGAAAATGCCTTAGTGTTAACCCCCTCCATGTAGATTGACTCGGATAAGAACCTTTTTGGGGGTTTAAAGCTCCCCTATGAATCAAACAATCCAGACTTTGAGAAGGATGTAGCTTTAGTAATTATGTCAAAATATTTATAGAATCCATATTCTTCTATTTAGCTAATATTTGTTTAGAATCCACTAGCACAAAACAACTGTGTTGGATGGATCAATGTTATAAAGATACAAGAGAAAAGAGATCCATCAATACAGAGCACCAAATGAAACTATAAAATATTTTAGTTTCATTGTAATTCAACCAAGCTGATCTTATCTATGTTGTAATGTGGCCTTCAATCAATCTACGATTGTGTTAAGCCATATATATTGTGATGTTGCATTTCTATTATATTAGTATTGTCTTTATTGGTCGACTAGAACCTTAATTATGATTGTACCCTTTGTCTCCTATATATATATACCAAGGAGACCTAGTTTTAGGATCATATGATCTTTTCTTGTGTATTTGATACATTGGACAAGGAGGTTTCCCCCTCAAAGAGGCTTCTTATTCATCTCTTTATTTCATTCTCAAGGTGTTGGGTCACTCTTTCTTTCTATTTTTATGCTATTTTAGGAATTTGGTGCATAAAATTTGGTATCAGAGCCATGGATGTATCGAATACCAAAAATTTAGGAGCCTTAGAAGACATAGTGAAGAACCTCATGCAAAACAATTAGGTCATGTTTCACTACAAGTTTGGAGTTATCATATTCTTAAGTTGGGATTTTTTACTAGTCCAAAAACTAGTCTCAAATAGGTGTTCAAGGTAAAATTGTTATATCCTAATATTATGAGATCCAAATTGAATGCCACTTGTTGCATCCAAAGGAAGACAAACCATTGTTTTTTGTTAAAAAATTAGAAGTAGAACAGGTAAATAAGACATGTGACGGTTCATACAAGTTTGCTCTCCTGAAAGGAACACAAACAAAATGTTATGGGAAAGTTACCAATTAACTCTTTCTTGGCACTTCAAAATGGGGTCAAATTGGTTGCATGTAGAGAAGACATATGAGGATACTACATGATGAAACTTCAGACTCAAAGGGGCCAAATTTTAGAGATAATTTAGGAGCAAGGTTGGCTACCAAGACAACCTAGAAACCAGGGATTCTAAAGTTATGTTAGCTTGAAACTTGCATAACTTTCCATTGGAATATTTGTTGTAGGTGATTCAAAAGGTATGATAAAGAGGAAATAGAGGAGAATCATAAGTAAATATTATTTTTGTCTCTAATGGAAAGTAGTTCAACAAAAAATAATTCATGAATTAAACCTCCAAAGAGCTCAACCATGACTTATGAAAAAATGAAGAAATGTGTAAACAACTATCCAATTTGCAAGCCAAAGTTAAGGAATTGAATGATAGGCGAGTAACACGCGTTCAATTGGTAAACATGAAAAAGAATGTAAACATTGAGTTAAAAAATATGGATCAAAAGATGGTCAGCAAAGAGGATCTTACAGTTATGAAGGGGGTAATTTTGAATGAGATGAGACATCAATTTCCTCATAATTTAGATCCTTAATAAGAGGATAGGTAGAACAAGAGGAACTTGTCCCATTCACAGATTGAGAAAATTGAAAAACAGTTGAAGAACAAGAGGTTCGAGTCCCTAACATTTGATCATTCATCACATCATCATGGACACAACTCATGACCAAGGAAATACTTCATTCCTAAGATTGATATGAGAAATTTTGATGGAAATTATCCAATAACATGGATATTCTAGATAGAGCAATTCTTTGATCTACACCAAGTGCCAACTTTACAAAAGGTAACTATTGTGTCCTTGTATTTATAACTTGATCAATTTGTATGGAACCAATGGCTCTATGACCATAAAAAGGACTCTATTATCTCTTGGTCTATATTTACCAATGAATTGACAGTGTATTATGGTAACAACAACACCTTCTTTATCCAATTAAGAAATATCAAGTGAATCCCGTAGGGGTGTAGATCAATCGGTTATTCACTTGATATGGAAGAAATGTTGTAAACAAAGGTCATGAGTTCAAATTACCTTGGCTTACACGTGCCACACGCTTGCGGGTTGTGTGAGTGCACCTAGGGGCATAGTGGTAGCGGACGGGATTGGACCCCTGGACCCCGCCTCACGCAGGTACCATCCCCATCCTAATTGTCAATTCCCCTAGTTACAAAAAAAAAACAAATCTCAAGCAAAAATTTCTAGTTACAGAGCACATTAAGTAGTTTTACAAGTTGAGTCTTAGAGTTAAGAAAATTCTAGAGACTAATTTGTTGGATATCCTTATGGGCACTTTAAAGGAGAGAATTCAACATGAGGTGCACCTCTTTTAACCTAATCATTGGAGAACACTTTGAGTTTGGAAAGGAAAATGAAAGTAAAAATATGGCTACTAGAAGGGATACTACTAACACCTACAAAGAAGGAAATATTTTCTACCCCAACCTCACTCAGCCTACAAGGTTGATGCCTCAGTAATTGGAGGAAATAAGAGAAAAGGAGCTATGTTTCAATTGTGATGGAAAGTATAGTTAGGGACATAAGTGCTGTGATAATAAATTATTCTACATAAATTGTGAAGAAGAAGAAGATCAATAACCAAAAAAATCTCAAAAGGCAAATTTAGAAGATACTACTCCAATCATGCCTTGTTGTGCATTGGTTGGTATTAGCACTCCTCAAACTCTCAAGATAGAAGGATATATACAAAATAAAAAGGTAATAATGTCTATTGATACTGGTAGTACCCATAACTTCATTATTTGAAAATTAGTCAAACTTCTTAATTGCTTTATATATACATCACCATAATTTTCAGTAATGATTACAGATGGAGGTATCAATTTTTTTTAGGGAAGTGCCATAGTATTAATCTTACCATGGGATATTATTTATTGGATAGTCCAATGATTGCAACATGGATGGGTGGTGTTGATGTTGTATTAAGGGTCCAGTGGCTACAATATTTAAGAACATTAGCTTTTAATTTTTAAGAACTTTTCATGAGATTCTCTTCAAAAAGGAAAGGAAATTGAAATCAGATGTACTCCATGGAAACCGTCTAAAGTGATAAGCGTTAATACCATGACAATATAACTTAAAAAGGGACACCATGGTGTAATTGCACAATTGTGCTCACTAGATGTTCAAGCATCTATACTCTCTATTCTAGTGTATCTTCAAGAAGTTATTGATAGTCGATCCAAATTATTTGGAGAGATTCCTAAAGTTATTGCACCTACTTAAGATCATGACCATGCTATTCACTTGAAACCAGGAAGTGTACCACCTAACATCAGACCCTACATGTACCCATATGCACAAATGAGTGAAAACTAGAATATGGTTCAAGAAATATTAGGTGCATTCATCAATCAAACTAGAAAAAATGATTTCTCTTCACCACTGGTGATGGTTCACAAAAAAAAAGTTATGTGCCAT
The DNA here is from genome assembly GCA_027924585.1 of Larix kaempferi. Lineage (NCBI taxonomy): Eukaryota > Viridiplantae > Streptophyta > Pinopsida > Pinales > Pinaceae > Larix > Larix kaempferi. Next base: position 8,307,009 of record BSBM01000087.1, on the reverse strand, counting down.
ATGTGTCCAAATTATAGAGAACTCAACAATATGGCATTTAAAGATAAGTTTCTTATTCACGTAATTAATGAATTATTAGATGAATTACAAGGAGCGGTTTTACTTACCATGTTGGATCTCCATTCTGGATATCATCAAATCAAAATAAGCAAAGAAGGAATTTTGAAAACATCCTTCAGAACACATAAAGGTTATTATGAATTTTTGGTGATACCATTTGGCCTTACCAATGCACCTTCCACATTTCAAATCTTAATGAATTATATTTTTAAATCCTTCCTCAGAAAAATTGTGTTGGTATTTTTTGATGATATACTAATCTATAACAAATCTTGGGAAGAGCGTGTACAACATGCTAACATGCTCTTAAAATGATTTGAAAAACACAAACTATATGCCAAGCCTTCTAATTGTGCCTTTTGGGTTCAGGAGGTGGAATTTTGGGTCATATTATATCTCATGAAGGTATCAAAGTGGACCCTAACAAAATTAAAGCTATCATGGAATGGCCAATTCCTAAAAACTTGAAGAATATTAGAGGACTCTTAGGATTGAAAGGCTAATATTGCAAGGTCATCAAGAATTATGGTCAAATAGTAGCACCTTTAACAAGGTTATTGAAAAATGAGGCATTCTCTTGGACTGAAGAATCAACCAAATCTTTTGAAAATCTTAAAGTAGCTATGTTACAACTCTAGTATATTAGTCACACCTAACTTCACAAAAACCTTTATTGTGGAATGTGATGCATTAGGGCATGGAATTGGTGCAATTTTAATGCAATAATGAAGGTACCTTTCCTTTGAGATATACCAACTTGAAGAAAAAAACTTACTCATGCCCATATATGAAAATGAAATGTTGGCCATATTGCATTTGATTAAGAAATGACACCCTTACCTAATAAAAAGACACTTCAAGTTAAGAATAGATCATGAAAATTTGAAGTACTTGTTGGAACAATGATTATCTTTAGAAGAGAAAAAAAGGGGGTACAAAGATGCTAGGCTATGACTTTGAAATTATCTACAAAAAAAGGAAAAAAAAATGTGGTGAGTGATGCACTTTCAAGAAAAGAAGATTGCATAGAGGGCTTACTTTGTGCTATTTCCACTATACAATCTAATTGGGTGGAATAAGAAAAGACATTATGGAAATAGGATCAAAGGGCATGCAAGATAATTCAACAACTAAAAGAGGACCTGTTATCACCTAAACTGTAGTTACCCCTATGGATGTATCCATTACTGTATGGTAGTAGGAAAGGGCAACTCAAAAGGTGCAACCACGATCACCTCGACTTCCAATAAATGGTTGTCACGCCAATCGAGGCAACCTTCACTTTATGTTATCTAGCCCAGACAACAAAGGGGGAGACCCAGATCTACTCCCAACAGGAGAGATCAAACCAAAACACCTAATCAAAGTTAAGTATGAGTGAAGTATTGTAAGGTGTATGGTGTATCCTAGACCTAAGGATGAAGTCACAAGATAAGTAAGGGGTTCAATGAGTATAGCTTTGGTTCATTGTTGATGTGAGAGTGACTTATAGTACTTGAAATGAGATCCAGGATTAAAGTACTAGTCAATTGTGAGAAAATCCACTGCCTTGGGAACTGTGTCCAATGCAGGGTAGTTTAAGGATTGAATTGGGGATAACTAGTACAAGAGATAAGCTTGATCATGAGATAGGACAACATCAAGGGATTCAAGCAACCCAAACAAGGATCAAACCACAAGTTAACGCAACAATCTAGGAAAGTCGAATGAGCCTGGAGAAAGATCAGTGCCTTGGGAATTGGGATAAATGGAGTCAAAGCGAAGTTAACTTGTAGATCATGACCCCTATAACATAAGACAAGTGGGCTACTAAAGGTTTGATGGATCTATCTAGATCTAATAATTCATGATGTGACCTAAGTGGACCACAATCCCTTAAAACAAGGAATGCTATCCCCAAGGCAAGATTTCACATAATGACCTACTAGACATAGGTTTCAACGTATGTGTGTTCCAAATCCACCAAAATCTCAACTACCCACATCCTACAAGTGGACAAAATCAATCCCTTCAAGAAGTGCAACCTTTCCCAAGGAGGGTTAAAAGTGTGATAAATGGGATCAAGACAAGTCCAATGGCATCCAAAATTTAGATCCAAGTAGTTTAGGCTAGTGTTAATGTGGATCTAGAAAGTCAAGGCAATCCAAGGGTTAGATCTTACTAGATTTGAGTTTTAAGATACCAAGTGGTCCAAAATGGGGTTTTAATCCCTGAAAATGTGGAATAGGGCCCACAAGGCAGAAATCTCCAAAGCGAAAGTCTAGGGGTAGGTTATTGGATATGTAAATTGCAGATCAATAGGAATATCAACTACCCACGTACTAGATCTAGGTTAACTCACCCAAACCAAGGAGTGCGACCTCACTTGGAGAGGCTAAGTTGCCTTGGGAAGGGGGTCAAATGGAGGCCAATCCTCACCAAACTATAGATCTGGGATGCCATGGATACTATAGAGGTGGGTTTTAAATATCTTACCCAAGAAGCCACTAGATCTTAGTAGATCTGAGAAAATGTAAAAATGAGGGTTTTGATTAATTAGGGTTTGAAGTAGCTTAGACAAATGGATAGATCATGGAAATAAATTACCTTGAGATCATACCTGGGTGATGTGAATAAGATGCCTTGTTGTTGAGGAAGACTCCCGCAGAGATCAAATGAAAGATTGTTGACTTTACTTGCCGAAATGATGCCCTATCCCACAAGTGCAACCTCCTCTACCTGTCAATCCAAGGAGAGTGATTTCAATCAAAAAGGTCAAGTATGGAGGAAATACAAGCGAAGTGCAAAAGTAACATGAAATAGAATGTCATGGGACAGTAATACTCCCTGTTGCCGACGAAGAAACCCAAAGAAGAAGTAGGGAGGGTCCTCCCCTACCAATACGTCCTCCTTGAATGAATTCGGCCTCCACCTGTAGATGCAAAAATGGTACAAAGAATATGGCAAGACACGATCTCCAATAACTTAGTGCAAAGGAAGAATCAACAAACGAACACCAAAAACATTCACCACAACACTAGAGATATATGCAATAATAATTTTCTATTCCAATAATCCAGAGCCAAAAGTCCCCTTTACAATGAGAAGCTCTCTCCTTTAAATAGGAAGGAGAGGCACCAAAACCCTAACCACTTTTTGAATGAGTGGCTAAGATTAAAAGATCAAAATGTCTAATCAATGGTTGAGATGAGATCAACAATAATATACATGGATCACTAATAAAATATAATCATAAGTGGACAAAATCGCGCTAGGAAAGGGGATCCCACCAAATCATGATGACAAAATATAACAACTAGCTCATGGTGGTTCCAAGGGGTAATTTTAGACACCCTTGGTCAATCGCCATAGCACAATAATAATAAAATAGTCATCAAAGTACCAAATCGTGCCTCTATGGACAAATCGTGGGCCTTAGGAGGCCTCAGAAATCATCAGAAAATGCCATAAGTGATGGATGTGGGTCTCGATGAAGCTAAAACTGCTGGAGAAGGTGTGGAAGACATCCCACTCATCATCATTGATCATCCCATGCCAAAACTTTTCCTCAGTAGCCCAAATCGAATTCCTCTGTAGCCATTTCTACCAATCCTGAACTACCTCGGGAAGCGTGAAACTGCCCCAAACTGCCTCCTGGAGTGCCTACGCTGTCAAGGTGAGGGAACCAGTGTGTCCGGGAGGGGGGTAATATCATAAAATCAAGTGGCTGGACCACCCCCTCCATGCACAGTGCCCTAGGTCAACCAGATAAAATCCATCTCTGCTCCGACAGACCAAAACTGCACTAGGATAGCCTACTGAGGCTCAATCATCACTGTAACTGCCCGGAACTGAAAGTAAACTGTCTCATTGGACTCAGAAGGTCCAAATCTATCCAAGATGTGTACTCATACACCATATGGATCTCTACATGATCATATAATATATCCAATATACCGGAACAGGTGAAATAATAATAATCTGTAAATGATCAAATAATGCTGAAAACCATAAATCATCATCATAAATCTATATCTTATGCATAGAACCATCATGTACATGTACATGGACCATATATCATCTATCTGTATCATCACAAGATCCAACCATCTCATGTCTTGTGGTTGACCTTGGTCAAACTAGGTTTGACCAAGTCAACATGACCAAGTATAACTCAGACTACCATCAGAAGCTACTGTAAAGTGTCAAAGGTTAATGCATGCTCTACAATTCATTCAAATAGAAATTATAACAAAAATTAATCATTACTGGCGATCTACCAACAAATATATAATGTCATTAATTATTATTATGACTCAGACTAGAGTTTCAAGACCATACTCACTTCATAGTTGTGATCAATTTGCTAGTGAAGGGTGAAGGATAAAATAAATTGGCTAGGCTAAAGGATGACTGACTGACTCAACATTGTGGCACTTCGGATATGGGAAAGGGAATACACACCATAGCATATACTGAATGAGCAATAACACATGGAATGGTGGTGTCTCACAAATGGATGAGTTGTTCAAAGAGGGTTTATTCACCTTTAACAGATGCGCACAATCCATAATACAAATGAGGCCAGCAATTATTTTGATATAGCATTTAAGTTCCATTGCTTTTTGGGCCTGAAGTTTCCATAGACTTTGATCTATGTGTGTTTATAAACACATTGCATAGATTTACATTTATTTAGGCTTTTTGCTGCAGGTGTGTTTTTAAGGCACCTGTTTACCTGAGCACTTCTAGGTGTGTCACAAACAGCTTGTTTACCTAGGTATTTTACATTTCACAAAAGATATAACATTTTATTTCTTAGCCATTTTCATTTGGCTTTCCTTTCATTCATGTGTGTTTTAAAACACATTGCATGAACGGGCTTTTCATACAAGATATAACATTTCATTTTCCATACTTTGTATTCATGGCAGCACTAAAAGTTTCAAGTTTAGCCAACACAACTTTAGTGACTAGGGGGAATTCACAAGGAAATCCAACTCACCATAGGTAAGTTTTGTCACCAACTCAGAGCCGAGACACAATAAACAGGGAAGCTCATCCAATACAGAGGCTACAGTGGGGAAAAGTCCTCCATGCCACTAGTCAAATAGTAAGTCAGGGTAATAGACTAAAAGGTAGGTAATGGATGGATGAAGACAATGAATAATGGAGCCAACACTAGCAAGCCAAGGTATGGTGGAATGATCACCTCTATTCTCCCTAAGGAGGTCAAAACCAATGAGTATGAATAATGAACTTCTAAGTCTAAGTAGGGACAATAGAATATATATATATAATAAGATCAACCAAGTCCACATATCTATATGATCGCCGGATTGTGACACTAAATGCTAAGACATGCCATAAGAATGAATATAAAAGCAATATAACCACAACACCATGATATACCTGCTAAGTCATATACTTGAATGCTCATCCTCTGAACCATCATCGGTCCTCTGAAAGTGCTACTGTAACTCTGGGCACTACTGAATGCTCTGTACAAATGGTATAATGGCTACATCTGTCATCTCTCTGAGTTTCCTGAGACTCAGTCATGGCATGGAGAAGATATGCACTGTCCAAAATCTGATAGTAATCCACAATAGATGCTCATCTCAGCATCTCAATGTAAGGGAACTGGCTGAATAGTGTACTGGAATCAGAAAAATAATGTATGGTAGCCCGGCTACTATATATGTGATAACAGGACCCTAGTTCATTAAAGAAATTCATCTAGAATAATGATTCGCTTTGGTATCAGAATCACCTATATTTATGTAAGAATTATCAACTCAAATAGAAGGTGCTTTTGGAAATGAGCACTTTTCCTATAGGAGGACATTTAGGGTTCTTGAAAACTTACCATGGTTAAAGAGGGATTTTTTCTAGGAATGCCTTGAAACTAATGTCCAAAGTGTGCAGTAGAATGTTTGGTTTTCCAACATAATAAGGTAGATAAAATCAAAATGCAATGTATTCTACATCCATTAGACATACCAATTTAGCATTGGCAAGAGGTCTCATTGGATTTTATCACATTTCTACCAAAGTTAAAAGGAAAGATTGACATCATGGTAGTAGTGGATTGACTCGCTAAGTATGCCCATTTATGCTCTTTTTCTCATCCTTTTAAAGCAAGTACATTAGATGCAACATTCATGGAAACATTTCAAAAGCTACATGGAATCCCCAAGATTATTATATGTGATAGAGATACAAGTTTCACTACTAGTTTTTTTTAGGAAACATTTTCTTGTTTGGGCTCTCAATTAGCTCATAGTTTCCCTTACCATCCTAAATTTGATGGGAAAACTGAGACTGTGAATTGCTTATAAGGGTATCTTCCTTGCTTTGCATCTGATAGACAAACACATCAGGTCAAGTGGTTTCCCTATCATAATGGTGGTACAACACGTCTTTCCATACTTCATAAAAAATATTACCATTTATGGCACTTTATGTTTATCATCCTCCTTCCATCACATCATTCTTGAAATAAAAATATAAGGTTCAAGTAGTGGAGGATAACATAAAGCACCAACAAGAGGTTCTCCAACTATTGAAAGATAACTTGGCTATATCACAAAATACGATGAAACAACAAGCACGTCAACATCATAGTGAAAGGAAATTTGAAGTAGGGGATTGAGTAGGTTTTAGGCTACAACCATACAAACAGATGTCCCTCAAGCAACAAAAGAAGGAGAATAAATTATCACCCAAACACTATGGTCCCTGTCAGGTGTCGCAGAGGATGGGAAGTATAGATTACAAATTGGATTTTCCTCCATCTTCTTGTGTACACCTATTCTTCCATGTTTCTTACCTAAAAAAGATACTTGGTGACAAGATCCTGGTCTAGATTATTTTACTAGAGATTGATGAAGAAGAGAAATTAATACTAGAACCTAAAACTATCCTTGATAGAAAAATCAAGCAAGTGTAAAATCGAGCAATTATTGAGTACCTCATCAAGTAGAATAACTTGCCAATAGAAGAGGCATGATGTGAATATGAGTTCTTCATGCAAAAAAATCCATAGTTATGTTACCGGACAATCCACTCGACCAGAGGCGAGCCGGATCTCCCTAGCTCAATGCGAGTCTAGAACAAATAGAACAGACTACAAACACGTTTCTTAGATCTACTTAAGGATCAAGTACTAGATGTCTTACCTCTTTGATTTCGCTATCCTTTCTCCCGAATGTTGCTCCACGTCCTGAGGTCGTCAGATCTAAGCTACAAGACCTGTTAAGACACAGAAAAAGAGAAACAAGTAAAGATCATCTATACAATAAGAGATCTATGTAAACAATTAAGCAGGTAAACAACACAACATCATTACACATTAAGAACAATATTGGTGGAAAGCATTTGTATTACTGCAAATAGAGGAGTACATGATAGAGATATAGAACTACAACCAATGACTTAACGTAGCATCCCTTCTCCACACAAGCCAATTGCCAAGCCCTTCCCAGGAAGCATGAATTCTCCAAGAGGTTAGTGAAGGTGTCCAAGAGATATTTCACCAGCATGTAGATACTATAGTCTTCCCCACCTTGGTATGGGAGTGAGCCTCACATATATAGGACTAAGTGGATGAGGTTATGGATAGGATAGGATGAGAGATGGTAGGAGAGAGATAGGGGATCTTACCAACAGGCTAGGGGTCGAGTACCAGCTCTCCAAGAGATCAGGGATAAGCCCCCAAATGGGCAAGCTTCGAGAAAGATCTCGAAATGGCTATTTTTGCCCATTAATAGACCTCGTCGCACCCTGCTATAGAGCAACCTGCGACGTCGCATGTTGCTAGTGTGCAACCTACGACGACCTCTCAAAAGGGTGTACAAACTGAGTACAAATCATCCAAATGAGCACTTGGTCCAGATGACTTCAGGGATGTATACACTAAATCATGATGATGGGTAGATTTTAGGTGTAACAAGTTAATCAAGCATTAAGGACAACATGTGTTTGAACGGGAGGGGCATGTTAAGCCCTATATATTGTGACATCATATTTATATTATTATATTAGTATTATCTTTATTGGTTGGATATGACCTTACTTGTAATTGCATGGTCAACTAGGACCTTAATTGTAATTGTACCCTGTGTCTTCTATATATATACCAAGGAGTCCTAGTTTTAGGATCATTTGATCTTGTCTTGTGCATTTGATACATTGTATAAGGAGGTTGCTACCTTGAAGAGGATTCTTATTCATCTCTTTATTTAATTCTCAAGGCGTTGGGTTACTCTTTCTTTCTATTTTATGCTATTTTAATAATTTGGTGCATAACAACTTTTAAGTGGAGCATGGCTTGTTTGTGTTGTAAATTCAATTCTCTTTTTTATTAATGAAAAGATAAATATTATCACTTACAAAAAAACAACATAGATCCATCTTAACCCAGGATTAATTTAGCATCAAGAAGTATTAAAATAATATAGGCTATGAACTTCTTGGTACTTCAAAGATTGAGATTAAGATAGATCTAAGTTGATTTTTTCTCCAAAGGAAAATCATAATATTTTTATTTCATTGGATGAAAAGTATATATTACATTCAACAACTACCCAAGGGATATGTTTCCATAAGAATATTTACACTAAAATACATATATTAGTTAATAAAAATAAGGGTCATAATTCCCTACAACTACATATCCCCTTGTTCAACTATCTCTTATGGATTAAAAAATATTTTCAAAAAAAGAGACATTAGTGTAAACAAACTAACAAAAATACTCAAACACATAAAGACAAAATTAGGATCCAAATATTTCCATCATAGAGGGTCTAAATAAACATTTGAGGGGGGTATTTAGCAACCACCCCTTTGGTAACCTCAAACACATGACGAATGTCAATCTCTACTGCTATTCCAAGCTTTGATTGGTGATTTACCTTGTAGTTTAACTCCTTAAAGGTGTGCTTGAAAGAGATAAAGTTGGATATTTCTTTCCATTATAGAACCTCATCCATGAGACCCACTAAAATTGAATTTTGAAATATAAAGTAACCAATCATCAAATCTATTATGGGCTAGGAATCACCAATAAATTGAAGAGAATGCCCATCCCCACAAAAATTATGAGAAGGAAAACTAGGACATACGACTTTGTTGAGTTATTTGTATCACACCCCAAACCTAGATGGAAGGAGTAAAATTGAGTCCCATTTAAAATGATTTACTCTCGCTTTACCATAAAGTCTTGGATTTCCTTACGTAGGATACTCTTTCAAGAAAAACCCATGATGAGTCATTAACAATTTGCAAAGTACCCACTTGCCTAGGAACTTTGCTACTCACCAAAATACTACATCCCTCAAATAAGTGTTTGACCAATAGAAAATCGTGGAGGATAATAAGATATTTACCCTCAAATAAAGCTTCATTGTTGGTTAACCATCAATCCCAACCAATAATGGGAAATCCCTCAAATCCTTAACCTATGGATCCATGCACCATGCTTTGAAAGATTCTAATAAGGATTGAACTCCCCACACTCCCATACCTTCAATCCTTATTTTTGATATAAATGGAACTTCTTTAGAGAATTGAAAAGAAACAAGAAGATGATATATTCATTCACCTTGTTCTCTATAGATAAAGAAAATCTAGGCCCATGCCTAGCTCTTTTTTGGATAAATTCCCATGTTGAGGACATGTTTTCTAGTGACCTCTAAAATATTAATTTAATATTAGAAAGGGCCTTTAGATTGTATGGCTTGATAAAATAGAAATTCATAACCAAATTCACAATACAGTTATAATTAATTGGATTCCTAGACCAAAGTAGCTTGCCTTGCAGCAGTCGTAGTTTGATTCTATTAAGTGCCAATTATTGTGTGTAAGCCTTACATTTACTTGCCATATCACCTTCCAAACCTAGTTCCTTTAGTGTTCTCCAATCCTCCCTCCATAGTGATCTCTATTGTTAAGAAGATACTTCTCTTATAAAATGTAGGTTTTTGAGGTGGGCTTTTAAGGGCCTCTGATAGGTTATAATAACCTTTGTAGTCTAACATGGATCAATTCCAAGATAGAGTTGAGAACCATCCACAGCCTTCCAAGCTTACTAAGAACCAATAAGGGGAAAGGCCATGACTAAATCCTTCCATATGTTTGAGGAATTATTAAAAATTTTGATGGGATCTTATGTAGTATTCAATTGATAGGGATTCCATATATTTTTATTCATCACTTCTAAGTTTGTATGTGTGTGTGTTCTATAGAACATTTCCATGGGAAAACCCTCTAGGAATTTCCTGACATTTCGGGAATGGATCCTAGGGTAAAATCCTTTGGAGAAAAACATATATTTCAAACCCCGACGAACCTAGGAGGATTTGACCTCATGACCTGCTTGTCCAACATGGATTTGTCCTAGCAACTCAAACCGCTTGAGCTAACATATTTGATTTCCTCCCCTAAACAACTATTCCATGACCCACACTACTATTTCCTTAACTAGGTATAGGGGATAAACAGGGTTATAGGGTCACTACCTTGTTACTAAAAGGATAATTTAAATAAGAGGAGTTCCACAATCAATGATATGTTGTGTACTGGGTTCTTCAACCCTCATATCATCATAAATGATGAGTTGATTGTGAGAACATATTCAAGTACTAAACTTAACAATGATTTATAGAAAAAATAACAATGAAAGCATGCTAAAGGAGATGCCCAACTTTGGTCTCTCACTCACTTAACCAATAATAAACTTGTATGGTGACCTAAACCTCTAGTACCCAAATCAATGAATATGGGTAAAGAAGATTTGGTGTAACTTCCTTGTAGATAAACAACTAGTGTAATGAGACTAGTCAATCAATGGACTATGGCCTTGCAATGATCATATTCAAATGCACATGATATAATTCAAATTACTAAACACCATAATAAAACAAGATTACAATATTGTATCAATAAAATGACAATGAAAGGAAATGCATGAATGCATAAAACTACTGAACCACATTCATCACATGGAGCTACAAGAATATGAAATTACAAAAATAAAGGAATGCATAAAGTAAAGTCTAAATATCCACAACTTATTTTCCTTCCCTTGAGTGGGGCCTTACTCAAGGTATATACAAGAACCTTGAGAAATCTAACACGCACTAAAATCTTCAATGAACATTTTTTATTTTTTTATAAAATTTCCTAACGTGATTGTTGAATTATCTCCTCTTACAATTCAAATGATTTATCTAATTCTCAAAAATAATTAAGCCCTACCTCTTCTACTTCTATTTATACTTGAAAACACCTAACTAAGTCTTCCAATCAATCCTTGATTGATGGGATTTTGTCCCGTGACTCCTATCTTTATGGAAGTAAGGGTCATGATTGTTTATTCCTTAAATGTTTGGCAGATTCTAAATATTGAGAAGGGACATAATCCCTTAATTTTGTCACATGGGGTTGGTTTTTCAAAGAGTAATTGAGACCAATCAACTTAGATTCCAAGGTTTGTTCCTACTCACATTCAACATCAATCCAAGGAGCTCACAATTCATAAATAATTCAAAGGTCGTGTCTAAACTAAAGCATGAATCATTAAAACCTTAAAAATCAAGCAAATCACATAAGTTTAAAAGTCATAAATCAAATGTTACATATTCATCATAAACCATAGAGTTCCATGGAAGTCTTATTTTGTAGGGCACAAACATGTGATATTAGTTATGATAGAGGATGCTTAAACTTCATCCCAATCCATTTGAGTTTCATTATATTGATTATATATTTGCACACCCATGCTTTGAAGAGGAAATATTTTAAATTATGGGGAGAATGTGGTTCCATCCGATAAAGGGAAATAGGTAACCCATCTCACCTATTTTGGAAAATTTGTATTGCCATATCTCTTGAATCCTTGATTTTTGTTTCATAATGGAAAAGTGACCCTCTGGTTTTCCTGTAGAATGTGTACCAACTCTACGTACGAGGTCAGAGTCATATGAATTTTATTACCTCTTTAGGCCTTGATTCCTTGCTATAATCCACGGATCATTGTTTATCTCCTCAGCTGATCCGGATTTATGTGAGAACGAAATAAAAGAGCATATGCAGAATCATATACAGATATATATTGCAAAGAACACAGTGATACAGTAAACACATATTCTATTAAATAGCAGAAATAGAACATACTGTAAAATACAACAGCTAGAATGGTGGTAGCTATCTCTGAGAAGAGATGTGGCCACCATGCTCATTCGTGCCAAGGTGAATACAAAAAGAGGCCGAAAGGGCCTCTTTATCATAATCATGAGGGAAAGAATCCCAAACATCCAAAAACCTAACCCTAGAAGATGAACCATCATAAATTTTGTGGCCCCAAGGTGGTTAGTTGAACAGTCAACTTCCCGGGGTCATAAATTTTGCATCTGATCTTTGTTTGGGGCGCTCGGTATCCCATAGGAAAGGTCTATCCAAGATTTACAACTTTAGATGTTGATGTATATGTAACTTTGGAATGTATTTCTTATATATATTTATTGTTATCCTATAGAGATGTGTTATACCTCTATACGGAAGTGTCGTCATTTGTATTGACAAGTGTGGCAAGTGGTTTAACTTGTCGATGGGTTATTAGACTACCTGATCTGGGTGTCGGCCCGGATTTAATATAACTGGGGTTATTAGGATGAGTTAGACAAGTCAGCCCCATAAGTATTTTAGGCATGTCGGACAAGTATAAATAGAGATCGAGAAATCTCTATTTAGATCATCTCATTACTCACTCATCCTTCACTCGGAAAGTGGCGCGCATGTGAGGAGGAGAATCAACACATAGAAGAATTCTATCTCTTGTACTTGGGTTGTACTTTGGTTGTAATATTGCTCTATCTATCTCTGAGGAAGCTGTGGGGTTTTTCACCTTAGGGTTTTCCCCACGGAGACTATGTGTGTCTATTGTCTCTTATGCTTTTGCTTCTTGTGATGATTGACATGCTTGATATGATTGATATGCATTGATATACTACACATGTTATTCTCTCAGTAAAGATCCTATAGCATATTGAATTAATGCTTAAAATATAACATGGTATCAGAGCTAACCTGAGAAGAAGACACTATGCAGTGATGGAAACCAAAGTTTCTTGTTTATTGGGTTTCTCTCCACAGATTTTGGAAAAGCGATATAGTAGATTGACTCTACTCATTAAGGAGAATCTATCTGTCCAATCAGAATTCAATTCTGAGTTGTTTCAGTTTTGGCCCTAAAATTTAGGGTTTCCACAAAAATAGGAATTTCTGAAATCTAAAGACTTAGCTGGAAGCTCCTTGGAAAAATCGAATTTTAGAGCTTTGGATCGAGATTTTTGGCTGGGTAGATCTCCGGGAAACTCAAAACCTAATTCAGGGTTCTCCTTAGTGAATGCGGGAAGACTGAAAGACATTTCTGAAGGGTGAAACTTTGCAGATATGAATTTCTGAATATACTAGGCTGATCAGTTCATCAAGGTGCATCTTTCTATCCTTTCAGAAAGTTGAAATTCAAAGTTTGAAATTTTAGGGTTTCTCTGACAAACCCTAATCCGGCACCAGATCCAGTTTTTAGCAAATCAAGTGGTAAGACCTAAATCTTTTATATTTCCATTTGAAGTACTCTTTAAGATGTCTCACCACACCAAGCTTGAGGATAAGCTTGAAGGGGCTGATAACTTCTGAGCATGGAAGTATAGGATTGGGTTAATCCTTGAAGAGAATGAGTTGGATACTTATATAAGTGAAGAGGTCCCTGTCCCAGAGGGAGAAGAGGCTAAGGCTATTCACAAAAGGAATTTGGTTAAGGCAAAGAGGATCATTTCTGATTCTATTAAAGATCATCTCATCCCCCATGTGTCATCCCTAAAGACACCAAAAGAGATGTTTGATTCCTTGACCAAACTATTTGAAGGCAAGAACATAAATCGGAAGATGACCCTGAGGAATCAATTGAAGAATATCAAAATCCACAATGCAGAGACTATGCAGTCATATTTCTCAAGGGTCTCCCAGATAAAAGAACAACTTGAAGCTGTGGGTGAAGATATACAAAATGGAGAAGTGGTGATGACCACTCTTAATGGCCTTCCTAGGTCATGGAATTCCTTCATCCAAGGGATTTGTGCTAGGAAGAAACTTATCTCTTTCAGTAGACTGTGGGAAGAATGCTCATCGGAAGAAGCTCGAATTATAGCTAGAGAAGAGAAGATGGGGAGTGAATACCAAGAACTCACAGCTCACTCCAAAATACATGGTGACAAGAAAGCTCACCATCATGGCAGGAAAGAAAAACATCACCATCAGAATCAAAGAGGTAGTCCTAGACATCGAAGGAACATGTCCTATGTCCGTTGCTTTACATGTGATGAAAAGGGACACTATGCCAGAGATTGTCCTAGAAATAAGAAAGAGGATCCTCACAAGAAGAAGAACCTCAAAATAAGACATCATGCTCATGCTGCAGAGGATGATGAACCTCCTAGGAAGAGGGCTAGAGAAGATAGTGAAGATTCTTCAAGTGATGAAGAATATGTTTTGATTTCTGCTCTCACTGGAACCATTACTCATGGAAGTAATGATTGGCTAATAGATAGTGGGGCTTCCAAACATATGACAGGATTCAAAGAATCCTTTGTGAATCTATCTGAACATGATTCACCCCACAAGGTGAAACTTGGGGATGACTACCAGTATCCCATAAAAGAGAGTGGTGAAGCCTCCTATAAACTAGACTCTGGAAAGTCTATGAAGATGAAAGATGTACTCTATGTTCCGGGTCTCAAGAAGAATCTACTCTCCATATCTGCATTGGATGCAAAAGGCATGAGGGTTGCATTTATAGATGGCCAAGTCCTAATGTGGCCAAAGGGTAAGACTATAGATGATGCAGTTGTGATTGGAGAGAAAGAGGGAGGATTATACAAATTGAAGGGCCATCCAGAACAAGCCATGGTCCATGAATCAGTAGAGCCAAGTGAACTTTGGCACAAAAGGATTGCACACATGCATTACAGGGCATTACCAATTGCAAGCAAAGCGGTATAAGGTCTTCCTGAAATCCAGACAAAGCATGAAGAAATTTGCAAAGGTTGTGCAAAGGGAAAGAACACAAAGAAGGCATTTCCAAACAGTAAAAGCAAGGCATAAGGAATTTTGGAAATTATCCACTCCAATGTATGCAGACCTGTGTCATCCAGTTATCTGAGTGGGTATGTGCACTATGGAAGACTTGGACTTATTTCTTAAAGAACAAAGATGAAGTGTTTGACAAGTTCAAGGAACTCAAAGCCTTGATAGAAAAACCACACTGAAAAGAAGATCAAGATCTGTAGATCCAACAATGGTGGAAAATTCACTTCAAGGGACTTCAAGAAGTTATGCAGGGATTAAGAGGGAGTTGACCACTCCTTACAATCCACAACAGAAAGGAGTAGAAGAAGCTACTTTAGATTCGGACTCCAGCAGATCCTACAAGGAAGCAAAGATTTAGAGGGAGTCCACCCAACAAACAAACAAAGATAAGTATTTGAATTGTTATTTATTATATATATGATGTTGTTCAGTTATGTACATACTTATGTTCCTAAAGTTAGGATGTGTATTATGCATATTAGGATATTTGCATGAACAAGATACTAATATAGTGATGGGTAAGTGGCCTGGGGCACTGTACAACATTCCATTGCTACTTATCTAGAATGAAACCTCTTTGCTGACATGTTGGGAGTTGTGCACACTCTTAACAATGTTCTGGTAGAGATTGGCAAGCATCTAGAAAGTTACGAGATATGGATAAATGTTGTATTGAAGCATTGGCTAAAATAATTGCATGACTGTATGACATATTTCTTTATGTATAAGAATTTGTTCTGAAAACTATGAGATGTTTCTAATCATGCAATTTAACTTGTCTTGTAGGAAAGATCGTATACCATCACCTACAAAAGAAGGACTACAACATTTGTTCCAGCAACAAAGCTATCTATTGAAGATATTGAAGAATATGAAGTTCCCAAGATCCGGGATGTAGTATTGGAAGAATGCCATGATCCGTCGATCATGAAGAATGATGTGGTCCCAAGACCAGATGGGAAGTCTGTGGTGACTTCCAAATGGATCTATAAGATCAAGCATGCTTCAGATGGCAGCATAGAGAAATACAAAGCTAGGTTTGTAGCTCGTGGCTTCTCCCAGAAAGAAGGGATTGATTATGAAGAGACCTTTGCTCCTGTGGCCAGATACACTTCCATTAGATCAGTACTTGCTATGGCTGTAGTGATGAAATGGAAGGTACACCAGATGGATATCAAGACAGCCTTCTTGAATGGTGTAGTTGAAGAGGAAGTGTATGTGGAGCAGCCACTCAGGTTTGAGACACATGATAGAGGAACTCATGTGTGCAAACTGAAGAAAGCCCTGTATGGTTTGAAACAGGAACCCAGGACCTGGTATGGCAGGATAGATGGCTTCCTATCCAGTTTGGGCTTTACCAAGAGTAAAGCGGATTCCAACCTTTACTACAAGGTTGAGGAAGGAAATCCTATGATTCTACTATTATATGTGGATGACCTGTTTGTAACAGGTGAGGATAGGTTGATTGCCGATATGAAGAGGAAGCTTGCTGACGAGTTCGAGATGAAGGACTTGGGTATGATGCACTACTTTCTTGGTATGGAGGTGTGGCAGAGTGCAGATGGAATCTTCCTTGGACAAGGGAAGTATGCAGTAGATATCCTGAAGAGGTTTGGGATGATGGACTGCAAGGCCATGGCCACACCTATGGCATCGAACCTGAAGCTTTTGTGTGATGCTTCATCTGAGCCGGTTGATGCTACGATGTATCGTTAGATGATTGATTCCTTGATGTACCTGACGAATAAGAGGCTAGACATTTGCTTTACAGTGAACACCTTGAGCCAGTATCTGACAGATCCGAGACATGTTCACCTGATAGCTGCAAAGCATGTTCTGAGGTACCTGAAGGGTACAGTGGATTATGGGCTCAAGTATGAGGCGAATCATAAGTTTAACCTGGAGGGTTATGTTGATTTGGATTGGGCAGGCAGTTCCATTGATCGGAAGAGCACTTCGGGGTGTTGCTTCAGTATGGGATCAGGTGTGATCTCTTGGTTTAGCAGGAAGCAGTCCTGTGTGGCACTGAGTACAGCTGAAGCAAAGTATGTCACAACTTGTTCAGCTAGTTGTGAGGTAGTATGGCTTAGGAAGCTACTGTCGAATTTGTTTGATCTCCACTTGAGTGCTACTTGTATATAGTGTGACAACCAGAGTTGTGTGAAGTTGTCAGAGAACCCAGTGTTCCATGACAAGTCGAAGCACATTGAGATCAAGTTCCACTATATCGGGGATATGATGCAGAGAGGAGCAGTGAAGCTCCTGTATGTTGCGACAGACGAGCAGATAGCCGATGTGTTGACCAAGCCGCTTGCCAGAGTGAAGTTTGAATACTTCAGAGGGAGACTTGGTGTACTTCAGATCGAGATGCCTTCCAGAGGGAAGTGATGAGTTCGGAGACACAGATGCACACCGAGCCATTATTACATGGTGGTAGGTTGGTCTTCCATGATAAGATGTAAGGGCTGAGCCATTCTTACATGGTGGTAGGTTGGTCCTCCTATGATAAGATGTAAGGGCTGAGCCATTCTCACATAGTGGTAGGTTGGTCCTCCTATGGTGAGATGTAAGGGCTGGGCCATTCTCACATGGTAGTAGGTTGGTCCTCCCATGGTGAGTTGTAAGGAATGATGGGATTTTCTGACATGGTAGTAGGTTGGTCCTCCCATGGTCATTGATGTAATTGCTGAGCTTTTCCGACATGGTAGTAGGTTGGTCCTCCCATGGTCGTTGATGTAATTGTTGTGCGATTTCGACATGGTGGTAGGTTGGTCCTCCCATGGTCGTTGATGTAAGTGTTGTGCCATTCCGACATGGTGGTAAGTTGGTCCTCCCATGGTCATTGATGTAAGTGCTATGAGCCTTTCCTAGATGGTAGTAGGTTGGTCCTCCCATGCTGGTGAGTGTAAGTGTTGTGTGTGTGTGCATCTGGGTTGTGCTCCGTGGACTATGTGGTGATCTGAAGACATTGATGTGACAGTTTGGTACACTGGTTTTGCAGAGGCATATAATCAGTCTTGAGATGCTCTTGTAGGTTTTGCAGTGGTAGTGTAATCAGTCCTGAGAGATCTTGAAGGTTTTGCAGAGGCAGTGTAATCAATCCTGAGATGTACCTACTTGTTGGCTTGCTCGCAGAGATGATGATGATCAGGATGATCATGTGATGATGTACATCAGGTTGATGTATGGTGAGTATCAGGTTGATACTTTGTGGTCGTGGACAGGTTGTGCAGTGGCATGTAAAAGATCCTGGGAGATTCGATAGGTTGAGTTGTGCGCTCGTAAAAGGCATGGGATGCTCTTACGAGGTTTTGCAGACACACGTGATAAGTCCTGAGGATTCCACAGTATGACCAGTGATGATGAAGACCTACAGTTGGTGGGCCTACATCCAGCATGAAAAAGGGTTGGCTCTGTAGAACTTCCTATGACGAGTAGATTCAGAGATTGGACGAGATAGCAGCAGCTGTGATGATGACGATGATTCAATGACGATGCATCGATGACGATGATCTAGAGAAGAATACTTGTGCCAGATGATCTGTGTCGAGAAATACCTTCCTAGTTAAGAGGGAGTGTTGATGTATATGTAACTTTGGAATGTTTTTCTTATATATATTTATTGTACTCCTAAAGAGATGTGTTATACCTCTATATGGAAGTGTCGTCATTTGTATTGACAAGTGTCGCAAGTGGTTTAACTTGCTGATGGGTTATTAGACTACCTAATGTGGGTGTCGGCCCGGATTTAATGTAACTGGGGTTATTAGGCTGAGTTAAACAAGTCAGCCCCATAAGTATTTTAGGCATGTTGGACAAGTATAAATAGATCTATCTCTGAGGAAGTTGTGGGGTTTTTCACCTTAGGGTTTTCCCCACAGAAACTCTGTGTGTCTATTGTCTCTTATGCTTTTGCTTCTTGTGATGATTGACATGCTTGATATGATTGATATGCATTGATATACTACACATGTTATTCTCTCAGTAAAGATCCTATAGCATATTTAATTAATGCTTAAAATCTAACATTCGAATGGGGACAATTGTGTGTCATTGGCAACCATTTGGCCCCCCAAATCGCCAAAAACGTCTTTTACGGCCTCAAAACGATCCCGAAATTTTAGGACCCGAAAAACCGTAGAAAAATTACTAGAAAATTGCCAAAATGGGAAACTGTTTTGAGCTAGTGGAATAGGTGGGTGGCCACCGATATCCATCTGGATCATTGGCCTTATACTTTTCTAATTCAACAACCCTTATTTCTTCATTGTGAACCTAGGAGAAAAATTCCTTGTCTTGCACATCTCCCACATAAAGATTAGGTGACCATTTGTATGGGTGATGTAACACACAATTGTGAAGGTAAAATTCACATAATTGATCCATTCCCTCCTCACCACATTGGTGGCATGTTTATTTAAATTCCATTGGTGTATCGATTTGGTAGGGGAGTTGGATAGCTATTCTCCCCAACTGAAATTTATGACACTTATCTTTTAGGAATAAGGAATAGACCTTGGTTGGAGGTATATGTGTCATGTCCCAAATTTGACATTGGGTCACAACGGCCTAATCACATTGGCCCTATTCATTAGAGTTTGTCAAATTGATGCTAAAGGTCAAATAATTGCCAAGGAGGAAAATTACTAGTTTCCTAGGTTTGGGGTGGAAGCTTTGGGATTTGGAATAATGGGGATAATAAATAATGTTTGAACATTAGAATGGCATAAATATTTAATAAAGGAGATAAATAAATATATACAAGTGAAAATCAAAGTGGCATTTGATCATGAAGACACATGGAGGAAGTGGGACCCACATATGGCTAGATTTCCTCACTACACTTGGCATCATTCTCTCACCAATTCGAATTGAAGGTGAATGGTAACATACTTGGGGGAGTCCAAAAGGTATTATTCATGGCATGAATCATCCAAGGTCTAAATATAGAGGAAGATTAACTCCCATGGAAGAGGAAGAGGCAATTTGGAGCTAGTGAGACACTTGGGCTAGATTCCCTAGCTCTATGACAACAATGATGAAGATGCTATGACACCTATGACACAAATCAGACCTGAAGGCTGACATATGACATATATTACATGTCAGCGCTAAAAATAGACTCCAATAGGGTGCTCAAGGGTGTTAGGGAAGCTAATATGCTTCCACATGTGATTTGGTGGAAGTGGGAGACTAGGAATTGTTGTACAAGTGGCGTTCTTTGGAATCTCTTCCCAACTTGAGTTGGCA
Source organism: Larix kaempferi (assembly GCA_027924585.1). Lineage (NCBI taxonomy): Eukaryota > Viridiplantae > Streptophyta > Pinopsida > Pinales > Pinaceae > Larix > Larix kaempferi. Next base: position 8,286,567 of record BSBM01000087.1, on the reverse strand, counting down.
TGAGTCTCTTGGAATGAATTCACCCATGGAGGACATTATAACTTTGTAAATGTCAATAAAAAATAATGAAACCAGATTTTTATCATTTGATAAATTTGCAATTGCATTTGTGAAGAGGGGGAGCTAGTGGATGACTAGTTTCTTGCCTTAGCCAATTTCGAGGGTGAAAGATTCCCATCCAAATTGGTAATTGAAAAGGCCATTCAGACCTTTCATTTGGAGATTTAATGGAGTATTTATTTGCAGGTGTAAGCTACAGGGAAGCTCATGGTTTCTTCTATTGCAGCTCACTCCTTCAACCATTTCCAGTTTTGATGGTATATTATTGATCCTTGAGGGAGGAAATTTTTGGTGAGCTATTGTACTCTTTGGGGGAGATTCTAATGCCCCATTTCTTTTCTAATATGAATTAAATACTCTTTTCTTCATTTCCAAAAAATTTCAGGTCGAAATTCCAAGTAGAAATGTATAAATCTCATTTTTAATGAAGGAACAGTGCCATTTCCCCACTACCTTGTTGTGAACCAATGTAATGCTAATGATTTCGAATGGATGGATGATTCTCTGATTCATTTGTGATTAATGGACTTCCATGGATGTATTTTACAAGTTTCATGTACTGTACTTGAGCATTTGAAGTATTTTTACTCAGTTTAACTACATTGGGAGAAGAAATAGTGTCATTTCCCCAAGGGTCGAATTGGTGATTTTTGTAGTTGAATGGGAGAGGGTTGGAACAGATATAATAATCAATTAATGGTGCACATGAGACCTTAATAACATCCTTAATACATTCCCTACCTCTGTTCAGAAATTTGAGTGGGTTTGGGGACATTTGGGAAGCCATTTTCAGTACTAACCCTAGGGGGATTTGAACCCCAAATTACTAGTAAAATTGCATACTTGGACCAGAATCTTAAGAGAGTTTGAAGAGGTATTTTGGTGGCCATATATCATCCATGAGAATCATATTCAAGTCCTAATATCATTCATACACCTTCCTTGAAGATTTGAAGGCATTTGGAGTTAATTCGAGACCTAGAGACCAGTACTAGTCAAAGGGAAATTACTAGTAAAGTTCCCTACATTGGCCAGAATTGAAAGAGGATTTGCAGAGGTATTTTAAAGGTCCAAAAGCATCCCTGAAATACATATTTATGTTCTAAAATCATCCATATACCTTCTCAGAATATTTGGGATCAATTGGAGCAATCTGGGGACCTAGAGCTCCAAACTAGTCAAAGGTCAAACTAGGAAAAAAAGTGAAAATTTGCCATTTTAATAAAATTCCTAACAAGGGACATTACGGTGGTATCAGAGGATGGTCCTTGCACCTGTCGATTAGGTACATACATTCAAGAATAATTGGCAGCCATGTCTTACTATTATGATGAATCCTATGAGTATAATTCTTATGAGGAATATGCAGATGCTTATGAGCAATATGAAGCAGAATGTGAATGGTACGAGGAAGAGATGCCATCATGCAACACTTCTTACAATTTCAAGAGAAATGAAAATTATTCTCATGACTTTAAATATGATGAATATGAGTGTGTCACACCAACCAAGGATAATTCTATGAGTGAATTCCAAAGATGGAGAGCAAAATATAAAACCTTGCCCCAACAATATAAAAAATATCAAGAATATCTTGCTTCGAGCAAAAATACACAAAATGCATGTCTTTTGAGTACTATGTTGAACATGTTTTTTAAAATAGGCCCAAAATTGAAGATGTGGAGTTAGTAAAGAAAGGTTTATGCCATTCTTGTAAAGAACCTTGGAGTGAGTATCATATATGTGTGCATGAAATTATGTCCCACTTGAGGAGAGCTTTTGGGAATTCTTCAAAAAGAGATTCCAAAGATATTGATCATAAGGAAAACAAGGGAAAAAATGCATCATCTTGCTTGAAGGAGAAAAATGAAGACACATCACAAGAGCATGAAGAATATTCTATTGAAAATATGGAAGATCATTTCGAGACACCTTCTAGCTTAGACACGAACCAAACAGCATCTACTGATGGATGCTTAAACTATGAAGGAGTACCTACTGATGGGTGCTCACACCTCTATGTTGGTGACATAGAAATCACTTTTGAAAGTGTTGCTGCAATCCCAAGTTCCATTAAGCATGATAATGAAGACCTTGTAGCAGTTGAAAAAGAACCAAGATCAACTTCCCCATCACCACTTGAGCTTCATGAAGTTGGTACAAGCAAAAATGAAGAAGATGAGGAGGTTCATTGGCAAGAGCCTCATTTTATTGAAGGGTCCTTAAAGATGAATGAAAATAAGATCCAAGAGTCCCTTAGAATTCTCCATGACACTCAAGCATTGGTGTCAAATTCTTGTTGGAGAGCTACTTCATTGGAGGAAACATCCTTCCTTGAAGACATGGAGAAGATTCAAAGAGGAATGTGCCACATCAAAGGTAATTTCATGTCTTTTCTTTTTGATAGAAACCATTTGTTTGAGCTTAATGAATTGTTACATGATGCATACTTGAAGAATAATGAGGATAATTATAAGCTTTCAATTCAAAATGAGCAACTTCTTGAAAAGTTGCAAGATACTTGCTTTTCCTCCTATGTTTCAGATTGTCAAATGGTAGATTGTTTGGAGGATTCTCATGACATGGTGGATCATGAGAAATGTGGACATTTGAATGTTCTTGATGAGTTTGAAGATGAACTTGAAGAGATCCAAACACTTGATGTGGTGGAAGAGGAACTTGAATTGTCTCTTGATGAAGGTTATGACATTTTTAAAGAAGAGCATGATTCCTCTACATTGGAACCAATCTATGACAAAGGTTTCACACTTTTGAAGAAGCTGCATGATACTACCCATATGGATCCTTCCCATGATGAAACTTCTACACTTTTTGATAATTTGGGTGAGTTGGTTCATTCTCCTACATCCTACAATTCCATGTTTTGTAGCATTAGTTTCAATGAAGTATGGGTGAAAGGGTTCTTTTTATGGTGCCACATGAGGAGTATGGAACTCCTAGATTTACCTTTTATGATGACATGGTTGGAGCACATTCTTATTCACATTTGCAGCAGCATCATTTGTCACTTTATGATGATGCACATCTACATGGATGCACCTATGATAGGCATTTGAGTCACTTGAAGACTCATGGTTTTTCTTGCTCAACACTTGGTTCATTTGATGTCGGAGGAACTTCATCCAACACTTGGGTGAATAAATTTATGATTGGAGAAAATTTTGTTGACAGCCACATACTTTGATATATCTTTATCATTCTCACATTCATGGATGTATGGGTGATACTTCTTTGATTCCTTTGAAGTCTCCTTGTTTTTTCTGCTCATCGTTTGGTTCAGGTTTTAGTGGATATTCTTCATTCACTTCTTGGATGAAAGAATACATGGCTGAATATTTTGATGCATATCACATCCTTTTGGAGCAGCATTATAGGACATGGGATCCTCACCTATGTCATTGGAGCAGATTTGATGGGTCACTTGAAGATTGTATGCACTTGGAAAATGGTGGTCTACTTGCTTTGAGGTATAAGCACTTTCATGACTCTTTGATGAAGCATCTCTTTGATGTACATTTTCATTATGGTGTTATGTCCTTTGATGATATATATTTTGTACTCATATTGTTTGGAAGAATGCATACAAGAAAATGGGATCCAGGAATCCTCTTATTTGATGGTATCGGTTGGAGAGCACTCTTAATTGTTGGGGTGCAATACAAGCAATGGGACCCTGGAATAATTTTTGTCTCATTGGTTTCAAATTTTTTGGGGAAACAAGAAGTATGGGAGATAGATTTCTCACTTAATAAAGTGATTTTTATCAGAGTAGTGCAGCAGCAAGCATGGTGGTTCCTCTCTAAAATCTTCATAGAAACTCAAAGACTCAAGGTTGGGCAATTCAATGGCAACTTCAAAGAATTATACAGAAAGCAGGTTCTTCAACACCCATGTTTAAAATTGATTGAGGACAAGCAATATTGGGAAGGGAGGATTTGTCATGTCCCAAATTTGGCATTGGGTCACAATGGCCTAATCACATTGGCCCTATTCATTAGAGTTTGTCAAATTGATGCTAAAGGTCAAATAATTGCCAAGGAGGAAAATTACTAGTTTCCTAGGTTTGGTGTGGAAGCTTTGGGATTTGGAATAATGGGGATAATACATAATGTTTGAACATTAGAATGGAATAAATATTTAATAAAGGAGATAAATAAATATATACAAGTGAAAATAAAAATGGCATTTGATCATGAAGACACATGGAGGAAGTGGGACCCACATATGGCTAGATTTCCTCACTACACTTGGCATCATTCTCTCACCAATTCGAATTCAAAGTGAATGGTAACATACTTGGGGGAGTCCAAAAGGTATTATTCATGGCATGACTCATCCAAGGTCGAAATATAGAGGAAGAGTAACTCCCATGGAAGAGGAAGAGGCAATTTGGAGCTAGTGAGACACTTGGGCTAGATTCCCTAGCTCTATGACAACAATGATGAAGATGCTATGACACCTATGACACAAATCAGACCTGAAGGCTGACATATGACATATATTACATGTCAGCACTAAAAATAGACTCCAAGAGGGCACTCAAGGGTGTTAGGGCAGCTAAGATGCCTCCACATGTGATTTGGTGGAAGTGGGAGACTAAGAATTGTTGTACAAGTGGCGTTCTTTGGAATCTCTTCCCAACTTGAGTTGGCATGAGTCTCTTGGAATGAATTCACCCATGGAGTACATTAGAAATTTATAAATGTCAATAAAAAAGAATGAAACCATCTTTTTATCATTTGATAAATTTGCAATTGCATTTGTGAAGAGGGAGAGCTAGTGGATGACTAGTTTCTTGCCTTAGCCAATTTCGAGGGTGAAAGATACCCATCCAAATTGGTAATTGGAAAGGCCATTTAGACCTTTCATTTGGAGATTTAATGGAGTCTTTATTTGCAGGTGTAAGCTATAGGGAAGATCATGGTTTCTTCTATTGCAGCTCACTCCTTCAACCATTTCCAGTTTTGATGGTATATTCTTGATCCTTGAGGGAGGGCGTTTTTTGTGAGCTATTGTACTATTTGGGGGAGCTTCTAATGCCCCATTTATTTTTTAATATGAATTAAATACTCTATTATTCATCTCCAGAAAGTTTCAGGTCGAAATTCCAAGTAGAAATGTATAAATCTCATTTTTAATGAAGGAACAGTGCCATTTTCCCACTACCTTGTTGTGAACCAATGTAATGCTGATGATTTTGAATGGATGGACGATTATCTGATTCATTTGTGATTAATGGACTGCCATGGATGTATTTTACAAGTTTCATGTACTGTACTTGAGCATTTGAAGTATTTTTACTCAGTTTAATTGCATTGGGAGAAGAAATAGTGCCATTTCCCCAAGGGTCGAATTAGTGATTTTTGCAGTTGAATGGGAGAGGGTTGGAACAGATATAATAATAAATTAATGGTGCAAATGAGACCTTAATAACATCCTTAATACATTCCCTACCTCTGTTCAGAAATTTGAGTGGGTTTGGAGACATTTGGGAAGCCATTTTCAGTACTAACCCCAGGGGGATTTGAACCCCAAATTACTAGTAAAATTGCATACTTGGTCCAGAATATTAAGAGAGTTTGCAGAGGTATTTTGGTGGCCATATATCATCCCTGAAAATCATATTCAAGTCCTCATATCATTCATAGACCTTCCTTGAATATTTGAAGGCATTTGGAGTCAATTCGAGACCTAGAGACCAATACTAGTCAAAGGGAAATCACTAGTAAAGTTCCCCACATTGGCCAGAATTGAAAGAGGATTTGCAGAGGTATTTTAAAGGTCCAAAAGCATCCCTGAAATACATATTTATGTTCTAACATCATCCATATACCTTCTCAGAATATTTGGGAGCAATTGGAGCAATTTGGGGACCTAGAGCTCCAAACTAGTCAAAGGTCAAACTAGGAAAAAATGTGAAAAATTGCCATTTTAATAAAATTCCTAACAAGGGACATTACAATATGGGATAATATCTCTTTATCCAAATTAGCCTATGGATGCCTCAAATATGTCAATCCTTTCGTTTTTGTTGGCTAATTGTTCATTTTTCCTATTTAGTTAAGATTTTAAACTTGTGTTTTCTTCTTCCACTTGTCTCTTATTATCCATGTGTTTCATCTTCATGATTTGGAATTTAACTTGTGGGGTTTCCAATCTACTATTCATGATGCAACTAGGGGTTCCTTCAATTGTTGTTTTAACCTATACAAGTGATTTCCATTTGAGCCCCTCAACCATAGTCTCCTCTAACTAAGAAATTAGAACTTGTATCTCATCTTCATTCCTCACAGTATCCTCTACCTTTAGTGTTTCTCCCATATCCTTGGTTGGACTGGGGAAATCCCTTCATATATGCTCAATGTGGTGGTATCCTTTGGGGTAATTTCAAATTTCCTAGCAATCTAAGACCTAGTCATGATTCTTCGACTAGTGGGTTGCTCCATTTTTCCTATTATGAGGTTTCTTGCTTGCAGTTTTAAGGGGCTAGCATCAGGTGTCACCATATTTTTCAAGGTGGAAACGATCTCTTTGTCTTCATCTTATATTTTCGTTCTATTTTTAGTCCTTATTTTCTTGCTAGTCTTTGTTTTTCCTCTCGCTTTGATCTTTTTTATACACTCCTCTACAAGGCTTGCTGCTTTGGTTGTATTGTGTCCTTCAGATGCATCTTGAAGTGTTGAAAACACTTTTTTGATGATTGTAATAAATTCATCTTAGGAAATTCATGGGGAATGATTATCCAAGGAATCACATACAATCAATTTTATTAGCCCACGATTAGATAATGCATCCTCCTTCCCTCTCTACACCTTAACACTCATATGTTTCAAAGCCTATAGTAGGAAGTATCCCACACTTAGATTTTTCTCTTGTTTCTAATGAAATAAGTGCCTAAGTTGCTAGAGGAGTCTTTAGTGATAAGCGTATTCCATGCTCAACCTTCCTTCATAGGTACTGCATTTGAGGAGGTGGTAAGCCACTTTATACTAGGGTGTTGGAAAGTTATCCCTTTTCACTCCATTCTTACTTTCCTCCACTTCTTCATAGCTTAGAAGGAACAAATTATTGGAATCCATGGTTGGATGCCTATCCCCGTTGTCCCAAGGCCGACCTACTGGTAATCATGTTACCCTAAATATGATAGGTTCATTAACTTGAATCTTCAAGCCTTTTAAAATAGTGGAATATTATTGTCCTCTCACATTTTAATTCAATTGCCACACTGTCATCAAAACCCTTTAGCTTGTAGTATTCTAGCTAGTTTGATTATTGAAATATCTCCATTACCTTTGGATTATTATTTAGGTTGGCGGTTTTTGTGCACTCTCTAATAATCAATATTGCCTTAATTGTGGATGAATTATGAGTGGAGGTAATATATTTCCTTGGCTAGAGTTACCTATAGCTCTAGTAATTGAGGATATACAACAAAAATAAGTTGTATTCTTATGTTCGCTCCAATTCCCTAATGACATGTAATAAGAAAAAACTCCTTACCTAATTATTGAATGTTAAAGCTCCTCATCTTCTAGCACTTCTCCCTGTTGTGATTCTCGTTGCCTTCAAGATATTAGTGATATCTAAGGCTTATACCCATCTAATATTCTCACCATACACAATGTTTCCTTCCTTGGCCTATTTACTATGACCACAAGGACATATATTACTTCCTCTTATTGTGTACAAGGATTCTTAAAAGAATAAATTTTGTTAACTTCCACTTTTCAACTCAAATCCCTCTCTTAATGCACGGTTCATATTGCGCAATTATTATTTTGAGTGCCCTCAATTTCTTGTGATAATTCAAATAGATGAATCACTCTTGGTTGATGAGATTGTTGCTTATTTTACTTAACCTTGGCTTTCCATTGCATCCTTATTGGCTTAAAACTTGGTGTACTTGTACCTCTACTCATAGTTTGTGTGGCACAACTCCCCCAACATAATGATCAATGTCCAATTCGATGGGTAGGATTCAAAACTCTAGGATATGTCATCTTGATTAATTAAGTTATGGTATGAAAGAAATATGATTGCTTAAGTATTGGAATATGGATCATTTGTATATTTGCATGATAGTGGATGTGTATGGAGTCTTCACTCATGATGCATGTGATCTTCTGTAGCATTTCTAACTGCAATAGATTCATGTATGCTCTTTGTGTTCATAATTTTGTATCGGTGCTAGAGAAGTGGATCATGTAGGATCTTGTAGTTTATGGGCGATCATACTTCAATAGATTTTTGGAAAACAAAGGATCATGTAGTTTCTAGGTGGGAACAATTTTGTAGTTTTTCGGGAAACATAAGATCCTATAGGATCCTGTAGTTTCCTATGCATGCATAATTATATAGTTCCTTGTATATTCTTATAGTTTTTAGTGTATGTAAAATGTGTGCTAGTAACTTTTGCATGTGTAAACGTTGTTGTGGATATAGTGGCAAATTTGCAAGTTTTCCCTTAAGATTCCCTTCAAAAAATGGATAAAGTTTACCATTATGTTGTGGTGTGTTGTTTTAAAACAACTTATTTTGTCAAATCGATCATTTTTTAATACTTTCTTGATATTAATTGTTTTAGGAATTAAATCATTGGTTATTATATGTATTTTTTAATTTTAAATTAAAAAAAAATAAATATTCAAAAATGAATTTTATACTTTTTTTTAGTATAAGTAAACTAAGAAATTTTCATAAACCAAAGGTTTACCTATTTTTTGTACTGTAATTTTTTTTTTGTCATGATAAACATAAGGATATAAATAAATTAAAAATAATGTTTTTAACATTTATCACAATAATATATATATAAGATGTTTATAACAATAGACAATAAAGTATTTAGCCATAATGCATAAGAGGCATGTGATATTCTTCTAGTCACACTTCTACCCAAAAACATAGCCATAATGCATAAGAGGCATGTGATATTCTTCTAGTCACACTTCTACCCAAAAACATAGGAGTGAATCTAGAACTATAAAATGTCGATAAGGGTGCCCATACTCGTCAAAGTTTAGTAATACTCTCTATAGTGTCAAATATTGACAAATAAAGTTAACTAATGAATTATGATATCACTGATTGGAGATATGTATCATCACATGATGCTTTGAGGCACATTGCAACATAACCCTCACATTGACAATAATATTGAAGACAAAATAGAAGTAAAAATGTACTATTTTAATGAAAAGAAACCAGAATGAGATGAGCTATACAACTGGATCAGGAAAACCCTAAATCAAGCTTATGCACTGTGGAATTTTCGGCATAGAAAGGACATTCAGGATTGTACTGCACTTGGACTAAAACAATGATGGACCTTGAAAGGTGGGGGCGGGGATCTCCCCCCTCCTTCAGTACAATGGTCAACATCCACCAGAATATCGAAAGTAGCACAACCAACCCTCATGCTATACTAATGTAACTCATAGCCCCACCACATGATTTAGAAGCAGGAGGGGTAGGGAAAGAACCAGAGCATAATAATGACTATGAAATGACTAGACATGGAGGTAGCAGAACTCCAAGCCAGTGCATACCATCATAACATATTCCTAGGTACTAACTAACATGCAGCAAAATTAATGATCATATTCAATTCTTAAGTGACCATGTTGTTATCGGTAAATTCATGGGGATATAACCATCAAAGAAGGCCTTAATCGGGTGGATCAATACAAGATGGAAGCCAAGGGGAACTAATATTTGTAGCTAGGGTCAAAGGGCTTCTTCATTGTCATTTTTCGCCATCTAGAAGACAAAGGTAGATTATTTGAGAATGGACCTTACTTCTTCAACTAAGCAGGGTTATACCTACGCTTTTGGACAACTAATTTTAGCCTAGAAAGAGAAAACATAACCTATGCACTAGTATGGAGCCGCCTTTATTATTTTCTAATAGAATAGTGGGAGGCAGAAACCCTAGAAGGATTAGGAAGCACTATGGTAAAAAATTTCAAGGCCTCTAAAGCCACTAAGGTAGCTAGATACACAACTTATGCAAGAATATGTGTTTACATGAACAAAGTGCAAGATCTTCCGGAAGCCATCTGTCAAAGTCATGGGGGAACAAAATGGAATCATCCCATAGACTATGATCATATACCTTTCAAATGTCATAAATTCCATGAACATGGTCACCTATTCAGGTATTTCCCCCTGAACAAAGAGTTGGGAAATCAAAGGACTACACACAAAAAGATGGAGAAGAATTCACCAAAGTTTCCACAAAAAAGAGATCAGACCGAAAGCAAGAGGGAATAACCCAAAAGTAAAATATAGAAACAATAAAAACCCATGTTTCTCTAGATCCAGATCTTATAAGAATGAAAAATGAAAAGCATAGCAATACTATACGAAAAATTCAGGAAAAGATAGAACAAGAGACCCTACAAATAATAATCATTTTTCTAGAAAACAAGAAAACCAAGTTGAACTCTAAGGCGGAAACAGATGAGAAAAAGGACCAAATGGAAACAGAGGAGCATGTAAAAGAAGATTTGGAGGAAGAGGATATGGACACATGAGATCTATATCTTGCATAAATGGAAACAACATGTGACATAAATGATGCCAATTCCATTTTGTAACATCAAATAATCCTTCTAAAACAATCCCTGAATAAGGTTCACAACAAACTAACAGGGAAAACTCTACCACACACTTGGTATTAAAGACAATTCCCTTGAAGGACTAATCCAAAAACATAAAGAGGAGAGGAAATAGGGAAGGCCTCCAATACAACAGAAAATCAAGGAAATACAAGATAAATTAATCAAGTCATGTCAGTATGCTAGCCTAAATGAGATGTTCCACCCCATACCATAGTTTCTTAATGAATATCATATCTTGGAATATTAGAGGGATAAATTCATACTCTAAACAAAGGATATTAAAAATAGTATACATATGGACAAACTAACAGTTATGATGATCCAAGAAGCAAAATGTGGCACAGAAAGACTAAAACAAATAACTATGCAAATTTGGAAAGGAAGTCAATCATATGCAATTAATGCTCAAGGAGCCTCTCGGGGCCTGACATTGATATGGAATCTTCAGGAGATTCATCTAGATAACTTCGCCCATTCTCCTAATTTATTAACAACAATATCCAAGATCCTTGGATCCCACATATAAGGCTTCGTAACAAATGTCTACGGACCAAATATAAAATCCCAAAATATGGACCTCCTTCACAATATTAGAATCCTAGGCCAAAATATACTGCGAGAAAATTGGACCCTAGGAGGTGACTTTAATATGATAACTAATCTTAGGGAGAAAAAAGGAGGTCTTCCTAGGATTGACAGAGACTCCTTCGATTTCATTCAAGTTATTGAGGATATTAAAATGATAGATATGGAGATGAAGAATGGTCTATTCACTTGGAATAATAAATAGGGAGGAGAGAGACAGATTGATTCCCGATTAGATCGCTTCTTGATATTGGAAATCCTATTCAATCAAGGACTTGCTGCAAAGACTTCCATTCTACTAGTCGCTAGCTTAGACCATTGGCCCATCAGTCTCCTTCTGAAATTCAAATGTAGATCCAAACCTAATACTTTAAGATTCATATCCTTATATCTTGACCACAGAGACTTCATCAACAACATTGATAATTGGTGGGAGGAAGCAGATCCAGGAACATGACCCTCCATGCACCGTCTCCGGGTATGTCTAAAAAGCCTTAAGCTTACGCTTAAAAAATGGAACAAAGAATTATTAGGAAATATCTTTGAGGGAAATAAGGACTTAGATACAAAAATGAAATAAGTTCAACAAGCAATCATTGAACAAGGAAGATTGAAGGATCTGTAAATCAAGGAGAAAGATCTACAAAATCATATTGATACAAAACTCAAACAAGAAGAGACTCCATGGAGATAGAAATCAAGAGCTCTTTGGCTAAAAGATGGTGAGTAGAACACTAAATTCTTCCATAATGCAATGAAGCGAAGAAGAAACCAGAACAATATTTCCAATCTTTGCTCCCAACAAGGAGCAAATCTGGAAACCTAAGAGGAAATAGAAGAAATTTGTTCCAATACTACAAGAATCTCCTATAAGAACCCATAGCAGATCGATCCAGAGAAATAGCCAAGATCACTAGGAATATACCAAATTTGATCACTAATGATCAAAATTGTAATCTACTCAAACCAATGACGATGCAAGAAGTGGAATTGGTAGTAAAAGAGATGCCTGTTGGGAAAGCCCCAAGCACAGATGGATTCACAATTGATTTCTTCAAAGCATACTGGTCTACAATCATAAAATAAATCTAAAAACTAGTAGAAGCTTCGAGAACCAAATCTGGAGTGCTTCAGGCTCTAAATGCAACCTTCCTCACCCTAGTCCCAAAAAAAGAAGGCACCCTAGATCCAAGCTAGTTCAGACCTATCTCTCTTTGTAATGTGATATAGAAAATTATAACTAAAATTATTGATAATAGACTAAAACCCCTTCTCCCCTCTCTTATTTCGGAAGAATTGACTGGTTATGTGGAAGGAAGACATATTTTGGATGGTATTTTCTTATCCCATGAGGTCATCCACACCCTCAAATCCTAGAAAAAGGTTTGCATGTTAATTAAGTTGGATATGTCAAAATCCTTTGATAAAATCAGTTGGCAATATATTCAAAAAGTGCTTCTGTCTTTTGGATTCATCAATGATTAGGTTAAATGGATTCTCTCCCTCATATCCTCCTCCTTCTTCTATATCCTTCTTAATGGCTTCCCCCACCTCCACCTTCTCTCCTTCCTGTGGCATCCTCCGGGGATACCCCCTCTCGCCTTTTCTCTTCATTTTGATGACCGAGGGTCTTGATCGAAGCCTCGAAGAAGCCAAACAAGAGAATCGCTTCGCCTTCAATTTTTGGATTATACCATGCTCATGGGTAACCCCTCTGTTTGGGAAGCCAAATTCCTCAAAGACATCCTTCAAAATTTCATGCAAGCCTCTGGAACATCCATCAACCATGAGAAGTCTCAAATATTTTACTCCAATACTTATTTAGATCTCCAAAACCGAATCTTGCAAATCTTAAGATTTCAAAGAGGCTCCCTCCCCTCAAAATTCCTAGGAGCACCCCTGATTGAGAACAACCTGCAAAATTTCTCATGGTAAGACCTGCTAAACACTCTAAGCCTTAATCTATCCAACTGTACCTTCACACCACTCAATTTTCCAACCAGAGTAGTGTTACTCAAATCAATTCTCCATGATTTTCCTTTATACCTCTTCTCAGTTATGGATGTCCCCATGTACATCCTCAATAAAGTTGGAAACATTCAACATAGCTTCTTGTGGAGTGGAGCGGCTTCTTCAACAAAATGGTCCCTGGTGGCCTGGGAAAACGTTTTCACTCCTAAACCTAAAGGGGGTCTAGGGTTTAGAGACCTAGAGATCCTCAATAACGTTCTCATGTCAACAAAAACTTGGTGGGAACTTGTCACCAATCCCCTTAGCCCATGGGATACAATTTGGAGAGACAAATATGAGATTCCAGAAAGCACAAAAGACCATGTTAGATTATAGGGAGAGAGAAAAGGATCCATAATATGGAACTCGGCTTAGGCACAAAGAGATCTGATAAGAAATCATAGTTTTTGGGAAATCCATGAAGGTACTACTACGCTCTTTTGGAATTGTGGTTGGCAACAAGTCCCCCCTCTAAATAAACACCAAGTTTTCGCTCATCTCAGAGACCATCCAAACATCCAATATAAGGAGGTAATATCATCATTTTGGCTGCCTAAAGAAGACAATGAGAAATGTAGACAATGGATGAATAGATACCTCTTGATTCCCCAATCAGAGGAACCAAACATGCAATTGCTTTGGAACAACCTCCAATCCAGAAAAATTAAATACACGCAAGGTAAAGACCAACTCCTATGGGGATACAAGTCGGATGGAACTTTTAATGTCAAAGAATATTACCATCTAGCCTCGGGGAAATGTAACATGCTAGAGGAAATGGTCTGGAAAAGTATTTGGACCTCAAAAATCTGGCCTAAGACATTAACCTTTCTTTGGCTAGTCATACACAAATAAATACTCACTTGGAACAAGTTCCAAAGAAGAGGATATTTAGGACCCTCACAGTGTAACCTATGAAAGAATCATGGGGAGGATATGAACCATCTTCTGAATAGTTGTGATTATGCAACTAGGCTCTGGGTCAAATTGGAATCCCTTTATCACCAATCTGATAGAGACATGGAATAAAATATGGCAACTTCTATCAGGATTCCTTATTTGGGTAATTTGGAAAGAACATAATAGAAGGATATTCAAGGATGAGAATATGGAGATGGACTAGGCTTGGAGAATTATCAGATCCAACATATATGAAACTCTACTTCAAAATACCTAGACTTAAGAGGATCTTATTTGCACTCCTAGGGAACAGAGTATTATGGATAATTGGAACCTATTCAATGTGGTCAAGCCTACTCTATTCAAAACTAGGCAAAAGTAAAACCAGAGCCTGAACTTTTGGACTAGGTAAACTTAATTTCTACGGAGCCTTAAGAGGAAATCTAGTCCTAGCAAGCTATGGAGGAATTTTCCTTAATGAGAAAGAGAAAATCCTTTGCTTTTATGCAGGGCCTCTAGGTATAGATTCAAACAATTCAACTGAACTTCAAGCTTTGCTTTTCAGCATTCAAATTGCTATAAGACTTGAATTCAATAAGTTGGTCATTGAGAGGGGATTCCAAATTTCCATCCAAGCCATTTGGAAGATCAGACATGGTTCCAAGGCTAACAAACTCTCCATGAGCTGGTGCCTTATCTATGGAATGGAAGAACTGGCCCACCTAATTCCTAGAATCCAAGTTCTCATTCCCTCCCAAGTCAGACACCAAGGAAATCAGTTGGTGGACATGTGGCTAATGTAGTTTTCAACAGTCAGGAAGGTGAGATCAACATATATGAGCTAGACCTCCAACATCACTCATTGAGAAAAGATTGTAGATATCTGGGGGACATGGACAAAAGAATCCCAAGTAGGCTTCCCAACCCACTTATCAATTGGAACAATAGCACTCACCTAATGTTGGTGGATGTCCATTGCATGGAAAGACAAGTGGAAGAAGTGGGAAGACAAATGGCCGATCACAGGGTAGAGGAAAGAACGTTGATATAATCGAAAATATGAATGTCAGTCAATAGGAAGATGAAATGGAGCCTTTGGCTCGTTTTGATGGCACCAACATTGAAAGTGGTTCGAAAATCCTTCCTTCGCACAACTGACCAAATAATAGAAACATATGCATATTCATGTCTCCAGGTTCTTTACAGTACCATGGCCCTGGCCAAGTTTATCTGGAGGCATATCCTCATGATTACCAATCTCATGAGCCCAATTTGCATCACCGAGAATTCTAATAAAAGAAATAGGAATGATAATGCGAGCAGAGAATTCGACAGAGACAACACTAGGATATGGATGAATGATACCATAAGAAAGTATTTGGAAATTGCAAACTAGTATTTTTTGTCATTTGGTATCTCATTGAGATGGAAAACTAGGAAGGAGGAAAGAAATACTGGACAAGGAACTCGTTTGGTAATATCTCGGAAGAGCATCCAATGTAGACTAGAGAGGGGATGAGAACTAGGAGAGTTTGTAGAGCGGAAGAAAATTCTTATGGCTTAGAAAATTTTGTGACGTCAAGAGAAACCATCATATGACTCAATTCTACAGAGAGAAATTTTTTGAGAAGGTGAAAAGAGAAATAGCAGGCATGGAGGAAGAAATTAGAATCGAAAAAGAGGCCACCCAGGAGGTTTAGAGGCACGCATAATTTGATGGGTGTATTCTTGACCCCGAGAATACATGTAACAGACTGACACTATTTAACAGGACTCTATACCTATAATGGTCAATAAAATCCATCCTTGGCAGAACTATAATGGAGTGAGGGGAAAAATATGGTGATATCCGGAGCCAAATGGAAGAGTTAAGCACTAGAGTGGGCTTGCTCAATGATGTCCCATATCATTTAAGGGTCATAGAGGCTAAATAGAACTTCCTTGCCAAGGCATTGGGTTGCAGGTTTAAGGTTTCCAGAGTGGTAGAGGATCGCTCCACTCCAGTCCCGCATCAACAACATGAGCTTGCTCCTACCCCATTATAGGTTATCAATCTAGACGATGATGAAGACATGAATGATGCTCTAGCAAGTCACACCAGAGGAAATTTCACGATCCACCCCCTGACTATCGAGTAGCTCCTTTAGTTTCAAGTATCTTGTTCATAGTAAGAATTGTTTTGTCTGTATACAATTGAATTTTCAAGCCAATAATTTTATTTTGTTATGTTGTATACAACTAGATAGAAACGATGTCAGGTCAAAGGTTTTTATTTTTGGTCATGTTGTTAAAGTTTTTATTTTCATAAGTTAGGACCCTCCCTCAGAGTTGGGGCTTATAGCTCTCAAGTTGCTATGTTTTCCTTCAGGAGGGGCACCTGAGAGTTGATCTTTTTGTATACTATGTATCTGACTGTATTTGAATAGAATAGAAGGAGACCTCTTACTTACAAAAAAAAATGTATTATTTTAATGCCACCATTCACTTTAGATTGATTGTACAAATTCGATGTCTTATTGCGTCGAGAGGCGCTCTACAGCCCACTATGGGGGAGATCTTGTCACATGTAACGGATGTAACATGTAACATGTAACGTTTGTGGAAAATATAAAATGTAAAAAGTAAAATGTAATGAGGGAGATCTTGTAACATGTAATGGATGTAACATGTAACGGATGTAACATGTAACATGTAAAAGGTAAAAGGTAATGAGGGAGATCTTGTAACATGTAACGGATGTAACATGTAACATGTAAAAAGTAAAATGTAATGAGGGAGATCTTGTCAGCCATTAATAAAATTTAATATAAAGTAAAAAATTATGTAATGAGGGAGATCTTGTAACATGTAACGGATGTAACATGTAACATGTAAAAACTAAAATGTAATGAGGGAGATCTTGTAACATGTAACGGATGTAACATGTAACATGTAAAAAGTAAAATGTAATGAGGGAGATCTTGTCGGTCATTAATAAAATTTAATATAAAGTAAAAAATCATAATATGAGGGAGATCTTCCGACATAAAATAAAGAAGTTAAAAAAGAAATAAGTTAAAAAAATATTATAGTGGATATGAAAAGTAGAAACATAATATTATACCCAACATAAAATAAAGAAGTAAACAAAAATGTAAAAAAATATATTATAGCTGACATTAAAACTAGAAACATAAGAAGTAAAAAAAAATATTATAGCTAACATAAAAACTAGAAACATAAAAAGTAAAGAAATAAAGAAGTAAAAAAAAATATTATGGTGGACATAAGAAGTAGAAACCA
The DNA here is from genome assembly GCA_027924585.1 of Larix kaempferi. Lineage (NCBI taxonomy): Eukaryota > Viridiplantae > Streptophyta > Pinopsida > Pinales > Pinaceae > Larix > Larix kaempferi. The sequence goes on along the minus strand of BSBM01000087.1, from coordinate 8,269,087 downwards.
AAAAAGTAAAAAGAATATTATAGCCGACATAAGAATAGTTAGATTTGCTAACATAAAAACTAGACTACACACACAAAAATGGTTTTGAACCTTGGTCTCTAGGTTAACACAAGCCCAATCACCTTACTTTCTACCAATAGACCACACACAAATGTTGTTAAACAATAGAAGATGCATATTTATTTCATTAGTTGCATTGATTTCGGCAATGCAGTTCTTTTTGTTTTTTACATGTATGCATTGAATTTTTCAATTTAATAAATAATTTGACAGATGCATATTGATTTCATTCGTTGCATTGATAAAAAAATTGTTGCGTTAATTTCAACAATGTAGCCATAATAATAGTTAGATTTGATAACTAACTATAACTCAAAGCAAAAATGGTTTTGAACCTTGGTCTCTAGGTTAACAGAAGCCCAATCACCTTACTTCCTACCAATAGACCACACACAAATGTTGTTAAACAACAAAAGATGCATATTTATTTCATTCGTTGCATTGATTTCAGCAATGCATTTTTTTTGTTTTTTACACATATGCATTGAATTTATCAATTTAATAAATAAAAAAATCTTGCATTGATTTCAACAATGCATTGTTTTTTGTATTTTACATGTATGCATTGAATTTATAAATTTAATAAAAAAAAACATTGTTGCATTGATTTCAATAATGCAACCATAATAATAGTTACATTTGGTAACTAACTATAACTCCAAGCAAAAAGGGTTTTGAACCTTGGTCTTTAGGTTAACACAAGCCCAATCACCTTAATTCCTACCAATAGACCACACACAAATGTTCTTAAACAATAGAATATGCATATTTATTTTATTCGTTGCATTGATTTCACCAATGGACTTTTTTTGTTTTTTACATGTATGCATTGAATTTATCAATTTAATAAATAAAAAATATTTCATTAATTTCAACAATGCATTGTTTTTTGTTATTTACATCTATACATTGAATTTATCAATTTAATGGAAAAACTACTCTACAATGATTTCAACAAATTAAATTTTTGTGTTCTCTATTTTAGGGTATATCGTGGATCCTCATGATAATATTGCAAATAATGAAGATATTGATTATCAAAGAAGAAAAGTACGCCAAATGTATAGAAGAGAAAGAGAAAAATAATCTTTGTAGCAAGATTTATGTGGTTGTTGATTTCAGGGGGGTTTTGGACAATCCATAGTATCCATGTTCTTTAGCCAATGTTTCGAATCCATAACAAAAAAGAAGGATCAGAACATACATAAGAACAAAGAAAACACGATCGTGAACTACAAAGATCGTGAAGAAGTGTTATTTGTGCAAAGGGATTCTCAAAAGCATGAATGGGAGATCATTTCAGGGTTATATAGGAATCAATATAACTACCAATGAATATGACATACTTGGATACATGGAATGTGATAACAAGGAAAATTTGAACTCTAATTTTGTTGATACGGAAATTTCTAATCGTGCACTGCAGTTCATATCTGAAAACCGACAATATCGGTACCATCTGAAGAAATGTATACTATACATCAAAAATTTCGTGAACGAATTGATCAATTAGAAGAAGTTCAAATGTGTCATGTCTGCCAGGAGTCATATGTTGGAATACAAGTACAGGTCCAATGTGGATTCTCATATGATCGATATGAGAAGATGTCAAAACTACCAGGTGTGAATATAAGAAAATATGAAGAAGATAGATTGAGAATGATCACGATGTGAACCATATTTTCATTTATTTAATCCTTACAAAATTATTGTCTCTATTTTCCAGTTTAACAATTTACTCATACTTATTACTTACATTATTATAATCCTCATAATTCTTTTTGTGTTATCAACTGAACCTGTTCCTCACAAAGTTGATCAAACTCCATTTTTGTGTCACCGCCCACTACTGAAACCATCCTAGATCCAAATCCTAGGCTCTATCAAGCGCCAAGGGGGATCAAATCTCCCAAGGTGCAAACCTCTTCTCAAGTATTGCACTCAAGGAGCTTTTCAAGGAGAGGTTTGCACCTCGGGAGATTTGATCCCTCTCGGCGCTTGATAGAGCCTTGGATTTGGATCTAGGTTGGTTATATGTCCAACACATGAATGCATATTGATATTTAAACTTGAAATAAATTGAGTCGAATAAATATTCGCTCACACAATTAATATTACCAGAAGACCTGGAATATTAGATAAGCCATTAATAAGACAAAATATATATTGATAATTGAATAGATAATAGACGATAGATTACAATGATGTCTTGGCCTTAAATATGGCTTGGACACTTGATGTTGAGGAGACGCCTCCTTTCATAATAACATTAATTAACCTAACTATTAATTATTTAATTATTATCTTATTTACGTTCGTTACATTGTCGCTCTCTTAGAAAGGCTTTGTCCTCAAAGCATTATAATGTTGTCGCATCATTCCTTGTGACGTCGTAGTTGATGAAACATGTCGATACGAACTTCTAAGTGTAGAGCATAATTTCCGATATGTTGATGGATCAATCCATCCCAAATTGATTTGTTGCCGAATGTTGGGATTCCCTACCAATTTGTCGCCAGGAGCTTTAATCACATTAGTACCATTATCTTTCGACAATTCCCACTTTTTAGGATATCGGTTTATATGGTTGGGGTGTCGATAGGGAATCTTCACACTGTCGTTTTCTTTTACGAGTGTCGTCTTTTGAGCATTAATCTGAGTTAGAAGTTGTATTTTCATCCCTTGAGGTTTTAAGGTTTTGTTCTGTATCTTTTCCAACTTGTTTTCTAACTGCATGTTATCATTTCGAAACTTCTTAATCAATTCTACTTGCAATTTTATGTCATCTTCAGACTTCTTAAGTTGTTCCTTAAGATCTTCATTATGACTTCTAATGCAACTATTTTCTTCCTGTTTGTCTAGAAGTTTTCCTTCGATGTCTTTCGTAGATTGTTCTGTCTTCCGACTATTTTTCATATTCTTAATTTTTGTGACTAGTGTCTTGTTATAATTTCTTAATCTGAAAATTTCTTCGGAATTGTTGGATAGTGCTTTATTACTCTTAGCAATCTCCAACTTGTGTATGTTTTTAGAGTCGTCATTTTGTTCTTGAAGAACTTTTATCTGTTGTCTATATTGGTCGACCACTGATTCTTGATCTTCTAATTTTTGTCGTATATGTGTCAGTTCTTCATCCTTGTCGTTAACGATTTTGTTTAAGCGTATTCTTTCTGCTTCGTAATCATTTATTTCTTTATTTATATCTTGATTTTTTAATCTTTGATTGAAATCACTTTCGTCTTTTAATTACTCAATTTGAGCAAACAATTTTTCTATATGATTTTTCTAGTCGAAATTTTTTTGTTCCTTGAACTCTTTTTGAATCTCATGTATTTTAATCATTACTTATGATTTTGTATTCATGTCGCATAAATATTCATTGTCTCTTCGATAGCGCTTTAACTTGGCTTCTAATATCTCTATTTGTAGTCGCAAACCGACTTCCATGGTCTCTAACTTCTTCGACGATGGAATGATATTCTTTGATTTCTTTGATGAGTCTTACTTTGACTTCTTCGATGACTCTTTCTTTAACTTGGTCGTCTTTTTAGATTTTTTTTTACTTTGACTCCTTTTGACTTTTATTTTTGCTCCTCTTTTTTTTCTTCCAATTTTTTTTTTCTTCCCCCCTTTTTATTAAGGAAAAGGGTTCAAGGGTTTTTGAAATAATAATACTATATATTATTATAAATAATACTACTACTATTATTATAAATAATACTACTATTCTTTTATTTTTTTGAAGTGGAGAATTTAGTGTTTAGAATATTATAATAATATTTATTATTTCTGATAATAATACTATTATAATGTGTTTAGTGTGCGATAGTTAGGGAATTTAGGGTTTGGTGGCCCAGGTGGTAAAATGGTGAAGTCGTGGATGTAATGGAGCAACGTGAAGGAGGATGGAGTAATAAGTTTTTAATAAAATTAAAATATTATATAATAATACTAATATTATTATAATAATATATTATTTTATTAATATTGGTTTGTTTTGTTGCAGTTTTTAGGGTTTGAGTGGAGGGAGGCGTGCATGTGGGAGTGAGGGAGGTTAGAGGACATTCACGCGAGTTACAGGAGCAGTTTGAAGTGGGGGTGGAGTTTCTGCATTGGAGGGAGCGGCACGATGGAGGAGGAGTAGAGGGGAGGCGTGGTGGAGACGTGGCGGATGGGAGAAAGGGAAGCAATGGGGTGTGGAGGGAGAGTTGCTAGCAGTGGAGGAGGGCGTTGGTAGAGGGGGAGATGCGTTGAGCAGCGAGAAATAACAAAGGCAATGGGGGTTGGAGGTTGTAGGCCGGGGAAGTGTGCGTGCAGCTTGGATCGTGAGGAGGAGATCCCAAAACGAGCGCGAGTGTGGATTAAAGGGACTATAGGAAGGTCGAGAGGAGGGAGGCAAGGACACGGGTGAGGGCGGCGTAGGTGCTGGAAGGGTGCAGCGATGGAGGATGCGGTGGATAGAAGGGAAGAGCTGCGAGGGCATGAAATGATGATGGCGCAGGAAGTTTGGTCGCGGCGTTGGGTGGAGGTGAATGGGGGAGGTGGGAGGGAGCGGGAAGGGAGGACAGTTGGGGGCGGTGGACGCAGGAGTGGAGAGAACGTGAAGTAGGTAGACTAGTGGGTTCAAGGTGTAGGAAATGAGAGCAGGCCACGAAGGGTGAGGTGGAATGACTAGTGGAGCGTAGAGATAGGGATGGGTGTGGGAGGTAGAACGACGGTGTGGGCTGGCGAGCTGGTGGTTGCATGTGTTAGGATATTCCTATACTCCATCCTAGTCCTACCAACATTTTCATTATTTTCATTTTCAGCCATGCATGCATGCAAACTGCATGCATCCCAGTCATCAACATGGATTCCTCCAGCCCCTAGTCCTTAGTTTGCTAGCCCCAGGAGCTTCTTTCTGCTCAGTTTCAGCCCTCCTAGCCAGTGTGGCTCCCTTCTTTCACCTACTACTTGACAAAGGCGCCCTCCCTCACCTACCATTCAGTTACACTTCACTTATTGAGTGATTTTGGGATCTGCTCCTTGATTTGAGGACAGATTGACTAGTTAATTATCTCTAACACTCCGATGGCCCTCTAGTTAGACCTGACAGCCTGTTCTGACTCCAGTAAGCTCCTATTGCGCCCTCCTTTGAGCCTCCTTCACTACATTAGTGCATTATGTTTGTGTTACACTTATTACATTCAGTTAGACTCAGTCTTCTGCATGGATGACACTCTCCGATGATGATTAGGACTCCTAGTGGTGCACTGTTGACACTCCACTGATGATGTTGATGACTCTATTGATCTGATGATCACTCTATGAGAAGCTAATTCGAATTGCCACCTTGGCATTCGAATCCTCTCCACCATTATTTATTGTTCATACTTGTGATTAATGAATTAGTGTGTGTGAAGTTATTTTGCTTCTATCTGAGTTCTACTGTATTATTATTTTGTTGCTCATTTTACTGCATTGACCACTCTTAATCTTATTCCTAAATTCTTTCATTGTGAGGTATACATCAGCTCTTAAATCTGTTGTGAGGATTTTCACATGGTATCAGAGCATGTTGAGAGTATTGTTTATCTCCATTCCTGAGAGTTTTTTGCAGGTTATTATCAAGATTTCAAGTGCAACAGTTTCTGCATTTTTGCAGCAGTAGCAGTTGCAGATATTTTCTATTGTTTTTGCAGGTCTTCTACAGCTTCCATGTATTCAGAAGAAATCTATCCTCCTCCATTCAACTATGATCATCTTTCTCCATTCAACTACAATGAATGGAAACTAAAGATGATAGCACATTTGAAGAGAAATGGTCTCTTTGATTATTGTTTTGAAAGAGAGTTCGAATCCTCTGAAGAAGAGATTGATTGGTTAAATAAAGGTGACAGAGCCATGGGAACCATGATGTTTTCTATGTATTGATGCTTGGTACACCGATTCATTGATGATGTTGAATCTCCAAAAGAGCTATGGGCCCATCTGGACGAAATATTTGGCAAGCAGAATGAAAGGATTGGTCCAAACCCTTTCGAGAGCAAGCAAAGTGATGCATTCGCCCTTCTTGATGATCTCATTGATCATGAATTAGTATCAAACATATGTCATATTGAAGTTGTCCACAAAGAAGAAGAACTTGCAGATTCTACACTCATGCTCCAAATTTCTTCTATTTCAAATGATGTGCTAGCTCACACTCTAGAAATTGCAGAAGGTCCTAAATCCTCTCTTGCACCAGAGTTTGTTGGTTTGCATCATGATCTATTGAATCTTTCGGAGGTAAAATCAGCCATTGGAGGTAATGCATTCTCTCTCCTTGATCACTCACCTCTTATGTACTGCTATATGATCATTATTTCATGCTTTCAGAAGGTTATTGAAGATAATGGCCATTGCCATTCGCTTGGGATAATTTATCATGCACTTACTGGTTTTGATCTCACCTCTAATGGTTAAAAGGAGATCTCAAGAAACCATGTTTCAATTCTTGGAGCTGATTTAAAATCCAAGCAATCACTGCTTGGGATAATTTCTCATGCATATGATGGTTTTGATCTCACCCCTGCTGGTTCAAGGGAGATCTCAAGAAACCATTTATCAAGTCTTGGAGCTGATTTGGATTCCAAGCAATCATTGTTATTTGATGGTTCTTTTTGGCATAATCTCACCCATGATGGTTTGAAGGAGAAGACAAAAGACTATCTACACATTCATAGATTTGATCCTACCTCATCTGATTTGAATCACAGGTTCAAGGATCATCCTCATATTTTTGGATTTGTTCTCATCACATTCGATCTGAAGAGCAAGTACAAGCATGTGCCTTTTGAGCATGATCCACTTCTTCCCAAGAAGAAGATACCTCCAGACATATGACCAAGCATCACACCTGCTTGAGTTTGGAGCATTTATTTTTGTGTGTGCCTTACAATCTATTTTGAGGGGGGGTATTTTTCCCATGAGGTTTTCCCCATTTCCTCGATTTATTGACTGTTATTATTCATTGTATTGGGTGGCCTTTGGTCTTAGTTACCAGGGCCCAGGATGGATTAAGGGGGGGTGTTAGGATATTCCTATACTCCATCCTAGTCTTACCATCATTTTCATTATTTGCATTTTCAGCCATGCATGCATGCAAACTGCATGCATCCCAGTCATCAACATGGAGTCCTCCAGCCCCTAGTCCTCAGTTTGCTAGCCCCAGGAGCTTCTTTCTGCTCAGTTTCAGCCCTCCTAGCCAGTGTGGCGTCCTTCTTTCACCTACTACTTGACAAAGGCGCCCTCCCTCACCTACCATTCAGTTACACTTCACTTATTGAGTGATTTGTGGATCTGCTCCTTGATTTGAGGACAGATTGACTAGTTAACTGTCTCTGACACTCCAATGGACCTCCAATTAGCCCTGACAACCTGTTCTAACTCCAGTAAGCTCCTATTGCGCCCTCCTTTGAGACTCCTTCACTACATTATTTCATGATGTTTGTGTTACACTTATTACATTCAGTTAGACTCAGTCTTCTGCATGGATGACACTCTCCGATGATGATTAGGACTCCTAGTGGTGCACTGTTGACACTCCACTGATGATGTTGATGACTCTATTGATCTGATGATCACTCTATGAGAGGCTAATTCGAATTCCCACCTTGGCATTCGAATCAACTCCACCATTGTACTATTTATTGTTCATACTTGTGATTAATGAATTAGTGTGTGTGAAGTTATTTTGCTTCTATCCGAGTTCTATTGTATTATTATTATGTTGCTCATTTTACTGCATTGACCACTCTTAATCTTATTCCTAAATTCTTTCATTGTGAGGTATACATTAGCTCTTAGATCTGCTGTGAGGATTTTCACAACATGGGCGTAGCAACAAGAGGAGGGTTGCAGGGACGGGAGGGCAGAGGAACGCAGAATAGTTGCGACAGAGGGATCGCGGGAGAAAGGGGAGCGCATGAGTGATGGAATTAGGAAGTGTGAGGGATATGGGAGGACGTCGATTGGGCGTGAGGGAAAGATGGGGCGTAGGGAGGGAAGGGTGATGGCACTGGCATGATGAGCACGTTGTAGGGGGAGCATTGATGGAGCGCAGCGGGAGTAAAGATGAGTGTTGGGGAGGCGTTGGACCAAGTTGTGTGATGGAGATGGCTGCGTTTGAGATGAGCCGAGGGATGGCGGAGTGAAGGGGATGAGAAATTAAGGAACTGGAGTGGTGAGGTGGAGGGATGTAAGGACAAGTGGAAGAGAGAAGTGAAGGGAGTGAACACCGAAGATAAAAATGCGATTGTTTTATGGTCAAGAACCAAATTTTAGGGAAACCCTGCAATAATGGCTAAAAGCCAAAACACGGCCAACGACCAGAATCAAGCCCAAGAAGGGGCTCTGATACCAAATGAGCCGAATAAATATTTGCTCACACAATTAATATTACCAAAAGACCTGGAATATTAGATAAGCCATTAATATGACAAAATATATATTGATAATTGAATAGATAATAGATGATAGATTAAAATGATGTCTTGGCCTTAAATATGGCTTGGACACTTGATGTTGAGGAGACACCTCCTTTCATAATAAAATTAATTAACCTAACTATTAATTATTTAATTATTATCTTATTTATGTTCGTTACATAAATCCTAATATATATTTCTTATTTATTATATTTGTATAATTATATCTATTATCTACTATGTACCATTTTAAGTATATATGTTATCTTAATATAATAATAGATTGAGTGGGCCTAACAATTAAGAACATGTGCTTCCTCCTAGGAGGTCATAGGTTCAAATCTAAAAGGGGGTAGGGTAGATACACCTCTGTAGAATTTAGCAGTCAAATCTTTGCACAGAGGGGTCCCTTTTCCCACAAATAAGGGGATCTAATACACCAATTTGGTGCTTGGCTTGCTTGTGACCTTAAAATTAGACTATTATTATTATTGTTGTTGTTGTTGTTGTTATCTATTGTGCACTGTATTAAATGTATCCTTCATATATTAATATATATTATAGATGGATTTATTGGTTTAGTTATGATAATAGTTATTAGTCATAAGATTTAGATTTTTTTTCTTCTGAAGGTTGAAAAACCTATCATAACTCAGTTTCCAACCCACGGTGAGAAAACTATCACTTGCTACTATATGTCAATGTAGATTGACTCGTCATCATTATTCAGAGAAAATCACGCCACCTAAAATGGCCCGATAGTGGTCCATAGGGAGACAAACTTCCACTCTTGTCTGAAATGGATCAATATATAATTTTTCACATATTTGGAGCTTTTGGGGTAGGAAGATTGGATGAATTGGCTTGTAGGGCCCATTTTATGGGTAGGTCTCATTTTGTCGATTTAGGGTCTGAAACCTTTTGAGTCCTGCTTGAGGGTCTAAACAACATTTTTGGGGGGTAAAACTACCCAACACTAGTTCCATGGGCCATGAAGCAGTTCTACACTTGAAGACCTTTTCAATGGTCCAAATGTCGCCTCAATCGAAGTCCATATCCAAAAGTTATGATTCCCACAAGTTGACCTATCATGTTGACCACCATGGTATTGAGTAGATTCCACATTATCTCTCGTTTAAAACACATGCAGATCTAGTCATGTGTGGAATTTCAAGAACATTTTAGAAGGTCCAAAAACCTAACCCTAATCGGGAGTTGGGGCATGCATAAACCCTAAAACTAACCCTAGATGGTTATCAGGCTATGTTAAATATCGGGCTGCTAGGAGAGGAAGGGGTTCCATTATTTTGATTTTAGTGTATTGTTCCATAGTTGAGCAACTTCACGGGAGTGGATATCATAGTAGAACAAAGGAGATAGGATATCCTGTAGTAGCCATTATGGTCGTAGAGTCGTAGATAATTCCATAGAGAGTACCATTCCCTTTGTATTTGCATTTTGATATGAAGAGTAAGGCATAGTCATAATTTGTGGTTGGTTTTTTCCCCATAGTGGGTTTTCTCAGGGTATATATTGTATTGTGTGGATTGTGTACTTATTTTCTCTAGATATAATTCTTGTTTTTAGTTCCAGTTATTTAGCATTCACAAAAAATAAGCTAATAAAAAGAACTAAGTTGTAAGATCCATTGTGACGAACTGTTCCGACGGAATATCCATAGCATATTACGGACCATATTGTTATCAGAGAAGTTTTATTTTGGGTGTTGTAGGTAATTGCAGGATCTCATAGTTAGTGAAAACAATCTTCAAACCATATCCATGGTGGACGAGTCTGTTCAAAGAGCGGTAGAATATTATGAGCAGCGATTTACAAAACTAGAATTACAAGTTGTTGATATCTCACACAACGTGTCAATCCTCATGGTGGCTAAAGAGAGAAAGTTTGAACCTTTTGGGGATATTAGAGGCTCTAACTCATAGTTTGGATTAGAGGAGAAATCATAAGATAAAAGCGATGCAAAAAAAATGAGCCGACAAAAGATCCTGAGAAAGAGAAATCGAGTTCCAGTACCAATATTCCTTCCTTATCTCTCTTCAAGATGGAAGCGAAGTTGATATCAAGTCATACCAAGGTGAGATTGATTCTTTAACATTGAATCATTGGTTACGGTAATTAGAGGTCTATTTTAGTATCCATCAAATGAGGAGCAGAAAATTTCATTTTTCCAACTGAAATTAGAGGGTCGTGAATTAACCTAGTGGGAAAGCCACACGGAGGGACTGAGACCGGAGGGTGATTTGCTAGTAACTAAGTGGGAGGATTTCAAAACCATCATTAATTCCAAGTTCTACCCTATTATGTATGTAGAGTAACAAAGGATCCATTGGAATTACTTGAGGAAAATGAAAGGGGAAAGTGTGCAAGAATACACCACCAAGTTCAGGAAGATGACTATCATGTTGGGTATCTCACCCAAGAACCCAGATGTACTCCTTAAGTATATGTGGGGTTTACATAATCACATATGAGGCAGGTGATTCTCTACAATCCCAATTCAATTGATGAATCATATGAACAAGCACACTCCCTAGAAAACATAGGCTAGAAGAAAGGACAACCAAGTGGTTCCAAACATAAAGAGAACCAAGATGTTTCCAAGGAGGGGAAGAAGAAGTGGAAGGGAAAGGAGAAGACGATTAAAACCACGACACATAAGTGAAAGGATCCAAAAAAATACTAAACCACTGCAAAATTGATGGCCACACTAAATACAATTGTTGGAATCTATCTGGATCTCAACCCAAAGAATCTCAAGAAGGATGCCAAGAAGAAGAACCTTCTAGCCACAAAGTCAAGCAAGGATTTAGAAATCAAATTGGATGTGGATGAGAATATTATTTGTACCATAGTGTAGAAAGAGGTGACTCTGAGTAACCTTCAACCTAAGGAAGAGAAATAGATGACACAAGTCTTTTACATCAAGATCTAGGTCAAGAAGACCGAGATCGATGCTCTATTCGATTTTGGTTCATAGGAAAACCTCATAGCAGAGGATCTGGTATGTAAGATTAGATTGGAAGTACATGATCATCCTCGTCTCTACAATTTGGGATGGATAAATAAGGACATATAACTTGAGTCACAAAACAGTGCAAGATCAAGTTCTCCATAAGTGTAGAGTATAATGATGAAGTGGAGGTGGCATAGTACCCATGGATGTTTGTGGTGTAGTATTCGAAATCCCGTACATGTATATGAGGGATCCAATCCTCATGAGGAGAGACAACCAATACCATTTGATCAAGGATGAGAAATCCTTCATCACCAATGTGCACAAAGGTAAATAAAAGATCTCTCTGGTAAGTTCCAACCAAGTGAAAAATCTAATTAGTTCAAGTAGGAAGTTTGTATTGATTTTCTTAGGACAAAATCAATAAGAAGGTGAATCAGTAAAAGTGAAGGCATCCCTGCAGGGATGTACCAAAAAGAAGAAACATCAGTTGGAGAACCTTTTGTAGGCATATAGAGAAGTGTTCTAGGATCCTAAGGGGATAACTCCTAAGAGGGAGGTGGAGCACGAACTACAATTATTTCCAGATTCTCCATTGTTGAAAATGTGACTGTATCGATAGCATGCCATAGAAGTGGATGAAGTGAAGAAGAAGTTGCAGTAGTTATTGGGGAAAGGTGTGATCCGAATAAGAACCTCACCTTGTGGGTCACCTATAATCATAGTACCTAAGAAGGATGGGACTTGGAGGATGTTGATCGACTATAGAGAATTGAACAAGATCACACTCAAGAGTTGATACCTTCTGCCCAGGATCGATGATCTGTTCTACCAGTTATAGCATGCCAATACTTCACTGAGTTAGACCTCAAATTGGGTTACCATCAAGTGAGAGTGAAAGAAGAAGAAACTTGGAAGACCGCCTTCAAGACTAGGCGAGGTCTATATGAATGGTTAGTAATGCCTACCATTTGGTTTATGCAATGCACCAACTACATTTATGTGTTTGATGAATGATGTATTATTCCCTTTCTTAGATTCATTTGTGATAGCATTTAGATGATATATTGGTTTATAGTGCTACTTGGGAAGAGCATATCTCGCATCTCAAGCAGATGTTGGAGACCCTGAAAAAACATCAACTGTTAGTAAACCTTAAGAAATGTGAATTTGTTCAGTATTCCTTGGTGTATTTGGTGTATGTGATTGGTGGAGGAGAACTTAAGATTGATCGTGCAAAGATGGAGACCATCACTAAGTGGCCTACTCCTAGAAATGTCATTGAAGTTAGGAGATTTTTTTTTTGGGGGGGGGACAATATCTTCATAATTTCATAGCTTCCTTTTCATCTATGGATACACCCTTTCATGCCATAACGACTAGCAACAAGTGGTTCCAATGGGTAAATAAACAATATAAATCCTTTCAGGAGATCAAGTGAAATACCATTCAAACACCAGTTATCACATTTCCTAACTTGAAGAAGCCTTTCAAATTGGATATAGATGAAAGTGGGTATTCCATGGGAGCAGTTTTGATACAAGGAGGGAGGCCAATATGCTATCATTCTGAAATGTTCCATGGCAGCATCCTGAACCACCCTACCTATGATAAGGAACTCTATGCCCTAGTTAAAGTTGTTAAGAATTGGAAGAACTATATGATGGGAAAGGAGACCATCATTCACACTGATCATTAACCACTGCAGTATTTGCAGACCCAAAGTAAGCTACAATAGACCAGACATTATAAATGGATGGGATTCTTACAACAATTCCATCTAATCATCAAATATAAGAAGGGAAGTATGAATAATATGACATACATGCTCTCAAGGCCACCTACATCCAAAATCATAGCTTTGGGTACTCTTATGCATATGAATCCTTTCACCCATGATTCATACAAGGAGGAATACATAGAAGATGAGGACTTCAAGGAGGTATTTCAACAACTACAAGGCCAATTCCATATAGAAGAAGGTGACAATAAGGCTTATTATCATATCCATGATAGGTTACTCTATAAGCTAGACAAGATTTGTGCTCCTAAAAGCAAAATATTAATACTCATGAAAGAGGCTTGCACCTCCAAAGTTGTAGGGCATATTGGTGTTGGGAAGATAGTAGCCAACTTGCAAAGGTATGTTTAATGGCCTAAAATTCAAGAAGATGTAGCTCGATTTATCAGAGGATGCATACTTTGGTGTACAAGCAAGCCCAGTAATAGGAAGCAAGGTCTATACCATCCCTTACCTATTCTTATGAGACCACGAGAGAGAATCTCCATAGATTTTGTGGGTCGTATTCCAACTACTAGGAAGGGACATGACTATTTATTTGTGGTAGTTGGCAAATTCATCGACATTTGCATCCTTATGCATTGTAAAAAGAAAATCAAAGGACAAGAAGAAACAAACATGTGCTTTGAATGGGTTTGAGTGCACTTTGGGATGCCAAGGAGCATCATCTCAGACATAGATATTAGATTTTTAGTACATTTTGGACTGCACTTTGGGAAAATATGGACACTAAGTTGAATAAATATGCAACATTCCATCCATAGGTAAATGGATAGACAAAAGTAGTCACAACTTTTGAGGGGTTACAATCAGAAGCATCCGAAGACTTGGGACAAAAATGTGATATACATTCAACACTCTTATAACAAAGCAGTCCACACTTCCAATGGGAAGTCCCCTTTTGAAACTTGTTTTGGATACTTGCCAATTTCACCTCTAGATGTTGTTTATGGACATCAAGGGGGGATGAGGGAAGATACCACATGAGAAGCATTAAGAAATGAAAATTTCATTGATAAGAGTAGTAAGATCCATTTACAAGTACAAGATCCATTGAAGAAGTCATATGAAAAATACAAGGGCTAGGTATGACCAACATAGGGTTGAAAAATCATTCAAAGTGGGAGACAGAGTATGGTTACACCTAAACAAGGAAGGACTACACGATCCTAGTAAGAATAGCAAGGCTCTGAAGTATGGCCCTTTTTAGGTATTGGAGAAGGTAGGAGATAATTCCTATAGACTCAATTTACCCCCATACATGCACATTTACTTCATCATGAATGTGGAAAATATGAAACTTTATGAACCTTCCATGTTAGATCAAGAACCTAAGCAGGTCTTACCTTTTGTAGAGGACTTAGCACTAGAGGATCAGGCAGAGTTAGCAAAATACACAGTGTTGTAGAAGAATGCTAGAACTACTAAGTAGGTATAGTATGAACTATGGCAAGTGGGGTCAAATGGACAACTTTCAGGCAAGGCTAAATGATACTCCAAGGAGAAGGTAGAGGAAAATTTTCCTCACCTCATTCAGTAAAATATTTTAGGGACTAAAAGCCTCGCAAAATGGGGAGGTGTGATCTGAAATGGATCAATATATAATTTGTGACCTATTTGGAGCTGTTGGGGTCAGAAGATTGGATGAATTGGCTGTAGGGCCCATTTTATGGGCATGTCTCATTTTGCAGATTTGGGGTTTGGAACCTTCCAAGGCCTATTTGAAGGTCTAAATGACATTTTTTGGGGTAATACAACCCATCTCTAGAGCTATGGACCATATTGTGATTCTACATTCGTAGACCTTTCCAATGGTCTAAAGATCACCTCAATCAAAGTCTGTATGCAAACGTTATTCCTCCTGCAAAATGACCTATCATATTTATCACCATGGTATCGAGTAGATTCCACATCAACTCTCATTTCTTACACATCCAAAGCTAGTCATGTGTGGAATTTTAAGAACATTCTAGAAGTTCCAAAATCTAACCCTAATCGGAGTTGGGGCATGCATAAACCCTAAACCTAACCCTAGATGACTATTAGGTATGTTAAATACCAGGCCTCTAGGAGAGGAAGGGATTCCATTCTTTTGATGTTATTGTAGTGTTCCATAGCTTAGCAACATCATAGGAGTGGAAATTAGAGTAGAACAAAGGAGATAAGGGATCTTGTAGTAGCCATTATGGCCACAAAGTCATAGGTAACTCCACAGAGAGTACCATTTCCTTTGTATTTGCATTTTGATATGAAGAGAAAGACATAGTTCTCATTTGTGGCTGGGTTTTTTCCCATAGTGGGTTTTCTCAGGGTATATCTTGTGTTATTGTGTGGATTGTGTACTTATTTTCTCTAGATATAATTCTTGTTTTTAGTTCCAGTTATTTAGCATTCACAAATAATAAGCTAATAAAAAGAACTAAGTTGTAAGATCCATTGTGACGAACTGTTCCAATGGAATATCCATAGCATATTACGGACCATATTGTTATCAGAGAAGTTTTATTTTGGGTGTTGTAGGTAATTGTAGGATCCAATAGTTAGTGAAAACAATCTTCAAACCATATCCATGGTGGACGAGTCTGTTCAAAGAGTGGCAGATGATTATGAGCAGCGATTTACAAAACTAGAATTACAAGTTGTTGATATCTCACACAACATGTCAATCCTCATGGTGGTTAAAGAGAGCAAGTTTGAACCTTTTGGGGATTTTAGAGGCTCTAACTCGTAGCTTGGATTAGAGGAGAAATCATAAGATAAAAGCGATGCAAAAAAAAGGAGCCGACAGGAGATCCTAAGAAAGAGAAATCAAGTTCCAGTACCAATATTCCTTCCTTGTCTCTCTTCAAGATGGAAGCAAAGGTTGATATCAAGTCATACCAACGTGAGATTGATTCTTTAACATTGAATCATTGGTTGCATTAATTAGAGGTCTATTTTAGTATCCATCAAATGAGGAGCAGAAAATTTCATTTTTCCAACTGAAATTAGAGGGTCGTGAATTAACCTAGTGGGAAAGCCACACGGAGGAACTTAGACCAGAGGGTGATTTGCTAGTAACTAAGAGGGGGGATTTCAAAACCATCATTAAGTCCAAGTTCTACCCTATTATGTATGTAGAGTACCAAATGATCCATTGGAATTACTTGAGGAAAATAAAAGGGGAAAGTGTGCAAGAATACACCACCAAGTTCAGGAAGATGACTATCATGTTGGGTATCTCACCCAAGAACCCAGATGTACTCCTTAAGTATATGTGGGGTTTACATAATCACATATGAGGCAGGTGATTCTCTTCAATCCCAATTCAATTGATGAATCCTATGAACAAGCACACTCCCTAGAAAACATAGGCTAGAAGAAAGGACAACCAAGTGGTTCCAAACATAAAGAGAACCAAGATGTTTCCAAGGAGGGGAAGAAGAAGTGGAAGGGAAAGGAGAAGAAGATTAAAACCACGACACATAAGTGCAAGGATCCAAAAAAACACTATACCACTGCAAAATTGATGGCCACACTAAATACAAGTGTTGGAATCTATCTGGAGCTCAACCCAAAGAATCGCAAGAAGGATGCCAAGAAGAAGAACCTTCTAGCCACAAATTCAAGCAAGGATTTAGAAATCAAATTGGATGTGGATGAGAATATTATTTGTACCATAGTGTAGAAAGAGGTGACTCTGAGTAACCTTCAACCTAAGGAAGAGAAATAGATGACACAAGTCTTTTACATCAAGATCTAGGACAAGAAGACCGAGATCGATGCTCTATTCGATTTTGGTTCGTAGGAAAACCTCATAGTAGAGGATCTGGTATGTAAGCTTAGATTGGAAGTACATGATCATCCTAGTCTCTACCAATTGGGATGGGTAAATAAGGACATACAACTTGAGTCACGAAATAGTGCAAGATCAAGTTTTCCATAAGTGTAGAGTATAATGATGAAGTGGAGGTGGCATAGTACCCATGGATGTTTGTGGTGTAGTATTTGAAATCCCGTACATGTATATGAGGGATCCAATCCTCATGAGGAGAGACAACCAATACCATTTGATCAAGGACGAGAATTCCTTCATCACCAATGTGCACAAAGGTAGATCAAAGATCTCTCTGGTAAGTTCCAACCAAGTGAAAAAACTAATTAGTTCAAGTAGGAAGTTTGTATTGATTTTCTTAGGACAAAATCAATAAGAAGGTGAATCAGCAAAAGTGAAGGCATCCCTGCAGGGATGTACCAAAAAGAAGAAACACCAGTTGGAGAACCTTTTGTAGGCATATAGAGAAGTGTTCTAGGATCCTAAGGGGATAACTCCTAAGAGGGAGGTGGAGCACAAGCTACAATTATTTCCAGATTCTCCATTGTTGAACATGTGATTGTATAGATAGCCTGTCATAGAAGTGGATGAAGTGGAGAAGAAGTTGCAGTAGTTATTGGGGCAAGGCACGATCCGAATAAGAACATCACCTTATGGGTCACCTATCATCATAGTACCTAAGAAGGATAGGACTTGGAGGATGTTGATCGACTATAGAGAATTGAACAAGATCACACTCAAGAATTGATACCTTCTGCCCAGGATCGATGATCTGTTGTACCCGTTATAGCATGCTAATACTTCACCAAGTTAGACCTCAAATTGGGTTACCATCAAGTGAGAGTGAAGGAAGAAGAAACTTGGAAGACCGCCTTCAAGACTAGGCGAGGTCTATATGAATGGTTAGTAATGCCTACCATTTGGTTTATGCAATGCACCAACTACATTTATGTGTTTGATGAATGATGTATTATTCCCTTTCTTAGATTCCTTTGTGATAGTGTATTTAGATGATATATTGGTTTATAGTGCTACTTGGGAAGAGCATATCTCACATCTCAAGCAGATGTTGGAGACCCTTAAAAAACATCAACTGTTGGTAAACCTTAAGAAATGTGAATTTGTTCAGTATTCCTTGGTGTATTTGGTGTATGTGATTGGTGGAGGAGAACTTAAGATTGATCGTGCAAAGATGGAGGCCATCACTAAGTGGCCTACTCCTAGAAATGTCATTGAAGTTGGGATATTTTGGGGGGGGAACAATACCTTCATAATTTCATAGCTTCCTTTTCATATATGGATACACCCTTTCAAGCCATAACGACTAGCAACAAGTGGTTCCAATGGGTAAATAAACAATATAAATCCTTTCAGGAGATCAAGTGAAATATCATTCAAGCACCAGTTATCACGTTGCCTGACTTGAAGAAGCCTTTCAAATTGGATATAGATGAAAGTGGGTATTCCATGGGAGCAGTTTTGATACAAGGAGGGAGGCCAATATGCTATCATTCTGAAATGTTCCATGGTGGCGTCCTAAACCACCCTACCTATGAAAAGGAACTCTATGCCCTAGTTAAAGTTGTTAAGAATTGGAAGAACTATATGATGGAAAAGGAGACCATCATTCACACTGATCACCAATCATTGCAGTATTTGCAGACCCAAAGTAAGCTACAATAGACCAGACATTATAAATGGATGGGATTCTTACAACAATTCCATATAATAATCAAATGTAAGAAGGGAAGTACGAACAATATGGCATACATGCTCTCAAGACCACCTACATCCAAAATCATAGCTTTGGGTACTCTTATGCATATGAATCCTTTCACCCATGATTCATACAAGGAGGAATACATAGAAGATGAGGACTTCAAGGAGGTATTTCAACAACTACAAGGCCAATTCCATATAGAAGAAGGTGACAACAAGGCTTATTATCATATCCATGATAGGTTACTCTATAAGCTAGACAAGATTTGTGTTCCTAAAAGCAAAATATTAATACTCATGAAAGAGGCTTGCAACTCCAAAGTGTAGGGCATATTGGTGTTGGGAAGATAGTAGCCAACTTGCAAAGGTATGTTTAATGGCCTAGAATGCAAGAAGATGTAACTTGATTTATTAGAGGATGCATACTTTGGTGTACAAGCAAGCCCAGTAATAGGAAGCAAGGTCTATACCATCCGTTACCTATTCTTATGAGACCACGAGAGAGAATCTCCATAGATTTTGTGGGTCGTATTCCAACTACTAGGAAGGGACATGACTATTTATTTGTGGTAGTTGAAAAATTCATCGAGATTTGCATCCTTATGCATTGTAAAAAGACAATCAAAGGACAAGAAGCAACAAACATGTCCTTTGAATGGGTTTGAGTGCACTTTGGGATACCAAGGAGCATCATCTCAGACATAGATATTAGATTTCTTAGTACATTTTGGACTGCACTTTGGGAAAATATGGACACTAAGTTGAATAAATATGCAACATTCCATCCATAGGTAAATGGATAGACAAAAGTAGTCAGAAATTTTGAGGGGTTACAATCAGAAGCATCTGAATACTTGGGATGAAAATGTGATATACATTCAACACTCTTATAACAAAGCAGTCCACACTTCCAATGGGAAGTCCCCTTTTGAAACTTGTTTTGGATACTTGCCAACTTCACCTCTAGATGTTGTTTATGGACATCAAGGGGGGATGAGGGAAGATACCACATGAGAAGCATTAAGAAATAAAAATTTCATTGATACGAGTAGTAAGATCCATTTACAAGTACACGATCCATTGAAGAAGTCATAGGAAAAATACAAGGTCCAGGCATGACCAACATAGGGTTGAAAGATCATTCAAAGTGGGAGACAGAGTATGGTTACACCTACACAAGGAAGGACTACACAGTCCTAGTAAGAATATCAAGGCTCCGAAGTATGGCCCTTTTTAGGTATTGGAGAAGGTGGGAGATAATTCCTATAGACTCATTTACCCCCCATACATGCACATTTACTTCATCATGAATGTGGAAAATATGAAACTTTATGAACCTTCCATGCTAGATTAGGAACCTAAGCAGGTCTTACCTTTTGTAAAGGACTTAGCACTAGAGGATCAGGCAGAGTTAGCAAAATACACAGTGTTGTAGAATAATTCTAGAACTACTAAGTAGGTATAGTATGAACTATGGCAAATAGGGTCAAATGGACAACTTTCAGGCAAGGCTAAATGATACTCCAAGGAGAAGGTAGAGGAAAATTTTCCTCACCTCATTCAGTAAAATATTTTGGGGACTAAAAGACTCCCAAAATGGGGAGGTGTGATATGAAATGGATCAATATATAATTTGTGACCTATTTGGAGCTTTTGGGGCAGAAGATTGGATGAATTGGCTGTAGGGCCCATTTTATGGGCATGTCTCATTTTGCAGATTTGGGGTTTGGAACCTTCCAAGGCCTATTTGAAGGTCTAAATGACAATTTTTTGGGGTAATACAACCCATCTCTAGAGCTATGGACCATATTGTGATTCTACATTCGAAGACCTTTCCAATGGTCTAAAGATCACCTCAATCAGAGTCTGTATGCAAACGTTATTCCTCCTGCAAATTGACCTATCATATTTACCACCATGGTATCGAGTAGATTCCACATCAACTCTCGTTTCTTACACATGCAAAGCTAGTCATGTGTGGAATTTCAAGAACATTCTAGAAGGTCCAAAATCTAACCCTAATCGGGAGTTGGGGCATGCATAAACCCTAAACCTAACCATAGATGACTATCAGGTATGTTAAATACCAGGCCTCTAGGAGAGGAAGGGATTCCATTCTTTTGATGTTATTGTAGTGTTCCATAGCTTAGCAATATCATAGGAGTGGAAGTTAGAGTAGAACAGAGGAGATAAGAGATCTTGTAGTAGCCATTATGGCCACAAAGTCATAGGTAACTCCATAGAGTGTACCATTTCCTTTGTATTTGCATTTTGATATGAAGAGAAAGACATAGTTCTCATTTGTGGCTGGGTTTTTCCCCATAGTGGGTTTTCCCATGATATATCTTGTTTTATTTTGTAGATTGTGTACTTATTTGTTCTAGTTATTCTTGTTTCCAATTCCAGTTTTTTAACATTCAATAAAAATAAGCTAATAAAAAGAACTAAGTTGTAAAATCCGTAGTTATCAACCGTTCCAATGGAATTTCCACGACAGCTTATAGATCACACTCCTACAAAATGCCTTCAGATTTTGAGTTGTTATCCTATTTATTTATGCTCAAGGAAAACGAACTCTTAACTAATCAAAAATAGTTTTAGATCTTATTCCAAGACCCATTCATATCATTTATATTATAAATATATCCCTCATATACAAAAAGCATATTTATAATATAAATAATATGACTAAACTCGTATATATTATAATATCATAACTATTACTATTTGTAATATAAATATTCATAATTATATATATTAATATAACAAATATATATATATATATATATATATATATATATTAACATAAATGGAGAGGATTTTATATATTAAAAAAAAGTAGTTGCCAAAGCACTGGGAAGAGTACAAAGATGCCTAATGGGCTAAAAGTCTGTCATCTATCAGCAACAATACATCCACAGCAAACCTTAAACTATAAAGAGTTTTAACTTCTAGTAGTCTAGCTATTGCCAATATGTTCACTATTCGAAATATACAAACAAACTTGTGCAAAATTAGGCAAAAAAACATAATCTAACTTGTCATTTCCCTAGGGTGGTCCATGGACTTGGGACTTCAGTAGCGAATTGACTTGCTTTGACTTCCTTGCAGACTTGGGCTTCGAAAACCATTGTGCCTATCTGGATTTTTAGAGTTACCAGTTTGTCAGAGAGTTCCCTGATAACTTGAGATTGTTCTTGACGATGTTGGGCTTCTGCTACTTCGTTCTCCATGTTTCCTACCCATATTTCATGGATATCTTCTTCGATTTGCTCCAATTTTTCTGCAACGGATGCTCGAAGACGTCTCTGCTGCCTCTTATGAACCTGTAAACTTTCTTTTATGTGCCTCACCTTTCTCCCAAGTGCTTCCATTTCATGCTCATGACAGCAATCCCGGCTTTCATCGTTGGAATCCATTGAGAGTAGAACAACGTGATGGGTTGTTGACTGCTCGCAATGACCAGAACTGAAATCCGACCTTCCACCTGCAAACAACTCAGTTTCCATTTGTCCCGTCACAAGCGCAAATTAGAACACCCCACATTAGATACTGGCATTGCCATAAGGAGGGACCGTTTCCAATAGTACAGGCCATATTAACTCAATATCCTTCTGCCCCCTACGAAATCCATATCCTGCGTGCGAAAGAGTGTTTCCTACTGGTCTGATCATTGAGGATTGTACCCCGTAGACGTCATCTGAGCTCACAGAGTTCTTTCTTCAGCATAGCTCTGGGCTTGTAAGAGCGTGCGACATCTCATTGACCGACTTCTCCATGGGGCTCACATGACTAAGGGGAATATTCCTCATGCACATTCTATTTAATGCCTTCCATCTGACAGCTTTCACCTGCCACCCGTTCTGAATTCGGCATGCAAGAAGGACATCCGCCATCTGGTCCTTCATCTTGGTTTTAGGGTAAGGGGTCCCATCCATCCTCCACATCATGGAGCAAGGGGTCCTTCATCTTGGTTTTAGGGCAAGGAGTCCAAGATGGAGCACAACCGCCTTGTTGGCTTCACCGTCAGCCTCCGCGTTATTGGTTCAAAGAACATGAAAGTAATGGAGTCCTGTAAATGAGACAAAAATTTGTTTTATTCTGACAACCAGTGATTCCAGTCTTAGATCTTTTGGATTCAAATTTTTCACCAAGAGTCGAATAAGCCTTTGAGAGTCTCTTATTATTCTAGCTCTTTCAATGCCTCGTTTTTAAGTTGTCGGAGGCCTTGAAGTAATGCAAGAGATTCAACTTGATTGTTGGTAATGTGATCCAATCCCCAAGCATATCTATATTCACTTGTTTCATAGGGATTGCGGATAATCCCTCCCCCTTCTGCCTCCTCTTTTATATATTAGGAGGACATGGGGGTGGGTTTTGATCCACTTATGTGTCCATGGGTCACGAGATCATTTAAGACAATCTCACAGGGTGGAACCACACGTTTGACCACTACCTCGAGGTGCCCCCATGGCTCCAGGTTCGGCACTCATTGAAATTGAACCTTGCCCACCGATGAAAAACTCCTCACTCTTCATTAATAGATCCAACCCCTTTGATCAATATAACAAATATATATTATTGAATATCATTTTCTTATAATATTATCATATTCATATAATAATTTATTATTTATTAAATTTACACATATTATTACCCATTACATTTTTTTTTTATAGAAAAAAAACCCTAATATTATTTATAGAAAATAAGTATTACCCATTACATCCACGTAATAACCATTCCCATTTAAAAGTTTAGAATTTTGATGTAGTTTAATATCATATGGGGATTTAATTAACATAAGTTTGGGCGTGAAGTTTCCCATACTCTATTAATTACCCATTACATTCCACTAATACCCTTAATTCGTTATGAGAGAGACGTAATACCTACCTTTATTTCGTTGTGATGATATTATATTTTCTACTTTGATTACATATTGATTTGATGTAAATTTATGTTAATATAAGTTTGGGTTATTCGATTCAATGAATATAGTTGTATGTGTGAAAAGTTTTTAAATTCATATTGAGTAGTCATATATAGGTAAGGTATTTATATATTTGATATGTATAAGTAAAAATTAAATAACTTGAGTGATCATAAATTTCTAAAAAAATATTTTTTAATTAAAACCAAGGTTCAAGTAAGGTTGATGTTTAAAGATGTCATGTTTTGGTTAAAGATGTAGGGCTGATGAAAATGTCACTTTGCAAAATACATATGATATTAAAAATATTATTACTTTGAAATTCAAAAAAGTTGTGGTGTTATGAAAATTTAGAAGATAAACGAAAATTAAGATATTACAAGGAGGTCATTAACCCTAATCTCTAAGATCAAAATTATCTCTTTGTTTTAACTAGTGTAAAGAAGCAGATCCACATAGCTAAAATAACAACAAATTTTCATGAGGGGTGTTGGACCTTTCCTAAAACTCAGTGGGCTAAAAGGATCTATCATCCTTGAGAGACTACGAGTGGGATAAAAAGCACTTCCTCTTAGATTGCCTTGCCTACAACCACATAAGATCTCAGTTTCAAAATTTCTGTTACTATACAAATTTACCTAACCTTCTATCTCATCAAAATTATAGTAATTTAGGAACACTTGTCTTCAGGCTTTTTGAGCACAAAAATAAAACTCTAAAGCAAACCAAGTACTTCTTTACTTTTCTTTCTTAAAGTCCAATAAACTAAAATTGATCCAAGTGAACTTCAACTATTATCATCATCATTATCATCAATATAAAAATTTATTATTATAATTTCAAGAATATATTAAATTATATTTATTGAGGTAAAAATGAAATATTGCTTTTGCTTTAATGTTTAAAAATATTCATTGAAATATCAAGAGTATATATGAGACAAAACTCACATATATACAACCATAAGCAATATTATTGCACACTAAGGGTAGTGTTATAAAATTTCCTATATATCTATATATAGGTGTATTTTTTCTTAAACATTGCAGAGACTAAAGATAGTTAGTTTCAGTGTAACGCAGCAATCATTATCATGAGACATTCTTTTAGTTTGTCTTTACAATAAAACTTAGAAATGAATATAGAATTATTAAGTATTGATGAGGGTGTCCATACTCCTCAAGGTTTAGGCATGCTCCGACAAAATAGATTTAATGCATTATATCACAATGAATTTTGATCTAACATGCTTTGATCACAACAAATTAGTAACAAGTTAGATCACAAGATTCTATGCTTTGATCCAAAAAAATTAATAACAAGTTAGATCACAAGAATCTTGAATTAATGTTGTGATCACAATTTTTTTTATCTAATGTAATGTGTTAGATCACAATTAATTCTATCTAACATGTTATATCACAAGGAGTTTTGATCTAATGATTTGTGATCACAACAAATTAAATCTAATGAGTTAGATCACAACAAATGCTTATCTAATGAGTTGTGATCACATCAAATTTAGATCTAGCATGTTAGAACACAAAGAATTAGATCACAACGAGTTGTGATCACAATGAATTTTGATTTTATTTGTAATCACAACTTCACATTCAAGATCATTGTGATGACTTTGAATTAACAAAATGTGGATGGCTTTGTAAAGCTACTCAAGCAGTTAATGGAGAAAAAATCTCATCACAAAAGAGCATTGAAATTGAAGTTAGAGGGCATCAAATTTATTCACTAGCAATGCTAGCTCAACTAAAGAAGTATTAGTAAAAGAAAGACTTGTTTGACTCTGGTTGAACATCAACCTATGGAATTTTGATATATTGTAAGTGATCAATAGAAATTGTGTGCTCGCTTCTATCTAAACGAATGAATTTTCCATTATAGTTGTTATTTTAGAAATTATAAAAATCTCAAAACCATTTTTTTTACATGTATTTATTTTTTTAATCCACAAAATTTTAGCATATTTTTCAAAATAACAAATATTTTTTAGGGAATCATTTTTTTGTTTATTTGCAAAATATATATTTTTCCCTTTTTTTTAAAAGAAAAATGGAGACATTATGTTTACTTTTTTCGTGTGTTTGGGGAAAAAGATAGAATATTCCCTTAGATTTTCTTGAAAAAATATGTTTTTCATGTATTTTTAAGGAGTTTAGGAAAGATTCCCCTAGATCCCCTAAATTTGTCATTTTACTTGCAAATTTGTCGATATATTTGCGACATTGTTTGTATATTTATGAGTTTGTAGAGATGTGGTTAGCATGGTTTAGTGTGATGGAGAATGGTTATATGCAATGAATGGTGTGAATGAAATGACTATATGGAACTAACGAAATGAGTTAGATGGTTTGAAGGAATGATTAAAATGATTGTATGGAAAAATGGAATGTCCCATTTGGGACCTTTCCCATTTGGACCTTGCAATATGGGGAGTGAGATGAGTTTTTCCTTCATGTTTTCAAAGGCTTTCTGACAATCTTTTTTCCAACAAAAATCTGCATCCTTGGATAGAAGAGTGAACATGGGAGATGCCCTTTTGCTAAAATCTTTGACGAACCTTATGCAATAGCCTGATGGCCTAGAAAGCTTCTTACATAATTTTGTTTTCAAGGTACGGAAATTTATTGGATGATGTGTACTTTGGTTGGATCTACTTCAATACCCCCATGAAAGATGTGGTGGCCCAAGACTATGCAACCTTCACTTCTGAGCATGCGACATTTTTCATTGCTTAGTGACAAATTCATCTACTAACATATTTTCAATACATTTTCCAAATTGGTTAAGGCTTATTGGAATGGATTTCTATAAGAAGTGAAATCATCCATGTAGATTTCTACACCATCATGTGCTAAGCCTACAAATATGCTACAGACAACTAACTGGGAGGTTTCAGGAACATTACATAGGCCAAATGGGAGGACCTTGTAGGAAAATGTGCCCCAATTGAAATTAAAAGCGGCTTTGTCTTGGTGCCTAAGGTTGATCTGTATTTGAGTATATCCACTAAAACCATCTAAAGGAATACTATTTTTACCTGCTAAGATATCTAATACTTGATTGATGAAAGGTAAATGAAAACAAAATTTTCTTATAGACTTGCTAAGCTCTTCATAATCTACACATACTCTCCATTTTCTTGAGCACCATATCCAAAGATGATACCCATTTACTATAAAAAAAAATGGGTATATGAATCATGCATCTAGGAATTTTTGTAATTATGCTTTCACTATGTCTTTTAAGGGTAAGGTTCATTCTTCTTTGAGGTTGTCTGATAGGTGAAAAGCCTTGGTGTAAATGTGGTATTTACAAATGTCTAAATGTATTCCTTTCATGTATTTGTAATCCCAAGCAAAGGCCAATGTATGTGTTTGTATAACATCTAATAGTTATTTCTCTTGGACAACAACCAAACTTGTTGTTGATTTTTAGAGTTTTATTTGGAAAAGCCTTGATTGAAGTTTGTTCAATTTCAATAGTGAGTAAGTTTTTTTAGGAAGTTTATTTTAAATCAACAGAATTTTCATACTATTAAATGTCTTCTTTTCCGTTATATTCACCAATTTTGAAAGAACTTGGATATAGATTTTGCATATAATTTGAGATGAAGGTATATTCATTTGTATCGTTTTTATTGCTAGAGTTTTTTCAATTATGAGAAGATGGTGCAATGTGGCTTGAAACATATCTTCTCCTTCCTCTTGACCTACCCATATAGGAATCTCGATGTCAATGAATGGTTTGGAAGGGGGGTTATAATCGAAGTTTGTACTGTGATTGACCATTTGTAATGGTCATGTTTCCTACCCTACAATTTATATATGCATTAGTTGTGGTCAACTAGGTCTTTCTAAGATGAGTGGGTACCCATTGAGTCTTAATTTGGTTTGTTGTACTATGAAATCTATTTGGATACTCCCATGAATTAATAGAGACTATGGCGTATTCCAAAACTCCCTCGGGATTCATAATTAATATGTTTACAAGTTGGAGTATAATAGGTGTATGCCTCAAGAGCTCTCTTAAGTTAAGTATAAGCATGGTGTCTTTTGTCATGACATTAATGGATTCTCATAAGTCTATTAGGGTGTTTTGATTTAATTTTTTGTAAATGTAAACATATACAATCAGGTTGCCTTGATCTAATTATTTATGAGAGAAAACTTTTCCTAACATAGATATGCAAGTTGACCTACAACATTGATTGTAGATGAATTTTAATTTTTCTTCCTAGTCACTTAATGCATAGTTATTTAATAAATTTGTTGTAGATGGGAACATCCTTGATAGCATGGAGGGGATAAATTTTGACGCATAAGTTCTTGAGTTTTCCTAAAATGTCATTGTTTGAGTTTGAATAAATTTCATTTTATTCTAAGCTTTCAAGAAAAGGGGGTTTTGTTGAGGAATAGGTTGTTGTTCTTATTTTGGGTCTCTTTCTATAAAAAGTTATCATTCTATATGGGTTCAATAATAAGAGGGACAGATGTTAGTATTCTCCCTAACTTGAGGTTTATTTCTTAGAGATCCATAAACTAGGTATGTTAAGTGGTCATCTCATTATTATACATTTGTTAAACTTACCTATTATTTGGATCAAGTGTAGGTTGGACAAGTGATCGATGTTGTTTTAGAATTTCTTGGTTGAGCAGTGGTCTATTAAGGTGGAGGTGACAACAATTCTTATTTTTGCTGATTTTGAGGTCTTCGACCTTGTTGGGGACTAGACCAATGTTGGAGTTGCATTTGAGGCTACAATTGGAATGGTTCGTTGATTTGCCATTATTGATTTTTCATTGGCTAACTTGGTTGATTATGGATATAGCAAGGTTGAGCATGCATTTGTGCATTATATCCATTAAAATATTGAGGATGAAAATAAGGCATGCCTAGTTGAAATGGTTGAGCTATTCATTGACTTCTTTGTTTGGTGAAGCATAATTAATCCATATTCTCTTCAGTCCCTTGGTAAGTAGCTTTGAGACCTGGTAGAGAAGGATAATTTCTAGTTAGATTTCGCTCCTCACGGTTTCCACAAAATTCCATAAGGTTGTGTGGACACTCATCCCCAACATGTTTTTTGTACATTTAGGACAAAAAGAAACTAACGCTTTTTCTGCTTCTTCTTGTTTCCTCTTGATTTGCATTGTATCCATTTGCATGGTCAATGAGTGTAGGATATCCATTTCATGTCTTCCAACAAGGTGCCTCTTTAATTTTTAGTAAGAGTTGTTGTTGTAGATATGGATGATTGCGGGGTAGAACTCCTACCACCCCTTTTTTTGCTCGTAGCCTTGGAGTAATTTTTGAATGTTTGATTGATATATTCATAATCAAGCTGGAATATATCTAAATTGCAAGGAGAATGAGGGTCTCCATTGGTTCCTCTTTCACTCCCTTTAGGAGCACAAGTTTAACAGATTCCCCATCCAATGTGCAACTATGATCCCTTTTGTAACTGAGTTGGAACCGTTCTTCATAATATTCCAAAGACTCGTTCTCTCATTGTAACATTAAGAAACTTTATAATCTTTGGTATCTTTGGCTTTACAATCATCTCTATATTAATAAAAGTCTAATTCATTTTCTCTCATTTTCTAATGTTGTTTCCTTCTAGGCTCATGAACCATATCAAAGCTAATTCCTTCATTGTAGAGGGAAACGTTTGAGATTTTGAGCATCTACTATATAATCATATGTTCTGCAAACAACATCAAATTCAAATGAAAGTGTCAAGGTCTTATGTGACAAGACCATTGAAATGAGGGAGTGCAATGCGATTGATATTTTTCATCCTTGTTTCTGATTGGTTTCCCTAATTAAGAATTAAAAAACCTAAAGTTGATATTCTCCATATTTGACCATGATATTATGAGATGAAGGTCATTCCTTCTTTTAACTTCATTGTCAACAAAAGGATTCAAAAATTCAGAGAAATGACTTATGAAAACCTTCCTTTATGTTTAGGTAACTCAACAAATTCTTGGATATATTCTTTATAGTAATCGTGTTGTTGTTATTTCCCTCTTTGATTTGCTTTAGTTACATCATAAACATGTTTTTTTGATAAAAATCTACCAATTCTATCTATAGTTCAATCCCTTCAATCTAGTAGGTGCTTTTCTCTTCTTCTTTTTCAAATTTTAGATTGATTTAAGTGTAGTTTTAAAAGCACATCGCCATAAATGGCACCAAAAATTGACGGGACAAAGAATTCCAACAATATTGTTGAACTCCTTGAGTCTACTTTAGCTATCAATCCAGGAATATGCTAACTTATGAGGTATTGTGCATTGTTTATGCAACTATACAAGTCTTATTTGAATTAAGAAACTAATAATGATAACTGCAAATTAAATGCCTAGATTGAATAACCTATCTAACTTCTTCCCTTGATAAAATAGTCCATGACCCTTACTCTTATTTCCCTAATTAGATACATAGGAAAAATGAGGTTATAGGGTCACCACCTTGTTGCTAGAAGGATGATTTAAATAGGAGGAGCTCCACAGTCAATGGTATGTTGTGCTACTAGGTTATTCAATCCCTACACATCATAAATCGCGAGTTGACTATGAGAACATATTCAAGTACTAAACTTAACAATAATTTATAGAAACCATGACAATGAAAGCATGCTAAAGTAAAGTTGCTAAACTAGAAGTCAACCATGCATAATTATTAACTATAGGAGATGCCCAACTTTGGTATCTCACTTAGTTAACCAATCATATCCTTGGTTGGTGACCCGCACCTCTAGTTCCCAAATCAATGAGTAGGGGTAAAGAAGGTTTGGTGTTACTTCATTATAGATAAACAAATGGCGTAATGAGATCAATCAATCAATGGACTATAACCTTAGCATTGATCATATTTAGATCCACATGATATAATTCAAAGTGTTGGACACCATAATCATAAAACATTTGAGGATTGTGTCATAAAATGACAATGAAATGAAATGCAAGAATTCATAAAACTACTGACCTACATTCATCACACAAAGCTAAAGAAATATGAAATTTTAGAGAGTTCCCCATATTCCCTTGAGTGGGCCCTTACTTAAGATAGAGATATGAACCCTAAGAAATCTAACAATTAATTAGATCTTTAATGAAAATTGCTCTTTATTCCAGAAAAGTTCATAACATAATTATGGAATCGTCTCCTCTTACATATTAAATGAGTTCTCTAATGCTCAACAAGAACTCCCTAACTCCTATCTCTTCTACTTTTATTTATACTTGAAAACTCTTATCGAAATCTTCCAATCAATGATCCAGGTTTACAAGAGAACGAAATGAACGAAATGAAACAAATAAATATTTTGAAAACACAAAGATACAATAATACTCAATTTCTGCTAATGAATGAAATATGCAAAAAACTGTAACAAAATGCATAGTGAAATGAACTCGCTAGAATGGTAGCAACTTGTCTCTTAGAAGAGATGTGATAGCTACGTGCATTCGCAAGAAGTGTGTTACAATGAGACCAAAAGGGCCTTTTTAACATAAATCATCAATGTGAAAACCCTAAACATCCAAAACCCTAACCCTATAAGATGAAACACCAAAAGGTTTATGGGCCTCATTGTGGTTAGTTGATATGGTTAGCTGATATGTCAACTTCTCAGTGGCATAACTTTTGCATCTGATCTCTATTTGGGGCGCTTGGTAGCTCATCAAAAATTTATAGCTGAGATGTACACATTCTGAATGACCCAATACATGCTTTCAACAATCTATTGGGTGTTGTTGTGCCAAAAAAACGCCATTTGGGGTCTCAAAACGACCTCGTAAGTTCAGGACCAAAAAAATTGTAAAAAAATGCCAAGATGGAAAATTATGTTTTGAGCGAGTGGAATAGGGGGGTGTCCATCGATGTCCATCTGGATCAATCAATCCTTGACTAATGGAAGTTTGTCCATTGACTCTTAGCTTTATGCAATTGTGTTGCTTCTTTCCCTCCTAAACAATTTGAAGGCTTCAATTAGCAATTCAAATAGTGATGCTCATGATTGCTTGACAACTT
This sequence comes from Larix kaempferi, assembly GCA_027924585.1. Taxonomy (NCBI): domain Eukaryota; kingdom Viridiplantae; phylum Streptophyta; class Pinopsida; order Pinales; family Pinaceae; genus Larix; species Larix kaempferi. The sequence goes on along the minus strand of BSBM01000087.1, from coordinate 8,237,284 downwards.
CTAAAGATTGATAAGGGACACGATCCCTTAATTCTCTCCCATGAAGCAGGTTGTTCAAAGAGTAACAAGGACCAACCAACTTAGATTCGAAGTTTTGTGTTGGAGAAAACTCACTATGGCTTGGGGTAGACCACAACAGACAGATGACTACCAGAAATCAACTCAATTCCCAGAACTATGCTATATAAATGACAATGCTAAGATAATGAAGAATATAACCAACCTCAATCCCAACGTTTGATGTAGATCCCCGTTGGAGCTTTACGATCCGTGCACTTGAATCTAGAAATTAATTTTGACAGCCAATATACAACAAGTACATATAATATATAAACGGCATTAACATCATCAATAGCAATGGCCCATGATATAACAAGTAAATGCAACCCAATGTAAGATAAACAATATTTACAACATTAATGGATGAGAATATGAGTATTTCTATTAATAAACAAGAAGAAGTACAATGTGATACGACCTATTGCCGACAACCAATCTGAACCAAGATCTAGATCAATCCACTTGTGCCTCCACCGCTTCAATCCTCCATGAATGGAAAACTCAAACTAGAATAGGAGTTTGGAAGGTGAACATAAAGGGTTCACAACTACAAGGATCAATGAGTGTAGATTCAAGATAGGGAAAAAATCCACTAGAGTTCCTTTGCTCTTCTTTCTCCTCCCATCCATAAGCCATATGTGCTCAATATATAGTCCTCTCAAATGTAAGAGAAATGACACATCGAGACGTTTCTTGGGCAGATGGAGAGCCAAAGGTCACCCAATGACCGCTTTTTGGGAGTAAAAAATAATAAACTAGTGATTTTTACCATTTTACGTGCTACCCGCGGGCTATATAGATGCAACTCGCGGGTACGCCTGCTATAGTGATGCAATAAGCGGGTAGGAATAAAAATAGGGCAAAATAGTATCTGAAGGATATAAAGTGGATCCGAGTCAGTGAAATGGATCCTACAGGCCAAAGAATGCTGATGATCACAGGGTGGAAGATTACGCTGTAACAAGTTTTGTTCTTGCTTACATTCAACGTTAGTCATGGATCTCATACTGCAAAAATCATTCAGAGGTCATGTCTAAATTAAAACATCCCAACTTAAACCTTAAAACTCAAGAAAATCACACAAGTTTGAGCAAGTATTAATCGAATGTCTCATATTCTTCATAAACCATAGAGTTCCATGAAGTGTTAGTACTTAGGGCACAAAACATGTCATATTAGTTATGACATGGGCCTTATAATCATACAATTTAGTACCCCATCACATGTGTTGGCATGGAAATAACCAAATGCCTGATAACATTTGTGACAATAGGTTGATCTAACCCATTAGGCCATACGCACATACATATTTTTAAGGAGAACCTCATAATGATACCCAAGGAATGCTTCCCCACTTTCGTAGGTGGCATCCCTAGTAAATCTGTCAATGTAGACTAATGCAACTCATACAAGGGGATTCAAATTGAGAATTTGTTGGCACAAAACTAGCCAAATGCACAACAACATTGGTTACATTTGGTTGAGTTGACCTTATGGTTCTTGTGTGTGTGTTCTCCAAAGAAAACCTCGAGGGACCCTATCTCTTCCCAGGAATATTCAAATTGAGTGTTCCTCAACCACCAACCACAATAGCATTTGGCAATCAATCAGGACTCAGTAGGACTCCAACCTCAACTAGACTAGAGCTGAAGGCCTCATGAAGAACTCCAATTTGAAAGAATTCATTTCAACTATATTGTGCTAACCCACACCTACCCACCCACACATATTTAATTTTAAATTTTTTTCCTAAGGAGGACATTAGAGTATTTCATTAATTCAACCAAAAACTACCCCGAAGGGCATATATAGAGAAGCTTCTATTAAGCTTACAAACCAATCACAAGCCAAACCTTGAGTCTTCTTGAAAACATAGATAATAGGATTAGAACTACAAAAATAACAAGCTCTATTAGAGCCATTATATCATGCATATGAGAATATCGTCATTAATCCATCATAAAAAGAGATCGTAAGGCATCAATACATAGTCAATTTAATAGTCCTCTAACCAAATCAGAGGATCCCGACCAAATACTTAACCGAACATAATAATACTCTCACAAGGTATGATAATATTTTTGGACATCCTAACCCATACCCCATAGTATACTACATTCATCCATGGAACTTTGTACTTGAAGACGAGTTATAAGTGCATGAGCTAGGCGAAGAGGAAGATGACATAATTGATGGATCCATTTTGGGTTTAAATATTTACCTTATTCACTCGAGATCTCATAAGCTAAACAAACTAGGTCTCAAAGAGAGTTATAGGGGGCCCGCAACAAAATATTATTTGAAACAATATAATTGGAAGAACACCCTCTCTCAACCCTCACCAAGTTGGGAAACATAATATTGAGGTCCATTTGTGATTGATGGGAAGGTGTTTGCATTTTCTATCATTTGAGAGAGTTCTTCTAGTGAGTTATCAATCAATGAATTAGTCTTCATCTCAAAATTTCCATCTTTGAACTTGAAAAACTACTTGAAGGACATGACAACCCTCCAATCGAGGCAAGGAAACTTGCAAGCCTTGGATATGAACCTTCAACGTTTCTTTATGCTATTGAATAATGTGGGGAAGAGCCATCAAAAACCGCATCACCTCCCAACCACTCTACCAATAGAACCCTAACCAAAGTGGGATGAGTAGAACAATGAACCTTATAAATACCTAATACTCTTGCCAACTTCTCTTAGCCACTAGCACCATGTCAAGGACCTCTAATGCCATATTTAACATGGATATCAAATCCTTTCTTTATGTCATAAGTAACTTTGACCAGCCCTAAACTTGTTTTCCATGCCTTTGATAAATCTACATTGTAGATATAATTTCTATCTAAATTCTTGATCACCTACAAATACTAAAAACCTATCTCACCAAATTGAGGAAGCGGGTCCTCGACCTTCGAAGAAATAATGGACTTAATCTCCCAATTGGGGTCTATCATAATGATCTACAATCCTATACCTTAGATACTTCTACTACTGAGAATGACACCTCTAAACCTACATCACCAAGACTAACAATTATGTTCGCTCTTTCCTCCATTGAATCGGTTGAGGAGTTTGAGATCTCGACCCTTGCATTTATATCCTAACTACTAAACCTTGAGGGTCTCTACAAATCACCCACTAGATCTCCATAGGGTGAATGAAATATATTAACAATCCTCACTTTGGGTCACAACCATCCTTTGACTTAGGCTATTTCCTCTTTTTCAAAGCCTTCCTAGGGTAGTCATGATACAAGTGACCATGGGAGTCATAGTACTAAAAGCATAATGAAAGTGCTTTCCCGTTTAAAGATTGTTTCTTTTAAGAGATCACCTAACAAAGAGGTCAAGACCATAATGTGAGGGTTTACTGTGCCACACCTTGAAAGGATCCAATCTTATCAATCACCAATTGATCACAAGATTCTTTGATCCTGTAATAGGTGGATGGGAAAACTAGGAAGTCAAGCCTATAGAAGACCGTTTTTCTTTTGTAGCTCAATTAGAGTCAAAAGATTCATACTAGAACATTAAATCCATCCTAGAAGATTCATAGCTCCAATGATCCTTTCCAAAGCTTCATCCTTATCAATAGAGTTATTAAAAAGAAATGAAAAGAAAACCTTTGCAATAGTGTGATCTGAACCTAACCTCTAGTTACCATTTCCTCGAAATAAGCAATCCGTTCTACCATTTTGGAGAGATGAGGTTTGGCCATGCAAAAATACCTATGTTGCATGGGGACCCGCCCCCCCCCCCAAAAAAAAAAAGTCCTGTACCCATCATCCCCATGTTTCGGGGACTTGGGTACCCCTAGGAAACATCCCTAATCTTTTGGGGACTTCATTAGGGACTTGGGGACTTCTTGGTCATACCCAAAACGTCCCTAACAGATTTCGGGGACTTCTGCACAGATTTTGGAGACATTCCAAGTAGATTTTTAGAGATGTCCCAGACAGATTTTGGAGATGTTTTGGTCATGAATCTTCAGTTCTGACAATGGACATTGATGATTGGACAAAATGATCATTTATCCCATCCATATTTTTCGTATTAATTTAAATAGAAATCTAAATCTATACAAGTTGCAACTGAAAATATGGGTTGCGTATGATGGATTTTTATTTCGGTTTCTAGTGATTTAACTATTGTCTTTTTAGCAACATCATTACAAGTAGCAAAGCCTCCATGTCAACAAACTAAGAAATGCAACAACTCAAAGGTTTGATCATTTTGGGTATTGCTCTTGTTCTTCTAATTTTTAGGGTCATCTTTGCTCTTACATATTGTACACAGGTGTCCAGGAGTTATTCAAGCCCAACTCTTCCCCCATCCCAACCTCAAGCACTGTGAAAATAATTGGATAGTAAAGACTTAGATTGGGCACTAAACATTTGAATAAATTCCTATTCAATATCCTGCTTAATCTAAAATATGAATCTAATCTCTGTATCTAATGCAAGCATGTTTATCCCCAAGTGTTTTGTAGTGGTTTTCAACACAACTTTAAAAATATGCAGAACTATTGTGAAGGGAATGCTTTCTAATCCAATCATTATAAACAATAAATTTAAGGAAGAAGAGTTGTTATAGAGACGAGCATTCTTCTCATAGACCCTTCATGGACCTTAATGTAGATTAAAAATAGTTAAACTTAAGTTTCCTAAAGCTAAACTACATTTTGGTCATGTTCAAGTGCCAATAATGACCACTCAATCCTTTTCTTATTTGCCTGAAGGTTTTTCAAAACCAGCAAGTGTAAGGGACATGCATGATACTATATAGTATAAACTATTGTGCTTACAAGCAACTACAAATGTTTAAAAGTTTTTAATATATATATATATATATATATATATATATATATAATTGTCGTCCCCTGAAAAATTGGGGGTGCACTCTAGTTGTCCCAATGACTCGTCCCCTCATCCCTGTCGTTCCCCCCGTCCCCAAAGCCAATGCAACATAGAAAAATACTCTACTAGAACATGTGCTGTCAAATCCTTGATGTTTTCCACCAACCATTATCCCAAAAGGGAATGCACCACTCCCCCTTGAAGAAACCTTGGCTCCTTTGTTACCTTTACCACCAACTTCTACCTCCTCCATCCAAAATACACTATTTGTGTGTGTGTGCACACTACACATACATTTTTTTGTATGTGTTGTTATCACTTTAAAATTTAATATTTATTTGAAGATTTAATATTTCAATAGTTAATGTGATATACACTAGTTACACCAAGATATGCATGCTACAACACATATTGGAAAGAGGTTCATTAAGTAAGCTTGAAAAAATAAAAATAAAAATAATAACATTTATTTAAACGCCATCCAAATATATAAACAAAATTTACCTATGCACATTAATAACACAGCAAATACTTTTCAGATTCAATGTTAAGAGAATCTAAATCTGTGTTAAAATTGTTTAATATTTAAATTTTGTCCAACCATATTAGTATAATAAGAGTAAATAATATTCTAACTCATTGCACTTAGAGTAATATAATATGTGATAACATCTTAAAAAAAAGTTAAATAAAAATAAACTTAAAATTAATATAGTGAAAAAATTAATACATGAGATAAAAATTTAAATGATAAAAAAATCACATCTTAAGAAATTTAATCATTCCAACTACTTATAAATTCTAAATATTTGATAAACTGAATTTAACAGAAAAAAAATTAAACTAAAAAAATTATTTTATTTAAAATAAAAAATCTTAAATTACATTTTAATAAAAAATAATAACTTTTTTAAATAAAATTTATTTTTAAAATTAAATTTAAGGATTCAAATGATTCCCATGAAAAATATTTAAACTTCCGTAATTTTTTCTCTTATTAAAGAAATATTTAAACTTCCTTAATTTTTTTTAAATAAATATTTAAATTTCCTTAAATTTGTAATTTTTTTTCTCTTATTAAATAAATATTTAAACTTCCATAATTTTTTTTAAATAAATATTTAAATTTCCATAATTTTTTTACTTTATTAAATTTTAAAGAAAGTCGACTACTTAACCTAATTGACAATTCTGGAAACTCCCACCTCTTTTTTTTTAAGCAGGGAATTATCCATCACCTTGTTTCATCTGGCAAGATTTGAACTCTAATCTGTGGCAAAGAAACCATCTAAACCAACCATTGGATCTGGAACCTCAACCCCACCTCTTTATTGCTTAACCGCAACTCAACTAACTATACTTCAATAAATTTTACATAACACCAATCAGAACTGATAAACATAACATCAATTAAATGAACATGTTACAAGCAACTTTCAAATTCAACCCAAATTCCCATGAAAAAAATAAAAATAAAAAACAATTTTCTTACTCTCCACGCACCCAGAGATTCCCTAAATATAGAAAACTAAATATATCCAACCTGACTCTTCTCCGCCAGTGGTAAATATTAAATGTGTGCTCTCACTCTCTATATGACTCATGTTTCACATTCATTCATTGGCATGACTTGTTCTTTTGCATTCCATTCTTCATCAATTTTCACCGTCACCATCGCCTGGCTTTGGCTTTGGACATACGCAGCAGCGGTGGAACAGCCATAACAACGCTAATACTATTATTGTTACCAAAACAAAATAGGCGGCCATAGATATCAGCAAATATCAGGCAGGTAAGTTTTTTTCTGTTATTCTTGTTCGTACTTCAAAACGCGTGTTTGTATTTTGGTTTTGGGCAAGTCAAGGTCAATCAATCTTCCACACTTTATATATATATATAACTTGTTTTCTACCCTCAAACCAACCGCTGATTCGTCGTTGTTACCTCTCACATGAATCTGCCACCATCTCCACCCCACCCAGTTATTGTTACTAATATGTTCACGTATTTTGGACTTCCAGGGTAGGTGGGACTGGGTAGCCCTCCACAGTCTGCCTGTTATGCTGCATTGAAGACAAATTACAGAGATTGAAGAAATCCTTGCTTCTAGATGTAAGTATTTGTATATATTACTGTCATGAATTCTTGCTATAGTTAACGATTTTAACCATTTTGTTTCGATCAGTTATATCGATTTATTGCAGTGGTAGGTTATTCATATAGTATTTAACAGTATTGCTTAGCTGGGTATTTATTGTTGTATGATATGACATGTACTATATTTGTGGTTGGTTTGAAAATCCAGCATTCTGGACTGGACCTGTTTGATGATATACTATGTGCTCTATTATTGATTTTTTTTTCTTCTTAAATCTTCGAGTGGTCAGATCCTTATCGTCTGGTTCGAATTCCGATATAGACTGTCAGACACAAGAAGTGAATGCATGACCAAAGGAGCTGTGTCCATTGCATCCGAAGAGTCATATGGAAATAGGTAGTCTATGTTTTCATATATTCCCTCGATTTGAGCCTTAGATTGAGTCGGTCAAATTCCTGTGTCTACTGATGGGTTAAGGATTATGAGTGTATTGACATAGGATGGACTGGGGAGCATTTTGTGTGGACCTGTATGCTTGATCTACAAAATGGTAACAACCATTTTTTGATTTATGGGCATTTATGATATGTCTTGAATGCCTGTTTCTTTTGTTCGCAATGGTGGTTTTGCAAAGTGTTTTTGTGTATGGAGTCTCGTTTAGACTTAAAATTCGAGAGATATGTTGGTTAATCAAGTGTAGGTGTTACCCTTCATTGTATCCATATGACGCAAAGTTGGGTTATCATAGACATCAATCTTCTTAACTAGAGTCTTCCATAGGAGACCACTAATTATAATCAGTGCTGTTCTTGTGTTGTATGAATCTTTTGTAATATCATTTTGTTTCTGTTGAGAGGTGCAAAGGAGTTACGGATCCCCTCTTAACAAAGCACGTATTATGCTATTACACATTTACATTGCCAAAATTTCTATGCAAAAATGTTTGTTTTTAAGTTATATCACAGCTAACATTAAGTGTTCTAAGTTGATTTGGGGATGAGTCTTTCCCACTAAGATCTGCATTCACATTGGGGTATATATTTCATCAAAATTATTTAAGGCTTGCACCCAATGGTTTTAAAACCAGCCGAAGGTGAACCAGAACCGGCTGGAACAGCTGCGTAGACCTCTAAAACCACTAAATTGGGCCTCAAACCAGTTTGGGAAATGGTTCCATACCGAAGTGTTCATCTACAGGTCACACGGGTTTCACTAAAAAATTTGTTTTAAATTAAATTAAAACCTGTATGTAGCTCATGCCCAGGACCCCATTTCTAACAGTGGTGATGAGTTTCATGATTGATCATCTTGATCAGTGTGTGTAGTAGGCTAGTAGCTTGTAACATGTTTTTTGGACCCTAGAGATGATTTAGAGCCTCATTGATTATGTATTTTGTTTCAGATATTTCTTGCATTGAATGACATTTTGCCATATTCATCCTTACATGGTATATACATGAGCCGAATTTGCATATTTGATTTGATCATTAGCTAGTTTCAAGTCCATTTCCAACTTTTAAAACATTTCTTGCACCAAGCCCAACTGCTTTGTTTGGAAAATTGTGGTGTTGGCAGAGGGAACAAGCCCACTAGGTTTGAACCTAGGTCATCATTGCTAAAAACACTCCAACTTGCCATAGCCTGATGGACTTGTGGGTTGTTAAGCCTTTCTTAATTGATTGAAGCGGGTACAAAATTCCATGCAAGGTTTACTTCAAGAGGATAAAGGTAAATGTAGTTCTTTAGGCCACAACCTAGCCGCTACACCAAATTTGATGAATAAGACCCCGATTGTAAGGATGAACCCACCCTACACCTTGGGCTCTGAATTTATAATAGTCTTGGGGACATACCCACCTTACCTCATTAGGTTCTAACATCATTATGGGGATGCACCGATCCATCCCATTAGGTTTCAACCTCAAGACATAGGTTAGGCATTAAACCGAATTTGCCAATCCACTTGTACCTTCATATTCCATTAATACCCCACTTGTGTGGATGCACCCACCCTTATTGCTTAGGTTTTTAATATGGGCACACAAGACAATGTGAAATCTCACATACAAGAATAGAAACCCAAGAGTGAGAGTAAGCATGCAAGTTTAAAGCTATGTTGCAGGAAACGCCACCCCCCCACGTCCCCAGGGCGTTTCCCGCTGGAAACGCGTACCGTATGGCATGGAAATGCGTTTCCGTACAAACGGGCGTGTTTCCCTAGATGGAAACGCATCCCCTCCGTACGGAAACACGTTTCCGATAAGGATGTGGTCTGTAAGGCTACATTTCCCAAAACACATTGTCCGCCTGATGAAAAATATTGCCCTATTCAGTAGTAGTTGGTAGTATTAAATGGTAATATTAAATTCTTATATTTCATTTCCTTATATTTACATTCTCCTTATATTTCATTTCCTTATATTTCATTTCCTTATATTTACATTCTCCTTATATTTCATTTTCTATCATTTTACTTAAATTTTTAACATTACCATTAATTGTTTCAGGATGTTTGAGAGTGGTTCCAACCTCATCAAAATTCATATGCAAAAAGTAGAATTTTAGATTCCATTCAAAATTCAACAGACTTTAGAGTTTTCAGGATTTCAGGATTGCAAAGTTTCCATTAGTTTCTATCATGTATGAGGGTATGGGATTGACATTTAATAAAGCACATCAACCCTTGTATGTACCTTGATGTTGGTGGTGTTGATTGTTGAACTCCTTTGTCATGACCTTAATAAAAATGTACTCTTCACTTAAGCAAAATCACTTATTAAGCATGAGAAGCTTTTTCTATCTTATTTTAACGATTTTATTAGGAAGTTTCATCAAAATTGTAGGGTGTTGAGTCATTGACAAATGTCGTTGGAGGATCAACTTTGAGATTCAAGTTAGAGGCAAGGGATAGAGCGTAGAGGAGGGAGGCATAGTGTGCTATTTATGGATAGGATCCAAATATAGGCAATGATTTGCTGACATGTATGATTTATGATTTATGTTTCACATCCATTTTTTTAAATGTCCTTGCTCATATATATATATATATATATATCATGCTTCCCCGTTTCCAAAATTTTGGGGGGTCACGTTTCCAACGCGTCCCTGTTTCAGAAACTCGTCCATGTTTCCCCATTTCGTGCAACTTAGGTTTAAAGGAGATTGTTGGAATGTACATGTATGCTGCACACACTCATTTGTAATATCTATATATAAGGGTGCAAAATTGTGGGAAACTGATCAAGTTAGACCATGTCTCCAATTAGACACAATAAAAGGTGAGTTATCAAGTTATACAAATGTCTAATAAATGACAATAAAAGATAAGTGATTGGGTTTGACAATGAGATAGGAGAAGCATAAAGTGAAAAGTGTAAATTACAATTAAAATACATATTGTAACTAAGTTCGGTAGGAACTTAGGGAATAATTAAATCTCATTAGTTTTGACCTCATCAAATAGCTTGAGCTTCAGATTGAACCTCCCAATCCACCGACATCCTCAAGGGCCATGTAAGATCTACTTTATACAGGGTAAATACATTTTTTGGATCACAACCTAGAAGACATCCTAAATTTAGCAAATGAGACCCCCCTTGCAAGGATGCACCCACCTTAACCCCCTTGAGTTTCAACCTTGTCACTTGGCTTAGGCATTAACCTAAGCCGACCAATTTGTCTTTACTCTCAAGCGCCATGCAAGATTCACTTTATAGAGGGTAAGGTCATGACCTAACTAGCATTCTAGATTTGGTGTATGAGACCTTTGGGGACAAATCAAATCTACCACTTTGGGTTTCTACCTAGTGATGTAGTGGGCATCGAACCAAACTTGCCAATCTGCCAACACTTGTAGGGGCTACATTAGCTAGGAGTTGTGGTTGCGGGGTATCTAGTACATCAAATCACCCAAGGCGTTAACCTAGCATCATCAGCCTAGAAAATTTTGTTAACATGTGGAGCAAGTTTGTCCATGTTTCGAACTTGGTTTCTTATCGCTACAAGTACTCCTATTTTATTGCTAGACCACAGTCCAACAGACCAACATTTGATTAATTTAAAGAAGAGAAATCCCGACACACATATTTGCTTTAACCTAGCATCATCAGCCTAGAAAATTTTGTTAACATGTGGAGCAAGTTTGCCCATATTTCGAACTTGGTTTCTTATCGCTAAAAGTACTCCTATTTTATTGCTAGACCACAGTCCAATAGACCAACATTTGATTAATTTAAAGAAGAGAAGTCCCGACACACATATTTTGTGTCAAACTCATATGTGTAATTATATTATCCCTTTTTGACACACAACTATTAGATAGGATTCTATGAATGCATGCTAGTATTATTTAGACATTTCATGTACATACTACCATTGGCCCTCTTCACCTCACAACTATTAGTTGGAATTCAATGTTTCTTTACTAGTGTTGTTTACAGTTTGAACTTATTCACTTTAAATAAGTAATACAATTATTTGACCATTAGCTCATGTTGCTATAGAAAACTTCTTGGTGTTTTAATTTCACTGCTAGCTAACTTGATCAAAACTAGTTATTATTCGGTAACACAATCTAATTGACTTTTTGATTTGATTTCTAGTTTGGCAAGACTGCATAACATATCCTTGTTCTTCGTATCATGTTATTGTATCAGGCATGCCACATAATTCATATCCATCGTTGAGTAGTGGGCATATAGTCCAAGTTTTACTAGCCTCGAGACATGGTTTTGTGTAGAGTTATTGATGCTAAGCAATCCTTGCATCTTTTGTATTATATCATAGTTATTAAAATAAAGAATGGGAGTTTGCATTTACTTCTAGGAGGATTATTGGACCGATAAGGTAGCAAAGATCTAAATCGTACTTATTGTTTTTCTAACAAATAGTTATGTGATTTGAATTAGTAAAATAGTTATGTGATTTGAATTAGTAAAATAGTTATGTGATTTGAATTAGTAAAGCCTCAACAACCTTATTTCAACATATTTATTGAAGTGAGAGTTGTATAGGTTATTTCCCATGATAGATAGGTGAATAATGGAAATCTTCCAACTAGCACACTAGTTTTCCCTTGAGAAATTGTTTCCTTAAACATTATTTTGGTATTTTAGTATATCATAGATAGTTGCCTTGAAATGTTTAAAGTTTTTATTGGGGAAAATGCAGAAGATATTTCATGAGTAAACAACATAAGAGTACATCAAGAGTGGTGTACCATTAAGCCAAATGATGATAACATAGGTACCCCATCCCTACATAAGTGAGTATGGAAAGCATGTTTGCTTTAGCTCCAACCTCAATAAAATCTATATCTTTCCTAAAACTATTCACCTTGGTAGATAATAGTTGCCTTATGAAAGGTTACTCGATACTCTCTTTCCCACAAGGGGTATTTTCTTTCTTGGATGAACTAGATTAGTTGCCTTATGAAAGGTTACTTGACACTGTCTTTCCCACAAAAGGCAATGCTTGCCAATCTGATCACATATCACATACTCCTTCTGGCCTTTCGAATCATCTATTTATTGCCAAAGAAGCCCCATTTCCAATGTCTCCTTAATGTGTTCTTTTATTGTTGCTTTACCTTTCATGCTTTACATTTGTTAGTTTGCCTTGCACTCAGTCCTTTAGCCTAGATTTTTTTTGCCATCTAGGTAGGGGACTAAAAAGGGGATTTTTTTGGAAATGGGGCTTCGTCTCCTTAATGTGCTCTTTTATTGTTGCTTTACCTTTCATGCTTTACATTTGTTAGTCATTGCCTTGAACTCAAATTTTTGTCCTTAAGCCTAGAATTTTTTGCCATCTAGGTAGAGAATAGTTGCCTTATGAAAGGTTATTTAACACTATCTTTCCCATAAAGGTATTTTCTTTCTTGAATGAATTGGATTAGTTGCCTTATGAAAGGTTACTTGACACTATCTTTCCCACAAAAGGAAACGCTTGCCAATCTGATCACGTATCGCACACTACTTCTTGCCTTTCGAATCATCTATTTATTGCCAAAGAAGCCCCAATTGCAATGTCTCCTTAATGTGTGAACTTCTATTGTTGATTTACCTTTCATGCTTTACATTTGTTAGTCCTTGCCTTGCACTCAAATTTTTGTCCTTTAGCCTAGATTTTTTTGCCATCTAGGTAGGGGACTAAAAATACTCCTTACCTCAAGCATTGTTCATAGTGTTGCAACTGTCGTGGAGGAGATTGTTGCCTGAGAGAGTTGACAAGTTTGTATCGAAGGACTTCCATGAGGTAATAACTTTGGTCCCATTTCTGATTCCCATGTGCAGATTTATGCAAAAGAATATCAAGATGCTTTCATGATTGTAGTTATCATGTTTAGGTCGCTACTCTATAGGCCAACTCTTTTATGCAAGTACAATTAGAGATTGGGTTTAGGATGTTGGGAGATAGACTACTGATGCATTAGGAGTATCCATAATATGAACAAGGTTTTTTTTGTTTAGGTTTAAGGAGGCCTTGAGTTGCTTGGTTATCATGCAACATGGACCTTGGGTTTGAGGAACACTTCGGTAGTTTTTTCTCATTGCATTGAGAATGTCTCAACTAAGATTTCAACTTCTCTTAACCTCCTAGTTTGGGTCAAAATCCTAGGATTGACCATCCAATATTGGAGGTTTTTAGAAAGGCTCACTCAACCCATAGAAGAATTTGTGTCATGAGCTCGAAAGGTTTTTTTGACTTTAAACCCAATAGGTGTATCTTTGTTTAGGTTAATCGTTTGGGTGACCTTAAAGAGTATATTGATATCCAAGTTGGGTATAGAATTATTCACTAGCCCGTGCACTACATTAATCTCTTGAACACTTGCATTTGTTTCCAAAGCCTTAAGCATTGTATTAAGGAATGTCGCCTTACGGTTAAAAGTTAGCCTCCAAATCTTGGACCATAGGCCCTGTTATGATGGTACCAGTACCAGCGCAACGCACCTACAAAGGTGCATGTTATCACACAACTTATAGTTGTCCCAAAAGGTATCCCATCCGGGATGGTAGAGGAGATGGACAACTAAAGAGGTGACCCAAGAGATGAAATGGTTCCCAATGCAAGCTGAGTGTCACGATAACCGAGGCACTCTTCACTTTAGATTGAGACTAATCAAGATCAAGGAGGAGACCCTAGCCAATCAATGAAGATTAGCTAACCCAAAGGTTCCCAGGGAAATGTGTAAATTGAGTTACGGAAACCAATGAGTGAGTTAGATTAAGTGGACCCAAGATTTTTGGTGTGAGTGAAGAGGCTTAGGAGGTGACAAGTGTTTCAACCAATGAATGACTAAGGCCACTTATGGAGCTCAAATGGATAGATCTAGTACCATGAAAATACACAAGTGGGGCCCACTCCTTAAAAAGTGGAAAATGGTCCAAATGGGGCCCACAAGGTAAAGTTAGGGGTGAGATGGCACTAAGGGGTATGCAATGATGTAGATCTATGGATCTAAGATGAATGAGGCAACACCCACATATGGGATCTAGCCAAAACTAGCCCAAGGAGTGCGATTTACCCAAGGGAGACTAGTGCCTTGAATTGAGGGGGCAAATGGAGTCCAAATTTCACCAAAATGTAGATCGACGTAGTTAAGGCAATTATCAAGGTGGGTTTGAAATGGCATGCCCCAATATGAGCTAGATCTCCATAGATCTAAGATTGAAAATGCATCACCAAGTGACCCAAGTGGGGCTTAACCCTCAAATTGAGGAATGGGGTCCACAAGGTGAAAATTAACAAGGTGAAGCACTAGGGGTAGGTTATCAAGATGGATCTATCCAAATCAAGTGGGATCTCACCTACCCATGTCAAGGAACTAGCCCAACTAGCCTCTCTCAAGGAATACGAATTGCCTCAAGGAGGGTTAGGTGCCTTGGGAAGTGGGTCAAATGGAGGCCAATCACCACCAAACTATAGATCCGAATTGCCGTGGATGCTATAGAGGTGGGTTTTGAATGTTATCCCTAAAGCCCAGCTAGATCCAAGTAGATCTAGAAAAAAGTAAAAATGAGGGTTTTGATTTTAATGGTTTGTGTGACCAATAGGATGGAGAACAAGCAAAATCAATACGTACCTTGTAGATCTTACCTCAAAAGCTTCGATGACCAATGGGGAACACCCGATGAGGCTACACAATCCTAACTGGATTGCAACATCGGGGGCAATCGACAGGAGCAAATCCTAGGTCTAAAAGTGTATCTCACACACTAAAGAGCCGAGGCACAATACACGGGGAGTCATGGCAAACTCAGAGATCAGTGGGGAAGGGGTCCTCGGGATCACAAATCAGAATCCAAGTCAGGAACAAGTATCATGGATGAGTCGGATGGATGGCGAAAGTGAGAGTGGAACTAAAGTCAGCTACCAAGAGGGACTAAGTGACCAAGTCTATGCCAAGTGTAGGGGACATGACTCGGCGTGCATATACATAAGTCTAGCAGGAGGGGTGGACTGACATCATCAAGGGCCCAATCACATCATACAATAGCTAGATCACCAAATATATCATCTCATGCAAAGTTAGTGTACTAACAAGTATAAAGAAGTCTAATCTACATCATGAGCAATAATCATCAAATGCAATACCTGCTGCACCATATACCTGCTGCTGCTGAAGCTATCTCTGAGCTGGATCTTTGCTGAATTCGGGCAACATAGTAAACCAACAATATACTGTGATAGTCTCGATCAAAACAAGACTAGGCAACTGTCTTAATGGGCTTATGTCAAAGCCTGGCAAGGAAGAGGTGACCCTGTGGTAGATGGTAAGTGACAATGTCTGTGACACTGTACAACTATCTGTCCCCTCTGGTATATCTGCTAGGGGCAATCTGAACAAAAATGCCTCGTCTGAAGGCAGCTGATCTCTGATCTGGAAAAAAAAAACTGTGTGGTCCTCGGCCGCACAGTCTACAGTATGGTAGCTCCAGCTAACATAGATGTGATAACACTACCCTAACACAGGTCTGCAATTTTGCTGCAGACCGTGTGTGTTCTTCCCTTGCTGCCCTCACCTGCAAACACAAAACAGAACCAAGTTACAATGTTAACCTAGTGGTTGGTGGTTTAGTTTTGGATTTGTTTTTGTTACATCATAGAATTCTTAAGTTTTGGGCAAGGTTACATTTTCTGTTGCACTTACTTTATGTATATAGATCTGCAAGTGACAAATTGATTTTGAAGTTTAATGCACTAAATGGTTAATGTTGATTATTGACAAATTGATTTTGAAGTTTAATGCACTAAATGGTTAATGTTGATTATTGATTATTAATGTTTATTGCATGATTTGACATTATACTTTGTTGACAATTATTTGCACAATAATTATTGGTGGATGGTTATTAGTGAATGATTTATTAAGTGTTGATGGTAAAGGTGTTTTGGTTATCTATTTGGCTAATGCTAATTATTGGTGGGTATTGGATGATGTTGAGCACTAATCCTCTACAATAGACATTGAACTAGTTACACTTAATTGATGAAACATGTTTGCATTAGAACTCTTTTATTTCATACGACAAATGTAATGAATGATATTTCATATGTGATGATCTCGGATTGACCTTATACTTTCATTGATTGATCTATGTTGGTTAATAATCCTTGGTGAATCCTAGCACAATTGATGATTCTTTGATCATACACTTTGCCTTATTTGTACCTACTGACATTGGATGGTTAATTGTTATGTTATATTCATATTGACTCCATTTAGGCATTGGTCTGACTAATATTTTGTTGATGTATATGTAACTTCAGAATGTATTTCATATATGTATATTGTATCCCTACAGAGATATTATTATTCCTCTGTACGGAAGTGTCGTCATTTGTATTTACAAGTGTTGCAAGTTGCATTGCATGTACCACAACTTGTATGTGATGGGTTATTAGACCACCAAGTGTGGGGTCGACCCTGAGTTGAGTTACCATGGATTATTAGACTCTCCTAGAGAAGTCAGCCCTGTTAGGTTATTAGGCAAGTTAAGTTGTGTATAAATAGAGTGAGGGTGTCACTCTATTTTACCATTCACTCATTCATCTATTCTCTCACTTGAGTGATGCGCACTAGTGGAGGAGGAGAAGCTGCTAGGAGACTATCTCATGTATTTGGGTTTTGTATCATTGCTCTTTCTATCTCTGAGGAAGTTGCGGGGTTTTTCACCTTCTTGGTTTTCCCCGAGGAAACTCTATGTCTATTGTTTCTTGTGATTGTCTCTTATGATTGATATGTTGTACATGTTATTCTCTCAGATAAGATCCTAGATCATTTTGAATTAATGCTCAAAATCTAACATGGTATCAAAGCTAGCCTGAAGGAAGGCATGGTATGGCATTTACGACACTTGTTGCACTTGCGACAAATTGGAGGCTAGGGCTTGATATAGAAAAAACCAGTCATCGTGGCACTTTCGCTATAAATCCATTTTGGCGAAGGTTCAGGTTCTGAAACTTTTACAGGTCGTAGATAACATCCCCATGTACCTTGTGTCCGAAGCACATCATCTAATTCGCTGTACTTTGTGATTTATGACCTGTACAAGTTAGGTTTTTGCCTCTTCCAGATCTCAGTCATAAACATGTGACGTAGGCAAAAAGGCCACAACTTGGGCTAGGAAGCTCCAAATGAAATTTCGTAAAAAGTGACAGGTAGGGCACGGACTTGCTTTCACAGGTCCGCTTTTCAGAGGCCGAAATTGAACCAGTGACACGTGGCACGCCGTACAAGTTCGTTCTCTTGTTTTATCCCATAAACAGGTCACGTTGCGACACTTGGCATAACTCTCTCTCAGAGAATCCAATTGAGGTCAGACCTGTGGGGTTGGAAAGAAGACATGTCAGGCTACCACAAGCCGAAGTTTCAGTCCCTGTGGATTCGTAATTTCAGAGATGCACCAGAAACAATAAGGTGCATATTTCTGTCAAAACAGAATTGGATTCTGAGCACCTTCATTCTTGGCTTGTCACTGCTGCGAGAATTTAGGTCTTCGGAGAAAGTTGGAATTTTTGGAATTGGAGACCACGGTTGAATGTTCCTCATCAAAATCCAAATTTAGAGACCAAGATTGAATTTTTTCGTTGGGCAGAAGGCCGGGCTTGATGAAACCCTAGTTCGGGATTTTGATCGGAAAGGTGGAAAATTAGGGTTTCTACAAAAGTTGGAGTTTTTGAAATCTGTGACCATGGCTGGAAGCTCCTCAGAAAAATCGAAGTTTAGAACACAAGATTGAACCTTTTGGATGGGCAGAAGACCAGGCTTCATCAAACCCTAGTTCGGGATCCTGTCCAGAAGATCTGGAAGTTTCAAAGGCAATTTTGAGGGGTCAAATTTTGGAAATTTCAAAATTGAAGTATACCAGCTTGATCAGCTCAGCAAGCCACATCTTTTCATCCAATCAAAAGTTTGAAATTCAAAGTTTGAATTTTTAGGGTTTCTCTGACAAACCCTAATCCAGCTCCAGATCCAATTTCAACAAGTCAAAGTGGATTGACTTAATCCTAGAAGAGAATGAATTGGACACCTGCATAAGTGAAGAAGTACCAGTTCCAGAGGGAGATAAGGCTAAGGCCTTACATAAGAAGACTGCAAGCAATCTCGACAGGTATGACTTGAGGAAATACAAGTATGTTCATGATTAAGTTTATGATATATTTGTCTTCATATTATTGAGGTTAGTACAATCTTGATTAATTTTAGACTTGTCTTATTACCCTAGTAAAAGTATGAATATATGATAGAAGACATTCATTGATTAGGGTTATGACACTTATGATTGTACTAATGCACTGTGGTGTTGTATGAGGTTAATGTTGTCCACTAACATGAAAAGTACATCAAGAAAGTTCTAGTTCAAAGAACATATGACCATGGTGACATGAAGACAAAGACTCATCCATAGTCATGGATCGCATAGAAGCTCTACTTACGAGGTATGCATAATTTGGTTCTACAATGGTTGACTTATGAGTTATGCAGGTTACTAAGCACAATTCATTGAAGAGAACAAGAAGACATTGTTTGGGTATGTTAGACATAACTAGCTAACATGATATTCCAGGTATGTTTTTCCTATATCAAGTTAGAATCCTACCTTGTGTTATGATCTTATATTTTTGTATGAATGGTAATGATTATTTTTGAAGTTAGAAGTTTAAGTAATCAAGAGTTTATGCATATTATGTTTCTTACTTTGATTGATGATATGACTAACCAGAAGAGTCCTATGGTCAAATAAGAATATGCATGAGTAAAAGGAGTCTTCCCTAAAACCTTGAATACTAACGCTTATTACCTATGTATGAAATGATCATGACCATACATAAGATTATTTAGAATCATAATGTTTTGATAGTATTGAGATTATACTAATGTATGTATGGTTATGTATGAGATCTTGAGGATGACACTAGTGCACACTTAAGCATGCATAGTGGTCCAGGATGGATATAAGTTCAAAGACAGATAATCCAGGAAGCAAAGATTAAGAGGGAGCTCACTCTAGTAGTTCCTGTAAGGAAGCAAAGATTGAGAGGGAGTCCACCCAACAACCAAACAAAGATAAGTATTTGAATTGTCATTTCATGTATATATGATTACTTAAATGATGTTGTTCAGTCATGTACATACTTATGTTCCTAGATTTAGGATGTATATTATGCATATTAGAAAAGTTGCATTAATGAACAAGATACTACTAATATGCAAGTAATGGGTAATTGGCTTATGGTACTATACAACATTCCATTGCTACTTATCTAGAATGAAACCTCTTTGCCGACATGTTGGGAGTTGTGCACACTCTTAACAATGTTCTGGTAGAAATGGAAGGCATCTAGAAAGTTACCGTGTGAATACAGGATATGGATAAATGTTGTATTGAAGCATTGGCTAAGATAATTGCATGACCATATGACATATGTACTTATGTGTAAAGATTTTGTTTTGAAAATATTTGAAGTTTCTAATCATGCAATTGAATTTGACTTGTAGGAAAGATCGTGTACAATCACCTACAAAAGAAGGACAACAACATTTGTTCCAACAATGAAGAAAACTATCTATTGAAGATATTGAAAGAATCCGAAGTTCCCAGGATCCGGAATGCAGTAATGGAAGAGTGCCATGATCGAAGAATACCAATTGATCATGAAGAATGATGTTTGGGATGTGGTCCCAAGACCAGATGGGAAGTCTGTTGTGACTTCCAAGTGGATCTATAAGATCAAGCATGCTGCAAATGGTAGCATAGAGAAATACAAGTGGAGATTTGTAGCTTGTGGCTTCTCCCAAAAAGAAGGAATAGATTATGAAGAGACATTTGCTCCTGTAGCCAGATACACTTCCATCAAAAAAATATTTGCTCTGGCTGCAGTAATGAAGTGGAAGATACACCAGATGGATGTCAAGACAGCTTTCTTGAATGGTGTAGTCGAAGAGGAAGTGTATGTGGAGCAGCCACTCGATTTTGAAACACATGACAGGGGGTCATATGTGTGCAGATTGAAGAAAGCCTTGTATGGCTTGAAGCAAGCTCCTAGAACTTGGTATGGTAGGATAGACAGCTTTCTATCCAGCTTAGGCTTTACCAAGAGTAAAGCGGATTCCAACCTTTACTACAAGGTTGAGGAAGGCAATCCAGTGATACTCCTATTGTATGTGGATGACCTGTTTGTGACAGGTGAGGATAGATTGATTGCCGACACAAAAAAGAAGCTTGCTGCTGAGTTCGTGATGAAGGACTCGGGGATGATGCATTACTTTCTAGGTATGGAGGTGTGGCAGAGTGCAAATGGGATCTTCCTTGGACAAGGGAAGTATGCAGTAGAGATCCTGAAGAGGTTCGGGATGATGGACTGCAAGGCCATGGCCACACCTATGGCATCGAACCTGAAGCTTCTATGTGATGCTTCATCTAAGACGGCTGATGTAACGATGTATCATCAGATGATTGGGTCCTTGATGTACCTAACGAACACAAGACCGGATATTTGCTTTGCGGTGAACACATTGAGCCAGTTCCTGACGGATCCGAAAGGTGTTCACCTGGTTGCTGTAAAGCATATTCTGAGGTACCTGAAGGGTACGGTTGATTATGGGTTCAAGTATGATGCGAATCAAAAGTTTAACCTAGAGGGTTATGTTGATTCAAATTGGGCAGGCAGTGCCATTGATCGGAAGAGCACTTCGAGGTGCTGCTTCAATATGAGATCCGGTATGATCTCTTGGTTTAGCAGGAAATAGTCCTGTGTGGCACTAAGTACAGCCAAAGCAGAGTATGTTGCAGTTTGTTTGGCTAGTTGTGAGGCAATATGGCTTAGGAAGCTACTGTCTGAGTTATTTGATCTCTCGTTGGATGCTACCTGTATCTTCTGTGACAACCAGAGTTGTGTGAAATTGTCTGAGAACCTAGTGTTCCATGACAGGTCGAAGCATATTGAAATCAAATATCACTATATCAGGGATATGGTGTAGAGAGGAGCAATGAAGCTCCTGTATGTTGCGACGAATGAGCAGATAGCCGATGTATTGACCAAGCCGCTGGCCAGAGTGAAGTTTGAGTACTTCAGAGAAAGACTTGGTGTACTTCAGATCGAGATTCCCTCCATGGGGAAGTGATGAGTTCGGAGACACAGATGCACACGAGCCATTCTCACATGGTGGTGAGATGTAAGGGTTGAGTGAAGCCTTTCCCAGATGGTCAGGGGAAAGTCCTTCCATGCCAGTGATTGTAAGTGCTGTGTTATGTGCATCTGGGATGTGCTGTGCGCACTATGAAGTGATCTGAAGACAATGAGGTAATAGTAGAGTACACAGGTTGTGTAGAAGCATGTAATAAGTCCCGAGATGCTCTTGACAGGTTTTGTAGTGACATGTTATCAGTCCTGGGAGATCTTGACAGGTTTTGCAGAGGCATGTAATAAGTCCTGGGATGCTCTTGACAGGTTTTGTAGTGACATGTAATCAATCCTAGGAGATCTTGACAGGTTTTGCAGAGGCATGTAATAAGTCCTGGGATGCTCTTAATAGGTTTTGCAGTGACATGTAATCAGTCTTGGGAGATCTTGACAAGTTTTGCAGAGGCATGTAATAAGTCCTGGGATGCTCTTGATAGGTTTTGCACTGGCATATAATTAGTCCTAGGAGATCTTGACAGGTTTTGCAGAGGCATGTAATAAGTCTTGGGATGCTCTTGACAGGTTTTGCATTGGCATATAATCAGTGCTGGGAGATCTTGCAGGTTTTGCAAAGGCAGTGTAATCAGTCCTGAGGTGTACTTACTTGATGGCTTGCTCACAGAGATGATGAAGACCTACATGGAGACTAGGCCTACATCCAGCATGAAAAAGGGTTGGCTCTGTAGAACTTCCTATGACGAGTCGATTGGAGATTGATTGAGATAGTAGCAGCAGTGACGGTGACGATGATCTAGAGAAGAAGACTTGTGCTAGAAGACCTGTTTCGAGAAATACCTTCCTAGTTAAGAGGGAGTGTTGATGTATATGTAACTTCAGAATGTATTTCATATATGTATATTGTATCCCTACAGAGATGTTATTATTCCTCTGTACGGAAGTGTCGTCATTTGTATTTACAAGTGTCGCAAGTTGCATTACATGTACCGCAACTTGTATGTGATGGGTTATTAGACCACCAAGTGTGGGATCGGCCCTGAGTTGAGTTACCATGGGTTATTAGACTCTCCCAGAGAAGTCGGCCCTGTTATGTTATTAGGCAAGTTAAGTTGTGTATAAATAGAGTGAGGGTGTCACTCTATTTTACCATTCACTCATTCATCTATTCTCTCACTTGAGTGATGCGCACTAGTGGAGGAGGAGAAGCTCCTAGGAGACTATCTCTTGTATTTGGGTTTTGTATCATTGCTCTTTCTATCTCTGAGGAAGTTGCGGGGTATTTCACCTTCTTGGTTTTCCCTGAGGAAACTCTGTGTCTATTGTTTCTTTATGATTGCCTCTTATGATTGATATGTTGTACATGTTATTCTCTTAGATAAGATCCTAGATTTAGAATGAGAGGAGATCTGTGGTAGAATTTTTCAATTCGACAGTTTCGAACCTTTTAAGCAGGTTCATCGAGATTTGCTTTCTCCTGAAGATGAACCTGCTTAAAAGGTTTGAAACTGTCGAATTGAAAAATTCTACCACAGATCTCCTCTCATTCTAAATTGCTGAACTGTGGATTAATGATGAAGATCCTAGATCATTTTGAATTAATGCTCAAAATATAACATATTTGCATAGAGAACATAGTCTTTTGGTTGCATCAGTGTTCTATAGGGTCTACAAGGGTACTTCTCCTTGGAGGTTCCGACGCTCCGAAGAAGTTAGAATCATGATCGAGGTGACATTGGATCACTTTTCTTATTTTTGCTTATCAGGAACTAGCCCTACTAGTTTGCTCGGTAACAGGCTCCTTACAAAAAGGATCCGTTACTTGAATGCTAATTGAGATGGTTGAATTATTGTCAAATAGAAAGGCTTTGATGCTGGCAAATAACCGAACTTCAAGTTGCCTCATAGTGCATCATGTCTTGCTCTAGAACCAATAGCCTATCCTAGTCTATTGTAGTAACACCAAAGGGTGCAATTTCTATTTCTTAGAACTCCTAACATCATAACAATGCTAGCATGTGAGCTAGGTTGGCATCGCCTCTTTTGCATTTGCATGTAGATGTTCAAACATAGGAAGCTGAAACACCTTCTAGAAGGCCACAAATGTTGAATGAGTTCTTCGGACCAATTCCAAAGCCTACTTCCAATACATTTGGGGCATTAATCTAGTTAGATGGGAAGGATATTGGATATTGACCATATGGTGATGTAGGTCTCTCCCCTCTTCCATTGGATGATGATCTACTCATGGAATGTGTGAAGTCCCTCAAACCTCTATACAAAAGGCATCGACAATGATTTTGTTGGACATTGGAGGAGTCAAATCTCATTTGTCTACAAGAGCCTAAGATTATTGGCTTTCTTCTTAAGACTTCCCTAAATTTCATATGGATAGGCTCTATCGCTTTTGTCTTTTGCTTAAGACTTCATTGAATTTCATATGGCTAGGCTCAATAGGCTTTGTCTTCATACAAGATGAAGGAAAAGGTGGCATTGCCGTGCTTTCATTGCCTTCTTTTATGAATTCTATGATTGAGTGGCATTGATTGAATCCAGAGGTTGAGTTGGGTATTTCTACATTTAGATGGTCATACTTTGGGAAATGCTAATATCATGCATTGATTGATGCTGTTGAGAGGGCAATGTTTTGGTGTTGGATGGTTTAGGAGATGCCATACGCCAATTGGTTGGTCTATGGGGACTTTAACATGGTTGATGCCCAAGTAATGACAGAAGGATTTATCCCTCAAGATGAATCTTAGTTTGACAAATAATATTATCCCTGAAGTTGAAGCTTAGTTTAGCTTGCTATTTGTTATCCACTAAGTTGCACTTAGGTGGATTTCCAATGAGCCGCCGAAGTTGTGAACAATTCAATTGTTCATTACCAGTGCTCAGAAGTTTAGAAGTCTCCTCAGGGCCAATTTTGGCCCCTTTTAAAAAAAATTGCATGTCCATGCCCCACGGGGAATTGTAATAAGTTGGTCTAGCATGGTGTTTTTTGTAATGAGCTTGGCTTGCCTTAGATTTATCTATCAATGTGGTACCCTAAAGTGTTTTTTTTCCTTAGTTATTATGCATTGCTTTTCAGCGATGCATAATTTTTGAGTTTTTCACTCAGTCCTCCAAAGCTGGAGTATCCGCCTTGGTGGCTAAACCTTGGGAGGTTATTAAAGTCTAAGTGTTTATGTATTTTAACATGCTAGCCATCAACAATGAGTCACATGAACATGTACTAGGTCCCATAGTTTTTTGTTTTGTTTTTGAACTTAAGAAAATTTCCCGCAAACGAGGCTATTTTTTAATGTTTTAATTGTGAAAGTTGAAAATCTCATAAAAAAGTGGTTAGGAGCTGAAATTCACCACGGGGGTGCTCGTTTTTAACTCGGAGCACCCATATTACCCCAAACCCACTTTCCTAAGTATTTGAGTGATTATTTATCACTTACATAAAAATTCTCTCAAAAATCATAAAAGAGAATTAAAAAATAAAGATATGAGAGAAAATCAAATTTCTAAATCAAAGGAATTTGGTCCCAGTCAAGATCCAGTTCAACTGACAATTAGTATCGGAGGCCAAATCAATCACAATCGAGGTGATTTCAATCACATCCAAGAGAGGATCGGTCATCTTAACTTGGGAAATGCACCCTCTCCCAAGGAGGGCGACTTGGTTGATGTGGCACACTTTGAGTGGGGATGGGTGTAAGTTCCAAGAGAGGGGGTGCACCTCTTGTTGAGGTGGCACCCACCTCATCCAATCTAGCTCCAATCT
Organism: Larix kaempferi; assembly: GCA_027924585.1. NCBI lineage: Eukaryota > Viridiplantae > Streptophyta > Pinopsida > Pinales > Pinaceae > Larix > Larix kaempferi. The sequence continues at coordinate 8,211,847 of BSBM01000087.1, read as the reverse complement.
AGGATCAAATCAAGGAGAAATTATCTCCCCCTTTAGCTCATGCACCCTCATGCTCAAATGCGCCCCCCCTCTCTCAATACTCTATTTAAGCAAGGCGTTTGCTCCATTGTTTGAGATGGAAGCATTGAACCTCTGCCCTTGTAACTCTTGTAATTTTGTTGAAGTAATATCATTGAAAGGCTTTGGAGGTCTACATGCTTGCAATTTGTCCATTCTTGATGCATGCATTTATTGGTTGAGGTAATATCTAGTGTAATTTATTTTTGCTTTTGCATCTAATTGTGGATTGATCTAACTTAGAAGGTCGTTGAGCCCGTAGAGTAAGCATTCATAGTCTTTGATTTGCTTGCTTATATTTGATTAGTTAGAGGTTTATAAGCAAAATGTGTATTCAGTTGTACTAATGCCCTTTATATCTCTTCTAATTGATATACCATATTTGATCCCCCTTTGTTGTAAGTGTTTCTTGAGATTGTGCAAGATAGGAAGCTAAACAAGGAAGTTGAGCTAGTTTGCATCTTCTTCCAACTTCGGTACTTTGTTTCACCATTTCATTAACATTCGTTGTGTTGCAGGCATTCTCGATTCTCCAACTCCTCAAACTGAGGCTTGGTTTTATTTCTTTCCATCCTTTCAAAACAATCAATCCTTTCTTGTTTCTTTTTGTTTTTTAAAGCAAGTAGATCAGATCTAAAGTTTCATATTATATCTCTTACTTCATAGATAGATTTAGACAAGTTCAAAGTTTTATCATAAGATCTAGATTTGTCTCAAGCTTAGTTTTATGATTTTATCGAATATTTCCCAAGTACAAAGTTGTATTCTTTTTAGGTGTTTTTATGAATTAATCTACTTTCTTGTGAATCTAGTTTGCTGGTTTTTTAGATCTCACGGAAGAAAATGAAGAGATTTTGTCCAAATCTCTACAAATCTAGCCATTTTGGGCTCCGGAGATTACCTATTTTTTAGTCTTCCTTTTCTTGATAATTATTGTAAGCCTCCCTAATCCAAATCTATAAGGATCAAAGGCATTTTATTTTTTGCACTTTGTAAATTATATTAAAGAAGCAAGTGGGCTACACAACGCCCACAACCCACTTCCCCCATCCGGGGGAAGCCTGTATATGCCTCATATGTTTGCTTTTTGTTGCTTTAGTTAGTTTGCTTGTTAGATTAAATTAATTTTTATCTTGATAAGTAGATTTAACTTGTTTTACTTCTTTCCATTTTATTTTTGTTGCAAAATAAATACTTACCCACTGTGCTCTCCTGAAGCACCAAAAGGGAAAAGAGACTCACAATGTAGTAATTAAAAAACTTCCTTTATTTTCGCAATTTGTTATTTTGCAATTTTGTACAACAATTTTACAATTTACTGTTTTACAATCACACTAAATTTGGTAGTTGATTTCCCAAAGTACTACGCCGTGTAAGGGCTTGCCCGATACAGTAGTGTGTGGAAAATAGATTCATACCATTAACAATTAACTTACTATTGTACTTGCACTAACAAATTTTGAATTGGAACAAATCAGTTAGCTTTAACCGCGCATGCTCTTTCCCTTTGTAGGCTTTGCCTAGCGCTGGGAAATCAGAAACGGATTTATTGCATTCTTTTAAAGTTCAACATTTAATAAAACAACTCATATCTAATAAAATTAACTCCCTCAAACCGACGAAAATACGGCGTCACGAAACTTGATTGGTGTGGGGAATTCCTCAGAGAAAGTGGGAACTACTAGATAGTGACCTCGGGGCCTCGTTAGGCTGCACCCTAGTTTGGTGTAGTGTTGGACATCCCCCCGAGACTCCATCTAGCCCACATTTTCTCGTGCGAAGCCACTCTTGCCAAAATCCGGACACACTCCTTGTACTTCACGGTATATATGGAGTTCCCCTTCCCCCTTAATCAATTCATCATTTAATAAGTTAAAAATAACCAAGAACAATCTTGCAAAACAATTACTTTTACAACAACAACACTCCAATCTTTAACTCCACGGCACTGGTTTATAATCACTTTTGCTTTATTTCCTTTTAAGCTTTCATTTATGTCGTGAAAGTATCTTATTTCATGTTGTTGACTTAACATATTTGCGATATCTTGTGTCAGTTAGTCATCCTAAAAACTTACTTCCACCTTAAAGACTAAAAGCCTTATAAACTTTTCTTAGGGTCTACCCCCCTTGGCTTCGTTAGGAGTTTGCCTAAATGGAGGAGTCAAGATCAGGTGACAACACTTGACTCGAGACTTGCCCCCAAGAACACACCGAGTGGCTTGAATATTTCTAACATGTTCCCCCCAGGTCTTTTTCTGGCGGCAACACTATCTAATTTATGTCTCGATGACCTACATGTTTATAGGAAAAATGACTTGTCAAGCTTATGTTATGTGGTCTTATTTCATGCAAGGAGTTGATAGAGTCTTGTAATGTCTTGATTAGGCAATTCTTTTTAACCAAACTTTATTTGCATTCAACAATCAAAGATCTAGACATGTGAAAGTAATGGTTGAGGCCATTCCCTTTGACCACCAACTTATTTTGTTCAATATTGTTTGGGGAGGTTGTACATTGTGCATGCCTGGATCTCATTACCTCTAGAATGCTTCTCACTTGGATGATCCTAATTGTTTGTATATCATCTGTCAAGTTTGCAATTTGATTTGCTTGACCAAGATAAGTTTAAGATAATTTTATTAATTTCCAACAAGTGACCACAAATAGGCTAATGGGACTGCTAAGTACATCAATGTGATTACAAAGAGGGAGAGCAAAAACTACTCCCAAAAAATCATGATAATGGCAAATATGTCCTTTATAAAGAAGAATCCAAAACTTAAGTTATGATAAGATGGAATAGGGAAACAAAGGAATGATGCAGATACATGTTAGAGAATCGAAGGTCAAGAGTCATTGGCCCTCCTAGGGGGAATATCTTGCATGGGGGTTGATCAACATCCCCTTGAAACCCTCTCTCCTAACATTTGAGGCCGAAGGGAAGAAACGCCTGATAGATGACTAGACAAATGATCTAGAAGAGTTTGGGGTAAGGTATGAGATGCCTCGTTGTCTGGATGGACAAGTTCATGACCATGACCTACATGAGGTAATTTGACTACTTGTATGTTGTGAGCTATCTTGGGAGTTGAGGCGATGGGACTGTAAGGGTCTAGCTGGTTGAGCCCTGATTGCCCCTTGGGGTCTTATAGATTTGATATTTGATGTAGTACTACCATCTTCCTACCTCTTGGTCCCTCTAACTATTGGAAGCACCAAAAATAAATTTGTAATCAACAGGATCGGGTTTGGATGGGGCTAAGAGGGGTGGACTAAGCGAGATCTAAATCCAAGGACCTCCTTCATGAATAAGGCCAAGCATCTCTAGTCCAGGAAATGAAAACACCTGGATAGAGGGTTTCAAGACTCTGTGAAAAGGTAGTGAAACGATTCTCTAATCTTGTAATAGATGGGGCACTTGTGTGGAGTCTCTATTGCACATACAAGGATAAAGGTGTAAATCTTTGATTCAGAGATCACTACTCCCTCTAAATCACCTTGAGATCTCAAGCGGTTTGAGTCTCGATATCAATACATGCTCATATAAATATAGACTCAACAACTAGATCTCTTTACCAAAACTGAAGCACATGCAATCACACATAAACACTGAATTTACCCTGGAAACCCCAACCGGGGAAAACCAACAAACTGTGGGGCTATCTTCTCTCTCGAGCCCAGAGCATATATATAAATAGACAAGTACAATACAGTATTACCTCAAAGGTAACTCAATCCTCTAAACCGAGCAAACTCTAGATCTGCATGCATCAGCTGAAGCATGCATTAGAAGAGTGAGCCCTAACTGGTAAACTAGATCTAAGTATCTATGCAGGGGCCTCTAACTGATCTGCCTCTCTCTATCACACTGCTCTGATATGCTTTGCTCTGAAGACAACCTCTCTGGATCTCTGAAGAATGCGCCCTCCATTGCATGCAGAAGTGCGCCCTCCCCTTTGGATGTCTGATGCTCGTACTGGACCAGATCTCAACATATCTGGGCTCTGAACGTCACGAACATTCCTTGAATGCTGAGGCAAGGCTACCCTGAACGTCTCAGACTCAGAAACGGTCAACTAGGCTCTGAATGAGTTCCTCCCTCCTTGGGAATTGCACCCTCCTCCAAGGGAACACGTCCTCCTCTAAACTGAGCTGAAAGCTCTCTGATGGACTATCTCAGTCCACAAACCTGGGTGCCTAGTGACTCCAAAGCTAATGGTCACTTATCCAGCTCATCTGACCACCCTAGCTCCTGCAACAGCTCCTTCTTCTCTTAGAAAGTCGCCCTGCATGCACTGTTGCGCCCTCCTCACTCTAGATCAATCAATCTCTGAAATGCCCAACTGAGTTTTCTCATCCGGGGACCTCCTGCCTCTATATATAATCTCACCAAAGAATTAGGTTTTCCAAAACCCAAATTCTCGGTGCATGCAAAAGTCAATTTTGCATGCATCCAATGATCGCTGACAGGTCATGCAAACCTCATGCATGCAAAGGTCAAATCACCCCAGAAGGTCCACATGCAGCCGCCACTGGGCTCATGCCACTGAGTAGAGTGTATCTCACCCTCTACTCCATACCGATGCCTATACAGCTAATGTACCTCCATGCAAGGCATCTAAATCATGGAGGCCATCCCGAGATACCATAGAAACTAACACTCCCTCTTAACGAGGGATGTTCGACCACTGATGCCTGGATCCCACAAGTCTTCTGCTGTTGACACTGAACCAACTGTCCTATCAGTCACTGCTGCCCTCTGAACTGAAGTGCCCTCATCTAGCTCCATCAAGGAAGCCCCTTGATCTGCCACTGACTCTATCACTATACTCTGATTCAGACTCCATCTGAATCTTTGCTACTGTAACCAATCCTGAAGATTGTTGTCTAGAGGATCCACTGCTCTGTAGGTGATCTCCCTCTGTCTCTGAGCTAACTCTGTTCTGTAGGTCAAATCCTTATGTCTCTGAGCTGACTCGGCTCTCTCCTGAGCTAATTCCATCTCAACCATCTCATACCAGCTCAATCTCTGACTGGTTCCTGTATGAGCAGCATGCTCATCCATCTGATATGAGTCCAAGGGATCAACATCACTGTCATGAGCATCTCGCTCCCCCATCTGCTGACTGGACTCACTCCTCCTGGCATCATCTCTGCTATGAGCATCTTGCTCATCATCCCCCTCTGACTTTGAAGAGGATGCACTCAGCCATCTTGATGAGCCAGTAGTAGGTTGTCCCCGGATCAAGTGTTCACTGTCGATCCTGTGACCCAATAAGACTGGGTCTACTCCTCTAGGATAGGTGAAAATCAGATCCCGTTGGAACACCACTGAGTAGCCAGTAGCTCCCAAAGCTACCACTGAAAGGATGCTCCATCTTTTTCCTAGAACAAATAATATTCCTGATACCTCTAGGAGCTCTCCAAGGTCAAGTAGAAACCTCACTTTGCCCACTCCTGTGACCAAGTGATCAATCCCCTACACATCTCGAATCAACTGCAAGGGTGTGTGCTCTAGGATAAGGAATTCATCTTGCACTCTTGTCATGTGACTGCTGTGCATGCAGTCAACTCTCCAACTCTGATCAACTTGAGCCTCTGGCAGACTACTATCATTCCCTGAATGAACTGAGGCTAATGAGAACTCCTTCTCAAACCGAGAAGTAAACTCATCAACCTCCTCTGTTGTTGCCACCTGCTCATCCTGAATCAACTCTCTCTCAGTCTTCATGTGCATGCATATCTCATGCACATCTCTGTAGAAACACTCCCTCTTAGCGAGGAAGTTACTGCTGGAGAAGCATCCACCAGGATCAAACACATCATATGCAGCTGTAGCTACTCTCTCTGAACTGGAAGACTTTCTGGCTGCATCTGCTGCATTCTGATATGCAGATCTGCGCTCCTCCTCTATCAATGCCATCTTGAGTGAAGCACCATGCTCTCCCTATGTCACTAATACTGAAACTGTATCCAAGGTCTCCCTGGACCCACATACAGGCTTGCCCAACAACCTGTACTCTACTCTCAAGCTAGTGGCCATAACTCAGCAAAACTAATAACAGTGTTGATTCAAAAATCTCTAAATCAAAACCAACCTGTAAATCTATGCCTTGGTGAACAAGCTAACCCTCTCTTTCTCAGACCTAGGGTTCGCTCTCCCAAATCTGATCTTTGTTCTCACAGATCTGATAGATCTGGTATCTATCCTATCAGATTTGATGTCTGCACTCACAGATATGAATTCTATGCTTCAGATTTGATATATATACCACAGATATGGACTCTCCTCATGACAGATCTGAAAGATCTATCTCAGATCTCACCTCCAAACTCACAAATCTAATAGATTTGACCTCTACAACCTCAGATCTGAGCTGTGCTCTTCAGATCTAGTAGATCTGGTCTCTATCTTCACTGATCTACTAGATCTATCTCAGATCTAGTCTCCAATACCATAGATCTGATAGATCTGACCTCTACAACCTCAAATCTGAGCTGTGCTCTTCAGATATGGTAGATCTGGTCTCTATCTTCACTGATCTCTGTGTGATTGCCCTTCCTGACCCTTACCAGGGCTTTGATACCATGTAAATATTTGATTCAGAGATCACTACTCCCTCTGAATCACCCTGAGATCTCAAGCGGTTTGAGTCTTGATATCAATACATGCTCATATAAATATAGACTCAACAACTAGATCTCTTTACCAAAACTGAAGCACATGCAATCACACATAAACACTGAATTTACCCTGGAAACCCCAACCGGGGAAAACCAACAAACTGTGGGGCTATCTTCTCTATCGAGCCCAGAGCATATATATAAATAGACAAGTACAATACAGTATTACCTCAAAGGTAACTCAATCCTCTAAACCGAGCAAACTCTAGATCTGCATGCATCAACTGAAGCATGCACTAGAAGAGTGAGCCCTAACTGGTAAACTAGATCTGAGTATCTATGCAGGTGCCTCTAACTGATCTACCTCTCTCTATCACACTACTTTGAAGACAGCCTCTCTGGATCTCTGAAGAATGCGCCCTCCACTGCATGCAGAAGTGCGCCCTCCCCTCTGGATGTTTGATGCTCATACCAGACCGGATCTCAACAGATTTGAGCTCTGAACGTCACGAACTTTCCTTGAATGTTGAGGCAAGGCTACCCTAAATGTCTCAGACTCAAAAATGGTCAATCGGGCTTTGAATGAGCTCCTCCCTCCTTGGGAATTGCGCCCTCCTCCAAGGGAACACGTCCTCCTCTAAACTGAGCTGAAAGCTCTCCGATGGACTATCTCAATCCACAGACCTGGGCACCTAGTGACTCCGGAGCTAATGGTCACTGATCCAACTCAGATCTGACCACCCTAGCTCCTGCATCGGCTCCTTCTCTCAGAAAGTCGCCCTGCATGCACTGTTGCGCCCTCCTCACTCTAGATCAATCAATCTCTGAAATGCCCAACTAAGTTTTCTCATTCGAGGACCCTCTGCCTCTATATATAATCTCACTGAAGAATTAGGTTTGCCAAAACCCAAATTCTCGGTGCATGCAAAAGTCACTTTTGCATGCATCCAATGATCGTTGACAAGTCATGCAAAACTCATGCATGCAAAGGTCAAATCACCCCAGAAGGTCTGCATGCAGCCACCACTAGGCTCATGCCACTGAATAGAGTGTATCTCACCTTCTACTCCATATTGATGCCAATACAACTAATGTACCTCCATGCAAGGCATCTGAATCATGGAGGACATCTCGAGATACCATAGAAACTAACAAAAGGAGGCTTAGAAATTATCGATGCTTGCAAACATCTAGCTTTGTTTACCAAATGGATTATTAGATCCTTGGGAGAGGATGAAGTATGGAAGTTGCTGCTTTGCAACCGAGTTTCATTAGGAAATCCTATGGGAAAAAAGGTGTCGAGTCGTTAATTTTCAAGCCATCACTACCCCATCTACTTTTAAACTTGAAAGATCATTTGTTGCTAAGAGAATTTGGAAAGCCTCGTAAGTTGTTAGACCCTTCCTTTGTTGGAAAGGGGAACACTTCAGAGTTAGGCTTTCTGTAAACTTCCACTCACTCTGGTGGTAACCTGTCACTCTCGATGAGGGAAAGCCTCTTGTTGAGAACCCTTGGTTGTAATCTTTGCATTTTTTCCATAAAGGGATTAGAACCTTTCAAGGCATTTTCTCATTAGAAGCAAGAGAAATTTGAACTTCCTTTTCTTTTTGGTTGGGTAAATGCCTTTTAACCAAATAGATCCTTTCTTTAAAGTTCTAACATTCATCTGCTTCTGAACCAGCCCATGGTGTTTTAGCTTTGGGATTGTACAAGATTTTTCCAATTGAGTCTTTCCATTCACCTTGTTCAATTATTTTGATTTACAATCCCAACTCCTATTTAGAGCAAACAATTCTCTCTCTCTCTCTCTCTCTGATATATATATATAGATAGATAGATAGATTCAATGATTAAGTACCATATAAACTGCCCCATATATAAATTACTCCACTTCAGTTTCAGAGTAGACAACTATGTATAAATATTAAATATATAGTTGAAGTAGGTGTTTACCATTTTTTAATGGCGAGGTGAGTGCCAATAAAAAAGCCAAGTGGTGAGGGTCCTAATGGACATAGGATAATGTCTCCTTCATTTGTAAGGGTGGTACTCCCTTCTACTTCTACAACTATTCTTATACAGATTAAAAGATCCTTCACAAATTCTCAAATCATACAAGTGTGCATAAAATGTGAAGGCATTCTTGCTGGCATCTATTCGTGCTTGAAAATAAACCCATGCAATTTCAAAGATGAATAGCCATCAACCTCAAACTTCAAATGGGAATTCTTCAATATAGCATAATTGGTATTCAGTGAAGTGGAAACTAAAGTTAAACAACATTTCTGAACACAAAAGCAAATTGAGATGGACAACTTCATCGTGAGATTTAATGGTTGGCCAGATTTAGATTTAATGTTGTAAATAAATGATTTAATGCACTAATATAAATCATATAGATTTAATGGTTGGCCAGATTCATAGTGAGATGGACAACTCACATTAGTTAAAAATCCATCCACATATTTTCAGATGTAGAACATGATTGAAATCAAAATAATTCATTTTCTAACTTCAGGAAAAAGGAAAATATGCACTTTGCACCCAACTACAAGTACAAGAAGTAGATCATCAACTCAACCAAAAATGAAGGGAAGGAAATGCATGCATTTTATAATATCTGTCATTGATACAAAATTTTCATTGCAATGCATCCTCTTCAAAATGAGGAGTCCAATTATAAAGGAAAAGGAAAAGATAGAGTCTCCGCAAATGCCTTGAAATTTATATTAAAAAAGTTTGAATTTTGCATGCCCATGGACAGCACCAACGAAACAGTTCATAAAAAACCCCGGATGATAAACTGAAAGTTGCTGAAGAATGAGATAGGCTCTCATCCAGACTTCTGGCTTCAAAATATGACCTGTAGATGAAGAGAAAGAGCTGTTATCACACAAATCTGCACCAAAAGGTGAACAGGTTGGAGTGGTAAATATAGGCCATTTAGCCTTGTTTCTTGCTAAATAACTCTCCATTCAGGCTGGTCCTTTTCCAGCCACAAGGGGGTGTCCCTAAGATGGTTGTATGATGTTTTTTCTGTGTAAACAATCTCTGTATAAATTCAGAAATAAATTAGCACACAAAGTTTCCCCAATAAGCACACGCAAGAACTTGTGACCCAATATCACTTCGATCACAAATCTTTAACTTCTTTGGAGAGTCTTGACCTCCAAGGGGAGAGCCCTTATAGAACGCCTGCAGATAAATTATACCAAATACCTTCCACAACCTCATGCATAGATCAGTGCCTTAGGGAGTCAAATAGAGAATGAAGAAGACATATCAAAGTAATATTATAACCAGGTGGTAGTTTGCAACAAGTATTGTAGCAGGGATTTTGAGAATGCCTATAAAATGTTCTTATCAGTATATTCCAGCAACGTATCAAGTAACAAACAATGTCCAAGTATAATAGTGGTCAGTGCATTAGGACAATAGTCATCCAAGATTCATCAAATACTTCAAAGTGGATGCCAACCAACAAATGATGATGGAGTAGTTGTCAAGTATTTGAATATTATACTAGCATAGCAAACTAGACTTTAATGACAATCCAAAGCACAACAGTCCTATAGCATGAGCCTATTATGGCAGTCCTTTATCCAACAGTAATTTGGTATTTTCTTTCACAAGTCTGATCTAACATTTATTAACTCTTCTGTTGTCTTGTTTGTACCTTTTTGTGGCAGGTTTTTTCTTTCACAAGTCTGATCTAACATTTATTAACTCTTTTGTTGTCTTGTTTGTACCTTTTTGTGGCAGGTTTTAGTCAGCACTGATGAATGGATAGGCTGCAAATTTTAGCAAACCTGAGGTAATGGTAGGAGAAGGGGATGAGAGGACCGCCAAGGTCTTGAAGAAGGCTGCCAAGGGGAAACTGAGGGAGGTCGTGGCCTTTAAAGGCTGATAAAGGAGAGATCGAGGGCTGCAATAGAGAGAGAGGGTTTATGAAGTGAGTCAAGGGTAGGGATAAGCAGACCGAAGGCTAGAGAGGCTAGGGCAAGGGTTTTATGAGCAGGCCGAGGGTTAAAGGGACAGACCCAAGGGCTTTAGGAGGGGTTTAAGGGTAGAACAGGAGGGTCGAGGAAGGGAAAGAGAAGGCAAAGGGCTGCAGGGGAAGAAAAGAGGCAGGCCGAGGCTAAAGAGGGGAGGTTTAGGGCAGATTTTAGGGTTTAGATTTTAGGTTTAGGATTTTTTACTATATTATTTTTTTAGGATTTTCTACAATAAATGAAATAAGTAAAAATAAATAAATAAAAGACTTAGTTAAATACAAAAATTCTATAAATTTCAGACCTAATTCTAGCCCTAATTCTACCATGAAAATCCAAAATTACAAATGCAAATGCAAGAACTTGATAGAAAATAAATTTTGATAATACAACGGCTTTTGATGGATGTAGCCCGAACCGTAGGCCTAGAGGAGAGGTGACCAACCTCCCTCTTGGACTAACCTTCTCCTTGTCTCTAAACTAGGGCTTCCCACAACAACCTCTAGGGTTCGTTGTGAAAGCCTAATCTAGGGCAAACTTGGAGACCTAAGGCCAAACTAAGGAAAACACTCCTCTAGGGAGTGTTTTCCACCATGCAAAGTTGATAGAAGGCAGAAAAATAAGCCAAATTTAGAGAAAATGCAGCCCTAGGGCCACCATTCAATCATCAAAGAAGCAAAATTAACCTACCTTCACCAAGAAAGACAAAAACATGACTTACTTGAGCTTTGTGTTATTCCAACAATTCCTAGCATCCACCATGCATGAGCAAGACCTTATAAAACATTCCAAATTTCATCCACAAGAGCAAGAAGAAGATACTCCAAGAGGCGCGCAGCACCTTCCAAAAGACTAACTAGGGTAAAAGAGCAACATTATGTAATTTATCCCATGTGTTATAATTTACAAATGAAGTGAGGAGGCTTATTTATAGTCTTCTCAACTCACTTTTACAAAATAACCAGGCCGACAAGCCAACATAATGTCAATGTAAAAATATAACATGAAATAATATAAAATAATCTAAAAGGTGGGTAACCTGGGGTATTTTCCCCCTAGGTGACCAAAAACAAATAAAAATAGCTAGAATTGAACAAATGGCTTCACTTCGAAATGTGGAGTGAGCAGGGGGCATCGTCATGCCCCATCTAACTGCAACTGTGTTGAAAAACCCTCAATGCCCCCCTCTACAAGCCTGTAGGCTTGGTGGCTAAGGATGACATCAACACTGAGAAGGTACCAAGGAGAGAGGGCGCTCCACTAAAAAGGGGCCAGGATGGGTGCATAGGGTGACCAGAAGAGGAGGCAAGTGCCTATGAGCTGAAACACTGTCACCTGTGTGGAAATCAAGTAAGGGGTCATGCGACCCACTGCCCTGTCCCTAGGAACCCCAAACACCAACCTCAGGGATACAAGCCCCAGAATGAGGCAGTAAGCAATGCCACTAAGCCATAGTACTCCTAAAGGAAGAATCAAGGGGTCCGGCCATAACCATCTCTCAGAAAGTGTTGATATTACCCCCATCATGGCCCTGAAGAAAAATGCGACCCCTCTCCTTGGCCAAGCATCTGAATGTGAACTGGTACTGATACAGTGTAACACGCCCTAAGACCGAAAACACGATAAAAACTATAAATTTAAGTGCAGAAATGGGGATTAATTCTTTAATTAATTTCAGCAGCAAAGATGGAAATGGATGAAGTAGAACATGCACCTTGAGTGAAGAGATATTCAAAACAAAGACATGAAAGTAACAAGACAAGCACTGCTCACAGGATTGCACATAGAAAACAACCTCAAAAATTCAGAGAGCTGAATGCATAGAAAAATTCATCTGTTATATTAGCATAGAGGTCAGAAATCCACGATCAATACAATAGATTAGGGGCTGCCTTGTCAATCTATGGCATGCAATGAAGGATGTGCTGTCAGGTTTGGAAAGGATGTAAGAAGATGGTTGTAAAAAGCTCTTGGACCTATAAAAAAGAATCCAATCTTGCACATGAGAGTCTCTAGCTCATCTTTTTAGAAATATGGAAGAAGAGGCTCCCAAGGCATGCACTCTATAGGTATGAGATAATGAAAGGATCAAACTAAAGGTAAATCCCTTGCAAGTGTACTGACTCCTCTTTGAATGATGTGCTCTGCTACTAAACTTAGCAATGAACCATGCACTCCATGCATGCACAACTCGACCTCTCCTAGTTCCAAATTAGGCTAAGGAATGCAAATTCATGCATGCAAATATCCAAAGCAAGCAAACTCTCTTCATGCATGCAAATCCAAGACATGTGAGCTCCTCATGCAAACAGATATCCATTTTTATGATTTCCAATATTTCGAGAGATAATGCAAGAAGTGGAAAAGTCTTGGAGTGAACTAAGAACTACCTGGAATAGCAACCAATCATGCATCCACATGCAAATCCAACCAATTCAAACCACCAAAGAGATCAAGGATATCAAAAATAACAATTAGCTCCAGCTAGGTGACATCATGAATGACATATCTAGTCAACCAATCCTCATGATTGCTTTCATATGTCTATATATAGCTGCCATGTATCCAAATGCGATGCAATTGGTATTGCTGATAACCAAACCACACATCCTCTATCCCAACCAACACTTGCCAACAAATCCAACACTACACACTGGAATCATGACATTGCCACACCACTTGCTAAAAGTAGATTTGCCAAAAAATAGCAATGACCCCTCCTAAAAAATACGAGTCTCAGAATGTCAAGATAACAACTACGACAATACAACATGCCTAAAAATTGACACTATTAGAAATAACACCATTTCACATGTCATTGAAAATCGTCTAATTAGACTCATCTATCTCTAAGAAACTTATATATGTGCTTTGTTTTGCCATGCAAGCCATGTAGCCTTGACTGCTAAGAATAGTAGTTTCACAAAACACACTACATGTCACTGAAAAAAGGCTCATTGGACTTGTTAGCTCTTAAGGACCAAGACTATATCACTTAATCTATTGCACCAGCCTCAGAAAGTCGACTCCTAAAAAGTAGGAGAACTGCTAAAAATAGCAAGTCATAATATGATGAAACTTGAAGGAAGTCGTTGAACCATAGGAAACCTTGAATGTACTCATGGATCCATGGTTTAATGAAATCAAGTTGAAAATTAGAACTCCAGTTGCTCATTTCATTATGAGGGTTACCAATGGCAACTTGAGGGGTCTGTTACGTGGTACCAGTACCAACGCACCTTCATATATCCGCCTAGAGGTCATTTTTTTCGGACCATGAGGGGTGTTATCCAACATTTTTTTAGTGGTGGCATGGCCTGACTCTTTGGTCCTTCTCTTAGGAGTACTATGGCTTAGTGTTATTGCTGACTACCTCATTAAAGGGCTTGTAGCCCTGAGGTTGGTGTCCGGGGCTCCTAGGGGTGGGTCACTGGGTCACATGACCCCCCCACCTATTTCATTACTCTGGTGACATTTTTCTCAGCTGTGAGGCTCTTGCTTCTCTTCCAGGTCACCTCAAGCACCCTCCTGGTCCCTCTGCAGCCTAGCGCTCTTCTCCTTGGGCCTCCTCCATTGATGACGTCATCATCTTCGCCAGGCCATACTGCTTGTTTTGGGGAAGGATCTGTAACTTCAACACTGTAATCTCTCAGACATAAGGGAAAAGGGGAAACCACCCAGTCATATGTTCGACAGAGAACACTCAGGGAATAACGGTGCCTCACAAATGGGTAGAGTGCGGATTGCTTCCTATAGACTCTAAACAAGCAAGCTTTGCATTTAAATTGTTTGTCAACTTTGCACTTTAATATTTAACATTTTATTTCACATAAGACCATCTTTCACTAGCCATCCTCCAAAGGCAGGTGCCCTGAATAGCCTTGCGGTCCTCAGATGATGACTTGGTCTAACCTCCATTGCCCGCCACCATCCACAAGTGCGATGGAGTTACCACCTTGTTGCCCTGTAGGGGCAAACAACCTTACATCATACGAAGGATGAGTGCTCATCCTTTGGCAACTGACTGGCTACGAAAGACATTTTATTTGCATTTAGTGTTTAGCAACACTGTTTTTGCTTACTTTTGCATCCTTTTAGATATAGCATTTAAGTTTCGATGCTTTAGTGTCTAAAAACCTATGTTGCACAAGTTTCTGGAACGCGGGAACATAGGGAACGTGGGTATGAGTATCGGATATGTCTAGAATTTTCCCCCAAATTTGCAGGAAACGGCGGGTTGGGAACCACAATAATATATATTAAAAAATATAAAATAAATTAATTAAATAAAAACATTAGAAGAGAAGAAACATAGAGAAGAAAATAAGCATTAACACAAACCAGATGACTTAGCTTATCCTGTATATTAGTTGTAACTAGAACTGTTATCACACAAACACTAGCTACTACTAAGGGTATCCTATCCAGGACGTTAGAGGTAGGCAGCTAGGCAGGAGACAGCTGCAAACACCAAGTCCACTGCTTAGTAGAGCTGTTGTCACTCTGGACAGGGTGCTTGTCACTTTAGACAAGGCACGTAGCCAAATCAAGGGGGAGACCCTACTCAACCAGCCAAGGTTGAGACTCAACAAACATACACCCAACCCCAAAAGAAAAGTAAGTGAAGCTGTGAGATGAATGCCTAAGTGTTCGAGACTTCTTCCAACCAAATGGATCGAGACTCTGGATATAATAATGAACTCAATTTGGTGATTTCAGAGCTGATAATTAGTACAAAAATGATGGATGATGAAAGATAATATGGCTGGAAATTAAATCAGAAAACAAAAATTAGCTAGAAGTGTGATTTAAAATTCTGCCTATGGGGGATGTGACTCAATCTTGGTGTGCATGCATAGCAGAAGCAAAATCAGCAAATAAAATAGCACTTCTAATAATTCTTAGTTGGTATTAGGTGATAATATAACCATGCAAAGTGAAACCAGCAATACCCACAAACCCAAAACCACCCAAACAGCATGGAAGGACAAAATGCCCAAGGAGGGTGAAATTAGTAAAGAGACTAGTGCTGGAAATATGGGTAAATGGAGTCGAAATTTCGTGGGGTTTTGGATATGAGGTTCTTTTATCAAAACAAATGCGGGTTTAAAACAAAAATAAATTCCTACTGTTAAAATTAAAGATGTAAAATTTTGGGGTTTTGATGAGTTTATGTGAATTTTTCCTCTTGATATTCAGAAAATTTAACAAAGAGAAGAGATGTAGTAGAAATTACTTGGTAGTGATGCTGTTGCTGCACCTTGAATGAAGACTATCTCCCAAAAGATCAAGTGCCAATCTTGCAAGATTTCTCCCATTGTTTTACTGCTGCTAGAATGCCCAATCGCGCCCTCCTTCACCTGCCACAAACAAGATAAAATCAGAATTTGAAACAAGTGGATAAATTAGACAAAAATAACATGAGACAAATGATATAGGAAGAGAATAACAAAGTGTAGATTCACTCCCTGTTGTTGGTATTCCAAATAAGAAACACTAGTGGAGTTTTGCTCCAAGTAATGCGTCCTTCTCTGGATGGTCTCTACTGCTGCAAATCGAACCAGCAAAGAAATAGTATGTAAAATGCTTGACAATCTTAGCAATGCATTCCGAAAATAGATATCAGTCACCTAAGAACAATCACACCATGAGCCACCGAGAATTTCTCACAAGAATTTTCTCTCTATTAGCTTCAAGTGCCACAAAAAAAATGTCCAAGAGCTGCTCCAAATGAGAGAGCTTCCTCTCTTATAGAAAACAAGCTCATACACAAATCCTTCCCACCAAAACGAAGGGCTGGGATTGAATCTCACAAGAGCCAAATTGAATGGTTGAGATCAAGCTAGAGAAGAGGGGGGGCGAGTTACCCTCATGCACCCATGTGGAGTGAGGGACCACTTGTGGGGTCCATACAACAAGCAAAGGGGTGGATTTAGGGTGCGTTAGCCCCCTAGACCCCTTGCCTAATGTCTCAATACATTAATTTTACAAAAAATGAAGTTTTCAATGGCCAAAATGCCCAAGTATGGGCAAATTCGCCCTACATCAATAGTTGGGCTGAATTGGGGGCCCCACACCAAATAATACGTGTCCAAACATAATCAAAATGATAAAAGGAGGCCCCTTTACCTTTTCCTAACATTGCACTTACCATTTCAAAGGTTCACTTAGCCAAATTTGATCTTTTCCATTAATTATTTGCTGGTTTTTATAGTTGAAGATGAAAATTTTCCTTTTGACCCACTTATCTTGCTCGGATTGACGAACCGTTTGTTGCAATGTGATCGTAGACCCCAAATCCACTAGGAATGGTCACTAGAACGACCAAGATCCATCGTTTGAGTACAATTTGCCCAATTCCAAGCATTTTTAATTAAAACAGGGCCCTGCTGGCCAATAATAATTAAATATCTCACCACTGCTTCAACATTTTCACAATCTGATGCTTGAGGGCATGTATGGGACCCCAACACATAACAAATAACCAAAATCGAAGTTTTGGTTGCAATTTTTTTTGGGACCCATTTTTAGCCTGGTCAAACTAGTTTGACCAAGTCAACTCTGGTAAAAAATGGCAATGGCTGAAACCTGCATGCAACATAGAATGCCAAGGCTCCCTTATTTATGTTAGTAGATAACTAAAACATACAATGACGAACATGGTGATCATAATAAACAATATTTGAACACAGGCCCCAGGTGAGGTGGGCCCACCACCTTCAACAAAGACTCAACTGCTATGCACACCTATAGACTTGGTCATTGAGCTAACTTTGGGTGAGGTGGACAACGAGGCAAAATGATAGGGGAATGACATAGACCATGACCGTATGACCCTTTGGATAAGCGGGGAAAGCGGGACCCAATGACATAAGCATACCATGAGAAACACAAGGGAAGGGCGGTGCCTCACAAATGGGTATAGTGTAGGGAAACCACCACTAGCCATTTAACACCCACCTTGCAACTCAGATCCGTGCCTTCGACAAACTCTGTGAGGATCTTTTCTAGAGCTGCCTTGATTGGGTGTCCGGCAAACCGTAACTTGAGACTCTAGGGGACACTTATAATTAGCTATCCCTTACTCCATCCCACCTCCTTTCCCCGCAGGACTAGGTGAGGAAATAACCAATACAATGCTCTGATACATATGTGGCCAAGTAGTCCTTTAGACACTGCTTTGTGTTACCGTTGCTTGGCCCTTTACATTTCACCTTTATTCTAGCCTTTTTGGCTTTATTTACATTTAGATAGCCTTTTTGGCTTCATTTACATTTCATTTCTTTCATAGCCCTTTCGGCTTCATATACATCTCATAAGATATAACAATGATACTCATACTGCAAAGTAATGGTGGCAAGTGTGCGTGTGTCAAGGGCTAATGGGGAACACCCGGTGAGTCTACACAATCCTATACTGCATTACAACATCGGGGGCAACCGACAGGAGTAAATCCCAGGTTTGAGAATGGATCTCACACAGTAAAGAGCCGAGGCACAAGAAACATGGAGTCATGGCATACTCAAGGGTCACCAGAGGGAAGGGGTCCTCAAGGCCACACATATCATGGTCTAAGTCGAGAAAGAGCCAAAAATGGATGAGTCGGATGGGTGGAAGGAAGTGCAAGTGGAACCAAAGTTAGCTTCCTACAAGTAAAATGACCAAATCTATACCAAAAGTGGGGACAGGAACCAGTGTGCATATACAGGAGTCTCTACTGCAAAAGGTGCACTGACCTCACCATGGGCCATAAGTATCACAGTAGAACACAAGATCACCAAGTTAGCCATCATACATCTAGTCCATATACTATCATAAATAAACAACCCTCAAAGCAAAACCAAGAGCAATAACCATAAGAATGATATACCTGCCATACCATATACCTGCTGCTGAAGGTGGATATGAAAACCAATTTCTGCTGTATCCGGGCAAGAAGTGGCAAACCAGCTGTAATCTGTACTGCTCTCATCACAATATGGCTAAGTTACCCCTCTCAATGGCTAAGTTACCCCTCTCAATGGGGTCGTGCAAAGGTAGGAAAGGAAGAAGAGCCTTGTAATCACTGCTCTGTAGTAGCTCTGGACCAGCAAAACACATAATGTCCCCTCTGCAATCTCTGCTCATCTCTGCTCCGGGCAATCTCAATACAATAGATGCCCCCTCTAATGCCATCTGATCTCTGATCTGGAAAAAAATCTAGAGTATGGTCCCTGACGACACAATCTGCAACATGGTAGCTCCAACTACATGGATGTGATAACAAGAACCTCTTAGCAGATGGAAATGGCAATAAAATCAAGATTACCATCCACGTCATTGATTACCATCCATGTAAGGTAGACTCTTTCTAAAGTGGAAACTTTTAAAAGTTATGGTCCCTATATTTGTGGCTATATGTATAGAGTAAATTTTCAGTTTTGTGTCAACTATTGTTAAAATGTATTAGAATATTATATGTTTACAAGATATTCTATGCTATGGTATTTGCAAAGGTGTATAAATAATCAAATTTAAATAATTATAAAATAAAAATCAAGATAATTTTTATTTAAATGTAATATATGAATTTAGTTTTAAAGTAATATTTAAAACAATTTCCAATTAGTTTAAAATTTACTTTTTTATTCATAAAGTAAATAGTAAAATATATAAATTTACTTTCTTTTATTTAATATATAAAAAGTTAAAATAGATTTACATTTATTATTGATTAGTGGTAATTGCAATTCAATGTAGGGACGAGTGGATACTTTAGCACAGGCGATAGACAAAGATTAGTGCACCAACTCGATAAGGTAGCACGAAATAGACTTTTACTGCAACTTCGTTTTCTAGAGAAAAAAATTGGAGTCAACCATGTAGATGTATGGTCACGAGGAAATAGGAATGTTGTTAACAATCCACGTGGTGATCATGAATGCGTGGAAGCTCCCGGTGAAGGAAACGTACAAGAAAAATTCCTCAAGTTCCCGATTTTAGAGGGTAAAAGTTTCCAATAAGTTCCCAACCATCTGGAACGGTTCCCGCTAAATTTGGAAAGTTTCCTACAAGTTCCCAAGTTCTCTGGAACGTCGAAACTTCGGGAAATGAGTTTCCTTAAAGCCGGCAGCGGTTCCCATGCTACATAGCTAAAAACACTTTTGTTAGGAGTACTTGATTTCGAGGACTACAAGAGAACAACCCAGTGACCAAAGGCCACACAATCCAGAGCCGAGACACAAGGTAAACATGGAGTCTATCTGACAAAGAGGTCTAAGTGGGGGGAGTCCTCGATCTCACTAGTCAAAGTACTGTTGAGATATTGTAACTTCTAAGAATATTATATTTGTACTTTAATATTCCGGAGATGTTTCATTCCTCCATGAAGACCTTATTGTATATCCGAAGATGTTTTATTCCTCCGTGGAGAATGTGGTAACTTGGGTTATTAGACTTCCCTAGTGGGGGTCGGCCTTGTATGAGTCATGTGGGTTAAAGGGGTTATTAGACCACCCTAGTGGGGTTGGCCCTGCTACATTATGGTAAGTAATTAAGTTGGGGCTGACCTAGTCAATATAAAATACAAGTCGAAGTTGTGTATAAATAGAGGAGGTGTTCCTCATTTAACACACATTGCACTCACTTGTGATTGGTGCATAGGTGAGGGAGAGATCTGCTATGGAGGAGAAGGAGCTCATGTCTATGGTTTACATCTTTGTATTTTTTGGTCATCTATATTGAGGAAGCTTTGCTGGGTTTTCTACCCCATGAGGGTTTCCCAGGATAAATTTGTGTCTCTTGTGTTTATGCTGTGCTTGTTGTTCTTTTAGTGATCCTATATATGCTATTGTTGTGAAATGGAATGTAATGCTGATATTTTCTGTCTTCGCATATTGAATCTTAACATGGTATCAGAGCTAACCTAAAGGAAGGAAATGTATGGCACTTATGACACTTGCTTCACTTGTGACAATTTGAAGGTTAGGGTTTTATAATAGCAAAAACCAGTCATCGAGGCACTTTTGCTATAAATCCATTTTGGCGAAGGTTCAGGATCTGAAACCTCTACAGGTCTTAGATAACATCCCCATGTACCTTGTGTCCAAAGGACAACCTCCGATTCATTGTACTTTGTGATTTAAGATCAGTACAAGTTAGGGTTTCTGCCTCTTCCAGATCTCAGTCATAAACATGTGACCTAGGCAAAAAGGTCACAACTTGGGCTAGGAAGCTCCAAATGCAATTTCGTAAAAAGTGACAGGTAGAGCACGAATTGTAGTTTCTCAGGTAACTTTTTCAGAGGCCGAAATTGAACCAGTGACACGTGGCACTCCGTACAATTTCGCTCTCCTGTTTTATCCCATAAACAGGTCACGTTGCGACACTTGGCATAACTCTCTCTCAAAGAATCCAATTGAGGTCAGACCTGTGGGGTTGGAAAGAGGACAGGTCAGGCTACCACAGGCAGAAGTTTCAGACCCTGTGGATTCATAATTTCGGAGTTACACCAGAAACAATCAGGTGCATATTTATGTCAAAACAGATTTGGATTTTGAGCACCTTTATTCTTGAATCGTCACTGCTGTGGGAAATTAGGGTTTCAGAGAAAGTTGAAATTCTTGGAATCGGAGACCACGACTAAATTCTACTCATCAAAATCGAAATTTAGAGACCAAGATCGAATTTTTTGGTTGGGCAGAAGGTCGGGCTCGATCAAACCCTAGTTCGGTATTTTGATCGGAAAGGTGGAAAATTAGGGCTTCTGCAAAAGTTGGAATTTTTGAAATCTGTGACCACGGTTGGAAGCTCCTAAGAAAAATCGAAGTTTAGAGCTTTGGATCGAACCTTTTGATTGGGCAAAAGGGTGGGCTTCATCAAACCCTAGTTCGGGATCCTGTCCAGAAGATCCCGAAGTTTCAAAGGCAATTTTGAGGGGTCAAATTTTGGAGATTTCAAAATTGAAGTATGCTATCTTGATCAGCTCAGCAAGGCGCATCTTTCCATCCTTTCAGAAGTTTGAAATTCAAAGTTTGAATTTTTAGGGTTTCTCTGACAAACCCTAATCCAGCTCCAAATCTAGTTTCAGCAAATCAAAGTGGATTGGGTTAAAAACAATCCTGACAGGTATGACTTGAGGAGATACAGGTATGTGTTGAAATCTGTTCATGGTTAAGTTTATGATATGTTTGTCTTCATGTTATTGAAATTAGTACAATTATGATTGTTTGATAATGAATGCATGTGAATGATAGAAGGCATTCATTGATTAAGGTTGTGACACTTATGATTGTACTGATGCACTTGTGGTGTTGTATGAGGATGATGTTGTCTGCTAACAAGGTACAGGTACATCAAGAAAGACAAATAAAGTTCTATGACCATGATGACATGAAGACAAAGACTCATCCACAATCTTTGATCACATAGAAGCTCTACTTATGAGGTATGTATGACTTTGTTCTACTATGCTTAACCTATGAGATATGCAGGTTCTAGCACAAGGTCTCTAAATCATTGAAGAGAACAAAAGAAGATATTGTTTGGGTATGTTAAGACATAACCAAGCATGATAATCCAGGTATGTTTTCCTATATCAAGTTAGAATCCTACCTTGTGATAGGATCTTAGGTAAGTATACCTGTGTATGAAATGATCATGACCATACAAAATGTTTTGATAGTATTGAGATTATACTAATGAATGTATGTTTATGTATGAGATCATGAGGATGACACTAGTGCACACTTAAGCATGCATAGTGGTATAGAATGAATAGAAGTTCAAAGACATATAGAGATCAAGCGGGAGGCAACCACTCAACATAAAAGATAAGTATTTGAGTTGTTATTTGAATCTCTGAAATAGTAAATGATATTGCTTGTATGCATATTTGTATTCCTAGAATATATCATGCATAGTGTAAGCATTCATATAGCATTGAACAGTATACTACTAATATGCATATGATGGGTAAGATTGGACAAACATTCCATTGTTGTTTATCTAGAATGAAACCTCTTTGCTGACATGCTGAGAGCTGTGCATGCTCTTGACATGGAAGGAATATAGATAGCCACTGTATGCATACAGGATATGGAAAAGTGTTGTGCCAAAATATTGGTCAAGATAGTTGCATGACTATGTGAATCATATCAGTATGCATAGTAGGTTATCATAATTTGATGATTATGAAGTATTACTAATCATGTGATTAACTTTGATTTGTAGAAAAGATCATGTGCTATGATGATGAACACCTGTTCCAAAGAACGAGTGATGGATGTTCAACAAGAAGGCTTACAAATCAAACATACTATAGAAGGCTCGTGGCTAGAAGATTCTCTTAAAAAAAAGGGAAGAGGATCATGACGAGATGTTTGCTCCAAGTGGCTCGATAAGACCATTCTCTTAATGATGTAATTGAAGAAAGTTCTGTATGGGCACCCGGAATCGATAATCATTTGATGAGCTTAATGATCACCATGGGTGATGCAGATTTCAACCTTTGCTACAAGGTTGAAGATGGTGTCTATATACAGATGACATTCTTCTCTTAGATGGATGCAAGAAGTTTGAATGATCTTGAGGCTCATATTAGTAAACCCATCTGACGGGAGATGGCATAGATAAATATGCAGAAGATCACTCAATGCAGAGTGTGAATGATGTTCAGTCACAGAGGGAGAATTGATAGCTTCTTGACAAGCTTGGGCTTTACCAAAAGTAAAGTTGATCCTAACCTTTATCTTAAGATTATGGCTGATGAACCTGTCATACTATTATTGTATGTGGATGATTTATTTCTGACAAGGAATGAGAAATAGATCATGGAAAGCAAGAAGAATCTAGCTACAGAATTTGAGATGAAATATCTTGGATTGATGCATTACTTCCTAGGTTTGGAAGTATGGCAAGGCCCAAAAGGAATCTTTCTCAACCAGGGAAAGTATGCTGTGGAAATCTTGAGAAGATTTGATATGTTGGAATGTACAACCATGGCCACTCTCATCGGTTCTGACTTGAAGCTGTTAGCGGATGACTCATCAGAGTTAGTGGATGTAACTTTGTACAGACAGATTATTGGGTCATTGATGTATTTGACGAATACTAGGTCAGATATATGCTTTGCTGTGAACACCTTGAGGCAGTATCTAGTGGAACCTAGACGTGTTCACTTAATAGCTGCAAAGCATGTGATGAGGTACCTGAAGGGTACGATAGACTTTGGTCTATATTATCTTGGAGATCATGATTTTAGATTGTATGGCTACACAGATGTTGATTGGGCTGGAAGTGTATCAGACACGAAGAGCACATCGGGTGGATGTTATTGTCTGGGATCTGCCATGATCTCGTGTTTTAGCAGGAAGCAGTCTAGTGTGGCTCTCAGCACAACTGAAGCGGAATATATAGCTGCTTGCTCTGCTAGTTGAGAAGCGGCATGGCTTCAGAAGTTGTTATCAGGATTGTTTGACTTAGAGATGGACTCCATTATGATCCTGTGTGACAACCAGAGTTGTATCAAGATGATAGAGAATCCAGTGTGCCATGATAAGTCAAAGCACATAGAGATTCGATATTTTTATATACGGGACATGGTGCAGAAAGGAGCTATCAAGCTCGAGTATGTGAGCACTGACGAACAAGTTGCTGATGTATTGACCAAAACCTCTGTCTCGAGCAAAGTTTGAGTATTTCCGAGACAAGCTTGGTGTAATTCAGAAGGACCCTCCTCGAAAGGGGGAGTGATGTGGTCGCTGATGATGAGATTGCCTGCATCGACATAAAGATCGATGATGTGGATACATGTATTGATGATACCGACGGTGAGGTCGATGATGTGGATACATGTATTGATGATACCGACGATGAGGTCGATGAGTGGTCCTTAGACTTGGTCTAAGTTGACAAGTGGATTGTATCATCCTTGGACACATGTCCTAAAAATAATCCGTAGACATATGTCTCCGAGAAAGAAGTCCCTAGTGGACGAGAGGGATTGCATCATCCCTGGACTTCGGTCCCCTGAATTGATCCGTAGACATATGTCTCCGAGAAAGAAGTCCCTAGTGGACGAGAGGGATTGCATCATCCCTGGACTTCGGTCCCCTGAATTGATTCGTAGACATATGTCTCCGAGAAAGAAGTCCCTAGTGGACGAGAGGGATTGCATCATCCCTGGACTTTGGTCCCCTGAATTGACCCGTAGACATCTGTCTTCGAAAATTGATGATAGGACTGCATCATCCCTAAACGTTTAGTTCAAAATGTACGTGATAGGACTGCATCGTCCCTGAACAGTTGGTTCAAAATGTACATGATAAATCTTAGATCTGATCTAGGTCATATCCAGTATGAAAAAGGACTGGCTCTGTGGTGGTAAATCCTAGATTTGATCTAGGTCACATCCAGTATGAAAAAGGACTGGCACTGTGGTCGGGACTGCATCGTCCCTAGACATGGATTTGTCTTAAATGGATCAAGAACTACATCGTCCCTAGACATGGATTTGTCTTAAAAGGATCAGGATTGATCATCCTGTAAGTAGATCTAGATTGCATCGTCCATAGACATGAGACTTGTCTTAAATTGATAAGGATTGATCATCCTGGGAATTGGATCTGGATTTCATCGTCCATAGACATGAGAGGTGTCTTAAAGTGAGAGGGATTGATCATCCCGTAATTGGATCATGTGTGTTGCTGTAGATCGAGTCGAGATGATCCAGATGTTGTAGATCGAGATGATCCAGATGCTATAGATCGAGATGATCCAGATGCTGTAGATCGAGTCGAGATGATCCAGATGCTGTTGATCGTGATGATCCAGATGTTGCTGTTGATCGAGATGATCCAGATGATGCTGTTGATCGAGATGATCGAGATGATGATGTTGATCGTGATGATCCAGATGTTGTTGTTGATCGAGATGATCGAGATGATCGAGATGATGATGTTGATCGTGATGATCCAGATGTTGCTGTTGATCGAGATGATCCAGATGATGCTGTTGATTGAGAGGATCCAGTTGATGATGTGATGATGTTGATCGAGAGGATCCAGTTGATGACGATGTTGCAGCTGATCAAGTGCTGCAGAAGGTGAAGACTCAATACTGACGATGCTGATTCTCCAGTATTGAAGACCTGAAGATATTCCAGTAACTGGTTGAGTTACTGATGATGTTGAGAAAGCTTCCAATGATTTATAGATGTATCATGTATGATGTTGATGACTCCTTGCTCCTGCAGATGTTGTTATAATATCCTTCTCGTTAAGGGGGAGTGTTGAGATATTGTAACTTCTAAGAATATTATATTTGTACTTTATTATTCCGGAGATGTTTCATTCCTCTGTGAAGACCTTATTTTATATCCGGAGATGTTTTATTCCTCCGTGGAGAATGTGGTAACTTGGGTTATTAGACTTCCCTAGTGGGGGTCGGCCATGTATGAGTCATGTGGGTTAAAGGGGTTATTAGACCACCCTAGTGGGGTCGGCCCTGCCACATTATGTTAAGTAATTAAGTTGGGGTCGACCTAGTCAATATAAAATACAAGTCGAAGTTGTGTATAAATAGAGGAGGTGTGTTCCTCATTTAACACACATTGCACTCACTTGTGATTGGCGCATAGGTGAGGGAGAGATCTGCTATGGAGGAGAAGGAGCTCATGTCTATGGTTTACATCTTTGTATTTTCTGGTCATCTATATTGAGGAAGCTTTGCTGGGTTTTCTACCCCATGAGGGTTTCCCAGGATAAATTTGTGTTTCTTGTGTTTATGCTGTGCTTGTTGTTCTTTTAGTGATCCTGTATATGCTATTGTTGTGAAATGGAATGTAATGTTGATATTTTCTATCTTCGCATATTGAATCTTAACAAGTACAAGTCGGGATAAAACCAGTAAACAGAAGAGACAGGTGAATGGAGAAAGTGATAGGTGATGCCATCAAAGCAAATAAGGATAAGTCCATGTGAAGTATGGGATACAAGTAAGCATATATAATGAGCTTACACTAGGGACTCTCTAACCACTCACCAATAAACCATGAATCTCAGAACGTCACTGTCAATGAACATGCATAGTCACAGTAACTAAAATAAACTATAGAGCAAATAAAACATCTAAATGCAATAAATGTATACCTCTGCTCAACCATATACCTGTCCCTGGACACATCTGCATCTGATCATCATCACCAGCTGAGTGCTTTGCACTGAATCGACCATGACTATACTATAATCATCTCAATGGGGTCATGTAGGCTCAGTCATGACAAGGGGGCATACGGCTACGGTTGGCTCAAACATATATATCACCACTGAAAAGGAGGCTCATCTCAACCACAAGACTGGCTCAATGGACTGAAAAAATCAGGAAGGCATCATGGTAGCTCCAACTACAATGTATGTGATAACAGGTTAGAAGGGTGCTCCACTATTTGAGGCATCTTCATCATGCTTGAACCACTTCATGAGGGCACACTACACATGTGTGGACCATTTCATGCCACATGTGCCACCCTTGACTTGGTTTATTGGTGGGCGCCCTTCTTTCAAGGAGTTAGCAGTTAGCACACCGTTTCATGAGGGCGCACTTGTGCTTTTGACTCATTTGACTACTTGTATTGATACATTAGGGTGGGGCTAAGGCCTATTTGCTAGTTCTACTCACTTGTGCTGGGTGATGGAGCACCATAAATTTTTAGTCCGACAATGTTCATCCAGGTACATTTGTATGTTTCTATTCCAATGCCGGATGCAATTTTCAAAAGTAAAGCTAAGTAGATATCCAAAAAGTTTGCAGATGCCCAATTTAATGAAGCATAAATTTTACAATGTATGACTCAGATGTGAGAATGTTATGGATGATAATCTGGAATTAACTTTTAGGTTGCTAGGCAGGAAAAATGGGTAACCTTAGTGTGTTACCCTATGTTTTCCCGTAAATACAACTAATACATGGAAAAAATCACCTTCATATAATACAACTGGGTGGTTGCCATACCAATGTCTGTGTTCCACTGTTCATGTTATCATGCTATGCCAGTACAACAGATAGTTCAAGCCTGCACGATATGGTTACTAAGGACCAGTCACCAGATTATATTCAAAACGAAAGCCATTATCATGTTGCTACATGAGGTTAACCAGAGGCTACAAGGCATGAAGAAACAACAGAAAGTCTTTGATGCAGATAATCGTGGGAGCTTATGTACATTGTAGACCCCTTGGACTCTAAATAAACCAGATGCTGCAAAGCATGAAGAAAAAGCCAACAAATTTCCCATACAGATGATTACAGGGGTTCATCTAGATCTCCTTTACCCTATATAAGCAATAGCCATCATAAGGAAAAAAAGGTTCCTAGTCAAAGTATTTGATTTTGGCTATTATGGTTCAAACTAATGTAGATAAATGTAACTTATTTCCACAAATTTCTTTCGACTTTCTTGACCATGGTTCAAATCTTCCAAGACTTCAAATGGATTTGCAACTAGAAAGCTTCAAGCATAATTTTTGCTCATAATTCTTAGATTTCAACCCAACCCGGTTTTCATGTCAAACATCCATAGTTTAATGTCCAACCCAGTTTTAGATGTTGGCTGGAAATTACACAAAATTTTCAGACAATGAAAACACAGCTGAAACTCACATTTACAGACAGAAAATGAAATTTAAATGCACACCATAAAATATATCAGACTCAGAAATTTTTGGTCAATAGCCCAGGAAAAACCCACAAGAGGAAAACCTGTCAGAGAGAGTGAGAATTATTTATTTCTTCAGAAAACTTCAGTACAGTAAATTTACAGTCAAAATGCACTTATCTCAACCAATAAATTTCACCCAGAAAGCTGCCTCGATTTCTGTGCTAAAGCTGCCTCAATTTCTGTGCAGTTATTCTTATCGAAATTTGTGCCAGAAATACAGCCAAAAACAGACCTCGAATTCTGTGCCAACTTGCCTCGGGAATCATGCCCAGTCTACTGTACGGTTTAGCAGCAATTAAATGCTGCTGTACGGTCGTCGAAAACTGTGCCCACTACCTCGGGATTTGTGCCCAGAAAAGCTGCCTCGAAAATCATGCTGTACGGTTCAGAATTAAATGCTGCTGTATGGCCTCGATTTCTGTGCTGCTGTCCCTTCACGCTGCTTCGGAATTGTGCTGTACGGATTTCTCTCTTGCCTCGATATCTGTGTTGCTCAAAAGATGCTCATCAAGCTGCCTCAAAATCTGTGCCCTCTGCTGCTCTCTCTTCTCCTCTCTTCACTCTTCTTCTTCACAAAAAAAAGTGAGTGAAAATGCCTTCCCTTGCTCTTTTTGATTTTTGCCCTAGGGTGAGTGAAGAGCCATCTAATCCAATGGCTCAGATTGGCTTAGATGAGTGGATGAGAATAAATGCACATTAAATTATCATAAAAATTAATTTCACTCACCTCACTTAAATTTATCAAAAAGTAATTTAGTCCCTAAAGTTAAATTAAATGCTCATCTCAAGTCATTTAATGCAAGGGTCACTTTATTTTCCCTTTTAAGTGACTAAGGCAAAAGTCACCTAGGGGAACACTTTCCTAGGTACAAAATTTAACACTTTGCAGTCCATCATTCTAGGGAGATATTCAGCTTACACAAATCAAAAGTGTGTGCCATTAGAATTTCAGAAACCTACTACAAATCCAAGCAGTCTGCCAGGGTGTTTGTTTGTTTGTCCCAGGTGCAGCTGATCTGCAAGAATCCATGGGGAACTATCTTCTTTATTTTCATTTTGTGACCTATCTGGCTACATTGAATGAAACAAATACTATCCTTGGAGTTTGATGAAGAATATGGACTGGAGGAAGAGTCTCCATTGTGTCCATCATAGGCCATAATTGTGGGTGCACCTAAAGATAAGATGCTCTGTTTCGTTGCATATGCAAATAATGCAGATTTGTTTCTTTGAAGCTTATAACTAATATGGAGGGAGGACTATGTAATTTTTGGAGTGTTCATAGATTTGAATTTCAGTTTGATGGCATAAACAATGTAATGAAAGTTAATAACCTGCATCCTTCTTGATCATGTTACTTTTGTGAAGCAACTTTTGGGGCAACAAATTTTAGTGTTCTAAAAATTGTAGAGACAAACAATGAGTGGAAACATTATTTTGAGTCCTACTTACCTATTCTTATTATTTTGTACTGTTAGCTGCATGGAATAACCATATCTCCAGCAGAACGTTTGTATGATTTTTGAAGGTTAATAGATCCTCTCTTGTTTTTAGTGTTGGATGGTAAGGATAGTGCAAGCATATAAGATATGGTTGGTGGCCCCGTACAACTAGATAATAATGTTGAGTTTGCAAAACTTAGGCAAATTGGCTCTAGCCATAAGAGTGTGGTCCTTCCATCAGGGGTGAGCTGTTGGATCCATGGCAATCAGATTGACTGGCCTAGTACATCACAATTCCATGAATTTGCTTTAATGCTCAGTGTACTGCCTTCTGTACTGATCGCCATGAATGTTTGATTCCAAACTTTTGAAGGCTGTTAATACTAATAGACATTTAAAAATATTAAATAACCATGATGTATTAAGTGCAGTGGAATTGATGAAATCTTTACCTGGTGCCTTTGCCTAACCTGTGTTTATGAGCTAGTTCCTTGTGGAGTCATATGGATCATGCCATGGATCTATCTTCCCAGGACTCAGCCCTAATACTGCAACTTCTTTCCATGTATCTCAAGTTTTAATGGAACTCTCAATCTCTTAGCTCCAAGTCATCTATAGGATTGAAAATCATGGTTGCTAGTCAAGATGAAACTCTTCTTTTACAACACATGTTTTCTATTGAATGTTCTCAGTGTCAAATCTCAATCTATTCAAGATTTATGAACTGTGCAGTCAATTAGAAAAATTTCTGAGTTGATCCTTAAATTTGTATCATAATATTTTTTTATGTCAATGAAGAAACACATTTAGATTAACTCCAAATGAATTAATACACTTTCAGATTTGGCTAGGACAAAAGGTAAAATAAAGTACTGTTTGACAGGTTGATTCTAAGTTTGCCTATTCTATTATCCAGCAATTTCCTATTTCAACTTTCAAGTACTTGATCTTCTAGCTACTACTGTGCATGGCCTTGATCTTGATATTGCTGGGGTTCTCAAAAATTCTGTTTGCCTGTTCAGATCTTTACTGTCATTCAAGACAGATGGAGAGACTAGCTTTCACAATACAAGAAATGCAGTCATCTTTTCATGAAAGCAGTGATGGGAGTGGGCCAATTGATGAAACAATTGGAAATCCATTACTGTCATCAGCCTCTACTAACAGTGATGATAGCTCTGACCGTCCACGGGTTCCCCCCCGTATTGGAGACAAGTATCAAGTCAGCGTGCCACCATTTAAGCTGAAAATGGACCATGATCAACTGGGAATGTATAAAAGTAAGGATTATAAGGGTGGCAAGGCTGAAGACTTTGAGCTATTGTTTGTGGAGGGATTGCCTGTTCCAGTAATGCAGATCTGTTGTTTTTCACCTTTTGGAAATGGAACATTCTCAGATAATGAGTTCCATGCAAAGCAATCTTCCCCGATTGCAGCTGTAGAGAAAGATTGTGGTTTGTGTCAGTTGGATTGCTCTGAGGTGGCAAATGATCAATGTACCCATGAGATTAGGAACAGTGACCAAATCAGAGAGGACAATGTGGTTTGTTCTATTACAAATTCAAAGACAGAATTCTTAAGACCAAAAGATACCACTACAGAATCTACTGTGACTGCTGAGAATGTACTTGATACATCTTCCTATTGCAATGGACATCGAAGAAAAAACGGAAAGGTTGGTTGGGAGACGGTCAAGAAGATGAAAGTTGGCTTTTTGGACTTAAACAAGCACTGCATTGATTCCAATTGCCAGGTTCAGCAGCAAGGAACGCACAATATGGGGGAAGATGCAAGGTCAAGAAGTTACATGATAGTGCCTGGTAGGCAAAGTGCATCCTGGAGTAAGAGTGAGGAAGATTTGTTCATACTTGGGTTGTATATCTTTGGTAAAAATCTTCAAGCAGTGAAAAGATTTGTGGGAACCAAAGAAATGGGAGATATATTATCACACTATTACGGTAAGTTCTTCAAGACAGAGTCATATTGCAGATGGGCAGCATCTAGAAGGACAAGAAGCCGGAAGTGTATCAAAGGGAAGCGCATTTTCTCTGGATGGCGGAAACAGGAATTGTTGGCACGCTTAATTCCTCACATACCTGAGCATTTGAAACATGAGATCCCAGAGGTAAGTTTTCTTGTCAAAAAATTATTTAGCTGTGTAAATGTAAAAATGGCATGTTATTAATCATACATCAATGGAATGTTGATATGGATTTTTAATGTCCCTTACACTAAATTAGTGCTATCAGGGTGAAAGTAGAGTTTGCATTGCAATGGGATAATACATCTTGTAACTGACACATGTGAACTGAATTTCATAATTCAGTTTGACCAGATTTTTTTTTTTGTTTCACAATAGATTTTCATTTAACCTAAATGCAATATTAGCCTATTAGGAGGAAAATGTGGACAGCGTTCACAAAAGTGAGTTCAATTCTTCAAGCATACTACTGATGGTTTTTGAGATCTGGGTTATGAACTTTAAGGGTTTTTTCCATGGTTCATAGTTAAGTGACTTCCGTCCTTGTCCAGGCTCATGCTTCTCCCTTGTATGTTTCCCAAGAAGAGATGTTTTTGTTTACTCTTGCCAGGCTCAGGCTGCTTCCTTGCATGAAAGCCTGTGGATTTATAAAGGGAAGCTCATTGGTCTCTCCCCTGTTTCATCTCTCGTGGGGATTTGCTGTGCTTGAGAATCTCATTTTAGATTTTGGGCTTAGTGTTTTAAGATTTTAGCCTTTGATCCATGTTTGTGGTGACAGCTTATCTGCTGTCCTTTTTTCGTAATATGCTTGACTCTTTTTTTGGCCTCAATATAATTCTGAAGCATATTTCAATTTGTTTTCCTGGTTATAAAGTTTACAGCATTACTACTGTTATGATGGTTTGAATGTTCTTATAAGTATAGGGTCTAACAGAAGATTCTGATAAACAGGTAACAAAGGCGTTCAATGATCGAAGAGTTTCTATGGAACAATTTGTTTCAGAGCTGAAAGCATTAGCAGGACCAAATGTACTTGTTCAAGCTGTGGGAATTGGCAAAGGCAAGGAAGACCTTACTGCAGTTCTCACAGAGCCAGTAAAGACAAACGAAGTTAGCTCTTCTCGTCATGGAATTTCTACAGGCAGGGCAAGTTCCACCCTTTCTACTGAAGAGATTATTAAGTTCTTAACTGGAGATTTTAGGCTTAGCAAAGCTCGAGCAGATGACTTATTTTGGGAGGCGGTGTGGCCTCGTCTCTTGGCAAGTGGATGGCATTCTGAGAAACCTGACAAGGCTGTCTTTGGATTGAGGCAGCCTTTAGTTTTTCTGATCCCTAGTGTACAGAAGTTTTCAAGAAGAGATCTAATGAAAGGAATTCATTATTTTGATTCTGTTAGTGAGGTGTTAAGCAGGGTAGCATCAGATCCGAGACTGCTTGAACTAGACACAGATGAAATAACAGGGGTTGAAGTGAAGCCAGAATGTCTCCAGGCTTCTGAGAATGCAGATGAAGAAAATGGGCATGTGGACCGTCCACATTTCTATCTTCATCCTAGATTTAACACACAAGTTTCATCTTTTGCATTTACAATAGTCGACACCAGTCTAACATCACAAGGAGTAGGACAATCTAGGATACGAGAGAGAGTTACTTTGCCTCTGGATGATGGCTTAGATAGGTCTCAAAATGTGTCACAGGAAATAAAAGATAAAGATATTTTTGGATTATTGCCATCTCAGCAATGGAAAAATTGCACACATTATGCAGAGGGGGATTCATTGAACTGTAATTCTGAAGAGTCAACCCATGTTGT
This sequence comes from Larix kaempferi, assembly GCA_027924585.1. Classification (NCBI taxonomy): domain Eukaryota; kingdom Viridiplantae; phylum Streptophyta; class Pinopsida; order Pinales; family Pinaceae; genus Larix; species Larix kaempferi. The sequence continues at coordinate 8,178,240 of BSBM01000087.1, read as the reverse complement.
AGTTGATCATGAAAGCTCGGGTGAGAGGAATGAGATTTTTGGAACATGCAAGGTATCAACCTCAGACCAGTGGGATTGTCTGCCCTCTCCCTTGAAGCAGAGGAAACTAACTACCTGTATAAGCTATAAAGAGGATACAAAAGCTGCTAGTTTGGTAGAATCTAGTGACTCAAAAGATCAAACAACAATGCTGAAATTTAATCCCATGGAAGAATCTCCTGAACCTCAACCTCTTTTAGGTGCTAAGCCATTAGAAATAAGCATATCCGTACCATATTCAACTCAAGCAAATGCTGAGAGATGCATCAATGCTTCTTTTTTGAGTACAGATGGGCTTTCCACAAATAAGATCGATAACAATTCTCAGAATTCTAGGACATGCAGATTGATACCTGGGATAGGGCCTGGTTTGAACTTACCCCAAGATCAACCAATAAACACTATGATCAATTCTGTCCCAGTAATGAGCAGCCAAGTCTCAGAAGCTTCAAAGTCTGAAGAAACTTCTTATTCTGAGGCAAATTCTGGGCACCCTCAGGAAGTTCTTAATAATTCAGGAGCTGTGCAGTCCCCAAGTCCTGGCCCAGATGAGAGCCATTCTACCAAGCCACAAGAAAACAATGGAAGTACTCTACAGGAAAATGTACGCAGGCAAAGCACAAGGATTCGCCCCCTGACTACAAGAGCACTGGAGGCTTTTGCTTGTGGTTTTTTCTCTCCTAAACGGCGGAGAAAGGCTAGTGAGAAAAATTTGAATCCAGATGGTTGTCGCATGAAATCCATCTCCAGGCTGGTCGAAGATGACCCAATGTGTTCGCTGAATACTTGTAGTTCAGAAAGTAAGGACATTCTTCTAGGTCACTAGAGTACAGGTGTGGAGTCTGTCAAAGATAATGTAAGAGTGACTTTCTACCAGATGTTAGGTCTCAGGTTGTGTACAAGAGGACATAAACCCTTCCTTTGAGGAAAGGCCCAAAGGCATATTTTTACTGAGAAAATTAAAATTATGTAGAAGGAAAGGAATAGATGTTTCGATCCCAGCAATCTCAGAGGATTGCAGACTGGCCACACCAAAGGTCAGGCAGGCAGGTGAGGGGACACCATGATCAGTGGTCCAGCGGCCCACGTAGCCCCCTTCCCCGGTCACTTAATGCCAAGTTTCCTATGTCGGCTCTTGCAATATCTGAAGCAGAAAAGCCTCTGGAAAAGCAGCAGCAGAATAATGAAGGTTGGGAATTCACTGTTCCCAAGCTTGAACCACCAATCAAAGGCTGGGAAGGACCATCTAACAACGATAAAGATGACCCCCTGCATCTGTAATGATTCCTGCTGCAGCAAATATTTTTATGCTTTTATGATGATTAGTTATGGACTTTCGTTCCAGTGGCCGCCAGCATGGCAAATTAATGTTCTTGGACTTTGATGTTTTTTTGTTGCTCATTCCAGGATTGGTCTGTTGTAGCCAGCCACTTGTAACTTAGTTTCTATGGCTAATTAATAAATTATGTTTCTAAGATCTGTTTTTCTGTTACCCAAGTTTTTCTTTTGTTGTTGTTTATAAATGCTTAGAAATTGTCACATGTTATTAATAAAAGCAACAGAAAGCATTTACTGAAAAAAATTGCATTTCCCAGTAGAGATTTGGATATGGAATCGACATCACTGGTTCCAACTAGATGCAGTTTTCCTTCCCACAATGCCATCATAATATACCTTTCATTATTTCGTATGCCTATGGAAATTGCAAAAACTAAAGTGAGGGATGATAGCTAAAACAGTTATATGTGCATGCATGTTGATATATGCCCAATTGTATCAACCTGGGTACAATGGAGCTATACCAAATCATTTCAGGAGGTTATTTGAAATTTCATAAACCATTTAAAATTTCGGTTTTTACCAGAAACTTGAAATTTGATATTCTCCCTTCTTACCTGATGATAACCCCATCCTCGTTGAAGATGAGTTCTAACTGCTAACGGCGTGGAAGAAATTTGTCATTATCAGCTACTTTAGTTATACTGTGCTCATCCCAGCTGGAACCTCATGATCAAAGTGGACGACTACAATATATATAAGGCATCAAGCAATAACTTCAGCTTCCAATATCATTAATTCTGTGAAACGAGAGGGCAGCCCCACACTGTTTGAGTACCCTGATAACATTGGGTATTTTGGATGGAGAATTAGGGACACATCTCCGCACTCTTTGAGCTTTGGAGTGTGTCATTGGGGTACCCTAATACCATGGGGTTTGGACACCGTCTCTCACAATGACTTGCACAAAAAAAATTGATGGTGTAGAGGGTTGAAAAGAAAATTGATTAGTGGATCATAAGGCCTCTGGCAATCATAGCTAACAATGACTTGCACAAAACAAAAAAATTGATGGTGTAGAGGATTGAAAAGAAAATTGATTAGTGGATCATAAGGGCTCTGGCAATCATAGCTAAGTTTCATAATTGCCCAAAACTTTTGGCCATTACTCATGTCTATCACTATTATAACTATTCATGTTGGGTGCCTTTTAAGTTGGGCTATTGGTGATTGGAAAAGGCTCTCGGGGACTTCCTTTGGACCAACAATGCTTATGGCAAAGGGTTTCACAACTAACCTTTGTAGCACTCATGAATATGATGGTTTGGGCATTATCAAAACTTGGATTCAAGGCCAGGCTCTTTGTGCCAAGTAGGCAGCGAGGGCCATGAGTGAAACAAGACTTAGAAAGCTTTGCTTAGACACTATATTAGTCAAGTGTTTCTAGTGGATGTTAGTTTATTTCTCTACCAAACTTGGTCGTCACTCCTATGCAAGTTAAGATTGTCAGCACCTCTGTGGTTCAAATTATCTGGGATGGCAATATGGAGAGATCTCTCCGTGCAAACATGAATTGTTGTCTAATGAAATGGTGGTCTTCCTTGGTTCAACTCAATGGGAGGCTATTGGCCAAGTGTACATGGTTTTTAACATCATCACTATTTAAAAGGCTATTTAGACAACAAAGAACTTGCTTGACAACAAAAGGAGGGAATGGATCCCCTAGACAACTTAAACGTAAATCCCAATAGGGCAATCTGGATAATTTTATTCTTGAGTGTATAGAGCCTAATCCTTAATCTTCTTCCTAAGTTGGACATCCAAGCACCTCAAGTATGGTGGCGAGATCAGAAATGGGAGTGTGCCACAATGTTCACTAGCTATACAATTGCTCTAGGTTGCAAATGGTTGTCTCAATCTAGTATTGGAAAGTGGTTTGAATAAGCTTTGGCGAGTTAGGTCCAAATAGAAAGCATGGTTGTGCTAGTGGTGAAGTGTTTGGAAGTCAATCTTGGAGCCAAAGAAGGCCTTCTTTACATGGATTCATAATGTGGGAGGTTTGCCAATGGATAAATAAGAAGCATACCTAGGAGTGCAAAATCCATAGCGTCCTCAATGCAAGGGAGACAAAACCTTGAAACTTTTGTTTTGGATTTGTCTCCTAGCCAAGGCTATGTGGGCCTAGGATGTCTTTGTGTCAACGATACCTCTTTGTGTCCATTTTATGGACTTCCTTGCTAAGCCATTGTCTCCCATAGGCTATATAAATCCATTATGCATGGATGCTTGTTCATATTGAAGTGCTTTACTTTTGTAACAAAGTGTTGTTTAATGCTAGAGAACCTCCGTGAACCTTCTTGTGGTATGATGATGCACTAACATGTGGCAATGTATCGTTATAGATTATAGTGCAAGTGTGGAAGATTTGAATGGAGATGGAGCATTTAGAACAACTATTGGGGTTGACACCCCCATAAAATGTGCAGGGAGCCACTTGGCCCTAGTGAGCATAGTGTTATCAAGGTGATCATAGGGCTCATCATTGGGTAGGAAAGTAGGTTCAAGAGAGGTGGGAATGTGGATATAGTTGGCTTCCTACCCCAACTAGAAAAGACAAGCAACTTTTGACTTTAGTATTGGTCATTTTAGAGAACCCAAAGCACCCTAACCGAGTTAATGACGGTCAAGAGCATCCCATGGACGAGGATACCCTAGTGATTGGATGTGGCCCTATCCATAGTGACCATGATGAAGCTCCATTGGTCATTGGCTTGATTGCGTCTTAGTGTTTACAATCAACATTGTACTTTGCGGCTCCTAGACTCTAGTTTATGTTATCTTGGACTTGTGATATAGTAGTTATCTATGTACTTACGTGCTTTGGCATAAGACAACTTGTTCTTTTTAGTTTGGTAGTTTTCACTAATGATTATGGTGGTTGCATGTGCGGCCCCACCTTTTTTGTGTGTTAAGGCTATGTACATACTGTTACATTTATAGTGAATGAATGCTTAATGTCCAAATAAATAATTAAATAAACTTTATCTTTTTCCATCATAAATCACATTAAAACATGATTGGTTCTTCCTAATATTATTTATTCCCTATTTAACTTACTTAAACCATAATCTCATTTTCCACCATAGCTCACTAACAACAATATTGAGGTTGAAGATGGAACAAATTTGCACCATATTACAAATGTATTCTAAATAACATCAACATGAAAATTCTTTTGATGAATACAGTTCTTCAAATTATGTAATTGTCAATTAGATCATGGATATTGCTACAGTTTAATTCCTTCATATAAAAAACATGAATATGATTAAAAAATATCAATATCATATAAAGACTAGACCTTTACCTATAACTCATTCCATCGCAAACGTGTCAATCTTTTTTTAATTCCTACACCCCCTCACCACCCCCAGCCTACACACAGACACATATCTTACTTACAAAACTTTTTTGAATTTCTACCACTATCAAACTTACAAGGCTTTTTGAATTCATACCACAACCACATTTAATTTTATGTGTCTTTTTCCTCGGTTAATTTTATGTGTCTTACTCTAGCCTTTGTCACAATTTATATCTAACATCCCTCTCTATTCTCTAATTTCATTTTTGTAATTTTTACTTGAGCATGGAATTTTATCTTTATGCACATAGTTCAATGCCTATGTAACCAATCTTCTACTCTTATTTGCTTCTTTAAAACCAAGTTCACAATTATTACAACCAATCCAAAGTGGTAAGTCACCACAAATAGCATGCTTGCATGGGAAACATTGCCTTTCTTTAAACTTATCACAAATATTGTAACCAATCCAAAGAAGTAGGCACCACAAGTAGCATGCTTGCATGGGTAACACAACCTTTGAGGGGTAAACCATCAACACAAGCACTTTTATTTGGCTAAATTGTCACAATCGTGCATAGTTTTTTGTCAAAGTCACCCAAGACTTGCTTTGTGGGGGCATTATTCTTTCAAACCACCCACCATTGGAACCTAACCCAATCACTTCATTTGTGCCTTGGGAAATTGAACATTAAAATGTGCCTTGACATGTCACTATCTTCCTCATTGAACCATGGCCCTATTGATAATGTCATCGTGTTTTTAAAGATAATGCTTCATAACGGTTATTATCTTTGAACAATCAAACTTTCTAAGTCAATAAATATGTGATAGAAGCTCATTTTATAAAAAATTTTATTATTATTTTGTTGTGTAATTTAATGTGAATAAAATTGTTAAAAGTTTAATGATTTTATGATTATTCAAAGACCTTTAGCAAACAAGAACTTGTCCATAAAAATTGTACTTTAAAATAAAACTCTACATTTTTTGAATTATTTGAAAATATTCTTGAAAGTACAAAATTTCACCTATAAACCCTAAAAAAAATATTATTTTGTTCACATATACTTGTTAATTGCACTTTTGGGAATAATAAGAGTATTACATTAACATGTCATTAGAGGGCGAACTTCTTATTTGCTATGTGGTATAAAATCTTTCATGGATTTTGTAATAATTTCCATATGTCAATATCTTATAGATGTTTTTATGCTTTTTTTTTCCAAATTATGCAACAAGGATATGGTTTTTTGTTTAAATTTATGCATTGTATATTTCATATGTTTTTGAAGATTATGATTCAATTTCATGTTACCTTTTTGTGTGTTCCTTTGGTTTGAAGATTTTTTTTCTCCTAGATTGCATTTATCTTCAACTAGTATGTTGAATTGAAAAATCTAAATGCATTTTGGGCATATGGAGGTGCAAATGTTATATTCTAATTAAAGCTAATTCATATTAATTCACACATAATACACTAATCAACAATAGGAACATAAACCAAAATGCATAACCACATATGTATGCCGAGTCAAAACAACTAAACTACTATGCTAACTCAAGAATGTAGGGCACTAAATTATTACACAAGACACCAATATAATTGGTTATAAAGGAGTCGATAATTTTTTTATTGTAGTTTATGTATGATATAATCTCTCACTTGATTGTCTTTTCCTTTTTAATCATGGTCTATTTATATATGCCTAGTCACACAATGGTACATATTTGAGTCTACAAGTTGGCTCCCAAATGTGTGTGAATAGTGTTGGAAATATTGTTGTCATTGGTGTCAAAGGCAAGGATATATTGTTGTCATTAAGGTCAAAGACAGAGGGAGACTACAGATAGATATTGCAAGATGAAGATTGCTGAAGATATTGTTTTTGGAGACCCAGTTTGGATACCCTATATTTGAAGGAATTTTTACTATATATACCTAGCTCAAATTGGAGTGTGGGTTACATGGTTGGAAATCTTATTTCGAGACCTTTCCAACGGTATATGGAATTCCCTCTAACTCCGTAGGAATGGGGAGATATGAAATAATTTGTAAATTCAACCCTATCAGAATGTTAGGTCCGCCCTGTTAGGATATTGAACAACGTTAGGTCGGCCCAAAAAGTTATTTAAGAACAATATAAATAAGTGGAGCACTCACCTCATTTGTTCATTCAATCATCCACTCAATGGAGCTCTGAAAAAGGTGTGCACTAGTGGAAGAGGAAATTCTTCTAGGGTTCGAAGATGTTTTCTAGATTCTGGAGATATTCTTGATGAAATTCTCTTAAAAGGTTTTTTCTTGGGGTTTCTAATGTGGTCAATGGAAGGTGTGGTCAATGGAAGAAGGTGCACCTTGTGAAGAGGAAGAGATGTTTTCTTGTAGAAGTTAAAGCTACGCAGAGGTTGCAAATGTTTTCTTACAAAAGTTGAAGCTGCATAGAAGTTACAAATGTTTTCTTATAGAAGTTGAAGCTGCATAGAAGTTGTAGATTTTTTCTTACATAAATTGAAGACTATTGAAGTAGTGCAGAAGTTGAAGATTGTGCAGTAGTGAGGATTGTCTTGTACAAAACAAAGCTCGACATACAAGTTGGAAGGAGCTAATTGGTATTAGAGCAAGATCCTTCAGGAACAATTCAACCACCAGAAGACGTGTAGAAGACATATCACTGTGAACTCATGGATAGACAGGAAGGGTTCTCCACAAATAGAGCTCCTTTATTTGATGGATCAAATTATGCCTTCTGGAGCATAAGAATGAGAACATATTTGATGGATCTAGGGTTTGAAATTTGGGATGCAGTTAAGACTGGTTATATAGCTCCAACAACTTCACTTGTAGATGTAGCCGGAAAGAAGCTTAGTGAAAATAACACTAAAGCCATGAATGCAATTTTGTGTGGATTGGAAAAATACAAATTTGTCAAGGTTATGCATTGCAAATCAACAATATATATGTGGGACAAGCTACATGATATATATGAAGGAGACGACAAGGTCAAAAAGGAAAAATTGCAAACCCATAGAGGACGGTTTGAGAGCCTTAACAAGAAAGAATAAGAGAATATTGCAGTCTTCTTCCTTCATGTCGATGAGATTGTCAACACCATCAGAGGTTTGGGTGAAAAGGTTGATGGAAAAATCATTGTGAAAAAAGCGCGTAGATCACTTCCTTTAAGATTTGATTCCAAGATATCTACAATTGAGTAAATGAGGAATCTAGATGATCTCACAATGGATGAATTACATGGAATTCTTACTGCATATGAAATGGGGATTGGAAAAGACAAAGAAGAAAAACCATCAAAGAGAGAAGCAACCTTTAAGGCATCAAAGAAGACAAAGAACACAATTCAAGTGACAACTCAAACAACAAATCAAATGAAGAAGAAGCCAATTTTGTTAGAAATCTCAAGAGAGGATCAGGAAAATACAAAGGTAAGCTTCCCTTTAAATGTTTTAATTGTGGAGAAGTAGGACACTTTGATGCTAAATGTCCTCATGCAAAAAATAGAAATAGTGATGAAGAAGACTCTAGCTTCAAAAGTTACAGAAAGAGAAAGACTGTAAAGAAAAGAAAGTTCAATAGACAAAAGAAGAATCTATATGCAAATGAAGATGAGAGCTCTTTTGATGATAGTGACAATGAAACAAAAGAGATACTCTTCATGGCCCTAGAAAAGGAGACTGTTGTCTTGGGTATTAAAACATCAAATTTAGAAGAATAAGACAATCCAAAAATTGATGGAGAAGTAAATTTGGAAGAAGAACTCATATGTGCTTTGGATGAAATACATAGATTGAGGAAAAATAAATGGATGCAGAAAGAACAACTGAAGAAGTACATACATGAATTACTATGTACAAAAGAGAAATATGATGAAACTGGAAAAATCATCATCAATCTAAAAACTCAAGTTGAAGAGGCTAAGATAATTGAAGAAGATTTGAGATCTTAGTTAAAAGAAAAGGAAGATGTTTGCAGCAGTCTATAATCTGAGATAGTCAGTCTAAGCATGACGTTGGAAAAATCAAGTGCTCCCATGGCTCACTTGGTCAAATTTAGTAAAAAATTGACCACTAGAATCATGAGACCAAGCTCTAAATTACCTAGGTGGGAGACTAATTCTAGGGAGAAGGAAAATATGCTCTAACACCCCCCCATAAGTCTAAATTGGTGAAAATAATGCATAAAAAAATGGGTCCTGACCAAAATGATGCCATATTAGGTACCCAAGTACAATAAAAAACCTCATGAAGTGAGAAAATAGGTAAAACCACATGGGGAAAAAAAACCCTCAAATGATAGGATGATGAGAACAAGACTAGGAAGTCTCCTCTAAAGTCTCCAACACTCCCAAGTGTCCCCGCAAGTCTCTGAACAACTACTATTTGAAAGGCTTGGTGAAGATGTCTACAACCTGATCCGCTAATGGACACTATTACAGTGAAATAATCTAATAATGTATGGGCCCCCAAATGTAGTGTAAGTGTATCTCTATGTGTTTGGTCCTCTGCCTCTTTACTGGATCTATGGAAATTTTAATAGTACTTTAATTGTCATGCCATATGATATTTGAACAATGGATATTTAGACCAAACTCTATAAGAATACCCTGCAACCAAATCGCCTATGTAAATGCATTCGTTGCTCCCCTATACTTTGCCTTTGCAGATGATAAAACAATATCTAATTGCTTCTTGCTTGACCAACATATAGGCCTTAAGTCGAAGCTAAAAACATAACCAGATGTGGACTTGTGATAAGTTCCATCACCAACCCAATATGAATCTATATAACCAGTAAGATCTAGTGTGGAACCTATGTTGATGTATATGTAACTTCGGAATGTATTTCACATATATGTATGTTGTATTCCTATAGAGATGGTATTATTCCTCTATAAGGAAGTGTCGTCATTTATATTGTAAGTGTCGTAACTTATACTTGATGGGTTATTAGACCACCTTGTTTGGGGTCGGCCCTGTATAAGTCATGTGGGACAAAGGGTTATTAGACCACCCTATTGGGGGTCGGCCATGTGGGTCAAAGGGTTATTAGACCACCCTATTGGGGGTCAGCCCACTCAGCATTATGTTATGTGGTTAAGTTCGAGCCTACATGAGTTAGGTAAAAAGGCAAGTCAAGTCAAGTATAAATAGAGTGCGGGAGGCACTCTATTTACTCACTCACTTCTCACACATGCACTCAAGGAGGAGTGGCGCACTTATGGAGGAGGAGGATCTGCTGCTAGGTTATGTCTATCTCTCATGGTTGGTTGTATCATTGCTCTATCTATCTCTGAGGAAGTTATTGGGGTTTTTCACCTTTATGGTTTTCCCCAAGTAAATCTTTGTGTCTCTTGTGTGCTTGCATTATTGTCTCCATGACTGATATGCTGTAGATATGCTGTACATGTTGTTCTCTCAGTTAAGATCCTAGATCAGATTGAAGTAAATTCTGAAAATTTAACAACCTATAGCATAGTGAATACCAAAACTAGGAGTACCCTTCACATATTGAAGAATTATCTTAGCAGCTTTCTAGTGTAGCTCATGAGGCTCCTGCATGAACCTAGAAACTAATCCATTTGCATAAGAGAGCTCAAGTCTAGTGTGAGTGAGGTGGAGTAGATTCCCAACCAACTGCATGTGAAACCCGATAAGTATATCATGATCATACTTGGATTGTGCCATATTTATCCTTGAATTAGATTGGCTTATCTCAAGTCCAATAAAATAATGCAACAATTCCATATCTATCATGGAAAACATGTCATGCAATTCATATTTTGCTAAAGCAATGGATGTTGTTGAGCTACCTATGATAAGTAAATCATCTACATAAAGAACTATCAATAAAAAAGAGTCCACCTATCTCAACATATACACATTCAAATCTTAATGGCATCAAGAGAATCCATGTGACAACAAGAAAGAGTTCATCTTTGTATACCATGCTTGGGGTGACTGCTTGAGGCCATACAAAGACTTCCTCAACTTGAAGACAAGTCAAGAATCCTGGACATATCCATGTGGATAATCCATATAGATCTCCTCCACAAGGTTTCCGTGAAGAAATGCACTCTTCACATCCATGTGGGAACCTCTCAATGTATGGTTGTTATAATGGATAAAACTAGTCTAATGGAGTCCATCCTTGCAACTCGTGCAAAGATATTTGTGGTCTATCCTATGAACTTATGAGAAACCCTTAGCTACAAGATGACATTTGTACTTTATAACAAGCCCATCTGTTTCCATATTTGTCTGGTACATCCACCTACACCGAACAAGCTTTCTACTAGGAGGAAGTGGAACCAATTGCCAAGTTTGATTCCGAATGAGGGAATCATATTCCTCATCCATGATAAGACTAAGTATATAATGTGGAAGCCACATAGCAATGAATATGCATCGAGGGATATGTACAAGAGAGTGCTTATGGAGCACCATGAAACTGTGATCTAGTCCTCCGTGTATTTGTTGGTTTACCCACTAAATCTCCTACTACCTTTAGAGTCTAATGTGTCTAAAATAGTCTCGATGCTGAATTTGCAATGAATTTCTCATCTAATTCACTTGGTTCCCATCATTGTATGAAATATGATATGAATCTAAAGTTATATTGGATTCTGAAAGATCGACATCAACTAGAATTGGTGGATATGCAAAGTGCATGCATGGAAACTTTTTTGAATTTAACACTTCTTCAATGAAGAGTTTTTATGTAACTGGTTTCAACGGTCTATGCCCCTTAATACCTTCTAGATACCAAAAAAAATATACTCTTGAATTTGAGGTTCAACAACCCTCTTCTACTCTATTGGTATATGTGCCCAAGCACGAGATCCAAAAATCTAGAAATGTGTGACTTTCGATTTCTTACCGGTCCAAGCCTCAAAACGGGTTACTCCCTTCAAATATTTGTGAGGAACTCTATTATGTATGTATGTTGCACACTAAATGGCTTCAACCCATAGCTTGGGAGCAAGATATGTGGCTTGAAGCATGCAATTGGCCATTTTTTTCAAGTATTTGTTCTTCCTCATACCTACACCATTTTGTTAGGGTGTATATGGCACTATGTGCTACAATTTGAGATCGGTTCTCATATTTCATAACCTTCTGCAATCTACACGATGTTTCAGCATACTGTTTTGTTTCTACGCATCTGCATAGTCAACTGATACTACGCATCCTCTGCTGTGCTGTTGTTTTGAACTCGCGCATTTGTATTAGATAAAGCACATCATTCTGCGCATCCTATGCTATGCTTCACTTTTATCTTGGCACATCTGTATTAGATAATCCGTGACCTTCTGCACACCATCTATGATACTACCTTTTTGTTCTTACCCACTTGTCTAAGATAAAATTCATCATACTATGCATCTTCTACTGTGTTGCTCTTCTGTCTTTACGCATCTGTCTCGGATAAATTACTTCATCTTGTGCATCATCTGTTGTGCTGTGTTTTTGTCTTTGTGCATCATTTGTTGTGTTGCATTTTGCACATCTAGCTCTTCTTCTAGATTATGTTATTCCGGTTCCACGAGCCATTGATACCCCAATAATTAGAATCTTTCCAAATCAGAGTACTACACATTCGCATCTTCAAACTTACTTCAACTCTCCAACTTGACTTCTTATTTATACTTGGCATGCGCAGACGGTATGTCCACAAGTTGGTCGTAGCGTCCCTTCTTCCTTGCTTCACGGTCAAGCTTTATTCACGCTTCCGCCACTTGCCATGATCTACGCCACTAAGGTATCGCGTGTTGTGGTTCTTGCTCATACTTGGTCCTTTGGATAGTGGTTCTTGCGTACTTGGGAACCACTTCGTGTGGGGTCTTGTGCCCTTGAAGTACCATCGCTTATGGGTCTTGCACACTTGACTTGTCCAACCACCACTTACTTCTGGGACTCTTGCGCAGTCCAAGACTTGTATACTTCTTCCGATTGGTGGGTTATGCACACTTCCAGGATTTGTGTACATTTCCAACTGCTTCATGCTTCTGAACCTCTTGCGCACTTCCAATGTTACCTTTGAAGTGTCACTACTAGATGGATTAGGACTTGCAAACATACCTTATGTACTTCTTCAAACTGGATGTACTTCTGCAATCTGAATGTACTTCTTTAAACTGGATTTCATATATTTCTTCAAGTTGGAAAAAGGATACCGAGTCCTCTTTGACATTAGTTGACATCAATGACAACCAAAGTTCAACACATATGAATGTCGGGATTGGGAACATCAAAAAGAGTCTTAGCAAAAGTATAATCAATATGTAACTAGCTCGAAAAGGTGGAACCAAAAACTCAATACAACTTTGAATCCATTTTGGATCCATAGATAAAAAAAATGCTAAATCAGATAAAAGTGACGAAATCAAAGAGATGTCATAAGAATATCAACATTCGGTCAACTAGAGAGCCCCGAACCAAAATCTATCAAACCAAAGTAGGGTAAATAGTGTTTTTTTCAATATTTTAAGTGGGGCACCTTTTGTTTTGGTAAAAAATGCAAGGGAGGTACAACAAATGACGACACGTTGGGAAAAGCAGTTATCTTTGCCTAAATGTTCGAAGATTTACATGCAAAAGAAGACAAAGAATAAGGATTTCAACAAGAAGAGGATTTTCCCTAGACCATGGGTACCATATTTACAAGTCAACCCTTTAGAGATTCAACCAGCTGCAATAGAATTTTAAAGATAACATTCCAAATATCATTCAAAATATAAAGGTAAAAATTTAGTGATCAAATTTCCAACAAGATACATTCTTCATTGGAAGATGCCCTATGGAAAAATTCGTAATGACCAGAAGCTGTTATTTGATTACTTACCTCTAAAACCACAAGTAAGCATGGCCACTGCTACCAACGAGCGTCCATAGCCCCGATAGTGATACCTTTTAACCCATTCAATTACTTTAATCCCATCCCGTTGATTAAGAATATAGAGCTTAGACATCCTATGTTCCAGTCATCGGGGGAGCAGACTTAGAATCTTTTTACGAGCGTGGATGACATATAGGTCCTTTTGAATGTATTTATATTTATACATTTATTCTAGAAATCTGAACCCCTAATGGCACAGACATTGCCACTGCTGCCAGCATGCATCCATAGCCTCAGTAGAGTTGTATTTTGACCAATTTTACCCAAGTGCTTGAGTCCCAAGTGATTAGAACAAGAGGAGCATAAAACTATAATTAGTGCAAATGTCGATAGAGATTGTCTAACAGGTGGGGAAGCGAACTAAAACTCCTTAAGAGTGCGGGATGTCATTAAGAGGTTTATACTAATAATAATACAAGCCACACCCTTTTGTTCATATAAGAGAAAACCGACTAAAATGTAATTGTTAGAATCTGTATTAATATATAGCATTGCGTAATAATACACAATAGTAAGAAGGAAGATATAGTCAATGTTGCTAGTCTTTAGTATGAAAGTTTTGTTTTAGGACTTGAAAAGTGTTCCTTCACAGAGAGGATTATCCCCTTCATATTATCTTGTAAAGCTTTCTTCATGGACATAATTCCAAATCCATAAAGACTTAAATTCCTAACTTAATCCAAGGCCCCATCCAACTTTGGATTAACAACTCCCTATACATTAATCAAGATTGAGAACGGTTCATATGTATAATATGATTAAAAGCTCTAAGTTGTAAAATTATTGGAGTCGTTCACTTTATAACATTTTCATCCTTTAAGTCCAAAGGAAATGATTGACACACCACATATCTTAAAAAAAAAAGGAGAACTTTGAAACTCAACAACATCAAATATGAAATTAGGAAACCGTGATGATTCAATCAAACTTGAAAAAGGGAAGGAAAGAAAATTAATTTAATTGCGATGACATAACATTTACAAGTCAAGCCAAAATATGTGTTGAATTAACCAATTATCCTTGCAGGAAAAGAAAATTATATATACCACAATCTTATCGTATCAAAAGTGAAAATATATAGGAAAAATGTATTGTAAGGGATAGAATGAAAAGTAAAATGAATGTATTGAAACCTCTGAAAATATATAGGAAAAATGTATTGTAAGGGATAGAATGAAAAGTAAAATGAATGTATTGAAACCTTTAAAAGGTTTGAGATAAAGTATATTATTTTTCCTTTGAATTGTGATTGTTATAGATAGTATTGTTGTATGACATATTAAGTTAATTAGGGTTTGGGTTTTTAGTAAAAATTATTATATAAAGAAAAACAAGAGTTGTTTGTGGTTTAGTCCTTCTCTTAGTTTATCAATGCAAAAACAAATTCTAATATTAATGAAGTTTTATATTTATTTAAAAAAACAAAACAACAATTTTATTGAGTTAACAAAATTATAATATTTATTTGAAAAACATCAATATAAAAAGTAAAGGGTACTATTGAATAGATGAAATACAACTTGCAAATATAATAGCGGAATGGAAAAACATAGTTTTAGGTAAGAATATTACTTATATATAAATAGATGAAATACAACTTGCAAATATAATGTGGAAGGGAAAAAACATAGTTATAGGTAAGAGTAATACCTACATATAATATGTATATATTGTGATCAATTTATTATTTTAATTTCATGATAATTTATTATTATTTATTTTCTTAACAATAAATGTTTTAAAATTATCTATTATTTTTAAAAGGCAGGGTATAAAGCATTTTGAATAACAATAGTAAATTTAACCTTTATATTAGTTGCATGCATTTCCTGTTAATATAAGTTCAAATTACAATAGTCAAGACCACAAATCAAACACCAAGCTTATACTAACCATGAAATTGGGTTTTGAGAAAAAAATAAACAATGGCAATAAATGCGTTTTAAATTCTTCTGTAATTGAAGCAAGTATTCATCAATCCATATCATTGGATTTATTATATTGGTTGATTGTTGTGAGAGGAATATATTATATGATGAATGCGATGGTTGGGAAACAAGTCTAGTTACAAAATTTCTCCCGTGCTTGATAATTCTAAACATGAAATATGCCCACCACTGGATTGCAATTGCAATTCCATTTCTTAAATACCTAACTCATGATTAACATGAAGTATATTAAATGTCAACAGATGCCATCACTTGCACAAGATGCCAACATTAGAGATGCAAGTCTCCTCAAACATTGTACATCTCCGGAAACTACAGAAGGCATGATATTGAGAATTAAAGTCTAAAAACTAAAACCAATGTAGGGAAATTTAAATCAGCACAATAGTAATTTACCTTTGTTGCAATTGACTCTGGTGGCATTCTCGTCGAAAGAACTAAACTTTTTTCTATTTGGTAAGCTATTAACATAAGTTAAAATTAGAATGCCGAAGACTAGAATGAGGCCTCACACCTTTAACTTTGATTCTTCACGGAGCAATCTTCAGCTTGCAAAACGATAGAAGAGCAATGTAACTTTGGCCTTCTTATAGATGTAAAAGTGCAACCAGATAATGGAATTGTATTTTGCTGGTTTTGTAGCCTTTTTTTTTACAATGAAAATACTGTAAATGCTGAAATATTGCCAAGATATAAAACAAAAAGAGAAAAAGAGAAACAATTAAGTTAACTGAAATTGCACATTGATCACAAAGCAAGGGATCTTAGAGTCAAACTAAACAATAGCATATGCTAACCAATTACAGCCATTCAAGGCAAATACAAATAAAAGAAATAATAATATGCATAGCTAGGTAGTGAATTCTCTTCAACTTAATTTGACTTTAATATTCACAAAGAGAATAGGAAATGGGCATATACATGTAGTGAAATTTGGGGGCCAGGAAATTAATCCTATTGTATCCTAAAACAACTAGAATTTCTCAAACTTGGATGTGAAACATGCTTTCAAAATATTATACGTAAGGTTAGATACAAGAGGATTGGTGCCAAAAGAAACTAGTATATAGGAACATATTGCAAGTCTTACCTTCTATAGTCCTGTGCACAACGGGTATTCTTAAAAACCATTGTGAAGATTTGTCATAGAGAACATTGTTTCGAGAACATGCCTGTTGGCCTGTAAGGATGAAAAGGTGCAACACATCGATTAGTATAAGTATGTAAGGCCTCCAATTAGGTATTTTTTGAATGCTAAAATACCGTTAAAAAAAACAAAAAACAAAAACCTATAGAAATGGAGGAACAATTGAATTACTTGAAATTGCATATTGATCATGCAATAAAAGATCTCAGAAGCAACAGTAGGATATTCTACTCAATTGCTTGGTTTGTCAATTCTTTAATTTGCTTTGGAAGATTCGTTTGAATATACTGTCAAAATAAATATTTATGCAATTTAAGTTTTTGTGTTAAAACAAACACAAACATTTTTATTAGTTTCAACATACCTATCTAGGTTGGCTTGTTGAAATGCGGTAAAACGTTTATGAATCATTTTCTTGTTCCATCATCCATAATTTCTAGCACAATACTTCGGACCTCACAACCCCCTACATATGCATCACTCCTAGTACAATCTCTGATATCCTTGGCCTAAGCTATGTAATTTGCATATCCCTAAAGCCCTAATTAGTTTACCTACTATTTGACTTTAAAACAATCCGATCCAAAATTAGCATGAACCACAATTTCAGTAATGTTTGAATTTAAAATGATACAATCCGAAATTCCAACTCATTTTGTTGGTGTAGATTGCAGGTTAGAGTTTCAGTACATTATGTCAAAAATGTCAATCATTGACATTAGTGGGACATCTTGATGATATATTTTAGCAAAATGAAATTTCATATGCTCATATTTCTTTCAAATATATTTCCAGGCACTTTAATTAATCATTAAAGTACTGTTAAATTTTTCAAATATATTCTAAGTGCTTTAATTAATCATAAGGCTTGTTTATTGTACCCTTGATGTTCCATAGAGGTCTTAGTGCTTTTGATGATGCAAGAGTTGAAGACTTAGGGTTGAGGATTCAAACACTAGGATGGACATGTAAACTTAAAATCTAACGCTAAAGTTGCCTTGCCATGTACTTGGGTGATGCAAGTTGGCTAGGGTTTGTCAACCCTAAGGAGGACGAGCACTGGTGTGGACAGCTTGTGTGATACAAGCTTGGTGAAAGGCAAAGAGGAGGATTTTCCCATGTGTATGCTATCTTATTGATGATCTTTGGTGGAGTAACAAACTTTGGGTGGGAGTGATTCCTAGATAGGAGGAGTTGGTGGCTAGGCTTTTCTTGTGGTTTTCCTCTCTAGGGTGTGGAGTGGTTGACTTGTACCAACATTATGATAAAGTTGTGGCATGTTCGTGTACTTCATCTTTTATATATATATGAAGTTTTCAACATTCCAAATTTTGTCTACTTGCGGATTTGATTTTCAGCTTATGTTATCTTCATAATTGAGTAGATTCCAGCCTTGGTTATGCATGCTAATTTAACATAACATAGACCTGAATTGATAAAGTAATTTAACACATATCTAGAATATAAGAGGCAGATTTACTATTTTATAATTTGCCAATATAAGACATTTCAGATCTATTGTATGCTTGGAAATTATGCCCTAAGGGTTGTAGGTTTATGGTATTGACATATACTTGAATGGTATTTATTTTCTTGGGCTTCCTTCTGAAATTGGGTTGAAGTTCAATTGTTTGTACCTTGAGTAGTTGTGAGAAAAATTGTTACCCTTCCTACTCGGATTCAAATCCCACTTTGTGACATGTTTGCTCTTAGTGAACCGATTGTTGACGAGCTATATATGATCTATGCATGAATTGTTGACTTGGTCTTGTGCCTTAAAGAATATAGGGTTTACCTTGAGTACCATCCTCAAAACAAGAAGTTCTCGAGAGGTTTCCCCCAAGATATGTTACTTGGAACAGTATATATATATATATAATTGGGCTCAAGAGAATGAAATATTGCTGCTGTAAATTAATATTTCAGATCCAGCCCCAAGGCTGAAAGTTAATAGGAAATAGATTTCAAAAACCTTGCATTAATTGCCCGATTTCGAAATTTCTAACAGTTAGAAGACCATACCTATCTTTCTATTGCTGTCAACTAAAAAAAAAGCTTCAAAAATAAAAACAACTTCCCATCAGCTTCATAGTGAAACTGGACATTGGACAAGACCTAAAACACCTTGACACAAAATAATAAAGTAGAGGATGGAAAAACACATTTTCTTGAAATGCCCGACCTACAAAGCCATTAGATCTAATTTTCAACACATTTGTAACAAAACCAAACTCATAACTTACTAACCCATAAAAATCAAATGGAAGTTTAATCATAGAAACAACATAATAAATACAAGCAATTAATTTAATTTTATAGATCCAATAGACCAAAGTTGATCTCATTGGACAGTGATCATCATCATCATCATCATCATAATTCATATACAACCTACAAGTGAATTGTGTGCAACACATTGTAGAAAGTTGATCCTAGCTACTTACTAAAATGGTAACTTGTCTTAACCTAAGAAACAGGTCACGTCCAATAGGGGTCCATGTCTGTATCCCGGTGTCCCACATATCAGACAAACACATAGGACAAGTGTCCTAAAATAGAACACATGCCAAATGTGTCAGACACTTGTGCCCTGGATGTGTCCTATGACTTTGACTCTAAAGAGCTCTCAGTTGCAAGGAAAGAGCTCTCGCAATCTCTCATTTTGCAAATGAAGGGTAAACTCAAGATTTGAAAGGATCATAAGTGTTTTGTATATGTTCTAGATTTTTGAAAATTTTAGATCTCTGCGTCTATATTTCAACTTTATATATATAATGTGTCCCCGTGTCTTCTTTTCAAGATCAGAATGTCCCATCTCGGATACTAGTATTTTCATGTCCTAAATCCTCGTGTTGTGTGACTTAGATGTTAACTATTTGGGCATAACTATAAACTTTATTTCCTTGGATGAAAAAATCTCTTAAATTAGAATGCCAAATCTTTTTACATTCCATCCTTTCCCAGTATCCTTTTTTCTTTATTATACAATAAAACTTCGGTGAGCCTTACCCAAGTAATTTCAACGAGTTACCAATTCCCATGGCTAAAAAAATAAAATTCCTTGGATTCTTCCCAAAAAAAAGCCACTTCAAAGCCTTAAAAAAATGGCATCTTTATATCATACCCCGGTAAAAATTCAGAAAACATTCAACCAAGGATCATCAATATCTAAAAACCCAAATAAGTGAAAGAAAAGCATCACAATAAAGATAATTATAATTTTAAACATCATTTCAGCCTATTGGTCTATGTGACCAAATAAAGTTAAAAATTAAATGATAATAAGATAATCTTGGAAACTAATTCTGGCAATTCCTGAACGAGAAATCGGCTAAATCTAGGCATGATAGAGAAATTAATACTCACCGGTTGAGCTACATGCTGGGTGACTTCCTCAGCTTCACAAGTTGGTCATTTTCCTCTAATGGAACCAGTTTTCTCGTTTTGTTTTTCTCTCATTGTATCCTTTGTCGTACAATGAGAGGTTTACCCATCTGTTCACTCATTTCTTTCTTTATCCAACGTGACAGGGTCAGGCTTGTATACAACTTTCTATCTATTAACATATGTTTCTCTTTAGTAGGAGTTGGGTCAAGCAGCTTACATGTTTCTCTTTAGTAGGAGTTGGGTCAAGCAGCTTACAGACAACTAGCCTCAACGAAACAAGAAGTAGATACTTAACGGTGATCATATCATTCCCTCCTAAAAAGGAAATTAGATGGCCAGCACAAGAATCCATCATCATCAAAAAAAAGTATTACATATTAATTGTTAAGAGTCAAGACTAAATAAAGCCATTGTTAAGACTAAATCAAGCCACAAATCATAAATTATTATGTGCATTTAATTGGAGAGAACTTTTCCTTCAAATTATCTAATTCTTCAAATTTTTTGTTATCCTTGAGCTTTCTGTTTTTAATATATTCATACCAGAAAGTTTATCCAAATATTCAAAACTTTCTAAAAGCATTTAATTTTGGTTTATGTCAAGTCACCTCCCACTCTTGTTTAGTGTTCTCCATGTATCGCTATGAAACCTTCTGGATGTTTGAAATTAGTCCTGTTTTGGAAACATCATTCTTTCATCCATATTTTTATGTTTGCAACAATTGATACTTTTCTGATTCTTGTTTGCTTCAACTATTATTGGAAATTGAACTTCAATATAATTTGGGACAACATATTGTTATAATAGTGTAGATGTCAATGCTGATGCGGAGCATGGGGTTCAAAAACATAACTACTGTTTCTTAAACTCCCCAACGGAACCGATTAAACTCCCACTTAGAAATCCGTAATTATAGGGACTAGCGGGAGCACTAGGAGTTCGGGTAGGCACCACAGAAACACGGCGGCGACATTTCTGGAGCTATATTTGGGCAGAAATCCCATGAATAAAAGGACTGGACCTAAACGAATAAACCAGTTTTTGTTTTTCTTTAGTTTGGAGAGAGTGGAGCTCTGGGGGCTGATTCTCAGTCCTCTCGTGATATTTATGTGATGAAATTTTAGTCGTTTGATTTATTATCTATTCAATAAAAAAAGACTGAGTGTTTGGTTGTATCTGGTTCTGCTGTACACAGATTATTAGCCTTTCGTTGTATTATTTTCCTTGGTTTTACCAGTTACTCTATTTTCAGTTTTCTGAATATTGTTTGCAGCAGAGTGCCTGCATCATTTGGTATCAGAGCAACCCAAAATGGCCCAGAGGGGAATCCATTGTTGCAGACTGATCGCTGGAGACTTAGCTGCTTAAACCAAAGAGTTGGTTCGAGAGGAGAACCAAGTGTGCTTGGAGGAGCACTAGATTGCTCAAAGGAGCACTAGATTGCACGGAGGTGCATTAGAGCAACCCACAATGGCCCAGAGGGGAATCCATTGTTGCAGACTGATCGTTGGAGACTTAGCTGCTTAAACCGAAGAGTTGGTTCGAGAGGAGAACCAACTGTGCTCGGAGGAGCACTAGATTGCACGGAGGTGCATTATTGTTACCAGTGGGTTTGGCTAGGGAAAGCCATACTGTGAACAACTTTAAGAGAGCAAGTTGTTGGGAAGCCAAAGAGAGATTGGCAAGTAAAAGTTAAAAAATGGCAAAGGAGAAGCGGGTGAGCCAAGAAGAGAAAGAATGGATCAGGGTAGAGATACAAGCAATTAGGTAACTTATCAAAGAGTGTGATGAAAGACTGCAAAGAAAAGCGGAGATCCGAGCCATACGAAAGGTGATAAGGGCCTTGGAGGAGGAAGAAAGGACATCAAATTGAAAAGAGAGAGTTTTCAAAGGGGGTCTCAGTTGTGGAAGTGCTTTGCTACCCGGAAGAAGGTGAAGCATTGGAACAAGAAGAATATAGTGTTGTTGAACACATGGGAGCAAAGGAGGAGGAACAAATTCTTCCATTGTTGGAAGAACAAATGGTTGGGCAATGCATAATGAGTGTGGCTGAAGATGTCAAATTGGGATGCTGGGAAGGAAAATGGTTCCTTTAGTGAAAATGAAGTTGACAATGTTGCAGCAAAAGAGAAAATTGCTTATTTGCAGCTCATGCATGTAGGAATTGAGATGCCAAGGAAGGACATTGAACAAGGTGTAACCGAGAAAATTGGCAGTGTTCCAATGGTTAATGGAGTTGAAGGCCAAAAGGCTGTGAAAGAATGGCTAAACGTTTCTGAGCAAGCACTAATGACAACTTGAAAAATGAGTTTATGGAGAAAGATGGTTTATACCAAGGTTTGTTGATGTAGTTGCTGCTAATTAGGCTGCTGTTGTGTAGGGTTCTATGGTTGTATTTTGATCGATGGAGAAAGTTGAAGAAAACACAATTTAAGGCAATGAACCAAGAGGTTCATAATTCTGTAAACAAGGGGAGAATGATGCGGTTCAGAAACATAACGACTGTTTCTTAAACTCCCCAACGGAACTGATTAAACTCCCAGTTAGAAATCCATAATTATAGGGACTGGCGGGAGCACTAGGAGTTCAGGTAGGCACCATAGAAACATGGCGACGACATTTCTGGAGCTATATTTGGGCAGAAATACCATGAATAAAAGGACTAGACCTAGGTGAATAAACCAGTTTTTGTTTTGTTTTTCTTTTAGATTGTTTTTCTTTAGTTTGGAGAGAGCGGAGCTCTGGGGGTTGATTCTCAGTCCTCTCGTGATATTTATGTGATGAAATTCTAGTCGTTTGATTTATTATCTATTCAATAAAAAAATAATGAGTGTTTGGTTGTATTTGGTTCTGCTGTACACAGATTATTAGCCTTTCGTTGTATTATTTTCCTTGGTTTTACCAATTACTCTATTTTCAGTTGTCTAAATATTGTTTGCAGCAGAGTGCATGCATCAAATGTTCATGACTGATTTTTACCCGAATGAGATAGATGATACCATTGATTGTCATAAAGGCAGGATATGGCACGTGCCTGTAGAAATTATACTTCTCCATGGTTAAATTATAACCAAAAAAGGTCACTTCAAAATACATGTGAAAGAACAAATAAACATAATGCTTTGGAACAACATGAATAAAGCATAACATGAGTAACAGGTTTAGAAGAAACCTCGTAGTATATTTCTGCCCAAAATCGGACCAATAGAGTATACGTAGTAAAAAATAGCAAACCAGGTATATCAAGCAAAACATGTAGCAAAATCTATGTATGCCATGGTCACAAGAAACAAAAGTCAGCAAATAAACTCTAATTTGCAACCACAAATAAATCATCGCAAATGAATTTACAATACAAAGTAATTGAGGATCCTTATCAACAAAGCAAGGTAGAGAGGTAGTAAGAATGGGAAGAATTTACCTAAGGTTTTAAGTACTGCACACTTCGCCGAAATATAAAGACAAGACACCGAACTGAAAAAGGAGGGTACAATTTATTATTTTTAGCTCAATTGATACTTTCTCATTACACAAAATTGCACAGGATGACGAATGACTAGTCAGAATATTATTTAAAAGATTGGAAATATTAATAAATTAAAAACGTCCAGATATAAGTTATCCTGTTGCAAGATTCGATATGACATGAATTTGTAATTAAATTCCAGACCTAGATTATCCTATTGCAATTAAATAGCAAAAGTCTTCACCTAGATTATCCTATTGCAATCAAATGCCAAAAGTCTTCACCTAATTATGTTATTTAATTGTAATTCTATTTTGCAATGAAAACAAGCTGAATCAGATTTCTATAGAGTAAAGTTGGTTTACTTAAAAGAAATGCTTCTAATGCATTTATCCTGCAACTATTTATCTAAATCTTACCTCCATTCACAACAACATTAAGAAAATGAAAAACCTTCTGAGTTGTCCACCCATATTCTGGCACTCTGAGCTCAATCTTTATAAGTTGAATCTAAGCAAAAAGGAAAAAATAAAAACCTTGACCATCAGTAAAAGTAAATGATTATTAAGAACCTTACAAATTTACAGTAACATGTGATCAATTAATCATAAAGCAACCCACAAAACTACTGTGACTTCATTTAAACTAGGAAAAAAATAACATTACATATTAACTTTATCCATAAAAATGATTGAATCTTAAGGAAGGAAGTAAAACCTAAGTCCAACGAAGTCCTAAAAGATACAAATTCACATATGGGTATATTAAAATAAACTTTCTCTCTCTCTCTCTCTCAGATACACGCCACACACACATACACACATAGATGCACACACACGCAGATGTCACTATTAGTATTATCATACTCAGACCTGGAACATAATCATTTTGCCTCAAAATTACAATTATGCTCAGGCTCGGATTAGAACATATCATCAACTCAGAAAACAACCGGGTCGAACAAAAAATACATAATACCTATATACACACATCAAACGTAAATCCAAATCATTAGACACCAAATGCATAATGTTTGTTAATTTATATTGCATGTAAGGGCATAAATAAGAAAACTTTATCAAGATACATAAGCAATAAGTTATGAAATACAAAATACATAAAAAAAAAAACTCTAAATGGCTTCTAGAGTCCATAAATCATAAAACTGTAATCAAGAATAAATGTTGAGATCTCTGGAGATAACTTGGGTCAAACTAGGTTTGAAGCATTTAATTTAAAGTCTGGCTTAATAGCAACACATGCTTCACCAGCCCCAAGGGTTAGTTCAAGTGTTCATGAGCCAGATGTGAGATCTTTCCCTTCAAAGTTGGGGAGGTCACAGGTTCGACTCTCTTGATCCCCTCGGGTTTAGGCTCCATAATCACTAATCAAAGCTGATGGTTTACCCCGTTTACCATCTCTGAATCATGGGAGAGTACTCAAGGGGTTTTCCACAAGGTTATTCATTTGAAAAAAAAAACATGCTTCACTAGACATTATTTGATTCTTCCTTATATAAGTTTAGTTTCTAGGCTTCAATCTTAGCATCCCAAAATTCCCAGTTTAAGGGGTGCAGGACGAAGGGGAACAAGGTCTTGTTTTGCATATATGCTGAAAAGTTGTTAAGTGTGTTGAAAAACCAATTTCTAACTTCTCCATGTGAGATCCAATGGATTTGAAACTTTGATCCCATCACAAAACAACCTGAAATGGGAGGCCCACTTTAACTGTTAATATTAAAATTTAAGATAATAAAAGTAAAATGTAACTAATAGTAAATGTCAACATTAACTTCAATATAAGCAAAATATAAGTAAAGGTAAATGTCAAGTGTATGTCTGTAGAATTGTAGATACTATATATATATAATACAAAAACTTCTATGCATGGTTCAATTTACATTATAGTCCATTCTTGGAAGGAAAAAAAATATCGAATATAATCAGAAAATCCCTAATTTATATATTATTAAATGGGCCTTTCCATGTCCTTTAAAGTGTGATTGTCAATAGAATATATAAAAATAAAAACATCCGGATTTTTATTATTGGAAAAGCACCTAAAGGAAACAAGACTAATTGGATAATGCATGAATACCGCCTTGCTGATGTCAATAGGTCTGCAAAGAAGAAGGGCATCTTAAGGGTATGCCATTGTTCCTATGTATTGTCTTCTGTGTATATTCCTATGTGTAAATAGAACAGTGTAGGTGTTGTTTGGTGTAAAACAATTGTTTTCTTGGATGCCATTGTGGCTCAATCCAGGAAGACTCCTAGATGATGAATCTATTGGGGAAACATGGGTTTATCACCTAGGTTATAAAAGTCATGGGTTTTCTAATTTAATTCAGTGGCTTTCATTAAGGAAAACTAGAATTATTAACTATTATTTTTATTTTCCTCAGTCCAGCTTAAAATAAGTGCATTGGATGGGCTTCACTCATCTAACTTTTAGCTAAAAATCCTTTATTTTTTCTTTTGGGTTATCCTTATTTCTAATTAGGAAATTACTTTTTGTTGCAGTTGGATGATGAGATACTATGCAGAATTTAAAACAAAAAGAGCAGTGCAAAAAAGTTAGCCGAGGATCAGGAGTGGTCCTCAGAAGAAGCAATGGAACAATTCCATGAAGAAATTGATGAAAAGGTGCCAGGAATACTGCCTACTGGGAATACTATAATGAACTCGAGCATTGAGCATTCAGAAAGAATTTCACAAGATTCAACCAAATGTGCCCCTTCTCCCAATTGCAGAACGGTCTCTAACCATGATTCCGTCAACGTGTCCCTGAATGCCTGTCAAGTTGTCCCTGTCTGTCAGGATGCCTGTCAACCTGACCTGTAAGACTGTCTGTGTCGGTCAGGATGCCTGTCAACATGCGAAAGCTGGATCATCTTATCCTTTCAATAGATGGATACGTGTCAAGTTGCAGTCCATGAAGGAAAAGGGAAAGTGAAAGCATTGTGCACCCCACACGGAAAGAGACAAAGATTCCACGCGGTTCATGGCGTTAAAGTCAAATTATTTTATTTGAAGCTGCGGTGCTGCAAGCATCTCTGAGAAAGAGGGTTACAATCCTTTCCACAATTTCTCTTAAACTCCTCCCTCACAATTTTGAGCATCGATCGTTCAGAGCTTCCCCAGTTTCTATTTCTATTTCTATATAACAGTTGGCATCGGCCTACCCAACCCTCCATCCTCGATCCCCAAACCCCACGCCTCCAGTTTCCTGCAACTGTGATGGACCCTTCCCCCGCCTCCTCGTCTACTGCTTCTCAATCCATCAGTTCCGGCTACGATGTGTTTATTAACCATCGTGGCCCGGACACCAAAAATACCTTCGCTAGTTATCTCTACCTCGGCCTTCTTTCACGTGGATTAAAACCCTTTCTGGACAGGGAGGAATTGGAGAAGGGTGTCGAATTTCCGTCACAAATAGTGGATGCTATTAAAAATGCGTCGGTCCATGTGGCCATCTTTTCTCCAGCTTATGCGGATTCGCGATGGTGTTTGCATGAGCTCGTTCTCATGCAGGAGACGATGGCTACCATTCTTCCGGTATTTTACAATGTAGAGCCTGCTGAGCTTAGGTGGACAGATCACAACAAAACAGAACGCTATGCTGAGGCCCTCAACAAACTCAAAGAGAAGAAAACGGTCGACCCTCAAACCAATCAAGAGAAGCCACGATACGACCCCGCCATCATTCAGAAATGGGGAAATGCTCTTTCGAAGGTTGCAGACACAAGTGGGTTTGATTTGAAAGGCAAATTTAACGGGTGACACCTTCAACTCCCTCTCCCTCTCTATGTTTGATTACAGGATATAACATATATATGAATTGGTAAAAGTATAGGATGCTTTGCCCACGGCTGCAATTTTAAGAATATATAACATGTATATGGATATGATGCTTTGCTTCTGGTTCCAATGATTTACTTTGTTTATATTGTCTTTTTCTTTTTTGAATAACTAGGGATGAGGGTCGGATGCTAGACAAGGTCATGGAAGGTCATGGAACGTGTGTTGAAGATAATGGCTACAAAGACACAGTTTCATGTGGCCAAGTTTCCAACAGGTTTAGATGACAAAGTAAAAGATTTTGAAACTAAGGTATTAAAGCAGCAACCTATCGGAAAAGCTCAGGTGGTGGGCATAGTTGGCTGGGGTGGAGTGGGGAAGACAGCTATGTCGAAAGAGGTTTTCAATAGAAAGCATTCAGAGTACAGTAGATCCTACTTTTTATCAGATGTAAGAGAAAATGCTAAAATCTCATTACATTCTTTGCAAAGTAAACTTCTGAAAGGCTTGGGTCAATTAGATCGGCATATAGACGACATCTATCAAGGTACACAGATGCTTCTAGAATTTCTCTCATCTGCTAAAGTCTTACTAGTTTTAGATGATATAGATCATCAGGACCAGATAGATGCACTTTCACCAGATAGAGATGCCTTACATAGAGATAGCTTAATTGTGATTACAACTCGGGACAAAGATGTCCTAGCAAGGTCACGATTGGAAGAGCCATCCATTTATAAGTTAACAGGCCTTACTCCACAACACTCGCGAGAGCTCTTTTGCTCATATGCCTTCTGCCACCCCCACCCACTCCCCGGATTTGAAGATCTGGTAAATAAGTTTGTAAATGCATGTAGTGGGTTGCCTCTATCCTTAAAAGTGTTTGGGGCACTTCTCTTTGGAAAAAAAGAGAAATATTACTGGGTGGATAGACTGAAGAGAATTCACCAAGTACAACTTCCATCTGATATACATAAAACATCAAAAATTAGTTATGATGCACTTGATGGAGAGGAAAAGCAGATTTTTTTAGATATTGCCTGCTTTTTCATTGGACATAAAAGAAACATTGGTATAGGATTATGGAACGAATCAAGGTGGAAAAGTGGTTTTCATAATCTAGAGAGCAAATGTCTGGTAGAAATGCACAGTCATGGTTACATACTTATGCATGATCACCTCCGAGACTTGGGAAGACAGATCGGAGAGGAGGAATTGCCGCGCCGTCTTTGGCGTCCCACGGAGAACATTGATGAGTGGCTGCAACAGCAATCATCTGTAAGTGTTCAATCATTCAATTTTCCATTCTTTTCTATAGAAATTTGTGTAAATTTTTTATTCTCCATCGTTTTTCGAAAATGAACAGGTAATAACCGAAGCGCGTGGAATTGGTATCGGTCACAGGGATAGCTCTGATAAAAGTATTATAAACTCATCAATGGTGTCACGCTACCAAAAGAAGATTAAGATGAACCATAGTTTACATGGTGTTCGTGCGATGAAGTTGCAACTTCTTATTAGTGAAGGATATCTTCTCGAGCGGATTTTGAAGAACGTGCACTCACCAAATCTCACATGGCTTATTTGGCGTGACTGTCCCTACTCTTACCTGCCTTCCTGGATTCCAACAAGAAATTTGAGGGTTTTGACTGTGCAGGGGGAAGTATTGAAAACATTGTGGCAAGACAAATCGCAGGTAAATTTGGGTAAAAAGTTTGTTTGGTTAGTCTTTATTTATATTGCATCACAAGGTCTTTAACGATTTCTAACGGTTTTATTCATGAAAATCATATATCTTTCTGACAGTAGAAACACTTATTTTCCAGGCACCAAATTCTTTTGGTGACTTCACGAACCTCTACCACCTGGACTGTCTGAATGCAGGGAGTTGAGGAGGCTGCCAGATTCCTTGCGTGGCTTGACGAACCTCCACCACATGGACCTGTCTTTCTGCGGAAACTTGGAGAGGCTGCCAGATTCCTTGGGTGGCTTGACGAACCTCCAGCACATGGACCTGTCTCAGTGCTGGAAGTTGGAGAAGCTGCCAGATTCCTTGGGTGGCTTGACGAACCTCCACCACATGTACCTGAGAAGGTGCATGAAGTTGGAGAGGCTGCCAGATTCCTTGGGTGGCTTGACGAACCTCCACCACATGAACCTGTCTCAGTGCGGCAAGTTGGAGAGGCTGCCAGATTCCTTTGGGAGTTTGAGGAACCTTAAACATCTTGATTTGTCCGGGTGCTTTAATTTGACCATCTCAAACGATACACTGGGAAATATAAGAACGCTTGAGCATATAGATATTTCCTATTGTAAAAAAATTGAAGTATGGCCCTCGAAACTGGCACATCAAAGGTCCCTGAAAATACTAAAGTTGACGGGCACAAATTTGAAAGAATTACCCAGTGCAATTGGAGTCCTGAGCAATTTGGAAGTTTTGTGGATAGGGGGCCCTTCATTGGACACGCTGCCGCCTTGGCTGGGTGAGTCAAGTACCTTGAGGGATTTGACGTTCGAGGATTGCATGGAATTGAAATGTTTGCCCAGGTTGTGTGGTCTTGCAAATCTTCAAACCCTCATTATTAGAAAGTGTAAAAAATTGCAGGAGCTGCCTAGCATGAAAACATTGGTATCTTTGGAGCAGCTGGAGGTAGTAGATTGTGTGAAGTTGAAGAGCATACGGGATTTGGCCCACCTAACAAAGCTTCGGACACTGCAGGTTCGTGGGTGCCTTGAGTTAGAAGAGTTGGAAGGAGTTGAACATTGCAAGGGATTATGTTATTTTGATGCCTAGAGGTGTACCAAATTGCAATGGCGTGAATAAATCAATTTAAGTTTTGAATTTGCAATTAAAAACGAGGACGACTCAAATATGGACCTGTGTGGTTGTATGTTGTATTATGAATGAGTGGCTAAAATAGAAACGAGACAAAGAATTAGTGATTACCGTTTTTATTTTTATTTTAAATTATATTGATTTATATGATCTTAATTGAAGGTAACAGAGAGTTGTATTTTTTAATTCATTTGATATTTTAAGTTATTGTAAAGATGTATTTTTTACAATTTAATATTGAAAGTAAAGATGTATTTTCTAAATTTCAAAATAATTTAAATTGCAATATTTTATAAAATTTCAAAATTAAAATATTAAATTAATATAATTTTTTTTATGTTAAATTTTGTTAGTTTATTTGATTAAGGTATAGGTTTTGTCAAAGCACAGTTACTTAGATTCAATTCCCCTTATAAATAAGTTAATTAGTAAAAGTCACCTTAACAAACAAAAAATAGTAATATAGTTTTCTTATAATTTTTTAATAAATAAATATAAATATATACTAAAAATATTTTAAATGAATTTTTTTAAAAGAATTGATATTTTCTTTCACTTAATATAATTTTTTTATATTAAATTTTGTTAGTTTATTTGATTTAGGTATAGGTTTTGTCAAAGCACAGTTACTTAGATTCAATTCCCCTTATAAATAAATTAATTAGTAAAAGTCACCTTAACAAACAAAAAATATAAATATAATTTTCTTATAATTTTTTAATAAATAAATATAAATATATACTAAAAATATTTTAAATGATTTTTTTTAAAAGAATCTCTATTTTCTTTCTTACATAAATTTAATCTATATTTACATAAACTTAATATGTATTTGTATAGTAATATCAATATTTAAAACATTTATTTTGTATTCTATCTATATTCACATAAACTTAATATGTATTTGTATAGTAATATCAATATTTAAACCATTTATTTTGTATTCTATGATATTAATTTATTTTTATTCTATAATTTTAATATTTATTTTATTGGCATGTGAAATGAATTTATTATTTACATACCATATGATTCATTCATTGAAAAATTTAAATTAATTATATTTTTTAAAATTATAAAATAAAATAATTTTAGATGAAAAATATAAAATTAATTAAAATATAAAGACTAAAAATGAATTTAAAATTATATTATAAATAATTGTTTGTAAAAAATTAATAATATTAATAAGGAAGATAAAAATAGAATGAAATTTTTTAATTAATTTGAAAAAAAAGACCTTAAATAAGAAAACAAAAAGATTAAAAGCCAAGGTTATATTTTGATCTAAAGAGTTAATTTTGACCAAAGAGTTCATCATCAATAGAAAAAAAAATGTCACACCATCCACATAATGAACATAAGATACACTCTTCGAAATCCAATATAGGAAAACTCAACAAAAAGTTGAAGACTATTCCTTGATCTTTCCTTCTTAAATATGAAAATGAAAATATAAAGAAAAATGAACTCATATGGAGGGTCTTCAACTTTCTTTGTTCTACTCCAATATCCCACTTTCTTATTTTTTTCAACTATGGAACACTAATTAATACAACAAGAATGAAACTCCCTCCTTTCCTAGCACCCCACAGTTTAACATGGTTAAGGTTATGGTTTTTCATACCTCAATTATTGATTAGGGATGGGTTTTTGACCGTCTATAATCTTCTCGACAGTCCACACATGACTAGCTCAACAGGTATGAGTGATGGGAGTTGACATGACATCCACTTGATACCATGGTGATTAAAAACATAGGTGAACTTGCATGATGCATAACTTCATCATGCGAATACCAACTGAGGTGATCTTTCTCCTAGTGGAATGTTCTCAATGCATAGAACAAC
This sequence comes from Larix kaempferi, assembly GCA_027924585.1. Classification (NCBI taxonomy): domain Eukaryota; kingdom Viridiplantae; phylum Streptophyta; class Pinopsida; order Pinales; family Pinaceae; genus Larix; species Larix kaempferi. The sequence goes on along the minus strand of BSBM01000087.1, from coordinate 8,146,209 downwards.
ATCGAGAGATTGGGAACTATGTCTACAAATCTTTGGCCCCAAAACCAAACATGTTTAATGCCTTGAACAAACTCTATAAATTTTAGGACCCCAACCAATATAAGGCATGCCCCTGAAATGGACCTTAACCCAATATCTCTAATTTCTCTCCACTAAAAGAGAACCAAAATTGATGACAAAATATATAGGGGAGACTCCATGAAGATGGGCACCAATTCTAGTAAGGTGGGCAGAGGGAGCGGAGTTTTGTGTACGCTCGATCAAGCAATTTTGGTGGAAAATTCAAACCCTTGATCAAGGGTTTGGTTGGGTTAACCAAAAGCTTTTTTATTTTTATGCAAAAAAACAAAATAGGTTTCAAAACCTTCTCAATTAAGCATTTGTTTATAGAAACCCTCGAGCGAGTTTCCATTGTGAACCAACCTCAAGTTACCTTGGCAACCATCAACCCCAACCATCGTGAACTCAAAGGAATATTCATACTCCGTGTGTGTGTGTGTGTGTAATACCCCTGCCCGAGACCCCTAAATTGATCATATGTATGATTTAAATATTGATATGCAAATGCTTGTATGGCAGAACAAATGTATACTTTGTAATTATTAATATTAAAATTCACAACTGGTTGTGCTAAAGCAGTATGTTGAAGAGATAGGGGACTCGTGTATTCACCAAGAGACAATAAAGGGGGTAAAGTGTCCTAAGGGGAAATTATGCCATGACCCTTTATTATCCTTAAGTCCCTAAAGTTTATCCTAAGTCATAATCTCATTTAAATGACTTTAGATTTATATTTTTAAATCATAAATATGATTTAATTATGATTAAGTGGGTTTTTGGTGTTTTCATGTTTTTATATAAAAATAAATTAAAAGGTGACTAGCAGAGCCCACGTGTTTTTCAGATTGCATGCATAAGCATATGTACATGCAAGGAAAAAGGAAATTCATTCGGATCATCCTAGGAGAATCCATGGGGGTAGGTGTTTTGAGCGTAAAGAAGAGAAAAATGAGAAGACCCACAAAGGAGTCCATGGGGCAATGGATATTGGGTTGAGATGAACCAGATCCTCTAACTCAATTTCTGAATGGTATTGGCTAAACTTGTTTCCTACCTAAACCATTAATGAACCTGTGATTGACTGTTGGGTTGTGGTCAATGAAATGGTGAATTGTGCATGAACCATTCTTGTGAAATTCCTGTGTATTGGTTAAGTAGTGATGGGTTTTCACAGTGGTATGATTGGAAGGAAGCCAGAGTGAGAATTGTGTGGTTCATCATGGAATTGACTGAAACTTATTTTCCTGGATGCCTGTAAACCTGTGTTAAATCCCAGTGAATTGTGAGGATTGCCAAGTGATAATTCATATTGTGGAATGAAATTCGGGTTAAGGGGAGAGTCTCCTGGTGAATTCACGAGTTTCAGCTCGGGGGTGGCATTTTGCTGAGAGATAGATGAGCAAAATGCCTATGGTTGGGTGGAGATGCCTCACACACAGCTAGTTTCCTATTTCAAGTGAATACCAGTGCATCGACGCCCAATAAGAACATTGTTAAATTATGAGTTTCTAAACGTCCAGTGCTCCCTCTCCTCTCCTCGAGAGAAGCGAGACTCCTGCCAACCGTGAGGGACCCACGTCTGCACACACACGTTATTTAACTTATCAGCACTATTCCAAAAAAATTCATAAATACACAAAATAAAAAGTACAAAGCTCATTGTTCTTACCAATGTCTCCCCACTCTACTCCCTTGGGCAGCGCCAAGTTTGGGTCCTCCCTGTAATCTGTACCACTGTACGGGTAGTCCTCTATCATAAGTAGTTAGCCTTCCAGCCAGGTGAAGAATCCAGGACTGTACCCAATGATAGGTCCCCCGCCACCATGGTGGGCCATCACCTCTATCCATCTGACCATGTGTGGATCCCTGGGATCCCTATCATCTAGAGTCACCTGCGGGCGCAAGAGGGGAACCCGCTCCAATAGGAATGAGATCATTGTCGATCCGTATCCGAACTGCTTGAGCTCTCCATGCCGACACTTGGTCAACTGAGCTCGAATGTTGGTGAGGAGCCCCTCACACCAGTTGAATACCTTCGGAGACATACAGTCCTCCGCATACAACATCTGGGACCTGGTAGCTAGATGAGCCGCTTGGCTCCCTGCTATCCTCACTTCAGCCTTCATTGCTGTCATGCTGCCCATGAAAAGGGTCTGCACCCGCAGCGCTACCCAAAAAGATGCTGCTGCTCAACATGGTGGCTCTTCCTCCACTCCGCCTTTTTGCCTCATGTGAGGAGTGGTAGAGAAAGCTCGTAAGTTTCATAAAGAAATCCCAATTCAGGCTCAGGCATAAATTCAAGATGCTGAGGATGACGCTAGGGTCTCTCATGGGTGCCTGACCGATGATGAAATCTGTGAGGAGTTCTAAGCTCTTGTCCCAGACCCTGGAAAAACTAGGGGTCGGAACACCCTTTATCAAAATACGTTGGATCTGCATTGGTCTCAAAAGCTGGTGCTTGGTAAAGCTCTCACCGACAAGAATGAAGCTCAAGCCGAGATCCTCATGCAGCAGGACGAATTGCACTATATGATGAAACAAATTCTGTACAATCAGGTGCAGTTCGCTCGGCGCTTCGGTATTACCTTAGCCAAAGACCTGACCACCCATCCTGAACAGAAGGATTACAACAATAACTAAGCGTTTCCTACTTCCTTTTAGTTATGTTTAATTCTCTTTGGTTTCGAACTAGGTGCCTTTTGCATATCAGTAGTTCTGTTATTTCTCCTATTACAACAAAACTTGGTTTCCTCTATAGGATGATACTTATAAGACCTGTCTTAAACTATTTTTTGGGGTCTGTTTTCTCTTTCATGAGAGGGCCAGGTACCACCCAGGATTGTATATTTTGCTGTATATTTCGTTGAAGACAATATAAGGTTCTATATCTAGTTTACAAAAAAAAATTAAAAGATCTAAAAGCATAAAGAAATTAGTGATCATATAATGAACAACAGTTGAGTAGATATCTAGGGTTGGCAGGTGTGGGGGGGGGGGAGGGGTTCTCATTAACCCCGATGGTAGCAATAAGAAAAGCTACGCTTGGGGAATTGGATCAAGGACTAACAATGCAACCGAATGGTTAGCCTTGATAAAAGGAACGGACATAGCTAAAAGCAACGACATTAGTAACCTTGTGGTTCTTGGAGATTCAATGATCGTGATTAGAGAAGCCAGAGGTCTTATAAACCACAGCCAAAAGCCAATCTCCATGATGCACCACTGTTTTATTCATCTGGCTAAAGCCTTTGACTCCCTCTCCTACCTCCACATCCTAAGGGAAAACAACCAAAGGGCTGATACCATGGCCAATTTGGGTTCTAGCTTAAATTGTGGATACATCCTAGAGGATGGTTGTTTGAAGTTGGATGCATGGGTTCCTTAAACCCTTGGCAAACCCCCCTCCCTTCTACCCATGGCCATCCCATTGTGGCATTTATATCAACGATCCACGGTTGGATCCGCTCGCATTTCCCAAGCCGACCTTACCCTGAATCGATGGCTCGCCCTGATAGAAGCCATGTGGTTCGCATGCGAAAATTTATGGAAGACGAGGACTATGGGTTATTTAATGCAGGTTGACGGAGGTGTGAGCACTCTGCCCTCCACCGCGTCTGTGCTTCTTCTCTGTCTTTGTGTTTTTCTTGGTAACTCTCGGTTGGTTTTGGTTCCCACCATGGACTGCAATCATGGTCCTCCTACTCAGCACTGCCGTAAATGTGTGAAGAACTTCCAGGGGCAGCTTGGAGGGGTCTGCAATGGAGGGCCGAAATGCTGTCTCATGGACCTTTTTCATGGTATAGAAGGGTCTGAACATTCCAGGGGAGGGGCAACGAATAATTGCACCTCTCAGTCTCAGAAGGAAGACTTGGGCAATGGAAACCGGTGGGTTCCCCTCGAGTTTACTCATGGTCATGGAAGTCGAATGATGCATTTCCTGAGCGGTGGCCTAGCTGCGGGGAAGAGTGGCCGGCACTCAACTTTGGGTGACCCCAATCTGAGCTTTGCTCAACACAATCTTCGTAGCAGCTCTGTCGAAATTGGAGGCATGTCGGGAATGGGCTCTCCATCAAAGCAAGGCAGTCCCTCCCTGGAACTTTGGACTCATCTGCAAGACTTGGATGCCCAGGTGCGTTGGCTCAGAGGCGACATAATGGATATGAAGAAGACGATTTCACAACTTGGTACCTTCGTCCAAATCTCTAACACCGAAGTTCGCTCTTGCACTGGTAAGACCAAAGATTGTTTTGAGAAAATGGTAAACAAAATGGATACGTTTTACAGCTGTCTGAGAATAGTAGAGGCAAAAGTTGATTGTGTTAGGGTCAGCAATGGGAACAGTCCCTCAGTTATTCTGAACATAGATGATGACAACACCGACACTGTCACTGGAAGCAAGGGGAATTCGACTCGAAGCAAACATGAAAATTAAGGAAGATGGCCTCTATCAAGTTGTTTTGCTGATAATCTATATATTTGCATATGTACTGTTTCTGTTGTTTACTTTTAGGACAGTTTGTTTCTATTTACAGTTGTGCTTATTTAGCAAGTACGTTTGAATGTAATAGACAAAAAGCCTATTTTGAAATACAGAGGCTGATACTCATTGAGTCTGTTCTAACAGCTCTGAGATTTTGGGAATAGCCTCCCCATATCGATGTAATATTTCCATCTTTTTTTAATACAAAGCTCTTATCCGTTTCTGTAAAAAAAAATAGTTGAGTAGATATCAAAACTATGTTCATCACAAACTGAATGAGATCAATGCTGCAATAAATAAAAACTTTCAAAGACTAAATTTAGCTAATTGAATATGAATATGAAATAATAACCAACATATTCTAGAGATGTATTGCATAATCAAACTAGAAAAAGGAGAATTAAAACAACATAGATAAAATGCAAACCCCATTCCATTTACTTATGAAACTGAGATCAAAATTGCAGAAGATCCCTGAATTCTATTAACTAGCTCCAAAATATATTACATAGTTTACTCAATAGAATCTAAATAGTAAATCACATGCTTCAAATTCCCAACAAGTTTGTATTATAGAGAAGAAATTTATTTCACTCCGGGGACCCCCACTCATTTTTTTTCATATCAGATAACTATTTATACAAAAAAGAATGATTGGGAGGATAAGATCAACTCCCCCAATTCCTGAACTAACTTGCTAGGTGTTCCATTCAACTGAAGACATCTTGCAAATCCATCCATAATATAAATTTGGTAAATTATGTTTTGGAAAAATGGACATATCTCTCAAACTGCACATTTTTTTTTTATATATTTTGTTTTAAATTCAACTAATTCAGCTTATTCTGCACAAAACCCATGTCCCTTATTTTCCAAATTCATCCTCATTGCCCAAAAAATCGTATTCAAAGATAACTACTCATTTCAATTTGGCATATGGTTCACTACTCATAATTTGAGATTTCGATTTATCCTTCTTGGATTTTTGGTTGTTCATATCCAATTTTATTCAAATCTAAATCCACACCTATACAATTAAAAATAAAAATAAAATAAATAAACATTATTTAAAAATCTAGATGAAAGAAAACCATTCAAACGTGTAATCCAAATAAATCTAAACAAATTCATGATTCACTTTTCAAGCATATTTTTGGGGCATTTTAACTCTCTATTTGAAAAAAATGATCTTTCCAATTCATTCTTCACATCTCCATCTTTCTAGCGAGTTATTTCAGGCTTAATTTGGCCTTCTAGAACTCAAGATATTGCTCTTGGAAGTTAGCACTTAGTAGCCATTGATTTCATTTTGGATTAATTGTAGTCATTGATCTAAATGTTAAATTCATTATCCCACATGCATTTGGGAAAATAAGTTTCATGTGTTTATATTTTTTTCCACCCAATGTAGTTTATAGGAAAGGATAGGGAAGTCATAGAGAATGGGGCCCATGCTAATCATTTTACCGTACTCCCAAAAATTGAAATACAAAGCAAATTAAAAATTAGAATATCTTGTTTTATTTTAATTATAATATTTCCTTTTGCAAAATAGTATATAATAAAAAACTTTTAAATTGAAATACAAAGCAAATTAAAAATTAGAATATCTTGTTTTATTTTAATTATAATATTTCCTTTTGCAAAATAGTATATAATAAAAAATTTTAGTTTACAAAAGGAAATCAAGATATTCGGATATTTTTCATTTTTTCTAAAAAGAAAATCCCATTCAAGATCAAAAGCTATTTATGCTTTACATTTGCAAATATTAAATTTTAATCTCAATAATTTATAAAGAAGCATGAAACTAAAAAATTACATTGAATGAAAGAAATTAGAATCTAAAATGAGCTAAAAACATTGGTCTCATAAAATTGAATTATGCAAATTTATTATGAATTATTTGATAAAAAATCTTTTTCAAACACACAAATTAATTTAATGACAACCAAAGCAGGATCAAGAACACTATCATGATTTAAATAATCTCAAATTAAACATAAAAAACATTAAGTAAAGCCAAGCAAACAAAATACAATTATTTACAAAATATCAGGATTTCCAGACATGCAAAAGCATAAATAATACTCAATCAAGCTCAAATACCAAACTAATGTAAGATCCATAATCGTGTAAAGAAAAAAAACAAATCAACAATTTAAATCCCAAAAATCAATGGAGGTAACCATCAATCATCATCTCGTGAAACAAAGTGAAATCATCAATCATATGAAACTTATGAGGCTCAAAATGGTTGTTTTGAAGATAAAAACATAGCAATGATTCAAATTTGAAACCTTGGAAGTAAATCGGATCGATACCCAAAATATCCTGAAAATTCAACTCTAAAAGAATGGATCGATGATTAAAAATTATAAATAAACCTTGAGTCTGCGAATGTCAGAATGACCAAAGAAATAATGAAATTTCAAACCCGACATCTGATATCCGACAAACTTTATCCTTTTCAAAACATTGGAAGGTTAAAAGTAAGTAAAAATTATACTTCCAATGACATCTCTCCGCAGTAATGGATTCGTGGGTAATTCATAATTGAGTTAAGGATGCACGTTAGGTCCATAACATCGAAAAGGAAAATATCAGGGGTGAAACATTGGGGAATGAAAATAATCAAAAGCTTTCCCAAGGTGGACATCTCGAAGTCACGGATCCAAAATAGCATTTAAATCGACCGAAAAATGGATTTCAGATTCGATTGATGTCTAAAGGTATGAACAGAATAAACCTACAGCCCGATATCAGAAACATTTAGGAAATGTGGGGATCGAGAACATAAAAAATGAGTCTTATCAAAAGTATAATCAAGATGTAACCAGCTCGAAAAGGTGGAACCGAAAACTCAATAAAGCTTGGCATCCATTTCGGATCCATAGATAAAAGAAATGTTAAATAAGATAAAAGAGATGAAATTATATAAGTGTCATAAGAAGATCAACATCAGTTCATGTAGCAGGTCCTAAACCAAAATCTATCAAACCAAAGTAGGGTAAATAGTGAGTTTTTCAAAATTTTAAGAGGGGTACCCTTCATTTTGGTCAAAAATGCAGGGGAGTTGTTGTGGGTACAATACACACTTATTCATATATTCCCCCCAATTATCTATGTGTAGGATCTTGATATGCTACATTGAATGATTCTCTACAAAATCCTTGAAGTCTTTGAGGAACTCAAATATTTCAAATTTTTGTTTCAAAAAATACACCCAGGTAAATCTAAACCAATCATCAATGAATGTTAAAACATACCTTGCCCTACTCAAGGAAAGTAGAGGGAATGTTCTTGTGATGTCACTATGGACAATTTCAAGGGCTAAAGATTCTCTCCAATCCTTCCCCTTCTCGAATATCTCTTTAGTATGTTTTCCAAGTATACAGCCCTGAAAAACTCCATTTGAAAATTTTATGTTCAACAACCCTATTACCATGATTTGTTTGTTGAGTTGCCTCAATTACCTATAATTGAGATGTCCAAATATCTCATGCCATAAATTTCTCACTTCAGTACTATGGGTTAAAAATGTATTAGAAGTACATTTAGGAATGAAATGGGAAAAATATATATAACTTGGATTGATGGTTTGCTACCTTGACATGAACGCGTGTCTCGTCAGAAATTTCTAAAATCGCCACTAACTCCAGAGTGAATACCAATTTATTTCAAGAACTTGAATGTGTAATCTAATATATGGACAACAAATTTCTGAACAATTAGGACACATGAATTTTGAAAATACCCATCATCTAGATCAATCATACCTTTCCCACATATCAGAACATGTGTGTCATCTCCCGTTAGAATGGGAGTACTAATGCAAGGCTCCAAAGAAGTGAAGGAATATAATGATGCTTCCATACCATTAGAGGCACCTAAATCAAGAATATATGTGGTTGATTATGAATAAACAACAACCACAACATGACCTTTTGTTCGTTAGCCTCGATAGTCAGGAGTCTTTTCAACATCGTTTTTCCGAACATTTTCCAACATTGCTAGATTGTTCTACTAAATATTTTGTGCCATCTGATCTATGATATTACTCATGCATGAATTCTTAGGATAAAAACCTCTATTATAGTAGCTTCACTTTTATTTTCCCTTCTTCTTCCCCACCTTTGGGTTGGAGTTTTCCCCATTGGATTTAGGACTTAGAACCTTTTTTTCCTTTGTTTTTCTTGTCTCTCTTGTTTCCTGTATTAGTTCCCTCATATGCTACAAGGGAATGGGACTTTGAGAACTTTAGGGGAACCATTTGAACTATATTATCATGTTTTTGAGTGAGTGTGATGACAAAATCATCCAAAGATGGCATCCTCCATGTGGTTCCCATAACTAGTTTTGTAGCATGGAAGGAACATACAAACCTTGAGTATTTTGGACCTAGTTTTGAGAGGATAGATAGTATAATCTACTCCCTTTTTCTTCTCAATTCCACACAACATGACCTACAATAACAATGCCTTAAACTTGCTGAAAAATGATTGAATAGTGTTGAAGTTACCTAGGCTCAAAGCAATGAGTTCGTTCTCCAATTGGTGTCCCCATAGGATATCCCGCTTCCTGAAAATATCCTCTAAGATGGTTCATACTTTGTTTGGTTTTGAAGTATATTCAATAAGAAACCAAATATCTAGATAAATTGAAAAGAAAAACAACCCAAAGGAATCATCCATCCCATTAAACCACTTTTCTTTCTTCACTACAAAATTTGGCTCAATTCATGTCCCATAGTAATCATATAAAGACCCTTACTCCTCAAGAGAATAATGTCCTCAAAGTTCCACTCATGTTAATTGAATGGAGTAGGAATAGCTTGTTGGGGCTGATCCATCATATATGTTGTGGCTATTATTGATGTGTCTTGTTCATGCAAAATAAAAGTATGCTACTCTTAGATTCCATCTAGCTCTGATACCATGTAAAATCATATGATCATATGCACTTTAGAACAAATACATCTAGAAATATAATGAATAGCAATACACTTAGCAATTTTGCAAGGGAAAAATAAAGGAGAGAGTGAAGAAAAGAAAAAATCTTGTAGCACAACCTAAATTCTCATTAATTATTCAAAGAATGAAAAATCTTGTACATAAAGCAATCTGAATTCTAAAGAGGCAATTCGAGTTGTACTAGTGATGCATGAATACCTAGTTGGGATTAAATCAGAGCTTAGATTCCCTAGCTAGCTATGCAATCTCTCAAAAATGAGTTAACTAGCTCATAATTAACCTAGGATGACAAGTGGAGGATTACTTTCCTAAAATAAGGGATCTAATCCATGCATAAATTATGCAAGATAGGAAACATCTAAAAACAGTAAGGGAGAGCACTCTCCTTCCTTATTTGATGGGATAAGGTTCCTTGGATCACTCTAGGAACTCAAACATAGAAAATAGGATCCCAAAATCAAGGAAGAAGGTCCTAAAATCAAGGAAAAGGTGGAGAGTGTGTCCTAACTAGCTAAAATTAGCAAATTCGCCCTTAAATCTAGGGATTTAGTCAAAATTGGGCCATTAGAATCATGAGACCATGCTCTAGAGTACCTAGATGAGAGATGAATGCTAAGGAGAAGGAAAATATGCTCTAATAGTAAGAGCCTCAACTGCTCTACTTAAATATCATAATTTGAAAGGTGTTCATGTAAATAGTGATTTCCTTTCGTAGTGTTTTTCTCCCACACTCTTGTTTGACTCTAAAGTTTCCTTATGTTCATTTGGGGCTACTGATAATGATTTTGATATGAGAAATTTTAATGGAATGGTGCGTCTATTTATTTTATGCAAATATATGGTGTGTCTATGGTCATTGTGGTTTTCATGCTTGTTTCTCCCTTACAGGCACCTTAGCTTATTTGTTAAAGTCTACCCCCATTGTGGTTCAAATTTGAGTTTTGATTTATGTTTCGAGCAAGCAAGAAATTACTGAATGCGTGAAAGTAGAAATGAGTCTCTTTTCTTAAAGGGTGTTAATGCTCAATTGGTTTGACTTGGTTAATTTTTATGGGTGTTGTTATCTTTTTTCATGTTTAACTTGAAATTATGGTCACAAAATCCTTGTTCTTGTTCCTAACATACATGATATAGCTCTTAATGTTTGGGATCGAATGACTTTGCAAATCCTCAAAAACTTGTTCCAAAGATTAGTTGGAGTCTCATATTCAATATTTACCCATGCCTTCCTCTTACACCTATTTTTGTTCCTTGAGTGCATTGGAGTTGTGTATGGATAAAAAACTATGTAGGTGCAAGTCCCAGGAAACATATTTTGTCCTTTAGTGCAATGGAATTGAGTATCACCCAAAAAATCATGAAGGTGAAAGTCTCAAGCAACATTTTTATCAAGGCTAAACACTTGTAAGGCCATGATCTATCTTACTAACTAGTATGAGTTACCTCTAAGCTTATAAAAGAGGTGCTTGGTGAGATTGTACACACTTAGATATATGTTTCTCACTCTTATGCTGGTGAAATTTGGGTTGATCCTAGTCAATATCCTTTGGTCCTTGGTTATCTTCTTGAGAGAGTCCTTCTATATTTCTAATTTGGTATTGCCTTGAGAGTGGTAGTGTTGGATTATTCTAGATCTAGCAACAATATTGATAGATCAAGATCCGTTTGCAAGGGAGGAGTTGTGTCCATGTGGGTAAGGATAAAGGGACATAGAGTTAGGTGATGGAGGTACTACAAAAAGATCATATATGTTTTCTTTTTGTACACATGTTTTAGTTAATAAGATAGATCTACTTTCTTCCACCCTCCCCAATTCCTTGTATTTTTCTTATTCATGTTTATTTATTAATATCTAGGGATTGGTTATGAATGAATTAACTTGGAAGTGATGTTAGATCCATTATCTTTTTTATTTTCTTATAGTAAATGTTGTGTACTTGCTTGTGTGTAGACTTGAATAAGAAATCAGGACATATTTTTGGTTTTGGAATGCATTGGAGTTGAGTATGGCTCAAAAAACCATGTAGGTGCAAGTCTCAAGCAACATGTTTTGTCCTTTAATGCATTTGAATTGAGTATCACCCAAAAAATCATGTAAGTGCAAGTCTCAAGCAACCTTTTTTTCAAGGATAGACACTTGTAAGGCCATGCTCCATCTTACCAACTATTATGAGTTACCTCTAAGCCTATAAAAGAGGACCTTGGTGATATTTTACACACTTATATCTATGGTTCTCACCCTTATGTTGGTGAAATTTGGGTTGACCCTCGCCAATTTGCTTTGGTCATTGGTTATCTTCTTGAGAGAGTCCTTCTATCTTTCTAATTTGGTATTTCCTTGAGAGTGGTATTGTTGGATTATTCTAGGTCTAGAAACCATATTTATAGTTCAAGATCCATTCGCAAGGGAGGAGTTGTGTCCATGTGGATAAGGATAAAAGGATGCATATCTGGGTGATGGAGGTACTGCAACAAGATCATATATGTTTGCTTGTTGTACACATGTTTTAGTTATTAAGATATATCTACTTTATCCCACCCTCCCCAATTCCTTATCTTGTTCTTATATGTTTCTTTATTAAGATCTAGGGATTGGTTATAAATTACTTAACTTAAAAGTGATTTTAGATCTATTGTTGTTTTTTTCTTAAAGTAGGAAAGGTCGTGTATTTACTCGTGTGCAGACATGAAAAAGAAATCATGACTAATTTTTAGTACTTGAGTGCATTGGAGTTGACTATGTCTCAAAAAACCATGTAGGTGCAAGTCCTAGGAAACATATTTTGTCCTTTAGTGCATTGGAATTGAGTATCGCTCAAAAAATCATGTAGGTGCAAGTCTCAAGCAACATTTTTTTCATGTGTAGACACTTGTAATGCCATGATCTATCTTACCAACTAGTATGAGTTATCTCTAAGACTATAAAAGAGGTTCATGGTGAGATTGTACACACTTAGATATGTGGTTCTCATGCTTATGCTAGTGAAATTTGGGTTAATCCTAGCCAATATCCTTTTGTCCTTGGTTACCATATTGGGAGAGACCTTCTAGCTTTCTAATGTGGTCTTTCCTCAAGAGTGGTAGTGTTGGATTATTCTAGATCTAGCAACCATATTGATAGATCAATATCTATTTGTAAGGGAGGAGTTGTGTCCATGTCGTTAAGGATAAAGGAATGCAGATATAGGTGATGGATGTACCTCAACGAGATCATATATGTTTGCTTGTTGTACACATGTTTTAGTTATTGAGATAGATCTACTTTCTCCCACCCTCCCCAATTCCTTGTCTTGTTCTTATCAATGTTTCTTTATTAAGATATGGGGATTGGTTATGAATTACTTAACTTGAAAGTGATTTTAGATCCTTTTTTTTTCAATTTTCTTAGAGTAGGAAAGGTTGTGCACTTGTTTGCGTGAAGACCTAAAAAATAAATCAGGACCAAAGACCCTTGGATCAAAATTTTTCATTCGGATCTACATCAACCATCAATAAAAAATTATGCCACTCTCATTTTCCTTTGCATTCCATATCATAAAACATTAGATCTAGGAAAACAAGTTAGTAATATATCGGTTTCCTGTAGTGAGATATCAACACACTCACTAGGGAACCCATTAGCTAGCAATAGTGAAAATAATACAAAAAATTGACGACTCTGCTAGGGAGATTCTTACAATTTCTCCATTTGGGGTTGGTTTAATTGGTCTCTTGTAGGCTCAGTATTTAGATTTGGGTCTCTTTTCTTAAAAGGTGATAATGCCCAATTGGTTGACTTGGTTGATTTTTATAGGTGGTGTTCTCCTTTGTCATGTTTAACCTACAAAATTTGTCATAGTATCCTTGTCCTTGTTCCAAACACACATGATATAGCTCTTAAATTTTGGGATTGAACGCATTTGAAAATACTCAAAACCTTCTTCCGTAGATCATTTGGGGTCCCAACTTGAATATTTACTCATTCCTTCCTATTAAACAATTTTTTGGTCCTTCACTGCATTGGAGTTGAGCATGGATCAAAACACACATATAGGTGCAAGTCCCAAGCAACAATTTTCATCCTCGAGTGCATTGGAATTGAGTATGGCCAAAAATATAATGCAGATGCAAGTATCTAGAAACATTATTTGTCAATGTTAGACACTAGTAAGGCCATGTTCTATCTTACATACTAGTATGAGTTGTCTCTAAGCCTATAAAAAGTAGGTGCTTGGTGAGATTTACACGCTTAGAACTATGGTTCTCACTCTTATGATAGTCACAATTTGGGTTGAGCTTAGATAATATACTTTAGTCCCTAGTTATCTTCTTGAGAGAGTCCTTCTATCTCTCTAATTTGGTCTTTCCTTGAGAGTGGTAGTGCTAGATTATTCTAGATCTAGAAACCATAGTGACAAATCAAGATCCATTTGCAAGGGAGGAGTTGTGTCCACATAGATAAGGATAAAAGGATCCAAATTTAGGTGTTGGAGATGTTATAAAAAGATCATGTATGTTTACTTGTTGTACACATGTTTAATTTAGAAGATAAATCCACTTTCTCCCACCCTACTCAATTCGTTGTCTTGTTTTTATGCATGTTTGTTTATTAAGATATAGGAATTGGTTATGAATTACTTAACTTGAATGTGATTTTAGATCTATTTTTTTCTTCGAGTATAGAAGGTTGTGTACTTGCTTGTGTGCAGATCTAAAAAATAAATAAAGTTTGGAGAATCTTGGATTGGAATTTTTCATTTGGATCTACATCAACTATCTGTCAAAAGGTATGCCACTCTCCTTTTCCTTTGCATTTCATATCATAAAATATTCGATCTAGGAAAGCAAGTTAGTAATATATTAGTAGTCTATAGTGACCTATCAACCCACTCACTAGGGAACCCATTATCTAGCAATAGTGAACAATCCCTACAACATTGATGACAATGTTGGGTAGATTCTTAGATTTTCTCCATTTTGAATTGGTTTAGTCAATATCTAGTAGGCTCAACCTTTATATTTGTGTATATCTTCTTAAAGGGTGATAATGCTAAATTGGTTTGTCTTGGTTAATTTGTATAGGTGTTGCTGTTCTTTGTTATGTTTAATATAAAATTTTGGTCATGGACTCCTTGTTCTTTTTCCAAACATACATGATATAAAATTTTGGGGTCAAATGCATTTGAAAATCCTCAAAAACTTATTCAATAGATTCATTGGGGTCTTAGCTTGAATATTTACTCATGCCTTCCCGTTACACCTATTTTTAGTCCTTAAGTGCATTGGAGTTGAGTATGGATCCAAAAAACCATGTAGGTGCAATCTCAAGTAACATTTTTCCTCCTTGAGTGCAGTGGAATTGAGTATGGCCCAAAACTTCATGCGAGTGCAAGTCTCAAGGAGCATTTTTTCCAAGGCTATACACTTGTAAGGCTATGCTCTATCCTTCCCACTAGTACTAGTTATCTCTAAGCCTATAAAAAGAGGTTCTTAATGAGATTGTACACACTGAGATCTATGATTCTCAGCTTTATGCTGGTGACATTTGAGTTGAGTCCATCTAATACCCTTTGGTCCTTGGCTATCTTCTTAAAAGAGAGTCCTTCTAGATTTCTAATTTGGTCTTGACTTGATAGTGGTAGTGCCAGATTATGCTAGATCTAGCAACCATAGTGATAGATTAAGATCCATTTGCAAGGGAGGAGTTGTGTCGATGTGGCTAAGGATAAAGGGATCCAAATCTAGGTGATGGAGGTGCTATAACAAAATAGGTATGTTTTCTTGTTGTAAATATGCTTGATTTATTAAAATATATATGCTTTATCCCACCCTCCCCAATTCCTTGTGTTTTTCTTATGCATGTTTCTTTATTAAAATATAGGAATTAGATATGAATTAATTAGCTTGACATATTTTGGATCCATTGTATTTTTTATTTTCTTGGAGTAGGGAAGGTTTTGTATTTGCATGTGTAGACCTAAAAAATAAATTAGAATTGAAGGCTCTTGGATTGGAATTATTCATTTGGATCTATATCAACCATTAGTAAAAAGTATGTCACTCTCTTTTTCCTTCATGTTTCATATCATAAAACATTAAATCTAGGGAAACAAGTTAGTAATCTATCATCTATTTGTGGAGAGCTATCAACTCACTCACTAGGGAGCCCATTAATTACAAATAATGAAAAATACCTACAACAAATTGACGACTCTACTGGGGATATTCTCATATTTTATCCATTTTTGGTTGGTTCAATTGGTCTCTAGTAGGCTCAAGCTTTTGTTGATGCGGGAGTCGTGCACTTGCGTCAACAAGGAGGAATTGATCCGATCCGAAAGTGTCTAATTACCCCAAGTCGTTGGAATGATCAATTCTCACAAATTTTAGAGCTCCCTTAGCGGAGATTATTCCTAAATATGAAACTAATCTAAAAAAACACATAAAACCTATAAATTAAATATATTCATTTATCTAATAATTAAAATAATATATAAAAAAAAATTGAAATTGAAATTGAATACAAATTTAATTTGAGATACCAAGTTTTTGTTTTCTTTATATATTTTTATTTCATATGCAAAATAAAACAAGATGGCTTCAAACCTATGATAAACAACTAATATTTTAAATAAAATCTAACAATCCAATGGAGGAGTATTTCATATCAACTGCATGAAATAACAATGATAATATAATCGAACCGAACTCCATTCGAAATTTCAAACCATGACAAATCTACACCTGTAGATATGATAATTAAATTTACACAAATCTAAAGAAAGGAAAAATTCTTACTCGATAAAATAAGTGGATTTATTTAAATTAACTGAGACTAGTGTAAGATGAAAAATAATTTTCTATCACAAAGAACACATAAAATTCTGAGGTCAAAATGATAATAAGATTGAAGGAAATCATTGATAAAAATCAAGTGCATAATTCAGATCATCATCTCAGACTAGAATCAACCAACTTAATTGTTTTTTTTCTTCAGCACAAAAAAACATCTTATTAATATTCGATTGAATTAAATAGTACATGACTGTTCAAGTCTATGAAAGATTTATCATAAAAAACTTTTTACAAATAAAATATATTCAGAAATATATCTTCCAAAATATCTCATCACCTAAATTGTTTTAGAAAACAAAGACCAAAACCAACTCAGAATTCAAATACATTCACGGATCCTTCATAACATCTGTGATGACCATGTTTAAAGAAAAGATTTTTAAACAAAAATATTTTAGTCTTGATCCTGTAGCACCAATGTAGAAGAGAAGTAAACAATCAATACTCATTAATCATGTCTTGAGCCAACTTAATTGTTTACCAAAAGCTGCATAGGATATGAGTAAACAATCAATACTCATTAATCAGAAACTTTCTAATTAAGAAAATCAATCATGTATCTCATATGTTATTAAACACAATTGAAGATCAAGATCCGAATCCGAATCAAAATTATCAAGAGGAAACAAAAGCATTGCTCCAAAGACACATAGAATGGTGAGTAGTGTCATGTAACTAATTATCACTGACAAAATTGAAAGGATCAAACAATTGCCTAATTCAAGACACATATCTACACACAGGCACGACCGCATCATCAAATTCCAAGACCCAATAACAATAATAAGAACTAGAAATGAGAATATATAGAAAAACTTCATGTATACTTATGAACTAGAAATGAGAATATATAGAAAAACTTCATATATAGTTTAATCATAATGACTCATAAACATATTGTCATTAAGTTCGCTTCAGTGTTTCACCATCCCAAAATCAAATTCCATGTTTAATTGGTGGCAGGGCCCTCCAATTCCATTCTTCAAAAGACTTTTAGAAAATAAATTAAAGTTCAGAGAATAGACAAATCGTTCTTTCTGATCTGTGGAGACCGCCCCCCTCTCCAAAGTTTAGATTTGTCCTCCATTAATAATACAGTGAAGTTCCTTTCCTGGTGATAAACAGATCCATAAATTTCTGGCTCCTCTGATTCATTAGCAATTCAATTTATAACAAACTCAGCGATAAGGTTGCATCGATCTGACAAGTTCCAGCCTTTTGAATATCATGATGTGGCGCACTACTTCCAAGATCGTCGAAGAGATTTCCTTTTCCGTCGCTACAATGGATCAAAACCTGCAACTAAAATACAATCAAGAATTATTGAAAACAGAGTAAATTATAGATAGGAAAGCAAAAATTTAATTTCAATATTTAGTTTCTGCTTCCACATTCGAAATAATCCTCAGTCCACGCAATCCCTGGTAACTCCCTTTTCCCATTGCCAAACCTGCACAATAACAGATGTATAAAATTATAAACCCTGAAGAATTGTGCGAGATGATCACAAAAAAGAATAAAATGAAAGATAAATTGATAAGAAAATTAATGATCTTCCCTTCTACTTTTAGTGATTAACCAGACGTTTCTCCAGGTGAAAATTGTTGATCCTCTGCGATCATCCTTTGACACTGTTCGAGGTGCTTCATACTTACTGCCTAGGGTAAATGATAGTAAACCCTTTGTGATTGCAGGAGCGCCTATCACAAACTCGAGTTACCGAGAGACAATACTAAGTTGAACTTTCACATATAAAGTTCAAACCTTTTTGCTGTGTCACTTAATAAACTTAAACGTGGATAACTTAAATTGATATACTCCATAAGCAACTAAATCTCAATAATATTTTAGGAGTATTGAGTTTAAAAAATATCATATTAAATTTAAGTGACTAAAATTTGACTTGAATAAAAGTTTGTAATCCAACTTTTCTTATAAAATTAGAATATCAAGTTATTGCTAACCTTAGATTATAAAAATCTAACAAATTACTTATAGACACAAAGCCGCTGCAGCCTTAATGTCTCCTACAGAAAAAAGAGTTTTGTGCTAGTGAAATCAAAGGCCTGCTTTCTAAAGGTCTCATTGAATCCTTTAGGAGCCCTTGGGTTTGTCGTGCATTTATAGTATACAAGCATTCAGAAATTAAGAGAAGAAAGCCCAAGTTAGATGTAAATTACAAACCTCTGAATGCAGCCCTCCAACATGTTAGATACCTTCTTCCTGATAAGTCAAGCCTTTTACAAAGAATTGCAGGTTGTATGATCTTTAGTAAGTTTGACCTAAAATCTTGATTTTACCATATTGGGATTGAAGCAAAGGATCGCTTCAAAACGACTTTTGTTGTCCCACATTGTCATTATCAATGGAAAGTTCTCCCATTTGGAATAAATAATGCTCATTCTCAATTCCATAAGAGAATGGAAGATGAGAATGGAAGATATTTTCAGGAAAAAGAAATGGGCACTTGTATATATTGATGATATCCTAATTTGACCTAAAAAACATAGCTTAGTTCTTTCCAAAAACAAAATGGAGATTGGGAAGACATAAATTGAGTTTCTTGGCCTAAAGATCAAGGTAAAGTAATCCTTATTATTATAAGATTATTATTTACAAAAAGGTAAAAAAACAAATTAGAAAAACTTTGGCATACAAAAATAAACTCCTATTAATCTTTTTATTTTTATTTTTTAATTACAAAATGTTTTAATTAATTTTATTTATATAAGCCTAATGTTATATTAAAAGTAATTCTACCTAAAGGAAAATTAAATAAAAACAATACAAATATAAACCTTTTGTTGTATACAAAAATTGAATCTTTAAAATGTTTTATTGTTTTTTATTTTTATTCATATTATTTACAATCTTTTATGTTTTGCTTTGCAAGGAAGATGGAGACAAAATCATTTCCAATAGGCCGAATATAAATTATGCATTCAATCATGCAGCCAAAAGATCGAATCAAAAGAAATCGTCAAAACCACCAAAATTACCTAACCATCATTCAATAAAAGGGCAGCTCGAGAAAAAAATCAAGGATCAAAGACACATAATCAAATGATAACATCATGCCAAGCAACAAAATCAAACAAACAAAATCAATTGAAAGCATTATTTGCAAAATTCTAAATGGGACCCTTTATTTATTGAAAATTTGAAGAGGGGTTGTTGGGGTGCCAACACCTTTATATCTAGGTCTCTTTTCGTAGAGGGTGGCAATGATTAATTGGTTCAACTCAGTTAATTTTTTTTAGGTGTTGTTCTCCTTTGTCATGTTTAACCTAACTCTTTTGGTCATGGAATCCTTGTTCTTGTTTCAAACATACATGATATAGCTCTTAATGTTTTGGATCAAATGACTTTACAAATCCTCAAAAACTTGTTTCATAGATTAGTTGTGGTCTCAACTTGAATATTTACTCATGCATTCCTCTTACACATATTTTTGGTCCTTGAATGCATTGGAGTTGAGTATGGATTGAAAAAACATGTTGATGCAAGTCTCAAGCAACATTTTTTAACCTTGAGTGCATTGGTATTGAGTATGTCCCAACATATCATGTGGTTGCAAGTCTAAAGGAACATTTTTTTCAAGGCAAGACACTCGTAAGGCCATTGTCTATCTTGTCAACTAGTATGAGTTATCTCTAAGCAAATAAACAAAGCTTCTTAGTGAGATTGTACACACTTAGATCTATGCTTGTCACCCTTATGTTCATGAAATTTGAGTTGAACCTAGCCAATATCCTTTGGTTCTTAGTTATCTTCTTGAGAGATTCCTTCTATCCCTCTAATTTGGTCTTGCCTTAAAAGTGGTAGTGCTAGATTATTCTAGGTCTAGCTACCATTGTGATAGATCAAGATCCATTTGCAAGGGAGGAGTTGTGTCCATGTGGCTAAGGATAAAGGGATCCATATTTGGGTGATGGAAGTGTTGTAGTGAGATTAGGTATGTTTGATTGTTGTACACATGTTTGATTTATGAAGATAGATCTACTTTCTCCCACCCTCCCAATTCCTTGTCTTGTTCTTATGGATGTTCTTTATTAAGATCTAGGAATTGGTTATGACTTAATTAAATTGAAAGTTGTTAGCATTTGATAGCTCGGTGGCACTCCTGCATCAAGTGCCTAGGTGCAAGGGTCAATAACTTGGAGTCTCATTTATATTCTTAAAGTGACTTTAGTAATGTGTTTTTATTAAAGTACATTTTTTATATGACTTTATGATTTAAATGAGTCGCACTTTATTATGTTTTTAAAGTGACTTTAAGTCATAAAGTGTACTTTTAAATATTTAGGGTAATATGACTTTTCAAAAGGAAAAATTTGTTGTAAAGTTCACTTAGGAGATTTAAGTGAGTGAGAGATTAGATCCCAGCCATAGATCTCTTGGCCAAGATCTAATCTCGTCCATTGAAGTTGAAAAGTCATGAGAGTAACCCTAATAGGGTAAATAAAAGTGCATGAGACTTCATTTGGGCACATTATTCAAGAGAGAGTTCTTGGTGTGGCTCAATTTCCAAGGAGGAGCTTGGTGAGGAGTGTGTGAAGCACTTGAGCAAGAGAATGTGAAGAGATTGAGCAATAGAAGGAGAGAAGAGAGCAGCCCAAAGTGTGGGCACGGATTTCTAGAGAGGGCACGATTTTCTAGAAGAGGAAGGGCACGCCAACAGAGATTGTTGATGAGCAAGCATTCCCAAAGAGGTCTGAAAATCATGTGCAAAATTTACAGCAGTGTATTGGCACTCTTTTCATGGTAGAAAAGTGGCTCAAAGTTCGAGGTGGATGCAACATTAATTGAGGATCATACAACAGAAAATGAGGGTGCCGTATAGCAAGAGATTTGCTGCTGTTGGCACACATTTCGAGGCACTGTAGCTGCATGTTTGACAATACAGAAATGTATGATGTCTGTGCACACAAACCGAGGGAGTAACTGCAGCCTGTGAGGTCCATATAGTGAGTTCAGACTTTGCAGATTTCCTGTAGCTGACTGTGTACATTCAGGCACGCATTTCGAGGTAGATGAAGTGCACAGAAATCAAGGTTCAGTTCTGTTTATTTAATGCTGAAATTAATGACTGTTGTACACTCTGAAATTCTCTCTCAAGCTCAATAAAATTTCTCTTGCATGCTGGTTTTCCCCAGGGGTTGGGGGGGTTTTTCCAGGGTCAAATTTGACCAAAAATTCCTGTGTTAAACTGTCATTACAATCTGCTGTTTTTTTTATTGATTTCCGCTGTTAAAAGTACTTTACAGACAGTGAATTTGCCTACAGTCAAGTTTCATTTAATGCTTGATAAATGTGTATGACTTGTGTTTACTATTGAGGTAAACATCAATGGTTTGCAAAGTGTTTGACAAAATCCCTTAGTGACTGTGCATGTACAGTGAGCAAGATTTTGTCATTTTTCAACATGGTATCAGAGTTGGGGCTCTGAGATTTCAGTGGACTATTGAGCAGCAGAGAAGTGCTGATTTTTTTTGCAGGTGATGTGCAAGAGATTTGCATGTGAAGTGCTGATTGTGACAGCTGTGTGTTAATTTTTTTTACACAGTGAGCAGAAAGGTGTTGGTTCAGTACAGCTGAGTATTTTTGGTCAAAGAAGGCAGAGTGTGCTTTGTTGGAAAAAGAGTAGAAGAAAATGATGGCTTGCATCCGGTATGAAGATAGGTTGGAAGGGATTTCCAACTACTTACAGTGGAAAGCCCGGATGACAGCTGTTCTCAAGGAAAACAAGTTATGGGCCTTTGTCAGTACCACAGTGGTTCCTCCCACAGCTGATCCTATAGCCCTTGACATACATGAGGTGAAGGAGGCCAGAACGCAGAGACTGCTTCTAGATGGTGTTCGAGATCACCTCATCCCACATTTGGCAGAGAAATTAACTGCTAAGGGGATGTGGGATACTTTAAAAAGTTTGTATGAGAACAAGAATGAAAATCGTAAAATGGCCCTAAAAGATAAGCTTCATGGCACTAAGATGGCGAGAGGTGAGAATGTAGCCTCTTACTTCACTAGACTCAGACAGATAAAAGATGAATTGAGTGCAGTTGGTGAGATGATTCCTGATCCCGAGCTAGTGCGGATAGCCCTGAAGGGCTTCAATAAGGAGTGGGATGTGTTCGTGAAGTGTGTAGTTGGCAGAGAGAACTTTCCCTCTTAGGAAAGACTGTGGGATGATTTTACTCAGGAGGAGATCCGAGAAGGGAAGACTGAGCAGGTTGCTGATGAAGAAAATGTGGCCCTTTCAGCTAAGGGTAGAAAGAAAAAGGGTGGCTTGAGCAGTGGAGCCAAAGACTTGAGCAAAGTAAAATGCTTTGCTTTCCAGAGTTATGGTCACTATGCTAGGCAGTGTCCCAGCAAGAAGAAGAACAAGAAGAAAGAAGAGCCTGAGAAAGCCTCTCCAGCTGAAGTGGGAGATTTTGCGGTGGAATTCGAGAGGGAATTCTCGCTTGTCTCAATTCTTTCAGACAGTAGTGTAGCAGAGAGTTTGGATACTGGAGCATGGTACATAGATAGCGGAGCAGCACGCCATATGATGGGGATACGAGCAGTGTTCCGAGAGTTGACAGATATTGACAGAGTTATACTGACTGAGGATGGGTATGCCGGCACCCATGCAGTAGAAGGAGTTGGAAAAGTCCTATTCCAACTCGAGTCTGGTGGTTATCTGGAGGTTGGCGATGTGTTGTTTGTTCCAGAGCTGAAGAGGAACTTGGTTTCAGTTTCAGCTTTGGAGGATGACGGATATGCGGTTCTTCATGTGAGTGGGCGTGTTTATATATATCCGGTGAGTGGGGGCTTGGGTGCAGCGAGTCTGCTTGGCATCCGTGATGGCCGGATATACCGAGTTTTGGGGCATCCGGTTGATGGTGAGCCTAGTGAGAGATCAGACTCAGTGGAAACAGCAGTGGCTGTCAGTGTGGAGGATTCATCCAACTCTGTGAGGAAACAGAGTTGGTATGATATGGTTCTTCAGGATGAGCAGGAGAGTGAGGAGAACTCTCAGTTCAGAGTTGTCAGACGGAGACCTTCAGCAGTTGATCTAGTGCAGGTATCTGAGAGGCATTCAGATTCAGAGGGAGCTTCAGTTATTGGAGGGAGAGATCCAGGTGGAGCTGATGACAATAGTACCTCCCTCGCTAAGAGGGAGTGTTAGCATTTGATAGCTCGGTGGCACTCCTGCATCAGGTGCCTAGGTGCAGGGGTCAATAACTTGGAGTCTCATTTATATTCTTAAAGTGACTTTAGTAATGTGTTTTTATTAAAGTACCTTTTTTATGTGACTTTATGATTTAAAAGTGAGTCGCACTTTATTATCTTTTTAAAGTGACTTTAAGTCATAAAGTGTACTTTTAAATATTTAGGGTAATATGACTTTTCAAAAGGAAAAATTTGTTGTAAAGTTCACTTAGGAGATTTAAGTGAGTGAGAGATTAGATCCCAGCCATAGATCTCTTGGCCAAGATCTAATCTTGTCCATTGAAGTTAAAAAGTCATGAGAGTAACCCTAATAGGGTAAATAAAAGTGCATGAGACTTCATTTGGGCACATTATTCAAGAGAGAGTTCTTGGTGTGGCTCAATTTCCAAGGAGGAGCTTGGTGAGGAGTGTGTGAAGCACTTGAGCAAGAGAATGTGAAGAGATTGAGCAATAGAAGGAGAGAAGAGAGCAGCCCAAAGTGTGGGCACGGATTTCTAGATAGGGCACGATTTTCTAGAAGAGGAAGGGAACGCCAGCAGAGATTGTTGATGAGCAAGCATTCCCAAAGAGGTCTGAAAATCATGTGCAGAATTTACAGCAGTGTATTGGCACTCTTTTCATGGTAGAAAAGTGGCTCAAAGTTTGAGGTGGATGCAACATTAATTGAGGATCATACAGCAGAGAATGAGGGTGCCGTATAGCAAGAGATTTGCTGCTGTTGGCACACATTTCGAGGCGCTGTAGCTGCATGTTTGACAATACAAAAATGTATGATGTCTGTGCACACAAACTGAGGGAGTAATTGCAGCATGTGAGGTCCATACAGTGAGGTCAGACTTTGCATATTTCCTGTAGCTGACTATATACATTCAGGCACGCATTTTGAGGTAGATGAAGTGCACAGAAATCAAGGTTCAGTTCTGTTTATTTAATGCTGAAATTAATGACTGTTGTACTCTCTGAAATTCTCTCTCAAGCTCAATAAAATTTCTCTTGCATGCTGGTTTTCCCCAGGGGTTGGGGGGGTTTTTCCAGGGTCAAATTTGACCAAAAATTCCTGTGTTAAACTGTCATTACAGTCTGCTATTTTTTTAATTGATTTTCGCTGTTAAAAGTACTTTACAGACAGTGAATTTGCCTACAGTCAAGTTTCATTTAATGCTTGATAAATGTGTATGACTTGTGTTTACTGTTGAGGTAAACATCAGTGGTTTGCAAAGTGTTTGACAAAATCCCTTAGTGACTGTGCATGTACAGTGAGCAAGATTTTGTCATTTTTCAACAAAAGTGATTTTAGATTTTTTTTTTCCTTTTATTTTATTTAAGTAGGGAAGGTTGTGTACTTTCTTGTGTGTAGACCTCAAAAAGAAATTAGAACTGAAGACTCTTGGATCATAATTGTTCATTTGGATCTACATCAATTGTTGGTAAAGAGGTATGCCACTCTCCTTTTCCTTTTCATTTCATATCATAAAACATTAGATATAGGAAAACAAGTTAGTAAGCTATTAGTTGTATTCAACGTGCTATCAACCTACGCACTAAGGATCCCATTAGCTAGCAATAGTGAAAAATTCCTCAACATAATTGATGACTCCATTGGGGATTTTCTTAGAATTTCTCCATTTTGGGTTTGTTTAATTGGTCTAGTAGGCTCAACCTTTAGATATAGAATCAATATGTATTCTAAATAAGAAAAATATCACCAATCCCAATATGTATCCTAAATAAGAAAAAACGAATCTTTTAGTATTTTTGCCATAAATTTTGGTCATGAACTTGGATTTGGGTTTTCTTTATACTAGTAGAAAGGTTTTGAAAAATTATACAATTTTTTGTTATGTGTTCTTTTTCAGATTTTGTATGGATTTTACGACACATGCATTTTTTTATTTTATTTCAAAGAATATTTTGACATGAAAAATAATCTATTGACATCTTCCCATAACTTTTGATCCCAAACACCATTTTCAACACACCATACACCATTGGAAAGGTCTCGTCGAGATACAAAACTTTGTTGTTATATATATATTGAGATTATTTAGCATTTGTTTCACATTTGCAAAAAGAGAAAAAAAGAAAAAAAAATATTATTTTGGCAAATATGAGAAAATATGGTAAATGGTAGAAGAGCATAAAATGCTATGGTTGTTGTTAATAGTTGGTATCTTAGTAAACATTGTGGTAGGAAGCTTTTTTATTGCTCAATTGTCTTACATTTGTGTGATTTCTTTTAAATGGTTTGCAAGTTCAAATAGAATAAAAAATATTTATGCATTGTTTAGGGCATTTAGTTGAGTTCATTTGTGAAATTGTATTTCCAAGTGTTTGCTTTTGTTAGATTGCATTGTTAAGAGGTTTGAAACAAAGTATTATTGTCGTTGAAACATCAAGTTAGATCTCTTCTTCTTGTTGACATCCACAGTAGATTCTGTTGAACTTCGGTTGTCATTGATGTCAACTAATGTCAAGGAGGATGTCAATTGATTCAGTTTGAGCCATTGATGTCAATTGATGTCAAAGTGGATACATCATCCCTATGCCAGCTTAAAGAAGTATATGGAAGCCACTTTGAAGAAGTATATGTGCAAGATGGTGAAGGACATGGATTCCAGTGTGAAGAAGTATATCTAGAAGTTGCATCCATTCTGAAGATGTGTGTCCAAGGTACATCATGTAGATCTAGTTCAAAGAAGCACACAAGCAATGTATCCTACTACATGTGGTACCAATGAAGATATCAAGTCCACCAAGTCATACTCTCTCAAGGAAGCAGTCAAAGAACTGGTTGGAAAAAGGTACATGTGAACAAGCATCCAAGGAGTTGGTTAAGCAAAGGTACAAGTGTGCAAACATGTTGAAAGAAGACTCTGGAATGCGCAAGCATTGCTTGGTCAAAGACTGGGAGTGCACAAACAGTAAGAAACTGAATAGTCCAATCGGAAGATGCTTTCAGTTAGTAAAGGGTGCACAAGTTCCAAGAAGGGTACATCAGTTGAAGATGTTTATGCGCAAACCCCACAAGCCGATGATACAACAGATGTGCAAGTCCCACACATAATTGTACTGCAAGGGTCAAATTCCCACCAAGTAGAAGTTAGTTAATGCGCAAATTCCACAAAGCATTAATATATCAGGTGCACAATACCCACAAGGGATGGTACAGCAAGGGTCAAAGACTCATCATGTCGGGAGTAAGGATGTTCACATACCTCAAAGCAATGGTACATCAAGAGCACACGAGTACACCACTAAGGTGTAATTCCCACTAAGTCATGGACCATGGATGCGAAAGACCCACAAATGATGACACATCAACAACGCATATGATGACATGTGGAAAAAGCACAATCCGTGAAGTATGGAAGAAGGGATGCCACAACCAACTTGTGGACATACAATCCATGCAGGACATGTATAAATAAAGATGCAAGTTGGAGATTTGAAGTAAGCTTGATGGCGAGATCATAGAGCTTCAAGAGGAAGATATAGATTTATATTAGGGGCTTTAAGGGCTCGAGGACAAAATAGCATGATCTAGCAGACATCCGAGTGTGCACATGCAAAGGAATGATGCAGCTTATGGTGCGCAGAATGATGTTGTAGATCTGTGACGATTGCACAAATATTGAAAGGAAGAAACACAGAAGTATGCGCAATTGCGTGAAGATTGGATGACAGAATTGCCGACAACACACAGAGAGTCGCATATGTTGTAAGTAAGGAAGTAATGTAGAAACATAACCGAAGTATATTAGAATATGCACAGATGTTTAGCTGATGCACGAATACTGAAGTGAAGTGTGCAGAGGAACAAACTCCATTTGATGTGCAACGATAGAGAAATAGTAGGATCCAATAAGTGCATCATGATGAGGATGATCCAAGACAAGTGTGTTAAACCGAAAGGACGAATCAATTGATGCACACCATGTCGTAGATTGTCTAAAATACCGTGGCACTTTAACATAATGGACACATCAGTAAGTGCGCAATTCCATCTATTACTAGTGCATTATTTCATAACAACAAACCATCAATTGAAAGCACAATATCAGTTGGTGAGTGTAGTTGCGTAGTAGTAGATCGACGGAGCATACCTTAGCACAGACTGCAAAATCAACAATAACACAGTACATGAAGTAAGACATTAGCGAAAGTGTAGAATTGAGAGGAATGAGAAGTTAAGTTATGTATGAAACACAATGACAGTGAATCATCTGCATACAAAGGTAGCGCACAACATAATTAATATCAGAGGATCATAAATGTGCGCGAGTTGGAAGTTCAACAAGTCAGAATCATATATTGGATATATGGGCAACAGGACCAGGCAAAGAGTAGGGGGTTGTAGCCTCCTTCCAGTTAGTGCTATAGAACATAGGGAGTTGGATATTCCTTCAGTTCGGATCCCGTAAAACCAGGGGGTCGGTGCTTCCTTCCAATTGGTGTTGGTAAATACAGGAAGTTGGTGCTTCCTTGAATTTATTCTTTTCATTAAAAAATAACATTCCATGGTTTTCTCCCAATTGGGTTTCCATGTCAAAAATCCTATATGTTATGTGTTCCTTGTCTTGATGCATATGTGGATGAATTATTTTGTTTATATTGGATGCATAACTAAAGATCAAGATTAAGTTAAGACTAATCTTTGAAAGAAGGTAAAAACTGCTGATAACCGTGCTAATACTGATTCACCCCCCTCTCAGTATTAGATCGATTCCAACAATTGGTATCAGAGTGAATGTCTTCAGTAATAGATTAACATCTAGAAGACAGATCCCTGTGCAAAACTCAGTAGATATGTATTCAAAATATGAACAGATGGCTGAAGTAGATTTTGAAGGGGAACTGATCAGTGCTTTGGATGAATTAAAGAAATCAAGAAAGAAAAGAAAGCTCCTACAGGAAGCTCTTCTGAGATTGGAGGCAAACACCACCAGGAAGTTTTAATTTATGGATGACAAGTGCGAAATTCTGGAAGCCTAAATTGTCTCTTTGAGAAACGAACTCCAAAAATTAAGCTTTCAGTTAGAAAATGAACAAAGATTCAGAAACAACATTGATGAAGAATCATATTTCGTTAAAATTTATGCAGACTCCCTCAAGACTCCACTGTCGAGGACATATAATAAATGTGGGAGAGAACATAGAAGGCTAAGTCATCCAAAAAACAAGCCTGCGCAGCTCCGGGGTTTTTTATCCTATTAGGTACCAAAATATTTTTAGGAAATTGCTATTACTGTCACAATTTTGGTCATAAAGAAATAAATTATAGAGCTCATGTGTTAGCATACACCAGGAAGAATGGTTTGTGTAATCAGATAAATCCTAAACATGGCATCTTCAGAAAACCAGCTGAAATCTTGACAGAAGACCCGAATATCTTCAGTGTTTTAAGCTCAAAAGATGAGTGCTGTGAAACCCCAGAACATGATACTCAAAACTGTGAAAACCAACAGCAACCTGTGCAACCCACCGAGATAGATGAAGACCAGAGGGATCAAGTTCATCGGGAATACTGCAGCTTAGCCTTACATGCACAAAGTAAAAGGGGGAAATGGTACATAGACAACAAATGTTCCAAGCATATGATAGGAGATAAAAACACCTTTCTAAATTTTAGAGAAGACAAGGGAGGCATCATCTACCTTAGGGATAATGGATCAGCTAAGATTTTAGGTAAGGGCTTGGAAACCCTAGGAAACAAAAGGACTAAGGAAAAAAATGTTCGGTTAGTCGAGAACATGAAACAAAATCATTTGAGTGTCAGCCAGATGTGTGAACAAGGACACACTTTCACTTTTGACTCAGAAAAATGCAAAATAAAAAAAAAGGATACATGCAAGATTGTGGCAACAGCCTCCAGGACTCCTAACAATGTCTATATTTTAAATGAGGAAAGAGAAGAAAATTGATGCATGGGACAAACCGATGAAAGTTGGCTCTGGCATAGAAGATTGGGACACATCAATTTTGACAACCTAGTCAGAATTAGTAGGAAACAAGCAGTAAGGGACATTCCAAGAATTACAAATTCATCAAACTCATTTTGTAAGCACTGTGTACATGGGAAACAAACAAGAATTAAGTACCAAACAAAAGAATACACTAACTCAAAACCTTGGTAATGGTTCACTCAGATCTTTGCGGTCTAATGAGAACCAGAGGAATGAATGGTGAGTCTTACTTCCTTCTTTTCATTGATGATTACACTCGAATGATGTGGGTGTTATTTCTTAAAGAAAAATCAGAAACGTTCGAATGTTTCAAGACTTTTAAAGTAGTGGTTGAAAACGAATCCGACTTAAGAATAAAATGTTTGAGATCTGACAATGGAGGAGAATATACTTCAAACAAGTTTGATAACTATTGTGACAAACATGGTATTAGAAGACAGTTTTCAGCATCTAGAACTCCACAAAAAAATGGGGTAGCATAAAGGAAAAACAGAACTGTTCCAGAGATGGCCAGAACGATGTTGAACGAATCAAAGCTGTCAGATATGTTTTGGACACATGCCATTCATACAGTTGTACACATTCTCAATAGATGTTTGATCAGAACAAACAGTTTTTTAATGCCGTATGAACTCTGGAAAGGAAGAGCAACTAGAGTTAAGCATTTCAGAATATTCGGAAGCAAGTGCTACACCAAAAGAAATGAAGAAAACATTGGAAAATTTGATTCCAGATCAGATGAAGGAATTTTCCTTGGATACTCCTCTAGAAGTAAAGCCTATAAGTGCTATAATTTACGACTCAGAAAGATAGTTGAAAGTCCTGAAGTGAAAGTTGATGAAGTATTGACTCAGAAGAATTGAAGAAGATGATGATTTACCCTTGCTAGAAAAACCGTATGAAGAAAATCAAGAAACAAAGTTCCACAAGAGGAAGTATATTAGCACGGATTAGAAGAAGGAAGACAAAACACAAATGGCCCTTCTAGATATGTCCAAAAGAATCATTCATAAAATTTGATTATCGGAGACAAAGTTGCTGGTGTAAGGACTAGAAGGAGTCTAAACAATCCAACTGAGGAAGTGAATTTCTCATTACTGTCTCAAGTAGAACCTGTGTGTTCTGTGTTCCTTGTCTTGATGCATATATGGATGAATTATTTTGTTTATATTGGATGCATAACTAAATATCAAGATTAAGTCAATACTAATATTTGAAAGAAGGTAAAAACTACTAATAATTTCGCTAATATTGATTCACCCCCCCTCTCAGTATGAGATCGATTCCAACAAATTCAAGACTTTAATCATTTCATTTGGAAGAAAAGCATAAATGTGCAAGTTCATTTGCCAATTTATTTATTAATCCACATTCTTGATTCTCTAAACATCATTAAGTTTCACTTTGCCACCCTTGACAAATAAACAACCATTAAAAGCAATGCTAATATAAAATCAAATATGATTTCTTTTCATAGATAAAGAACTAATAATAGTCTAGATGGTAGGGCCTTCGCGTGTTTAGAGAGTTAATTATGGAATGCCACCAAAACAACATTGAGATTGAATAAAGAATGCAAAGTCTAGTAGTAGCAATAGGTATTTGTTTGGAAAAATCTTCTAACATGGGAATCAAGCATTAGATTAAGACAATTTAAGTGTTGATATATCCCCTTGTACTTGGTTTTGTGGGTGGATATGTAATTAGAGACTTTAGTGTAGTGGGCATGTTATTTGGAGTGACATCATCTTGCAAAAATTTGGTTGTATGATGAAGTCTTGTACATCTTCTCAACACATAAGCTTGACTCATGACTATTCCACCCAACTATGAATTGTGAATGACAACCTTAGTGGTAATTTTTAGGTTCCTCATAGGTGATTGCAAGTGTGAAGTGCTTGCGGTACTTGAGGAAAATAGTAGATCTCAATATCAACTCCCTTGAAGGAATTTTGTATTCATGAGGGATATTTCATTTTGTGTGATTGTTTTGTGGATGGATACTATAACTACTTGTCACACCTTTGTTGGTTGGTCTTGCATTTGTCTACCTGGTTGATCTCTATAAGGCTCTTTGTTTGTCCCTTCACCAATCACGTTTTGATTGAGTAGAGATGAAATACTAGTTCATTTGTTATCTGTTTGGTTCATAAATCCATTGTTGTCTAGTATTTCCAAAGTTGTAGCTTTGTCAGGATTGACCGTGGAAGAGCAAGTCAGTCTTATGGCGTAGTAGCTGGAATTGATTTATTTCTAGTATCATATGCTATATGAGATTTCTACAAATCCTTTGTGATCTGATATTGACACCGTGAATCCTATTCCAATACCTCATGATGATGGCCTGGTTGTTTTTGTTGGAAATGTTGTGGTTAATCAGGTGGTGATTCATGTGGTATAGATGTCCATGCATAGTAATAGACCAACAAACATAATATACTCAACTTACCCCAACTCTTGTCCAGAAATCCAATTTCCATATGGTTTAGTTCATGAATCCAAATGGAAACCAACAACCCAAGGGAAAAAATAAAAATAAAAATAAAAAGAAGAATCTTAATTATGGGTAAGGAGTTGCAAGCCCTAATCACATCAATAGTGATGCTAGGGGTAAGAAAGAGAAATTTAAGTTGAAATTTCCTTGTAATATTTGTAAAAGAAATCACCTTTTTCACACTTGCCCCAAAATGGAGGATGTTTAATAGTAGATGGCTCAACGAGAGGCTCAACAACCTATTTTTCTTATGAATCCTCCCCCCCCATAACAACAACAAATGGTTGTTGTAAACTACACCTATGTAAGGAGGTAATTAGAGTGTCCCTCCACAATGGGGTAATACTTCAAGTGATAACATTTACATGTGTGATGAGGATGTTAGTATTCAAATGAGAGATCATAGTTATGATGCTCATGAGACTTGACTATTTAGAAAGATACATGCTCATAACAACTAAATGACCCTCTCCAAATAGAGCATTCACCTATTGATATGATGTGTTACCATCGAAAATTCATATTACAAGGTTCATGAAAAATCCTAATGTTTAAGTTGCTCAAAATTATAGTACTATTGAATATTTGGCTCAGGATCCTTGTGCCATGATTGCACTAGAATTCCTTTAGAGTTGATCTCCACAATGAAAGGCATTGTTGGATTCTACTAAAAGTATTGATCTCTTAAATGTTAGATTAATGACATTTGATGTTAATCAATATTAGGCTAGAATTCCTCATCATGTCACATTTCGGTGTTATAGCTCAAATCGACACTTATTTGTACATGACGACGGTTGAAAAAATGATAATTGAATGTCACTCCTCATTCATGAAAAAGGACACTAAAAGATGAAAGATCCCAATGATTTGACTCCTAATGATGGCCCTGATCATTAAAAGCAAGATCCTATCTTATTACCCTTCATCCTACATAGTTTCAACCATAAAAAATCTCATTCATGCCCTACACACTAGAAAAGAGTGAACCATTCACATGTTTCTCTTGATCAAGGCATGAATGCCTCAAAATTTCATGAAAAATATACAAAAAAATTGAAAATTGAGGAGTTAGGGAAGTTTTCAAACTAATTTGGCTTAGTTGTAACTCTCTAAACTACTTGGAAACTATATCCAACTATCTCCATCAAACTTAAAAGGAGATGAGATGGTCCAAGGGGGGGGGTCACCCAAGGTAGCAATATTATGTTGGAGGAATCAAGCTTCATCACACCCTTTATCTCCCGCCCATGTAAGTAACCCATGTTGTTGATCATATATCCCTGACAAGTGACTTCACCCTTGTATGCATTTAGAAGATCATAGTAGGTTTTGGCGGGCCAATGGATTGCAACTATAAAAATAAATCCCTTAGATCATTACTTAAATTATCAATGCATGAGTTTGTACAAACTTAAGATGTACCATGCACTATGTATGCAGTTGCAAAGGAATAATTCATCTAGTATGATAAGCAAAATCTTTTCTAACAACATAAAAGAAATTTAATCTAATAAACAAGAAATTAAATCTACTCTAAATCGGAAATGAAATTTACTCTAATCAACCAAGAAGCTTCTATAACAAACTTTAAATTATTTATAACTATGGGTTGAGAGAGCATGAGCTCCAAAATATTCTAGTTGGCACTTAATTTGTTATCAATTCCTTCAGGGGAAAGCATAGGGTGACCTTTCGCATTCAATTGTGATAACTTTCAGTGAAATTCCCCTTTACTCTATCTTCAGGGTACTAGATGCAGACATTGAGAAGCTATGATTTCCATGAAAGTGATCAAAACAAGCAGAGGGATAGCATTAACCAAGTTGAATGATGATGAGATCTCATGTGTAAAATAAATGACATAAACAACATAAATTTTAATCTAATAAACATGAAAGAAATCTATTCTAAAACATGTAAAGAAAATTGCATAAGCAACATAAATCTAACTATGGGAAGGATAAACAAAGCAATTATATTCAAAGGAAATGAGAAAAACCACCAACTCTAGGAAAATTGCAGAATTACTATGCAAAACATAGAAAACACGGATTTTACTACAAACTGTAGAAAAATGTACAGATTCCTAAATTCATTGTAATCTGAATTTAAAAGCTATGGAATGAAATGCACGACTAAAGGGAAAGGTATTAAAGAGTCCACATTCCTTCCCTTGAGTGGGCCCAACCCAAGGGATCTCCTGGAACCCTTGCTAAACCAACTATTTCAAAGATAAATTCAAGCTAGTTTTTTTCATTAACAATCTACCATTAAAAACAGGGCAGCAAGATGCCTCTTACAAATTTGCCTTGACCAGCAAGGGATGAATGGAAAAATGTTTGAGAGAAGAATAATAATTGAATATTCTCTCATGCTATCAAATTTACTAGCATTTATACAAAAATAACTCAAAATTTCCCATGCAATCAACTCCTTGATTTGTGGAAGCTGTCATAGTTAATTGGAAATCTGCATGCAAGTTGGTGGGATTGATTTCCTCTTTAGGAATTAAACCTTGGCCTTGTGATTTCAAATTTGAATGATCATTGAGTCCTTTTTTAAGTGGTGGAAGCTCATGAGAATAATTGGCAGTTGAGAAAACTGTCCATGCAATCAGTTCTTTGATTTAAGGAAATTATCCCCTAGTTAATTAGAAATATGCATGTTGGTTTGCTTTTGTGGGATTGATTCCCCCTCTTAGGAATTCGAATTGGGATCCATGATTTCATCCATGGATGATCTTGAGTCCTTATTAATGCACTGCAATCGAATTAGAATCAAGAGGGGACATAATCCCTTAAATATCTCCTCCCAACTCTAGTTTGACTAGTCAACTCATTGAGAGAGATTGAATTGATTTTTATGACTTGATATGTTTCACTTAGATTTTAGATAACTTCTATATACATCTCAAGAAATATTTTGAAAAATATTAACCAATTATATCATTAAATAAATCAAATAAATAAGCAAATTGGGGAAAAATATTAAACAATGTCAAGATATTCATTAAAGCAAACACTCATTGGCTTTTAGGAAGAATGTCATAAATTTAAATTAATTTTCTACATTTTAATTCATTAATCCTCCTCATAATCCTTTCATGTTCCATTAGATGGGACATATAATGTGCCTTTTTAGGGTCCCATCATACCCCCCGAATTTAAGGTTTTGCATGTCCTCATGTAACAAAACAATTCCTCATAAGCTGGTCACTGTCATGGAGAAATAAAGTTTGTAGCTACTGATTGTGCTTTTTCTGCAGTATCAAACATGTTGCTTTGTTCCCTCTAAAAAAAATTGATTCTTTTAACCACTGGTATGAGGACTTGTAGATCTCCAAAGTGATGGGATTGCAATCCAACAACGTGCACTTTATCATAGTTGATTTTACCATGACTTGTGATCCAACAACATGCACTTTATCACAATTGATTTTTCTTCATATGCAAATTGAATTCAGAAAATAGAAAGTCTCATATGCAAATTGAATTCAAAAAATAAAAAGTCTCAACTTGCCTCCCCCCAACTCTATTTTCAATGCCCACATCGAATATTAGTTTGGACCATAATATGCACCAATTAGAGACCTATTCAAAGAGTCATCGCTACATCCAATTAGAGACCTATTCAAAGAGTCATCAAAAAACAAATCAGTCCCCTTTTGGGTGTGCTTACACATTATCTTAGCTGTAGATTTGGGTGTACAAGTATGCTATTCGCATAACTGGTTCCAAGACAAGTCACTTTAAGTCTGGACATGAATAACGAGACATGACAGATATGAACCAAGTTGTTTAGATGAATACAATGTTCTACACTCAACTCATCTTTCAATCCCATCATCAATTTTTGTTTGAAACTTCATGATATTACCTGTTATCCTTTCATGCTTGTTTAAGTGAATAAAAAGACATAAGTTAGCAAGTTACCTCATTTTGCTTACCCTTTGAATGCTTGCATGCAGGTTGATTTTTGAGATGACTGAGCATTGAAAACAAATTGGACTTGGAGCTACATCAATTGATTTCATGGATTCATGGCTTGCTTGAAAGAACACGGGCTGGATCACTTTAAATAATTGCAAGCTTGCTTGAAAGAACGAGGGTTGGCTTGCTTGAAATAACTGCAGGCTCTCTTGAAAGAATGAGGGCTGGCTCACTTGAAATAATTTGCAGGTTCGCTTGATTGGATGAGATAGAATTTATTTGTAGGAACATTGAAAATGGAGCTCTCCATATTGATTTGAAATATTGAAAACTCTGCTATAATCCCTTGAAATTTTGAAAATTCTTCTCATTTTGCTTGATGGCCTTGCTTTAGTAGAGGCAGAGCACTGTTTCACTGGGGGACTGTAATTAATTTTTTATACCCCCTTATACACCTCAGTGTTTTATGAAAATTTATGGAGAGGTAGAGGGGGATGTACTTTAGTTTCTGTAAAAAAATTATACCTTCTTTCTAAACCATTAGTGAGCATGAGTATAAATAATACACACATGTCAAAACTGCTGCAATATCTCGGAACTTCATGGGCTGATTTGTACATGACTGTAATT
The DNA here is from genome assembly GCA_027924585.1 of Larix kaempferi. Taxonomy (NCBI): domain Eukaryota; kingdom Viridiplantae; phylum Streptophyta; class Pinopsida; order Pinales; family Pinaceae; genus Larix; species Larix kaempferi. The sequence continues at coordinate 8,109,628 of BSBM01000087.1, read as the reverse complement.
TAATTTTATACCCAAATGAAAATTAATATTTTTTTGATGAAAATGAATGGGGATATATATAAACATGTTACCTATACACTCAAAAATTTGCAAACCTTGATTCTAAATTAGGAGAGAGAAATGAGAAGAACATCATACCTATGTCAAAGCTGTCCTCAAATCTGCAGCTTTCGGTAGAGGACTGTAATTGAATTTTTTAGCCCCCTTAAACTCATCCATTTCTCATTAAATTGCATGGTAAGATGGATTAATATGTCCTTTACACCATAAAAAATTTTCATCCTCTAATATGAAACCATTTGGATGTAATTTTCAAGACACCAGACTATACCGCTCAAATGCTTCTATTTTTATTTTTCCTTGAGAAATGTGGATGAACACTTGCCATATATTACATGCATGTTCTTTTGTATTTCATGGGATTGTACTAATTGATGGAGCTTTCCTAATCCTTTTCATGCATGACCTGTGGCAGCAAGTGTGAAGAGCACCCTGTACAAATACATCTTTATTTATTTTTTCATTTTCATTTTTTTTCTTAGAGCAAGGGTGCCATCGCTGGTTTTCACCAATGCCCTACCTCACGGCACCATTGTTGTTTTTCACCATGAGCAATATTTTATTTGTACAGACCTTTACCTGCCTCAAATTAGGTTTTCAAGCAAAGACATGTTCTAGGCGCCTCAGGAAGTTTTCACCATAGGAGTTTTTTATTCTTTCTTTTCTTTTTTATTCACAAAAACAAATCTACCTACTCTACCTTACTTGGAAAATATTACCTCTCTTCTCAAGTATAGGAATACTTCCAATGCATCCACTTGATTAGTATAATCTTCAGTAAACTCATATATGGATTTGAAAAATGTACCTCGATTGATGCCAGGATATGAGGGACCAATTGCACAAGTGGATAAGGTGCCAAGAAATGATGAATATTGGAGTGGTACTGTTTGTTGACAATTGTTTGAAACCAAGACTCAATGTAGTCACGATCTCTCTATCTCTCATTTGCTTTGATAATAATTTGAAAGTATTCCTCCTTCATGTAATGATGTTCTTTTGAGACTTGTCCATTGCTCTCTTGAATGCACAATGAGTATGGTGACAAGCATGAAAGAATTTCCTCAACTTCATGCTCTAGTGCATGCTTCTCATCAAGTTTAGTCCATGGATCTTCGATTTCCTTTGTATGCATGCAAGGATGGATGAGAGAAAAACATGAATCTTCTCTCTCTCCCATTTGCATGGACAGATGCCTGAGAAAAACTTCTTCTTCATGGATTCCATGCTCAATTTCTTTGAAATACAGTGGCAAGGGAAAGATTTCCTCATCTTCTAGTGGAACTTGTTCATGGATCCTTTCTTTTATGTCTTCTCAAGATGCATATCTAGCTTTGTTTGTAGCTCTTGGCTTACAACACAAATTTAAGAAAATATTGGTAGCAATTCGTCCTCCTTTCTTCAACAACTTCTTTAGAATCTTGCTGGCCATAAATTACTTCTTAAACATACACCACAAACTTGGGGGTTTGATACATATAAATCATATGGATGTGTGCAAGCTATTTTTTTAATTTTCCAATCAAATTTCAAACTATTCCAAATACAACCTTAGCACCTCCCCAACAATGACACCCCAAAAAGTGACGGGCCAATGAATTGCATCTATAAAACTTAATCCCTTGGCTCATTACTTAAATTATCAACCTGCAATTTGTACAAAATTAAGAGGTACCGTGCACTGTGTATGTAGTTGCAAAGGAATAATTCGTCCAGTAGTATAAGCAAAACCTATTCTTATAACATAAATAAATTTAATCTAATAAACAAGAAATGAAATCTACTCTAAACCGGAAATGAAATCTAATCTAATCAACCAGGAAGATTATATAACAAACTTTAAATGATTTCTAACTATGGCTTGCAAGAGCATGAGATCCAAAATATTCCACTTGGCACGTAATCTATCACATCAGTTCCTTCAGAGGCAAGCATAGGGTGACCTTTCTCATTCAGTTGTGATAGATTTCAATGAAATTCCCCTTTACTCTATCTTCAGGGTACTAGATGCAGACATTGAGAAGTTATGAGTTCCATGCAAGTGATCAAAACAAGTAAAGGGATAGCATTAACCAAGTTAAATGATGATGAGATCTTATGTGTAAAAGAAATGACATAAACAACATAAATTTTAATCTAATAAACATGAAATAAATCTATTCTAAAACATGTAAAGAAAATGGCATAAGAAAATAAATCTAACTATTGGAAAGATAAACAAAGCAAATCAATTCAAAGGAAATGAGAAAAAATGCTAACTCTAGGAAAATTGCAGAATTACTATGCAAAACACAAAAAACACAGATTTACTACAAACTGTAGAAAAAACGTACAAATTCCTACATTCATTGTAATCCAAATTTAAAAACTATCAAATGAAATGCAAGACTAAAGGGAAAGGTATGAAAGGGTCCATATCCCTTCCCTTGAGTAGGCCCAACCCAAGGGAGCTCCTATTGTAGTCGACCAGATTGCATAGTTACCAACAATACATGTTATAAAATAAACAAGCAAGTATACATATATGAACAGAAGATAAGTAGTGGAGATAGAGTCAACACATCTTTCTATTACTCAACAGAACATGTACATAAGTGTTTTACAATATCTTACAACTACTCATGTATCCGGCTCTCCAGCCTATTTATATGGTTTACAAACAGTTACATAACAACCTTTCGGTTCAACTAACCGAATCGACATGTAATAACTGACACAATCGTTTGACATGTTTTACAAAGTGGTTGAACGAAGGACCTAGTTGGGCAGCCAACTTAGGCTCCTCCAACATATCCCCCACAAACAAAACCTTTCTTCATCCCGAATAAATAGAGAGATGAGAACTGAATTGGAGTGAAATGACAAAATTGTAAATGACTGAGTAATGAGAAAAAAAAATCCGTTACTGCTGGGACTGACTGGTGCTAGCAGACAGTTTCTGTTGGACACATACTTCGACAATGGATTCTGCAGATACTGACAGGTGATGCTGAAAATATTCCCATGCATTAAGTGCATTGTGAATGTCAATGGTAAGAGTAGTGAGGCTAGACATGCTCTCCATTTTGTTGTGAACTGGCTAGTCTCGAATATGGATCATGTCTTGTCCCAGTATAAGTGTTTTGTTGTCGGCAGTTGAGAGCAGCTAATGGAGATGTGGTCTGATCTTGTCGACTTTTGATAGACTTACTCGAGCTTGTGTGATCCACTAATCTTATTTCTTCTCCATCTTTTCTAGCTTCATGTGCTTCGTATTGATTTGGTTGTCAAGGGTTTGTGCTAAAGCTTCATTAGCAGTCTGTCATTGTTGTTAGAGGGTGTTAATAAGATCTCGTGTTTTCTGCATTTCAACAAACACATTTCCATAATGTGTAAATCAATTGCGCAATACTTTTGTAGTCGTAGAAGCTTCCTAGGCATATTGTGCTAACAGACTATGTGCTTCTATGAAGGCCGTGTACTAGTTTGTCATGATGATAGATGTTTCTTTAGCTTGATCACGTCGTTCCTTGGCCAAGTGTTCTTATAGAGTCGACACAACACTTTCAAATAATGCATATGCTTTGTCAAGCGGGCTTTCAATGTCGGTCCTCGATGAGAGAGGTATTACTTGTTGGACTAAGTTCTTACACTTAGCTAGAAATGAAGATTGTTCTGCTTGAAGTGTTTCAATGCGCTCTTTGTCTTCATTTATTCTCTTCCTATGCTCTCGGTCAATATCATTTGTGAGTAGATCCAGTTCTTATTCTTTTTCTTGTCGGGGGTCGAAAGTGGCAATAGGGACCATTTGATCTAAATGGACAGTAAGCAAAGGTTGTTGCTGGAGGTGTTGCAGATGTGCTTTATGAATCAGGACAAATTAGGACACACAAATCATGATGATGAGATTTTGGTGTAACAGAATGCCCCCCAAAGCATGAAGCTATCAAGATAATATAGGTGAGGTGCTTTTATATTATGGAAATTTGAGGCAAGGACCACCGGATGAAGTGTCAAACAAATAGTTCGATAGTACAACAAAATCTGAGATATATGTCTCAAATGACCCATAACATGGTTGCCGACCAATGCATTGCAGATACATGTTAGTACTGACTGACCGGACACAATCATGGCTACTGAACAAAAGTGTAGATCCATGACGAGATAATTACACAACCACGACCAATACAAGAGTGGATCCCTATGAGATGACTAAAAAAATATCCATCGCAGCCTGGGTAATATACATGAGTTAACCCAGGGTCTTCAATCCGAACCTGCAATGATACGAATCTAACCATGTGATTACAAGGTGTTGAAGTCAAACATGGTAGAAACCACTTGATTACTGGTCATTGATGTATACCGTTAACAAGTGAAAGGGAAATCATCATTGATGTCAATGATTCCCAAGGTATCATAGTACATACCGCCGAATGTGAATCAATGAATTGAGGTCGAACATCCAGTGGAATCTTTCAATCAGAAGTCAATGATGTGAACTTACTGTTAAAAGCAAGGTAACCTTCCATTAAGGCATGCAGGACCAAGGTACTTGACTAGTTTCGAGGTTCAATCCTTGGATGATGAGTTGAAGTCGACAAGGAAAAACTTGTCGAAGGAGGGCCATGATGTTTCCCCCATTATCGACATGAAACAAGACCAACGATGTTTTGAGATAGATCGGAATGTAGAGTAACTTTTGATGCTAACTCAGGGATGACAGACAAAAAGGAGGGTGCAACGACTGCAGAGGATGACTCAACAACAGACTTCCCTTGAACATGGAATGGCATGACTTGGCAGCATTGACACGACGAGACGAATACCAAGTCCTAATACAACAAATGGTTGATGCATTCTTCGGATGACCCAAAGGAGTATGATGACTCATGGAAGTGGTGAGACTCGAGGACAAGTATATTATCCAAGCGGTTTAAATGAAATGAAAACAAACGCCATATTCAAGAGCGACTATAAACTGCCTTTAATACAGGTGAATACAAACTCTTTCCTTATTCCCCATCATGATTGATGAGTACCTCTTTGTTTATTAACAAGCTTGAGGAGGTTAACAGATGCTCGTATAGATCATCCTTAGGACGAGTCCAATCTCACATGTTTAACGAACCTGAGAGAGGAGGGGTACGTCCCTAAAAGGGCCCTTCAATGTTATGTTTTAACGAATCCAAAGAAGGTAAAATCGGTGCCATTTCACGTTTAGAGAGTCTGAAAGGACTAAAGAAGACTCCAATGAGTACTTTTTCATAAATTTTAGTCTCCTCACCCGGAAAAGGATAAAACAACGTGAGAGAGAACTCTTCTAGTCATGATTAACTAGAGTGTTCCTTTTTTGTAAATAGTCCCACTTGTCCGAAAAAGGGATAAACTACCACTAGGAAGACGACCTTTCTAATACTTTTACAAGCGTGAAAGAATCAAGTTCTCTTGGCAATCTTTTCCTATTTAGGGAGTCTGAAAAGAGTTTAAAGGAGAACTCCTGGGGGATTCCTTTTTCGTAGAATTTTTACGAGCCCAAAAAAGAGATAAAAGAAAACTCGGTGACTTATTCTCATGTATTTACGAGCATGAGAAAGAACAAAGACTCAACTCAATACCTTTTATACTTAGTTTTAATGAGCATGATAATGGTATAAAAAATGCTCTAAAGCATTTTCACACTTGACGAAGAGTATGGAGTGTCAACAATGGTCTCTGCCATCGTCAAAACATTACTCACCTCCACTTGCAAGCTTCAGAACAAAGTTAAGATCCATCACAAGGATTTTTAAAACAAACATAAGATCAACTATAGTAAAAAATCCATAGAACAATAATAATTAAAAAAAGGAATATTCCATTTTGGTTATTAAAAGGGTGAATAGTAAACATAACATTTACCATTTCATTTTTACCAAGTTGAAAGTGGAGAGAGATCCCTTTCAAGATCGATCTTGTAGTGAATATTACGGAGGCATCAGTCAGCTATTCGGAATCCCGTCAGTTGCAGGTGATTCTACTCTCCTTACCCTTCAATTTCATGTTTGAAATTTTGATTTTTATGCATTTTTGAGTGTTTTGGGGGCTCATTCCATAGGGGGAATTGCGCACCTTGGGTGACACGCTTTCCCCTTTCAGGAAGTGCATCACTCAGTGGTGACGCACCTTCCCCACATGCCAAGTGCATTGCTGACGCCTTGTATACAAAGACGGGGTGTGTCAGCGCGAATTGGCTCAACAAATTGGAAATGGGGGCCAAAAAAAGATTTATTTTTCCATGAAATGGACCTAATACCCTCCAAATTGATGTTTGTGTAGGGTTTATCACTCAAAATTGTTCAGTGGAAGGAACGTGAACATGAATTAGAGGACGTGCAAGTGGAAAACGATCATCACTCCATGAATTCTTTGAGGGAGTGTGGGTTTCTCAAGTTATTTCATGTATAGGGAATGAGAGCCCAAATACAACTATTGGACTACTTGATCTACATGTGGGATCCAAACCAACAATACTTCAGAGTTGGAGCACACATCCTCACTTTAGACATTGAGGATATATACTTCCTAACAAGATTATCTAGGCGTGGGGCTCCGATGTCACTATCCGCACCCAGGGGTGGTGACCGGACCATTGAGGATCTTATTGCACAGTTCTGCACTCCAGGGACACATATGTTGGGTGGGAAAATCCCCATCAAGAACGTACGGGACCATCCCTTGAGGACCGTACTATTTACTATTGAGTGAGTGGCAGGAAGTAGGGCCCTACATCATGCCACCAAGGCCCACATGTTGTATGCTATCGAGTGCATGGATCCTAGGGTGTTTAACTAGTGCGAGGGGATCCTCGCAAACTTGAAGGAACAATTGACCAAGTGCCGAGCATGGGAGATGAAGTAGTTTGGTTATGTGTAACATACCCTCCTGTGGCCCCAATGCAAGGAAGGGAACATGATGCCAATATTTGGGCATTTACATAATCTCAGCCAAATTCATTAGAATCATACGAATAAAACATTTGTGTGCAGATGCAAATGAAGAAAATATGCACAGCGGAGTGAAAATATCCACACACACTACTCATGCATACAACATATCAACAATCATCAAATTAATACATTGCATAAGTAAAATACACATAGAGAATACTTATCTTCATTGTTCAATTGTCCCAGGCAACTAGCTATGTCGCTACAACGTTCCACCCAACCATATGCCAATTGTGTTCATCAATTCTCTCAACACAAATTCCACCCACGAGATGGGCATGATTCTTACAAGGAAAAGGGGACATTCAAGTTCACACACAGCCAATTAATCATTTCATCTGAGCCAAGCCAGTCCACAGCTGGGTTTATCAGGCTACATTTGAACCCTGGGTGCTTGCACTCAAGCTCAAGCCAAAACAATGGATTCCCGTAACCCATAGCCATCATACTCTATCTACACACAACAAGCACAATCATTGGGCATGGATACACATGTTTAACAATGGGATTTACAAACAGGATGGCCATGGGATTTGCCCAAATTTTTTCCAACCAAAAACGAACCGTGGGAAGGGAAATTTGACCACGAGGAAGAAAATGATTTCTCCCACATATATATAAGCATCCAGCAGCCAAAAATGTCTCAATGGAACCCCCAAATCGAATCCTCTTCTTCCCCATTGGTATATAACACCAAAAATGCCCTTCTCCCAGCTGAGAAACAAAGAAAACCCATAAAAACATGGCTAGAAAACGCCCAGGAAGCCCCAAACTCGTGAGGGAGAGAAATTGGTTGATGGATAATGGCTTGGGGGAGCAATTCATGGCTCTTTTCTTGCCCAAGAATCCAAACACGTTTTTCCATTCAGGGTGGCTTGCCCATACCCGAATTTGGACAGCCATACCTCCCATTCCCCAAAGCATTAATTACCTCAACCAACTCTTGGGAGAAATCAATGATTGGGTACAAAATTTAACATGGGTAGTTGAGGATTTGATGGGTTCTCTCATTGACAGTTGGCTTGACTTGATTGGCTCAAGGGTTTGAATGTTTTCCCTCCCAATTCCTTGTAAAATCATGCCCCCATCTCTTGTTGCATTACATAGCTAGTTGTAGGTATTTTATTAAAATGCATATTTACATGATATTTACAATTCCATTGTGCCTGGCTAGCACGTAAACCATATGCATCAATAAATCAATGGCGGGGCCTTGGCCTTGAGCTCCTCACCATGATTATATAACAATATTACATCATTTACAATTTTAATGCATTAGGGTCAAGATGGGGATGTTACATTATGGCTCCATTGTGGTCTCTTTATTCTTGGAGAGGGTTCCACTTCTCCATTCCCAGGTTGATATCAGTGATCTCGATCCACGTGACCCTTGTATGCATTGGTTGGATGAGGTGATGGCTCGTCATGGTGGCGGTGGGCCAATGATCACCTGCGAACCTACTTTTTTCAGGTGGTTGCGTAGCCATCTCCTCATGGTGGAGGACTATGCATATGCAGGGGCAGAGTTTCGAGGAGATCCAGACTTGGTTCTTCCAGAGGGAGACCAGTGGGGAGAGATGGGTAAGAAAAATAATCTCTTGTTTTTATGTATTTTATGATTTTTTCATTTTGTTTGTAGTACTGATATACTTATTTTTTTTATACACAGATATTGGCCCATCGAGGTCTGCGGGATCCTCACCAATTGAGAGGCGAGGAGTGGTTTGTGAGATGGATGCGGTTCATCAAGAGGCTGTGGAGGAGTTATATGAGTTGGAGGAGAACCTCCAATGGTTGGCTGCATACATTCCAGACATCTCCATAGACGACCTATCGCGACATTATTAGCGTAGGACTGCTGGATTTTCGGGTCGTTTTGGTCGGTTTCTCCACCAAGTGGCTAGAGACATCATATGCTATCATGAGCATCGTCCATGATAGGATGTATATGTGATGATATACTGAAAGCCATGGGATTCATATTTTTGTAGATGTGACATACTGAAATCCATGGGCTTCATATTTTTTGTATCAGTACTTTTTTGTACACCATTTTTCCAGACTTAATATAAAATGCTATGTAGCGGTCTATACAATGTGTTTTCACGATGGATTATGGGTCTCATGTGTGTTTTCTTATAAATTAATGGTTAATTCACATATCATGTCAATTATGAATTTTCACGTAAAAACACTTATGAATGTGCAATGTGCCAATCTAATACGATGTTAGCCAACGAATCAACAATCGTGTTTATACATCTCGGGATATGTAGGCATTGAATGGACTCAAAATATATTTCCAAGAGACATACTCGTCGGAATAAGCGAAGTAGCGTAGACTCGGTTTAGATGGGAGACCACTAGTTGAGAATCCAAGTATATGACAATGTGGTCCACACCGAGATAAAAAACGTTAGTAAAAATTCCAATCACCGCATGATATTCGACGATGTTACTAGTTGCAGGAATTAGGCAAGTTCCTCTTGAGCTTATCAGTTGACCGACAGGGGAATATAGTACCCAGGCTATCGAGGCGAGGTTATGGACGTTCCAGCTAGTTCCATCCGCGAATCCATAGTAGGTTTCCATCTACACATCCAGGTAGAACATGGTATAAGCGACAATCGAGATAAGACCCCCACACACTAAAATAAAAGCGTCACACCAACACAAACACACATCATATATAATATATATATAGAGTATTGATGCAAGGTAACTTAAGCATAGTACCGCTTTAGGTAGAGCCCATTCCGAGTCTCCCCTAAGGATATTCCTTCATAGTCAACCAAATCATAAGTTCCATTTTCCAAGACACTTTTACGATGTATGGCCCATTCCACACGGACTCAAGTTTACCTGCCACCAACTTATCATGTTTTTGGTCATAAGTGAGGACCAAATCACCCTCGTTGAAGATACGGGGTTTTACAGATTTTTCATATTGGGCCTTGATTCGTTTCTTATCCGCTTCATTGGCTAGAGCTGCATCACGATGAGTTTCATCGAGTCTAGCTAAGTATACGAATCTTTCTTCCTCAACTATTGTGTTTGGTAGGAGTTCAACAACTAGTTTCAAAGATGGAATTTCGCACTCAATAGGAAATGCTGCCTCTAGTCCATACACCAACTGAAAAGGTGTGAAACTAGTGGCGATTTTGATGGAAGTCTGGTATGCCCAAAGGGCTGAAAAACACATCACATGCCAATTTGATTTGTGTGTGCCTACCATGCATTGAATCATGGTTTTCAAGACCTTGTTAATGGCCTCTGCTTGTCCATTCGATTGAGTATAGCAGGGGGTTGAATATCCATGACGAAAGCCCAACTTGGCGCTTAATTCATCTACCATATTATTTTGGAAATGTGATCCATGGTCTGTGACGATGGCTTGTGGGACTCCGAATCTAGCTATGATATGATTGAACATAAAGAGTGCGGTCATTTCGTCGTCTTCCTTGTATGTAGGAATAGCCTCGGCCCATTTGGTAAAGTAGTCTATGGAGATAATGATATAACCATGCCCCCCGGACGAGGTAGGATTACAATGCATGAATTCAATGCCCCATTTTTCAAAGGGGCCAACAACGATAATTGGATGGAGTGGGGTTGGGTGCATGCACTTTTTATGATGAAAAAGCTGGCAAGGAGGATAGTTCTTGACCACTTCCATGCAATATTTGAATATGGATGGCCAACAGTATCCAACGTGTAAGATATTATGCGCTGTAGCCATCCCTGAGAGATGACCACCACATGCCCCCGAGTGGAAATCATTCACGACATGCTCGGCCTCCTGGTGAGTTAAACAACGTCGAAAGGTGGAATCAATGCCATGGCGATATAGCGTATCACCGATGATTAGGTAATATTTTGCATGGTGATGAATACGAAGACGTTCATTGAGGGATAAATGAGGGCCAAAGCATTGTGTTTGTATATACAAGGTGATATCTCCGCACCAAGGGTCAGAAGTACTGATAAAAAACAATGACTCATCGGGGAGAGAGTCAATGGGATCAGAGTCTTGATCAATACGGGGAAGATGAAAAAAGAGCTCTACGAATACTAATGACTTTTTAGATTTATCCTTTTCAAACCAGAGATCAAATTCTTGGAGAATGACAATCCAACGCGAATATTTGACCCCTGGTACCTGACGTGTAAGGACGTGGTACATGGGGTTAGCATCAACAATGATGGTAGTAGTCCGGAGCAAGATATAAGGACATAACTTCTGGACAGTGATGACAACTTCCAAAGCTAACTTTTCAACATGCAAATAATGAGTTTTAGAGTCGAGGAGACCCTTACTAAGGTAGTAAATCACATGTTCCTTCGCGTTGCTATCCTCCTGCACTAAAATCATACCAAGAGTTGAGGTAGAGGCATCAAGATAGAGGATGTAATCTTTGGTGTAATCCGGTGGTTGTAACACTGGTGCATGTGTAATAGCGTGATTGATATTGTCAAAGGAAGTTTGAGCGTAGTCATACCAAATAACGGGACACCCTTCTTTAACAATCGCATGTAACCCTGTGTTTTTTGAGCAAAATTACACACGAAACGATGCATGTATTTTTCCTTTACCTGCAAACATTGAAGTTCCGTAATGCCGGTAGGTGGGGGTAGGGATACAATGGAATCTACCTTGAGGGGATCAATGCGGATCCCATATTTGGAAATGATGAATCCAAGGAGACGTCTGGACTACACACAGAATATGCACTTGTGGGGATTTAAACAGATATTGTGTCGTTGACATCTAAGAAACACAGTCGTCAGATGATCAATGTGAAACTCATGACGATTTGAATGGGGAGGGGAAATCATCGAGGTAGGTTTCCAAAAATCCTTGATATCATGAAAGGAATACGACATGGCCTGATGTAATGTGGCACCAACACTTTTAAGGCCAAAAGGTAATTTGCGATATGCAAATGTACCCCATAGGCAGATGAAAGCAGTTTTATGTTGATCGGATGGGTGGATCTCGATCTGATTATAGCCATATAATCCATCCATGAATGAAAATATGACACTTCCGGCGCAGTTGTCAATAATTTGGTCAATAAATGGGGTAGGGTAATTGTCCTTAGGACAAGCCTTATTGAGATACCTGTAATCAACGCAAAATCTGATGGTTCCCTATTTTTTTGTAACCGAGACGACATTAGAGACCCAATATGTCAAGGGGAAAGGATAAATGAACCCAACTTTCAACAACTTTTCAATCTCTACTTTGATGGCCGCAGTCTTTCTAGGGTGCACTGGATGGAGTTTTTGTTGGACAGGTTTTGCGTCGGGATATGTTTTGATTCCATGCACAACAATAACAAGATCAATCCCGAGCATTTCTTCGTAGCTCCATGCAAATACGTTGCATAATTGTTTAAACAAGGCCGTATAAGTATTGATTTCATCGGGAGAACAAGTTTGGCCAATGTGAATGTGTTCCACGATGCTTGGTTTTACCGAGATGTATATGGTGGTGGTAGGCATGATGTTTTCCAAATTCCCCTCAATTACCGTATCATGGGTAAGAATAGGAGATTGAGGGTTAGGAATGACATCCAGTGAAACAATGGTGTGAATTGCATTCTCTACCGTGTCTAAAGGCGGGAGAAAAGATGATCGATGATGATAGTCTTCACGTGGAGGATCATCCAATCTCATAATATCCATGATCGATTCATTAGAGTGAAAATTATATAGGAGATGATCTAGTGATGGTGAGGATGAGTTCCACCGAGATGGCAGAGAACCCGAGTCATATGCCACTAAGTGGTGGTCATCGGGTGAATCAGATGTTGATTAGATGGCCTCATAAGTGGCTTCAGCGGGGCTGAGAGGCATCACATCTCCAGTCGAATCGAGGTGATTAGGATTGGGCACAATCCATTGGTCTACCAAGTTGGAGGAGGATGAGATCATGTTCACCGTGGAAACATGTGATGGGGGATCAGGTGTTGGAAAGACTCCCATCAGTGATGAGTCTTTTAGGAGTCCTACCCCCACACTCTCTTAAATTTGCAATGAGTGTCCTAAAAGAGGGATGTACTTATCCGCAGGATGAGTGGTGGTGTCCGGTGTACAAAAATCCAACAAGTCAATAGTGAAAATTTTCCCATGATGAGGAAATTGCACAATGCAGAAGATGGATGATGCAACCGCAGTCATGGCATAGAGCCAATTTCAACCAAGTAAAAGGTTATAATCCAATGGGGCGGAGACTACTTCCACGTTAATGGAAACAATCTTACCTCCCAACTTGACGGCTAGAGATTGTAGAAGCCCGTGTGGTTTAAAGCCACACCTGTCAAATGATTTCAGAGTTGTAGGGGAACGGTTCAACTCAGGAGAGCTGATGGATCTCCAGAAGGACATTGAAATAATCGAAGTAGAGGATCCTTCATCTAGAAAGGTACGATGGATACTTTTCCCAGAGACGTTGGTGATGATATGGAACGCCAATTGGTGGGAAATCCTCGGCTTGAAAGATTCAAATCTAAACATGATGGTGTTAGAGGAATCCGGATCCACTGCTCCAATAGCAGATAGCAGAGTCTTACACTGATTGGGACATTTTTGTAAGACTTCAAGCGTCAACATAACACAAGGATCTTGGGCTAGATCTTCTACAATATTGTAGTTTTGAGCGGCCCGAGCATTAGGGTTGAAAATGGATTTTCGAATTGTGCTTTTTGGTGGACGCAATACTAAATCTGATAGAGGTTTCTCTATGGTCAAAGGACCTTGTGGAAGAGAGATATTGGATGTAGAAGTGGAGGATTTTTCAGTATTACCTCCATTGGATTCCTTGTCGGGAATATAATCGTACGTTCGTGACCAGTAGATGAGTTGATCGTTTCATTGCGCATAATGAGAACATGAGTGGTCGTGGAGGGTTATCCTTGAGAAGGAGTTGGTTGTTGCACAACCATTTGTTGTTGTTGTGTGGGGAAGGGGTATATTAGAACTGTGGGTGGAGGGTTCCCTTTGAGAAACTTTTGGACTTCTTCACGACGTGGACATTCTTCTGTCTCGGTTTTGTGTCATTAGGATCAAAATTGTTTTTATGTTCCTGCTGGTTAGAAGACTTCTTGGATTTTCCTTTGTTCTTCTTTTTACCACTGGATTTGAGAGATGAAGCAGATTGGACTAATTTCACCTCTGAGTGAAAGCAGACCGAGTGACTGGTTGGTATTATTGCTAGCCTGTGATGAGGTCGAGGTTGTGGCCATATGGCTCTGTGATCCTACTGATTGGGTAGCAGGATGGGTATGAATGGAACCAATAATTCCATCGACATGTGATCCCATGGTAGGTTTTGTCGGGTCATGTGTGGGGAATTAGGAATTATGTCGTATAGCGTGCCAGATGAGCGTAAAATAAGTATAGGTACTAGGCACATGAGATGTATTGTTCTTTCGTAACGGCCCCACCCATAGCAACATCTTTGTCTATGATGGGTAATAATGACTTGGTAAACCAATCAACTAATAGTTGATCCGGAATGGGAGCCTTAATGAGCCGACATCTTCTTCTCCACTCATGGATATGATCAGACATGTGAGTGGAGATTGATTGTCAGAGAGAAGTCAAAATATCCATGCCGATTTCATAGCGGATCGGTAATTGAAAATGAGTCAAAAAAGCCATAGCGAAAGACCTAAAGTCAACGAAAGAGTGAGGTAGTAACTCAATGTACCACTTTGCGGAGGTACTGGTGAGGGTTCATTGAAAGAGCCTCAAACGGATAGAATCATCCATTGACGAGTTTGAGGAGCACCACAAATGATATGTCATCACACGGTTCTTTGGATCCTCGTCAGTTTTTTCGTAAAATTTAGGTATGTCCGATGGTAAATTCACAGGAATAGTTGTCCAATTTACACCATGTTGGATGGGATCGTTGGTCAAAAGTGACAGGTCTGACATATCTAACGTAGCCAGAAATGGTAACTATCGGTTTGGCTGTGGATATGGGTAATATTGATAAGGCATTTGGGTAGCAGTAGGACCATGGATCGATTGATCATAAGTTCCTCCCATAGAGGGTTTGTCATACGTAGGTGGTCCTACCATATTAGGAGGTGGGCCCGATGGGGGTCCTCCTCTTGAATGTGGGGACCCTCCGCCTGAATATGGAGGTACTCTGGGAGGTGCGGGTGGAGGTGGGACAAGTGGTTGAGGAGGAGGTGGGACATGTGGTGGGGTGGTGGTGGAGGGGTTGGTGGGCCGCTGACTGGAGGCCCAATAGGTGGAACATTATGATATCCCCATGGGGTATTTTTGTTTCCTGGGTAAGGTGCTCCAGGATAAAGAGTTCCTGGATAATTTTGACCTGTCTCTATATTATGATTACCTGGATATGTGTACCCCCATGGGGGTTGAGTCCATATAGATTCCCCCCCCACTTGATAAGGCCACGTTGCTTGTCCCATGTCCGGGATTGAACTTCCAACCATATTGTAGTTCATGTGTGAAGGGTATACTCCACTTATACTTTGTCCCCTAACTAGAGGTTCCCCCCCAGTTAGATTTTTTCCATTGACTAGGGGTTGTCCCCCAGTTGAATGTTTTCCACCAACTGAAGTTTTACCAGTAACTATGTGTTGACCACTAATGATAGGCTGCCTCGTGATCATATATTGACCACTACCTAGAGGGTAGCTTCCACTCTAAATTTGAGTCGGAGGTGGTGTTCCAGTTACGAAGTTAAGAGTAGCTGAAGGTTTCCCTCCAGTCGTTGGGGTCAACTGGGGAGTAGAAATGGCCAAATGGTTTTGATGCATATTAGATGGAAGTGAGGGTTGTCCTGGTTCATAGGTGGTCATTGTTATCACCTACACTGTAGTTACCCCTATGGATGGATCCAGTCATGGATGGCAATAGGGAAGGGCAACTCAAAAGGTGCAACCACGATCACCTTGACCTCCAATATATATGGTTGTCACGTCAGTCGAGGCAACCTTCGCTTTATGTTATCTAGCCCAGACAACAAAGGGGGAGACCCGATCTACTCCCGACAGGAGAGATCAAAACCAAGACACCAAATCAGGGTATTTCTAAGTGAAGTTAGGTGTATGGTTTATCCTAGACCTAAGGATGAAGTCACAAGCCAAGTGAGGGGTTCAATAGGTATAGCTTTGGTTCATGGTTGATGTAAGAGTGACTTATAATGTTTGAAGTGAGATCTAGGGCTAGTGTACTAGTTCAATGTTGGAAAGTCCACTGCCTTGGGAAGTGTGTCCAATGCAGGGTAATTAAGGGTTGTATTGGGGCTAACTAGTACAGACGACAAGCTTGACCATGGTACATGATAGCTTCAAGGGTTTAGTTCACCATGCATAAGTCAAACCACAAGTCAATCCAACAATCTAGGAAAGTTGAATTAACTTGGAGAGAAACCAGTGCCTTGGGAATTGGGAAGTGGAGTCAAAGTAGGGTTGACTTGTGGTTTAGGACTCCTAGTACATGGGACAAGTGGGCAGTAGAGGTCTTAATGGATGAATGTATCTAGACCTAGGTTTGACCTAAGTGGACCACAATTCCTTAAAACAAGGAATGCAATCCCCAAGGCAAGATTTGACAAAGTGGTAGTCTAGACCTAGGTTTTGAATTATTCCGGTTCTAAATCTCCAAAAATCTCAAGTACCCAGTTCCTAGAAGTGAGTGAACTCACTTCTCCAAGGTGGTGCGACTTTGCCCAAGGAGGCCTAAAATGAGGTTTAGGTGCGTCAAAACAAGTCGGATGGCATCCAAACTCTAGATCCCGGTAGATCGGTCAGGTAGGAGTATGGATCTGAAATTTCGTGGTAATCCAACGGTTAGATCTTAGTAGATCTGAGTTTAAGTGTTCCAAGTGGTCCAAAATGGGGATTAAATCCCTTAAAATGTGGAATGGGGCCCACAAGGTGAATTTCAGGAAAGTGACAACCTGGGTGTATGTTATTGGATATGTAGATGACAAATCAAGTGGAATCTCAAACACCCACCACCTAGATCTAGGTCAACTTGCTCAAACTAGGAAGTGCGCCTTGCTTGGGAGAAGCTAAGTTGGCTTGGGAGGGGGGTCAAACGGAAGCCAATCCTCACCAAACTATAGATCCGGGATGCCGTGGATGCTATAGAGGTGGGTTTTCAATATTATGCCCAACAACCCACTAGATCTAAGTAGATCTGAGAAAATGTAAAATGGGGTTTTGAAGTATTTAGGGTTTTTAAATATTTTAGACAATTGGATAGATCATGGAGATAGAACTTACCTTGAGATCATACCTGAGTGATGTGGATGAGATGCCTTGATGTTGAGGAAGATTCCCGCAGAGATCAAATGAGAGATTGTTGATTTTGCTTGCCGAAATGATGCCTTAGTCCACACGTGCGATCTCCTCTACCTGTCAAACCAAGGAATAGCGATTCAATCAGTAAGATCAAGCATGGAGGAAATACAAGAGAAATGCAACAGTAACATGAAATAGAAGGTCCTGGGACAGTAATACTCCCTGTTACCAACGAAGAGATCCAAAGAAGAAGTAGGGAGAGTCTTCCCCTACCAATACTTCCTCCTCAAAGCAAATCGGCCTCCACCTGTAGATGCAAAAATCGTGGTACAAAATATATGGCAAACAAGATCTCCAATAACTCAGTGCAAAGGAAGAACCAACGAACGAACACCAAAAACATTCACCACAACACTGGAGATAGATGCAATAATAATTTTCTATTCCAATAATCCAGAGCCAAAAGTCCCCTTTTACAATGAGAGGCTCTCTCCTTTAAATAGGAAGGAGAGGCACCAAAACCCTAACCACTTTTTGAATGAGTGGCTAAGATTAAAAGATACAAATGTCTGATCAATGGTTGAGATGAGCTCAACAATAAAATACATGGATCACTAATAAAATATAATGTAAGTGGACAAAATCGCCCCATAAGAGGGGAATCCCACCAAATCATGATGACAAAATATCATAAGAGGCTTATGGTGCGTCCAAGGGGTAATTTTATCCCTCCTTGGTCAATCCCCATAGCACAATAAATATAAAATAATCATCAAAGTACCAAATCGTGCCTCCATGGTCAAGTCGTGGTCCTCAAAAGACCTCAGAAATCCATAGAAAGTGCCATAAGTGATGGATGCGGGCCCCGATGAAGCTGAAACTACTGGAGAAGGTGTGGAAGACCCCGATCTATCATCACTGATCATCCCATGCCATAACTTTGCCTCAGTAGCCCAAATCGATTTCCTCAATAGCCATTTCTACCAATCCTGAAATGCCTCGGGAAGCGTGAAACTGCCCCAAACTGCCTCCTGGAGTGCCTGCGCTGTCAAGGTGAGGACACCAGTGTGTCCGGGAGGGGGGTATAATGGTAAAAACAAGTGGCTGGACCACCCCCTCCATCATCAGCGCCCTAGGTCAACTGGATAAAAATCTCATCTGCTCTAACAGGGCCTCCGACAGACCAAAACTGCACTGGGACAGCCTACTGAGGCTCAATCATCACTGTAAGTGCCCGAAACTGAAAACAAACTGTCCCATTGGACTCAGAAGGTCCAAATCCATCCAAGATGTGTACTCATACACCATATGAGTCTCTGCATGATCAAAATAAATATCCAATATACCGGAACAAGGCCAATAATAATGCACTGTACATATACAAACACTGCTGTAACCCCAGAATCATCATCATAACCCTGTAGCTGCTGCATAGAATCATCCTGTATGTGTACATAGACCATATATCATCTATCCATATCATCATAAGGTCTAACATCTCATGTCCCATGGTCCTCCATGGTCAAACTAGGTCCAACCAAGACCAAATATAACTCAGTCCATCATCCAAGGCTGCTGAAAAGTATCAAGGTTAATACATGCTTTACAACTTATTCAAGTAGCAATTATAACACATAATGATCATAACTGGCGATCTACATCCAAATATATAGTGTCGTTAATTATTATTATTACTCAGACTAGACTTTCAGGACCATACTCACTTCATAGTTGTGATCAATTTGCTAGTGAAGGGTGAAGGCTGAATTAACTGGCTAGGCTAAGGGATGACTTAGCTGTCTTGACTTTGTGACACTTTGGCAAGGGAAAGGGAATACACCATAGTATGTACTGAATGAGCAATAACACAGAGAATGGCGGTGTCTCACAAATGGATGAGTTGTTTAAAGAGGGTTTATTCACCTTCACAGATGCGCACAATCCATAATACAAATAAGGCCAGCAATTGTTTAGATATAGCATTTAAGTTCCATTGCTTTTTGGGCCTGAAGTTTCCATAGCCTTGATCTATGTGTGTTTACAAACACATTGCATAGATTTACATTTTTTCTTTTAGGCTTTCTGTTGCAGGTGTGTTTTTAAGGCACTTGTTTACCTGAGCACTTCTAGGTGTGTCATGGACAGCTTGTTTACCTAGGTATTTATTTTCCACAAGATATAACATTTTATTTTCATTTCCAGGTTCATTTGGCATGCCTCTCATTCATGTGTGTTTAGAAACACATTGCATGAATGGGCTTTTCATACAAGATATAGCATTTCATTTTCCAGATTTTGTATTCATGGCAGCACTAAAAGTTTCAGGTTTAGCCAACACAACTTTAGTGACTAGGGGGAATTCACAAGGAACTCCAACTCACCATAGGTAAGTTTTGTCACCAACTCAGAGCCGAGACACAATAAACAGGGAAGCTCATCCAATACAGAGGCTACAGTGGGGAAAAGTCCTCCATGCCACTCGTCAAGTAGTAAGTCAGGGTGATAATCTAAAAGGTAGGCCATGGATGGATGAAGACAATGAAATGATGGAGCCAACACTAGCAAGCCAAAGTATGGTGTAATGATCACCTCTATTCTCCTTAAGGAGGGTATGTACCAATGAGTATGAATAGTGAACTTCTAAGTCTGAGTAGGGACAATATAATATATATAATAGATCAACCAGGTCCATATATCTATATGATCGCCAGATCATGACACTAAGTGCTAAGACATGCTATAAGAATAAGTATAAAAGCAATCTAACCATAACACCGTAATATACCTGCTGAGTCATATACCTGAATGCACATCAACCTGTACCATCATCTGTCCTCTGGAACTGCTGCTGTAACTCTGGGCACTACTGGCTGCTCTGTACCAATGGTATAATGGCTACATCGGTCATCTCTCTGAGTGTCCTGAAACTTAGTCATGGCATGGGGAATACAACTGCTGTCCACAATCTGATAGTGATCCAGTCTAGATGCTCATCTCAGCATCTCAAATGTAAGGGAACTGGCTGAATAGTGTACTGGAATGAGAAAAATAATGTATGGTAGCCCGGCTACTATATATGTGATAACAGTCATATTAGGCACAAAGATTCCTGGTGAAGGGAGAGTAAAAGAATGTATAGGGGAATGATGTTCAGGAATGGGTACCTCCGGAGTGGGTCGGGGAGGAAAAATCTGGTGCCTTACATGCTCTCCGAGTGTGTGTAAACGCTTGATAGTCTCATGAACCGGTGCAAGAAATTATTCATTCGGAATAAATCAAGTAGGGTGCGGATGTGGTGGAGTCTCCACAATCAGAGGTGAACCAAAATCGTAAATGACATGACCTAAGGAGGTCCCCCAAAATGATGTAGTTGGACCAAAAGCGGTTTCAATCAGGTCGCTTGGGGATCGAGTGAAGATCCAATTGACATCTCTAGAGTCACCTTCAAGCGAGTGATGAAAAGATGTGTCGTGTGGAGGAGGTTGTTCCACCAACAATGGTCCTGTAGGATCAGTGATGGGCGGATTCACAGGAGGAGAAAAGTTTCCTCCTGATTCAGGGATAGGAATTCCTTCTTCGCGTGATCCATATGTAGTGGGTTGATCCATGCTTGCTCCCGAGTTGTCCTCCTATTTAAGGGGATATTCAGGTGGAAAATTTAGTATTCTGCTAGATCTTCTTAAGGGTTGTTTAGCCAAGTTGGCTGGTGAAAGCCTTCTCCTAAAAGTCTTCTAAAGAAAAAACACACTCCAATCCCTACTCAAGCTAAAGCCGCAAAAAAACTTAGGTGATAGGTGGGATTAAGGTCTGGAACCTCACAGGAGTATCAAGGCGTTTCAACTCACGATAGACTATAGGGTCCAACAATAATACTCGTCCCAATATTTAAGAGCACTGACGAGGGAGGATTAGGACCGTATCCCTGACCGTATTACCCGACTACCTGGCAGTACGTGCATAGTAGCTCCTGAGTGATTTTCTCGGTGTATTGCCACGCTAAGATGGCCAATGGTTAACTCAGATGGTTTCAGGAACCTATTGGGGTCTACCAATATACACAGGGTACATGGGATCCCCAATCCGTAGTAGTGTTGTCTAATACACAACCGTATGACAGGATCCTTCCTATATACTGTCGAGTACATGAAGTACCTTTCTATATAACCGAAGGTACATGAAAGTCCATTCGATATACCGACTGGTACATGGAAGAACTGCAAGTCCCTGGGATGCAGTGCAGGCAGATAATGACAGTTGCTACATTTTAAGACGTCGAAACACGTCTCTACCCTATCACACGATTTTCTATAAAATTTTAACCTAGGCTACCGCTTGATTTTATCTTATATGGTTAGGTGAATGCATGAAGTGTAGACTTGTAAAGTAAAAAAAATGCACAACTAGGCTAAATGAAGTGCAAGTCGTTCATTTTTTCAATGAAAACTAGCTAAAGTAAGGAGAAATATTTCTTTTCCGAGATTAAATAAGCAAAGTACCATTTTTACTTTCTTTTCCAGTCAAACCAAAAGACTACAAAAACTTTTTCATTTAATCCAAGAAAACGAAAATAACATACAAAACCAAAAATAGTTTTTCTTTTTTCTTTTCAACTAAGCTAGATCTATGAGCAAAATGAAAAAATCAACTTCCTCTTTTTTATTGCAATAACTCCAATTTGAAATCAAGAAATAAAAGAGATGAAATGGAAATAAAAAATATGAGAGCATTCACTTGGTTTTTAAATACTTTGAGAAGGCCTAAATCCACTTAATATTTTCAAGGAGATGAAAATGGACTTTTCAAGACCAAGAGATCATAAGCATTCACAATTTTTGAGCCTTTTCAAAGTTTCTTAAACAACTATACAAAGCATAAAACACTCTTCTCAACAGTTTCAAGCAATCCACTCGAAATGAAGAGAGTAAATAATTTTTTGATTTTCCAAACTAATGCACTCAACAAATCTGAGAATAATATCACTTCTTCAATCTTGATTCAAAATACTAGAGGCTATATACTACTGCAATCTTTAAAAAACCAGAGGTTCTCAAGAAGTCAATCACCCAAAAACGTAATACAACACAAAATTCACACCAAATTGTGCAAGAATCACACCAATCTAATTTTTGGAGGACTTAGAAATCAGAGATACTGAAAGGAGTCACAAGACTGGTTGCACTTGCAAGGGATTGAAATTTCCCATGACTGGAGAAACAACCGCTTGACTAACTAGGACTCAAATCAAGCTCCAAATTCCAAAATAAGTTAAGGGCAAAGCACACTGAATTTGAGGAATACTATGGCTGCAATGGGTAAGAAACATACCTCAGAAAACCAAGCAAAACCTAAATTTGTGGAATTTTCTTACCCTGTGCACTAAGCTTTGCAAGGTGATGCACTCTACAAGTATACACCAGGGCATTGGAAGACTAGTGATGCAGGTTGCAAATAGGGTATGTGCGTCAGTGACGCGGAACAAACACAGACAAAGGGATTCAGTGACATAGTATGCCTTAAGGAAAAGTGTGTCAAAATTATAGTGATGCAGGCACAGAACTTCCCAGGTGCGTCGAGAGAAATCCAACTTAAAAATAAATAAAAATCCCAAGATAAAAAAGGTAAATGGATAAGCTAAATATCCCAATCAAAGACTGGATCACCTAGTAACTCTCTGAGAAATAGATCCAAGAGGAGGAGGCAATTTAGAGGC
This sequence comes from Larix kaempferi, assembly GCA_027924585.1. Lineage (NCBI taxonomy): Eukaryota > Viridiplantae > Streptophyta > Pinopsida > Pinales > Pinaceae > Larix > Larix kaempferi. The sequence continues at coordinate 8,086,595 of BSBM01000087.1, read as the reverse complement.
TATTGGAGAAAAACCAAGAAAAATAGAAATCAAAATCCAAACAAATCAAAGACTATGGTATATCTCCCAGTATGGTCGCCAATTTTGTTTACGAACAATCCATCATTGTGGACACTAACTGATCTCCCTAGTCTGAATGGTTCGGATCTATAACAAAACGGTATAGAATGCAGAGATCTTTCCTAGATTAATCAAATTGAAATAAGTATGAAGGAATGGCTTACCTTATGATTATAGTGATCTTTCCTTATTCGATGTATCTCCTGGTCTTCAGCTGCAAGACAATGCATAAACAAGTGGAAGCATACAAATACCAATAATATGCAATATAGATTAGCCTAAACTAGCAATCAAAGAAGCTAATTCTAAAGATCTTAATACAACAAGACTTTCTGGAAAGAATTTGTATTATTGTAAATGAAAGAAATACATAGGGAGAGATTACAACCAATATTTGACATTGCAACTTCTTCCAAATGGTCCTAGCCTCAAAGGTCCAATCTTTTTCTTCCTAATGGATGAAAGGGAATAAGCTCCAACATAAGTTCACTAGCGTTTAGATACTCTATCTTTCTCCTCCTAGATATGAAGAGAGGGCTTGCATATATAGGCCTAAAGCGATAGAAGAGGTTGTGTATTTGTGGGAGAGGCTCAAGGGATCATCCCAAAAGGTAAAGGGATCAAGTGCTACCTTTCCTAGTTCATAGGGATAAGCCTCCACGAAGCCATGGGTTCTAGAATCCACTTGAAGCTTCTCTTTTTCCTTTTAAACTAACAGTTTCACACTTTTTCCATAGGAAACACGCGTATTTGGAGAGTGATGCACCTTGTCCAAAGGCAGAAGGTGTCACTGACGTGCTATGTCAATATACAAAGCATTTCACCAGGATTCAAACACACTTTGTCAACGTGCAAGGTGCGTCGAGGTGACAACAAAGGGAAAAAGGATAACCACAACTCTTCCTTTAATCAATTTGGCTTAAGTGCTTTAGGAATCAAGACAAATGAAGGACACACAACTCATGATGATGATATTTTGGTGTAACACGCTCACATGAGAAAGGAATGAGATGATGGATAATTTATCCTAAATCCTTTGACAACTGTCGACGACAGTAGAGACACCTTCAATGAGCATCCATTTTAGAGGTGTGAATCCCTTCAAGGTGCAAGTTAAATTTGGCATTCCATTATTTGAAGGCCAAATAGATGTAGATGCATTAGAGAAATGGTTAAATATGTTAGAGGGTTACTACTATATTCAAAAAAAAAATGACAACAAAAATATCACCTTTTCACTCGTTAAGTCCCTCCTCCATGTCAAATATTGGTGTGATGGTTACTGCTAGAGGCATGGTGGAGATGAGTCTGAAATATATAGGATAGAACCAACTTGGGAATAATTTTTTGATGTTGTCAAGGAGTAATTATACCCTGTTGAAAAATATGATGACCGGTACACAAGACATACAACTTTGCACCAGAAGAGAAACCAAATGGTGTTGGAGTTCACCAATATATTCTATACCTTGAGCTCAAAGCTGGGTATCAAAGAATCTGAATGATACTTGGTCCTAAAGTATCGCAAATGGATTGCACGTGCACATCCAGATGGAGATGGATTTCCTATACATCTCCTCACTAGGATCTTCTTATTAGTATGTTTTCAAGATTGAGCAAAAGTTTAAGAAAAGAAACAAGCGAGAGTTTGGGTTTGCAAATCAACTACAACAAAGGCCCGGTAAAGGTGGAACTAAATCATAGAACAAAATATAGAGCAAGGATGGCCAAAATCATGACAACTAGGACAAGATGCAGGTAAATGTTGATGTATATGTAACTTCAGAATGTATTTCATATATATATGTATTGTACCCTTATAAGAGATGTGTTATTCCTCTATAAGGAAGTGTCGTCATTTGTATTGACAAGTGTCGCAAGTGTGTTAAATTGCCGATGGGTTATTAGACTACCTGATGTGGGTGTCGACCCAAAATATATGTAACTGGGGTTATTAGGCTGAGTTAGAAAAGTTGGCCCCATAAGGAATTAGGCAGGTCAGGACAAGTATAAATAGAGATCGGGATTCTCTATTTTGATCATCTCAAAACTCACTCTTCTCTCACTCGAAAAGTGGCGCACATTGAAGTAGGAGGATCAGATGCCTAGTAGGAGACTATCTATTGTACTTTGGTTGACCCATTGCTCTATCTATCTCTGAGGAAGTTGTGGGGTTTTTCACCTTAGGGTTTTCCCCACGGAAACTGTGTGTGTCAATTGTCTCATGCTTTTGATTCTTGTGATGCTTGACATGATTGATATGATTGTTATGCATTGATATACTGTACATGTTATTGATATACTGTTAAGCATATTGAATTAATGCTTAAAATCTAACATGGTATCAAAGCTAACCTGAGAAGAAGACACTGTGCAGTTGCAGAAGCTAGGGCTTCTTGTTTTTTGTTTTCTCTCCACAGATTTTGGAAAAGCAATATGATGGATTGACTCTCCTCAGCAAGGTGAATCTACCTGTCCAATCAGAATTCAATTATGAGCACTTTCAGTTTTGGCCCTAAAAATTAGGGCTTCCTAAGAAATATGAATTTCTGAAATCTGAAGACACAACTGGAAGCTCCTTGGAAAATCAGAAGTTTAGAGCTTTGGATCAAGATTTTTGGTTGGGTAGATCTCCGGGAAACTCAAACCCTAATCTAGCACCAGATCCAGTTTTCAGCGAACAAGTTGTAAGACCTAATTCTTTTATATTTCCATTTGAAGTACTCTTTAAAGATGTCTCACCACACAAAGCTTGAGGATAAGCTTGAAGGAGCTGATAACTTCCGAGCATGGAAGTATAGGATTGGGTTAATCCTTGAAGAAAACGAGTTGGATACTTATATAAGTGAAGAGGTCCCTGCCCCAGAGGGAGAAGAGGCTAAGGCTCTTCACAAGAGGAATTTGGTTAAGGAAAAGAGGATCATTGCTGATTCTATTAAAGATCATCTCATTCCCCATGTTTCATCCATAAAGACACCAAAAGAGATGTTTGATTCCTTGACCAAACTATTTGAAGGCAAGAACATAAATCAGAAGATGACCCTAAGGAATCAATTGAAGAATATCAAGATCCAGAATGCAGAGACTATGCAGTCATATTTCTCAAGGGTCTCCTAGATAAAAGAACAACTTGAAGCTGTGGGTGAAGTTGTAGAAAATGGAGAAGTGGTGATGACCACTCTTAATGGCCTCCCTAGGTCATGGGATTCCTTCATCCAAGGAATTTGTGCTAGAAAGAAACTTATCTCTTTTAGTAGACTGTGGGAAGAATGCTCACAGGAAGAAGCTCGAATTGTATCCAGAGAAGAGAAGATGGGGAGTGAGGACCACGCACTCACAACTCACTCCAAAAGGCATGGTGACAAGAAATCTCACCATCATGGCAAGAAAGGAAAATATCAGAATCAAAGAAGTAGTCCCAGACATCGAACAGACATCGAAGGGACATGACCCATGTCCGTTGCTATACATGTGATGATAAGGGACACTATGCCAGAGATTGTCCTAAGAATAAGAAAGAGGGTTCTCACAAGAAGAAGAAATTCAAAAGAAGACATCATGCTCATGCTGCAAAGGATGATGAACCTCCCAGGAAGAGGGCTAGAGAAGATAGTGAAGATTCTTTAAGTGATGAAGAATATGTTTTGATTTCTGCTCTCACTGGAACCATTACTCATGGAAGTAATGATTGGCTCATAGATAGTGGGGCTTCTAAACATATGAAAGGATTCAAATAATCCTTTGTGAATCTATCTGAACATGATTCACCCCACAAGGTGAAGCTTGGAGATGACTACCAGTATCCCATAAAAGGGAGTGGTTAAGCCTCCTATAAACTAGACTCTGGAAATTCTATGAAGATGAAAGATGTACTCTTTGTTCCAGGTCTCAAGAAGAATCTACTCTCAATATCTGCATTGGATGCAAAAGGCATGAGGGTTGCATTTATAGATGGCCAAGTTCTAATGTGGCCTAAGGGTAAGACTATAGATGATGCAGTTGTGATTGGAGAGCAAGAGGGAGGATTGTACAAATTGAAGGGCCATCCAGAACAAGCCATGGTCCATGATTCAGTAGAGCCAAGTGAACTTTGGCACGGAAGGCTTGCACACATGCATTACCGAGCATTACTAATTGCAAGCAAAGCGGTAGAAGGTCTTCCTGAAATCCATACAAAGCATGAAGACATTTGCAAAGGTTGTGCAAAGGGAAAGAATACAAAGAAGACATTTCCAAGCAGTGAAAGCAAGGCAAAAGGAATCTTGGAGATTATCCACTCTGATGTATGCGGTCACATGTCATCCAGTTCTCTAAGTGGGTATGTATACTATGTCTCCTTTATTGATGATTTTTCTAGGAAGACTTGGATCTACTTCTTGAAGAACAAAGATGAAGTGTTTAACAATTTCAAGGAATTCAAAGCCTTGATAGAAAACCAAACTGACTTGAAGATCAAGATCTTCATATCTGACAATGGCGGAGAATTTACTTCAGGAGACTTCAAGAAGTTATGCAGTGATTCAGGGATTAAGAGGGAGTTGACTACTCCTTACAATCCACAGCAGAATGGGGTTGCCGAAAGGAAGAATAGAACAATCATGGAAGCAGCAAGGGCAATGCTTCATTACCAAGACTTACCTATGCACTTATGGGCTGAAGCAGCAAGGACAGCAGTATATGTGCAGAACAGAACACCCCATAAGATACTTGACAACAAAACACCAGAAGAAGTGTTTACTGGTAAGAAACCAGAAGTGAGCCATCTCAGAATATTTGGCTGCCCAGTATACACTCACATCCCAAAAGAGAAAAGGTCAAAGTTGGATCCTTCAGGAAACAAGGGTATATTTGTGGGTTATAGTGAAAGCTCGAAGGCTTACAGAATCTACTTCCCTGGATTTAAGAAGATTGACATCAGCAGAGATGTAACATTTGATGAAAGTTCAGCTTACCACAAATCGAGAAAGACACCTGTTGAAGACAATGAAGAACCCAGAATATCCAGAACTCAAGACACCACAATGAATGAAGCAGCTCCTAAAGAAGATCGAGAAATGGAAGATCCACAAGAACCTATGGATCCACCTCATGAGAAGAATCCTCGCAAGAGGAAACCAACATGGGCTAGAGAGCTCATCCAAGATGCAGAGAGATTTGGCATTCCAGAAGAAGAAAACAGAGAAAGGAAAAGGACAAGGTCCCAAGACCAGATAGGAAGTCTATGGTGACTTCCAAATGGATCTATAAGGTCAAACATGCTGCAGATGGCACAATCAAGAAATACAAAGCTAGGTTTGTAGCTCGTGGCTTCTCCCAAAAGGAAGGAATTGATTATGAAGAGACTTTCGCTCCTGTGTCCAGATACACTTCCATTAGATCAGTACTTGCTCTGGATACAGTGATGAAATGGAAGGTACACCAGATGGATGTCAAGACAGCTTTCTTGAATGGTGTAGTTGAAGAGGAAGTGCATGTGGAGTAGCCACTCGGGTTTGAGACACATGATAGAGGAACACATGTGTGCAAACTGAAGAAAGCGCTGTATGGTTTGAAATAGGCATCCAGGACCTGGTATGGCAGGATAGATGGCTTCCTATCCAGTTTGGGATTTACCAAGAGTAAAGCGGATTCCAACCTTTTGCTACAAGGTTGAGGAGGGAAATCCAGTGATACTACTATTGTATGTGGATGAACTGTTTCTGACAGGTGAGGATAGACTGATTGCCGACACGAAGTGGAAGCTAGCTGTCGAGTTCGAGATGAAGGACTTGGGTATGATGCACTACTTTCTTGGTATGGAGGTGTGGCAGAGTGCAGATGGAATCTTACTTGGACAAGGGGAGTATGCAGTAAATATCTTGAAGAATTTTGGGATGATGGACTGCAAGGCCATGGCCACACCTATGGCATCGAACCTGAAGCTTCTGTGTGATGCTTCTTCTAAACCGGTTGATGCTACGATGTATCGTCAGATGATTGGGTCCTTGATGTACCTGACGAATACAAGGCCAGGCATTTGCTTTGCGGTGAACACCTTGAGCCAGTACTTGAAAGATCTGAGACATGTTCACCTGATAGCTGCAAAGCATGTTCTGAGGTACCTAAAGGGTACAGTGGATTATGGACTCAAGTATGAGGCGAATCAAAAGTTTAACCTGGAGGGTTATGTTGTTTCAGATTAGGCAGGCAGTGCCATTGATCGGAAGAGCACTTCGGGGTGCTGCTTCAGTATGGGATCAGGTGTGATCTCTTGGTTTAGCAGGAAGCAGTCCTATGTGGCACTGAGTACAGCTGAAGCAGAGTATGTCACAGCTTGTTCAGCTAGTTGTGAGGCAGTATGGCTTAGGAAGCTACTGTCTGATTTGTTTGATCTCCAATTGAGTGCTACCTGTATATATTGCGACAACCAGAGTTGTGTGAAGTTGTCAGAGAACCCAGTATTCCATGATAGGTCGAAGCACATTGAGATCAAGTTCCACTATATCAGGGATATGGTGCAGAGAGGAGTTGTGAAGCTCATGTATGTTGCAACAGACGAGCAGATAGCCGATGTGTTGACCAAGATGCTTGCCAGAGTGAAGTTTGAATACTTCAGAGGGATACTTGGTGTACTTCAGATCGAGATGCCTTCCAGAGGGAAGTGATGAGTCCGAAGACATAGATGCACACTCGGCCATTCTTGCATGGTGGTAGGTTGGTCCTCCCATGGCAAGATGTAAGGTCCGAGCCATTCTTACATGGTGGTAGGTTGGTCCTCCCATGGTAAGATGTAAGGGATGAGCCATTCTCACATAGTGGTAGGTTGGTCCTCCTATGGTGAGATGTAAGGACTGGGCCATTATCACATGGTGGTAGGTTGGTCCTCCCATGGTGAGACATAAGTGCTGGAGCCATTCTAACATAATGGCAGGTTGGTCCTCTCATGGTCATGATATAAGTGTTGAAGCCTTTTCGACATGATAGTAGGTTGGTCCTCTCATGGTCATTGTTGTAAGTGCTGGGCCTTTCCGACATGGTGCTAGGTTGGTCTTCCCATGGTCGTTGATGTAAGTGTTGTGCCTTTCCGACATGGTGGTAGGTTTTTCCTCCCATGGTCGTTGATGTAAGTGTTGTGCCATTCCGACATGGTGGTAGGTTGGTCCTCCCATGGTCGTTGATGTAAGTGTTGTGAGCCTTTCCCAGATGGTAGTAGGTTGGTCCTCCCATGCTGGTGAGTATAAGTGTTGTGTGTGTGCATCTGGGTTGTGCTCCGTGGACTACATGGTGATCTAAAGACATTTGATGTGACAGTTTGGTACACAGGTTTTGTAGAGGCATATAATCAGTCCTGAGATGCTCTTGCAGGTTTTTTCGAGGCAGTGTAATCAGTCCTGAGAGATCTTGCAGGTTTTGCAGAGGCAATGTAATCAGTCCTGAGGTGTACCTACTTGATGGCTTGCTCGCAGAGATGATGATGATGATCAGGTTGATCATGTGATGATATACATCAGTTGGATGTATAGTGAGTATCAGGTACTTTGTGGTCATGGACTGGTTGTGCAGTGGCATGTAAAATATCCTGGGAGATTCAAGAGGTTGAGCTATGTGCTCGTAAAAGGCCTGGGATGCTCTTACGAAGTTTTGCAGACGCACGTAATGAGTCCTGAGGATTCCACAGTATGACCAGTGATGATGAATACCTATAGATGGTGGGCCTACGTCCAGTATGAAAAAGGACTGGCTCTGTAGAACTTCCTATGACGAGTAGATTCAGAGATTGGACGAGATAGCAGCAACTGTGAGGATGATGATGATTCGATGACAATGCATCGATGACGATGATACAGAGAAGAAAACTTGTGCCTGATGATCTGTGTCGAGAAATACCTTCCTAGTTAAGAGGGAGTGTTGATGTATATGTAACTTCAGAATGTATTTCATATATATATTTATTGTACCCTTATAAGAGATGTGTTATTCCTTTATAAGGAAGTGTCGTCATTTGTATTGACAAGTGTCGCAAGTGTGTTAACTTGCCGATGGTTTATTAGACTACCTGATGTGGGTGTCAGCCTGAAATATATGTAACTGGGGTTATTAGGATGAGTTATACAAGTCGGCCCCATAAGTAATTAGGCAGGTCAGGACAAGTATAAATAGAGATCAGGATTCTCTATTTTGATCATCTCAAAACTCACTCTTCTCTCACTCGGAAAGTGGCTCACATTGAATTAGGAGGATCAGTTGCCTAGTAGGAGACTATCTATTTTACTTTGGTTGAGCCATTGCTCTATCTATCTCTGAGGAAGTTGTGGGGTTTTTCACGTTAGGGTTTTCCCCACGGAAACTCTATGTGTCAATTGTCTCATGCTTTTGATTCTTGTGATGCTTGACATGATTGATATGATTGTTATGCATTGATATACTATACATGTTATTCTCTCAGTAAAGATCCTATAGCATATTGAATTAATGCTTAAAATCTAACAGTAAATAAGGGTAACAAGAAATTGAAGAAGGACACCAACAAGTAATGTGAGTTCCACAAAATTCCCTAGCACAACATTGATGAATTTCACTCAAAAAAATCATTGTTGGCTGAGATGAAATCCTCAAAGACAGAATTTGGATGAGAATATTATATAGAGAAAGATAAAGGAAAGAATATCATTGATGTAGAACCCAGTGCCACTGCCTCAATTGTACAGATACAACCAAAAGAGCCAGAGGATCCAAAGGAAGGGGAGTGGCTCTTCCAGTCATAGATGTGGGCGATGTGGACTCTACTACATTTCATTGATGACAATTCTATCCAAAAGAATATGATATTGGACAAGGTCATCAAGATATTGGAGTTTCCAATAACACCACACCCCCAACCTTACACCATTGATTGGTTGATCCAAGGACAAGACATTTGTGTCAGCCAACAATGTCGCTTATCCTATGGCGTCAATCCCTTCAAAGATGAGGTACTGTGTGATGTTTCCCCACTTGAATTTTGTGATGTTATTTTAGGACAAACCTATATGTGGAAACATTATGTTTTTATGAGTCAAGAATCCATAATGTCATTGTTACTTTGTGAGGAAAACTATACAAGGCACATGAGGTAATTCTAACTATTGCAGTTTCCTTGATCTTGGGAAAGCAGTATCAGAAGGTAATATCTCAGATTGGGAAATTTGTCCTCTTCATGGTTCGACCAGAATGTGGATAGAAGGTCATTGCAACTTCCATAGCCTCAACACAAGGCCTCTCTAAAAAATAGAAGCAAGTGGAAAAGATTATAGAGGAATACAGAGACATCTTTGCCTCACCTAAAGTGGTGCCTCTACTCTACTAGGTCAAACACTAAATTGATATGGTTTGTATTTCTCCCTTCCCCAGTGGCCCAATATACAAACACTCTCTTATGGAGAATGATGAAATAAAATTTCAAATCCAAGAGCTCATCCAACATTCAACCAAGCTCCTCGGCTTGTCGGAGCCCAATTGTGTTGGTGCAAAAGAAGGATGGGACATGTTGTCTTTGCATTTATTATAGATACTTGAACAAAATCACCATCAAGAATCGATACCCAATCCGAAAGGTTGATGGTATTCTTTATCAACTTAAGGGTGCCAAGTTCTTGAGCAAGATTAATCTGAAGTCAGGATACCACTAGGTCCCGATCAAGTAAACTGATGTTTGGAAGACAACCTTCAAGTATAAAAAAGGCCTTTTGAAGTGGTTGGTCATGCCTTTTGGCATGAATAATGCTCCAAAAACATTCATGAAAATGATGGATGATATCTTGCATTCGTTCACAAAATATTTTGTGGTTGTATATCTAGACGACATCCTCTTCTTCAACAAAACTTGGGTGGAACATTTGCGACACATTCCGTAGATATTGGGCACCCCGTGACAACACAAGTTGTGTACCAATTTGGATAAGAGTTCATTCAACATGGAGAGAATTTAGTATCCAAGATACATCATTGATGAACATGAAGTTCATGTGGACCCAACCAAGATCAAAGTCATTCATGATTGGCCATCCTCGATGACTCTAATAGAGATCCATAGCTTCTTGAGCCTCACAAACATTTACTGTCGATTTGTGTTGGGGTTCTCTCATATTTATTGTCCCTTGAGCCAAGTGACCAAGGGTGGGGCCAAAGACAAGCTCACTTGGGGTTTGTCACTATTAACAACAAACCATGCTCATCCCCTAGCCATATCATCACATTATTCATTTTTCCTACATAAAACCTTCACTTTCCCAAAATCCTAAAGTTAAAAACCCCAAATTGGCCCTCACTTATTATTTCTAAATATTTCCCTCTCCAAAAATAGGGAAATTTGGCATATTCTCTCTAAACTGAAGAAAATTCCCCAAAATAGGGATAAAATCCCCCAAAAAATACAAAAAAAAAAAGGGGAAAAACATTCAAAAAAGTCAAAAAGAGAAGGAAAATCCTAAACTGCCACACAATACTAAGGGCCAATACCATGCTTCGCTCAATACCATAGGATTTTACCTAGGGCTATTTTCCTATATAATAATGGTGAAGGTTCCTCATTTTATCACAATTTCAACATTTTCTACCTTATTGTCACTTTGCCGAAATGTTTACTGAAACACTTGAAGCCTCGCTTGTTCCTTCTTGTTTCACCTACCGTAAAAATTTCCTTACCCTGTGACCTATGATTGGAGAGAAACCAAGGCTTCTTGGAGACCAAGGACCTGTTACTTTGGACAACTGCAAGGGCCACCAATAGCTCCATTCTTTCGAGGTAACTCTCAGTCTGTAAAAAATCCATTTTTATAATAAAAGAAAAACATTCTTTCTCTTACCATCTTGTTTGATGAAGAATGTAAAAAATAATTGTTCGACTAGATTCACTTTCAATGCATTTGCTTTACGTACTTTAGATTTTGTTTACTGTCATTTACCAAGTACATGCATTCCCATTTTGAAGAGCTACTAATATTTCCATAAGTCTTAGTTGGTGTTTTTTAGCACAGGCTAGTTTAAAAACACTAGCTATAGTTTTGTCGACTCCAATCGAGTCGATCTCCATCGATCAGTGGTTTGGTTATACCACCTTTTACAAAGTTTTTCTGTTTTATTCTTTTAGTTTGTATTGTTCAGTTTTCTTGTTATTAGAGTTGTATGATACCTTCTATAAGATCTAGCAAAAGAAACTGGACTAAACCTACTAGTCCGGCCTCTGCTGACGTGGTTTTCTTGAAAAGTTTGTTTTTTTACCTGAGTCGCACCCATCTGACCCTTTTCCCCAATCCAATCACACATTTTGGCTCGGACATCATGAACCATTTTCCCCTAGAGGCCCGAATAGCACGACCTGCCTCTCTCAAGCCATGTCGTTCCTTTTTTCTTGTTTAATGCGACCTAGTCATGCATTTTAGCTCAGAGAGTGCGACCCTATCACCCCCAAAGGCCCAAAAAGCATGACTTTCCTTCCAAAGGCAATGTCACATTTTTTTAATCTATTTAGTGCGACCTAGTCGCGCTTATTCTACTTGAAAAATGTGATCCAGTCGTTCCCTTTGGCCCGATAGGTGCAACCAGCCCATTTCTGAGTTTTCCTCCCCTGTTGCGTTTGTTTTTCAAATTGGTGACTCCTTTTCAAATTGGTGACTCCTAGGTCATGTCTATAACTTTGACAAGTGCAACCTGTGTATGTTTTCTACATTTTTCAACTATTTTAAACCCATTGAACCCCCTATTTAGACTCTTCCCCTTGCATCTTGCTTTGCTTTTTCACAGACTTCTTGTCACCTACCCAAATTTCTGAACATTATTATTTATCTGCAAAAATACTTTATGCTAAATTTAAATTACAAGTTTTGTAATTATGATAAGTTTTGATCATGGATGAATGTAATTACTGAATATTATTATTTAAATAAATTAATTAGGAGACAAACACCCAAGAAGACTGTTGAATGAGTGTTCACTGACCCACTAGGAGGAATGGAAGCTGTTGGAAGGTATGGGACACATGGAAACAGTTACATCACACCACTAATTGTTGGTTATGGGACAACTTCCCCTAAAATAGGGCATTATCCCCCAGGTGGAGGGAGTGAGCAGGCAGCTCATTTAATGACCCAGTAACATTTGAAAAGGCCTAGGCAGCCTATAAAGGCAAATTCGAATTGGGCAGGCAGCCCTTAATCAATATTTCTACATAATATTTTCCTCTTGTAAATCAGGTGATTTCAAGAGAGATTCGAAGAAGGGAGGTTAGTGGTGATTGAAAACTGAGTTTTGCATATTATTGAGGAGAAACAGAGTTGTAGGAGCAAGTCTTTTGGACTGCTACCTATTGAAGATTTAGAAGATTACTGCTACATCAAGAAGAAGTCCTAATTCCTGAAGTTTCTTTCTCCTGGTGGTTCAGTGAACAGGCTCGGGGGTCCTAAGACAGTATTTGACTGTTTTCAGGAGTTTGGTTGGGTGGAACAGTCTTCCTGGGTTGTTTGTTGCCCTACAGAGTTTCTCAGGTTCTTAAAGATTTCCTAACTTATTCTTAGTGAATAATTATGTTCTGTTTATCTAGTATTTTTCTGTTTATTTGCTTTCGAAAAGAATCTAATTCTGGAAATGTTTAAGTCCGAATGTTTAATTTTAATGTTAAATTGATAAATCAATATCCCCATTTTTCCACATGATGTTTCGAAGCATCGTACTCTAGTAGAGATATGAAAATTAAAGTAGATTAGAAGATAGGTAAAATTTGCCATTGAATTCAATAGATAGATAGTAATCATATATGTATCAGTTTTTTGTTCCTAAGATTAATTAATTGTAGAAGGTCATGTATCATAGTTAGTATATATAATGTTTCTTCAGTTATATGATAAACAGTCAATATATAATTTATGTACAATCATCCTGCATTATATATAAATTATGTCCATAGGAAGTAGATAGATTAATATTGCATATTGTTTTAAGACTGCTGAATTTGAATAAAAACACTCTTGATAATAAGTTGGAAACAATAGTTTTCACACAGGTGTCATATTCATACATTTCACTCACACACAGTTTCATTGAAATTACTTCATCAGCATTATATGCATAGAAATTAAATTATAGACAGATTTGTAATTTATACAGTCTTCACGATTTCTACACTATACATTCACATTGCTTTCACTTTCTATAGTAATGTTGTATTATCTATAAATTTAACCAATGATAAGAATTTACTAAACACCACTATTATTACCATGTGTTTATTTCTCTCTTTTAGATATGCTAACACTGTTTGTGATTGTTGTAAATCTGAGTCTCATATCAAAAAGAAAACCCTAGCTAGATTCATATTTTCTCTTTTATTATTTTATAACAAAACATTACACTCTATTCAAACTTGGGATTGAAACCGATCCATTATCTTGAGTATTGTTTAGGTTATCATCCTCAACAAAACACGAATTAGGGTTTGACCCTATTCGTTTCCTTTGCAAAACGTTATCGAAATTTCAGTTCAACCTATTACTCTACTTAGATCTTAACATCGATGAATAAGAAACACATTATCAACCTACAGTATGAAGACAAACCACACATATCTATGCACAAAACGTTTAGCATACATTTCCATCTACAGGATGAAGTTTTTTTTTTTTTACACAGAACCCTTTTCATAGACAAAATCTTCAAACCCTAATCTAGCTCAAAAAACATTTTAGTAATCTCTAGCATAAAGCCGAATGTACACAAACATTTACTCAAGATTTTAGCATGCAAATTTATTTTACGAATAGAGAAGTATCATTTACACAGTGAATGAGCTCACGACTCTTCTCAAAACTTAACCATTGAAGTCGTGGTTTTTCAGAACTACGATTTACAACACTGTTTGTAAACGAATTAAAAACAGGTTTTATCCCAAGTTACAACGATTTCAAAGAAACCCAATTCCTAGAACATCGACGAGTCCCAGCTCCAGTCGGCCTCACAAAATTTCAAACCATAGAAACCAAGAACCATTTAAACGAAACGATAGTCACATCACTGAATCACAAGCATGTTTTGGAAGTTCTTCAACTAACAACATGGACAGAGAAAACGAAGAAGTCTTAACAGAGCCCTTTACTCATTCTTAAGAACCACTCCAACCACCGTCCAAGAGAACTATGAGGGTTATGGAAGACCCAAGGCTTACCGGTGTTGAAACACGCTAACACCTTTGCTAAAACGTTACTCTTTTGTTTCCTTAAAACCCTGCAACTGACAAGCGATAGTTTTGAAGTTAGATACCTGTTATCTATTAAATCGAAAATGAAAGTAAAACAAAAGAAAAACCCTTTACTCAGAAGGATGCTTACCTCCATAAATTGACGAGAACGTTGCCATGATGACACCAGGAAGTTGTAGCATTTGATAGTTATGTATTCCTTCCACTCTTCTCTCAAAACCTAAACCAGAACTACAATCCCTCGAACCAAAAGTTTAATCCCTTAAAAACTACGTTATCAACACAGTAAGAAACGTTGCAACTTCAACTCGTATGGAAGGTCTCGAGGTCGAACCTCTCCCAAGGCATCTACCAAAAATTTGGCAGCCTGTCGGCCATCCCCTACCGAAACGATAGCACAATGAACTGTGTTTCCAAGTACATAAACCAAAACAACGACGATGGTAGGGTTACCAATCCAACGGTCATGGTTCATCACCATCGATGGTCTCCACATTGCCAGCTATGCTAACCTTGGAATTAACAACGGCGCCATTTATTACCATCTTTTCATTGCAGGTTGACGTTGCCACTATGGCAAGTGTTTTAAGACAGCATCAACCCATACAAAGGCGTAACACCTTATGCACTAAACAAGGATGGAGATATTACTATATATGTGGATCATTGGAATTGCAAAGTCGACATAGATGCAGTACCGAACCTTTAATGCAGGATCCTTACGTGATCCTTACTGTAGCTTGAAGACCAACGCTAGCTTGTTAAACCAGCAACCTGTCAAGATCGACATTAATTGCTTGTTAGCATTTCCATCATAACTTTAACCATTGCTTATTTCATGTTATTACAATCATCATAGCATTACTAATGTCTATATAAAGTTTCGTAATAATATATTGCACTTTATTGCCATCGAATCCAACATATTACAATGTTGGTAATAGATTTCAACGTATATTATAGTTTGGATATAATTCTATGGTATGCATGTTATTGTAATAGTTACACCATATGTTTTAAAATTGATATCAAACCAAGGATTGATATAGTTGTACCACTATATTCATAAGACCTAGATTTAATCACGATATAGAATGAAAATTTAATAGTTCAAGTCTTGTTTGTACCTTAGTCAATCTATGGTTTACATTTGCTTATATATTTTTACTACCAATGTCTAGTCTTTGGGGAAGACTACAATTGCTTACATAGGACCTAAATAATTATAGTGATGAATAGGAATTGTAAACCGTAAGTCTTATATAGTTAATCAATAGTGTTGTATAAAACTCACAAGTATTTATATGCTACCATATAAAGTTTGGTAATCAGAAACTATAAGTTCTCAAATCTCTTATCTACTTCATTCATGCGATACAACGGTATTGTACCATCTTGGTACCACCAGTTAAATGGTGACAACAAGACAGCTAGTACGATGGTGACGACAAAACTAGTTAGTAAAATGACGATGACAGAATCCAACTAGTACAAAGACGACTACAGTGACGAGGCTATTAGCTAGATGTTTGTTTCAACAATTAAATTGGGTTGACTTTAACTCAGATACAAGACGTACTGTGGAAAGCAGAAATGTAAGCATGTGGATCGTACTCGTATGTTCTTATAATTGCCACAGTCTCTAAATATTCTATTTTTATTTTCAATTGACGAATTTGAACTCTTACGAACTGGAATATATTGCAATCATGAAACTTCTTACCTGTCGTCTGCACATAGAATAGGTCCAATGTTTTAGCGTACAGCTAAGTAAGCTTCAGGGTCCCTCATAGGACTCCCTTGGACATAAAAGAAGCAAACTGTCAGTATCATCTCAAAGAAAGAGCATCATATCACATTTTAACCTGGCATTTCATTATTACATCAATCATACTTATCATTGCATTAAAAAGTGTCGCATCAAAGTCTGATTTATTCGTGCATTTAACTATCATAATCATAGTTGTTATGAATGCAATTAAGTTGTCACTGTCGCATTAGTTATAACAGAATTTTATTTATGTTGAGTACAACAGTTGTTTAGTTAGCATTGTTACATCTAGCAGATTGTTATTTTCCGCAATTATAAATTATCATAAATTTAGCTAATTATTGCTAATTACAAAAATTTTAAATTTTTACAAAAATATGGGATTTTACATATGGTATCAGAGCACAAATTCAAACTCTAGGCCTGAATGAGGCCCAAAAACACGCAGTAGAAATTTTTATATACAACAGAAAATTATACTAACTTGAAAATTTTATCATTATGTTATCTTTAGAAATTATTTTCAGTTACAGGTATGGAGAACTCAGCTGAACATTTAAGTGACAGATTTCAGCCAAACAGTCACAGTTCGGGACAACACTTTGTAGAGGAAGGAAATGGGGAGTTAAATAACAGTTCAACGGAACTGTTACGTGCCTTTCAAGAATTAAAGGCAGAAATCAAATCTGTGAAACTAGATAATGAAAAGATTCTGCAAGCACAAGAACAACTCAATCAAGTGTTGTTTGAACACAGCCAAACAGAGGAACACGAAAGAAACCATGAAGATGTTTCCAAGGTTGAAGATTTGCCTCACGCTGATAAAAATCAGAACATCAAAATCAGTGAAGTATAGGATAGCTCAACCTCATCCGGAGATGCTATTGCAGAACACAAAAAGAAACGTAATTATACCAGTGACAACAATGAAGAAGATTCCAAACCAAGAAGGAAAAATCATAAAGAATATGAGCATATTTCTGGAGAATTCAAGAAGATAAGACCTCCAACTTTCAATGGAGAAACTGAGAAAGGCGAGATAGCTAAAGCTTGGCTGTCAGGGATGAAGAAATACTTCCATATCTACAACTATTCAGAGTTATTAAAAGCAAAAATGGCCATATATAACTTAACCGGAAAAGCGGATATCTGGTGGTAGGATGTCAAAAGGGTAAAGGGAATCAAGGATAAAGATGTAAGCTGGAGTGCTTTTAAATGATATTTCAAAAAGAAGTATCTATCTGAACAATACTATGAAGAAAAATCTAAAGAGTTCTACGATTTGAAGTTGGGAGGTATAAACATGAAGGAACTATGTGGTCCAAGACTTTAGACTAGTGATATGCCTTATCCACCTTGTTTTTCCACAAGAGCACCATCTTTCCTTAGTTTTGAGAGTCAATGTTCCCATTCCCTAGTTCTTAGGATCTCATTATTACAGTTTCCTTGTTTTAAAGAGTCTAAGGGCGCTACATGCTTAATTTGGTCTATTTGGTGTATTAATGGCCACTAGTGCTCATAAAACCACTACTCCACTACTTTGTTCCACACATAGGTTCATACTTATCCACTCATGGCTCTCATAGGTGTTATTGACTAATTCGTGAGGTCCAAGTATGAGTTGAATGGAATTAATGTCAGTTAGTGGGGAATTAATTTAGGTAAGCCCTCATTATTGTGAGTTATTCAAATCACCTCTAAGTATCTCGATTTTGTCTCTTAAGAGAATCTATATATTGTACACATGCTATTGAATAATAATTAAATGGAATATCAATCCACATGAGTGTTTTTCTCTTGTGTTCTACTTCATATTTCTTCTATGAACCAAACAACACTAGGTAGAACAACATAAGGATCCATGGAATGTCTATGATGGGAATAGTGTTCTAACAAAAACCATAGACCATTTGAAAGGGTGTGAACTCGGTTGAGTTTTTAACATAGGTCCTGTAGGCCCATAGATCTGAAAAGAGAGCCAAGTGCCAATTTGACTTCTGAGTTCCCACCATGCGCTGGATCATTTTTTCAAGACCCTGTTAATTGCCTCTACTTTCCCATTGGCATGTGGGTAATAAGGAGATGAGTTTTCATGATGAAAACCCAATTTGGTGCTTAGTTCAGCCATCATACAATTCTTGAAATGAGATCCATTATCGGTTACAATGGCTTGAGGGACTCTGAACCTAGAAATGATGTGATTGAACATGAAGAGTGCTGTTGTTTTCCCATCTTCAGCATACGTAGGCATAGCCTTAGCCCACTTAGTAAAATAGTCAACTGCTACGATGAAATAACTATGTCCCCCGACTGAGGTAGGATTACAATGCATGAAATCGATGCCCCATTTTGTGAAAGGGCCAACTACAATCACAAGATGTAGTGGAGATGGATGCGAGTGCTTCTTTGAGTGAAAGAATTGGCATGGTGGACATTTCTTGACCGTTGCAATGCAATATCTGAAGATAGATGGCCAGAAGTATTTAGCACGCAAAATCTTATGGGATGTAGCCATCCCAAAAAGGTGATCACCACAAGCTCCAGCGTGACAGTCATTAAGTACATGTTTGAATTCTTCTAAAGTCAAACATCGAAGCAAGATGGAATTGATACTACGACGTTACAAAGTATCACCAATGATAAGGTAATATTTGGCGTGGTGTCAGATGTGACGGTGCTCATCGCAAGAGAGGCTGGACCGAAAGAGTTGGGTTTATAGATACAAAATAATATCTCCATACCAAGGTTCATACGTGCCAATGAGGAACAATGTCTCATTAGGATGATAGTCAATAGGTTCATATTCTTTTTTCCCGGCTGCGGTTTCGCTTTTGGTCAGGTTCCAGCCTTTGGCTATCACTCGAATCCTTGTGAAATTGGCAAAGGTGCAATTCGGCAGCAGTATCGTGGCAGTTACTCCCCTGAGCTCCATTCACAGGTTCTGGACCTAGAAGCACAAGTACGCTGGCTTAGGGGAGACCTTGCGGACATGAAGAAAGCAATCTCCAATTTGGCTACTTTTGTTCAAATCTCAATTTCTGAAGTTCGGGCAAGCACTGGTAAGATGAAAGATTTCTTTGAAAGGTTAATGGGCAAGCATGAAACCTTCTACAGTTGCCTGCGAATTGTAGAGGCCAAAGTGGACTGTGTTAGGACCAACAGTGGGAGAAGCCCCTCGGTCATCCTGAATATTGACAATGACAACGCTAGCGCATCTCCTGGTAGCAAGGATAAATTGCTTGCAACTGTCATGACAATTAATTCTCATCTGTGCAACTTCTTTTTGGTCTGAAGTTTACCCTTCTAGCTATATGTTTTATCTCTGTTGGTTCTTCTTAGGTCAGTTCGTTAATATCTTAGTTGTAGTAACTTCAATACTTTCAGTTGTATCAGGCATAATGCCACTTTGAAATTCAGAGGCTGGGATTTTTAGAATCTGTCCTGACAGTTCTGGTTTTTTGGGATCAGCCTCCCCTACTCTATGTAACCTGCTCTTCCCTTTTAATATAAATCCTGTTATCCGTTTGTGTAAAAAAAAAAATAGGTTCATATTCTTCACTGACATGGGGAATAGCACATATTAGCTTGGAAAAGACCAACGATTTCTTAGATTTTTCCTTTTCAAATTCCAAATCAAACTCTTGGAGGAAAACAATCCAACGGGAGTATTTGCCTCCAAGCGCTTGGCGTGTGAGGATATAATACATGGGATTGAAGTTGATGATGAAGGTTGTATTGCAGAGCAAGATGTAATGTCGGAATCTATGGACAATGAAAACGGTTGCCAGAGATAGTTTCTCCACATGTGAATAACGCATTTCAGAATCAACGAGACTCTTACTAAGATAATATATCACATGTTCATGACCACTACCGTCTTCCTGTACTAACACCATGCCAATGGTGGAAGTGGAGGCTATGAGATATAAAATATAATCTCGTGTGTAGTTGGGGGGTTGTAACATGGGAGAATTAGTCAAGGCCTTCTTCAAATTTTCAAAAGAGTGTTGAGCTTCATCATCCAAAATTAATGGGATGTTCTTCTTAAGCAGTTTCATGTAGCCCTCAGTAATCGCAACAAAATTGCAAACGAAGCGGCGTAAAAAGTTTGCGTGCCCTTGCAAACTTTGGAGTTCTGGAATATCAGTGGGGGAAGGTAAGTCTAAAATGGCCTCCACCTTCAAAGGGTCGATTCCAATACCATCCTTGGAGACTATGAAACCTAATAGTTTGTCGACTTCAACACAAAACACACACTTGTGTGGATTCAAGCGGATCTTATAATGGAGACATCGTAGAAAAATGGATCTAAGATGGTCGAGATGATCTTCTCGCTGAATGGAATGAGTAGGTAAGTCATCCAAATAAGGATCCACAATATGCTTGATATCATGAAATGCATAAGACATTTCCATTTGAAATGTAGCCCCAGCGTTCTTTAGGCCAAAAGGTAACTTCCGATATGAAAAAGTTACCCACGGGTGAATGAAGTCCATTTTATGTTGGTTGGCCAGGAGTATCTCTGTCTGATTGTAGCCAGAGAATCCATCCATAAAGGAAAATATGACATTTCCAACACAGTTATCGATGTTTTGGTCAATAAAATGGGTAAGATAGTTTTCTTTGGGACAAGCTTTATTTAGATCCCAATAATAAACACAAACTCTAATAGTTCCCTGTTTCTTAGCAATGGGGACAATATTGGACACCCAGTCTGTCAACGGGACAGGATAAATGAAACCATATTTGCGAAACTTTCCCGCTTGTGCCTTTATGGATGTAGTTTTCCTAGGGTGGACGGGTCGAATCTTTTACCGAACAGGTCATTCCCTGGGATAGGTTTTGATTTCATGTACTACTATAGAGGAGTCAATGCTCGACATTTCTTCATAAATCCAAGCGAATATGTCACATAACTCTTTAAACAAGGCTGTATAAAATTCGACCTCTATTGGTGGACAAGTTTTTCCTATGTGGATGTGTTCCACGATACCAGGTTTCACTGATATGTCAATGGGGATTGTTTCCGTAATGTTACCTAAATTTCCCTTCGATAGTACATTATGAGTGAGGATGGGAGATTTAGGATTTGGGACAATATCAGATGAAACGAGGGATGTGATGTCAGTTTCCACTGTTTGGAGATCAGGGAGGAAAGAGGACCTATGATGGTGATCTTCCAACCGAGTATCATCGATGCTCATAATTTCCATTATTGACTCGTCTGAAGGAAAATTCTGTAGGAGGTAATCAGAAGAAGGCAAGGATGAATCTATCCAAGACAGTGGGGGATCAGGGTTTGATTCCACAGGATGGTGGTCATCAAAGGTGATGCAGTCTGAAGAAGACTGGATCGCATGATATGTCACCTCATTTAATTTAAGAGGCATGCAGTCACCAAGGGTTTCACATAAAGAGGGAATCGGTACTACCTAAGAATCGTGAGATTCATGGGATCAGGGTACACTAGAAGAGATCATATTAATAGTAGAAACAGGGGGTGGTAGCTCCGGGAAGACTCCAATAATGGAAGAGTCTTTCAACAATCCAACACTAACATCTTCATAATGATGTTGAGATTGTGTCAACAACAAGACATTGTTAGCGTTGTTGGAATGAATATCCAGGGTTCAAAATTCAAGTCGGTCGATGGTGGCAATCTTTCCTTGATGAGGAAACTGCACCAGGAAAAAGAATGAAGATGCTACTACAGTCATAGCATAAAACCAATTTCAACCAAGTAGGATATTATAATCTAATGGAGCATCAACTATTTTCACATGGATGGAGACAGTCTTGCCCCCAGTTCTACGACGAATGATGGTATGAGTCCGTATGGTTGGAAACCACATCCGTCGAAGGCTTTGAAAGTAGTAGGAGACTGAGTTATTTCAGGAGAGCCAATATCCCTCCAGCAGGACAGGGACATAATGGAAGTGGAGGCACCTTCGTCCAAATCGGTATGATGGATATTATTCCCACAGATCTTAGTGCGGATATGGAAAGGTAATTGATGGGAAATAATCGATTTGAAATATTCCAAATTAAACATTATAGTGTTGGAATTTTTGGGTTCCACAGCTCCAAGTGCTGACAACAAGATTCGATGTTGACTAGGACAATGTTGTAGAACTTCGAGAGTTGACATGGTGCAGGGTGCTTGAGCTAAGTCCTCAACAATATTGTTATTTTGAGCAGATCACACAATTGTATTGAATGTTTCTTTTCAAATGGTGGCCTTTGGCAGGTGCACCATAGTGTCAAGAATAGGCCTTTCAATATGAAGTGATCCAGAAGGTGGAGGGGTGGGGGAAGAATCTCCCAAAGGATATTTGTCTTTAGATCTCCCATCTTTGTTCGAATTTGGAATAGAATCGTAAGTATTTTTCCTGGTGGAAAGATGAACAGTCTCATTACTCATCATGAGGATATCTTGGGTAGCGGATGACTCGGCTTGATTGGAGTCATTTGTAGTGCCCCCTTGCGGAGGGGTGTGTGCAATCATTCGTTGTTGTTGATATGGGAAAGAGTCAGTAGACACTACCGGGTGGGAGGAACCTTTCACAAATTTATTGAACTCCTCATAGTAAGGACATTATTTTGTATAATGGTCCTCCTGACAGATCATGTAAGGAAACTTAGCTTTCCTCAAGGGTTTATTGCCAGCATGGGTTTCTTGGGGTTTTGGATTCTCCTGCTGGGTGGAATATTTCTTGGATTTTCCTCGATTATTCTTCTTCTTGCCTCTAGATTGTTGTGATGAGGATTGAAATTCATTCACCTCAGAGGCTTGAGCAGGGGAAGCGTTGTTTTTCATGGTGTAAGCAACCTGATTTGTGATGGAGTGGAGGTAGAGTGAATTTATTGTCCACTCGTCTTCAAGGCATGCTGTGCCTTTACGGAACCAATTATGCCATCAGCAAGTGGTTTGGTGGTGGGCGCATGGAGCATTGGGGATCAAGTCATATAGAGTTCCAGAGTGAGAATAGACAAAGTCCAGATATTGTGCGTGACTGATCACTTGCTCCTTAGTGACAACATCTCTCGCGATAGGTGGCAATAACAATTTGGTGAACCAATCAACGAGCAACTGATCAAGGATGGGGGAATTTATTAATATTCGGTGCCTCCTCCACTCATGTATATGATCGGATATGTGAGTGGAAGTGGATTGGCGCAATGAATTCAATAGGTCTGTACCAATTTCGTACCTAATTGGTAACTGAAAATGTGTAAGGAACTGCATAGCAAGAGAGTTGAAGTCTCGGAAGGAGCATTGTGGCAGCTCGATATACCATTTAGCTTCCATCCTAGTGAGTGTTCGTTGGAAGAGCCATAGGCGTATGGAATCATCCATTAGTGAGTTCAAAGAACACCAAATATGGAATGTCATAACATAATTCTTTGGGTCTTCCCCAGTTTTCCCATCAAATTCAGGGATATCGGATGGTAGTTTGGCAGGGATGGGTGGCCAATGAGGTTCATGCCAAATGGGATCATTGATTAATTTTGACAAGTATGGCAAGTCCAATGTTTCCAGGAAGGGGAGTTTCCTATTCGGTTCTGGGTAATAATAATATTTATGGGGTGTCAGAATTCCCATGGGGCCCGACACTAGCGATTGTTGTATATTATACCCATACATGTTGCTCGCAGGGTACTATTGGAAGCTTTGTACATTGGGGAAAATCATGTTAACCGGTTGTTGACTAGGATTCATTGGATTGACCAAAGGTTGATTCAAAATTGTAGAGTCAACCGGTTGTTGAAAGTTTTGCATCATAGGGTTAAAAGGTGGATGTGTAGGAGGGGCTAGGACCCAGTGACTGCTTGCGTTAGGTGGAGGCATCAGAGGAGGTGGATTCCACAGATTTTTTACAAATCCATGATTAAGGGGAGGAAAAACTCCTTGCTGAGGAGGGGGCATTGGGGGAGAGGGAACCCATTGATTATTTGTAATGCCTTGATTAAAAGGTGGCTTCAGAGGGGGTAGGATCCATTGATTATTACCGATACCGGGGTAAGGTAAACTAGGATGTAAGTTAGGATTGGGGGTATAAAAACTTTGAAATTGGTTCATTTCCCCCCCGACAAGATTCTGGTTTCCTACCATGGGTTTCTCTCCAGCAGGTGTTTGTTTCTATTGTGCCCATGAGGCAGAAGGTCCTATTAGTGGAGGTTGATTACTGGTCGTGCTAGGTCCAGAAATAAAAGTTTGGCCTCCATATATGGTGTAGATCGTCACTGAATATTGACCTCTAGTTTTGATCGGTATTCCAATAGAAGAGGTTTGAGAACTCCCAACTGGGGCATTCAAAGGGGTTGATTGAGCAGTTTGGGTAATTGAGTACGTGTTTACGACTTGTGAATATGAATGTGCACCTAATCCAATGACTATGGGTAATGAAGGGACATTGGAATTAGTCCTTTGGTTAGAAACGATCCCTAAAGAATGACCAATAATTTTGCTTGGTAATATAAGTGGGAAGGTTCTGGCATGAATTGCATAAACACTAGAAAGGTGCGAAAATCCTTGAGGGCTTGGCCTAAAGTAGTGTTCCATAATGATGACGACGGACCAAAAATATCCACCATTGCGAGTGTTAAATTTTGAGAATTAATTCACAATACTCTAGGATCTTTACTGAGAGAATGACATATACAGTATATCAATGCATGACAATCACAGTAAGTATGACAAGCATCACAAGAATCAAAAGCATAAGAGACAAGAGACATAGAGTTTCCGTGGCGAAAACCCTAAGGTGAAAAACCCCACAACTTCCTCAGAGATAGAGAGAGCAATGGCTCAACCAAAGTACAACCAAAATACACTGAGATAGTCTCCTAGTAGCAGATGATCCTCCTCCTCACTAGTGCGCCACTTTCTGAGTGAGAGAGATATGACTTTCTGAATGATCTAAATAGAGATCACCTGATCTCTATTTATACTAACCTGTTTGCCCAGTGACCTTATGGGGCCGACTTGTCTAGCTAGGTACATTCACATTATAATATATATTTCAGGGCCGACCCCACACATGGTGGTCTAATAACCCATCGGCAAGTACACACACTTGCGACACTTGTCAATCCACATGATGATGCTTCCTTATAGAGGACTGACACATCTCTTATAAGGGTACGATAAATATATATAAAATACACAGATGAAATACATTTCGAAGTTACATATAGATCAACACTCCCTCTTAACTAGGAAGGTATTTCTCGACACAGATATTCTAGACAAGTCTTCTTCTCGGGATCATCGTCATCATCATCGTCACTGCTGTTGCTATCTCAACCAATCTCTGAATCTACTCGTCATAGGAAGTTCTACAGAGCTAGTCCTTTTTCATACTGGATGTAGGCCCACCTCCTGCAGGTCTTCATCATCACTATCCATACTGTGGAATTCTCAGGACTTATTACGTGCATCACAAAACCTGGCTTCAGCATCCCAGGCTATTACGAGCACACATCTCTACCTGTACGATCTCCCAGGAGCACATTACATGTGATCTCACCACAAAACCTGGCTGAAGCATCCCAGGCTGTTACGAGCACACAACTCTACCTGTCGGATCTCCCAGGAGCACATTACACGTGGTCCACCACAAAACCTGGCTGAAGCATCTGAGGCCTTTTTCATCTTGTCAAGATATCCTAGGAGCAAATTACATGTGGTCATGGCAAAACCTGGCTGAAGCATCTGAGGCCTTTTTCATCCTATCCAGATCTCCCAGGAGCAAATTACATGCCATAGGACAAAACCTTGCAAGAGCATCCCAGGATGTTACGGGTACACAACTCCAACCTGAAGATCTCCCAGGGCACAAATTACATGTCCTCCCAGAGCAATGTCTCGAAAGAGCATCCCAGGATGTTATGGGTACGCAACTCCGACCTATAGGATCTCCCAGACATGCTCATCTGCACAACCTGATCCACAGCCACAAAGTATCATCTGATACTCATCATACATCATCCTGATCATCATCACTGCAACATTCTGCTGCATGTCATCTGGAGAAGCTCGTCATCCATGATCACCCTGATCATGCAATGCATCTACCTGATGCATACCAAGTATCTACCTGATACATATCATCATACATGATCCACCTGATCATACAGTGTATCCACCTGATACAAATACAAATACATGATACATATCACCATACATGATCCACCTGATTATACAATGTATCCACCTGATTATACAATGTATCCACCTGATACATATACAGATACATGGTCCAAGCATCCAACATGATGCATATACAAAATACATGCAAATGATCCAACCGATCATATCCAGCATCCAACATGATGCATACATACATATAAATGATCCAACTGATCATATCCAACATCCAACATGATGCGTACATACATATACATATAAATTATCCAACTCATCATATCCAGCATCCAACATGATGCGTACATAGATATAGATGATCCAACTGATCATATCCAGCATCCAACATGATGCGTACATACATATAAATGATCCAACTGATCATACAAAACAGAAACCAGAACATCATCCTGATGCTCATCATCCAACGCTTACATCCACAGCCATGTGAAGGATCCTCCTTCCAAAATGCTTGGAATGGCTTCAGAAAATGTGTCCATCACTTCTTCCTCGAAGTGTCATCAATCTAAAGAATGCCAAGCATCTCCCTGAAGTACTCGAACTTCACCCTGGCTAGTGGCTTCGTCAGCACATCTGCAATCTGCTCGTCCGTCGCAATGTACAGGAGCTTCACAGCTCCTCTCTGCACCATATCCCTGATATAGTGATATTTGATCTCTATGTGTTTCGACCTGTCATGAAACACCGGGTTCTCGAACAACTTCACACAACTCTGGTTGTCACAAAAGATACCAGTAGCATCCAACGGGAGATCAAATAACTCAGACAGTAGCTTTCGTAGCCATACTGCCTCACAAAGCTGAACAGGCTGCAACATACTCTGCCTCAGTTGTACTCAGTGCTACGCAGGACTGCTTCCTACTAAACCAAGAGATCACACCTGATCCCATACTGAAGCAGCATCCAGATGTGCTCTTCCTATCTATAGCACTGCCATCCCAATCTGAATCAACATAACCCTGCAGGTTAAACTTTTGATTCACATCATATTTGAGCCCATAATTAACTGTACCCTTCAGGTACCTCAGAATATGCTTTACAGCAACCAGGTGAACACTCCTCGGATCTGTCAGGAACTGGCTCAATGTGTTCACCGCAAAGCAAATATCTGGTCTCATGTTCGTCAGGTACATCAAGGACCCAATCATCTGACGATACATAGTGACATCAACTGGTTCAGATGAAGCATCACACAGAAGATTTAGGTTCGATGCCATAGCCTCGCAGTCCATCATCCCGAACCTCTTCAGTATCTCTACTACATACTTCCCTTGTCCAAGGAAGATTCCATCTGCACTCTGCCACACCTCCATACCTAGGAAATAATGCATCATTCCCAAATCTTTCATATCGAACTCAGCAGCAAGCTTCCTCTTAGTATCTGCAATCAATCTGTCATCTCCTGTTACAAATAAGTCATCCACATACAGGAGTAGAATCACATGATTCCCTTCTTCAACCTTGTATTAAAGGTTGGAATCCGCTTTACTCTTGGTAAAGCCCAAACTAGATAGGAAACTGTCCATCCTACCATACTAAGTTCTGGGAGCTTGTTTCAAGCCATACAAGGCTTTCTACAATCTGCACACATATGACTCCCTTTCATGTATTTCGAAATCGAGTGGCTGCTCCACATATACCTCGTATTCAACTACACCATTCAAGAAAGCAGTCTTGAAATCCATCTGGTGTATCTTCCATTTCATCACTTTTATATTTTTGTATGCTGCCATCTGCAGCATGCTTGATCTGATAGATCCATATGGAAGTCATAACAAAACTTCCCTTCAGGTCTTGGGACTACATCCCAAACATCATTCTTCATGATCGACGGATCATGGCATTCCATTTCTTCATCCCAAATCCTGGGAACTTCAATATCTTCAATAGATATCTTTGTTGCTGGAACAAATGTTGTAGTCCTTCTTTTGTAGGTGAAGATATACAGTCTTTCCTACGAAACAAGTTAAATTGCATGATTAGAAACATTTCACAATTTTCAGAACAAAATTCTTTACACATAAAGAAATATGTCATGCAGTCATGCAGTTATCTTAGCCAATGCTTCAATACAACATTTATCCATGTTCCATAAATTTCTAGATGCCTTCCAGTCTCTACCAAAACATTGTTAAGAGTTTGCACTACTCCCAACATGTCAGCAAAGAGGTTTCATTCTAGATATGTAGCAATGGAATGGTGTACAGTGCCATAGGCCACTTACCCAACACATGCATATTAGTAGTATACTGTTCATTAATGCAATCATTCTAATATGCACAATACATATCCTAAGTCTAGGAACATGAGCATATACATCATTGAACAATTTTATTTAAGCAAACAAATATGCAAGAAATGATAATTAAAATACTTATCTTTGTTTGTTTGTTGGGTGGACTCCCTCTGAGTCTTTGCTTCCTTGCAGGAGCTGCTGGAGTCCTTCTACACCTTTCTATTGTGGAATGTAGAGAGATGGACAACTCCCTTTGAATGTCTGCACCCTTGCAGAAACCACTGGAGTGTGCTCCCTCTTGATCTTTGCTTCCTAGATTACCTGTTCTTGAACTCATATTCATCCTTGATCCCTATGCATGCTTATTAGTATAATGATTGTGTTATCCTTGTGATCTCATACAAAATCATACATTCATTAGTATACTATTAAAACACAATAATCTCAAGCATGTATAGTCATGATCATTTCAAACAGAAATAATAAGCATTAGCATTCAAGGTTTATATAGGACTCTTATGGTTAGTCATATCATAAGAAACATAACATGTCTAAACCTGTAATTACTCAAACCTATGACTCTTCTGGTTAGTCATATCATTAATTAAGGTAAGACACATACTATGCATATACTTATGACTTTATGAACAATCATCATCAATCATGCCATGCATACTTATATGATAGATCCTATGATATAAGAAACACATACCTGGTCACCATATTTGCTAGTTATGTCTAGCAATGTGTTCTTGTTCTCTTCAATGACTTGCATAACTCATTAGTTAACTTTTGCAAAAACAAATTATACATACCTCTATGTGATCCATGACTATGGATGAATCTTTGTCTTTATGTCACATGGCATGTTCAGGTTGTCCCTTCAATTTGTACAAACCTCCCTCTTGCTCTCCAATCACTACTGCATCATCGATTGTTTTACCCTTTGGCCACATTAGGACTTGGCCATCTACAAATGCAACCCTCGTACCTTTTGCATCCAATGCAGAGATGGAGAGTAAGTTCTTCTTGAGCCCAGGTACATAAAGAACTTCTTTCATCTTCAAAGATTTTTCAGAATCTAGGTTGTAGGAGGCTTCACCACTTCCTTTGATTGGGTATTGATAATCATCCCCAAGTTTCACCTTATGGGGTGATTCATGTTCAGATAGATTCACAAAAGATTCCTTAAACCCAGTCATGTGTTTGGAAGCCCCACTATCAATCAACCAATCATTACAACCATGGGAGACGGTACCTGTGAGAGAAGAGATCAAAACATACTCTTCTTCACTTGATGAGTTATCATCACTTTCTGCCCTAGCCTTCTTCTTGGGTGGTTCATCATCCTCGGCAGCATGAGCATGAAAACTTCTTTTGCTGCCCTTCTTCTTCTTGTTGGAGTTGTTGTTGTCCTTCTTGTTCTTGGGACAATTTATGGCAATATGTCATTTCTCATTACAGGTGAAGCATATTCCTCTTTCTTTGAAGTGATGTGAAGATTTCTTGGAGTGAGATGGCTCTCTCTTGGACTTCCCTTTCTTGGTGTGAGCTATGAGAGCTTGATCTTCATTCCCCATCTTTTCTTCTCGTGCCACAGCCTTGCTTCTTCTTGTGAGCATTCTTCCCGTAGTCTACTGAAGGAAATCAACTTCTTTCTTGCACAGATTCCTTGAATGAAGGAGTCCCATGACCTAGGTAAGCCATTCAGAGTGGTCCTGACAACTTCACCATTCTCTACCATTTCATCCACTGCTTCTAGTTGTTCCTTGATCTAGGAGACTCTTGAAAAATAAGATTGAATGGTTTCTCCATTCTGAAACTTTACCCCTTTCAATTGGTTCCGTAGGGTCATCTTCCGATTTATGTTCTTCCCTTCAAATAGCTTGGTCAAAGAGTCAAACATCTCTTTGGGTGTCTTTAGAGAAGACACATGGGGTATGAGATGGTCTTTGATAGAATTAGCAATGATTTTCTTTGCCTTGACCAAGTTCTTCTTATGCAATACTTTAGCCTTTTCATCCTCTGGGATAGGGATGTCTTCTTTTATATATGAGTCCAACTCATTCTCTTCCAGGATTAACCCAATCCTATACTTCCAAGCTCGGAAGTTATCAGCCCCTTCAAGCTTATCCTCAAGCTTGGTGTGGTGAGACATCTTAAAGAGTACTTCAAATGGATATAGAAAATATTTAGGTCTTACCACTTGAAATGCTGAAAACTGGATCTGGTCCCGGATTAGGGTTTGTCGAAAAAACCCTAAAAATTCAAAATGTGAATTTCAACTTTCTGAAAGGATAGAAAGATGCGCCTTGATGAGCTGATCAACCTGGTGTATTCAGAATTTGAGATCAGCAAAGCTTTACCCTTCAGATTTGCCTTTTTGTCCTCCCGGGTTCACTAGGGAGAACCCTGAATTAGGGTTTGAGTTTCCCGGAGATCTACCCAGCCGAAAATCTCGATCCAAAGCTCTAAACTTCGATTTTTGCAAGGAGCTTCCAGCTGTGTCTTCAAATTCCAGAAATTCCTATTTTTGTGGAAACCCTAATTTTTAGGGCCAAATCTGAAAAAGCTCAGAATTGAATTCTGATTGGATAGATAGATGCGCCTTGATGAGTAGAGTCAATCTACTATACTGTTTTTCCAAAATCTGTGGAGAGAAACCCAATAAAAAAGAAACTCAAGTTTCCGTCACTGCAAAATGTCTTCTTCTCAGGTTAGCTCTGATACCATGTTAAATTTTGAGCATTAATTCACAATACTCTAGGATCTTTACTGAGAGAATAACATATACAGTATATCAATGCATGACAATCACAGTAAGTATGACAAGCATCATAAGAATCAAAAGCATAAGAGACAAGAGACACAGAGTTTCCGTGGGGAAAACCCTAAGGTGAAAAACCCCACAACTTCCTCAGAGATAGAGAGAGCAATGGCTCAACCAAAGTACAACCAAAATACACTGATATAGTCTCCTAGTAGCAGATGATCCTCCTCCTCACTAGTGCGCCACTTTCTGAGTGAGAGAGATATGACTTTCCGAATGATCTAAATAGAGATCACCTGATCTCTATTTATACTAACCTGTTTGCCCAGTGACCTTATGGGGCCGACTTGTCTAGCTAGATACATTCACATTATAATATATATTTCAGGGCCGACCCCACACATGGTGGTCTAATAACCCATTGGCAAGTACACACACTTGCGACACTTTTCAATCCACATGACGACACTTCCTTATAGAGGAATGACACATCTCTTATAAGGGTACAATAAATATATATATAATACACAGATGAAATACATTCCGAAGTTACATATACATCAACAGCGGGGTCATCAGGAAGGGGTTGGGTAGACACCCAACCTATGGGACTGGAATGGCATATGAAAGACATGGCATAAGTGGAATCATGGGGAGTGGATTGGGGAATTCTTACACCAGAAGGGTTTGCAACTTCAGATGTGGAAGGAAATGAAATCCCTGAGTTTGGGGGCCCCATCTTTTGTGCTACTTCATGCCTAAATGTGTCTGTTTCCGCACGTTCCCGAGATAAAGAAAATATTTATGCGCATATGGATTCCATAATTTATTGACCTGTGGGAAGTTCATAGGTTGGAATTCCTAATGTTCTCCTACTATAGGATTCAGATTGGAAGCTGGTTACAACAGGGGAATAAGGTAACACAGTTGGTGCAACCAACTGGACTAATGATTGGTTAAAATTTTGAGCTAACTGAATGGTTGTAGAAGGAAAGGGGTACGGTTCTTCAACGAATTCAATATATCACTCATGCAAGTCATCTTGTGATGGTATTTATGGTATTACACTACTTTCTGATGTAGAACTAACTTCAGGAGTGATACTAACTTCTGAAGTGACACTAAATTCTGGAGCGATACTAACTTCTGAAGTGACACTAAATTCTGGAGTGATACTAACATCTGGAGGGATACTAACTTCTGGTGCAATGTCGAACTATGGTTCTACAATAACTTGTGGTATTGTAGTGTCTTGAGGTGCTGTAGTAACTTGTGGTTTCGCGCTAGATTTTCCTGAGACAGCCTCCCGACTAGTATTTCCTCTGGTAGAAGGAGCGTGGGTATGTGGAGGTGGTGGTCGAATGGTCCTAGGGGCGGAAGGTTCATGACTGAATCCTTGTTGTCTCCGGGATTTCCATGGATCTGCCATGGAAAAAACTAAGTGATGTGGGATAAGTATTAGGAATAGAACTCAAAAACCCTACAGCAACTGAGCATGCAAAAGGGGAGCTAGAATAAAAAGAGGCACACGGGCCACAAAACAAGCTCAAAAAAATTTACTGCAACCGATGTCACAGTAAGCGAGCTATAACAAAGTGGCAAAAAATCCAACAAGTAGCACTACCTAAGAAGAAAAATACCTCCTACAAGGCAAAGGAGCAAGCAGTCACCTAGCTAAGAGCTGGAGAACTCAACAAATCGTATCCTCTGCAAGGTGATGAAATCCAAGTCAGACAATACGAAATGAGAGACCAATATAGGCCAAGGGATATCCCTCTACCAAAAGGGATCTGGGGTAAAAGATACCTAGAGGATTGGCCGCTAAGCTACCTTGTTCATGACACGTATGGGAAGGTTTACCAACGCTTTAGCCTTTTAGACCCTGCACAACTGGTATGGAGGCCAGAAAATACAAGGAAGATAACAAATTGATGTCCTTAGGTACTAATTGGAGTGCATTCCACAAAGCCCGTCCGAAACTAGTCCTCACTGCTTGCCCCCATAGAACGGGAGGCCCTCCCAATGAATTGGCTTATAACCGTGTCAACAAATATAAGAGTATTTTATCTCCCTAAGGGACAACCTCTATGTTTCTTATGTAAAGTGACAAGGGGGAGTTGTTTGGATTCCTATCCATGGTTTCCTACCTAACTAACATATTGTTTTGATTTCCTCAAGTGAGGTTAATGTGTGTTGAGTTAAGGTATTTAATTTTAGAGACTATTGTTACTCAATCGAGAGATGGAAGTGCAACTTATGGTGTGTGGACTCGATCCAAAACCATGCACAGTGGATGGGTATGCAAGTCTTTTTTTTTTTATGAAATTCTAGCTACAAGAAGGAAGAGTTATTTTCTTTTTCCCAAAGTATGAACACACTCATGCAATCCAATTCAAAGATGAATAATCACATTTTACTCTTTTTCAACAAGATTCCAACTACTCATGAAACACTCTTTCACACCACATAAATCCAATTTTTTTCCAAAAACAACACTAAAATAATAATAAAAAAATTGTCTTTTCATTTTTTAAATGAGTAAAAGATGATGAATTAAATGAAGCAAACTTCTCTAAAATGCAAAGATATCTTATTTCAAGCAAAGAAGCAAAGGATTTAAAAATATTTTGAAAATTTTCCACGTGATTTCAAAACATAACAAAGCATATACTCTTCACAACCAACACAACGCTTCTTTTGAATATAGAAGGTTAAGCCTTGATTTCCAATAATCCTTCAAATATGTAGTAAATGTGCAATGATTTCCTCTGTTTCCAATAGGATGCAAGAAAATAAGTTTCTTTGCAATACTCAAATCAAGAAGCCATGTAAAGTATTAAGGCCTTTTTTGTCCCTTTCGCTAAAAAATCCAAAACCAAATGAGTGTAAAATCAAGCAAACAAAACAACCTTTTAGAACTTCGAACTGGGAGTGAAGGATATGACAAGATATCAAACCAAAATCATAGGTTTGAGAAAGTGATGTAATGGTAGGGGAGGCTACAATAGTCCCTCAATTGACAACACACTTCCAAAGCTTACAAATTGAATCCAATGTCTAAACGAAAGTAAAAGAGGATCAATATGCAAAGATCAAATCGAAATCACACACAACTGATCAATATCAGATAGCAAAAACAATCTAAAAGAAAAAACCAAATACCAACCAAGCAAGATCAACCACTTTTTGCAAGCTACAGGAAATTTTCGCTCCCTGGCAAGCTATGACTGCGCCGAAATTAGGAATTTTCCCGCTCTAGACTATTGCAGGGGCACGAAAATTATGAAATTTTCGCCCCATGATGAACTGTGGGGGCACGAAAATTCCTGTAGAGAGGATGAGGGAAAATTTATGAGACCAAATTTGACTATGTACCAGGTCTGAGACTCAGAGAGCCTATCAATGATGTCCAGAATGAAAAGACAAGTCAAGACCAAGTAGTCTAAAGAGTAAAAAGATCCAAATCTCAAAGATTCGGAGGATTAAACAAACAAGGTAAATTCCCCAGTATGGTTTCCAGTTTCTATGATAATATTTTCTACCTACGGATAAGAGGAAAATATCTTGGATATTAAAATGGCTCTCTTAAACCAATCCAAGACATAAATAAAACAAGTGGGGTTATATTCTCCAAGATTTAAAGCACCCATGTGACCATTCGCAATAAGAAAGAGAATAAATATAGATGTCTTACCTTGATCCAAATGATTATCTTCGCTTCTCTTTGTTGATCTGGTCCTTTGCTTGATGATCCAAATAAGAGAACCTGTGGACAAAGAAGAGGAGACAATCTACTTTCTTACACAAACATGTTAGGCTAAACTTAAACAAGCACAAATTGAAATATTTCAACACAAAAAACACAATTTGGGAGAATAGGACAAGTTATTTATTAGAAAGCCGAAGAGGATGTGATACAATACAACATTATACCTAAAAACATTCTGGAAACATCTCCTCTTATGCATTTCAATAAGCCACCTTTGAGAACCTTGAGAAAATAAGGACTTCTTCACAAGTAGAACTACAACTATAGTTCAGTATTAGTCTCTATGTGTCTAATCTCATAACCAAAGAGAAATGGCCTTGATATAGGGTGAAGGATCCCAACCAACATGGAGAAGAGTGTGGATCAAGAGAGGAAGATGTGTATCTAGGTAGGATAACATGGATCTCATAACTCCCAACATTCTTCATAAGGAAAAACAATATTGGATCTCGAAGGCATGATAGGATTCTCGAGATGAGGGATCCTAGATCCAAGGAAAAATAATCTAACCAAAATTATCGCGCCCTTCAGTTAAGAAGAGCACGAAAATTTGGAATTTTCGCGCCTCCATAGTTCAGCAGGGTGCAGAAATTCCTCCATGAATGGTTGAATGTGGTTAGGTGAGGTAAGATTCAGCTTTAAGAAGTTAAGTGACTTCTCCAACTTAGGTGTATGATGATTTTATTACACAAAAATGGGTTTAACACACGTAAAAGGTCATGGAATTTATGCTCCCATGGCGGTAAAGCATGCATGACCGAAAATGGCAAAATGAGGTATAACACCCTTGGAACCATAGCATGTCCTTCCAATTATTGTGCTCCTCCAACTCCATAGTGGATGATTCCATTAGGCTATGTTTATTACAGGGAACTTTCACAAGTGTTGTATCCAAGTGGTACATCGACCATCCCCATGGGGTGCACCCTAACTTTGCGGTGTTAGCCTCCACATTCCTATAGTTATTTCAGTTGCACGTTCGATATGATGATGGCGTCAAGATCCTCCTTTCTTGTAGAATGACTACTGCTACCCACATCACAGAGCACATTCATGAGTGGCATAGGCAATGAAGCTTATGTTAGATTAAACTTGATAACCAAATATTTTTGGATTGGTTCCTAAAGTCTCTTATCCTAACCATTGCCAAGGATGTAGCATCAGAACGTCCTCATACCAAAGAAGAGGTTATCCTTAAAGCCCAACAGTTTGAACTTATATATGCACAGTTAGGCTACCTATATACCGTTCTCCCTGATGCCCTTCATGGATATTCCTCCTGGAAGGATCCCTCAGGGGCATCGCATGTCGTTGACGATGTTATTAGCGTTGTCGCATCCATCATTATACCTTATGTGCCTCTACACGCCACAATGAATCCTACTTACGGTAGTACCCCTAGTCCTATGCAACCATCGATGAGTTGTGGCCTTGATCTGTTGCACGCAACATCTCATTCCGTAGCAACACCCTCCTATGCACCTCCGGCCCCCACCTCCCATGTCCATGGAACCACTTATCTGGGACTTTCCTTTGGGAGTACTCCTCAAGGTTATGCACCTCCTCCAGCTAACAACCCTTATTATCCTTACCCTGCCCCCCCCCCGCCAACCCCTCCTACGCCAGCCCCACCTCAAGCTCCTCCTATTCTGCAAGGGAAATTTTACACCTAGTAGAACAAAAAACAAACCCAGAAAACCCCATAGAATCATCAAGGCCAACCCAATCAAAGACGAGGTAGGAACCATGGAGACAATCAACGCGAGGGAGGGGGAGAACCACCTTCTAACCCATCGGGTAATAATAGAGAAAATATTTCCAACTAATATCCCAACCAACCACCCAAGCAAGGAAATAACCCACAGTTA
The DNA here is from genome assembly GCA_027924585.1 of Larix kaempferi. Taxonomy (NCBI): domain Eukaryota; kingdom Viridiplantae; phylum Streptophyta; class Pinopsida; order Pinales; family Pinaceae; genus Larix; species Larix kaempferi. Next base: position 8,049,747 of record BSBM01000087.1, on the reverse strand, counting down.
CGAACTAACCATATGTGTTCTTTATGCAATGGATATGGACATTACATGCATCACTTCCCCCATTTTTCCAATGCTCGTCAACTTTGGGATGAGGCCAATCGTTGAGATGCTACTGCTACCCTTGGACACAACCTAATCCACCTCAATTGACTCAACAACCAATGGTGTTGCGAAACCCCTTACCCACTCAAGGGGTCGTCACAACACAACCCCCGGTTACGTATGCCGCATCTTCGAGTCAACTTCCTCATTCAGGAGTCCACCACCTTTTGATGATGTCTTCCGAGGTTAACCTCCAGACTCACCGCAATCAATATGTTTTGGATACTAAGACCACCCCCATGGACAAGGTCATCGAATCCACCCTTGTGGATCAATCTCTGCATCTACCGAGACCCCCAAATGATGGTGCTCCCAAAGTCCCAAAATTTCCTTTATGTCATGTTGCGAGCAATCCCAATGCTTGAGCCGCCCTCAATTATAACATTGTGGATGATCTGGCCCAATTCCTTGATGCCATGTCTACCTTGGAAGTTCTCAGGAACTTCCCCATGCAATGAAAAGCCTTACTGTCAGCCTTAAGTGCAATCGATCCATCTGATTCACGTCTGATGACATTTGACTTGGATTAGTTAGAACCTTGCATCCCTTCATCCATGGTGTTTGAAATCCCCATGTCGACCAGGAACTTATTAATCCATCGATGCATTGTCGATGAGGGAGCCTCTATATGCGTCATGTCCACCTTTGTTTGGAAAAAAATCGGGTCCCCTAAGTTGCAACCTTCCATGATAGCACAACATGCTTATGATGGTCGTGTAGCCCAACCACAAGGACTTCTACTGAATTTCCCTATTGAGTTAGTTGGAAAAACTGCTCTAATCGACATCAAATTCATTAATGCCTAGCTTGATTAAAACCTCCTCCTTAGGCGCAGTTACAGGTATGCAATGAAAGTCATTGCCTCGTTTGTCTTTCGACTCATGATGTTCCCTCATGAAGGGAAGGTCGTCAAAATTGACCAATTGACTCACTATGACCCTAAAGGGCCAGATACTCCATAAAATGTCCTCCCCATGGTCGACAACACCATCCCCAGTGTTTTCATCCCATCGATTTTCGTCGTAGGGCCAGGTATTTATTGTGATGCTCCCACGACCGCCACTTTTCAGGCCCTTCTCCCACCCCCATCAATCATAAAGATATTGGATTTATGCACCATTTCTTTTGGAAAACCAGTCCCTCAACCACAGCTTGTGACTTAACCTGCGCCCCAAACAAAACCCCAGCCACAACCCTAGCGACAATCCCAACCACATCCAACATCAATGCCCAACCATGTGGGATATACCCCTATACACACAATCCCCTTATTTTTTCCACCATCAAGAGTCGTCAACATGCCTGTGATGGAAACACTAAACATCCCTATATTGACATTAGGCCTTCCTGTCTAGTACTTACCTGTGCCAAGTACCACCCCGACCCCACATGTAATTTTGAAACTAGTACAACTAATTGATACTTCCAATCATCCACCTCCTGGTGTGTCCACAACATCACCCTCAAACCCTGCCCTTCCTTTAGCTAAAAATTATGGGGGAAAGACTACAAAAGGGACTGCCTCGACAAAAACGAATAAAGCCAAGAACCTGCCCTCTACTTCCTTAGCTCGAGCACCATTGCCTTGTGCTTTGTGTGATGTTTTAGGTCACGCTACCCAGAACTGTCCACAGTTTCCCATCCTACGCATTCACATGCAGGTGTTGGATTACAGTGAATACATCCCAGTAGTCAAAGTACTAGACCCTTGTCAAGCGCGCACCAAGTCTTTACGCACAAACCATTCATGCGTGGTTTGTGGTCTCTATGATCACTACTCCCATAATTGCCCTGACTTGCTAGAATATCGATCCATGCTGGATGAATGGCATAAGCTCTCATGGAGTCTCTAGTCACTGTCATCGAAGAAATACACCCCCCGACATCTTCTTTGAATGAGACAAACATCATATACGTTATCTAGTCACACGATCAACCTTCCAAGTCAATGGCACGTGTTGAACCCACTGAACTTATCGGTTGTGGAGCCAAATCTTCCTTATTCAGAGGTCGTGTTTCAGCCATGTTTGGATCCCATCCCATAACGGGGGGTTTCGGGGGGGATTCCCCCCCCAAAATAGTTTCCATGGGGGGTCGAGGGTGGGGAGGCGACTAGTTTGGGAGCCCCCCCCCCCCCCCCCGATGGGGGTTTGGGGCAGCACCCCGTAGCAAAAATTTCAGAAAAAAATGCCTTGTAAAATGTTGTAATTTCATAGTCATGACATGGTCAATAAGGAGTGATTTATGGGCCCATGGTATTGGGTGTTCCATAGTATTTTACCATGATATTCTCTCTTTAAAAGGAAGGCATTGTAATATGGATGGGTATTGTAGATTGTAAATATCTCTATGATTGTGTGAGAAACACTGTGAGAGAGTGAAGAGGAAGTTGCAACGGATGTGCTGCAGGTTGTATCCCTTCATTTGTTGGATGGTGTAATAATAAGGACTAGAAATTTTTGTGTGGACGTAGCCCATCTTGGGTGAATCACGTTATATCGGTGTCTCTCTCGTAATATGTTTTATGTGATTTATATTTGCATCTTGTTTATTGTTATTATATATTGATAAACTACAAAACCACGATTGTGCCCTTCACTTTTTGCTTTTTCCATTACGACAATTCCTTGAAGGTTCAAGCTTTTTCTTACAACATTACTATGTCGGCGCTTTAAATCCCTAGTGCCAATCCTCGGGTGACTCTCTGAACTATGACACATTTGTGCTCTAGTGGATGCAATCCTTGACGCTCGTGTAGATTTTTCTCGTTTTCCTACTGAAGAATACTCCTAGAAAGTTCACGCGGAGCCTTGACATCTAAGAATTCAATGTGTAAAAGCTTTTAATATTTGCGTCCTTTGCCTTGGACACTTGGTGCAAGTGTTGTCGATGCTTGTTGTGACACCTTCGATCATCCTCCTTTATCAACGTTGGCCTTCATTGGTTTCATGGGATATATACCATATGCAAATTGCCATATCAAAACTTTACACATTATATTCACACTTGCTTAATGGTAACCTTGACGCATTGGGAAAAAGTTTTGAACCATGAGTTGTTGCTTGGACTTGCTCAAGACTTGAATTATGGCGTGAGTGCTTTAAGAGTGGCGGTTGCTGGAGACTTAAAATGAAAATGCATGAAGACCAAATACCTTTTTACAAAACCAAAATCATTTTATAGAAACGTAACATAAAAAAGCTCATGGGTGGGTAAAAAAGTAGGTTTGATAAAATAATAATTTTTTATTTTTAATAAAAATTATCAAATAATAAGATGAAAATTCCCAATGTTTTTCCCAACAGGTTCAGCATCATCTTTCTGAAATTTTAAAAATTGACATAATGCTGAATTACAAACAATTTCCAGGTTTGGGCATATATTCTCAAAAATAGCCATGTTCCTTGCCCTCCAAATAGCCCAACAAATGAAGACTGGAAGAGTAGATAGAGTTTTTCCAATTTTAATCCAAAAATGTAAGTAGGATTCCACATTTATACCAGTCCATGTCATAGTGAAGCCAAAGTTCAAAGAAAACTTCTCCCACAGTCTCTTAGTAAATGAGAAGTCAATGAAAAGGTGTGAAGACGTTTCAGAGCCATTCTTACAAAAGACACACTGGCTTGGCCCTATCCATCCCAGCAGTGAAAGGTTATCCCACGTTTTAATCCTGTTCTATAATACAAACCATAAAAAACATTTAAGTTTTAATGGGAGGTACCAATACCATATTACCTTATACCACCAGTGTATAGGAAAAATACATCTTCGCTTGATCATATAGCCATATGTTGAACTAGCAGTAATACTACCTGTAGCCACATTACCAGCCCAAAGCACCGAGTCATCCACAGAACTCAGACATATGCCAACACCATTTAATGCAAGTATATAGTTATCCCATTCCGAGGCAATATAACAGGGAAGTTGAAGTTCTTCAGCTCCAAGCCAATAACTCTGTACACTGTTAATTACAATAGAATTCAGAGTAATATATCCAACGTTCCTTAAAATGAGTAATAAGTCATCCGACAATTTATAATTATCATTCAAACCAACAATCGGATCAACGCCTACAACAACTTCAACCTCGTTGCCAACTTTCCAACAAAGTTCAGCTGCTAGCCAACAATACACTTTGAGAAAACTGTTCCATATAGGAGAGACTCCTCTTACCACTTTCCGGGGCATCCTCAACCAATGTGTGATTTTAGTTTTCACATGCTTATGATGGACGACTCTAGACCAGAGAGAATTTCCAAATAATGCCCTCCATAAACTCCTTAATCGCAGAGCAGTGCTAAAGACCGAGAGGTCTTTAATCCCCCATCCACCAGTAGCAACAGGTATGGATATTTTATCCCAGCCGATCATTGACAAATAAGATTTCTTCATGCCTCCCGACCATAAGAAATTAAAAATAAGTTTCCTCAAAGTGTTGATCACCGAGCATGGCACCGGAAGAAGCGAGAACCAGTACACCGGTGTCCCTGTCAGAACAGACTTTACTAAAGTAAGTTTACCCCCAATGGATAAAAGACGATATGTCCAATGAGAAATCCAAGCCTCAAACTTTTTAATCAGCCAATGCCAATCTTTGACGAGGTATCCATTCGGTTTGAGATGAAAGCCCAGATATGTAAACCCATCAACAATCTTACAACACTTATAAGGCAACAAGGTTTTTAATGATCTCAATCTGTCTTCACCAACCAAATTCTCATATAAGCATGACTTCTTTAGACTAACCTTCATACCAGACGCTTTACAAAATAGATCAATAATTCCCTGATACGCCCTCCATTCCTCCAACGAGTTGTTTCCAGCTAATAGTACATCGTCCACAAACAATGCATGTGATATAAATAAATCCTTTGAAATTTTCAGGCCTTTGATCTTACCTTCACTTAATGCCTGCTTGATCATCCTGCTCAAACCATCAATCACCAATAAGAATAATAAAGGAGACATCGAACAACCTTGACGGAGCCCCCTTGAGCAACTGAAAAATGATGTTGGAGCACCATTTACAAGAACAACAATATTCATTGTATTAACACATGCCATAATCCACTGAATAGCAAGTGCTGGAACTTGTGGCAAAGGGACAAATATGAAGGCTGAGCTTTTAGCTCTTTGGTGCATCACACGGGTCGCAAACCACTTTGGTCTGGCAAAGGTTAAAATATTTGGTGATTCCAGGGTTACTATCAAGTGGGCGTTGGGTGAATATGATTTGAAGGTCTTAAATTTGGTCAATTGGTACAATAGAGTTAAGTCTGAATTAAGATCTTTCAGCTCATTATCACTTGAACATATTTATAGAGAATATAACACACAGGCTGATTTGTTGTCAAAGCAGGCTTTAGAGGGAGATGAAGGTTATTTATTTTGGGAAGAAGTCTGTGAAAATATGGTTTTAGACTCTGGCTCTTTATACTTCCTGGACTAGTGACTCTTGGATCTATGTTTTTTGGATCATGGATATGTTTTATAGTCTATTTTTGTATATGGGAGATACTGAAAACCAAACTTTCTGATATTTTGAGAAGTCGGTATATCATTGTTGATATTATGTACTATTTGATTCAGTTAATTGAATAGCAATAGTATGCTTTTTTCGCGGGAAAAAAAATTCCACTTTTTGAAATAAAATTATTATTAATAATTTTATTTTTTAAAATAAAAACTATTATTTTAGGAAGAAAAAGTGAATAGGTCAACCATTCATGAGATCAACCCTTAATAACAGAAAACTTGGAAAATTTGACAGAATTTTGGAAGATGAGGCAAATTTTGCGCAGGATAGTGAAAAGAATGAAGACTCTGGGGGAATCATTTTAGCGAAAATACTTGTGAGCATTCCGACAGCGGAAATTGGGGTACCTCTTTACATGCACGCTGCCATAATGCTAAAATTTGTGGTTTGAAATATTTGTTTGGACAACCAATGTAATAAACCTAATTGGTTATGCTATTATTAATTATTAGTTTATTAATTACTGGTATTAGGTTAAGTGTTATTGGCCATCTCTAAGAGATGCCAACCTTTTGCATTCATGCATATATATTCAATGTAATATTTACATTGTAATTCATCAATCAATTATTCAAAATATATTTATATCAATAAATATTTCAATATGAATATGTAAGTCAAGTAGCTTACTAGTGTCAGAGCGTTCTGCATCCTCATCCCATTTTCCTCCCATTCTTCATTCACTCACCTCTCTCCCATTTCTTCTCAACACTCATGCCTCCCTCCATCTCTCTTATACACTCATTTTTCTCCTCATTTCTCCTTCCATTCTTTTTTCTTTCCCTCACACCTCATTTCCCACACACTCATCTCCTCTTACCTAGCTCACTACTCCACCCTCCTCTTCGTCCATACCTCTCTTCCCATACTCTTCTTGCCACTCCACGATCGCACCTGCTTCTCTACATCTTTCCCTAGCCTCCACGCCCACTAACTCTCATCCACCTGCGGGCTGCACTCACTTTCCATTTCATTGCCCCCTTTCCTGCACCCTCCATGCATCGCCACACTCCATTTCACTACCCATTTGGTTCCCACGCTCCTCGCAAGTATATACCTCATGCGCACTCTCTACCTCCACCTCACGCATCCACTCACGCCAGCTCGCTCCATTCCCTCTCCACACCGCGTTCTCCCCCTCACCTTGCTCTCTGCACACTCAACCATTCCCCACTCCAGCACGCTCCTCCCCTCGCGCCAACTCCCTCACATCTCTGCTTTCCCATCTATACCTACGCCCATTCCCCCACTTGCTCTCTCCCTCTCCCACGAGCCATGCCCCTCTCCCTCTAAGCTCACGCTTCTTCCCTCCTCACCCTCACTCCATGCAGAAACTCCCCACAATGCTCCCTCATCTCTTGCTCCACCATCCCACATCCCTCCCTTCTTCCCACCATCCAGCTCCTTCGACGTGTGCCCTCTCTTCATACCCATCCCTCCTCCCTCGCTGCTACACGACGCCTCCTCCACTCTCGCCTACCATCGCATCTCCTCACATTTCCTGCTCCCCTCCCTCTCAATCCATTCCACGCCTCTCCCTTAGCCCCGCCTTCTACGCACCTCTTGCTCGCCTTTTCCCCTTTTCACTAGGCTACACAAACTCTGCGGCCACGTTCTAACTCTGCGATCAACTTCCCATTGTAATCACGCCTACGCAACATACAATCCTCTTTTCCGTTTACCGTTTAGGGGTGTGTTAATCATCACCCGCTACCAACTGTTCTACATCTCAGGGATATATATATATATATATATATAATTTATTATTATAATATATTTATTTTCCCTCAACTATTAAAAACGTTATTATTATTATTAAATTAATTAATAATAATAATAATTAGAAACCTAAATCCATCCATCCAAAAAAAATTATAAATAAATAAAATAATTATTATTATTATTATCTTTCAATAATCAATTTAAATAAACAATATTAATCACTTTTGAATATTTTTACAAGCTCAAGTCACTATGTTTTCCTCTTTTAATAAGATCATTATTAGTAAAGCCAGGCTAAAGAAATAAAAAGCATAGAGCTTGAAGCAAACATATCGGATATCAACGTGGCGTCATGAAAATGTTGATAATACAACGATGAGAAGGAGACTCCAAGAAGCATGTGGACAAAGAACAACCAGAGATGCATGAGTCCTACTCCTCAAGTCAATTGAAGGAAGAAGAAGCAGTTATGCCATCTAAATTTTCAAGCACGGAAGAGTAGGAAGAAACATTAAATGATATTGATAAAGGCCAGCTCAAGATTGCTCCTGCACCTATGTCAGAACAAAAAACACATACATTGACACCTTACATTCCCCCTCACAGAAGGTCCAGAGCATCAGACGTAAAAAAAGATAAGAACCACCATTCAAAATACATGATGCAAAAAGCAATGCCTAGCCATAAACACACACACATGCCATAAATGAACCACCGTTAGAAGTACAAGACTCAAAATACGATGTGGGATCATAAATATGCACAAGTTCCAGAAATTTGTTGCAGCTTCATACAAGGAACGGAAATGAGTCCCATAAATCGTCCAACCTACACAACCATAAAATCAGTGAAAATGGCTCGTGAAATGCCATAACAAAATCAAATTGGAAACCCTGCTAAGAAAATGGCTATAATGTTTATGTGAATTTGATTTTGAGATCAAACACATAAAGGGGAAAGGAAATAAAGTGGTTGATGCAATTAGAAAAAAATGCATGCAGTGCATGTGACATCCATTATCATTTTTCAATCAGATTTGAGGCAAATGATTGTTGACTCTCTTGCTGAAGATCAGTAGTATGTGCAAATAAAAGACAAATTATAGCAACGGAATTTGGAAAAGAGGTATGGAGGTCATCATTTAGAGGATGATGGACTTCTTTCTTATAAAAATAGAATGTATATTCCTAATGTGGTAGATTTGAGGAGAATTATTATGGATGAAATCCATAAAATGTCATATTGCGGTCACCCGAGATAACGGAAAACAATTGCTACAACAGGGAAGCAATATTTTTGGCCGGGAATGAAGAAATATTTTGTTGAGTATATTTCTAAATGCATGAAATATTTTGTTGAGTATATTTCTAAATGCATGAAATATTAGGAAGTGTGAGATGAACAAGATTCGTTCCCTTAATATGCACAGTAATTCAATAGTTGAATATCCAATTCAAGTAGGACAACAAGTTATAATCCATATAGAGCTGTAAATCTAATAAATGTATAAAATATGAGATAATATGAGATGATGAGATACAATAACCATGTGACGGAGTACTTGTTATCACTCAGGATTCTTTCAGTTTGCGGAAGAAGGGATCACTGAGGTAAATATTTCAACTACACTCTTGTGGATGGAAACTAGCCTTTCCAAACACGGAGAGGGCTCTCTCTCTCTCACACATCTCTTTCAGGACACAAAATATCACTTGAATGAGCTGGTTGTGTATTAATAGTGGTGGCTAGAACTTCAAATAAGGGATATTTAGGGTTTCCAGTTGGTTGGGTTGAAGATAGGTACATCACAGGGGCATGGAGTCAAAATTTCATAGGTTTTCTGTCACAGCTGACCGATTGGACAGTAATTTCAGAATCAGAGGCAAGATAAATTAAGTTTTTTCACGTCAAAGAGATATTAGCAGATGATAGCAGAAAGGGAAACAAAATCCATCACAGAGTTAGAGCATTTAGGAATGAATTCTAACTTGCAATTTTAGAAAGAAAGGATGGAGTGTCTAATCATATGTATATGAAGCATCAAATGATAGACGGATTTCAGACCATGTAACCTTGATTTAAACACTCTAGAAGAAGACAATCAATGGAAAATACTAGCAAGGAAAACATGCATAGGAATTACAAACATCAAAACACTCATTTCAAGAATTTCTGCTCCAAAATTAATTCTTCGCATTAATAAAAAAGGATGGGTTTCATTGCATACTTAGAGTTTTCTTATCTCAAAATCCCAACCCGTGGGTCTTATTCAAAACCTATCTTTATAGGCTTACAAAAATCAAAACCTTCTCAACTACTTCAGTTGTATGTGGTTGTTTATTAAATTCGCAACTACAACTGTTTGTAATAAATCAAATTAACTACTAGTCTAATGGACTATTTATTCAAAATAATAATAAAAACTAGAAGTGATGAGGCCATCTTCCTTCACGTCGAGCTGCTCGAACCAACTACTTCTTGATCTAGAGATGAGCTGATGGAAAACTTCAGTGTGCTGCTGCCGCAAAACTCAGGTTGTCAAACTGCTTGTTGTCCTTTAGATTGAGCCATTTCAAGATGATTTGTAGGGATTGACGTATTGTGCCTTTCTTTTGCCTTCAGATCGACTCCCATCCATGGAACGCTGAGTCTTTTTCCTACCAAATTCTGCATTTTTACACAGTTGTGATTTATTCTGAAAAAACAACTTCAGTCCACAATCCGTAATCTACAAGCCGCAATCCGCAAGCTGCAAAGCAAGAGCTGGAAGTCGAAGCTGCCGAGCGGACTTCATCAAATTTCACCTACGATATCGGCAATCTGCAATGCGAGAGTCGGAAAGTCGAAACCCTAACGCACACCTTTGAAAAAATACTGCTCCGACTTCCGCAATCCGCAATCCGAAATGCGGGCGTTGGAAGGTCGGAATATCAACTACCCAGCTTCGAAGAAATTACACCTCCAACTTCTGCAATCCACAATGCAGGAGTCGGAAGTCAGAACCCCAAATTCATAGCTTCGAGAAAATCACGCCTCCAACTTCTGCAATCTGCAATGCGGAAGTTGGAAGTCGGAACCCCAAATTCACAGCTTTGAAGAAATCACGCCTTCGATTTCCGCAATCCGCAATGCGGGAGTCAGAAGTCGGAACCCCAAATTCACAGCTTCGAGAAAATTGCTCCTCTGCAATCCGCAATGCGGGAGTCGGAAAGTCGGAACCCCAAAGCACAACTTTGAGAAAATTGCTCCTCCGACTTCCGCAATCCGCAATGCGGGAGTCAAAACCCCAAAGCACAACTTTGAGAAAATTGCTCCTCCGACTTCCGCAATCCGCAATGTGGGTTCAGAAATTCGGAACCTCTACGAAATCGCTCTACGACCGTCAATCTAGCTCTATCTCCAATATTGACCATTCAATCTATTAAGAGAGGAAGACCTCCTTTTTATCATTTTTCTTTGTTGGAATATTCTCCCCATCATTTTTCAGTTTTGCATGCATGCATCCATTCATCATCATGGTGGACCTCCCAACTCCTAGAGCTTGGTTCTAGCTCTCCACGGCCTATCTACAGCCCCCAGGGGGCCTCCCACCTACCAAAAGTGCCCTTATCCATGACAAGTGTGCCTTTGTCACCTACCACATCCAGTTAGGTGCCTTTCTCACCTACCAGTCAGTTATCACTCAGTCCTTCCTTGATTTAAGGCTAGATTGACTCCCCCACTGACTGTTTCACTCCGATGGACCTCCAGTGAGACTAGTCTGCCCATTCTGACTCCAGTTAGCTCCTCATGCGCCCTCCACTGAGCCTCCTTCATTCAGTTAGTGCCTACCTCACTCAGTTAGACTCCTCATGCACCCTCCACTGAGCCTCCTTCATTCAATTACTGCCTACCTCACTCAGTTAGACTCAGTTGACTGGCTGTTACCATTGATGGCTGATACATTGACTGGATGAAGACTTCATTATCATCCAAGCCACACTCTGAGTTAGGAATTTGAATGCCCTACTTGGCCTATTTGAATCCTATATTATGCACCTTCTTGTTCTATTGTACTCATTCACTTACATTCTTATTCATTGTATAATACTGAGATATTGTTCTATTTTACTGTGTTTATGAGTGATCATTGGGTGTCTCCTTCTCTTCTTCTTTGCAACATATTTGTGAGTTTGATTGTGAGTTGCTATAGCTGCCATATCCCTTGCATATTCATACATTCTTGTTGTGGCTTGCTCATCCAGTCAGAAGCTGTTAATACTTAGCCATTTTTGGGATTTTTTGCTTCTTCTTTTGGTGTAAAATGTTAGTGGGGCAGGCTTGAGATTTCGGTAGGGGGTTGACCTTTCCTTCCCCTGTGAGATTTTTCTTAGAGGTGATAACAGTACTTATAGCATTTACTGGTCATAATGGTAAGCCTTATCCCTTCAATAGGTCTTGTCTTTTAAATAAGATGTGTCCTTTCATTAATCATTAATCACTAATCACTAATTATTATTATTATTATTATCATTATTATTTATTATTATTGTTATTATTATTATTATTATTATTATTATTATATATATGGAAAGATTATCGCACTTGTTTGGCTTGTATTGTCTTCTCATGATCCTTTTCTCTCGTAGATGTGATTGTTGATGAGATAATATGATAAGATCTTTGAAACACTGAATAAAAATGTTGCATCATTTGTGTAGTGGCCCATACCAAGTTAACTTTCATTGGGACCTTCTCTTGATTGAATGGTTGGATGGAACTTCTCATTTTATGTTTCTACACAGTATGTTAATTGTGTCCCATTCTTTTTTGAAATCATAGTTCATATGTTTGTAAGAAGAATATTGTTTATGTTCCTTTTGACCTTGTCGTTGGTAACAAATCTTGTGATTTGGATGATGGTAAGGTATTCTGATCTCTTGTGATTGTTTGTTGGAGACTTAGACTTTTCATATTTATGATAATATTTCGATTGGGTCTGTGTTTGTTCCATTTTTATGTCTGGATTTTTAACTCTGGCGACTTCTTTATTTCAACAAGATCAGTCCTTGTTTCTTCATCAATTAAGGATTCTTTGATAGATTTATCTAACTTACTATGTAACAACTTCTTTTCATTCTTTAGCTTATTGATTTGGGTAAGTAAACTTTGATTATGGAAATTTAAGCATGAAATTTTTTCAACGTTCTTCAGCTTTTCAACTTTGTTCTTAAGGTCCTGGTTATTTTACTACGCCACAGATTATGGATTTAGGGATTGGGTTTGGATTTACAAAAATCGAAAAAAGGGTCACATGGTGATGCACTCATTGGTTAGTAATAGGAGGTCACTTAAATCCATTAAAATGTGTGTTAGAAACCATGCTTGTCTAATATCACCCCATGGCTTATATCCTTGTAGGAATATTAGAAAATATTATGAAGAATTGCTTAAGTTTTTTTATGGAAATGAAATAAGGAAAATAAGATTCTCTTACTGAAGCGGTAGAATCTAGCAAATCCTAAAACCTTTCATCTTTTAAAAAATTCATTACTTTGGGAAGGATTTAATTGCAATAGTTTGCAGAGGTTGATTAGATAAATAGGGTTGTTGTTGCAAGTGATAAAACTCAAATACATAAATCCCCTATACATTGAAGATTGGATTAGATAGAGGAGAAAATCATTTGCAAATGCTTCGATAATGTGGAAGGTTTATGGGCCTAGCTTTCCCTCTCATAAGGAATTGGTTGGCATGGAAAATAGGTTGATGGAAGTGTAAGAGTAGGAATTAATCCATGGATTGGTAGTCATAACTTGTATAAGCTATTTGATAGTATTCTTGGTACCCTTAGATGATAGTGGATTCTCTCCTTGGATTAACATTGGTAGAGGCAATCTATGGAAACATGGATGGAAGGGAGCAAGGGTCTTACATCTAGGTGGACAAGATGTATAGTAGTGGCATTCATTTGTTAGTATATTACTAGTAAATTGCATTAGTTTAAGAGAGGAAGAAGACTCTTTAATGGCCGTCTTTGAACCCAAATAAGGAGTACAAAACAAGTTTAGGATATAAAGCCATGTTCCTAAAGGGAGAGTAGGAAGAGCATTGGTGTTGGAAATCTATTTGGAAATTAAGAGCTCCTTTGAAATCACTTTGAAATCAATAATCATTTTTTGGTTATCTCAAAGTAACAAGGGATTGACATGGGTAGTGTTGCAAAGGAGAGCATGTTAGCGGCATGGGTTTTGTGTTTTTTGTAGAATTTATTGATGGAATGTTTTTTTTCTAAATAACTATGGAAGGAGGCATTTAGTTTAGCTCAATGAGTGTGTAAATGGGAAGGTATTTCTCTCTCTGGAGGTTTTAAATGGTGGATGGAATATCTTATGTTAGCTAATCACGAAGTTCTTCCTTGTATGGGATCATGGGAATATGGATTACTATAAATGCAATCTTGTTTTAGGACAAATATTTCTCTCCATTGGAGGTGTTCTATAACATAAAATACAATTATGATGACATTAAACAAGCAACTAAACAAAAGATTGCAAGAAACATTGATTCCCTTGATATTGATAAGTCAAAAGGTTGGTGTTTCTTTGATGGTGCTAGTTATCTAATTCCATGTCTCTATGGAGTCAGAGGGGTGTTGTATATGTTTGAAAGATGCCATTTTTCTTTTAGGTCTTAGAAGAGGAAACAACAATTGGGATAAACTCCACACTTTATTGAATTTGTTGAATTTAACATTTGAGAATGGCATTGGCAAGTTGCAGTATGGTGATTGAATGGCTTAATTGTTCCTATATGTCTCAAAAACGCCACTCTAAGAACATTGTTTAATCAGGTACAATCCATTGTTGAGTAGTTAAACAAGTTTTTATGGGACATATTAGCATTCTAACTTGAGGAGGATAAAGAGGGGGGTGATCCTCCTCTTGAGCAGTGATCTCCCATCCTTGTTTGATGATGATAAGTTCCTTAAAGATGTTGATGATGTTAGATATTATGTTGTTGATGATGGACCTTTTATGATATCTCCAATTGGATGATTATTGTAAATTTCATACATTGTCCTTGAATGTTGTCCTTGTAAGGATTAAGCCATCTTATTCTTAGACAACTTAAGAGAAAATATTTAGATGATAATCTAGTATATAGGACTTATATGACCATATTTTTGGTTTGGTACCTTCAACACATTCGAAATGTAATTTTCACTTTCAACTTGAAATATAAGTTACAATTTTTTCGTTCTGGAAGGATAATCTATATATCTATCTATCTATCTATGGCCAATTGGCTTGCTTGAGTAGTTGGGTGCTTTGAGCTTCATGCAGGGGGTCTTAGGTTTGATTCCCTGAGTTGGTTTCCTCTATTGTATGCCTAAATCAATGTCGCTATCGGGTTAGGTGTTGTAATCAGTGCTAATGAGTTTGCACCAAGCACCATTCGTGAATGTGAGGAAGTGATCAAGAGTTTCCCACCAGGTTTTAACTTGGGAAAAAAACTTCCAAGAAAAACATGGCTCGAAAACTCAAGCACTTCCTTGCATTCAATTATTTTCCAAGGAAAACCTGGCAGGAAAACTCTCAAGCACTTCCTTGCATTCACAGAGCATACTCAATGTAAGCCCATTGTATTCAATTATTTTCCAAGGAAAACCTGGTGGGGAAACTCTCAAGCACTTCCTTGCATTCACAGAGCATACTCAATGTAAGCCCATTGCATAATATATGAAGGAGATGCATAATATTCACACTTAACATATATGAAGGAGATGCATAATATTCATACTTAACATTGGGTGGCATAAGTAAACCCAAGACAATTCCTTTTTAGTAATTACAAAAATAACAACCCAATATGGATTAGATGTGTAACATTCATGCTTAAAAATCAAAATATTTATTAAAAAAACATAATGCAAGGAAGAAAATTTAAGAACAGAATAACAAGCATTTTTCTCCATGGAAATAAATCCACAATTCCCCAACACTTCCCCCCATTATTAGGATGATACCCAATGTAAAGCGAGTTATGTAGACTTAATGCACCTAACTCCATGGGAGTCAAATCGGGGACTACACAATGCACTAGATCATTATTATAATGATGATTATTATGATTATAATTATGATTGTTATTGTTATTATCATTGTTATTGTTATTATCATTCTTATTGTTATTATTGTTCTTGTTGTTGTCGTGGTATTTTTTAGTCACTAAATTTCAACAACTCACCATTTTTTGGCATTTCTTTTCCAAAATTAAATTCACCAATTAGCCATTTTTGTTTAATTGGCCACATATTTTTATATAAAATATGCTTATGTTTTTTTTCCATCAGATAAAATATGCTTATGTTAATAATATTCACCAAAAATTACATGGATTAATAAAAAATTGTGTTATTTTACTGAATATTCACCTATATTATCTACATATATTATACAACCAAAATATTCCCTTACAATACTATACTTAGATATAATATATCATTACTTGAAGTTTTCCCAGGTTATTGTTGTTAATTTACAAACACGCCAGCATAAATTTATCTTAACTCTAGATTTTTTAAACACTAAAAGATTTGCATCTTAATTTTGGTTTATCCCTATTGATGCATAAATTTATCTTAACTCTAGATTTTTTAAACACTAAAAGTTTTGCATCTTAATTTTGTTTTATCCCTCTTGATGCTTAACAAAGTTAGAGATTACATGTGTCTATGATGGTTTATAAAATCCTTCATCATTATAATATATTCATCATTTTGGTATCAAGAACCTATGCAATATCCCTTTAGCTTGTATGTTTTTTCAGGATCGAGAAATGTAAGATCATGTCTTCACAATTTGTGAACTCTTCAAAATGTGAGGGGATGTTGTAGTGAACTTTGGCGTCCTAGACAAATTTTATTCCAAATATTAAATATATAAATTTTTAAAATATTAAAATATAGAGTTTTTACTATGTATAAATAATCACAAAATTTGAAATTTATAAATAATAATATGTACCTATCCATGATGTAATTGATCAAAAAAAAATATATCCATGATCTAATTAGCCATTAAATGGTTTGAAGAATTGTATTCACTAAAAGAACTAGATGTTGATGTTGCTTCGAGTGCATTTGTAATATGCTAAAAATTATGGGTGTTGTTATTATTAAGCTATTGGTAAAAAATTAGATTAGGGTTCGAGTGAACTAAATAGGGAAGAAATTAGATTAGGAAGAACCAACCACTTTTAATTTGATTTATAAGGAAAAAATATAATTTATTTATTTTGATATTAAACATCCATTTGATGTGGGCCACACATGCAATTACTATGAGGGTTGTTGTATGCCAAAACCGTTGAATACATAGTTTTGCCATATCCTAAGTCCAAAATAACATCCACTAGAGTTGAGAAACCATAAGACACATTGCCAATCATAAACAATGCAAAATAATCCACCAAACAATTGGTGGGGGTTTCGTCATGGTCATTAGGGGTGGGACCCCTCTGATCATCAAGGGATCCTCACCCATAAGATGCTCTCAACCATCAGTAGTTGGGTCAAGAGGATTTAGGCTCTCTAAAATGGCCAATCCTAAAGTCACAAGTTGCTTGTCATTTCTCCCTGCAATGGGGTAGGATGCCAACGATATCCATTCTTCTGCCTCTCTCAACCCTACTTGCCTACCCAATGTCAAGTCATTATGTCACCTTAGTAACACTATACTCATTGAGGCCAAGGAGGCCCAAGTGGCTCCCTACTCATTTTGCAAGGGGGGGGCACCCCAAAAGTCCAGAAACTATTGTAATTGTTCCATCTCCATCTGAAGCAGATCATACTGGCACTATAATTTACATGAATACACTGGCATGTGTTAGTGCATTATCATACCATGAGAAACTCCATGAAAGCTCTTTAGCATTAAACAACACCTTGTTGTGTTTCTTCTATAGAAAATAAAACACTTCAATGCAAAAAAGGATCCAAGGAGAATGACAATATATTGCCTATGGCAAACAAAGGCCTAACAAGGAATTTTTCTGTGAGATGGACACATGGAGATATCATTGACACAAAGACTATCCTTAGGCCCACGTAGACTTGGCTAGGTGACAAACCCAAAGAAAATGCTTCAAGGTTTCATCTCCCTCACATCATGGGCACCATGAGTTTTGCACTCCGCAAGCCTCCCACAATATGGAACAATGTAAAGAGAGTTTTCTTTGGCTCCAATGTTGGCTTCAAAAGGCTTCACAACAAACACAACCATGTTTTCTATTTAGACATAACTTGCCAAAGATTATTCAAATTACTTTCTAATGCTAGTTTGGGACAAAGCCATTTGTAACCTAGAGAAAGCTTATATCTAGTGAACATTGTGACACACCCTCATTTCCAATCTCACCACCATGCCTGAGGTGCTTGAAGGTCCAATGTAGGAGGAAGGTCATCTCAGATTAAGGTCTATAAATTCTTTGAGATAAACTTATACAGATTGGCTTGTCTGAATTAACATTTAATTTCCATCTAGGGGATCCATTCCCTCATTTTGTTGTCGACCAAGTCCTTGGTTATTGCACCAAGAGTAGCAAGGTGCTCTACAACCCAGTTGGGGGAGATGTTGTCACGTAAGGTTATGTTACCAAAAATTAAAAGTAATTAAAAAAATTCATGTCGGCTCATAAAATATAAAATTTAAACCAAATAAAAAATAATTAAAAAAATCCATCTCGGCTCATAAAATATAAAAAATAAATAAAACCATCATAGATCCATATTAAACTTAGATCTATCAAGCACCGAGAGGATCAACTTTCCCGAGGTGTACATTTTTTCTTAACATGTAAAAAAATTAAGATTAAAAAGAAATACACCTCAAGAAATTGGATCCCTCTCGGCACTTGATAGATTCGAATTTAAGATGGATCTATGTTCTAAATAGCCCTTTTATTCAATGCGCGAGGCTAAAAACACGTAGACTCGGACAAGATCATCCCATCATGTTGAATTGGGGGAGACCACCATAAACAATGTTCATGAAACAACAAGTCAAGGTCACAAGAAGAGATCTCTCCATGCTAGCCTCCTAGGTACTCTGAACCACAAAGGTGCCAACAATCTTAACATGCATTGGAATGGAAACCAAGTTTTGCAGAGAAATACACTACTAAGCACACTTTCCCAGTGGAGACCCTTGACTAATATAGTGTCTTAATAAAACTTTCCAAGCCTTATACTCACTCATGGCCCTCACCAACCATTTGGCACAAAGAGCCTAGTCTTAAATCGGGGTTTTGATAATGCCCCAACAATCATGTTCATGAGTGTCATAGAGATCCCAGCTAAGCCTATGAAACACTTTTCCATTAGCATTGTTGGCCCAAAAGAAGTCCATGGAAGCCTTTTCCATGCACTAACAAACCAATTTAAAAGGCACCCAAAACAAATTGTAATAGACATGAGTCAAGGCCAAAAAAAATGTTCAAATCTGAAACTTAGGTACTATCACCAAAGGTTTTGTTATCCACTTATCAATTTTCTTTCAATCCACTACACCACCACTTCTCACAAGTCCTTACGAGAAGCCTGAAATGCAAAGAGAATACCAAGGATTTAAAATTTTTGGCACAACGGAAACCAAGACCAATTCTAAACAGTGAACTAGGGGAGAGGAGCCATTAGTGGTGCATTTTTTAACCCTTTTTGTGTAGCTTAATTCTCCATGTTCCTGAGCTCTTTTTTCCTCCAAATTTGTATCACATATACTTTGGTGTGTTCTCTATCTAACCATATTGGTCTTGAGGTGTGGTGAATCCAAAATGATGCCATGTTGACTACAAAGTTCCAAGTTGTCCAATCTTAGTGTGTTTTAGTGTATTTTTGCTTGTGACCAATGCTTGAACATTGATGTGAATTAAATTGGATGTGACTTAAAATGATATTTCAAATTTCAAATGTTCATTTTATTTCAAAATGTGGAAGAAAAAATTTTGATAAACAATTTTAAAAACATAAAAATATTGACAATGACTTGTACATAAAATACTTCTATAAACCACTTATGGTAGCTAGTTTTTCCTGAGTATTGACTGTTTATAACACAAGATTTTATGCCATCAGATATTTGAGCACAAGGCCAAACAGAATGTGAGGGCACTTCATTGGGCTGTCCCAAGAAACCTGATCCTCCAAAATGGTCAAAAGAGTCATCAGCAAAGTGGTTGTTCACCATCTAGCCATTATCAAGTTCAGGGAATGGGGTGATGGTATTAGGCTACTCCAATGACACTCCAAAGCTTAAATAGTAAATTGTGTCGAGATGCATCCCTCATGAGGTTGCAATCATATTTCACAGAATTAATGATATTGAAGTTGAAGTTATTGCTTGATGGATTCAGTATATATATAGTCGTCCACTTTGTGAGGTTCTAGCTGGGATGAGCACATTGAAACCATTACAGCTGATAATGACAGATTTCTTCCACACAGTTAGCAGTTAGCACTATGTAAACCTTGTAGAGCTCATCGTCAATAAAAATGGATTGATCATCAGGTAAGAAGAGAGAATATGAAATTTCAAGTTTCTTGTCAAACCCAAAAATAAAATTTTAAATGGCTTATGAAATTTCAAATAGCCCTTGTCAAATGAGTTGGCATGGCTGCATTGTACCCATGATGATCCAATTTGGCATATATCAACATGCATGCACAGCTGATTAATGTGTTTGCAATTTCCAAAGGCATATGAAAGGTGCATTCTATTGTTATTGTGGAAAGGACAACCGCATCTACATGGACACTGTAATCTCTACTGGGAAGTGCCATTTTTTACATAAATTCCTTCTACAGCTTCTATTAATAATAATGTGACAAAATTTATAAAAATTTATAAACAAAAACAAAAGAAACAATTAGACAACAGCAAAGCAGTTCTTAGAAACTTAATTAGCAAAGCAGATCTTAGAAATTTAATTAGCATTAGAAACTAAGTTACAAGTCGCTGGCTACAATAGACCAAACCCGGAATGAGCAAGAAATGGATATCAACTCGCCATGCTGGCGGCCACTGGAACCAAAGTCCATAATTAATCATCATAAAAACATAAAAAATATGCAGCAGCAGGAACCATTCCAGATGCAAGGGAGTCATCTTTATCATTGTTAAATAGCCCTTCCCAGACCTTTGGTTGGTGGTTCAGGCTTGGGAAGAGTGAATTCCCAACCATCATTGTTCTTCTGCTGTTCTTCCAGAGGCTTCTCTGCTTCAGATATTGAAAGGAAACTTGTCATTCAGCGGCCAGGAAAGGAGGCTATATCACATTCCCTCGCCTGCCTGACCTTTGGTGTGGCCAGTCTACACTCCTCTGAGATTGCTGGGATCAAAACAGCTATTTTTTTTCTTCTACATAGTTTTAATTTTCTGAGTAGAAATATGTCGTTGGGCCTTTCCTCAAAGAGAGGGTTTACCCCTCTTGTACATAAGCTCAGACTTTAACAAATTCTTGACTGTCACTGTTAGATCATCTTTAACAGACTCCACACTTGTGTTTTAGTGACCTAGAAGAATGTCGTTGCTTTCTGAACTACAAGTATTCAGTGAACACATTAGGTCATCTTGGACAAGCCTAGACATAGATTTCATGCGACAACCATCTGGATTCAAAGTTTTCTCACTACCCTTTCTCCGCCGTTTAGGAGAAAAATAACCACAAGCAAAAGCCTCCAATGCTCTCGTAGTCAAGGGGCGGACCCTTGTGCTTTGCCTGCGTACATTTTCCTGTAGAGTACTTTCATTGTTTTCTCGTGGCTTAGAAGAATGTCCCTCATCTGGGCCAGGACTTGATGACTGTGGAACTCCTGGATTATCAAGCACTTCCTGAGGGTACCCAGTGTTTGCCTCAGAGTAAGAAGTTTCTACTGACTTTGAGGCTTCTGACACTTGACTGCTCATTACTGGGACAGAATTGATCATAGTGTTTATTGTTTGATCTTGGGGTAAGTTCAAACCAGGCCCTATCTCAGGTATCAATCTGCAAATCTTAGAATTCTGAGAATTGTTATTGATGTTATTTACAGAAAGCCAATCTGTACTCACAGAAGTAGCATTGATGCTTCTCCCGGCACTTGCTTGAGTTGAAAATGGTAGGGATATGCTTATTTCTGATGGACTGGCACCTAAAAGAGGTTGAGGTTCAGGAGATTCGTCCTTGGGGTCAAATTTCAGCATTGTTGTTTGGTCTTTTGAGCCACTATATTTTACCAAACTGGCATCTTTTTTATCCTGTTTATATTTTACACAAGTAGTTAGTTTCCTCTGATTCAAGGGAGAGGGAAGACAATCCCACTGATCAGGGGTTGACTTTTCCAAATTACAGTTCAATGAATCCCCCTCTGCATAATGTGTGCAATGTTTCCAATGCTGAGATGGCAATAGTCCTAAATTGTCTGCATCTTCTGTTTCCCGTGACACATTTTGAGACCTATCTGAGCCATCATCCAGAGGCAAAGTCACTCTTTCTTGTATCCTAGATGTTAGACTGGTGTCAACTATTGTAAATACAAAGGATGAAACTTGTGTGTTAATTCTAGGTTGAAGATAGGAACAGGGATAGCCTTCATGCCCATTTTCTTCATCTGCATCCTCAGAAACTTGGAGACATTCTGGCTTCACTTCAACCCCTGTTGTATCATGTGTGTCTAGTTCAAGTAGCCTCAGATCTGATGCCACCCTGTTTAAAACCTCACTAACAGAATCAAAATAATGAATTCCTTTTGTTAGATCTCTTCTTGAAAACTTCTGTACACTAGGGATCAGAAAAACTAAAGGCTGCCTCAATCCAAAGACAGCCTTGTCAGGTTTCTCAGAATGCCATCCCCTCGCCAAGAGACGAGGCCACACTGCTTCCCAAAATAAATTGTCTGCTCTAGCTTTGCTAAGCCTAAAATCTCCAGTTACAAACTTAATAATCTCTTCAGTAGAAAGGGTGGAACATGCCCTGCCTGTAGGAATTTCATAATGAGAAGACTTAACTTGGTTTGTCTTTGCTGGCTGTATGAGAACTGCAGTAAGATCTTCCTTGCCTTTGCCAATTCCCACAGCATGAACAAGTACATTTGGTCCTGCTAATGCTTTCAGCTTTGTAACAAACTCTTCCATAGAAACTCTTCCATCATTGAATGCCTTTGTTACCTGTTTATCAGAAAATTCTGTGAGACCCTATACGTATAACATCCAAAAATTCATAAGAGTAAGGCTATAAACTTTGTAACCAGGATATATATATGCATGCTTCATAGTTCTATTGAGCAAATATATATATATATATATATATATATATATATATGCTTCATACTTCTATTGAGCAAAAACCTAAATGGAGCATCGAGCATATTAAGACAAAAATGACAGCAGATAGGCTGTCAGTACAAACACGGATCAAGGGCTAAAAGACTAAGCCCAAAATCTAAAACCAGAATCCCAAGAACAGCAAATCCCCGTGAGAGACTAAACAGGAGAGAGATCAATAAGCTTCCCTTTACAAATCCCCAGGATTTCATGCAAGGGAGCATCCTGAGCCTGGAAAAAGTAAACAAAAACATCCATTTACAGCTTCTTGGGCAACATACAAGGGAGCAGCAAGTGCGTAGACAAGGAAATCACTTAACTATGAACCACATACTGCTGATATAGTATAGGGGGAAAACCCCGAAAGATCAAATCCAGATCTCAAAAATTATTTTTGTGGCTCAAAAAAATGAGTTCGCTTTTGTGAATGCTGTCACATTTTTCTCCTAACAGGCTAAGTTATCATTTAGGTTAAATCTATTGTGAAATAAAAAAGATTGATCGGGTCAAACTGGATCATTAAATTCAGTTCAGATGTGTCAGTTATATCATTCCATCATTGCAAACTCTATTTTCACCCTCAGAGCACTAATTTGGTGTAAGAGACATTAAAATTTCATATCAGCATTTCATTGATGTATGCTTAACAACAAAATACCATTTCTACATTTACACAACTAATTGATTTTTTGACAATAGCCAAAAACTTTACCTCTGGGATCTCATGTTTCAAATGCTCAGGTATATGAGGAATTAGCCGTGTCAACAATTCCTGTTGCCGCCATCCAGAGAAAATGCGCTGGCCCTGAATAGACTTTCTGCTTCTCGTCTTTCTAGATTTTGCCCATCTGCAATATGACTCTGTCTTGAAGAACTTGCCATAATAGTGTGATAATATATCCCCCATTTCTTTGGTTTCCACAAATCTTTGCACTGCTTTAAGATTTTTCCCAAAGATATACAGCCCAAGTATGAATAAATCTTCTTCACTTTTACTCCAGGATGCACTTGGGATACCAGGCACTATCATGTAACCTTTTGAGCTGGCATCTTCACCTGTATTATGCATTCCTTGCTGCTGAACCTGGTGATTGGAATCAATGCTGTGTTCGTTTAAGTCCCAAAAACCAACTTTCGTCTTCTTAACCATCTTCCAACCAGCCCTGCCCCTTTTTCTTCGACGTCCATGACAATAGGAAGATGTATCAAGCACACTCTCAGCTGTCACAGTAGATTCTGTAGGGGTATCCTCTGGTCTTAAGAATTCTGTCTTCAAATCTGTAATATAGAGATTCTCCTCTCTGAGTTGGCCACTGTTACAAATATCATGGGTACATCGATCATTTTCCAACTCAGAGAAATCCAGCTGACACAATCCACAATCTTTCTTTATTGCTGCAGTTGGGGAAGACTCATTTGAATGGAACTCATTATCTGAGGCTGAGGATGTTCCATTTCCAAAAGGTGAAAAACAACAGATCTGCATTACTGGCACAGGTAATCCCTCCACAAACAGTAGCTCAAAGTCTTCAGCCTTGTCATCCTTATAATCCTTACTTTTACTCATTCCCAGTTGATCACAGCCCATTTGCAGCTTAAATGGTGATACATTGACTTGATATTTGTCTCCAATTCGGGGGGGAATCCATGGACTGTCAGAGCTATCATTGGAGTTAGTAGAGGCCAATGACAGTAATGGACTTCCAAATATTTTATCAATTGGCCCACTCCCATCACTGCTTTCATGAAAAGATGACTGCATTTCCTGTATTGTCAAAGCCAGCCTGCTATCTTTCTTGAATGACTGTATAGAGATCTAAATAGGCAAACAGAAATATTTAGAAGCCCAACAATATCAATCAAGGCCATGCACAGTAGTAGTTACTAGCTACACACTCAAGTACTTGAAATGGGCAATTGTTGGATAATCGAATAGACAAACTTACATTCAACATGTCAAACAGTGCTTTCTTTTTTCTTTA
Organism: Larix kaempferi; assembly: GCA_027924585.1. Taxonomy (NCBI): domain Eukaryota; kingdom Viridiplantae; phylum Streptophyta; class Pinopsida; order Pinales; family Pinaceae; genus Larix; species Larix kaempferi. The sequence continues at coordinate 8,025,061 of BSBM01000087.1, read as the reverse complement.
GCCCTAGCCAAATCTGAGAGCTTAGTAATTTAGTTCAGAGTTAATCTACATTTGTTTCTTCATTAACATAAAATAAGTTTATTATGGTACAAATTTAACGAACAACTCAGAAACTCTTTTAATTGATTGCACAGCTCATAAATCTTGAACACACTGAGAGTCAACATTGAGAAAATTCAATACCAAACACCTCTTGTAAAGGAAGAGATTCGTCTTCACTACCAACCATGATTTTCAATCTTGTAGATGACTTGGAGCTAAGAGATTGAGATTTCTGTTGAAACTTGAGCTACATGGAAAGAAGTTGCAGTATTAGGGCTGGGTCCTGGGAACATAAACCCATGTCATGATCCATATGACTCCACAAGGAACTAGCTCAAAAACACAGGTTAGCAGGAAGCACCTGGTAATGATTTCCTCAATTCCACTGCACTTTATAGATCATGATTGTTTTAAAGCTCCATTACCATTAATGGCCTTCAATAGTTTGGAACTAAACATTCATGGCAATCAGAACAGAACAGTAGACTGAGCCTTAAAGCAGATTTGTGGAATTGTAACATAAGGCCAGTCAATCTGATTGCCATGGATACAACAGAGATCACCCCTGGTGGAAGGACCGCACTCTTATGCCTAGAGTCAATTCTTCTAATTTTTGCAAACTCAAACATGATTATCTAGCTTTACAGGGCCATCAACCACAACCTATGTTCTTGCACTATGATTTGCCCCTCGACACTACGAACGAGAGGATCCATTAGCCTTAAATAATCATACAAATGTCCTGCTGGAGGTATGGTTGCTCCATGCAGCTAACAGTACAAGACAATAGGAGTAGGTGAGTAGGAGTCAAGGTAATGTTTCCACTCATCGTTATGTCTACAGCTTTTAGAACATTAGAGTTTGTTGCTCCACATAGCTAAAAAATAGACCCCTTTGATATTTTTTGCTGTCCAGAAATGGCTTGCACAAGAGCAACATGATCAACAAGGATGCAGGTTATAAATTTTATTACATTGTTTGTGTCATCCAAACTGAAAAGCAAATTTGTGAATACTTCAGCAATTTCATAATCCTCTCTCCATTTCAGTTAGTGGCTTCAGAAAAACAAATCTGCAATACTTGGACATGCAAAGAAACAGAGCATCTTATCTTAGGTGCACCCACAATTGTGGCCTATGATGGAAACAATGGAGGTTCTTCCTCCCTTCCATATTCTGCATCAAACTTGAATGATAGAATTTGTTTCATCCACTGTAGCCAGATAGGTCACAAATTGAAAGGAAAATATTTGTAAGAAATTCGATGAATTTTCTGTACAGTATGGATATTGTACGGTAAACTTACTTTTGATTGTCTTTGATAATACAGTTCATGTATTTAATCCCCGTGGACTCATAAACCCAACAAACAAACAGCACAAAAACCTCAAAAATGTTTTAAAAATTTCTTGAAAACATCTATAAATATCATCCAGTGGCGAAATTTTCATGTGAAATATTTTTCTGGTGTATTGAGCGTTCTTGAAGTTCCAATTCTTCTAAACTTTGGAACAAAATGTATATTTTCATATCTATGAGATGGATACTTGCATATTGAAGCCGGACTGGAATTTATTGTTACGTATTTTTCCCATATTGAATCACATTTGAATTCAAATTCGTATATAAATGTTACTAGTATGGTTCAATGCTTGCAACAGCTTCAATCCCTGTTCCATATCATGATTATGACGGCTAGGGATTTTTCTTTTCCCATAGCAGTTCTAAACATTAATTATGGTCATGGCGAGGGAATCCTGTCAAGTTTAGAATTTCTAAAATGCTAGACACCAGTGTTTGCACTTAAGATTAGGTTGTTATAATAATAATAATAATAATCTATTTTTAAGGTCACAGCCAAGGCAGACACCAATTTGGTGCATGAGACCCCCCTTGTTTGTGGGAAAAGGGACCCCCTCTACGCAGCTATGTAACTGCTAAAGTCTGCAAAGGTGTACATATCCTACCACCCTCTGGATTTGAACTTATGACCTCCTAGGAGAAAACACAATGTTCTCAACCATTAATATGGACTCTTCAAGGCTTCTATCCCTTCGAAGAGACATTTTGCAGTTCATGCTGCCTTTTTCTTTGTTTAAGAGAACTTGTTTGCAGATTTAAGTCATCGATGCACATCAGAATCCTGAGCAAGGGTTATGCTTGTAGCTTTCTATTTATGAATGGCTTTGAAATCTTGGAACTTGGAAGACTTGAACCATGGTCTGGAAAGTTGTGTGGAAAGGAGTTATGTTTCTAATTCTATACATTAGTTTGAACCATAGTGGCAAGATTCAGTTGTATTAGCTTTTGCTGTATGGAAATTTGGCACCAATATGAAAGTTCCCTAATTTTAGCTAGAGTATGGATACAGTATGGACACTTTATTTTTTAATGTATTTGATAATATACCTCATGTCTTTGATACCTATCCATTCATAAACCTGAAATAAAATGTAACACCATGTTTTTTACCCCAAGATGTAAATAAGATGTAATTATGTAAACTTGTAAAGGCTAGAAGCCAGATGTGAATGGTCTAGGATGACCGAATATATTGTAAATATGTACGTTTGATTTTTAATATAAAAATCCCTAACAACTGCAAGTGGAGAAGGACGAAGAAGAGATAGGGGGCTATGATTCCACAAATGGGGGAAGTAAGAGGGGCTAAGGGATGATGAACCTAGCTAATGTCCTTAGCCTTCGACCTTAGTGTGAGTAGCACTTTAATTAATTATGGGATTAGTTATCCTAAGTGAGATTAAAAAAGGGGAAGGTGGTCACTTTTGGGGAAGCCACTTGTCAAATTATATTTATCCATATATTTTGTGAGAAAATCATTCAGTGGTCATTCATTCAACGATTCCAACATTCAAGAGGGTAGATCATCCATGCTATGGTATCCCTGGTTGGGGAAAAACAAAGGAAAACTGGTTTTCATGATATATCACTCGAGGCCACCCTGATATACGGTAGCCTAGCTACCCCGATAAACCGATGCCCAGAGATTAGGGAACTTGACCTGCAATGTGACATCCCTAGAGCCTTGTCACCGAGACTTCCTAGTCGACCTATACTAGAGCACTAGAAAGGGAAGGGGACAACCTATGGGACTGCAGTGCAGAGAAGAGGGTACCTTCCCTAGCGTTGTGCAGACTGATTGGGAATGAGTGAGGGATTCAGGTCAGTTGTGGATGAGGTTACCCACACCACTTGGGTAGGGATAGGTGCCCTTGGGTGAGGAGCGCTCTGAGATGAGTGTGGTTGTGTATTGAAGAGGAAGAGGTGGTAATTCGCCCCTTGTGGATTGTCAGCCCCATCCCAAGGGTGGCATCTATCAAAGAAAGAGACGACTTGAAAAAGTCCTTTGCTTGCAGCTGGTTGGAGGACATTTATAAAATAAGTGTCGATTGTGTATGATTTCCATGGTTTATATTTTTTATATATGAGTTTGTTCAAATTACTATTAATGAAAGTGATTATGTGCATGGATTTACTGTGCATTGTATGAATGCATTCATGGTAGAAATATTTGCATAATTAGAATTTGAAATTTTAGTTTAAAAGATTGCTATAATATATAATACTTCCGCTATTAAAATTCATATTTGTATGTGGGATTGAGTACCCCATGGTCTCAACAATGTAAAGAGACTAACATGTACATGACAAAGTGGTATCAAAGCTACAGGTTGCAGCACTGGGACTACATGGGCCAGAATCTATATTGACAAGAATATGTTACAGGTTGCATGAGAAGTGTTTGATAAAATGTATGAGAGAAAAGATTTAGGGAAAATCATGTTGAGCCTTTTTATGTTAATTCAATTGTCTAATTAAAAGATTGAATCATTGTTTGAAAATTTGAACCGGATATGGAAGGTAATTGGAGTAAAATTTGGAGTTCCAGTTGGAATTGTGGGATTTTGGGTGAAAAACTACAATTTGCAAGCAAACTGTTTGATGGAATGACTTGAAGAAATTTATGGCTTCAAATGCTCATATTCTATTTTCAAAACCAACAATGGAATTGGCATGAGAAATGCTAGTGAAAAATTCACGGATGGAAAACTCAATACTGAGAAAGTCATGCAAGAACTCAAACCGGTGCCAAAGGCTACTATTTCTATTAGTTGACAACAAAAAGTTTCTGGTATGGGCAAAGGCCAAGTGTGAAATATGCTTGGCCATCTGTTTTTTGAAACAAGCCAAACATAATTTACATGTTAGCCACTTGTTGCAAAAATTCAAATTTTAAGAAATTGTAAAAACTTGAAAATTTCTAGAAAATTTGATGTGGACCCCACCAATGCCATGTGGATGAAGGGGTGATGTGGAGGTGCCATGTGGGACCAAAAATGACATGGAGGTTCCATGTGGACAAGGGAGTGTGACATGGACCAGCCACGTTAGATCTAGTGTACAAGTGGCAGTGCTAGCAAGGGGTCAAATGCATGGGTGGTATCCACGTTGGATAGACAGAGATCAATTGATGACACAAACGACCTAGATTGCCTTGAGAAAGTCATATCTTTACATCTAAACCATTCGCGCAACAAAACATGATAGGAGGTTATCATAGGGGAGTCCTCTGTGGATGACACAAATTGATCATGCATGTTTCATTGTCATATCTACACCATTCACGCAAAGAGAGTTGATCGGAGGATAGAAAGTGTACACCTCTCGTGAACAGATGAGCACCCACCCTTTGGAGGGTTGTTTACAAAATCATCTAGGCCATTTTTATGGTACGTTCTTGGAAGGGCTCCCTAGCTTTGAGAGCAGTTATCTTTTAATAGAGCGCCCAGAATTGTGCCATCTAAATGCCATTTGATGCAAAGTGGTTGCGCGATTTCCAAAAAGCAGTTATATAGAAAATCCAATAAATATGAGGAAGTTAGCAATTCCAGAACTATCACTTAAAGAGTCGCATTGTATTCTTTCCACACGTGCCTTTTGGATCCTTTTAATGGAGAACGTTCACCTTATTATAGGATGCACCCCTTTCTTGGGCCTTTCCTTTCTTGGATATTGTACTTATGGCTTTGACCACCATATTTCATGGATGTTGTTAGAATTTGTTGGAGTATTTTGATTTGTTTACTCCATCCTAGGCTAGACCTAGGGTTTTATGCTTATTATATTGTCGAAGGAAGAGGAGCTTAAATCTAGATAAGGCCTTTCTCTCCTTCATTTTTCATGGTTGGATTTTGAGAGCCCTCTCTTTTGGATCCTAATAGACATATCTTTCATGGTGCAACTTGAAGTGTAAGGGTTTCTTTTCCATTCAAAGTGTGGCATCCTTGTTTCTATTTCTAAATGTTGCTAATGAATTGCAGAATAACTAGAACTTGTTAATTAGGAACAATTAAAGGATAAAATTTGTCCCATTGGAAGGGTTGTGAGAGAAAAGACTCCAATCCTTTGATGATTTATGCATGGATATATTGCATTGCATCTACCATCTTTCCAGATTTGTTCCTTTCTAATACTTCATTGCATAAGTCACATGCTAGTTGACATTGTTTTTATGTGGCACCTCTCTTGGGACATGCTTGATAATTTCTACATTCATTTTTTCAACATGTTAGGGTTTATCTACGACATATGCATGTAGTCCTGATTTCCCTAACCCTTCATGAACTTGCCCCTTTCTTGGACTAGCCTCCATTGACTCCATTTTCCCTAGGGATTGGCACTAGTCTTCATGGTACTCTCATCACCCTCTATTTATGTATACTACAAAAAGACCTAAAGTTTTTCTAAGGCCATGTTATGCCTCACACTGTTTAGGCATAATATGAATTATTTTTTTGCTTCACTCTATTCCAGGATACTGATGTATTCCAGACAATTGTGACCCACTTTTTCTGCTTATCGGTCTTCTATGTGTGTGGTGATATGATGACCATGAGATAATGTTATTTATTCTACTACTATACCATGTCAGATGATGTATTACTTGATGTTGTACTATATTGTATATTGTTGTTACATGATATATTGTATTTGATTGTTTAGATGAGTATAGTTAATAGTACCCTGCATAGATTGACGAGGGTGAAGGGTTATTGGTTTAATGAAATACCCTGCACCAAGATAACTACTATATTTGGTACTGCTGAGGAATATTCCCCCTTCTTTGGTTCCGCCTTTAGCCACTTTCATTTCATCCATACCACTCCATCTTGTGTTTGCATCACATTGGCTTGAAGTTGATTGATTGGCTCTTGCTCTCCCCCTTTGTGCATATGTCACCATCTATGCTTTGCTATTTGATAATTGTGTAAGGGTTGTTATGTTGTAGTGAATCCTCAATACAGGAAGCTTTTGGGTATGCTCCTTGAGGTCAGTTGTCGATAGTTAGGAAGATTTACAATTGAGCAATGCCTTCTCCCAAGATCCAAATTCCCTATACTACTGTTATATGATGGTTAACGATTGGAAGAATAGGTAATCGCTGTCGGGGCTATGGATGCTCGTTGGCAACAATTGTTATGCCTATTTGCATTTGCATGCATTACTATGGAAACTCCACCGGGGTTATAAAGTTATAAACGCTCATTGGCAGTGGAGGTAAGGCTGTGTCATCACTGGTATCCGAAAGGTGTAAAATCAAGGCCAATATCTTCCAAGCATTAGTCCCATGCTAAAAGAAAAATATAAAGAAAAAGAAAAAGTTGAATCAAGGGAAATATTTTACTGTTGGGAACAAAGGGAAGGTACCTCATAACACACCCCTTTTGATAGACATGTGCTTTGGTTATCTGTATTATTGGTGAAACCACAAAGGAAACCTTGATTCCCTTATCTTGAGGCAACCATCCAATCAAAGCCAATCCACTTTCCAAACCTCTTGTGAGTTATCCATCTCCACCCCGAAGAAGAACCAGTTCTCTAGTGAATACTTTTATATTTGCATGGTAATAGTATGTTTTTAAATCATTAATCCTACGAACCTATTTGAAGATACTTATGGGGTATATCATCATGATTTCATGACTATGCTATATGATGACTCACACTTAAACAATTAAATGCACTATGTCTATTACGTATATTGATTATGCAGATGTACACTACTATTGGTCCACCTAGGACACTCTTTAGCAACAATACAACAACATGACAGAGTTTCACACTTACATAGTCATCATCATGCCTCCCTCAGAGATATTCAATGGATTCAGTGGTTGCTGGTCTAGTTCTACATGCAGCCAGTCTCGTCATTGAGGGACCTATTAGGCCATATTTTGTTGTACATGGGATCCGTGCATTCTAAGCACATATTTGGATACTCATTTGGCCATTTATCGATGTATATGCCACCCAATTGGTCATTACTACTATAGACAAGTCATTACTGTAGGGTGGTGGACTCATTGCACAGTGTTTTTCAATTAGATTTTCGTGATCGTACATGGTTTTCATGCACATATTATTTTTTAAGTCTACTAATGGATTTGGATACCCATTTGGTTCTTCTATCAACCTAATGAGTCAGATTGCAAAATGCTCCTCCATATTAGCTAGTTTGACCAAGTTTGACTTTTTCATTAGTTTGACTTGGTCAACATGGGAGAACAGCAAGGCCTTAGAGTTGTTGCCGCCGGAACACGCACCCGGGGGTTATTACAGCAGAAATCTTCAAGCTGCTTAGGTGCGTTCTTGGGTGGCAAGTCTCGAGTCAAGTACTGTCACTTGATCTTGACTCCTTCGTTTAGGCAGAACTCCTAACGAAGCCAAGGGGGGTAGTCCCTATGAGTTACTAAAGCTATTCAAGCGATTTAGTTTTGAATGGGTAAGTTGTTTAGGAGTTTTGAAATAGATTGACTGAAAGCAAAATTCACTTGCAAATATAAATTAAGATCAACAGCGTAAGACATCTATAAGCAATATAAGATCTGACAAAAGATTGAAATACTGTAAACAAGATCAGTGCCAAAATGGAGTCGAAATTGCGTGTTGTTGTATTGTAAATGTTTTGCGAGTGCTTCTTGGTCAGTTTTAATTTATTATGAGATGAGATTTGATTACAGGAAAAGGGGAGCTCCAAATATACTGTGAGGTACAAGGAGTAATGTCCGGAAATTAACTAAAGGTGGCTCCTCACGAAGACGTGTGGGCTGGAATGGAGTCTCGAGGGCGGTGTTCAACACTACACCAACAAGGGTGTAGCCTAACCGTGCCCTGAGGTCGCCTCCCAGTGGTTCCCGCTTCTCCTGAGAAATTTCCCCACACAATAACTAATGTCTAAGTGTTGGATTTTCACTATGTTCAGGGTTGTGGTTTTATTAGGATGAGTTTTTATTAGATGTGGAAAATTAAGGAGTAGTTGCAACTCTTTTTTATTTCCCATGGGTCCAGGAAAATGTGCTCAAGGGGAAAGAGCATACTTTGAGTTGGAAACTAAATGTATATTCCGTTTGATTACAAACAAAAAAAATAACTAAAGTAAGGTGTTATATTAATTACTACAGGCAAAGAGTCTATTTTTTGATCATTCGATCACATACTCAGGAAAAGGCCTTTATGTGATGGTGAGAGCATACTTCGAGAGAGCAATGCCAAGTACGTTACTTTAAAAAACTCAAAGACTGAAAGTAAATTGTTGAACTAATTACTACACCACGAATATCTTTTCGCTTTCGGTCCTTCAGTAGAGCATGGTGGGATAGTATTGATTTCTTTGGCAAAAATACTTGAAATAATAAGATCTGCTTGATATGCAAAGTATACTGCCTGTGAATGACAAAATTAGGTGTTCCTATGTCCTGAGTGAGTTTGAAGGCCGATATTTGGATCGAACACTTCAAATGTTAAATTTTAACTTTAGATTGATTTGTTAAACAAAAATAAAACTAACTACGTAAAAAAACAAAATCACACAAAGACGCCAAAAACCCCCCAGGGGGGTTGGGGTGTAGGTGTTGGGTAGCCCACTTGCTCTTCTTTTATTTATGATTTACAATGAACTTGGAAGAAAGAAATGCTTTGGATCTTTATAGATCTAGATCCAAAAGCTTATAAAACTGCAAGTGTAAGTTGCCCAACGAAACTAGAAAGCTCCGGGAAGCCTTGGATTGGCCTCAAACTCGAATTTTTCCCACTAAAATCCAAAAACCTGCTAAAAACAAATTTGGGACAGCGAACAAATTAGTGTTAAAAAATGCCCAAAATCACTTTTAAAAGTGATTTGGGCAACTACAAAAATTATGGAAAAATCTATGCTAATCTACATATAAAAAATTGACTAAAATGACTGAAAAGGACAAGTCCTTTTGAGGATCTTGGTTTGCTTTTGAGGGAAGCCAATGAAGCACTTTTAATCTTTGCCAAATAAACTTTTAAAAGCACAAATTAACTTCTACTTCAAGCCTTAAAAATAAATTCAATAGAGTGACTTGCAAGAAGGAAAAATACTCAATACTAGATCTAACTTGTAAAATGAAACTTTTTCTTGAAGATCTAGATCTAGAATATTGTTGAATATTGTAAAAATTGTTGAATATTGTAACTTCTAAGAATATTATATTTGTACCTTATTATTCCGGAGATGTTTCATCCCTCCAAGGTGATTCTATTATGTATCCGGAGATGTTTATTCCTCCGATGGATTGTGGTAACCAGGGTTATTAGACCCACCATGTGGGGGTCGGCCCTGAGTTTATTATTTAGGGGTTATTAGACTTCACTAGGAGAGGTCAGCCCCATTAGGGATTTAGTCAGATGGGAAACTAGTATATCACTCCCCCTTTCAAGGAGGGTCCTTTTGAACTATACCAAGCTTGTCTCAGAAATATTCAAATTTCACTCGAGACAAAGGTTTGGTCAATATATCGGCAATTTGTTCTTCAGTGCTCACATACTCGAGCTTAATAGCTCCTCTCTGCACCATATCTCGTATGTAGAAATATCGGATCTCTATGTGTTTTGACTTATCATGGAATATTGGATTTTCTGTCATCTTAATACAACTTTGATTGTCACACATGATCACAGTGGGATCCATTTCTAAGTCAAACACTCCAGATAATAGTTTCCGAAGCCACACTGCTTCACAACTAGCAGAGTCGGTAGCTATATATTTTGCTTCAGCAGTACTGAGAGCCACACTAGATTGTTTCTTGCTGAACCATGAGATCATGGCAGATCCAAGACCATAACATCCACCTGATGTACTCTTTTTGTCTGAAACACTTACTGCCCAATCAGAATTTGAGTAACCATGTAATCTGAGTTCATGACTTCCAAGATAATATAGACCAAAATCTAATGTACCCTTTAGATACCTTATAACATGCTTTGCAGCTATTAAGTGAACCTTTCTGGGTTCTACTAGATACTGACTTAGAGTATTTACAGCAAAGCATATATCTGGTCTGGTATTTGTTAAATACATCAATGACCCAATGATTTGTCTATATAAAGTTACATCCACTAATTCTGATGAGTCATTAACTAATAACTTCAAGTTGGAGTCCATGGGAGTGGCCATGGCTTTACATTCCAACATCTCAAATCTTTTCAGAATCTCCACAGCATACTTACCTTGATTTAGAAAGATTCCTTTTGGTTCTTGCCATACTTCTAGACCTAGGAAGTAGTGCATTAATCCAAGATCTTTCATCTTGAATTCTGAAGAAAGCTTCTTCTTGCATTCGATAATTTGTTTCTCATTTCTGGTTAGAAATAGATCATCTACATACAACAATAGTATAACTGGTTCATCATCCATCACTTTGAGATAAAGATTAGGGTCAGCTTTACTTTTGGTAAAGCCCATGCTTGTTAAGAAATTGTCAATCCTTCCGTACCAAGCTCTGGGAGCTTGCTTCAATCCATATAAGGCCTTTTTCAATTTGCACACATGTGTTCTCCCATCTTTAACCTCAAACCCTTGTGGTTGTTCTATGTACACTTCTTCTTCAATTACACCATTCAGAAAAGCTGTCTTAATATCCATTCGGTGTAATTTCCACTTCATCAGAGATGCAAGTGCCATGATAGTTCTAATTGAAGTGTACCTAGCAACTGGTGCAAATGTTTCTTCATAGTCAATTCCCTCTTTCTGAGAGAATCCTCTGACTACAAATCTTGCCTTATATATTTCAATGCTACCATCTGCAGCATGTTTTATCTTGAATATCCATTTGGAAGAGACCACACTTTTATCTTTTGGTTTGGGAACTATATCCCAAACATCATTTTTCATTATTGACTCGTATTCTTCTATCATTGCTTCTACCCACTCCTTCTTTTGAGCTTCCTCTTCATAGCTAGTAGGTTGTTGATCCACAAGATCACACATCAAGGCCACATAGTTGGATACTAGCTTTGGTTTCTTTCTTTCTCTAGTGGAGCCTTCAGGAGCTCCATATTTTTTAGCTCCTTGAATAATGTCTCTAGCCCATGCTAGCCTTCTTTTCCTAGATAAGTTTGTAATAGGGGGTTCTTGTGGTTCCAACATGTCATGATCCTCTGGTGTATCATCTTCAGGGATGGGCACAACTTCTGTGATTCTAGGAGGTGTATCTTCTTCATAGATTTCTTCAAGTTGGCACTTCCTAGATTTCTTGAGAGCTGCTTCTTCATCAAATGTTACATCTCTACTTATTTCCATATGATGAAAACCAGGTATGCAAATTCTGAAAGCTTTGGATGATTCACAATATCCAACAAATATTCCCTTCTTACCAGAAGGATCCAACTTGGTTCTCTTTTCTTTTGGAATGTGAATGTACACAGGACATCCAAATATTTTGAGATGACTTACCTCAGGCTTCTTTCCTGTGAACACTTCTTCTGGAGTCTTGAATTCCAGAGCACTATGGGAAAGTCTATTTTGTACATATACAGCGGTCCTAGTTGCTTCAGCCCATAGATACATGGGTAGATCTTGGTCATGTATCATAGTCTTTACAGCTTCCATGATAGTTCTATTCTTTCTTTCAGCAACCCCATTTGTTGGGGATTGTAGGGAGTGGTTAGTTCCCTCTTAATTCCAGCTTCCTTACAAAATTCTTCAAAGTCCTTTGAAGTATATTCTCCACCATTATCTGTTCTGAGAATCTTGATTTTCTTTTCTGAGAGATTTTCTATTAAGGCCTTGAACCTTTGAATTTTCCAAAAACTTCATTCTTACCTTTTAGAAAGTATATCCAAGTCTTCCTTGAATAGTCATCAATGAATGTGATATAGTATTCAAACCCACTTAGGGATGTGGTGGGCATTGGTCCACATACATCTGAGTGTATTAACTCCAAAATGTTCTTAGTCTTTGTTTCACTCTTTGAAAATGGGTTCTTGACATTCTTCTCCTTTTCACATCCTTTGCATGAGCCATTATGGTCAATCTTTAAGTCTGGTAAACCTATGACCACCTTGCTCACATAGGGTAGGACCTTGTAGTTAATGTGAGCAAGCCTTCTATGCCATAGTTCACTGGGGCTAGTGGTTTCATGGACAAGGGTAGCTTCTGGGTGACCCTTGAGTTTGTAAAGACCTCCTTCTTCTTCACCAATAACAATTGCATCCTCAATTGATTTTCCTTTGGGCCACATAAGTACTTGTCCATCAATAAATGCAATTCTAAATCCTTTCTTATCTAGTGCTGAGATAGAAAGTAGGTTCTTCTTCAAACTTGGTACATATAAAATTTCTTTCATTTTCAAAGGTGTTCCAGAATCAAGCTTGTAACTTGCTTCACCAATTCCCTTGATGGGATATTGATAATCATCTCCTAGAGATACCTTTTGTGGAGAAGACTTTTCTTCAAGTCTTGAGAGAGTTTTCTTTTGACCTGTCATGTGCTTTGAAGCACCACTATCAATGAGCCATGTATCTTCTCTAGGAGACACAGATCCAGAGAGTGCAGAAAATAGAACATATTCTTCTGCATCTTCTTCTTCATTCCTTCTAGATCTTTTCCTAGGGAGGGGCCTGTTATCACACAACTTGTAGTTGCCCCTAGAGGTATCCCATCTGGGATGGTAGAGGAGTCAGGCAACTAAAGAGGTGACCCAAGAGATGCCACGGTTCCCAATGCAGGTGGGAGTCACGTCAACCGAGGCACTCTTCGCTTCAGGTCAAGATGTAACTAGACCAAGGGGGAGACCCTATACCCCAATCACAGTTGATTGGGTCCAAACAAAGGTTTCTAAGGGTAGGTAAGTAATGAGTTACGGAAACCAATGCAAGGCGAAGTGGACCTAAGGGTTAAGGTATGGTTGAGGGTGGTGTAAGAGATTGTTAATTTGTCAACCCATGTATGGTTTAGGCCACATGATGGGGCATGATGACTAGGTATAGTACCATGTGTTTACACAAGTGGGTCTAGATTTCTTGGGAAATGTGAAATGGTTCTAGGTAGGCCCACAAGGTGAAGTTAGGTGTGAGGTTGGTACTATAGGTTAAATATAGGCTAGATCTATGAGTCTAAGTTGATTATAGGGATACCCATGTACTAGATCTAGGGTTTGACACAAATCCCAAGGGGTGCGACTTGCTTAGTGAGGGACTAGTGCCTTGTTAAGTGGACTAATGGGGTCAAAAAAGTATGTCAAAGTGTAGATCGGGACACCTAGAAGCCAAGTCAAGTGGGTTGAAAGAGATCCAATGGTTGGATCTTACTAGATCTAGGTTTTTAAGTGATTACCCTAAGTGGGCCACAATCCCTTGAAACAAGGAATGCTACCCCCAAGGCGGATCGTGACAAAAAGACAGTCTAGACCTACGTTTCAAGGTATGGGCGTTCCAAATCCACGAAAATCTCAAACACCCACCTCCTAGAAGTGGACAAACTCAAAATTTCAAGGGGGTGCGATTTGCTCAAGAAAGGCCAAAAAGTGGGTTTGGTGGACCAAATCAAGTCCAATGGCCACCAAATTGTAGATCCGGGATGCTAGTACCCCGATCTATGTATGTCCAAAAGATCAAGTCAATCCAAGGGCTAGATCTTAGTAGATCTAAGTTTTAAGGTGCCAAGAAAACCAAAAGGGGGTTTTAACCCCTTAAAACATGGAGAGATGTCCACAAGGTAGTTTTCACCAAAGTAAGGATGTGGGGGTAGGTTATCAAGTGTCTAGATTTCAAATCAAGCGGGATCTTACCTACCCATGTGCTAGATCTAACCCAACAAGCCTCTCTTAGGGAAGTGCGATTTGGTTCAAGAGGGCTTTTTGCATTGAAAAGTGTGTCAAATTTTAGCCAATCACCACCAAACTATAGATCCAACTAGGGGTGGATGCTATAAAGGTGGGTTTTCAATTTCTCTTCAAATGCAAGGCTAGATCTAAGTAGATCTAAGAAATACCAAAATTGGGGTTTTAATTGATTAGGGTTTTATGACCAATGAAGATAGAATGGATGAAAGAGGCACATACCTTGTAGATCTTACCTCAATTGCTTGTGGCCACCTTGCAAATTGATAGCATTCTCCTATGTGTATATTCAAGAGTGATATCCAAGTGCTCCAACCAAAACGTCCTTCTCCAAGATAGCCAAATCGTTCTCCTCCTACAAGACAAGATCAAAGAAACAAGTCAAGCAAGATGATTATGAAAATGGTAGAAAGATGTAATAGAAAGCATCAACTATGTCACGAAGATACAATAATGATACTCCCTGTCACAAGATCAACCCAAGAGAGAGTATGTGGATCCCTCCAACAATAACCCTCATGAAGTCGCCCTCCTCTCACCAATTCGACTTTCCTGTCAAAAGATTAGTAAAAGCACCAAAATCCACAATGATACATAGAAGAGATACTGTATATTCAATATGCAAGAGAATCCACAATGCAAGAGAGATGTGCTCCACAAAAAATCTTCTATTCCAATATTCCAGAGCTCCAAAGGTGAGCTTTACAATGGGGGGTCTCCTCCTTATATAGGATAATAAAGACCAAAACCCTATACCACTCTACAATACTACATCAAATGAGTGGTTGAGATTAAAAGATCTCATCATACAATCAATGGCTAAGATGACCCGTAACAATACATCACATGGATCACTCAAAATAACAATAGCGCCCTCACTAAATGGCACCATAAGAGGGTGACGTCATCCACTAGAGAAAGATAAGTACCCAAAATCCACCTCATGGTGACTAGGACATGACATCATAAGCTCATGGTGGGGCTAGGAGGTATTAATCCTTACTAGCTCATCCCCAAGGCACAATAAAATAATAAAATATGTCCAATATAATATAAATGATCAAAACTGTCCTCAGAATCCATGACAGTCAAGCAGTAAATGTCCTCCTGTGATCAATCTGGGCATACCCACATGGTGAAAACTGACTAGAAGATAGTGATGCCACCCTGGAAGACCTCTGTGAAGACCAAATGCCAAAACCTTGCCTCAATTGCCCAAATCGATTTCCTCAATGACCACTTTATCCCATTTTTTAACTGCCTCGGGAACTGTGAAAGTGCCAAAACTGCCTCCTAGGGTGCTAGCGCTGTCCATCTGAGCCCACCAGGATCTCCGGAAGGGGGGGTAAATGGTAATAACAAGTGGCTGGACCACCCCCTCCATCATCAGCGCCCTAGGTGAACTGGCCTCTCGGGGCCCCTGCTGCTCAGGCTGGGAAATCAGCCCCCAATCTGGTCAACAAGTGTAAAACTGCATCAATCACTGTCAGAAGTGCCCAGAACTGAAAGATAAGTGTCTCAATGGATCCAGAAGACCCAAATCCACTAGGAATGAGTACTCATACACCCTGGGTTGCCCTAATGGGCCTGCTGTAGGGTCCACCATATATGGACAATGTATAATCTGCTGATCTGAAGTAGTAATAAACCTGCTGAGCTGGATCAACATCATCTGCATCATATGTCCATCATATGATATCATCATCAAACATGTGGGCCCATAAATCATCATCAATAATCATCCATACATGGTCCACATCATCACGGATCCCAAGAATATATATAATCAAGGATAAATCACATCAGTAGACTAAGACAATGCTTCTCTAATCATTCTCACAGCTAAGCTCAAAGTATAAATTCCATTCAGTGGCATTAATCAAGTTAACATATTCCGTTGTTATATAAAATTACTTGCACAATAGTTCAAATGACAAACTTACCCATTGGACATGGTCAAACTGCTAGTGAAGGATGAAGGCTAGGAGCAAGGTTGGGCCAAGGGTTTGACTTGTCTAACTTAACTCAAAAATACTTTGAACTGGGAGAAGGGGGAAGCTACAAACTCTGTGCTGGACAAAAGAACACGGGGGATGGCTGTGTCTCACAAATGGATAAGTTGTTTAGAGAGTGCTTATTCAACTTAGGCCTCATGTCTACATCAAGTTGATCCAGGTTCATTAGGATCATTCAATTTTATTCCATGGCCTTTTTGGCCTACATAACCCTTCGGATTTCAGATGTGCTAAGAAACACAACTAGTTGTAGCTTGCATCCAGGGTATGTTTTTCAAATATTTATAAGGTCAGCAATTGTTTAGATATAGCTTTTAAGAATCATTGCTTTTTGGACCTGTCTTATACTCTTCGAGGAGTATTTTTAGCTTTTCATCGCTCTTGCCCTTTTTTGTTTCCATGGGCGAATTTATTAAGTTTCCATAGGTAGCACATGAGCTTTCAGTTTTAGCCAACAACATCTCAAGTGACTAGGGGGAGTTCGAGCCAATGCCAAACATCGGGACAACCGACCAAAATGATTTAGGCCTACAATCCAACTCACCAAAGGCAAGTTTTGTCACCAACTTAGAGCCGAGACACTGAATACACAGGGATGCGGTCCAAACACAGAGGTAGAAAAATGGGGAAGTCCTCGGTATCAGAAAGTCAAATGAGACAAGTCAAGGTTTTAAGTCAAACAGGAAGGTCATGTATGGATGGAGTCAAGTGAATATGGAGCCTACACTAGCAGACAACTAGTGTCAAGAAAGACCATATCTATGTAAGGTGAAAAACCAGTGGGCTTTGTTAAATGACCTAAATGTGCAAGCAATTGTCCATTTTATGAATTACAGTTCATTTTAAACAGTTTGCCACATCAAGAATAATATACCAAGCACATGCTGTAATCATGACTAAATCAACAAGATAGTGATCCACAGTCAGTGATAACATATCCATAGAACAACATCATCAAAATAATAATCATCATGCACCATCCGAAACACTGCTGCAATACATCTCTAGGCACTGAACTGAAACTGTATGGGATAAAGGGTCACATCAGTCATCAAATCTGAACTCTCAAGGCTCAGCCTTGACACAAGGTCATATACAAATCTGAATAATGTACTGCTCTGATCATGAGTGATCCAAAATATATATAGCCATGCTCTGGAATAATGGAAGCTCTGGAATGTGCAGATATCTGCTGAACAAGAATAGTAGCCCCGCTACTATAGTGTGATAACAGGGCCTTCCTTCTTCTTCTTCATCTCTTTTGGATCTTTTCCTGTGAGGTCTTACTTCCTCTTCTTCTTCTTCTTCACTATCATCTTCTGCAAGATGTGCTTGATGTATTTTATAGTGAAGATTTTTCTTCTTCTTTGAAAGACAAAATCTAGCAATGTGTCCTTCTTTATGACAATTGAAACATTGGAAAGAAGAGAATTTTCCTTTTCCTTTCTTCTGAAATCTTTGAGGAGATTGAGATTCCTTGTGATTGTCCTTCTTGAAGTAAGATTGATTCTTCCTTCTCTTAGTGTGTATAGCCAAGGCTTGGTCATCCTCCTTGAGAAGGGCTTCTCTGTTGGCTACCCTAGCTTCTTCTTGAACACTATCCTCCCATACTACATCAAACTTCATACTTTCTTTTCTCGCACACATAGTTTGTATAAATGACTCCCAAGGTCTAGTGAGACCATTTAGAGCAGTCATCACAAGTTCATCTTCATCAAGAGTATCACCAATGGCATCTAGTTGTTCCTTGATTTGGGAAACCCTTGAGAAGTAGTCTTGAATGGATTCTCCTTTGTGCATCTTGATACTCTTCAACTGAGTTCTTAAGTTCATCTTCCTATTGATGTTCTTTCTTTCATACATTCTTCCTAGGGCATCATACATTTCCTTTGGAGTCTTCTTGGATGCCACTTGGGGAATCAAGTGGTCTTTAATAGAATCAACAATGATTCTCTTTGCCCTAATCAAATCCTTCCTATGCTTCTCTTTGGCTTCATCTCCTTCAGGTTCTGCAACTTCATCCTTGATATGTTGAGCAAGATCATTCTCTTAAAAAATGAGACCAATTCTGTATTTCCATGCCCGAAAATTCTCTATACCTTCAAGCTTATTTTCAAGCTTAGTGCTTGGAGCCATCTTCTCTTGGGGGAGTCCAAGAGATAAGAGATAGAGTAGTACTTACCAGGAAACTTTACCTTTTCACTTTTCCGGATCTGCAACAGAATTTCTGGTTTATCGCACTTTTGGTAAAACTAGGGTTTGACTTTCCCAGAGTTCTACTCAACCAAAAACCTCAATCCAGGGCTCAAAAGATAGATCTTTAGGAGGGCTATTCAACCATGCAACTAGAATCCAAAAATACTAACTTTTGCAGAAACCCTAATTTTGGGAGAGAGAGAAATATAATTTCAGCTTGTGAAAGATGTTCTATTCAGGCTAGCTCTAATACCATGTTAAGTTTAAACTAATTTGACTAGCAAGATCACTGAAAGAAACATAATCACAAGATAGACAAAGATATTACCCTGGGAAACCCTCATGGGGTAGAAAACCCAACAAAGCTTTCCTCAATAAGATGATCAACCAAAATACAAGATGTGCTCCAAGACTTGACCTCCTATGCAGACCTATCAAACACAAGTGCGCTACTTTATGAGCTAAGCAAGTGTGAGATAAGTGAGGAGCATTCTCCTCTACTTATACTAGTTTCCCGTCTGACTAAATCCCTAATGGGGTTGACCTCTCCTAGTGAAGTCTAATAACCCCTAAATAATAAACTCAGGGCCGACCCCCACATGGTGGGTCTAATAACCCTGGTTACCACAATCCATCGAAGGAATAAACATCTCCGGATACATAATAGAATCACCTTGGAGGGATGAAACATCTCCGGAATAATAAGGTACAAATATAATATTCTTAGAAGTTACAATATTCAACAATTTTTACTTAATTTGAAAAATGAAGTTCTTTGAAGTTTGAAGGAGGAAGAGAGGAGAAGTTTTGCTTGTTGCCGAAAAGATTAACCAAGAGGCTTCTTGGTGGGATGTCGAAGGACTGTGTCTAAAGAGTACTTGGAGATGAGAAGAAGCAAGCTAGATCGTCCCTTCTTCTAAGCTTAGGTTACCTACAATCTAATCATACACTTGAACACATACCCATGAGATCCGATAGTATATATAAAAGAGAACAAATGAACATGCATATAAACTTATAAGCATGTAAAATCTAGATCTCTAATCACATATATCTAAGAAGAATTTAGAGAATAAACTTACTAACTATTTCTTCACTATCGACTGATAACAGCCCTATCAAGATCGGATTCACAAAATACATGTACAAGAAATGCAAATGACACAAGTTACCTCGATAAAAACATGACAATGTTCATCCAACACAATGGCACCACACACTTAGCCTCCAAAGCTTCTCATTATTGAGCAAATAAAATAATACAACATTACAATAGGCAAGCATTGCTCTCCTTGACTCTAACTAACAACAAAGGAGAGAAGAGGCTTGCTTTTATAGATTTGAGAGCACATGAGGGGCGCATTAGCTCATGAGGAGAGGAGCGAATGAGATGAGAGACTCACAGGATTGATATCCCTTTGATTTAGGAATGAGTGAGAGTTAGAGTTAAGAGGGAGGCACCACCTCACAAGAGGTGCGCCCCCTCCACATTGGGATCTCCTCCCACTAACGAAAGCCGCCCATGCTATTACGTGAAGCATGAGAAGGATGGCGCACTCACTAAACTTTAATACAATGCCACTAATCCGGATTTGTGTGGGAACAAAACAAAAGATAGCATATACAGAGATATATATTCACATACACAGATATATGGCAAGAAACACGGCGATACAGTAAACACATATTCTATTAAATATCGGAAATAGAACAGACTGTAAATACAACAGCTAGAATGGTAGTAGCTATCTCTGAGAAGAGATGTGGCCGCTGTGCTCATTCGTGCCAAGATGAATACAAAGAGAGGTCGGAAGGGCCTATTTATCATAAGCATGAGGGAAAGAATCCCAAACGTCCAAAAACCTAACCCTAGAAGATGAACCGTCATAAAGTTTGTGGCCCCAAAGTGGTTAGTTGAACAGTCAACTTCCCAGGGTCATAACTTTTGCATAAGATCTCCGTTTGGGGCACTCGGTAGCCCATTGGAAAGATCTATCCGAGGACTACGCTGAGGACCCTAAAATAAACAAACTCCGTCGGACCAAGGTTTCCCAAAAAACGTCGTTTAGGGTCTCAAAACGGCCCCGGAAGTTTGGGACTCGAAAAACTATAGAAAAAATTACTAGAAAATTGCCGAAATGGGAAACTGTTTTGAGCCAGTGGAATAGGTGGGTGGCCACCGATATCCATCCGGATCAATCCTCCCCCCTTAGGAAGCAATGGTCTCCATTGCGTCACATCCCTTATCATATGTCGAACTGTGTGTTGAGTTGAGCTCCTAGTGCGGTGTTTGCTGAAGCGAAAAGGTTGCCTTTCTTCGAAATCTTCAGAGGGTTGTAATTGTTGTTGTTGGATGCATTGGAGTTGTTCAACAGTTTTGGTTGTTGTGGTATCCTTGGTCTGCATTGGTGTGGATGGTTTCTTTTTGGAGGAGCATCTTGAATGCGTGGCCTTGCACTGCAGAGGTACTCAAATAGGTGATGCTGCACTGAATTTCTATTTTTCTTGTTTCTGCTGAGTAGAGGGATGATGGGCAGAGGTTGTGGATGTCTTTGCGATCTAATGTTCTCCTTTAGTTGTAATTGCGAATAGTGAAAATTTTCGAGTGTGGGAGATTATCTTCCTGCCCTGCTTGGTCGGGGTAGGTAAAACTGTCTCTGGTATCCGATAGAGTTGTCCTCCCACAGCGACAATGACACTACAAGGTCGTGATTCATATATAGCATGACGCTTCCACATATATGGTTGTCCTAAAAGAACATCGCATACTTCAAGTGAGGCCACATCACACAATACCTCATCTTTGAAGGGCTTGATGCCATATGGTAGGCGACATTGATGACTGACGCGGATCCCTCGTCCTTGGCTCAGCCAACTTATGGTGTATGGTTGGGGGTGTGGTGTTATTGGTAGCTCCAATTTTTTTATGACTTCTGTTAAGATCAAGTTCTTTTGGCTGTCACTGTCCACAACAAAGTGTAGGGGAATTCCCTTCACCCACATCTGTGAGTGGAAAAGGCGCTCCTCTGCCTCCGACTCTTCGGGTTCCTCTGGTTGAATCTGTGTGGTGCCAACAACGGCACTGGGTTCTGCATCAATGATTTGCTTCCCTTTTTGCGCGGTTGTGAAATTAGGTTATGAGTCAAAATCGAAACTGGGATCTGATTCTGAAGCTTTGATCTCAGCCACCAATGACTGTTTTGAGCGACATTCATCAGTGTTGTGCCAGGGGCTTTTGTGGAACTCGCACCACTTCCCGGTGTCCTTTGTCTTTTCGTTACCCTTCTTCGCCTGTGGTTGGGACTGGTTGCCCTTTCCCTGCCCCGTGTTCTGCGAGCCAGAGTTTCCCTTGCCCTACTTCTGCGCAGGTTCGAAGTCACGCTTGTTCTTTTGCTAAAATTTCTGCTCGATTTTGACAACATATCGATAGGCAGATCCGAGTGAAGAGATTTCCAGGAAATCCATCTCTGTTCGTATGTACCGGTGTAGGCCACTGCGATATTTCAGTACTAGGTTCCGCACGGAGTCCTTGATACCCAACTTTGTGCTCGAGGTATGAAAGTTGTTGGTGTACTCCGACACCGTTTGGTCCCTCTCCTGACGCAGAATGGTCCATTTTTTGTACTGGTCATCATAGTTTCCCACAGGGTAATATTGTTCCTTAACGACATCTATGAAAGAGGCCCAAGTGTGATCGTAATCAAGCAATCCATACTCGTCTAATGAGTTTTGCTCACAATAAGTTTCCCACCAATTTGTGACATGGGGGATAGCCTTGAGGACCGCAAAGACGATCTTTTCTCTGTCGGAAAAATTGTGGACAGAGAAATACCCTTCTAGTAGATTCAATCATTTATCTAGGGCATCAGCATCGATCTAGCCTTCAAATAAAGGGATATCAAAATTAACTTGTACCTTGAAGGGAGTCGCACCCTCGAAATGACTGCTCGTTGAAGGTGCATCCGCCGCTGTCGGCATCCTTCGAAGGATTTGGGCGAAATTATCCATCATCTCGTTCCTCTGTCGCACTAGGGCTTTCTTGAGCAACAACTTGATAGGATCTGCTGCTCCGTCGTCTCTCTTTTCATCCGCCATGGGAGGCCTTTTGGGGTGGCGAAAGTGATCTTCCCCAAGTGAAACTAGTTCAAGACCCAACTCTCTGTATCCTGACCTCGTCGGGGACATGCATCGAGAAACAATCAAAGAGCAGATTGCTCTAATACCACTGATCCGGATTTGTGTGGGAACAAAACAAAAGATATCATATACAGAGATATATATTCACATACACAGATATATGGCAAGAAACATGGCGATACAGTAAACACATATTCTATTAAATATCGGAAATAGAACAGACTGTAAATACAACAGCTAGAATGGTGGTAGCTATCTCTGAGAAGAGATGTGGCTGTTGTGCTCATTCATCCCAAGATGAATACAAAGAGAGGCTGGAAGGGCCTATTTATCATAAGCATGAGGGAAAGAATCCCAAACGTCCAAAAACCTAACCCTAGAAGATGAACCGTCATAAAGTTTGTGGCCCCAAGGTGGTTAGTTGAACAGTCAACTTCCCGGGGTCATAACTTTTGCATACGATCTCCATTTGGGGCGCTCGGTAGCCCGTTGGAAAGATCTATCTGAGGACTACGCTGAGGACCCTAAAATAGATGTGCTCCATCGGACCAAGGTTTCCCCAAAAAAGTTGTTTGGGGCCTCAAAACGGCCCCGGAAGTTTGGGACTCGAAAAACTGTAGAAAAAATTACTAGAAAATTGCTGAAATGGTAAACTGTTTTGAGCCAGTGGAATAGGTGGGTGGCCACCGATATCCATTTGGATCAGCCACCTCATGGTTTGACCTCCAACCAAGTCATACATCACTTTGAAGAGGTCGCCCTCCATGTGACATGGCATGCCAACTCATTTGGTGCATGCCAAATGACCTTTTTATTATATTTTTTTATTTTTTGCTTTGGGTCAATTTGTACTTTTTTAGCATTTATTTGCCAATTTGTCGCATCTTTAAGGAATAATGCTCCTAGAGACGACATAGTCACCTAGAACATGGAGAAAGTGGGTCCTAGGGTAAAGAGGACGCTCTGAGTGTAAAACAAGCATCCCCACGCCAAAATCCGACTCCAAACCACACTTTTATTATAATTTGAATTTTTCCAATTAAACCATTAAAAAATGGTCTAATTTTACGAAAAAAAAAAAATTATTTTCTTCAAAAATTAAAAAAAACTTAGGGGGACCTAGCACATGTCCATACGACTCAACTTTAATATCTAGCATAGTAATATACATTGACAATTGAAATCTAATAACCTCCTAAGACCGAGAAATCATGTCGACCACCCCAACTTTGGAGGTATGAGTGAAAAACTCGAAAATTATATGTCGTTTATTTGACAACATATAATTGACAAGGGAAAAAACACTCTGGGCTAGTCGAACTGATAACTAAGTCCTAGGAAAGCCGAGTCCTTTACAAAAACCATCATACTATGACATTTTTTATTTTTACAATTTCCCCACAGGGCATGGACATGTGACTTTATTTAAAAACGTGGGCCAAGGTGACCTGCTAGGACTTATGATCTTCTGATTATGAACAAGTAGACTTGTTCTATCTTCACAGGCTCACTTGAAATCACCTAAGTGCAACTTAGCTGATAACAAGAGCTCCCATGAACTCTAGCACTCCTCTTCTAGCATGCACATGATGTGATAATGATGTTTTAATTTAATCCTTCTTGTCTAGGTCAAATTTGTCTTGGGACCCATTGCATAGATCCATTTGCCACTTGCCATCATTCTACTCTTTTGGAGTATGCATTAATTATTTGCTTAGGGGCGTAGACCATGTCCACCATATGAATTCTTTGTGACATGGAATCAAGATGTACTAGGATCACATTTGTTCATGGTTGGCTAGCAACAAAGGGTGGTGTCCACATGGACCAATACATAGGAGATGCAATTAACCATCAAATTGAGTCATCATACAACTATTCATGTATACATGATTATATACCTACACCACAAGTATCTTCAAACAGATTTTTGAGAAGCAAGATTTACCTACTAACCAAATCCATGATAACATCTAAGTACTTGCAAGGACTAGTTTCTTCAATGGGGTGGACAAGATGGGAAAACCAAGGTTAGACAACTGATTTTATTGGTAAAAGATGAATTGTTTGACTCAAGGTGTAAAGGGAAAAGGAAATACTCCTAGGTTATCTATGCCAGTAAAACAAGTAAATAAAATCCATGTGTCACCAAGAGGAGTTCCATAGAGATGCACCTTTTAGTTGGATATAACCCTATTAATATGGGGAGATCATTGATTTGGAAGAGATGCTAGTCACGGGAACCCAGCGAGCTTCCACTAAATAATGTCAGAGTAGCATAGCATCCACACAAAATTTTAGGATGTTCAGCGATTCATGCCAGTCAAGCGTCTATAGCCTCTGTGGTGCCCAGTCCCCATACTTTCAAACCAAGAGTCTTAGCTATTTTCTTCACTCTCTTTCTGTATCACCTCTTTTTCTTTTCTTTACATCTTCTTATGCATGCCTCTTTTATTTTTCCTTTTACTTTCCATTTCATGCTTTGCAAAAGGGGCAGTGCTCTATAGGTCATCCTAACTAAAAAGCAAGAAGGTCATGGGTCACAATCCCACCAGACCCCCTAGCTAGAGGAATTCCTAGGACACGGTCAACTCTAAGACACATTTTCCAGCATTCAATAACTGGCAATTGATACCATAGGAGGGGAGTGTTACCGAATGAACTAGCAAAGCTAGTGTCCGATGAACAAATGTATGGAAGATGTGACCACTGTCACCTTAGTCACACATCCAACTTCTTTGGAGTGTCATAACCTCCAAGGGGAGAGCCCTTTGGTTGCTCTGCAAGACACTTAAAATAACACACTATGTCTTCTAAATGACAATGTTAGTGACCAGTGCCTTTAACCAATCAATTCTATGAATGAAGGAGACATACTAGATAGGTAAAGTGCTCGCAGAGGTTAATATAAAATGTATCAAATCAATATATTCCTTCAAATATTCAATTCAAGGTGTAAGTAACTAGTGACAAAAACATTCAATATTGCATTTAGACATCAGTAAATATTTTAATAATTGCAACCTATTCACCATTCAATAACAAGTAAGGAGGTCAATTCATTGATAGCAGCAATGCACAGTATAAATCCCACTTTATCTCAGTTTTTGTAGCAGCAGTTAGTATCAAACAAATTCCTTATACTAAACAGTGACCATTACACATCAACTTTGAATCCTGAACTTGTCGCAACCAGCAATAGTAGCAATGCAAATGACGTCTGATATATGTCTTATACAGCATTAGAATCAGTGTTTGTGTATGTAGACAGTATACAGTCCTCTTTAATGACAAGCTTATAATAGCACTTGGGAAATCAAAGCATAGAGGTGTATGAGAAATGATTTATGGATCCAATGTAAACCACACAACTTTATCCTCTAATCACTTTTCTCAGCAGTATAGGACAACCAAAATAAATGCAAAAAAGTGTAAATTTCAAACCTTACTTTTATCCAAGGTTGCACGAAATGTGGAAACGTTTCCGAGCTTTGGAAACAGGAATGTCTAGAAACATGAACCCCCCAAAATAGGTACGCTGGGGGAAATGCGAGTGTGTGTGTGTGTGTGTGTGTGTGTGTGTATGTATACATATATTTGAAATGCTACATTATCTTGCAAAAAAATTGAAAAATAAGAATGATACACACAAATACCATTTTAGAAGGAAAACCATGTCTTTTTAATGTCATAAGCCTTTATAGATGAGGCTTTACATCCAAAATTAGCCTTTGTACATGGTAACATGAGGCTTTATGTGCTGGAAATGAAACAAAACATGAACTAAAGGCAAATATATAACATATCTCAAGTCTCATCCTCATCATCATCATCAAAAATAGAACAAAATGTTTGTTCTACAAAACAAGCGAAAAAAGAAGTTACTAGATCCTTCTAAAACCACTTTCCAGCTAACAAAAGACAAAAAACAACTTTTTGATGTGGCCCACGGTTTTTTTAATCACTGTATGGCCCACTAAAAATTAAAAAAAAATGTTGGAAATGTCTTTCGTGGGGCCTGTAAGTACTTGAAACGTCGTTGGTTGTACCATACGGCGTTTCCAAATCTAGAAACGTCGTACGGTACGGCCGGCGGTGTTTCGTAGCTATACCCGCATTTCAGGGAGTTTCGGGTACTGGTACAGCCTTCTGACAGGCGTTTCCTGCAACCTTGCTTTTATCCCTTTTTAACAGCAGTATATGTCCACTTTGACTTACCTTTGATCTAGTTTGATGTTAACTTTTTGTTGCAAGTAAGGTGGACTGTCAAACATGACAGTCTGCAATATTTTGCAGACTTGTAGCAGTAGGGTAAGGGGGTTGCTTTAGGGTTGTTGCAGCCCTATTTTGGACAGCCAAAAAGGAGGCCGAGGCAAGGGGAGGCTCCTAAAATGAGGCCCGAGGCCTAGAGGGGCAATGCCGAGGGTTATTGAAGCAGGTCGAGGAAGAAAGGGAGGAGAAAAGGGAAGGAAAGGGGAAGAGGAGAAGGGAAGAGGAAGGAAGGAGGAAGGAGAGGAGCAGGGAAAGAGGAAGAAGGGTTTAGGACTGTTTTAGGTCTGATTTTTAGTAGTTTTAAGGGTTTTTTTAGGATTGTAGATTTTTTGGGGGCTTTTAGGGCTTCGTAAAATTTCGCCCTAGGATTTTTAGGGATAAAGAAGGCATGCCGAATTTGTAGAAGAGAGGGCCGAAATTTTAGGAAGGCCAAAAATTTGAAAAAAATAATTTTTTGATTTTCTAGGGTTTTAGAATAGAACAATAGACCGAGGCACATAACAAGGCAAAAACTAAAGATGTCATAATGTGCTCTAACAAATTTATGTGGACCTCGACTTCCTCAATTCAAGGGAGTTGGTTACATCTTGGTGTTATATAAGATGGCCCTATGGGTTGATCTAATTTGATAATGAATCATGTGTTGCATGTGGAAATATTTTAGTTTCTTACAGTTCTTGGTATGTTGAGCTATGCTCAGTTGTGGTTAAGTGTTGTAATGATGTCTCTAGACACCACCTCTATCTTGGAATACTAGCTCTCTGATCTACTTAATCCTTGGATTCACCAACAATAAACTTAGTTAAATTGTGTGGATTAATTGTAATGTACACTTTTCAGTTATTCTGCTCTCTTCTCGTTGTCAAACTTGATTACTCACCTTTTATTGTATTTTATTGGAAACTTGGTCAAACTTGATTACTCACCTTTTATTGTATTTTATTGGAAATTTGGTCAAACTTGATTACTCACCTTTCATTGTATTTTTATTGGAGACATGGTCAAACTTTTCACTCTTACAATTTTGTACTCCTATAATGCAAATGAAATGAGTGTACAACATAGTGTACAATGTGGCATTATCCTTCTATTTGCATGCTTACTCTCCCTCTTGAGTTTATATTCTTTTATGTGAGTATTCAAATCACTGTTGTGTGCCCATATCAAACACCCAAGGAGGTCAAGTGGGCACATTTTCAGAAAGGGGATATTAATGACCTTTGAGTGTGTCCAAACTTGGTTTGATGTCCAAGCTATGTCACAAGATCAAGGCACAATGGATTAAAGTGGGTTTCTCCCTGCAATGGTGTCACAAGTCGCAACCCAAGGGTCTTGAAACCCTTGGGTAAGTTGGGTGTGTACCCAAGGGTCTCGAAACCCTAGGGTGTAGGTTGGGTGGGTCCATGCAAGGGGAGCCAAGTTTGGCACATTGACTAGGCCATGACCTAAAGAATTGCCATTACAAGTAAAGTTTACATGCAATTTTGTACCCCCTTCAATCAATAAAAAGGAGTTGAGCCACCAATATGTCCATTGAGCTAGGGCAAGTTGGACCACTTCTGACAAGGATGACTTAGGTTCAAAGCTAGTGGGCTTGGTCCATGTGGTAACACCATATTTTTCCAAACAAAGCATTTGAAGCTAGGTGCAAGTCTTGGGTGATTTTGATGAAATGTATACTCCTTAGTGATGGATCTTAGTTGAAGGTAGTTGATGTGTATGAAGCAGATCTGGCATGGAGTTCCATACACTCTCCAGCCAATCAAAAGGGGGATTAACTACCAAAAACTGCAAACTTCAGTGGGAAAAAGTCACCCCTAAATGAAATTAAGACACTTGATGGTGCTTTAATGCAAGTTTAAAACAAATTGTCTTGTCTTGATCTTGCATGGAGTTCCATATGTTCCCCAGACAATCAAAAGGGAATTAACCACCAAAAAGTGCAAATCTCAGTGGGAAACACTCACCCCTAAATGATCTTCAGACACTTGATGTTCCTTTGATGCAAGTCTTACATAGAAATTTTGCAATGTAGATGTGTAGTAGCATATCATGTGCAATGTTAAGAGAGGATCTGTAACTCTTATGCACCTCCGAACAGAAACACAATGATATACTACAATAGATCCATGTAACACCAACAGAGCAGCATGGATTCTCATTATTGGTCTCTCATGGAAGGCTGTACTAAAAGATATTCATGTCCAGAATATCCTCGCTTTTGTTTCAAATCGAGGCACTTTTGTTTCAAATCGAATCAGTGAAGGCAAACACTTATACTTGGTTAACAAGCCTGTCTTTAGAAATCAAGTCTAAGTGGGATTCGGGAATTTGACTAACTCATTCATGGCTCGAATAAAGGGAATATATGAAAACACGGATTAATTATTTCCACCCAACTCTTCTGATACAATCGTCACACCCCTTTCGCCATGCATTATCGTACAGTCTACATCGGGATTCGACTCGATTCAGACGATAAGGATCTAACCACTAGAATAAATTATTTTTCTTTTGAAAACCACGTAATAATAGAGCACATAGTATATCATTAAACAGGTCCAGAATGCTGGGTTTTCAAACGGACAACAAATATAGTACATAGCATATCATACAGCAATAAATACCCAACTAAGCAATATTATTATCTACTATACGAATAACCTATCACTGCACTAAACCGATATAACTCGAAACAAAATGACTACAGCAAGGATTCATGACAGTGATATATGCACATACATACATCCAGAAGCAAGGTCGATTGCCGAGATCTCTGTAATTTGTGTTCAATACAGCATAACTGAAAGACTATGGAGGGCTACCCACCTACCATGGAAATCCAAAATACGTGAACATAATAATAATAACTGGGATAGGGTGGGTTGCAGATTAATGTAAGAGAAAACAACGACGAATCAGCCGTTGGTTTGAGGGTAGATATATGGAGTGTGGGCGATTGATTGACCTTGACTTGCCCAAAAACCAAAATACAAACACGCGTTTTGAAGTACGAACAAGAACGAGAAGAACAAGAGGGAGAAGGAGAGCACAACAAAAGAAGCTGACCTGCCTGCGATTTTGCTGATCTATCTGGCCGCCTGCGAAGTACCGTTCTTATGGTTGTCTTCGCTGCTGGTATGGCTAAAGCGTTGGTGATGGTGAATATTGAAGAATAATGGAATACCAACGAAGTGATATGAATGAATGGATGTGAAACTTTTTACAAAGCGTGGAATTCCTAGGAAAACCACTCATGGTTAGAGAAGATGAAAATCGTTTTTCTTTTTTTACAGTGTTAAATATTTTAATTATCTACTTGGCTGGATTTGAAATATTAAAATCTTCTCATAGTTTTTAACGGCGTGGGATAACTGGCAGTTAAATCGCCCCGCTTTAACTATGCTATGGAACTGTGTTTATAGGGGCTTTGGTCTATTTTAAAACGATTCTAGAAGAGGTGGAAGTGTGCCCCTGGTAAGGAATGATTTGAGAGCCAGTTATCACACATCGTTTTTAATATTTATTTTATTATTTTAAGAATTTAATTAATGATATTATATTGAAGATATTCTAAAGAAAGATTAAAGGCTTAAATTTGTAGAAATATATTTATATTAATTATTTTGATGTTGTTGAAGAATCTGGTTTAAGGTTTAAATTGTATATTTAAAATTAAATAACATATTTGATATTACAATAAAAATATTTATATTAATATTTTAAATATTTTATATTTTATTAAATATTTTAAGTTATTAAAAATAAAACCATTCACAATATAAATGTTAAATGGTATTGGGTTATGGTTATAGTAAAGGTCTAGCATGGAAAGTGGAAGACTCACATGAATGACTTAGCTCAACCATATTGTTGATTATGCGGGTCTTTATTAATGGATCAAGGATGGATGAATGTTGCCTACCTTGGATTTAAGGGGAAGACAAAAATTGTTGGGGACTTTTATTGATTGTTTAAAAACAAGTCGTGTGAATCTAGAATTGTAAGGATTCTTTAGTATGTAAAGGCAATCCTCATGGAATTTACTCTCCCAAAGCGGGTTATGGCACATTGTTTACCACAGATTATGTGGAAGACCCTCTTTGGTGGTAGCAGGCGATTTAGAAATTTCAATGCCCAACAAAGACCAAAATCCTTATGTTATTTTTTCTTTGAAACAAAGCTTTGACCTAGGTTGTTTTGCAAAGGAGGAATGAAGTGAGACCAAGAAGATGTTACTTGTGCAAATGTGAAGAGGAGACTAACTATCATTTGATAGTGGAGTGTGGTTTCATGCAACAGGTAAGGAAGGATATTGATGCAATATTAAGGACAAAGTGTCTATGAGATGGAACATCTGTGTAGGATTGTTTAAGGACATGATGTTCCAACACGTCGTTAAATGAATACAGGGCCTTGCCTCTTATCATTGTCTAGCAAATCTGGATAGTGAGGAATTCCAATCTCTTTGAGGATAAACCCATTTCTACTTTTCAATGTGCAAGTCAAAGTATAGCTATACTTGACAACTTTCCTCGAGATAATCTAAAACACTCAATTCGACAAGTGACTACAGAGGTGATAAACCAAAATGATCCCTGGGCTTCTTTCGATGGGGTTGCATAGAGAAATCCCTATTTAAGTGGTGTTAGAGGTATGCTACACCTGTTAAAGGAGCATAGGATCAAGGTCAGAGCAGGGTTGGGTTTGGGCACAAACAATTATGTCAAACTAAGTGCTCTCAAGTTACTGTTGAGTCTAGCGTTGGAAAAAAATATACAAGTATATACTTGAGTGCTCTCAAGTATATACAAGTATTTGGCGATGCATTGCTCATTATCAATTGGATAAAAGAATAAGAGGTTTGTCAAAATATATATTTGGTGTCACTACTAGAGGAGACTAAAAGATTAAAATCTTACTAGGAGCAAGTCTCATTTACACATGTTTATATAGAGAAAGGAATTTCAAAGCAAATGAACTATCAAAGAGTGGGGTGAACATGCAGCACGGAAGATGGTATATAATGGAGGAGGTGGCAGGAATAACTTCTGAGTATTATCATCCACCATTTTGTGACTCTCCTTGACAGATAAGGGGTCAAACATGGCAGTACACAAACATATTGTAATTGATTTTTGTATATCTGTTTTTTGCAATTTATACCTACCTACAATCGCAAGGAAGTTAAGACATGCATTCCGAAGTTTAAGGATGCAGGTGCGGCAAAGACCAAGAACTTGAACTTTTTCCTTTTCGGTGAGATTTACTTAATGAATGTTTGAATTAGCAATTTTGAAGGATGCAACAATCTATATACTGGCAGGTTCTGCTAATGCAAGATATGCAATGAAGTTTGGCTATAGAAATGAGCCATATATTATGTTGTTTTGTGAGCATTGTGTGATATTTTATGGAACCTTATTGACATGCTAAGAAGCATCTGAAAAATGTAACTTCGTTTATAATGAATAAAGTTATGGGCCGAGGTTGTGTCGGACAAACGACATCCCCTCCTCACAATGCTTCATTGTAATGCGGCGTGGAAATTGTCTCCTCAACTCTTAGGAGACCTACGTATCATATCTCCCCACCTTGATATGATGGAATCCATGTTGCAAGCAACGACAAAGGATAGTCAAGGACTCATGATAAGTTGAGAGGTTAAAGGTTATGAAGGAAAGAGTAAATGCATGGGGCTGCACTTCTATTGGCATCCTTACTCAACCATTTTTGGTGGAAGGTCCAAGGTGAGTAATTCAAAGGTAAAGCAAAGCAAATTAGAAACTTGCTATGCTCATTGCTTAGTTTGGTTATATTATTCGCTTGGAAACTTTCCTTTTCGGGGTGGTCAACATTACACAGTCTCTCTCAAAGGGTTAAATCAAGGGAAACTCTGTTGTTTTGGCCTTTCTGTGATCTCAAGAGGTAGGCTCCAACAGACACCATGGTCAAGAAAAAAAAAATCCAGAGGTCGAGGTGCTAAGCGTGGACGTGGGTTCATTCACTACCCTAGAGTGATGCAGGGAGCGCAAACTTTTGCATCATGATCCAAAAGGAATACTCTCATAATATTCATAGAGAAACTGAGAAAGTTGACATCTGGATCAAGAATGAACAAGAGGTGCTCAACGAGGATGATATCAAACAAGAGATGTAGGCATGGATACCAGATGTCAACACTTTTAGGACAAGGAAAACCAAATACCTACAAACAATTTGGCTTTACTGGCAGTTGAAATCCCTGCTTGGGAAGGCATTGTTGGACCATAAGGAGGAAGACAAATAAATACTTCTCCAAATGGACGAACTTCGGGACCAAATGTAGAAAATGAATGCCAAAATCAATATAATTGTTAAAGCCACTACAAGGCTTGAGTTCACTGAGAAGACCACAAAGGCTGAAGACAATCCTCTTGCCTATGCAAAAGAGGCCCCCTTATCTCTATCGCTAATGATGAAGATCATTCTCCTTAGCTACTATAGTGATCAGGATAGGTTTTCTTTTTTTAGTTAGACTAGACTTCTAGTGAAGTGTTATCATACTTTATGTTTCTATGACAAGCATAAGCTAAAGACCATTAGGCATAACAGTGACAATTCTAAATGATGACTTGCTATTTTGTTGTTGGTAGGGTTTCCCTTGCAGCTTACTTGCTCTCTAGACTTAAAAAAAGCTCTAAGTAATATAATATTATAGCTTACAAAAAAGATTGCATATGATATTCATTTGGACTTATAAAGTATTGATTTTATTGATTTTTTAAGATGTATTTATATGTATTTTGGTGGATAAGTATAATGTAAAGAAAAAAATCAACATTATTAAAATAGAAATTTATATAGTGAAAAGGGGAATTTAACAATTCTTAAATAAAATAATTTGAAAATAATTGAACATGAAAAACATATATCAATTGGGTGTAAGTGGTTTGGGTTGGAGTGTTATCCTTCCACCTACATTTTATTCATGTTAAATAACCATCATCATCACCATTCACATATGCAATCAATATTCTTCCATAAAATATTTTAAATTTGGAAATCTCAACAAACTTCCTCACATATTGTGGATGGTAGGTCGAGGAGGTCATCCAAACCAAAAGATATCTCAACGGAATTGAACCTGCGTTGATGGAATGAAATCCATCTATCCCCACCAACAAACAACGTATCCTTGACATTTTAAATTTTTATTTATAAACAATAAATTTGATATTGCAAATATTTATATATATGAAAGTATAAAATTTTAAATTTTAAAATAATAAATTAAATTTTAAATATATTAACTCTATTTAATGTTATATAAAAGTAAACACATATGAACTCTCACCGTGAAGTAAAAAACGATTTTTTATCTGGTCTATGTGTAAATTTCTCCGTGCAAAATAATATATTTGGACTTTTTCCAATATATTTTATTAACAAAGTTATTAAAGCCACCCAAAATTTGACTATGTATTGGGTTGTAAATTTCTCCGTGCAAAATAATATATTTGGACTTTTTCCAATATATTTTATTAACAAAGTTATTAAAGCCACCCAAAATTTGACTATGTATTGGGTAGTTGACCTTCGAGAGGTTGTTATGTCAACAAAAATGTCTGCATTTCATTTAATTCTATAGGATGTGTATAACTTTTTATTTATTTAATTTATATTGTATATAAAAAATTAATAAAGATAATTTTGGGTGTTTTAAGGAAAAAAATTCTAAGTGTTCAATTAAGGATCAAGCAATCTTCTAAATAACATTTAAAAGCCAAATATTGTATATAAAAATAATTTTGGTTGCTTGAAGGAAAAACAAAACTCTATACGACAAAGGCCAAGCAATCCTAAAGCATACATCATAACATTTAAGAGCCAAATATTGTATATAAAAATAATTTTGGTTGCTGGAAGGAAAAACAAAACTCTGTAAGGCAAAGACCAAGGAATCCTAAAGCATACATCATAAAGCATACATCATGTGAAAGTTACTTTGTTTGATTGAAAAAAGGTCTCATGTTGTTTAATTGAAAAAAGGTCTCATGTGTAGTGTGTAGATCTAATTAAATAATAAAAATATTTTTAAATATAATATTAATTTTTTCATAAAGTAAATAATTTAATTTATTTAAGAGAGAACATTTTTAAAATCAAGATTTATTGTGCAATTTTTATTAAAATGGATAATAGAAGAAAATTGTACAAATGCAATTCTCTATTATCAAAGTCAAAGTAAGCATACTTGCATTAATTATTTATAGAGGGTCTACTTGGGATATTGCCTTTTGATTTCATAATGCTCATATTTTGGGTTTCATGATTAAGAACATGTGTTATTTTTTTTGAAATTTCTAGATTGAAATTCAAAGAAGCTAAAGGATATATACAACTACATAGACTTTAAGTAATCAAATCATTGTGCAACCATTATATTGAAATTTATAGATTGAAATTCAAAGGAGCTAAAGAATATATACAACTACATAAACTTTAAGTAATCAAATCATTGTGCAACCATTATAGGTGAATATTTCTCATATTTCAATAAAAATGTTGGGTTAAAGTTGCAAAGAATTTACTAAAAATTGGTATGGTTTATATTGTTCCTATCTTCTTGGTCCAAAAATCCTCCTAAAACTAAATGAAAAATCTTATTCATTGTTTTAATAACTAAGATATAATACAAAAGTTCTATGCCTTAATATCAAATATCTCTATTGAGATCAAGTCTCAAGGATGGTTCTCAAGGATAGTAAAACTTTGACTATAAAACAACACCAAGAGGAAAACACTAAATCCATGTAATAGTTGTGGGTTGGAGAGGAACAATGAAAATATGACATGCATTTGTAGACTCTCATTTAATAGTTGTGTGGTGGAAAAAGATAGTATAAGTAGATAGATGAGTTTAACTTAAAACATATATGTTTGGGACTTCTCTTATAAAGTAACAACATATAAAGCTTAAACTATTGGATTATGGTCTAGGTGTAAGTAGGAGTGTTTGTTGTCATGGAGACCCATGCTCATAATTTGGTAAGCTCGTTACCCATGTTAATATGATATTCTAGGAAAATGAAGCCTAGTGTAAATCTTGGGTGATTTTGATGGAATAGTTACCCCTCAAGAACAACAAGGTAAGGTGTGTCCATCCTTGCAAAGGGGGTCTCATTTCTAGTGCATGTATTTTGCACTTGTTTCTCACCATACACCCATCCCTTGTTAGGTAGTTGTGTGTATGAGGTTTCTAAGGCACTTTCATACACCCAATGCATATGGATGACATGAGGTTTCCCATTTTCTATGGCAGTTCATATGTGTTGTTTATCCTTCCTTGTGTAACCCCTTACCTAGGTCTAGACATATGAGAGTGGTTTCCCCTTTTCAATATCTAGTACCTAGGTGAGGTCCTTAGTCTCTTTGTCTAAATCATTATTTGTCTATGTTAGGCATTGTTGAGTTTTTCTATTAGACATTATCTTTCAAAATAGGTCAATCTTGATATGTATGCTTAGATTTGATCCCTTGATTAGCTAGAGATGACTTTTAGAGGTCCCTAATGTTCTCATATCCATTTCACAATGAACACAAAATCTTACATAGGAAAACTTGATCTCCCCTTTTTCCAACATGGCATGTGTGCCTAATTACAAACCAAACTCTTATATCACCATTGCAAACCAAATTCAAACCAATTTGAACAATCTCTCTATATAGAGTTACGATCACTTATTCCATAGCTCACTAGCCCCACAAATTGTGGCAACTTGAGTGTCTCAAAATGTTCAATAACCTCCCAAATTCATGAAAAGTTTAGTAAGATCTAAATTAAAAACATATTGAAGCATTTTCCTTTATGAACTAAGTTGAATCTTGATTCAAAATAATATTATAGCAAGTTGAAATGTTTAAGTATTAATATGTCTATCATACAAGTCTAACACCATAATTTTCCAAATAAAATAATTAAAACTAAATACAAGTTTTTAGATAAATTTAAAAAATATATATCTCTCAAGTTTTTGTAAAAGCAAAAAAATGGAGTTTTATATCACAAAGAGATTAACTAAAAAAACTCAAACCTGGTTGAGAAAAACTCACAAAAACTTGATGTTACTTTGATATGACTTTAAAACCAAACTTCAATGCAGAGAAATTTTGATAGCATATCATGTACAATGTACATTATTAAGAGTGGATCTTTAACTCCTCTTTATTACTTAACAAAAACAAAATGATATAATATAACAAATTCATATAACACTAAAAATAATCAATAATCAATATATATATGAAGCTTAATATATATATGAAGCTTAATGGTGTTTTGTATCACAAAGAAATTAACTAAAA
Organism: Larix kaempferi; assembly: GCA_027924585.1. Taxonomy (NCBI): domain Eukaryota; kingdom Viridiplantae; phylum Streptophyta; class Pinopsida; order Pinales; family Pinaceae; genus Larix; species Larix kaempferi. Next base: position 7,987,888 of record BSBM01000087.1, on the reverse strand, counting down.
ACTCAAACCTGATTGAGAAAAACTCACAAAAACTTGATATTACTTTGATATGACTTTAAAACCAAACTTCAATGCAGAGAAATTTTGGTAGCATATCATGTGCAATGTGCACTGTTAAGAGGGATCTTTAACTCCTGTTTACTACTTAACAGAAACAAAATGATATAAGATAACAGATTCATATAACACCACACGAGTAGCATGGATTATCATAAGTGGTCTCTTATGGAAGCCTGTATTCAAAAGGATCGATGTCTACGGTATCCTAGTTTATATTCAAATCCAGACAGTGAAGTGATTGATGTCTAGTTTATCCTAGTGTAAGACTCACACTTACACTTGATTAACTAACATATCTAATGGAAATTAAAGTCTAAATGACACTAAGAAACCGGCATTCAAAACATAGCATAAATGCTCAGAATCATAAAATGGTTTTTACAATTATGTAGATACACACAAAATGCTCTACAGTCAGGTGTATCTTAATATTTTCATAAATATTTTAGTTCTTAACTTAGTAGTAGAGATAGAGTGGTAGAACTTACTACCTCAGTCTTGATAGCAATACCACAAACCAATGTACCAAACACTTTTGCTTAAACAAAAATCCAGATATTAACAGACAGCAGCAATACCACAAACCAATGCACCAAACACTTTTGCTTAAACAAAAATCCAGATATTAACATACAGCAGTACCACAAATCAATGCACCAAACACTTTTGCTTAAACAAAAATCCAGATATTAACAGACAGCAGTACCACAAACCAATGCACCAAACACTTTTGCTTAAATAAAAATCCAGATATTAACAAACAGAAATACCAAAATCCATTACACCAAATACTTTTACTTAAACAAAAATCCAGATATTAACAAACAGAAGTACCACAAACCAATGCACCAAACACTTTTACTTAAACAAAAAACCAGATATTAACAAATAGCAGTACCACAAACCAATGCACAAAACACTTTTGCTTAAACAAAAGTACAGATATTAACAAGAATACTACTAGCAAACGGTAAGCTACGGTGTATATATAACACCAGACCCTTTTCTATCGATGAAATTTGATAAGTCAATCAAGACTGAGATCAAGGTAATTTATGAAAACACAGATTAATTATTTCCATGTGACTGTGCGTCAGCAATGGACACGCCCTCTCTGGCCATGCATTCATTTTCGCCCTCCTACAGTCAACATAGGGATTCGAACCAGACGGTTTGCATCTGACCACTTACATAAATTATTTCTTTCTTCTACAAGCGAAATTATAGAGCACATAGTATCGAATCAAACAGGTCCAGAATGCTGGGTTTTCAAACCACCGGAAAAAATTGTACATGCTATTATTTAATACAGCAATTAACACCCATCTAAGCAATTTTATTGTTTAGTATCCCAACAACCTACCACTGCAATAAAGCGATATGACTCTTAAACAAAATGATTGCAGCAAGGATTCATAACTATAAAGTTGTTACAGCAATTATTCATACATCCGGATAAGGCGAAAAGCAATGACAAATTTTGACAAAATCACGATAACAAAAATAGAACGGAGGGAGCTCAAACATAAAAAAAACTTACCTGGCTGGTATTTGCTGATATCTCTGGCCGCCTGTTTTGTTTTCGTTACAAAACCGTATTAGCGTTCTTATGGCTGTCTTCGCTGCTGCGTATGACCAAAACAGGCGACGGTGACGGTAAGTATTGAAAGAAGAATGAAATACAAAATAATAAATAGCTGTGAAAGAATATATATTTATATATATATATATGCACTACGGATTTCAAAATTTACAGGTCGCGGACACCTAGTTTTTTTATTTTTCGCCAAATCCCTTTGTGTAAGTCATGGTACTTTTGTGGGTACATGGTACACTTATGGCTATATGGCAATTTGGGTTGGATACAAAGGGTTAAATTAATTAATTTATTAATTGTTAATAATTTTAATAATGATAAGGAGTCTTAAAATATTAAGAAAGTATTAATATCAGTTATGAAAGTATTAAGGAAAATTCCAGAATGTCTTTACAACTTGGAAAAGTCTTATGAAAATTTTACCTTGGATTACCAGGTATCTTTCTTGGCATGTGGGGCCCATTCATCCACTGGGTACTCGTTCCTATTTCCTCCATAGTGTTCACTTATTGGTGGGTTTTTGTGTCGATATGCCTGGTAGTGGGCATGTTTCTCCCCTTTCCCCTTCCTTTTATTCACCTCCTTTTTGCGTTGTCTGTGAGGTGATTTTATGTACAGGGCTGTTATATAAGCCATTTATACTTTCTTTCTCCTTTCCTTGTTCTTTTTTCCTATGGTCCCGGTAACATCTGGAGGATTGGTATATCCTGGCTTCAACTAGTTTTTCTTGGTATTTCGGTATTTTGTACTGCTGGGCTTGAGCTCTTTGATGTTCTGTCATTGTCCTTTATGGAGTGTCTCATCTCATCTGTTTTGAGCTTTTCTAGGGTATGATTGTATGTTGGTTCACTCTGGCTGATCTTTTGGCCGGGTATGGAATGTAACCTTTTATACTTCATTAATCAAGTATAGTATTTTTTTGTTGAAAAAAAAAAATTCTCTCTTGGCAAGTGGGAAATGGAAAAGATATTGTGGTCGGGATTGATCCCATAGTTGGAATGGAATCCACTTATAAACTCTCGAGTGATCTGCGTACTTTATTCACAGAGTATGGTCTTCTAACTTTAAATCAATTTAAAAGGTCTAAATATCTTATCTCTGATCCGTCATATTGGCTTACAGCAAGCAACTTGGGTTTGGCCGGCAGATGGGCAAGTGAATGGTTACATTACACACACATGTTACAGCTGAATAGTATTCGACTGACAAAGCATAAAGACTTACTATTGTG